>OY986050.1:13323888-14594447 GCA_963920205.1 Stenodema calcarata | reverse complement strand
CTCAAAATTTGTTGGTTTACGTTTCAAGATACGTAGATTCAGAAAATCGAATAAAAAAAAATCCGTCCGTCCGCCGTACGCCGTCCGCCGCACGGCGTCCGCCGTACGCCGTCCGCGCCACTTTGGCCAGTTAGCGTTGAGTTAAAATTACGAATTTTTTTTTATGGGTTTCGACTAACCCTACAATGGTCCTCGAAACTTTTCATAACCCTAGGCCAAGGGGAAGGGGTTCTAAACGAATTTTGAAAATTTGAAAATCTCATATCTCGAAAAAGTCATATAGAACGGTATGTTTTTTATTTCATATTTAGATAGAGTTTGTTCCGTAGAGTTTTTTAAGACCATCCGCAGCTTTGTACGACCAGCCGTTCGTTCACAATGACGGCTCAAAGGTTGAGCCTGTCGACGCGATTTTGAATCAATCGGTTGAAATACAGGTCGATTAAATACAGGTCGACTCGATTTTCATACTAACTAGCTGTTTAGAACATCATATGGTTTTAGTGATGTCGAGTTTGTTGTTCTGAGGTACGTTTCGTGCTACGGAAATGAAGGTAATTTCGAATGTTTGTTGGTAGGTAGGTAGGTACTTCTTTTATAGATAAATTAAAAAGTATTAAAAACCCTAGAATTATATCGTATTAATTAAATACAAATTATTAATATTTAACAATAAATTATAATAATTTTCACTAGGTATCTACTTGATAAACTTATTAATAATTAGTGATAATTCATAATAATAATTAATCTAACATTTAGGATATAGACATTCAGACCTAGTGATCTAGACAGAAGGGTGATCTGTACAAAGAAGATAATGAAATTCTTGACACAACGGTTCATTATCTTCTTTGTACAGATCACCCTTCTGTCTAGATCACTAGGTCTAAATGTCTAGATCCTAAATGTTAGATTAATTATTATTATCAACTATTTATCATTGCAAACCTGTTCATTGTGTACCCAAGATCCTTCCCTAAAAGACCTGGCAGCGGGAAATATTATTCAACATGGTTAGAAAAGGGAAAAACAAGTTTTGTAAAAAATCCCATTGCTCTAGGTAGTACTTAGTCGATACCAGTGACCAACATTTTCTTCAGTAGTCGACATGGTTTGGCACTAGTAGTCGACCTACATGTGTTAGAAGTCGACAGTATCACTTGAGTCAGTAGTCGACAGGTTTCGTCATTCCATCGTTTTCGAATTTTACGACATCTAAATAAAATACATTCAACTGTGAATCGGAACTTGAAAATAGATTAATAAGATGTAATAAAGTAGGTAGTTATCAGACTTTTTATTTGCAAACAGCTCATTATCAGTCTCAAATTGCAATAAGTACTTAAGTAAAAAGGTATGAAAACTATAGTCGAAAACTCATTGTCAGAAAATTGACATTACAGTTGGGCTTAGGTACCTATTTACATATTTTTTTGACATTTTCATGTCTTTGCTTTGGCACATGAACTGAAACGGGAAAAATGTGTTCCCTTGATTCACCCTTTCCCTCAGATCACGTCAGAACACAAGCGACCGGCGGGCCATTACGTCAGAGCCTATGACGCACGAGCGTATGACGTAAGACGGCTGGCAGGAGGCTAACTAGTACGTCAGAGCCTATGACGCACGAACGTAAGACGGCTGGAAGGAGGCCAACAAGTACGTCAGAGCCTATGACGCACGAGCGTATGACGTAAGACGGCTGGCAGGAGGCCAACAAGTACGTCAGAGCCTATGACGCACGAGCGTATAACGTAAGACGGCTGGCAGGAGGCCACTAGTGCGTCAGAGCCTATGACGCACGAGCGTATGACGTAAGACGGCTGGCAGGAGGCCACTAGTGCGTCAGAGCCTATGACGCACGAGCGTATGACGTAAGACGGCTGGCAGGAGGCTAACTAGTACGTCAGAGCCTATGACGCACGAGCGTATGACGTAAGACGGCTGGAAGGAGGCCAACAAGTACGTCAGAGCCTATGACGCACGAGCGTATGACGTAAGACGGCTGGCAGGAGGCGAACAAGTACGTCAGAGCCTATGACGCACGAGCGTATGACGTAAGACGGCTGGCAGGAGGCCACTAGTGCGTCAGAGCCTATGACGCACGAGCGTATGACGTAAGACGGCTGGAAGGAGGCCACTAGTGCGTCAGAGCCTATGACGCACGTGCGTATGACGTAAGACGGCTGGCAGGAGGCCACTAGTGCGTCAGAGCCTATGACGCACGAGCGTATGACGTAAGACAGCTGGCAGGAGGCTAACTAATGCGTCAGAGCCTATGACGCACGAGCGTATGACGTAAGACTGCTGGCAGGTGGCCAACAAGTACGTCAGAGCCTATGACGCACGAGCGTATGACGTAAGACGGCTGGCAGGAGACTAACTAGTGCGTCAGAGCCTATGACGCACGAGCGTATGACGTAAGACGGCTGGCAGGAGGCCAACAAGTACGTCAGAGCCTATGACGCACGAGCGTATGACATAATACGGCTGGCAGGAGGCCAACTAGTGCGTCATACGACGAGACCTTTTATGTCTTTGCGCCCCCTCCCACACCCACACCGCGTACCTCGTACTTAATTTTGGTTTATTATCTTCGATAAAGAACCATTGGAATCGCCCAAAGAAAAAAAAATTTTAACCCCCCCCTTAAAATTTGTTGGTTTACGTTTCAAGATACGTAGATTCAGAAAATCCAATAAAAAAAAAACCCGTCCGTCCGCCGTACGCCAAACGCCGTCCGCGGCACTTTGCCCAGTTAGCGTTGAGTTAAAATTCATTCATTTTTCATTCATTCATTCACATGGTATGACTATGGTATGGTATATTATTGTATGTATGATTTAGTATAGTACAGTACGGTATGATAGGAAAGAAATGGTATGAGTACGGTGAGAATATGGTATGGTGCCGATTTGCAACACAGTCTGGTATAGACAGAAGGGTGATCTGCACAAGGAAGATAATAAACCGTTGTGTCAAGAATTTGCAGAGTTTTTTGTGTTCAATGTGTTCTAATGTGACATAATTGTTTATTCGAGCAGTTTGCGTAATTAACCTTTAGTGTATACTGATGTACACAGTCTTGCTAGAAAATTGTAGGAATATACTTTCAATACAATAGACATTTCGTGGAGGCTATCAGTTGCTGTAGGAGGTAGCTCGCTTGGAGATTGGTTCATGAAATATTTCGCCAAAGTGTGGGCGTCCATAATACTCATTGGGTATAAACTCTTCCTAAGGAGCCTTTATGGGATTATGAGACTATTCAATGTGCAATGGGATGAATTAGTAATACGAAAGAGAAGCTCAATAAGGAGCTTGTCTTGTTGCAATAAAAGTTTGAACGGCTTCTCAGCACGGATAACATTCTTGAGATGAATCCAGTTTTATGAACGCGATATATTTTGCTTCCGAGAGCATCAAGAGCGGGAGGAGGGACCCCCGAAAATGAAAAGGGAGGGATGACTCAGAGCAGACCCCTAATTCCGAGATGGTGGGAGTATCAGAAGGGGTCTACAAAGGGATGGGATTTAGGGGAAGTTTTCACCCTTCTAGCCTCGCAGACGAGGGAAAATCTAGCCTCTCTCGCTCCCATTTTCAGAACCCCTCCTTTCTCGGATACGGGAGAAAATAAGTGAGAGCGAAGGGGATGAAAGTTGTGGAAGGTTAAGGGCCCGGAGGGAAGAGGTAGCGTCGGCCTGGAGAACTCACTTCTGGGTGATCCAAAGTCCGTGTTGCTCGGAAACCGACTTCCTTACCTGCAACATGAAAACAAACCCCAACGGTGAGAAACAACAACATCGAGAAATAAAAGCACATGCAATATTCATAATTACATTCCCTACTTCATAATTCCCTATTCATAATTACTTCCAACTCTTCCAACCCCCCAACCCCCCACCCACAAAATTTGAGGGTTTACGTTGCAAGATACGTTGATTCGGAAAATCGAATACAAAAATCTGTCAGTCCGCCGTACGCGGCACTTTGCCCAGATAGCGTTGTGCTAAAAACTGCGGAATGTGGTTTACGGGCACGGACCAACCCCACAATGATCCCCCGAATCTTTTCATAACCCTAGTTCAACGGGAAGGGGTTCAAAACGAATTCAAACAAATTCAAATCGAGCGGTACATTTATTAGTTCACATTTAGATAGAGTTTTCTTTTACAGTTTTTTAAGACCATCCGCAGCTTTGTACGACCAGCCTTTCGTTCACAATGAGGGCTCAAAATTGGAGCAGATCAGAAGCTGTCAACATGAGGGTGAATCATGCGGCAACCTGTCTGTTCAATGTTCGTACATGTCCAGCTGATTCAAACAGCACATGGTTTTCATTTTTTGAACCCGGGGTACCTCGCAGATGGGTGGGAGGAGGTCCAGATATTTCGATTATGATCTAAGGGTTTAAATGAAAGCTGTTGGTGAGGAGATTTGAAAAATTAATGTTTTTTGAACCCAGGAGTAACCCCCCCCCCCTCCACCCACACACACCCTGGGGGTTCTAGATTTTACGATTATAATCTACGGACTCAAATGAAAATTGTTGTCGAGGAGATGACATACATACAAAATTTGACGTACTTTAAATAATACCTAATAATCAATCTACCATTTAGTGATCTAGACATGTTTTGGTTTATAGTAAGTTTAAGTTAATTATTATCAGAACTTTTATCGGACTTTTGCAGCCATCCGCGAAAATTTTCTTTATCTCAAATTTATTTCGATAAAGTTGTTTACTGCGCGGTTGATGGCGGCAAACCCGTTGATGGTGTGATGAAGCGTATCGACCCCTGGGGGCACAAGTAACAAAAATAATCAAGTCACGCCGGGATTCCAACTGTTGGAATCCCGGCGTGACTTGATTATTTTTGTTTTTGCTTTACCCAAATGGAAATTCTCTATTTTGTTGTGAAAGTACGAATATGTATCTCCCATATTTTTCTGCTTGTAATTGCACTGGAAATTAATAAACAAATGAACATTTATCAAGAATCGGGTTGACTTGTGATCATCCCATTAGTAGGCCGTTCGTGCTTGGAAGAAAAATATGAGTTTGACCTTTTGATATTGACCTACTGGGTCAGTGATCTACATAGAAAAAAATAATAACAGTCTGTAACTCGTTTCTCATATTTTCTCTCCCTTTTCATTATAATATAATAATATACAACACTCATTAGTATTCTAGAACATCACTCTGATTGTCATGTTCCACTCCTTGACGTTCAATGGTCAATGAGGATGAATATTTGTCGTGTTGATTCAATTTACAATAAATAATTCGTTCTCAATGATTCACAATGAGGAAGAGATGTAAATTCTGTAGCGTTGCTGTTGCTTGTGGCTATTCTTGGTAGCGCTATTATTTTATCGCTGCCGGATATTAGATGACTTCTTCTAAATGCCAACGTAGTTGAAAAACAAATCTAATAAAAAACTGAAAAAAAGAAGATGGGTAAAGTGGTAGGTAAAATCGGCCAAGAGCGGGTCAGCCCGCTCGATGGAAAATGCCTCAGCGTTCCCTTCGTGTTTTATTCATGCTTACGGCGGAAACGGCTTTCCAAGTGATGAGCTTTCGAACGGACAGAAAACATGGTCTCAATTTTCCGTCAGTCCCCCCCGACATCCCTTCAAACTACCTCAGCATTACTTCGAAATAACTAATGCAAAGGAGACTCTTGAGGAGGCTTTAAGAAACGCTTTCACCGCGAAGAAAAGGTCTCCCTGATATTTCTCAAGATTAAAAACTCTGCAAATTCTTGACACAACGGTTCATTATCTTCTTTGTACAGATCACCCTTCTGTCTAGATCACTAGGTCTAAATGTCTAGATCCTAAATGTTAGATTAATTATTATTATCAATTATCACTAATTATTAACAATTTTATCAAGTACCTAGTGAAAATTATTATAATTTATTGTTAGGTATTAATAATTTGTATTTATTATTAATAATAGTTATTATTGATTATGATTAATTAATACGATATAATTCTGGGGTTTTTAATACTACGTCGGTAATAATTTTTCTATAAAAGAAGTACCTACCAACAAACATTCGAAATTACCTTCATTTTCGTAGCACGAAACGCACCTCAGAACAACCAACTCGACATCACTTAAGCCATATGATGTTACAAAGAGCTTTTAGTATGAAAATGGACCTGTATTTCAACAGTTTGATTCACGATCCTGTAGTGAGGCACAATCTTTGAGCCGTCATTGTGAACGAACGGCTGGTCGTACAGAGCTGCGGATGGTCTTAAAAAATTCTACGGAACAAACTCTATCTAAATATGAAATAAAAAACATACCGTTCCATATGAATTTTTCGAGATATGAAATTTTCAAAATTTCAAAATTCGTTTTGAACCCCTTCCCCTTGACCTAGGGTTATGAAAAGTTTCGAGGACCATTGTGGGGTTGGTCGAAACCCATAAAAAAAATTTCGTAATTTTAACTCAACGCTAACTGCGCAAAGTGGCGCGGACGGCGGACGGCGGACGGCGTACGGCGTACGGCGTACGGCGTACGGCGTACGGCGGACGGACGGATTTTTTTTTATTCGATTTTCTGAATCTACGTATCTTGAAACGTAAACCAACAAATTTTGAGGGGGGGTTAAAAAAATTTTTTCTTTGGGCGATTCCAATGGTTCATTATCGAAGATAATAAACCAATTAAAAAAATTTTTTCTTTGGGCGATTCCAATGGTTCATTATCGAAGATAATAAACCAAAATAGGAAAGAAATTCCTCCAAAAAATATTTACATTGTCTGGAAAAAAAAAAGGACTGGAAAGAGTGGTAAAGGTTGAAACGTCCAATTCGCTAGAGTGCTTTGGAGAGCCCAAAAATGGCGAGTGGATGGTCATCTGGAGGGAAACTGACGAAATGACGCCGTTTGAGGATAATGAGGGGTTCGGAGTGTTTCGCGTTGATGGCGTAATACCACTCAGATTACGAGGAATTTGATCAATTTCATTTCCTCTCAATATCCTATACGATCTTCAATATGACGGTCGGTGGTTTGATTCGTCGGAAACGTTAAGTGAATGGGCGAGCAAAGCGTATGTTCCTCGGGGAAAATCCTTTATGGAGATAAGAGTTTTATTTGGGCGGAAAGGAAAGCGTGGAAAAATATAATCTGACAAGTAGAGCATTAGTGTTAGGGGAGTGACCGTGTTTGTCGGGGTGGGGGAAAATACGCGTCCGGCTGTCTCATAAATTATTCATTGGAGGTCTTTTGAAAGGAAATATCCTCCTGAAAAGGCCTCGTCTCGGGCCGAGCGATAGGTGCAAGTGCCTTTTCAAACTCGATTGCTCCCAACGAGGAGCGGGGTGGGGATCGATAGAGCAAAAAAACTAGGGAAAAAAGTATCAATATTAGATAATTACTTAGGGGAAGGGACATCGCGAGCGAGCAGTAGAACACTAAGAGAAACCGCTTCAAATATTTATGAAGGGCCAATCAATATGCAGGAAGCTTTTTCGGAAGACTTGATTCAGTGCGACCATCGGATTTAATTGCTATTGGATTAAAACTCAATCAACCATTCACTCAATCATTTTCTACGCCCTCCACACTCCATTCATCACTTTTCACATGAAATATTGTTCGGCATCATTGGAACACGTAGTTTGCCTGAGAAGGCTTGAAGGTGATGACTGGGGCTCGGAATTTTTTACGCCCTTTTTACGCTTCTAAAATTTGCATCCAAAAACATCAGAGATACAGAAAAAGTTACATATATTTTTTACAGCAATAAGTACAGTTTTGCCTTTTTCAAAAAGGCAATTTCTAGGTACTCGGGGTGTTGGATTACAAAACCATTTAAATACTGATATACATCGTAAGAATGGTACGTAGATTACGACAAAAAAAATATAATTCCTATTTTCTTTGCTCTCAAAACATTAAAATATGTAGTTTTATGCATTTACTCGTTTGAAATGCGAATGAACCTAGAACGCGCAACATAAGAGGTGAAGGTCATTCGATCCTGTGCTGCGAAACGACTTGTACGAAAATTGAAACGTAATAACATAAAAATCCAAGGCCTTGTGATGAGAGTTCATTACGAAGGTTTTTGTCCTGATTTTAACTTCCCAATTAATTCTACTTGTTAAATATCAGACGACAGGTGCTATCTCATCATTGCATTGGTGACAATTATTATAATAATTTAAATTAATCGACGGCACTGCAATTAAATATGCTGATTCCTTCCCCATATTGTATATTAGATGTACCTTTCCATATAAATTGACGTTGGCAACGTTATGAGTTAGAAAGAAGCTGTTTTCAATTCCACTTGTGACAATGTCTAAAAATAATCAGCAATGATAACAGAGATATTACGATTGTACACTAGCGAGGATTAGTTCGAGACCACGATATTTTTGCGCCTATAGTTTGGTATAATTACCTTGTTGCTACAATCGGGCTAAATTTAAGGGAAGTGTTCATTTTCACAATAAACGAGTATTTGAATGACAAGAAAGTTTGAAGGGCAGAAAAAGTGTTCAAATTGGGATTTCGTGATTTGATGATATGAAAAGTTGGAATGGGTTTCAAGTAAACTATGCATATTTTAATAATTATTACATAATTATACATATTATTACATAATATGTATAATCCACAATGACCCTATTCTAGCCTGATTTAGAGTTTAGTCTGGATTTATCGTTGTATTATAACGATAAATCCAGCCCAAGCTCAAATCTAGCGTCTATAATAATTATATAATTATATAATTTGATTGCAATTTTTTCAACATTTCTCGTTGTATTTTTATTGCAAAAATACAACGAGAAATGTTGAAAAAATTGCAATCAAATCCCAAGGGGCAATAAATAGTACGTTTAGGTGTGTGTTAACTTTTGCTAAAACTCATAAAAACACATTAAGCGCCTTCTGCATCTTCATCAAGTAACGTTATTCCCGACTTGATGAAGTTTGTCGTGGACGATGCGTTTTTTTATGGCGGAAGTTTTAAATTACATTTCTCTCCTATACATCTCCCATCTCTGCAGAGTGGGCTGTCACTATCCTAGCATTGTCCCCATTATTGGACAGTTTGGAGATTGAAAACGAAATGAATGGATTTCCAGAATGAATTCATGTATTTGTGGTGGTTGGTCTGAAGAAGACAACGGTTTACCACTAGAACGATATCTCGTGCTCTTCTTGATGAGGAAATACGTACTGCATTCCGATGTTGGAAATTACGAGTGTGTCTGTATGGAGGACCAATAACATACCCATTCAAATCATTTGTTCACTTCAAATGATAAGATTTCGTCCCCGCGAATCTGCTGGGTGAATTTACGTGGAAATCGAGTCCCCACGGAACGACAGCAGGGTTCATCCGCAGGTGGCGAATCTATCAATCCATCATTAACGGCCATACTCCTCGACGCCGCTTGTTAATTGCCTGATCAAATTCTAATACTTCCCCCACAAATAGGTATCTCACTAGTTCCTTCTCCTCATGAATATTCATACTTGGTTTATACATGACGATGGAAAACAAGACAACTTGCATTCCCTAGGTATAATCAGAGTGAAAAATCACCAGAGGCTCGCCGGAGCTGTACCATGATTTCTCTACGCTACGCTAGGGCGTATTTACCGCATCTCAGTTACGACTTGTCACTTATCGTATTATTGTAAATGATTCTTTTCGCATTGGAAAATATTTATTTTTAAGCATTATAATAGTATGAAATGTGTTTAATGATGTTTTTGGTATGATGTCCAATGTAGATTTTGCTGTGACTGAGATAAGCTGTTCATATTGCTGTTCAGAGATAAGCCTAACCCCTACCATGTTACCTTTACGGGTCTGCAAAGCCTGCCTTATGACCGTAAATCAATTGTTGACTCCGATATGGATATTTAACAAAGTAACGCCAAAATTAGAAAATGCCTTTAGATTTGGAACTAGAAGTTGGAAGTCAATACCCATGCACAAAATGTCCTAACAACTAAATAAAAAATGAGCGGCTCAAACGTCTCTTGTGGAGCTTAGAAGAGGTTAACGTATTGAAACTGGTGAGGCTCTGGTAAACAATCACCTAACCTTCATGGAATGTCGTGAGGTGTAAATTACCACTACTTGCAGTAGTATTTATTACAATTATGCATTCATTATACTGACTGATGGTGGACGTAACAGATAAAAGTCTATGATAATCTTGACCGTTATGAACACTTCACAATTTAACAGTCGACTTAAGTTGAACACATTTTTTGTTGGTCACACAAATTTTATTGGAAATGCAAGTAAACCGAAATACCCGCCAAAATTATTTTTTTATTCAACTTTTTTAATTATATGAATATTATAAGCTACGACTAAAATCGAGAATAACGACTGGACAGTCAGGAACTTAGGTACCAGACTTTAATTAGGTACCAGAATTTATTTCGAGAAACAGGGTACACACATCGGTTCTCATAGGAATGAATTACGGGGGACTAATGTTGGTCACCTGGTACATTCCATGGGGCCATCATAACTACAAAAATATCTTAAAATATAAATTAAATTGTTCTTCCTAAGTCTAAAAAATGTTCAATAAATGCTTCAGCTCTCTCTCTCTCTCTCAATTAAGCTGGAAATTCGTATTATTACTAAGCGTTATGTATCTTCTTCGCTCCAAACTTTGATATTAAGTTCATCACATGCCCTGGAGGTACTTGAGATTGCGCTTGTGTGACTAGAGGGAAATCAGAGTGAAAGTCTAGAGGAGGTTTAGGTACCTGTCTGTTGATGCCGCCCCAAGAACTTCTGAAGGTGCCTAATTCCACTCACTGCGCAACGATAATTCCTGTTATTTACAAATTCACGTAATTAAGCCTTTGCTCTTGTATTATTAAATAGTTACATATTTTTTTATTCAAATACTTTCGGTATTCGGAATTTTTTTAAAACTGTACACTCTTCCGGGAAATGCAGAAGGGCAGATGGGGCCATTTGCTTGTATATTACACGTTGAACACTTATTTCACTGCAATCCTCTCGACCACCTGTAACTTACCGTATTACCACCTGTATTACCGTACCGTATTACTGTACCGTATTACCACCTGTATTACCTTCCTCAACGTCGCAATTATTCTCAATTTAGACAGGTAATCTAATCTTACACATGCAAAGCCTTAGTTGGGATTCTGAGATCATGCACCCGTCCAGGTTATCAAGGGTATAGGATGAGGACAGGGAATGCTGAACAAGTAGCATCTATTTGCAAGGTATGACAAATGCACAGCATAATTTTACCGTGAACGAGATGATAATTACCTATAGATATGTGTGGATTCTTCTTGCCTCCCGACTAATGTATGTAGGTAATTCTTCTCGTACAATGTTGGTCTTGTGGTTCAGTTTACCGAATCTAACGACTTCATCACTAGTTGGTTTTGAGTGATGGTCGTCGAGCTCCTACAGGTGGCTTTCTGGCCTCCTTAGCATGACAACGACCCATAAATCACGCAACCTTCGTGACCTCTTGAGACGGGGAGGGGAAGTTCTTGTAAACCTTTATTAGCACTTCCTACTACCCGCCGACTCTGTCAGCCGGTTTTAAATGTCGTTAAGTCGACCTTTGGATAGGTAAATAATCCGCAACACCCTTCGGTCGCTATTAAGCCGCTACATATCAACAGCAGTTCACGTTAATGCCCTTCGCCCACGCCGCCCTCGCAACTTCATCATCGCCACCTCAACTCGCCAACCTGTCCGCGCTCATCTCGGCTCACACAGGTTTGTTTGTTTAATTTGACACGCAACCCCGTACGAAGTTATTGTTAACCCGTCAACCAACTTCACCGGACGGAGGACGGACTTGTCATGTAGCGAGACCTCAAATTCGGGCGGTGCACACAAAGTTGTGATAATTAAAAGCGCGCAATTATTCCTCCCTACAACGTCGAGGTAGACGATGAGAAACGAAAATGTTGCAAAATCAACCCATCACCGTCAAACGCGGTGATATTCGTAGGATTCACATGAACTGAGCCGACAAATGAGTACAATGACAAGCGCTACACTCATCTGTGGCCGTTCTGGAGTTTTTGGGTATCGCAAATTGATATCTCGTAAATACCTTTGAGAAAGCAGAAAGCTGCCCACGTCAACACAGCAATACAGATTTTATTTATATTCAAATTCATTTGGAATCATTAATTGCACGAGGTCCTTAAAAGCCCATCATATCAGCGTCCCAAAAACTAAAACCCACGAACAATTCAAATTGATTTTGGTTAATTAGAAATTGACGTGGAACATTTTTGGCACAAAACGAGCGTCCGTCCGTTACGCCAAACTATTTCAGATTTATAATGATTTCCTCTTACAATCAAACCGTTGCTTCGCCATTTTTGATCGTACAAAAATCGTTTACCACTTTTTGGAAAGCTCCTGTTTAATGAATATTTTCGTATTTGTCATAGATCTGTGACTGTGCGAAAACAGAGCTGTAATCATAAAGTTTTTTGTTTACAAACTATAAAGCTGTAATTTGGTATCTAAATACCAATACCTTATAGAAAATTAGCAAATTCCCATGGTGGTAGAGCCTTGAGATTTGGCATGTAGCCTCCTCAGGACTTACAGAATAGGCCCAGGATCAGTTGAGTGATTACTTAAGCTAATTTCTATGCTATTCACTCTATGAAGCTGTAATTTGGTATGTAGCCTCAGTAGGACTTCAACTTGACGCTGCCCAGGTGCAGTCCCTTGGCCCGAGTTTTCATTATGTTTTCGGAATTTATATAAATACATTATTTTCAAGTTACGCCGAATTTCAGTTATCGAACCACCAACACTGAGCTACGAGGGATAACTTGAAAATAGTAAGGTTACAACCCCTGTGAAAAATCAAAAAATGAATAAATTTCAACCCAATTTACTGGCTAGGTATGTTAAAAAATTTGTGTTATTTCTCAACTTAATCGGCGTCAGGTTTGATGCTGTTTTTCAACCTAGGCACCAGATTTTTTTCGTACCCTCAAGCCACGTCTTCACTGCATCCTTCACTTTCTCATCGTTGGAGAAAAATTTGCCACCCAAGAACTCCTTCATTTTGGTGAACATATTTGGCATGTGAGGGCGTTAGGTCTGGGGAATGAGTTGGGCCACATTACCCCATCCATAGGACACAAGCAGGTCTTGAGTCATACAAGCGGAATAGGGTCTGGCGTTGTCGTGAAGGAGGGACACAACAAGAGTCTGCAGTCCCCTCCTCTTGTATTTAATCTTCTTTTTTTCTTTTTTTTTTTTTTTTTGTAGGGTCTCGCAATATGCGTCAGCGTTGATGGTGTTCCTTTCGCCCATGAAATCCACCAACAAGACCCCTTTCCCGCTCTGAATGCAGGACTGGATGGGACTGCCTTTTGGACTCAAGAGTGTTGTGGGATACCCAAGTTTTGTACCAAGTCACAATAGAGTATTGTGGAAAATTTTGCAGAGTTTATCTCAAATGGTATTGTTGTTGTATTCGTAATTAAGTGTTGTTTGTTTGCTGTGTTACGGTCATTTATATCTGGTAAATTGAGCAATTTAGCCCATGCATACAGCTGATAAATGAATAAACTCGAGCATTGTTGTAAAATTACCTGAATCGATATTTTTTCTGTGTTTTCCCCTCCTCTATTGTTCAAGTTAGAATGAATTATGGCAGAGGAGTCCTCTAATTGACCAGTAACACGATCAGGGGTTTCAGTCCATCAACAGGCCTCTCTGAAGGGTTTAGTTTGCGCAGGTGTCTGGTAAAAGGGTATGCTGGGCCAAGTGTGATACAGGATTTCTTTCTCTTGGGTCGTCTTCTGGGATTTGCATCCGGTGGATTGTTCACTAGGCGGGTTATAAGCTGGATTATGGTGGATGGACCACAGGGTACTGAGTGACTTGTATCTTGTTGATATGTATGGTGGCAGCTGCACCCCAGATTTCTGTAATGTCTGGCAATATTTGAAACTACCGTATGTTGGTTGTACAGAAGGTCAACTGCGGTAAATACATCGGAGCGGGATTGTTAGAACTTCTGTACTCAAGTCACGTTATATCGCTGAAGTTTTCAGGCATGAATTTGAATGCATACTTATTGGCATCCAATTAAGGCTCCAAAAATAATGAAATTGATAACAATACATCAATTCGACATCATCCAGCTATCACGTGTACTGGAACTAATTTCCCGCAATACAATCATTTTAATGACGATCCTCTCCGAACTGTTTGATCAGACGATCATTAAATGATCAATTTCGTACTTCTAGAAAACGCAAACTAGATCTCAAACTGTATGATCGACTGAGCTCGACGAAAACGAGGTACGAAATCGATGTTGTTAACGTTATCAAATATTCACACCGGCCGTTCATGATTTAAGAGCAAATAACATTACCCGCTCATTTCCCGAGTGGCACCTACGGTTTGGGGAAGTTGGACACTAGTGAAAAACAAGTTTTGCGTTAGCTTCGATCGTAGTAATAGGAATTGAATTACTCTGGTTTTATACAGTTTGCTGCGGGGTTTGGAATACTTTGGGCACTGCGGCAAAACGGTCCTCTGAAAGGCTAAACTCCTGGACCGATTAGATTTATAGGCCGTTGTCTCTATAATGAGTCACGAGTTCCCTTTGCGGTTACAGGTTGTCGAAAATTAGGGGAACGGACGTGGGTCAGATTTTAGACGTCATTGTATTCGGCACCCTTTGTAACGTCACTATGCTAATTTTCAGTTCGGGAATCCGAGGTATTTCAACGGGGTTATAAGAAAGAGGATCCACATGACGTCATTACCACGTGTGGCTTCGAGTGGGAGAGGGTTAACCATCAAATGACGTCACGCTTTTTTTTTTCATCCCTTTCTTATCACTCACCTCGTTGGAAAACCACCCTTGAACTCCTGAGAATGTAATCATGTTAAACGATAAAATCAATCCACGTTCATCTTCCGTCGTCATAAAAACCGACATTACTTAAATAAAGCGCCTGTGCAAAAAAGTTCGTAAAGGTAAATGTGAACGGTACGACACTCCAGCCGAATATAAATGGATTTGTCTCGACGTAACATCACCCCGATCCAAAGATACCAAAACGATTCCAGCTGATTGAGCCATTCGGGTTTTATAGGTCTTCAAAAAATGTAGCAGAATTTGGACGACGGTCCGATATTAGGACTCACTGGCATCGTCCTGATATGAACACAAATATGCGTTACATCCCGTTGTAATTGGTGTAGGGGCGGTTTAATAAAACAGAAAATATTTCTTCTATACTATTCATTGATAGAATTAAATTCACAATGTTATTTACTTGTTGGGAATCTTAACCTTTTTTTTCCTAAATTGATATTGGGCAAAGTGCTGCGGATGGCGTAGGGACGGATTTTGGTTTATTATCTTCGATAATGAACCATTCCAATCACCCAAGAAAAAAAATTAATCTTCAAAATTTGAGGGTTTACGTTTCAAGATACTTAGATTCAGAAAATCAAATAAGAACAAATTTTGAGACGATAATTATTCAGTCTGACAGGTAAGACCTTATTTTAAATATTTTTTACTCTGAACACGATTGTGAGGTGAACTTTAAAGATGAAGAAACGTGGTTGTTGAGATGTTCTTCCAGTTCATCTGCTACAATCTGATAACGGGACGAGATCCTGACGCAATCCTGACTTCACCATCGTGTTCAGCGTTCTATAAACTGAGGTGTAACTAGGCCAAAAAAAGGAGACGAAATTCGTTATAAAACCAGTAAATTGGGGGCATTTGATGTAAAATCCGTTATTTCTTCAAAAACTATTAATAATTTATGATAATTGATAATAATTTATCTAGTATTCAAGATAGAAGAGTGATCTGAACAAAGAAGATAATAAACGGTTGTGACAAGAATTTGCAGAGTTTTTTCGATTTTCTGAATCGACGTATCTACGTAAACCCTCAAATTTTGAGGAGAGGTAATTTTTTCCTTAGGCAATTCCATAGTTACAATATTGAATTTAATATACCAAAATGACATGAAGCTAAAAGTATGAAATACTTTCTAAGTTCCTCCATAACATCAACCTGATTTGAATGCAGATTAAGAGGAGTGGAGTCGAATGAATAGAGAACCGTTGGTGGAATAAATAGTCCACACGTCACTTTTACCCAGCGTTACAGAGTTACATTCTAGCAATCACTTTACTTCGTGTTTACGACCTAAGAAACCTTTCAAGGTTAGCATCCGGCATTGTTTTCCTTAGGAGAGGTCTTAGGTGCCAACATACTAAGCTTACGAGCTAACGAATGGCCAGGCCAATGCTATACCTACGGGTAATAGATTCGAAGGTCTCGCTGCTCTGATAAAGATATGACAGAAAATTATGGAAAGGATAGAAAATTGAATGGGTAAATAATAGAATAATATACTCGTAATAAGAATATAACACGACAATTTTAATACTCATTCCCCGACACGGGTTGGTGCCCATATGAGGATATTATATTTCCGTATAGGTACATTTATTTTAATTTTTTAACCAGAAGTGTATTTTATTATTTTTTGTCTGTATTTTTGTAAATTACATTGAAATAATTGAATTTGAAAAAGAAAAAGGAAAAAAAACTATGGACACGCAGTGGAGCAAAGCCGGAAAAACCCACCAAAACGAAAATTACGAGTAGTTTTGCACACTTTTCCCGATGGTTTATATAATATATATTATCATGAATAGTTATAGAATGTATCCCTGTGGCCGTTTTCCCGTAAGAATTTATTTTCAGCTTGGACTGAGGGGTACAATGTGGAATCTTTCGAGGCTTCGAAAATAGGCACTTATAAACATGAAGTTTGAAGTATTCGTGTGTTCATTTTTGAAGGTAGAATTCCGAAATTTTTTGGGAGTGTTCCTGATACATTAAAGAAAATTAAGAATCGTCAACCCGTCTGAAATACCACGGTCTTCATGAGGGCAATAATTACTAAATAATTCAATTTAGTAATTAATCGTGATTTTAACGAGTGATCCCGGGTTTCTAAGCTTTCAAAAAAGGCTCCACCTTGCTACGCTCTGGCTGGGCAATTTTTCTAGTCAAGACACCCTAGTAAAAATTTCAGCTGCAATCGTTTAGCTGCAGCGAATCTGGACGTAGGATTGATTTTAGTGTGAAAAACAAGGCTGATTCATGACTGCTGATTCCGAATAAACGCGTAATTCCACACGCCATGTAAGTGTTTTCATTTCTAGAGGGGTTTCTCATCAGGAGGGTAAAATCCTGGGCGCAAATGGTACGTTGTAAATACACCTTCGGTATACACTAATGAGGTTCAGGGCGCAACTGGTATATGGGATTCTCATCAGGAGGGTAAAATCCTGGGCGCAAATGGTACGTTGTAAATTCACCTTCGGTATACACTAATGAGGTTCTGGGCGCAACTGGTATATGGGATTCTCATCAGGACGGTAAAATCCTGGGCGCAAATGGTACGTTGTAAATTCACCTTCGGTATACACTAATGAGGTTCTGGGCGCAACTGGTATATGGGATTCTCATCAGGAGGGTAAAATCCTGGGTGCAAATGGTACGTTGTAAATTCACCTTCGGTATACACTAATGGGGTTCAGGGCGCAACTGGTATATGGGGTTCTCATCAGGAGGGTAAAATCCTGGGCACAAATGGTACGTTGTAAATTCACCTTCGGTATACACTAATGAGGTTCGGGGCGCAACTGGTATATGGGGTTCTCATCAGGACGGTAAAATCCTGGGCACAAATGGTACGTTGTAAATTCACCTTCGGCGTACACTAATCTTCGTCATTATCAGTGATATTTTCGGCATGTGATATCATATTTTGAATTGAGCGTGATCAGATGGATCGAGTGGGTTTTATTACGTCGAATTGGGGGGGTCTACGTAGTGCGAGTTGTGTAGGCTCGACTGAAGGGGAGCGGTTGATGGGCGAGTCGGATCCCTTCAGATGGGAAACCTGTGGCAGTCGAGTCGGATCGAGGCGCAGTTCGGTCGGAGCCGCCTCCGTCCTGCCGCCCCCGCCGGCGTTGCCGCCCCCCGCCGGCGTCCTGCCTCCTCCGACCCCCCTCGCAGGTGAAGGGGCGTCGAGGGCGTCGAACGGGGTGAGTCACCCTCTGCCAGCCTCGTGGGGGACGTAATGAAGGGCTGGGCCAATCTAATGACGAGTCTTTGACTCGTGCGATGGGCACAACTCACTCCTTCTCCACCACCACCACCTCCTGCACCGCCACAACTTCCGCTCCACACCTGCCGACTTCTGACACCACCACCTTGCGTTAATTCCATACATCCCCAATAAGATCGGACCGAAATCATGAAAATGTCTGCACAAATAGACAATGCTGCATGAATTTCTACGTTCAGTTTTAATCATTCAGTTTTAATGTATACTCATTCATTTCTAAATACTCTTTAGGAAACCGATCAGATATTCAACCGAGAAATTATTTACAGAACTGGGCGTGATGGATCTGTATAGATTACGAGAGAAGACAACTGTGGTATATGTATATAAACTCTTTATGGAAAATAAAATTGAACGAGTATACATAGGAACTAGAAGTGCCAAAAGAATTACATTAAATGAACTCTTCTGCAGCTCAACGATTATAATATAATATTATGCTTATAGCATATTATGCTTATAGAGGTGCAACTCTCTTCAATAACCTGCCATATAAATATTGTACATCTGCGATACCGTTGAACTCGTTCTACTATTGTATGAAACAGCATTTTATGGAAAAAATCATATTAGTGTAAATAGTGTTGTGGAACTTACCAGTTCTTTTAAAATGTTTAGATAGCCACATAAATATAACATAATTGTAAATCCTTTGAAAATAACTAGAAACAATAATTATAAATATATAAACAACTCCTCCCCCAGCACAAGTTATGCTTAAAGAATAATTGTGAAATAAAGATTGAAATAAATGCATTAAAAAAAGAAAAAAACTTTGTTTTAATTTTCACTCTATAACGCACAGTTTTGGTTTCACAATCAACTCGGAGGTTCTGGGAGGTTTTTCATGTTATGTTGGCTGCCCTGCTAACTTGCGTTCTCCAGGCCTTCCTCTTTATTACTACGTTCCCCGACTTGATACACACTCTGGTATAATGGTCTGTCTTTTCGCACCATTTACACCGAAATCCTATAGCCGGGCATTTGCTTGGGCCTGTATGTGAATCTCCTCCACATTTGAAACAGTTCTTGCCCTGAATTAATGTAATCCCTGGCACTTTCCCTTTATCTCGTTGCTTGTTACTCTTCTCGAATGTATCGAGTTGTAAAATTGTTGTCTTATAGGGCGTTGCTAACTGTATGCTTTCTTGTTGCGATTTAGCATTTTCCATGATTTGTGTGAGAGTCTCTATATCCTCAAATCTGCTCTTTACTGACCGATATGTGTGTAGTATCTTTTGCTGCCAGCCACTATTGTTAAGACCGAACACAAATTGATCCCGGAGGCGTTCCTTCAACGTCTCCCCAAACTGACATTAAATGTCAATTTGTGCGCTTGAGACCGAACCCTAGCAATGTAATCGACGATCGTCTCCGATTCCACCCTGCTAACTTGTGTAAATTTCATACGTTCACATAAGGACATAAGGACATGTCTTTCCCACCATAATTTTTCTCCAAGACAGCAATAATTTCGTCGTAAGGAACGTCGTCTAACTCTAATAATAATTAATAAGCACCCTAAATGGCTTAGACTAACTTTTGCAAATTTGGCACGCCCGAAGTGCACAGCTGAACCGATTCCCACTTTTCAGTATCAGCATTAAAGCTTTCAACGTCAAAATCTTTAAATACTGTGAAACTTTTTATTGTGAAACTTGCTGCAGTGGGAAGGTTTAAATTAATTTATAACATGTTTAAATTCATGTGTAAAATGTTTGATTTTATTTGCAAAAATATGAACTTTATTTGTAGAAAGATTAAATTTATTTGTAAAAAGTTTAATTAAATTAGTCAAAAGATTAATTTGATTTGCAAAAAAGATTAACTCTATTTGCAAATACTACCTATATCGCGCACTCAAGCCGAGACTTCCCTGTAAAGCGAACCATTTTCTCCAAGTTTTTCTCGTTTAAAAAATAGAAATGCTATCAAAAGTTTACATAGGTAAACGGTTCCGAAACGCCTGTAAAATCCCTCGTTTCCTTGTTAATGAACCCCAGTGACCTCATTGCTCCGCTCGTAGACCGAGTCGATATGTCCACTAGGGTCAACTGGGCGTCGAAACAAACGCGCGATTCGCGGATTGAAGCGGTGATCTCGAGATTCTACGATGAAATGAGGCAATCGCCCTTTTAATTTTGTTCGGGAATGTGTTGAGTGCGCTGACGAGAAATTCAGAGCCCTTCGCATGAGCATTGGTGATCATGTGAGCGTCTCATAGAAAACTCTCGTGCTTCAGGTTTCTTATTGTTGAAGGAACTCCGAATTGGGTGTAATCCACTCTGTCGGAGTGTGTAAGTTCTCATGAAGAATCCGAGTTCGAAATACTCACTTTATGTAGGTACTGCTTGGGAAGTTTGTGTGTGTGTTTTTTTTCCTCCGGTATGTCGAAGGAAAGTGGAACTTTTTCGAGTTATTTGTTAACGTCTTATGGTAGCGTTTCCACGGGGGAAGGTGAAGAGCCAATATTCGTCTTCCTGGATGTTCCGACACCTTTTACGGAGTTTCATAGGTTTTCCCTCACTCCGGCCGTTAGGAAAAGTTTCTTTTGATCAGCCCAACGCCTCTGGAATAAGGGGAGAGGGGAAAAAATACCCACAAGACGACGAAGGGTGATGGGACGAGGGTAATGGGAAATGGGGGTCTGGACTGATGGTGCGGTGGGAGAATATACTGCCACCTTCTAACTCAATATCCTTGATTTCCTCTTTCCTACTTCGCTTGCACCCTCCGAAGTCGCAGTTTCCTTCCATCTCCGTCTCTTTCACTTCCATTTGGGGTATCATGATTCCCCTAAGCCCGTCATTTAGCTGTTTCAGTTAAACCACACCATACGGACCGCCATTTTCGGAATTAACCGACTGGATATGTCACGAAAAGGTTATATTATAAATAACTCAACCAGTTACAATATAATAATACGAGTATATACTATGAATAATATAATATTAATTCTCTATATTACCTATACTTCATTTATAACAAGAAGTACGCAACTACCTCCATAAATTTGAAATTACCTTCCGTAATACCTGAAAACATTAAACTCGATACCGAATTTTCAGTAACAGGTTCTAGAAATACTGCTACTGTGGTACATATCGCCTGAATGCTACAGTAAAAGCCTGTATGCTACAGCTCGATTCTGTCCCGATTAGCGCGTCCACAAGGCCCAAATTTATCAGTGAAGCTCAAAAACTTATTTTGAGAAAAAAATGTTCTTACAGGCTTTTGCAGCAGGGCTGTTGTTATATTAGGGTTAAATATAGGGAGTATCAAACTACAAAGCATCGATTACTGGCAATTGATTAATTTTTCCACTATATAATCGACGTCAACGATTAATCGAAAACCTTTGAAAAAAATCAAATTTTAACGAATTTCTTATCGAAACGCAGCCGCTGGATATCGAAGTCGTCGTGACGTTGGCGATTAATCGACAACTTTTAGAAAATTACACAAAGTTCTCTTTTGGTTTATTATCTTCGATAATGAACCATTGGAATCGCCCAAAGAAAAAATTTTTTTAACCCCCCCTCAAAATTTGTTGGTTTACGTTTCAAGATACGTAGATTCAGAAAATCGAATAAAAAAAAATCCGTCCGTCCGCCGTACGCCGTCCGCCGTACGCCGTCCGCCGTCCGAGGCACTTTGGCCAGTTAGCGTTGAGTTAAAATTACGAAATTTGGTTTCTGGGTTTGGACCAGCCCCACAATGATCCACGAAACTTTTCATAACCCTAGGTCAAGGGGAAGGGGTTCAAAACGAATTTTGAAATTTTGAAAATTCCATATCTCGAAAACTTCCCATCAAACGGTATGTTTTTTATTTCATATTTAGATAGAGTTTGTTCCGTAGAATTTTTTAAGACCATCCGCAGCTTTGTACGACCAGCCGTTCGTTCACAATGACGGCTCAAAGATTGTGCCTCACAACCCGATCGTGACTCAAACTGTTGAAATACAGGTCCATTTTCATACTAACAAGCTCTTTGGAACATCATATGGCTTGAGTGATGTCGAGTTTGTTGTTCTGAGGTGCGTTTCGTGCTACGGAAATGAAGGTAATTTCGAATGTTTGTTGGTAGGTACTTCTTTTATAGAAAAATTATTACCGACGTAGTATTAAAAACCCCAGAATTATATCGTATTAATTAATCATAATTAATAATAATTATTATTAATAGTAAATACGAATTATTAATACCTAACAATAAATTATAATAATTTTCACTAGGTACTTGATAAAATTGTTAATAATTAGTGATAATTGATAATAATAATTAATCTAACATTTAGGATCTAGACATTTAGACCTAGTGATCTAGACAGAAGGGTGATCTGTACAAAGAAGATAATGAACCGTTGTGTCAAGAATTTGCAGAGTTTTTTTTTTCAAAATGCAACCAGACTTTTTGGAGGCATTTCGGCAAATATCGATTAAAAATACACCAATTATTTGGGCAAATGATAGATTACTGCGTATGCCAAGTTAAATAATGGGTGATTAGCTGTTAAGTGGTTATCTGTGAAGACCTCCTGAACCAGAAAATGCCAAGCCCCAAAAGTGAGTATCCTCACCAACCTGTTTGAGAAATTTCTTCTTCCATGGAGTGGTGCTGGTGTTTCTTATTGTGATTTGAATTTGGAAACCACCCCAAGTATCACCGTTTTCTAAACTGTGATTACTTGACTATTATTCGAAGAGAGTAATTTTGGTATGTAGCTATTTGACGTTGAAGAGCCCCTATTATTCTATTATCCAATCTTTAGGTAGCAGGAAGCAGGGTTTCTCCGGCAGTAGGTGATTGGGAATAATTTTACTTTCCTGAAACTAGTGATTTTAGCCTGTGAAGTGAATTCCGTGCAGGTGAGCATTCGATTAGTGAAGTCCAAATTTACTGAATTGGTCTCATTTCGATCCTCCATTGTGCACTACATCTTCCTATTCTGGAGGTTGATTGGTTTCATTTGATCACGGATTTACGTGAACATAACGATTGGGCGATGATTTTGAAGGGGGAGGTGTGTGTTGGGGTGATGAGACACAAAGTCAAGGCCGACGGAAGGCGAAATATGAGATGAGACGGAAAAGACACAAGGGAACCGATGACCGTGCGGGGCTAACGAGGTGGTCGTTTCGAAGGGCGAAGCGACGCGGGAGGAGTATCGGACATGAGGACATCGGACGGGATCGATATAACAGCATATCGATCAGGAGAATGCTCCGGTTGCCGCTCGTCGGCGGGGTTCCTTTGCACCGAGCTACCGGCGACGCTCCAGTGACACACAGGGAACGAAGAAGTTGGCGTACGATCGGCAGCTCGTACATATTTCTGAAATTTCTCCGTCCTCACCGATATCTCAGAAAGAGAGAATGAACTGGGGACGTGGATAAAATGAATGACGAAACCAGCTACAAATTGATCCACAACTGTTTGATATATTCTCTCTAGATCTGTGCGTTCTGTTCGTTGAGTCCCTGTATGAAATAATTGTGAAATTAACGTATTCGTCTGATAAGGTTCTCTTCGGCTCATGAGGGTGGGGGAAGGGTCAGGGTGTCGGTGACAGGCTCAGTGGTGATCTTACACTAATTTACATATATTATCTAAAAAATCATAAATGATTATATACTCGTAGTATGTATACGGGTTTTACATGTACTTACTTCGTATGCCACCAACAATTCTGTGCTAAGATGGCAAAATAATATTTAGTAATGATAAAAATATTTAATATATTATGATATGTTACTTTTTCATCCGAAACTGAGATTTTCATTACCCATAGTTTGTTATGGTGGTTGATCCCCTGAAAATTTCCCTAAATCAAGGCTTTTCCTGATATCATCGCTGTCAATGCCGAAGACATCTACTCGACCGGAAAACTCTATCAATTGTTTCGAAAATGAGTTCGCGAAGATAAAGTCCTCAACTAAATCACATAAATGGTCTACGTTGGGACGAGGAAAGTGGCCAGGAACGGCGTCAAAAAATAGCTTAATGTTGGAGCGTTCTCGATGTTTTAATTTTGCGTATCGCGAAACCTACATGTAGATGAACACATTATGTGTTTATTTAACCAATTTAGTTAAATGTATATCAATTCACACTGTACGCTTTAGCATAATCGCAGTTAGTCGTGAAAAGGACTTGAAAAAAAAATAAACAAAAACTACAAACGATACACAATTCTGTAAAATTTCAATAATTTTGATTTTTCATTATTTAGTTTGATTAAATAACATGAATATTCATGTCAGTTGTTCTTTTTAACAGGAATCAGGTCGGAATGGAACACGTTCACCAGAGAGTGTACCACCACGGTCCATGGTAGAAGGAAATCGATCCCTCGATGTTCCCAGGTTGCAGCCTGATGAGATTTAAGGTTGACAACAATTGTTGTTACTGTGGCTTCAACATGTTCACAAGTGATCGAGTGTCATGTGCTCCTTGGGATTGCACAGTGCTCTAGCAGCTCACCACGCAGCCTCAAGGTGGTCTTCTTGTCCTCGAAAGAGAGATTCGACTGGATATAAGTGGGATTTTTTTCCAGGTTTTTGTAGAGCTAATGGAATTGGGCCGTATCGGAGCTGAGACGGGTCGCCAGCCTCAGTTTCCCCAGAACTTTCTTCATCTTGTCCCACGACGCCGCTGTTCCGGGTTCAAAAGGCACATCGTATTCGCCGTCCAAGATTCGCCATTGAACAGCCCAACCCCCATCTCCATTCGGACAGAGCTCAGCCTCCACTCTCGCCTACGCACTCTCCAGGACGGCCGAAACCAATTTGATATATTTCATTGTTATTGATTTTGATTGAGACAATTATAATTTATTTTACAATAATCCTCATTGTTTAAAGTGATTCAACAGCCATTGTTATTTTGTTCATTGTTCTCTTGTGTGCACTCATGGTACAACTACAAGGTTCGCGTGAGAAGGAGATGAAAACCTTCACATCAACTCATCACTTAAGAAGGGGCGAGGTCGTGAACGTGTCGGCGTCGTCTGAAACGGCAGATGTCTGGTGGTGTGAAGCCTTCATTAACTAGAAGATTCGGGTGTGCTACGGTCCTCTCTTCGAAGTGGCTTGTAACGTTTCTGAATTTCAATTTAGAGCACATTCCCCATATGGGAAGCGCGTACGTCCAGATTCGTCAGATCAGTATCTTATAGATTAAAATGTTGTTTGATACTGATGCATTTGCGCTTTGAAGTAATGATGTGAGAGCATTTGTATCCGACTTCAGCTTTTTTTTAAGAGCTCAGTAATATTTTCATTGAACCTCAGTCCTCTATATATATATAATACCACTGTGAGCACACACCATTCACTTAATTCGTATGAGAGGAAAGGCTGACCAAAAACTGACCAATTTTAAAGAGAGCTGAATTTGATAAATTTGGCTAACTATGAGGAATGAGAAGGCTTGAATATGAGTAAGGTCATACCAAGAGCTTCTACCCGACTGTCATAGTTACTTGTGGCTGGTCGATCATATATAGGGACTACCATCATTCTCTCCCTACCATCATCCGTTACAAAGGGAATGACCGAGTGAATGGGTCGTTGAGCTGTCTTGGGAAAACCCAGACGGAGAATTTCCGACCGTGGTAGATATTTATTGTGATAATTCTATATCGTGGTTGTGGGGAATAACTATAATAGTGGTTCCCCACAACCACACTTAGTGTTTATGCGATTTAGCATTTGGAATGTCACAGCCGAGATAATTTAATTTCGAGTCAGTGAATTTTCTTCTGTATGAGTAAGTCACTGTAGGAGATTTGGGGGCGTTTACCTTTCGTGTCCACTTCGTGTACCATTGGCCCAAAGCTTCAAGATAAGTTCGCAGCCGCCTGCTTGCCTCTTCGCGTCACCGTACAGTGCAGAGACGCCAGGAGCATTAGGGGGTGGTATTCCTGAGCGAAACATGGAGTATAGATACGACCCTCATACACTTCCATTTTGGACGCCTGCTCCAGTTGCTTGAGATGATAGCTTATTCTGAACACCCACCACGCATGATCTGTTTTTCAGATAGCTCGCAAGGAGATCGTTGTTAGGGAGAATGCTCCTCATTTTTAATAGTAAGCCTTGGTGCCACGTCTATCAATAGCTTGTCCCAGATCAAATAATTTGATAATATTTATTATGCGACACGACGGAATAATTTTTTGTGGAGGGAGTGCTTCACGAACGTCGTGAATCGTTGTTGCTAGATTTGATATCTCGAAATTTAAACCAACATATTTGGAGGGGGAGGTTGAAAATCTCTTTTCGTGGTCGATTAAATTGAAAATTATAAACCGAAACACGGTGTACGGTTTTCCCAACCTGATGCGTTGTGAGTTTGATCCTTTTGAATCGCAGGAGCGCCCCTCGATAACGTCTGGGTAAGAGGACGTACGAGATGGAGACGCCGCCCCTCGCAGCCTCCCGTTACCCCTGGCAACGCACCTACAAAACGCTCGACTATTCTCTCTCTCTCGCCCCCCAGTGCAACATTTTCGACGAGCTCTCGTCGAAGGGTCGAAAACTGCTCAGGCAAAACGCACCGGTTGATAAAACCGAACAGCCTCCTGCGCCATTCGTGAAATTCCCGTCCAAATCCTCCGTTTCGACTCGACCATCGACAATTAGTTAACCAACTGCAGACCGGAATTTGTAGGGCTCAGAGAACGAAGGCAACTCACTCCGCGAAAATTAATCAAATCAACGCACTTTTCGCTCTCTGCGCCTCGTTCCCCGAATCGAGTTTGGAGTTTCATAAAGATCGGATTCAAGTGACTCCTGAAACTGAGGGCTGACGATCCGCGCAGTTAATCGACTATCCAAAACTTCGTAACTCCAAATAAGCTCGTTCTCTGACTCATCAACGCCTTTTAACAGTTTTCATTCCAAGCTTTGTAGCACCCCTCATCACTCTGCCTTTGCCCGTTAATACTTGTACCGTCCCGAAATTGCCCAATTACGCAGTTCGTTACGTGAAATCGAAAGTAAGAAGGAAATCGTTGTTTGTTTCCTTCCATAATTGAATCAGTCGTTTCAGAAACCCGACTAGTCCAAAAAAATCGATTTTCGATTTTTGGTTGATTCTGCATCCTTATAGGTAGAGGTACACGTTGCAAGTTTTTTTTTTTTAAATTGCTCACTTCTACATTTCTTTCATGCCACATAAAATCATGTGTATTGGAAAATCTCAAATTTATGTCAGATGGGCGACGTGAGCCCTTTCCTGGTAACTTGGGTTTTGTGGACTAGTCGGGTTTCTGAAACGACTGATTCAATTGCAATTGAAATGAAAGAAACCCCCACAATCTGGTTTTAAGATAAGTAGAATCTAAAAATCGAATCACAAACAATCCTTCCGCTAAAATTTTCCCATTTAAAATTGACCAACAGATTTTAAATTCTAGGCCAGTCTAGATGGAGGATGACCCTCAAAAAATGCCGTAGGTACAACATATGGGTTGAAAATTGCAAAACTCCATATCACTGACGTTTGAAACGGAACTGTGTAGTTTTTTCGTCAATCAAGCAGTGGAACATCCGGCCTGTTTCCATACTTCTTCTGCGTACCAAGAGTGTTTATAGGTAAAAGAGGAGCCAAGCCTTCACATATAACGGCGTATCTTTGCACAATCAAATACCGCCTGAGACCTAAATTCCGCACTGAATAACAGGCTGATTTTTCAGTATCGGCTGAATTTTCCTTAAATTGGAACTCTGGTGAGAGGAACTGGTTGCAAATGAACTGATGACGGGAAGTGACAGAACTTATTGCGTTTCTTGATGTAACGAAACGCTGAATTCTTTCCTGGATTTTTTTTTTTTTTCATTTCTATCGGCTGTCAGATGAAGTATGCGTTGAAATTACTTGGACCTTAATTCATTTCAGCTGAAAGTAATTACGTCTTGTTACGATCGATTGATAAATCCAATGTCGCCCATTCCGGTGGTGTTGACGATGCAGATTCAAGTTGAGCCCGCCTTTAGTGAGTCACCCTTGGGTCGTGATACCATAAATAGTTCATAGTGGAGGTATTGGGGTGGAGGAATGTTGCGATTGGATTACAGTTCGGGATTCTTCTACTACCGATATATTAAAGGATTCCGTGAGGGTGTGTTCGTTGTAACTTGTCTGTGAGTGGCTGTAGAGAGGTCGCTCGACTAACGAAAGGGATTAACGAGACCAGGGGAAGCTTCCGTGGCCATTAGGGAAAAAGGATATAATCAACCCGAGATGCAGGAATGCATTAATGAATAAAACTGCCTTTATTCAACCCCCTCTCAGCCCCAATTTTTTATTCTTTTATAGCGGAGGCGGGGACCGGGGGCGAGGGCTGAGCAGATCGATTTAATCCATCGACCCTCTCGGATGGACCCCGAGGGTTTGATAAAGTTTAGTAAATACGAGAGAGAGAGAGGCTGTGAGTCAACGTGGGAAGGGAAGAGGAATAATCAGTGTGAGTCAGCTACATCCCCTGGATCACCCCTGCGTTTCTGATGGAACTTTCCATTTGGAGGGTGGGCGCCAGGGATCGTGGGAGAGCGAGGGAGAGATGAGGAAAAGCCCGTGGGAGGAAGCGAGAGGGGTTGGCGAAGGGCGAAATAAAGAACTCTCAGGGGGAAAAACCTTCGTCAAGGCTCAGATGGCTTCAAACATCGGAATATTAATCAGGAGGGCGGGGCCCCGAGTTCTTAGAGTCCGGAAAAATGGCCCTCATCTGGCTGGTGGGCGCCAATCTCGGGACGTAAACCCAACGTTAAGGCCAACGTTAAGGGGGTAGGGGTATCTGGCGTTGTTACAATTGCCAGGCAGTGATAGGTTGCCAGGAAAAGGACGATTGATGGAAATGGCCAAAGGCAATATCGTTTTGTTTAAAAACCCATTTTGTACATACAAATAGTATGTATATAGATCATCAGATGATCTAGATTGTAGTCTCCAACCGTGTGTGAAATCAAGTGTGGCTGGATACTCGTGGGTGTTTGTGGCCCAAGCTTGAGCCAGTATCTCGGTGTGATTGGTTATAGGCGTCGATTTGGGATGCCCAAACCCCTATTTACAAAGAAGGTTGTGAAATTCTCCTATTTATTTTTCAGGTTGAGAAAGACGGTGTGGTTGGAATTTCAGCTGAGGCATTCAGCTTGAATCATTGTGGGAATTCAGCTCGAATCAGTGTGGGCATTTTACCCTGGGGAGGAGCCTCGTCTACTATCATGAAACTACTGAAATGCTACCTTGAAAATAATCACCTCCAAACCCTAAAAGATTCCCTTCCGATGATCTTTTCTCTGTGGTTATAGTGCGACCAGTCATTGTGTCAGCCCAGTTTCATATAGTCGGTTGAGTCGGCTGTATCTACCAACTGAGCCATCTCCCAAATGATATAAAACAAACCTTTCATCCACAGCCAAACTGGATAGGTACAAGAACGTATCTTCGTCTTATTAATTTTCAAGAAGCATATAGAATGTAAGAATCTCTTTGAAGCTGCGGATTAATTAATTAATCAAACAATATATGCGGTAACAAGAAATGCAGATAACAGACTTGAGTAAATGACAGACTTAATTAATTGAAGTGACTTTCATGGTGGAAAGCTAAGTATGTGTACAACGAATATGTGTGCGTGAGACCCTGCAGAGGGTATTATGATTTGAATAGAATGAGTTTGGACTGGGTGCATTCTCGTGCTTCAATCCTAGTAATGAAACTTCAATTATGTACTCATTTTTCCAACAGTAGTTCATTATGAAATGGTTAATTTTCTGTTCATCATTGATTTAACTGGCTTAACAGGTGCGTTCGAAGATGGTCATCCAGATATTCGGATCTTGGGTTTTCCAATCAAACGTAGGAAGTTACATATCATGCACACGAGATCCATTAAACCAAGATTCAATGAACTGACTCATTGCGATTGACTCCAAAAATTCCTGTGTTCGTACTCCAGCAATAGGACGCGGACCGACTCAGCTGAATTTGGATCATAATTTGGAAGGACGGGTTTATTTGTGACCGCGAACGCAGGTGGCTCTACCGGCTCCACTATTATTTTATTTTCAAGTATAGGTACCTAAATACGAGGTACCTACTCGTAGTTAGAGGCAGAGGGATGATCAGCTTCGTAGCTGTGCTGAGGCCAATTCTCCAACTTGTCACGAAACTGCATTCCTAGTAGTGAGGTAACCCCGCATGTAGTACAATTATTTATTTTATTTCATTTTTATTGCTTGTAAGGAATAAATTGTTATTAATGTCATTTCATTGCAATATTTTAGCTTGCCCTGTATTTTGTTCCAATTATTTTGTATAGTTACAGTTGGGTTCACAAGGTATACAGGACAATAATCTATAAAGAAAATGATAAATCGTTATCGAAGAATTTGTAGGTACCTAGCGTATTTTAATGCGATTTTTGGACTTAACTCCGAAGTTGAGAGGATTGAGCTTTATTCTTTTAGCGAATTTACGATGAAAAGGAAGCTATAATAGCTTCCTTTGGGTCGAAAATTCGCGAAAAGAAAAAAAGCTCAATAATAATTATTGTTCTCGGTCTGAAATTTTTAAAACTCAAATTTCCGACAAATGTTCACACCAAAATCCGTTCCAGACCATCCTGAATTCATTGCCAGGAGACACCCAAAATCATATGTATGTATGATAGTCTTGAGAGTATCATATTATGATTGTGCGTATCATGTAATAAATATTATATAGAGTATATTTATATTATACAGCATATATATTATATTTAGTATACCTATATTTTATATAGTGTATATATATTATATAATATCATAGAATTGAGATAAAAAGTTCAAATTTGGACAAAAAATCCGCCCTGGCAATCGAAAGGCCAAGTTCGTAAGGGATTTTTTGGGGAGGAGGAGTTTTAGAGGGGGGTATTACCCACCAATTCCCAAAATGAAACAGTCTGACAAGTGACATCTCATTTTAAAGGTTCCGCTCTCATAGCCATGCTGCATGACTGTGAATTATTTGTCTGCAATAAGTAATTTAATTTTGGGAAATTCGTCATATTAATACGGGAAGCAATGAATGTGTGTTATTGGATGAAACTGTTATTGGAAGTGGAAATAATGTCCTATCACGGTAGTAATGGAGTATAGATGACGTCGTTTAGTTCGTGTAGATGACGTACGTCCCTCGAATGCCTGGCAGGAGGCTAATGCTTTTTTCCGTTATGGAACATCTGGTGCGTTACACCTTCCTATAAATCATTCGCGTTGACCGGAATAGCCTCAGCGCTTTTCCCGCGGTACGTGGGGCCCAGAGACACAGAAGGGTTGAGGGTCCGCTTCGTTTTTACTTGTAGAAACCACCACCAGGAGCCACCTGCACGGTCGTGACTGGTGAATAGTGAAACGTAAGGCTGTGATGAAGGGATCGTATGGCGGGGGGTGTCCCATATGTCGAGGGGCCACTACTGAGGGGTGTACCAAGTTCACTGAACTCTTCGGATGTGCAGCTGAAGGGACGTTGAACAACAGACACTTTTTGCGCGAGGCGGTCGTTACTGAAAGTTTCTTTTTAAAGCTTTTCCTCGAATCCTCATTTCATCCCATCACGTCGGTATCGGGTATCCAACGGGAGATAAGTCACGTTTTGTATCGCGATCGATCATGACTACGTATCACGAACCTCGGGCCCTGCCTCCTACAACGCTATAGGTGGCTATTTCTATATCAAAACGATAAACGAACTCGAAGAATATTTTTTAAAAAACGCTAAAATTCATCCACAACAGTTCATTTTTGTAATAATGGAATCGACGGAGAAATTGAATTTCTCAACCGCCCACTCAAAATTGGGGTGTTCGCGAAAGTGTGTAGAATCCTAGAGTCGAATTTAATCTCCGTTCGCTATAACACTAGATCAATAGGAAGGAGTGCAAAATAGCGGTTGAAATGTTCAAAAAGCCACAGCTGATAGTTTTAAACGGAATGGTGTAAAGAAATTTTCATGACCACCCGGAGCCCATGCAAGACCATGCGTTCAATGAGGGTTCGAAGGTAAAACATAGAAAGAAACGTCAACATGAGCTTGAATCGAACGGTGGAACCTCCGACGAATTTTCGTACCTGTATGAATGTCTTGTTCAAACCAGAATTGAATGTCATATCAGTTGAGGAATGCCTTGTTCAAACAATAATGCCTCGTTACGAATAATTTCGGGTGTTTGTTGGTAGGTACTCGTGCTTCTCCATAAACATGTGGGCCGACGAGCAAGTAAAAACACATCAGTTGTGTCAATACAAATATAATATAAATCATTCATAATGCACCTAATAATTTCATATACCTATAATTTATTTAAATAAATTATTATTGGGCCAACTCGGAATTCATTTGTAAAATTCACGAGACCTTCATATTAATTAAAATTTAATAAGGCTTTGTGGAAAATTCTGTGTGGGTGAGATTTGTATTCCTCTTGATGTGTGGCCAGATCATCACCATAATATGATATGATTTAAGGTCGATTGAGAGAGACGAGCATGCCTAAGGATGTCCTAACATTGAAGATTTCAAATACATAGCCTGAAGTATTTACGATGAATTGTAAATCACTACTCGAAGAAAATAGAGAATAATTTTATTCAACGGAATATCAGTTCTGTTCGAAATTACATTAAAGTCAGAAGAAACGAATGTCACCAATTTATCGTAGTAGACGTTGGCAACGGTTGCTTCACAAGTTGCAGTTTCGTGCTACTACGTGGGACACTGGAGTAAAGTGCTTTCAACTGACGTACTCAAATTAAAACTCGAAGAGCATTGTTGAGTGCTTGTCTCAAACTTGATGTTTCACATCCCTCAAAACGAGAAGTTCAATTCTCCGTATGCTCATCATACAGATGTCCCACTATTTGTTCCCAACGTCTGCCTGAAGAATTTCATTCGAAAATGAGTTTAACTTCTGGATGTAGGGATTCCGTTGAGTCCTAATGTATTCTGTCTCCCGCTGTGACAGGTTTCATCCGACCACTTTTTCGGGTTCGTATTGCGGTTCGGTTGGTGAATCGGATTTTAAGAGTAGAAAACATCCATCCTACAAATTATCAGCTAAATATTGAATTCTTCCATCTACAGGATTTGATTTGAAACGGGGAGGATGTTTATACTAGATCTTGAGTGAAGTATTGTCACTCCGGTGACAATACACCACCGAGATAATACACTTAGAGATTCGGAGCCTTGACTATAGTTATTTCGGCGTGTCGTATCGTCCTCTTTGAATTTTTAAGAGAAAAGACGGGGCTCTCACCTGGTTGAAGGTTCCCTCGAGGTTTGGCTCCTAAGATGGCCAGATTGACGTTAGCTTTCCTGCCGTCAATAATGGGGTTTGGGTCTTTACAAGCGCGTTCCGCTGCTGGTCTGTCGCCCATTATCACCTATAACAGAAAATACGAATTGAATTTAACATATTTGTTACAAAACAATCTCTAAGTACAGAAATTCAAAATCATTAACGACATATTTTTGGAAATTTTGATGGGTTTTATGTTTAAGATGAAGCAAATGGGAAATAACGAGTAGAATAGTGAGAAGGAAGATGGGAGATACTAAAAATCCGGTCATGAAGCATGGCTATAAGAGGTAATTTTCGATGAAATGACTGGTTTCATGTAAAATGTCTTCATTTGAGTGGTTTTATAACAAATTTCGTCTCCATTTTTTGCCGAGTAACACCTCAGTTTATAGAGGTGTTTATATTGCACGCGATCGTGAAGTCAGAATTGCGATATCTCATTCCTTTATCAGAACAAGGCAAATGAACTGTGAAGAACATCTTTGACTTCTGACGTCACCATCTTGTTTAGCGTAAAAGATACATTAAAATGAGCTTTATATTCGGCGTCTGAACGCACAATAAACCGCAAACTATAGCAAATCATCCGTCGACATGACGGTTCGGAGTGCACAATTCACTAAAAATAATTTCGTGTCCTTTTGTGAGCGAGATATGCCGTCAGAGACTCAATATGCTGGAGACAGAGGGGAAAATAGTAATCATGAAATAAAATGACACAAAAGCTTGACGATTGAAGGAAACCTTGTCCGGGAAACGGAACTGTCGAGCCAACTCTATTGAATTATTTGTCACCATGAATAATGTGTGAGCGAAAATGACCATGACACGCGAGACATGACTGATTTCCATATGAGTCCATGATGAGGCGATTATATTTATACTCGTATAATATACGTATAACATAATATGTTATATAATAATATAATGTACGTATAATATACGTATAACATAATATGTTATATAAATACATAATATTATTATGTATTTATATGTATATTTATATTTTTTATATGTGAGGGAATGAAAGAAAGAAATTATTGGAATCACGAGCGGTCAGCGGGCGAAACTGCGGGTATGTAATGAGAAACCTTCAAGATGGTTAGGTCTTGATGGTCGTTGCCTATCCGCCTGCGCCGTTGTCTAAGACGCACTGTGATGCTGTCTCTGCTTTGGTCCTTTTACGTCGCTTGTAACGAGTTATAACGAGTCATATATGACCAACTATGATAGACAACATTCGAAGATCACTTACACGAGCATCATCACCATTTGCGATTCAACCCAGTGGATTAAACTGTGGTCCTTCAGCATCAGTCTGACAATATTTGCCATATTATTTTCAATAGGTAACAAGGGGCCTAAAATAGGCATTTGCCATTTTCAAAACCCTATAGGTATCACGGAAATGTTAAATGGGACGTTCAACTTTGAATAGATTTTTGAACAAAGTTCTTATTTATTATATTAAAAGTTTTTCTTTGAATAAATTCATCTTCATTTATTGAAACCTAGGACTGAAATGTTCACAATATTTTATACCTAATATAAATGTAGCACACAGTCGTCCTAATTTGTCAAATATAATACACTTAGTAGTACTGACAGGCACTGGTCGTACCAATGTGTCAAATGTAACACACTGTACGGTACTGACCTGGTGGTGGCCGTACCAACGTGTCAAATATGACACCAATTTTAATTAGCTAATAATTCCACAATTACTGGTCGCAGAATTTGTCCTTATTTTTCTAGGCATATGGAACCTCCAAATAATAAGTTTCAATAGGAATGTCTCAAAAATGTGGAAAAAATATTTTCTGATCCAAAGAGGGTTAATGAACGCCGGACGTTAAATTTCAGAAGAGTTCGTTTCTTGGACGATTGGATTTTTTTAACCGTTGTTAATGTGGTTTGACTTGCGTAAAAAAAAATTAGGTGAACAATTTAAAAAAATATATATATTTTCTACAAAAAGCAACTAAATCCGTCGCAATTTTGTTTTTTCTACTTCAAGAGTGCGATCCATTCGGATTAGAACAAAGCGATGACATCAGAAGCGGCCGTGAGGACTGTGGGATGAGGGAATAGAGTGATACAGCGTGGTGAAGAGTGGGAATTAGAAATGGCGGGAGCAAGGGAAGCTGGAATGAGTTCCGGTTCAAAGGGCCCCTTTCCCCGGACGCACCTTCGGGGCCTTCTGTTAATTTAGTACAAACCTCCTCATCCCCTTCCATTGCCAACTGGAAACCGCCACAAAGGCCCGCCAAACTTCAGAGGAGATCGCCGTTATCACTTTTGATAAGGCTTAGTAAGCCGGGGTTAGCGAGTTCAACGGTATCACTGGGTCGAGTTGGGAATTAGTTACACTTTTCCCCGTATGAGAACCTACTACGGACTAGATAAGCGTATTCAACTTGAAATGTACGTCGAACTAAAACGTTGAGTGGCGAATGAGTAAATTGGAAGTAGAAATGGTCGAGCGGTTTTGTGTGGAAAGTGTTGAGTAACTTGAAGTAACCAAACGCCCTTTCGAGAAAGTGGTCAACTGTCCATTTGACAAGGATCAAAATTCAGCCTGACGGTGTCCCTTGAGGCCACAAGCAGCAGCATTCGAACGTTTGATATCACAATGAGACCGATAATTCTCTGACTCGAACGAATATTCGGATAGTCCTTTGATGGATTTATACGACCAACCCAATGTTGTTGATTACATGGCTCATGAGCGACCAATGACCAATTTCCCTCAGTTCGGAGCAGGTTTTCCGTATTTTCCCGCCAATTTTGAGGAGGAGGTTGATCAGTTTATTTTCACGGTCGATTCCTATTCAATTCCGTTCAATATGGAAACAATAAAGCGATTGGCTATGTTTTAGCCATTTATTTCATAGAAATTAGCCTTAGGAGCCACTTGGCTGATTCGGGGCCAGGGCAGCGTGAGTTAAAGTCCTAAGGAGGCAACATGCCAAATTTCAAGTGTCTACCATCACAGGAATTGGCGTTGGGTGAGAGGATTGGCATAACGGAAAGACGGTTTTTGCCAGTTTTCTGAAGGCTAAAACATGTTCCATGTTGAAACAACTCTAAATTACCCTCTCATTCATAATCAGTACAAATAGGTCATTTTCGAATAGACGATGCTTACGCATTAGGTGTAATGAGATACGACGCCGTTACCGGTTCTCATTCAGTGGTTTTTAGTGGCCACACCTCAGTTTTCGGTCGGCAACGAACGTCCAGTGATTGTCATTCGTGAGTACGTTAAGCAAACAGGATGGGAAAACAACTCCCGTCGTTATTCCCTGGAGCCGGTTGTCTCCTCACGTATTGATGACCATCGTCCAACCCCGAGCTCACGCACCGCCCTTGTTAACATTTCAATCCGCCCCGGCAAATCTACCGGATTTGGGCCACCTGTTCCATTCCGAACGGCGTCCGCCTTATTGTCGACCACGGAAGGCGCTGACTCCATTCCATCCCAGGCCTTATTCCATTACTCGCCCAGTGAGCTGTTTTTGATGTAATTTCGACTAAACGAGCATCGTAAGTTCCAGCCTACACAAGCCTCAAAGAAACGAGCAGCCTACAAGTGCGAGTATGTATTATGAATATTTATGGAAAAGAAGTGTTTTGGACTATCACTTGCAATTAAAAACCACTTTATATAAGTTTGTCGACCAATTATGGGTTGTAGAACGATTATAATCAAAGTCATACACCGTCAGTGTGAACAGGCGAGATAGAATGGAGCCAACACACTTGAATAGTATAAGTCAGACCAGTATTTGCATTTGGGGAATAAGTATGTTTGAATAGGTCGGTTGGTTAGGGTCTTACTCTTCTCAGTGTAATATCAGCTCATGATGGAAGCCAGTGGGCCAAATGCAGTATGCTGAATATAATTTTAAATAAGTAACATGCATGAATGAATATGAATGGCGTCAGATGTAATTTTGCTCTTTTGAGACACTTCTTGTGCATTGGGAGTTCCCATTATCAGGAGTTTACGTATTACGAGATGTCCTCGTACAGGCGTACAGAGGTACGATTTGAGTGCTGCCAAAAGTGGTCCCCTACAAAGAATGGCTGCTGCGGTAGAGAATGGTTACTCATGGTGGTTATTGGTAAATTGAAGAACCATCTCAATCATTGAGGTAAAAATGAGATAGGTATTAAAACAACCGTTTGTTAATGACACAGCAGCATAATATGCTGACAGTTTTTATTACCGGAAAAGTATAATTTGTAAACCTCTGTGGTATTTAGATGAGGTACTTAGAGACTTAGGTAGAGGTGCTTTTACTTCTCGAGGTTTTATTTTGGTTCTCCAAATCCAATGTCAAGAACGAGAAGGAGATAAATGAACTAGCACTTCAGAATTGCTAGGTAGACTGATATGCCCAGAGAAAGATCCTCAAGATCAGTGCTTAACGTCAGGCGAGTCCCTGTGGAAAACTTTTTAACTGCCGTATCTCAAATTCGAAATGACGCAAGACTTGGAAGTTGAGTAATTGCAATAAGTGTAACGGTGTATGGTTGGAAATAGCTCTGCGTTTTGTTGATGGAAACCTCTTGGAATCATGACAGAAGTCGCTCGGAAGACGGCCCCATTTAGAAAGGCTCGTTACTTGCGAAATGAAAGATTCAAGGCTTCTATAAAGACGGAAAAGTAGCAAAATGGAGAAATATGGTGATACCTTCTTGATTTCTGGTGAGGCGATGTAGTGCGTTAAAAATTAGAATTAAAACTATTACGGCAAATAAGGGGTTTAATAACAGCCATCAAACAGCAGAAGAAATAATGTTCATGTATAATATATTATATTAAAGGTAGAGCAATAATTTGGCAACCCATAGCTTTAAATATAAATAAGTGTATACAAGATTGATACAAAAATATACAGTGAATTGCTACTCCCCACTGTATAAGTGAGGTGAACTTGTGCCCTGGTGAAGAGTTGCACTTACATTTGCCATATTCTCCAAAAATTCAGTGGAGAAAAGAAAAATAAATTTTTGTTTATAAAATACATGTATATATACATATAAGAATTGAAAGGAGGAATCAAGGAATAATTCAATATATCTCAGGTTGGCTTTATGGGGGAAGTATAGCGAAATGTACAATTCTAGTGCTTCAAAAGTCGTACGTTTGAATAATGTTGTCGTTTAACCCACGCTTTCTTGTTCAAAATATCACACCGAATAGCGTGGTCTCGTCAGAATAGCGAAAATCGGCCGTTTAAAGCGCGTTTACGTCGGTTTACATATAGGCTCTATTTCATTGTTGGAAATAACTGCAAATTAGCAGGGTCACACTTCAAAGACTGGCAAATTGGAATTGAGTTTGATTCTAGTTTATTAAGTATAGTCTAGCTTTTACCTAGGATTTAGGCTTAGCTAAACCCTTAAATTTCTAATCTTTGTTCAATGTTCCTAACTATCCTGTTGAGTAAAAATTTGACTGTTGGTTCAACAACATCTAGTTTTTCTCGTTTACTTATGAGATGGTGTTTTGATCATTGTAATCGTTTTGCTGTGTTTTCATGTTAATGTTTCAAGTGTGTACTTGTACCGGTAGAAAACTCGAAAAAATGCATAATTTCACAATAATTTCAACAACCAAATTGTAGATGGATATAAAACTCCTGAAGCAACATCACCGATCCCACTATTTCTTATGCTGGCTCATTTTAAATCATGGTTGGATAGTTCTGCGGAACCTAGAGCGAGATATAGGTAAGTAGTAATAACACTAAAATTATTTTAGTGTTAAATTACTCGTAGTTATGGAATAAATCCGTTTTTTTATAAAATAGCTGGGCTGTGTTGCTTCTTAAGCGGCGATATGAGTTTAGTGAGTGAATTTAATGTCTCGGTGGAATCTCAAAAATAAAGTAAGACAAAAAACGTTTTTAGTGACGACGAACGACAAAGCGATCAAACTGCATGTCAATAACCCTCTTTCCAAAACCATCAGTCATTTATTTTGATTTTGGTGATTTCCGCACCTCTCAATTGACCTCAATGCCCATTTATTCCCACCCAAATATACAAGTCGCCGATTCATAAACAATGTGGCACATCCGTCGAAACGCCTTTGTAATACCGAGGACATTTGTCTACTGCCTATTCACCGCGAGTGATTGTCCATTCAAAATTATTCTTCGTTCGACAGCACTTTCAAACGTGTGCGTTTCTCCTCTTCCTGGTTTTGTAATTTACTTCTTGCCCCTTATAATTCATTCAGACAGTTGAAAGGGGACAAATTTCTGAATATTTCGAGTAAATATATTATAGTGGAAACACGTTTATTACTGTGCTCCCCTGAGTATTGAACAATCGAGTTTCTTTCATGTCAAATTTCCACATAAACAACAACGTAGGTATTTAGTGTTTATTGTTATCTATATTGTTAGGGAGCTCCAGGTGATTGTTTTGGTTGCAAGGCGTCGTTGGTTACGTTGGTCTTCGAATATTTTGAAATCATTAAAAAGCGAGTTTTCATCACGAACACTTGTCTATTTTCTCGTATTTATTTTGAGCGAGCAGTTTCTTACAATTGGTGTCAGAAGTGGTTTTTGGGACTATCAACCGCGAACATGAGCCAAGGCGACGAGAGTGCGGGCAGGCAACTACGGGGCCGACTGGTACCAATTCAGCGAGCAGGGGAGCTCGCCGATGGGCCACCAGAAGGGGTGGAGGTCGCAGATGCGCTTCCGGAAGAGGTAGGAATCGCCGACGGGCTGGCAAGGGACGTCGAAGGACTACAGATTCAAGTGAGAATGTTAACTGAGATGATGGGCCGGTTAGAGCGGGCCCAGGACAGGGCACAGGTCGAACAAAGGGCTCAGATGGAACAACTGTTGGGGGGGCGCTATTTCAGGCAGGTGCCACAGGCCAGTGTGCCAACGGAAGAGCCACACGCCGTACTACAAGACGTACTGCCGCCACAAGTGAGTCACCAGGGCAGGCGCGAAGGCAGACTGAAGCTGGGCTGCTACGATGGCTCCCAAGATTGGGGTGATTATAAATATCAGTTTCTGGCAGTAAGTCGAGCTAATGGCTGGTCAGCTGACGAACAAGCCATGCAACTCACCGCAGCCCTACGGGGACCAGCGTTGGCGGTGGTCGCTCGGTTGGGCCAGGAAGCGCCCTTGCACCAGCGCATGGAAGCCCTGGACGCCCGCTACGGTACCCAAGGCCAGGAACAGTTGTTCAGTCACCAGCTGCGCGCGCGCATGCAGGCGCCAGGGGAGAGCATTGCCGCCTTTGCAGCCGATTTAGAGACCCTGGCAGGACGGGCTTTTGCAGGCGCAGCTGCGAATGTAGCTGAGGCGATGGCGCTGCAGCAATTCTACGATGGGTTACGGGGGTTTGAATTGCGCAAAATGGTCTGTGCCTACCCAACTGCCAACTTCCGGGCAGCTGTGAACTTTGCAGTGCAGGCTGAGGCTAACGTAGCCCGGGCAGCTGGCAGGGGGGGCAGAGGGGCAGGCCCACTCCTGCAGAGGTGCAATGAGGAGCCAGGGGAATCAGTCAGCCAAGTTAGGGACGACGAACAGAAACGTAACCGTTGGACCAATGTAGAGTGCTACACGTGCCGTCAGAGAGGGCACATTAGCTCGCACTGTCCTAACAAGAAGGGCAACCACGGCAGGGACGACGAAGCGGGAAATGGACAGGCGCTGGCGTGAAGGGCCACCCGCCAGCGCCTGACCAGGAGGTCCCCTTGTTGGGAGTACGCACCGGCCAGACCCTGACGTTGCAAGGGGAGGTTGCAGGGCAGCCGTGCCAATTGGTATTGGATACGGGGGCAGCAGTAACGGTCATCCGACCAGAGCTGGCAAAGGGGTTGCGGGTGACAGCAGGCACAAGGAGGCTGCGCACAGCTACGGGCGAACCAATTCGTGTGTTGGGAACGGCAGAGGCACCCATCAAGCTCGGAGGGGGCCTGGAGTTCCAGCACCCGGTCGTCGTCGCGGAAATCCAGGAAGCGTGCCTGGTGGGATTGGATTTCCTAGCCAAGCAGAGATGCGTGCTGGACCTTGAGCGGGGTGTGCTGCAGGTGGGAGGAGGCCAAGTAGGAACAACGCTGTGCATGGGGACAGACACAGTCCAGCCCGTGAGAGGAACAGGCCAGCCCAGGGAGACCCCAGCCAGCAAGGTGGAAGAGGAAGGCTTCTCTGCTGCACTGAGAGACTTGATGGAGCGGTCTGCAGGGGAGCTCACAGCTGAGCAGCGCCGCGCACTTCAGCAGTTGGTGGTGGAATTCCGGGACATCTTTGCAGACGGGCTGATGGAGTACGGGGCCGCCAAGGTACCTCCTCACCGGATCGACACACGGGGACACCAAGCCATTCGCCAGGCTCCTCGGAGGCTGGCCCCCCTCAAGCGACCACAGGTGGACCAGTTGGTGGACGAAATGTTGAAGGCGGGGGTCATCGAGCCAGCGGAAGGGCCCTGGGCCAGCCCCATCGTCCTGGTCAAGAAAAAGGATGGGTCGACGCGGTTCTGTATTGATTACAGGAAGTTAAACGATGTGACAGCAAAGGACGCGCACCCTCTACCCAAGACAGACGAGCTACTGAGTGGGCTGAAGCAGGCTAAATGGTTTTCGACGCTGGATTTTAAGAGTGGGTATTGGCAGATCCCCATGGCACCGGAGGACAAGCCCAAGACGGCCTTCTGTACGCCCTCGGGACTGTGGCAATTCCGGGTCATGCCGTTTGGGCTGACCAACGCGCCTGCCACGTTCCAGCGTACCATGACGCACGTTTTGTGGCGGCTGCTTCGCGAAGGCTGGGTGCGGGTTTACATCGATGATGTGCTGGTGATGGCCATGACAGTTGAACAACATCTAGCCAGATTGCGAGAGCTGTTCCTGGTGCTGCGTGTGGTGAACCTGAAGCTCAACATCAAGAAGACGACGCTCCTACAAACCACCGCGAGCTACTTGGGGCACTACGTCACCCCAGAGGGGGTCCAAACGGACCAGAGGAAGCTGTCAGCAATTCAGGACTGGCCAACGCCCACCACGGCCAAGGAGGTGCGGGCCTTCACGGGATTTTGCGGCTATTATAAGGACTTTATACCCCACTATGCCGAGCAGATGAAGCCCCTGTACCAGGCCGAGAATCGGACGCCGTTTGAATGGACTTGGGAGGATGAGGCAGCCTTCCGGAAGATGAAGGAGGCCTTCACGCAGCCGCCTGTGCTTGGACATGTACAGGACAACGCCCCATTTATTATTGACGCGGACGCGAGTAACGTGGCAATTGGGGCCACACTGGCACAGCTCCAGAATGGGCAGGAACGGGTTATCAGCTACTTCAGCAGATGTTTAACGCGAGCTGAGCGGAACTACTGCGTCACACGTCGAGAGTTGCTTAGCATTGTCAAGGCAGTGGAACATTTTGCAGAGTTTGGCCTGGCCAATGGGCAGCCCTTGACCGTGCGGACTGACCACGCTTCCCTGAAGTGGCTCCTGAACTTCAAACACCCAGACGGGCAAATGGCTCGGTGGTTCGAGATCCTAGCCCCCTACGCGCCAACTATTGTTTACCGGCCAGGCAAGAGCCACAGAAACGCGGATGGGCTGTCGCGCCGCCCCTGCCTTGGGGATCACTGCAAGTATTGCGCCAAGAGGGAGGTCCAAGAGGAGGGGCAACGCCTGCAGAGGTGTCAGTTGGACGATGGAACAACCAGGGAAAGGTGGGCTGAGAAGCAGCAGCGGGACTCTGTGCTGACCAGGGTCAGACGGTGGGTAGCAAGCCAGGAACGCGCCGGGGATGCAGAGCTGGAGACCCTGGGTCCCGAAGAGAGGGCCTATGAGGCGATGTTTGCGGCGCTGAGACTAGTTGATGGATGCCTATACCGGGAGTGGGAATCGCCAGACGGGAAGCGCACAGTCCTGCAATTGGTGGTGCCAGAGGCCAGTAGGAGAGACGTCTTTGAGCAGGTTCATTGCTTGGGTCATTTTGGAACGGCCAGGACAGTGCAGTCACTGAGAGCGCATTTCTACTGGCTGGGAATGCACAGAGACGTTGCCACGTGGTGCCGGGCTTGTCGAACCTGCCAGGAACGGGCTGCCCGGGGAAAAGGCAGAGCGCCATTGCAGATTCGACTCACTGGGATCCCCTTTGAGAGGGTGGGCATTGACCTGATGGGGCCCCTGCCGCTGTCGACGCGTGGAAACCGCTACATCCTCACCCTCCAGGACTACTTCACGAAGTGGCCAGAAGCGCTAGCCATCCCTGACAGCAAGGCCGAGACCGTCGCCCGGGCATTAGTTGATCACGTCGTCTCCCGCTTTGGGGTGCCAAAGGAGATCCACTCAGACCAGGGGAGGAGCTTTGAGGGGGAGGTTTTTCAGGGTGTTGCTCGGTTGCTAGGAGTCCGCAAGACCCGGGCCACGCCATTGCACCCACAGAGTGATGGACTAGTCGAGCGGATGAACAGGACGCTATGGCACGTGCTGGCAAAGCTGATCAGCGATGACGACCATCAACAGGACTGGGACGAGATGCTGCCCATTGCACTACTGGCCTACCGAACTTCGCAGCACTCCAGTACGGGATTCACGCCGGCCAGGATGATGTTTGGGCGGGAGCTCACCCTGCCAGTGCATCTCCTGGTGGGGGCTCGGCCTGGAGGGATGACAGCACAGGGGTACGTCGCGGAGCTGGGACAGCGTCTGGCGGAGATCCACGAGCGGGCACGGCAGCAGCTCCAGGTGCGCGCAGAAGAGATGCGCCGCCGGTACAACTTGAAATCGCGCAGGAACGAGTTCAAGGAGGGAGACCGCGTTTGGTTCTACAACCCGCGAAGGAGGCAGGGGCGCCTGCCCAAATTGCAACGCAGCTGGGAGGGCCCCTGCGTGGTCGTGAAGGTGCTTACCGACGTGGTGTTCCGGATTCGGACGGTAGCGGGACGGCTGCGGGTCGTGCATCATGACAGGCTGGCGCCGTTTTGTGAGGAGGGAGCGGTGTTAGGGAGCTCCAGGTGATTGTTTTGGTTGCAAGGCGTCGTTGGTTACGTTGGTCTTCGAATATTTTGAAATCATTAAAAAGCGAGTTTTCATCACGAACACTTGTCTATTTTCTCGTATTTATTTTGAGCGAGCAGTTTCTTACAATATAAATGACTGTTCTGTATACAATATCTGTAAAATTCACAGCTACACGAAATTCTTGGATAAATTTGAGGAAATACTCGTATTGTACTGAATTCTAAATATAATTGTATACCAACTCAAACCAACCCAAAAGACACAGGGCTCTCGAAATCACAAAATCATTTGTGATTTGAATCAGGTGTTCCCGAATACGAAGTGATGTGTCAAAATTTGTTTTACGAGATGTGAAGAAACTCCATGGACTCAGCATCCAGATTCTGTATCTTAGTATCTTACTCGTAGTCGGTGCCCATGACCTGACTAGGTAAATGCGTTTGATTTTAAAAGATTAATAATTAATGAATATTCATGCTCATGTTCATGATATCTTTTCTGTTTTACATTCGAGCCATGATTGTGAATCTACTGCAATAAAAAAAACCTGCCAAAACCCTACAGATTAATTATTACTGATTATGGCTCATTAAAAATTATCATTATTCATTAAAAATGATTATTAATTACTAGCTTACCCGTCGCGCTTAGCTCCCACCTCATATCTAAATTTAAACATCACATCGGAATGATTAACAAAGAAGATCTTAAAGTAGAAAAAACTTCCTTGGTGTCATGAGGTTCTGATATCGTTGGATTCGTCATCTCCTGTGGTGAACAGGAATGAATATGCTCCAATATGCTCCCGAAGAATGATCCAATATGCTCCCACTCACTCCCCCATGGTGTCCTGATGTGTACAAAATTTCAGCGCCCTAGAGTGAACAGGATTTAACATCATCCCAATCACTCCCCGTGTTGACAAGAGGCTGTCTACCACATAATACGCCTGATATAATAAACAACTGATAGTCTAAGTATATAATACAACTGATAGTCTAAATAATACGGCCTTTCGTAGTTACGAAATTGTTCACCCGTTTCCGTCGAAATAGGACGTTTCTGAGATTCGTCTATAGCCTATAACCCTAGCTATAACCACCCCTGGAACTTGCTGATCACAATGAAGCTGATCACAATCTCTATCAAAATCGGTTTAGTGGTTTGGAAGTTTATGGAGAATATACAGACACACATACATTCGTGTTTATAAATATAAATGATTAATTATTGTAAATTACTAACTCGACATCTCAACACCTATGAGCTATTTGAATCAGGCGGGCCAGTATGAACATGACCCGACAGGCTGCCCATTGACCTAGGGTTATGAAAAGTTTAAGATCATCTTGAATGTTGTCCGAATCCAGAAACCAAATTTCGTAATTTTAGCACAATACTACCTGGACAAAGTGGCGCGGGCGGCGGACAGGATTGAGGCGAGGGGACTGAGAATTTGGACCAAAATCCTCGGAGTGATCGGTGAATTGTCTTTCTACACGCAGTCATCGTGCAGTTTTGGAGTTTATTCGGTTCACGTCCTGTTAAATAGTCGATTTTTCGTCAATATCGTTGCAGTATTGGTCAGCCAGTTCCTCACTTAGTAGACTTTGGATAATTGGATTTGTTAATAATTGAAGTTCTCGAAACGTATTAGGGTCATTTTTATACCACATAATTATAAATAATTACTGGAAGAGAGTTTATAACTGTGTGGTATAAAAATGGCCCTGAGACGTTTCGAGAACTCTTTGGTAATTCAATTTGAGAATAGTTCAAAGGGCCGATATCACGGTATGAACAATAGCGAAGTTCTGTAGCAGTAGAAAAGTACAAAGCAATCTTTTTCAGGCGGGCGGCCGAAATTCATTGTCCTTCTCCCTTTTCCGACGGAGACTCGTGAAGAGAGAGAACTAGTCGAAGAAGGAAACAATGGCAGTGGTTGACAGAAGAGGCGGTGGTTGACAGAGGTGGCGGTGGTTGACAGTGGTCGTAGTGGTTGACAATGGTCCGGGTGGGGGATCGATTCCTGCCTCTTCTCCATCGCCCTTCTCTCAAACCATCCGCAGTTCTCCAGACTTTTACAGATAGGAGATCGGTTTGTATCAAGATAAAGGTGAAACGGACATTAATAGCGGGGAGAAAGGCCAACTTTCACCCTTCCGGAGCCTCCCCGACTACCGAAGCCATCCTCACCGCCGACACAGGCTTCTCGTTTCGACCTATCGTCGACCCATCGAACGAATATAACGACGAACCGACAGGACCCGGTGTTCACGAATTCCCTCGAGATTTAAATACTGGAAAAAACTGTGCAAATTCTTGACAAAGTCAAGACTTATTATCTTCTTTGAGCAGATCACCCTTCTATCTAGATCACTAAACGATAGATGAAACGTTTATTGATGAATTGATTACAAATAATTTGTACCAATATGATCCTCGGGGTTTGAATTCCACCTAACTGTTCGAATCAGCAGGGTCAGTATGAACATTGAGTCGACAGGTTGCTGCATGATTCAGCCTCATGTTGACAACTTTGAGCCCTCACTGTGAACGAACGGCTGGTCGTACAAAGCTAAAGATAAACTTTAAAAATTCTAAAAATTAAACTCTACTTGAATATCAACAAAAAACTACACCGTTCAATTTGAATTTGTCGAGATATGACGTTTTGAATATTTCTAAATTTGTTCTGCACCCCTTCCTATTGACCTAGGATTTTGAGATGTTTCTAGGATCACTGCGGGGTTAAACCAAATTGCATATCGAGGGTGAAGTGGAATAGGCCTACCTCAAGTGGGGCTGAACAACAGTGCCTACCTGAGATAGGGCCGGTCAACATGGCCTTCCTCAAATGGTGTTGTACAACATGGCCTAAGGGTTTTTTAAAAAAATTACAGGAGACACAAAACACTGTTTATTTCTAAAATTTGGGAACACATATGTGACTGTTTGCAACAATAGACACTTCCGGGTGCCAATATACTATACAGTCAACTTACGGGATGATGAATAATTTTAATGAATTTTAATTTGAATCCCGCTGAATAAAAAAGTAAGTATGCCCAAAAATTTCAGTTAGGCCAAGACTTAGTTATTCTGCACTTTTGGGTAGACCGTGATGCCACTTTACCCTCGATATACCAAGTTTCCAAGTTTTGAAAAACGTCAACTTTTATTGTGCATTCCTTCATAGTTACATCGGATTATGAAAGGTTTCAAGCTTTCTGCGAGCCATATGTTTTACTGCACACAATATTCGTAAACGACATATTTTGGAACGTAAACCTACCAATTTAAAAGGGGGATTACGAGTTATTTTTCGTTATTGAAGGAACCGAAACAATTTTATATGGTCCGAATAGGACAAAAATAGGTTAACCACAAGAAAAACTCGCTCATTGATTCACGCTGCACCACTGGCATTTTTCTGGCCCGGCTTTGGGTTGGCAGGAACTATGATAGTATGTTAGAGTCCTGTTTGAGACCGAATTCGGTTTTAAGAAGAAAATGCCTTATGTCTGGTTGTTGAAGGAGAGGCTCGTTGAACTATTTAAAAAGAACACAGGAATTGTATTATCATAGTTCACTCACAGCATCGTATTGAGATTCCGACTGGAATCGGAAGTGTGTTGTGGCGGTTATATGAGGCCTCATAACAACTCCAACCGCATTTCTCGAAAATCCATAATTGGATTAGGGAAAAGGGCTAATGTTTTACCGAGATAAGGGAGGACTGAGGCAGTAGACAGTCATCTGTGTGTAGCCGTTCGTTTTCAATTAGGGACACGAATCACGGAACTTCCCTTTCGCCGTCGTATCGCAATTAGAACACCTCAGCCCTTCTGGCAGAGGCAGTGACTCATCCATGAATAGCAGGAGACGATGACTGTTTTGAATTCGACCAGGTGCAACGGACGGCATTGGGTCATTTTTCTCTCCTCGTGAACTATGTACAAAAAATATGGTACGTATCAATGAATGGATGAAAGGGGAAAACGCTACTGATTTCTCCACAACGGTTTGTTATTTTTTGTCTAGATCACTGTTCTGCATACAATATGCGTGAGTGCCATAACTACACGAAATTATTAGAGTAATGAAGTGAAAGACTCCACTCCAGTGATTAATTATGGTGAAATATAGATGACCAGATGGTCATCTCCGAGTGAAGGGGAGTATTCATACAGTTCAGAGCTCTGCCGCTGAGTGGTGTAGTGCTATAGTAATTGAGGGGTTCTCACTCGTACCCACCTACATCGGCTGTAATTCACATTCACAATAACATGAAGAACCTACCAACCACTATTGGGATTACCTTCTTTCCGTTGAAGCGAAAAGTATCTCAGAACAAGACACTCCCACCTGATTGATCGTGTTGACGATGTTTTTGTGCTCCGATAGTTCTATACGAGTCGAATCCAATCAAAATTTGTTTGTAAAGAACTTTCCGAATCAAATCCGATCAAAAAATGTTTTTTTCAAACTCTACCGGCTCTGTTTGATGTACGGAACGGATTGATTAAAGATGGACGGATTTTTTAAAACTCGATTTTCGGAAACTTTTTTTTAGCCAAAATAAAAAGACAGTTTATACTGTAGATTGTTCATACTATAGGTTTGGGCGATAAATATGGCCGCAGCACCGGTCGTGAAGGTTCGGGGTTCTTCGGCAACGAGTCAAAACGTGCGGGAAAGCTGAGCGCATGCACCAAAGAAGCGTTTATGAGAATCAACGAAATTTCTCATGGACAATTATAACTCATTAACAGAGCGGAATCCTTTGGGAAAAAACGGGAAAACAACATTCTCTTTAAAATTAATTTACTTAACCATTTCCTGGACGGAATAATGAAACCAAGGAAAGTGGAAAAGCCTCCTGATTGATTCGCCTCCGGGCACCGATCGATTCCGTTGAATAATTTACCGGAATTATCGTCGCATTTAGATGAGGGACGAGGGAGATGGTCGGGTTACCGAGTTTCTCCAAGGAGTAAAAATTTTTTGAACACGTAACTCGCCTCCTCGGTGTTATTCCGTTTACATTGAATCGCTGTTTTGACGTAGATTTGAACTAGAATAATTCAAATTTCTCCACTTGGTATTTTCCAAAATTGGCTCAATTCAGACAAGTCTTGTTTTCTGTATAATATACATATTATGTAACTATACATTTTTGCTGGATTTGGGGTTTCTAGTATGTTGCTGCAGACGTTCTGGAAAAAATATTTCACACAAATTCTCGTTCTGAAAATGTGTATGTTGTAATGCCGTCTATTCTCGAAAATTTGCCGGAAACCAACCGAGGTTTATGCGCAGGGTGAACAATCAGGCGTCATCTCATTGCCGGACACGAAGGACGACGGCTGTGATACGAGTATGTCCGGCTGAGTAACCTAAATCCCATTTTGTTATTGTTCTCTCCAATTAACGTGGAAAATCCATCCGAGGCACGAGCAGGACAACCGATGTTGAGGGGGGAGATAAAACCATTATTGTTTCGGGAGGCCTAAATCTCCCGCGGCTCGATCAGTGCGGTTCGATTTGGACACGGGTTTATGTCGACTGGAGGGGGATTCGATTACATAATGGACAGCAGTTGCGTAGACGATGAAGTCGAATTGAAATTGCAACTAGCTCAGAGATGGTCTCGTCCATTTCTTGACTTGATTACGGGTCGACGTATTTTAATTTTGAATATGAATCACGAATTATTTATAATTTTTTACTACAATTATAACAATCCATTCACCACCTAGTTGGCAATAATTGGTTTTAAGAGGTACTTACAACTATAATATGACGTCTTGAACAGTTCAATACCTGTTATGCACCCTCCCATTGAGGAGAAGTCCTATGGACCATCCTCTGCCTAGTTAGAGCCCAAACGCCAAATTTTAAGTTTTTTGGCCAATTTTAAATCTACAATGACATTGTGCACATTGTGCAGCGTACAGACGGTTTCTGTTGAACTAGATTTTTGGATTCCATGTACCTTGAAGATTAATTTTCGACCCACCAATTTTGAGGGAGGGTTAAAAAATGTTTGTCTTGATCGATTCCAATGGTTCATTATAGAAAGTATATATCCCTAATACGGGAGAACAGCCTTGCCAATATTCAAATGGCAAGTGGTTCGCATCTCCGAAGACTACAGTTGTACGGGTAATGCCATACACCACAGTATGGGAACCCCATGTTCACCATAATATTATTCTGAAATATTATTATTATTCTGTATGTATATGGGTCGGTATTTCTACGAGCGTTATTGATTTGTGTGTTGATATCGGAAGCAACGTGCAGAAGCCAAAAAGTATTTTTTTATTACCTCCAATACCTAAAACTGCCGTACTTCAATAGATGACGTTATTGGATGTTAAGACGTCACATTCCAATGGTCAAACGGGACAAAAATGTGAGAAAATGGCATTTCTTCGCTTATTTACCTTTGTCTTCCAATAATTGATGAATAGTCCTGATTTTCGCACACATAAACCGAGCCCTAAATGTATTTATTTTTTCTAATATTTGCCCTCAATGCTGCAATTGTTTAAACAAGTTACATTCATATGCATACACAAAAATATATGTTTGGACTCAGATCAAGTATGGTAGAAGCTGCAGATGGGTAGTTGGGAGGTATTCATCGATGCAATACCTATCATACAGTCCAAAATATCCATACCTCGACTTAATTTTGGTATCTGTAAATGTAGGTTTTTTGATCTAGTAAGCCGAAAAACATTCACCAATCTGCCACAAACGAAAATTGAAGGATTGTCGGTGACCCGTTGTAAATAATACAACTTAATAAGTTTCAGTTAATACAAAAACAGAGAAAGCTGACGTTTTCCACAGTGTAATATTCGAAAATATGAACCTCGTAAACTTCAAGATCAACAGGAAGTGAAATCTCGATCCACGTTTCTTTGTTTTCCAACTCTATTCGTCCTCGTTTTCTTCTTCTCGGAGCAGGCTTTGTTTATTTTTAGCAAAACTAAAATCGTCTCGACATCGTTCTCATCGTGGGGGCTTGATAAGGGTCAATGCTACCCTCGTTCCACTTTCAACGGGTTCGCTCAGAATGAAAGGAAACTGTCGATGCGGGCACCATTCGCTCAGACGTTCAAGAATAGATGAGGAGTGAAGGAGGACTTAATATTTCTTGACATCGCGATTTTAAATGTAACTGAATGGCGAACGAATTATCCGGCACTATTGAAAGTTCTCTACTGTATTCAATTGAGGGGCTAACTTGTTGGTCAAATTACACTGATATTACGTGGTCAAATCTGCCCACCCATTCTTCTCCATGAGTTATTACAAATTTCATTTTTTGTGCTTAAAAGTATGATGTTTTCCCTCAAAACTTGCAAGTTTCTGTAAACTGGTCCAAATTATGAGTTTAAGAAGAAAAATAAATGGTTTTTCCAAGAGTGAGCTAAAGTTTGAAAACTATCTTGTTGTCAAACTTGTGAAATTCGATTTGAACCAACGCTCTCTGTTTTAAGTGATTTTATGGACTTTGTTCCTAAATTCAAACAAACGTAAATAAATACATGTTCCATTCATGCTTGATGTATCACAGAGCGAATTTTCGAACTGACATAGGTACACTACCCATGCCGTGACGTGACAGTGATTCTCGGTAACGTGAGCTCACAGTGTTTTCAAATTACACCGGTCAGTATTTTCTCCGTGTGCCAACGTGAGCGAAATTTTCAGAATATCTTCCAATTGTTGAATTGATTCTGGATGAAGAATTAATATAATTTATAAATAATATTATTGAATGGCGGAAACGTGGTTCCAGGGGAACTTAATGTTCTTGAGGCATAGAGCGGCTATGAAATTTAAACATGCAAAAGAAAAAAATCACAATTTGACACTGATATTTACACAATTTCTACTCTGACGAAGGCGTTTGCCGAAATATCAGTGTGTGATCAATTGTGAGTTGTTTCTTTTGCATGTTCAAATTTAATAGCCGCTCTGTGCCTCAAGAATATTATAAATAATATACATATTTATATTCGTTTTAATTAATATAATTTCTATGTCTTGTTGCTATTATTTATAGCATAAACTCATTAATATAAACATGTACCTACTCACCATCTGACTGTATTTCTGCTCCTATTGTCGTAGCACGGGATGTGTGCGCACAAATTCAGCCTCGGCTGAGTGGGAATATGCCTATATTGTAGAGGTTCCTTGAGGATCGGGAATAACTTGTTCCAGTCCGTTCTGGATTCTGAAAATTGCTTTAGTAAATACCAATGACAGAATCGGCCATTATGGGACATTCGTAGATGTGGAATGAATTCATTCAGTCTCTTCCTCCCTCAAAATTGCACATCGAACAAAGTGCTCTCTGTGTTCCAGCATTCCACTTCATAGCAATCAGACCAAGTTGCACACATCTAGCTCTCTCCAACTGCCGCATTACTGCCAGTTTCCGAAATACTTATGTGAATTATTGAAAACTAGAGGTGGGTTCCATAACGGATTTGTATTGTAATAATTTTCAGCATATTATGAACTGAACTCGTGACTCCTATCAAATCGTCTTTGCATGGAACTGATGGGATGATTAGACGTTGAATGATAATTGGATAGTGTTCTTAGCGTGGATACTCCGCCTTCTGTCGTTTCTCCTGATTGATGAGCTTCAGACGTAACTCGCCGAGCGGTGCCGCGTTGTCTCGCTGAGTCTCCTCTTCCGCCGCCTCAGTCATCGGGAAAACCGGAGCGAAAACCGCAAATCCAACCGCGGCAGATTAAGCACGTAGTTCTCGTGCGTCGGGAATAAATTACTCCGGAGTTACTTCATCCCATTCAAAATCCCTCGCGAGCTGCTCCTCCGCGTTAAGCAGGATTCATTATAATTAGCGTCACACAAACCTCTGTCGCACAGACCTGCAGTCCCAGGTAATTGTACACAACAGCATCTGAACCACCATAAGAATATATTATTGTGTGATACAAGACGCGAATGATGAGGTTACTTCGGATCATAAACACCTATTCATTTTCAATTGGCCTGAACTCTTTCTCGCAGAATATCGATGGCATCCACTAATAATCGTATCTCTATTATCGGCCACTATTTTCCCTGGCAGTTAATGTATTTTATCTACTGACAATTCAAATTTGAGTGAGAAATGAATTTTCTGCACTCTAGATGTCTTGATGGTAACCCCCATTTTGATCAAGGTCGGCCGTAGAATCTGCTTCAATCCCCAAGATACGAGGTTATCACAGCTATCAAATTTTATCCCACGGACACGATTGTTGCTTGCTAACTTGCTTTCTTCTGGTCACTTTTGAAGTAAGTAACGGTTTGATGAGGTTTGATTCCGTTAACAAGAATCGAATCAACGAGGAGTAAGTATAAGCATTTTCTGGATCCATGTTTTAACAACAGTCTGGCTGGATCGATTTGATAACCTATCTTTCGTACTTTCAAAGTTTGTTTAGAGAGCCCTAATTATTTTTGCTTTATTTCATAGATGACAAGGTAACAAGACCCTAAACTACAACAAGGATGGCTTGAGATGAGTAAACTGCTACTTTTTTACTGAAACCATCAGTTTTTTGGATCTCTTGTAAGATTGATAACCCATTTTGGTTTATTATCTTCGATCATAGTATGATTATTATTGTGCTCTCCAAAAAGTGCTCTCCTGTAAAGTTGATGAACTTGAGTGGTTTTTCGCTGAACCCAGTGAAGTCTTTCCATAATATAAACCTCTAAGTTTGTCTGTTTGTGCTCTGTAGACGGTCAAACCGGAGAACACATTTTTATAGGGATTGCTCCATTGTGATCAGCAAGTTGCTGGGATGGTTTCTGTCAATATTAGATTTCACATACCCGCTTCCAACATCGTGAACGAGGCTTTCCTTAGTGACGATACCGATAACTTCTCTCAAGCATTCTGACGTCATGTAGATTATGAAATTATGTAATTATGAATATGCAGGAATCTACAGGATTCTCTCGCCCAAGTGAAGCGAACCACAGTCAAGCAAAGTTGGCCAAGGTTCTAAATATCACATTGGTTCTAACCCTTTTCATCTTAGAGCGCTGATTTGGTACACAGCCTCTTGAGACCACTGGGGGTGATTGGGAGGAAGTCGCATCAGCTTAGAGAGCGATAATGCATGCGGACCCGTGCAACGCACGGGTAATTCAAGGATTTTATTCGTACCCACCTACGTTGGCTATGATTTATAACAAGAAACCCCAACAAACGAACCCGTCTTTTTCGAGAAACAAAAAGTACCTCAGTACAAGCAACTCTTATAAAAAACCGAGTGGTAGTTTTAATCACCTGTTTCCGAGTATGATATTTGCCCTGATATTCTACCGTTTGGTTCACGCTCATGTTTATTTATTTGTTTATTCACAAGACGATTTTTTTCTCGTGTCCACTTCCGAGCCTTCATTATGAACGAACAACTGGTCGTACAACGCTCCGGGTGGTTTTAAAACTGCTCTGAATCAAAATCCATTCTCTTGATCGATCCATACGGTTCATTATTGAAAATACCTTAAACTTAATGCGATTGGAATCGACCATAGACGCCACTCCAAACAACCGTTAAAATTCTACTCAAGCCCGCTAGTTCGTCATTGTTCTCCCTAAGTGCGCCTTGATCAATCATAAATTAAATACTTGATTAAAAAAGGGAAACCCGTAATTGGCATTGAATTTTCAAATATATAATTAAAAGCAAGGGGAAAGAAAAGAGAACACGAATTAAATTAATTTTCCCAAGGGGTGGAAGTAAAATAGAATGTAGTAGTAGGTAATTAGATACACAATGAGAACCAGAGAGCACGCGGAATGAGGAAGAGGGAGTGGTAATGGGCTAACTTCCAACTTTTACAAATAAAAACCATCTCTCTGGAAATCTCTGAAGGGGAAGAAGAGAACCTTGTTCGACGAGCTACGGTATCTTCTTAAAAACGCTGTACTTTGATGTTAACTCAGTAAAAAACTTCTTTCGACAATAAAGATTTCCTTCCGTTTAATTTTACATATTTTAGGCCAAAAGAGGTGTTTGTATGGAAGTCCAAATGTAGTCCGACAACCCTCACTTTGACTCGATTACTCGACGTGAATGAAACCAATAAGTCACGCTCAAACACCCAAACGTTTGAACCGATTTCGGTTCATTTCACCAACGTATCCGAAGAACGACGACAGTGACAACGAGCCATGTTCTTTAAAACTTCGATTTCTTCCTACTTACCATGTGAATAATGAAAAATATAAGGCGTTTTGACAATGTCAAACCTTATTAAGTAAGGGAATCAGCACTGGATGCAGGTCAGTCGGCAGAACATTTCGTTCCCACACATTCTCGGCTGGTCAAGTGAAAAATTTTACAGGTTCTGCCGACTGACCTGTATACAGTGCTAATTCCCGTAAGGCCTGTATTTTATGTTCCGGCCAATTGCACGACGGTTTCCACGTTTTTTCTTGTGTGGATTGTATAAAACCCCTTATAACTAACTGTTAGAGAAAATGACCGAAAATTACCTTTGACATTTCGTGTGTTCTCGAGGAATAGCGATCGCTTAAGGCTACAGAAGGTTTGTTAAGTAGATAAATATCCCATTTATCGGATCGTTTAGCTATGTCATTCCGTCAAGGAATCTTCTACGAGAGTTACATACTGTAGTTAAATTTACCTATGTATAACGACTCGATACGTGCTTGTTCTGTTGTCGGTTCGATGGAAGAGTAATGTTACGGAGTTGTAGAAGCAACTTCAGCAAATTCAAGTTTTCTCTTCATAATCCGGAATTCATGTGTATTCGGAGGTGTGAAACCATTAGACACTTAATCCTTGAAGGCGGAGCGATATGAGCCAGAAGAACCTGCTTCAGGAGGATACGATTCGGTTTTACGGCTCTCCTGAAAAGCTGTGAATAATGAGGTTGTCACTTGAGCAGTGAGTAGAACAAAGTTCAATTGACGTTCCTAACCGGCCTTTTCGCATCGTGAAAACCCATCACTCAATGTTTCAACTAACTAAATTTATGTTGAATGACGTAGGGAGAACGAAAAGACCGTGGATTTATTAATCAAGTCGGCGTAATTTGCGATGCGAAATTTTCGGGGCGAAAGAACTTCCTTTTTTGAAAAGCGCGCCATGAAGCTACTATAAGTCTCACAGTGGTGGGGGATGGCTGGGGATGGATGGGAGGTTCGCGTCCCCACCCGTTTCAGTCGCACAAATGAATGTATAACTTATTCCATTCGGTGAAAGACGTTGGTGGTGAACAAAGTGATGAAAACCTTGCTGTCTACTAACAGCTTGATTGGAGAACCTTTGTTTCTCGTGGTCCCTAAGAGAAGTGAATGGTAGGTACATAATGGAAAGGCATCGAAATATACGAGCTTTCATCAGTATGTATGTAAGGTGGTAGAAAAACTGTAATAAAGGCTTATTCTGCTCTCTGGTGGTGAGCTTTTGCTCTAAACCCATCAGCTCAGCTCTGCATGTAGTCTCCATGAAGGCATTAAAAAAATTCAATTTTTGAGTTGTGCCCCTTTCATTTTACGTGTGAGTAACAGGACAAAAGTGCGTCGAATTTAATTATGGGTCAATTCGCCGTTTGGCGAATCACCAACAACAATCTACGATACAAGATCAACAATCCATTCGGAATTCAAATCAGTGTTCCGCGGTTTTAACTGAAAATATTTTTCATACCTCGTCATTAACACCGAGTTTCCTAAAATATTCAAGTTGCTTTCATCAATATGAACTCTTGTATTTGCGCCAATCTCCTGGGTCCGTAAATTCTCATTAGGGAATAGTACGTAAATAGTTTTCGATCTTGAGACTTCTAGATGAGTTGTCTTTCTATTTAGACGTCTCGACGCAGCTCCTATGGCGTGTGGTTCACATGGTATTTTTATACCTCTAGTTGGCTCTGGGACAGGGCGCATAGACATGAGGATATTGGCAGTTGATTCTTTGTGTGAAACGCAACAATTACCGATTTTATTCTAGAAGTAAACTTTTGTCTGGACGATGGTGAAGTCAGAATTGCGATATCTATTTCCGTAATCAGATTAGAGCAGATGAACCGCGAAGATAATTCCAAGTAACAACCATGTTTTTTCTTCACCATCGTGTTCAGCGCGAAAAAAGCTTCAAAATGACGTGTCATTTGTCAGACTGCTCCATTTTGTGAATTTATGGGTAATTTGCCCCCTTAAAACTCCCCAAAACCTCCCATTAGAGTGGCCCGATTCTGCCCATCTACGAACTTAGCCTTTCGACCGCCACGACGGATTTTTTGTCCAAATTTCTATCGAGAGTTATCGTCTGGAATAACACATACATAAATATATAAACATATACTTATGATTTTTGGAGTCTTTTGGCACTAAATTAAGGATGGACTAAAACAGATTTTGGTATGAAATCTTTTCGGAAATTCAAGTTTTAAAAATTTTAGACCGAGAACAATAGCTTCCTTTTCTTAGAAAATTCGATAACATTATAAACTACTATTAAATAATTTCTTGACAAGTTGGTGAATGAAAAACAAATTAATTCCTTTGTGAAAAAATTCCAAGTGCAGTTACATGGGAGGTGGAAGGTTTTTTCTTGGTCGATTCCAATGGTTAGTAATTGAACATAATGAGTTACAAACATTATGGATATGATGTTTATTACACGAATTGATTAATTGTAACGGTAAGGCTAAGGTATGGAAACCCAACTGATATTCAAACGACTAGACAATTTGCAAGAAATGTCTCGGAAATGCCGTTCAAGTCCGCATTTCTTCTAGCATCTCAAAAACTCTCTAATGTAAAACTTTGGGCACTTTTGGCCTCGTACCTACTCGAATGATCGAAACCAGCTTGATTTAGTCAATTGATAGGTATTTGAATCACAACGTATCAAAGAGTAAGTGTTGTTGTGGAATTCGACGCTGAGTATCACAGAATCTGCATACCACGTTCCAATTGTGTTGCACATCCAGTTATCCGGGTGAAAACCGAGGCACATAACGGCTCGACTGCTATGACAGAAGAGCCGTACAGATTACGCTATCGATCCCGGATATCTGTAAGGCTTCTGCGATCCCTTCAGAACTCGGACTCCGCCGACCAAACAGAAATAAAATGAGCTCCGGAAGTTGTATGTAACTGCCAACCAGTGAGTGGTATGGAAAACGATAAACCCGGCACGTCTCGTCGCCACATACAATTACGCTTACTTGCCTGTGAAATACTCGTCTGTTTCAGTCGTCCCTGTAATTTAATCAGTAGGAGAGGTGGATACAGGGAGGTCGAGGCAACAGTAATTGAGATTAAAAATACATCTGTATAGCTGGCTTGGTTGCTTAGTAGTCTCGTAGGGAATCCATTTAATATTTCATTTGTATTTTCCTTTATCAGCCTCTCAGTGGAGTCAATAATCCGTTGAACAGTGCATTAACTCGCTTCAAACTGCAAAACTGTGGTTCAATGCATTGCTCTCGTCTACTGCAACTGAAAATTCTGCCATACCTGTCATTGGACAGACCACAAGAGTGTGAGTTATTCATGGAACACTACAAAGATTGTCCATAACGGTTTATTATCTTGTGAACTTTCGATGACCGACAAATTCTCTCTGTTGTTGTCGGTAAGTAGTTAGGTGATGGTCTCTTAAATTTTCTAACTAAATTTCTGGCAAACATAATAATAATTTATTTATATAAATAATAAACAAATTATTTTCAAATAGGTTTATTGAGGCGTTTAAATACCGCAATAGCCTTACGTGGTGATCCAAAAGAAACCCCTAGTGGGCTTGACTAAATTTTATTCCTACTAGTCGGTCCATTCGATGTCAATATGGTAGGAATAAAAAGTACATGGAGAATAAGAATTAATGAAAATCTCTCGCCCCAGGAGTTTTGCGAGGAACGTTGGAAATTTTGTCACTAAAATTGATTCTGTTGTGTAACTGACCAAAATAGTGACATTTTCTTACAGATTAGGATTTTGGCACTTTTGAATTGTATTGTATGAGTTGAATTGGGTTGGTTGCTGTTGTTGATGGTGGAGGTAGTAGTGGTGGTGGGATATGATTAGAATTGGTGGTGGTTGAGATTGGTTGGTGTCTAATTATGAGGAGTGTACAGGATACTAGTATGAATAAAATTCGAAACATTCTGTCAATTATTAACATACCATAACAATTAACTCGTAACCTAACGCAATTACGTACAGGGTCTGCAAAAGAACCCTCCCATTACGAGTATATTCCACTTTTAATCACCTCCCTCATTCGATTCTAATTAGGCGCTCACTTGAGTTCGGAAGTTGTGGGACAATCAGCTATTTATAGAGACAACGGTGTTAACTCGTTCTTAAAACGAAATATCTTATCCGTTATTTCGGTCACCCAAGGGCCATAAAGCGCCTCGACTCGGGTTGAATCGAAGGGTGCGACGGTCGGATCAACGGTGGTACTTCCATCGAATTGAGAGGTGACCGCCTCGGCGTTTATTCATAAACACGGCTCCCAATGGTTCAACGAGATTTCTGCGTTACATAACATAAATTTCCAATGCAGTTGAAATGTGGCTGTCGAAGAGTAGAAATCGTTGACAGTAGAGCGAGTTTACCTTCGATCATATGCAATGTCTGAGCGCGGTACGTGAGGAGTGTATATTTGTCAACGCTCATCCGAGTGATAATTTCATTTTCCTGATTGATTTTGAAAACGGCACCACCACACTCAACAGATTTTTCTTTTAGCGAAGTTTCGAAGACAGGGAAGTAGGGATGCAACATCGGAACCAAAATAATCGATTATAACATCAAATGATTAATCTTGAGCTAATAATCGATGTGACCGATTAATCGATATTGAATAATCAATTAATCAAACAATCTGATTAATCGAAAGCAAATATTCGATAGTTTTCTTCGTCTATACGTATCGACCTGTTGTTAAATTACAAGGCTAATGAAGATAAAGGAATGCCAAAACGGATAAAATTGCATAAAATAGTTTTTTATTAGAAATTGAGGGAACCATAAATTGAACCGATAAAAAGTTTATATTTAAAAACTAGTGTTTTGGGACATATTAGAAAAATAAAAGTTTTGAGAGGAGTTTATCACCTTTCAAGTGGTTCCGCGTTTTTAACCCCCCCCCCCCCCCCCTACAAATCACCCTTCTGTCCAGATCACTAAAAGATAGACTAATTATTATTATCAATTATCATTAATTGGTAATAATTATTATCAAGTAGTGTAAATTATTATTAGTTACCTATTAGAAACTTTTATGAATTATTATTATCATAATAATAATAATAATAATGGTATAGGTAATATCTGAAAATAATAACTTGTTATCTGAAAACCATGTGCTGTTCGAATCAGCTGGGCCAGTATGAACATAGACCTGACAGGCTGCCCCACGATTCACCCACATGTTACCAAATGTTGATCTGCTCCAACTTATTAGATTAATCGATTATTTAATACCGATTATTCGGTCACATCGATTAAAAGCTTGCAATTAATTATTTCATGTTATAACCGATTATTTGGTTCCGATGTTGCATCCCTAATATCCGCTCCTCCACCAAAATTTAAGTGAACTGTGAAGTGTTAACGACAAGCGTAAACTATGACTTCAATTTTGCTCTTCAACTCAAGGATATCTGATGAATGAGAAGACAACGGGAACTATATTCACGGATAGGGGATGGTGGTAAGTATCATCAAATAAGTGGCTATCAGCAATTATGTTATGGTCTAATTAGAATCATTTGATGGAAACATATCATTAAAATGTATTGAAATTGCTTGCAAAAATTCCTCCTCCACCAAAATTCATGGATGAAGGATACCTCTTTCTCCATGGCTGAAGGATAGATACCTCTTTCCATCATCCATGAAGCTAGTAACAATAACAACGACGGTTTGTCTTAATTTGTATGAATCGATTAATCGGTTTTCGAATACATTTGGTTTTGTAAAGCATTTTTTAAGCATATTAGAATGCACCAAATCCAGATGTATTCGAAAACCGATAAATCAGTATTAATATTGATTAATCAGTAATATTAATCATGTTTTTTTTTGTGGATGAAACTCAATTGATGCCAACCAGCTCTTGTTCGTCACTACAGGCCTTGCCTACCGACGATCAATAGTATTCTGACGATTTTAAATTGATTGTAAATTTTCTGTTTGGTTACGAATTAACTCTCTCTGATTGATTGAATCCACTATAACCCAAATTTTTAATTTGGACATGTTTTTGCGGTGATCAATTTGTACTAGTGTCACACACTCAAAGCCAAATGTCGTCCGAGGTTAAATAGGAGAGAATTCAATATAATACTTCAAGTATCGAAACTAGCGAGATAGCAGAGAGTGGTTGCAACTAGATTGTACTCGTATCATAATATGATTATAAAGGAAGTATAAAACCAGTAGGGAGTACGATTAAGAAATGGCGGAAGCACACAGAGAGTGAGAAGTACCTGAAATCTGACGGCAGCACATACGACCATATTATTTTAGCTTCAAACGAAGCATGAAACACAAGTTGCTATAAATACGCAGCTGTACAGGCCCATTGTTGATATTCAGCAACCCTTCAGCCCTTTTCGGCCCCTTCTGACAGGTGGGATTTGTCCCCGACCGGCAGGTATCATCGAACACAGCACAACATAAAGGAGTGACAAGTCTGAGCCACTACCAGGCAACAACGATTTACTGCCCTCCAACAAAATCCTTTCGACGATTGTATATTTTCTCCTTCAAACTGTTGGCTCAATTTCTCCCATGTCCATAAGAAACCAGTTTCTTCTGATGTCATCTTTCTAGAAAGGTGGTTTATAAAAGGTTCTGACTGTTTTCCTTGAATCCTGCGAATTATTTTGGTATAGTGAAAGAATAGCACAAGTTTTCACCCAAAAGGAAAATGGTGGGAAAATGGAGATTCAAACGTTAAAAAAATTTCTTTAATAATATTATAATATTTTTAAACGTGTGAATCTCTATTTTCTCTAATCTCTATCATCATATTATGACGATATTGGTAGTTATTACAATTGGTTCTTCACTGCCAAATTATGGACGAAATGGTGTGTCAATAAAATTTAAGGAAAACAAGTTGACTCAGCAGATTAAATCGTCTTAATATCACAGTTTCGTCGATCGTACCAATATCCAACTGTTGGTCTTCAAAAACCTCATCGTCCCAATAATATCGTGTGCGCTGAAAACGTGATCTATTGCCCTTGACAAGCAAAAAGGTCGGGATCGATGTGCGTCAAAACTGATGACGAATTGTGTCTTACGTGGTCGTATCCACCTATCAAATACGAACGAGCGCTCTAATGAATATAGATCAAGGCCGGGAACTGAGGACTAATGAAAACGATTCTGTGAATTGAGAGTGATATTCAAAGTTGAAGCGTCCATTCCGGACGGGCCAAATACCTGTCGCAATTTATACGAATACTAACGGCCGGATTTAAAAAATATAGGCCCCTAGGCTCCACTTTTGGCCCCTCGGGAAAAGTGTAAAAATTAGGTGCAAAATGGTGATTTTTAAGGGAATTCGTGCTAAATATTCTGTATTGTCTGGCCTAAAAGTGACATTATTTTGTAATTTTAATTGTTTTAATTGCTGCGCGGGCCTCTTCGTGGTACGGGCTCTTTTGGGGGGCAGGCCCCAAGACGCGCGGCCTATGCTTTAATCCGGTCCTGCGAACACTTGCCATTTAAATTAGTATATTTAACCCGTTTGTATTACACAATGAATTACCAACCTCTACATACGTGTCATACCCTGTAGTTATGTTACATTCCATGTTTCGGAAATCTAACACGGTGTTGATTTTCCATGGGTGAAGATCGCTGATCTGCGACTGTGGTTCAAAATACCGGATGGACAGATTTTTAGCGCATTATATTTTTCACCAGTTCATATCATTTTCACCATAAAGTTCACGACCATTACCCCAGGTCCTGCTATGAGATGCTGATGAAGAAAAGGTTGCATTAGTGGAAAGAATACGCCCAAACACTTTGCCAGGGCTATTTATAGTTGTAGGTACGCGGACTTTCTCCTTGTCGAGTTCACCCATCTACAACAGCGCATTCGGAACTGGCGCGCTCGAATGAAGGACATTTGAAACTGAACGGAGCCACCAAGGACGGAGTGGGCAAACAGAAGTTTTCCCATTATGAGAGTTACGAGAATAGATCACAAACATCTTCGAGGTTATGGAGAGATTCGCTTCACTGCCATGCGGTCAGCCAAAGCCGAATCTTACGAAGATCACCATCTTGTGTCATAGTGTAGACCAGTGGTTCCCAACTGTCATCGAAAAATGTCGAGAATTTTGCTTACAGTTACAGTTTGTTGTGAAGCGTAAATTAGTGTTATCAGGACTTACGCGGATAAGTGTTAGTGTTACCCGGACCAAAAACTGATATGCCTTATAATATACTTTTCTTTATATTATAAAGAAAATAGTTATAGCGAATTTTAAGTACATGTAATAATTTAAATGCATTCTAAAGATAATTAACACTTGCTTAGTTACATATGACAGCCGTTACAGGTAAGCAGTTACTCACACACGCACACTTATACAAAATACATTAAAGAGATTTTTTCTGGGGTCCTTGAAAATTTGTTATTGGGAAATCTTGGTGTAGACGACTGAGAGGAAAGCTAATAGGTTTATATCACTCTTAGAAGAGAAGGAAATGAATATCAGTGATTGTTTTGAAGATCCTACCTCGTCGATACAGTCAAGATTTTGCCGAAAGGCAGCCCGGGCTACGTCAATAACGATGGAAAAGAATTACAAACTTTTCCAAACATCTCCACCGCCTGAGTAAGAACTTTGTGTTTTTCATGATGATGGATTGCGAAGTTGAAAGAGATGGATCTGCAAAGTGTTCCGGCTAAGTCTAAACCATGGTATGAAAAACGAAACATTTCTATCAGGTTTTGTTGATATACCTTTGGGAAATACACTTGGCGTCTAGAAGGTTAGTTTGGATGCAAGGATGTCAAGGAGTCACATAGTTGCGCCAACAAACCCCGACAACCTCCCGAATTGGAGGGTTGAGTGGAGGTAGGACCAGAGGTGGTCCTGTACAAATCCCATTGCCTCCAGATGTTCGTGATGTTCACATTTTTCAGAGGTTCAAATACATTATTGACTGTGAAAATCAGTGTACTTATTCGTAGGCCAGTCACAGTATTTTAAGAAATAAGAAGGAAATACGGTGTTACGTACATTCAGGGCGATCGAAGTGTCTTCGTTACGGACTATTGAGACCAAAATTACACCGTTTCATTGAAACAAGATGAATGAGCGTGAATTTATTTTTATTTTCTATTCAGTTTTATTCACTTTTTTGAATTTTTCCATCCCACCAGCACGGAAAGATTTCAAATCAAGCCCCAGATCCCCGATCCACGTCCCTCATCACACTCAGCGGGGCCACCCTTCGGGTCCTCTGGGGCCGAAGAGATTTTCATTCTGCTCTTCCCACTGGGCAGGGACCCTTTTCGGTTCAACCTTTTGTTCACGGCCAAGCTCCCTCGTGAACTTGCCCGTAAATCATTCGTACTTTACAATCACTCAAGATCGGAGCAGGGCGTTCCTGCAGTTGAAAGGGTTACTCCGAACACGCTCTGGGGTAATGAAAGGATGGTTTTTCCTCTCCCCTGAATCAACTCCGCCTCGCTCAGAGGAATTAGATACAGGCTGCTATGTCTCAAACAATGTGCAAATTTATCGAGTTGAAAGGGACGCTGGTCCATTGAGTACGTCTAGATTATTTTCATTATTGGAACGATACCGACAGCAGTTTCCTACTAGTAAGGAACATCCTTCATATCGATTTTGAATTAGATTATCTCCTACTGATAAAATTAGACTAATTTGGAATTTGTACTGAATTAGACTAATAATCTGAATGAGCACTTGTTTTTACCTACAACTAGCACTTTTTGCCAACTATGAGATGTCCTTTATTCAAACGGCACTAGTGCTTTGCACACTGTTTAATTAACACTGGAGGAGAATCGCAAATAAATAATTTACCCAGCTTTCGCCGAATCGTGACTTTTACTAACATCGTCATCGCTTGAGGAATAATTTGTGGAACACCAAGGTTCATGCGTTTCGCCACAACGACGAACGACGAATTCCTTGGGTATGCTGAGGATGGAGACTTTACGGTGTAAGGGTTATAACTGCAGCGGATTCCATCATAATGATGTATTTCTCAAAGCAGGGACGACGGGGAGGGCGCGGACAAAGGAAAAGCCCGCATATCCGTATCGAGTGAGAGGCTCTCGACAATCGAAGCCTCCTCCTGCTGGGTGGTGGTATCCGAAGGTGCCGACTTCTCCCTGAACCTGCTTCCGTCGGGTTCCATCCGAACCCACATCTGACAACCGGCACGGGAGACAGCTCCACGCTGATCAGTGCAGGGCAGCAGTGCAGAAGGCGAGCATGATGACAACATTCGAACCTTTCTGGGTGATTAGTCAGGGCTTGAAACGGACTTCAAACGTGAAATGACTAGACTCTTTCGAAGTAGTTCAAATATGGATACATCGTTTTTTCTTCCTTCCTGAGATACACCAGACACAATCAGAAGAGTTTAGTGCAGATGAGTTATGGCACCGTATAACGTCAGCCGATTCGATACTGCTTAGTTTCCAGAGGCCATCAACATCTTGTACTGCCTCTGAGAAAGATTAGATTATCAAACAGGCAGAATATTTTCTTCTGCAGAGTCGTGCGCCGTTTTTCCATGTGATTTCGTTTTGTTGTATGTGATACAGACCCTCCTCAAACCAACGCGGAAAACAATGTTTTTACATCAGGTTGAATTCGTAGAACGTTATCTTCATCTTAATATCACCTATTAAAACACATCATTACTTAGACCGATGATCTAGTAAGAAATACCTTATTGTATCGCAACTAAATCCACCCACTACCAACCACAACGCTCCTCCACCAACACTTAATGCCAACCCCACTAACTTTCAACTCCCAACGAACCGCAATGAAATACTTTGAGAAACTTTCGACCGGAATTAGCCAAAAACTTGAGAGGTTAGGATAATGGCCTAAACGTAGCGTTGAAGAGCACAAATAATAATAATATTTTTTTAACAAAACTTGAAGATCCTACTGAAAACTTCGAAAACTCTGACCTAGTACCCAAAATACTATGTCAAGGTTCCTCTGAGAGATAGATAGGAGAAACCAGGAACCGCAAAAACTAAATGATCAGCCAGCATAGAAAGAAAATATTCCAATTTCTCCTCAACGTAAATTTGCTGCTACCTATGAAAAACACGATAGTAAAAAGATAATGAAGGAATACCGTAATATTTGTATTCAACCAATAGATGATAAAATTAAAAAAGTGGAATTCATTCTGAAAAATAAGGAAAAGTGTAATGAATTCAAAGCAGGACGCTAGTAGTCTTGACAGTGTTCCCCATAACCTCCGAGAAAAGTAATCTTTTCACATCAAACTTTTCTAAATTTACCTTCTAAAATAGGTAAATTGTGTACATGACTTAATGGTTACCCATATCTTTTAAACGGTCATTCGACTTGGAGCAAACTTGATGAGATATTTTGTAAGCCACTAAATGCCACTACAATAAGGAAAGTAGTGGTCGCGAATAGATATTCGGAGTGTATTGTCGTGTGGATTGATCGTGTTTTAGAAGAGAATATCGGTTTTTGATAGGTAGACATCGATTGAGGAAATAAGTAACTACACGGACGAGTGAGTTCATGATAGGGGTTGAGGGGACCCAAGACGGTCAGACCCCCAGCTGCGAGCCCTCGAGGGGTCTACCGGTTCATTTCGGGGTTCACGTGTACTACGCTGAGTCTACGATGGTTTCGTTTGCGAGGAGAACGCGCTCTGGTGTGGAGGGGGAATCGGGAAGGCAGCTGCTCCTGCAGCACCAAGACGTCCTTATGGTTTCGATTCAGGTCGGAAGAGGACGATACAACAGCTGAGATAGAGAAGAACAACATACAAATCCGTATAAGACAGACCATCCTGAATACAAATCTGTGAGAGAAAAAAAAATGTGCGGGTTTAAGCTCCATTTGCTGTTTCCAAAATGAGGAACACGGATGAGCAACAAGATCAGAACCCAACAAAATATTTTCAGTAACAAGTAATGAACTTCTGCTGATGGTTTTGTTGTCCCAAGCTATCGAAGATGACAATGTAGTTCAATCAAACAAAATTAAATTGAAAAAGTTGGTGGACGATCGGATTGAGAGGGAAATGAAGATCATTTAGGAGAAGTTGTATAGTTGAGATTGTTAAGGAATATTTTTGGTTATTATGATACATGTTCATAGTTTGTAATTTAAGATACGTATCACGAGACGTCTTGTGCTAGGGGAAAACGAGCGTAGTTACAAAATCTTGTGTGTTCTGCCCCACGACTCCCCACGTCATTGGTGGTATAGCGGTCAATGCCTCCCCTGTCACACGATCCAGTCTTTATGAGGCTCATCTTCGAGGAATACGCCCAAAACTAGGAATGTCGCTGAAGCCGGTCGGATTCGGAAACATGCCGGCAGCTGCTCCCCTTACCGTTACCGATTCGGAGGGTGAGAATGGCCTTGAGAACGATAAAAAGTTCACCCTCGGTCGAACCGTGCGTTCGCGTCCCGTGGACCCCGCGGGATGACGATTCCTAGCGAGGTGGACTCCGGAAGAATTTCCTGGTCTTCGGCTTCGGGAAAACGCTTTTTTAATAAAAACAGTAACTGGAGATCAGGCATACGAGTTGAACCAGCGGCTGCTTCCTACGTCCTGCTACAAATGGCGCGTATGGGACTTAGAAAGACGCTTCCACTTATACTCAAGCTGATGGAGGACATTTTGGCGACCGAAACCGCTCATCATTTACCTAGTCGTACCAATATTAGCTCACCTCGTTGGCCAACAACGTAATTCAGTCTGGTACTTACCTGAAACAGAAAGTGGGAGTTAGTACAATGAACATAAATTTGTAGATAATCATCATTAATTGCCCAAATCAACACAATTTATCGGACACAATTTAGTTCACCATATGAATCAGTTATCAATCAACACGAATACCATGAGACACTCGCCGATCCTGAATACAATTGTGCTTCAGCAAGATAACAGAAGCACCCTTCGAGTAACGACATAAACACCTGACCTAAACGGTTGTAGGATGTGACTCTCTAAATATGTGTCGAATAATTGACACTAGGAACTATTGAAAAACCCCAAAATTCTTAAAACTGTCCAATTTGATTGTGAACCCGTTACTACTATTATTCTCAATAACTGGCAAGCGTTTGTGCTAATCGGTGTACCCTATAAGCCCCAATGTCCTACTATTTTTTCTCTGCACTAATATTCTTACTCCAGAACTTACTGTTTGTATCAATTGTTTTGAGTGTTGACTGTTTTTGATCATATTTAGAGTCTACTGATGACAACAATTTCTATTTAAACCCCGAAATTGCGCGAAATCGCCAAAAATTATTTAATAATGAACCATGACTGAACGTTTCCGAATTGGAAGATATGAATTGATATGAATTCCTTTTTCCTTTTTGATAAAATTAGGGTCCGACCAACTACTTAGTCGATTCAAATAAACAAGGGTCAGTCGATTTTTTTTTTTTTTTTTTTTTTTTTTTCGTCGTTGAAAGTACAATCCGCAATTTAGTAAGTACAACGATTTGTAATTCCAATTTTAATTATAAATTTTATAAACCTACCCCATAAGCCCACAAAAAATGGGCGAAAATGACGAAATGTCGTACTATGCTCGTTATGTCGTACTAGAGAATTCAAGAGAACTCGGGCTTGAACTAGAACTTTGTGGCTCAAAGTTCAACGACCGATGATTCCCGATAGTCGTTGACTTATACTAAACTCTTCGAGACGCGACAGCTGGTATGACGGGTGTTCAGGTCGACGAGCGTGACGACACGTGACGGGGATGACGGCAAGCCGCGGTTCCTCAGCGTCCTTGAAGGTTAAGAAACGGAAGCGAAGAGCGGAAGGGAAGTCCCGGAGGAGCGGAAACGATCAGCTGAGACCGGGTAAGCGAGACGAGGCAGGACTTTGACGGTCCGACCGGTAGACTCGAGAAGGACGTAGAGTAACACCCAGCAGGATCAACGGAGTGGGGCTTCGCGAGTGCTCGGGGTACTTGATCCGTGGAAGGGAACACAGGACATATCAGCTGGCGCCGTCAGCTGCTCGCTCGCCCGCCCTCGTTCCTTTCAACGGTTCGCAATTCACGGTCATTGAATGGACCCGATGTTGGAACCGGTCCGATACGACGAGTTGCAGAAAGTACCGGACAATTCATCATCATATAAAGACTGGATATCAAATAGTCTCAGGCCACTCTTCAGGAAGTTCCAGTTCCCAAAAACTTCGCAATTATTATTATTATTATTATTATTACCTGTGTAGATCACTATTCTGTATGCAATTGTGAGTCCCATAACTATACAAAATAATTGGAATAATAAGCTGAAATATCGAGTGTTCATACAAACGGCCATCCTCGAGTGAACTAGCTCAGTGGGACCCAATATCCTGGGCTGACTTGTAAGTCAATTATTATTATTATTGATAATAATATTATTGACTAACTATCAATTATACGCCAATTAATTAATCACCCACTTAAATCATAAATTATTTCTAACGCCGGCCAACAAAAACAAGGTGTTATTTGGTGCAGACGAGACGAGGGTCGCTGAATCGAAATTTTAAACCGGGTTTTCGCTATCAGGTCTAGTTTTTGAGAAATATATCATATATCTTACCCATTTTCTAGCTAGGTTTGTGAGTATAAATGCACTTCAAAAAATCGTAACTAATTTTTCACTTTCAAACACTCTTTCTATGTTTTTTTTTTAAGGTGAATTCGAATTTGAAACCCGAATTTTCCTGTCTGCCCCCCCCCCCCCCCCCCCCCCCCGAGAGCTGAAAATCGGAAACATTATAGTAGTTGTCTGGGCGAAGCCCAGCCTTATTGCCCAATGGCCACAAATTTCGGCAGGATATCTCGATTTCAAAGATAGTGATAACTTTCAAGTGTTGAGGGATTGCTCAATAGGTCCATACTGAGGCTGAATTCTAACATGGACGACTTTGGCGTGCGGAAAGTGTTTTATAAAAAAACGCAAAAAGCAAACTCATTCAAAAATATTGATTTGGCCATGCACAAGTAGGAGTTAGGTAGAAATTCAGTTAAAGTCAGTGATTCCCTAAACATATAGGAATAATTAAATCACTAACAAAAACTTAGGTTAGGTTAGGTTATAAACCTCAGGACGCCCCCCCCCCCCCACCACCAACAAAGTCTGGATTTGCCCCTGATAGGAAATTTTTAAATCACAATTGAGGAAGGTTTTTCAAACGTGTTCATTGCGGAACCCCCTCAGGAAAAATGAACGTGTAGGTTAATAGAAAACGATCGGTGAACTGAATCAATCCAAGGTCACAAACCAACTGATCAAATGTTCACAATGTCTCTAACGCCTATTGACAACTGGTGCCAGACTCTGGCGTTGAGTCAACAACGAGAGCTCATAACTGAGGTAGGCGACGAACATTGTCACTTGTTACTCTCCTTTCTAGCTTTAATTCTCCTCGTCCCACATGAATATGGGAGGGAGGATGAAGGAAGTCTTGAAAACAAAGAGAATTGGTGGAATATGGAATTAGTTCCTTCTATCAATGTGGGTCTAGAAGGAAGCGAAGCTTGATACTAACAGAACTAAATCAAGTTCATCAAGTTTATTCATCATATTTGTGGGTGTATGTGAAAAATTCCGATAAAAATGAGTATAATCAGAAGTATATGAAATAGTAACTAAGTGTTCAGTATCATGTTTTCATTATCACAATTTATCTAGAATACATGAAATAATAATAAATTATCTTAGATATTACGGTATGAAGGTGAATGAGTAATTACTGAAAGTATCAATCGTGATAATTAAGTATTATATTGGTTATTGGTACGCATTATGTGAAATAAATGATATTTATTAGTACATATCATGTACTAATTCCTCAGCACCACGAAATCCGTGTAAACGGACAAGTTTCTGGAAGTACATTAAATGTAAAGAATTTCGTTATCTATCGAAATTATTCTTTAAATGAAATATTGAGTTACGGCTTGTAATCTGTTTTCTAACTCCTGGAAATAAGGGACAAGAGATTTCCAGTATAATCTGTATTAGCGGCACTGATTAAAATTTAATAGCTACGGTTTTAAGAGCCAATTAACGTTTGAAGGGTATCAGAGCTGATGGTATTCTATTGAGCGCCATTAGTGAACTCGTTCCAATTAGTTGGATTCAATTGGTTTTGCGATCGTACGAATTTAAGTGAGTAACTTCCTGGAAATTGCCTGGAAACTACCATGAATTGCGCTTTAACCTGAATGTCTGATTTATAGATATATAAGCTTCCAGTAGTTTTAGTTTGTTATTATTGATTAGCAGAAGTTCCGAAGATTTATTTATGGCTTGACCCTGTGAAGGGCCATATTCATTAGATACACTTCAGCGTATAACATCATTCTAATAGCCCAAGTACACAAGTTACCCAACGAAAGTTGCCTTGATTAGTGTATAGTTCACTAATTCTTCCTTTGTCGAGTTGAATAATCTATTCATAGCACAAACTTGCACTTGTTGACTTAGGAACGCAATTACCATCGTCCACCTAACACGATTATCACCTGCTCTGGGCAGTTTAGAAGCACCTAAAAGGAATGCGAAGTAGACTTTTGCTCAATTATAATCGCCCTGATGAAATCTGATTGAGGCTTATGAGGCACCGAAAGGCTAAGAAAATGACGACACTGAGAAGTTTAAAATGTCGTCTTTGGTGTTATCTACGTAGTAATGGACACCTTCATATCAAAGATTACAAACTTTATACTCCTAATATTGCGTTATATGTTTATATATACGTGTACACTTGACACTGAGGTCATCAAACTCTGGCGTGAAAGTTCAACGTCGCCTACCCGGGGATTAGCTCTGATTCGGACGGAGTTGAGCCTTGTGGAGTTGCCAAGGGCTTAAACCTTCCCAGGACCCTTCGCCCGTTCGACGACCTCATTTTTATCTCTGGAGATAACCGGAGGACCTCCGCCGAAAGAGCGGCTCTCCCGAGTTTTTATTTTCATTTGCCGCGGCTCCCTATAAGATTCGGGAGTTGGCAACCTTTAGTTTTCATTACCGTCCAGAGCCGGGAACGAGAGCCAATAAGCTCTGAGATGGTGGAAAAGTGAGTTGGTCTGGAAACCGTTTGAGCTCTATAAGAAATCAAGGGATACACTCGAACACTGTTCCGCGGCGAGGGGGCTGGTTAGGCGGAATCTTTTTTTTCTTTCGGTTACATCGCCGTTGTAAAATTTTCTGCAAGTGCGTCATAGATGATTGAATATGAAGGTAACATTCGGCCATTAAATGATCCTGCAGTAAAGTTGTACAGGGACTTCCCTTCTACTCATGTACAGATCATACTCAACTATCAACCAACTCTGGGTTGCCATGTGGAAAAGACTTGAAAGAAAAGACATCATTTCAGAGGCCACGGCACCAGTTTTTGGCACAAAGTCACACCAGAAATAGTCCTACAAATCATGTCTAATAGGTCTCAGAGCCCATTAGTAAGATCTCTTTCAAATATTTGTTTGTAGGTAAATCGTTGCCAACTAGAAACTTCCAAAATAATTTATAACTGTAATATACCTAACTATAGTCACCACTTATCGAAATAAATTATTATTAAACCGGCCAGGAACTTAGTTGAAATTCGTTAGATTCAAATAGGAAATTGAAGACCATTAAAAAATATAATATAATTAATTAAGTATATTAAAAAATTAAAATATATATTATAATTAGTAACGGCGTTTCTTATGGGCTGGTTTTAACACGCCTAAATGACAACTAATTACTCTTGCAATTTAGTGAGTCCAAATCCTGAATTATCTGTTATGGGGATCAGTGTATATAATTAATAAACATTTTTTTTAAATACCCTTCTTATGTTCCACGTCTGTTGGTCTATCTGTATCTGTAGTCAATCGTTGTCCTGGTAAAGAAGTAAATTGGTGCTCTCAATGGCGTCATCGTAGAGCCGCCTTCGGTCTGTGGCGTCACCCAGGTGTATATCTGCTTTTAGGAGTCGTTAAGTATCCGTTTCTCCTTTCGGGATAGCGAGGGAATTTCGTCGGAGCTCTCTATCGGATTGTGATGCTCCGACTCAGTGAAGCGATGCTTGGTGGGGGGGAGAGGGGGTGAAAGATCATTGGTCAGACAGTCTCATCAATCTTGCCGGAAGATTCGCCGGGAAAGACGCCTTTCGAGCTAAAAGTTCTTGCCGCTCCTCGCCAACAGTCGTTAACGGCGTTACGTGCGGATCAAGTTACAAGGTCAACAGTGTGGCGACATCAGAGTATTTCACGTACTAGGGAGACTTGAGACTTTGCAACACAAAGTAACTAGTACACGTCAAAGTTCTGTCGAAAACCATTTACTCACTCAAACCTTCGTGAATTTGTCGAACTAAAATCGGAGTGAAATGTGCAACATGTAAAATTGCAAGAAACCAAACTTGCATATTCGCTCTCTTCGACCAGTACATCAATACGAGGCTCTCAACGAAGTGGGGAAAAGCCACCGTTTTCTGTAGGTAATTATTGTCCATAGTTCGTTCTCCAGTATCTGCGAAGGTATAGCGATAGCATCCTTGAGATAAGGAAAACTGAGGACGTCCAAGTTTCAAATAAACGAGGCAGATTCACACGGGGGGAACCGTTTAGAAATGATAAGATTCATTTATCTCGCTCCTGATCATCCATCCGTGTCCCCCACCTGCTCAAACTATTAAACCAGCTACTTCGGGTAAACTCTTTCTTGCAACCTTTTTAGGAGTTCGTTAAGAGTTTTGTTGGAGTCTTCTGCGTATAACTGATAACGACATTATGACTCATTCTGCGATAATGATGGTGAAAATGAAATGTAACGGTAAATAATCGTACAGTACAATTAAGTGATTTGTTCGTAATGGACTGGTCCTTCTGTATGAACGAGTTGCTGAGTACCAAACGATCACGCCTAGGCCTAGATCAGACGCGTCTGATCCTAATTCACGTTACAACCGATTGTTGCCTTCAACACACAGCACAAGACGTCTTTGCATTGAATTCGACGAAGGACCACATTATTGATTATCTGTCTGATAATGTAGTTCCCAGTTCCCTGTTGGTCTGAGCGTTAAACAGACGGCACATATCTTGTGAAGCCCAGATCAAGAGGGGAGTTCCGAACTGTAATAGAGCGTGAGCTTGTGTTATGGGTTATCATCAGCACTCCAACTGATCCCATCACTACAATCCTGACGTCTGCGGTAATTTCCTTCCACGTCTGTGTAATGAGGACCCACCATTCCATTCAAAATTTCGATTTCTGGCCGATATTGTTAGATCAAATGGCTGTTGATAGGTTAGCATTAGCTTGTCCACCAGTAAAATAATACATAGATGTGTTTTCATCTTTTCCGGCCGCTGTAGAACGGTACTTGCGAGGGGTGATTTTTACAAGGAGTTTTTTTGGGGGATATCACATATTATTGTTGTTTAAGTTGTAAAGCCCTGTGGTGGCAATATGCAAGAATAATTACCTAGGTAGAATAATCCAGTGTGTTGTTCAGTTCCCTATGTGAAGATATTAGCATTAAATAGCGTATTTAGCAATATAATTAGACCAGCCTACAGTGGCATTTAGCAAGGTATACCCCACTACTCCCGGCTTTCCCCCAACTGAACTGTCTCACAAGGATAACAATTATAAACTAATCAATATGACCCAGTGCCATTTGAAAGATTTAAGCAAACTTTTAGATAGATTGGTCCTGTTACCCAGGCTGTAGACTCGTCAAAGTGGCCAAAATTAGCCTAAAAATTCTGTTATTGGTTTATGTAGTACCAGTAATTTCCCTTACAGATCATCCAAATATCCAAGGGTCATTCCAATATTTGAGTGGGTACCTGTTGATAGATCGGCATGGGATCGGCCTCGTCGCCAAATTGATCGAGTAACCGGACCTTGTATTGTTCATCAGAAATAACTGAAATGGTTATTCATACCAGAGGTTATCAGATCGGGTGAATAAATAAATAATCGAAAAATGAAAAGGCGGATGCTACGGGACCGCTGGTGCGGCATGTGGGTACGTCGGGGTCAGGGTTGGTGTGTCGCTCTGATCCGACTGCTGGAACGCAACTCCTCACTTCCGGTTCCGGTCTCAGTAGGGAATCGTCTAACTCTCTGGGCCATTGTGAGGTCGTGCCCCTCGCTTTCTCGTTTCATGGAGGACCATAAAACTTTCTTGTCGTTATCTACTTTATTAGGAGTCACCAGCACTTGGGGAATAAAAGGAGTTGAGGCCATTCAAGTGAGTACGTCGAATGTTTTCCCACGCCACTGGCGAACTTGAGCAAACTTTATTTTAACGTTAAGCCTTCAAAATGCTTTCGGCACCAACGACGCGGATAATATTTGAATAAAAACTTCCACTCGTGAAACTTTTGTCGACGAGCGAATTTTTTATATAAGTAATGAACATGAACTACACCATCAACCTTTTACATTCATTGGAATTTCACACATTTATAAACTACAACAACCCAAATTCAACTTTTTATAAATTATTATAATAGTTTGTTGTACCAATGTACCACCTTTTTCAATTTCTGTTGATTTAACGGAATCTATCGCGAGTTTAAGCAGAATTTTTAGACAGAAAACCCAATAATTATTATTGGGCATTTTTTGTGCGAGTAAGTTTTGGATAAATTGAAACAATCATCAGACTACTACAATTTACAGCTCTGCACAATTTGCGGGGACTTCATGGCTTTAAAATCCAAATTTGAATCAACATTAAATATTGATGTTGATTACAAATTTTTAATCAACAACCGTTGGCCTTCGAACTCATCCTTTTTTTCCTCATCCTTAAGCCTTTTGTAGGTTTTTACGAGTATCTATGTAATGTTTGAATATGTTTGAACCTCTAGGGTTTCTTGATACGAGCCATTTCAACGGCTTATTTAATTTGAAAATACCCTGAAGGCCGCCTATTTCCTCATAACTAACGGCACCCTATGTGTCTCCGTTCATGTTTTCTACAATATCTTGGGAACATTATGGTGTCGGTTGAAACGTCGTAACCCGTGATGTTGCAGACCAATAAGACTTCATCACCTCAAGCATGTACTGATATAGGAGTCCTAGGTAGCCATAAAGGCCCATAGAGGTTTTTATGACTTAGCGAGGGAGGAAAATAGGGTCCAGAATGCTCGTAAGGCTCTGGAATCTTCAGTTATCTTTTATCCTCATTTTAACTCACCAGAGAAGTAAAATTAGGGAAACGGGTGAAATCAACGGAGAAATGGATGTAGTGTCCCTAAACAAGCTACACGATTGGGATAAGCACCTTTAATGCAAAAAACGCCATAAAAACGAACAAAATCTTATCCGTATCCAAAAACCTATACTTTGTATTGAAGAGCAATATTGCCACTAAAGGACACTCGGTCCCATCACATGGACCAAACCTTACTGAAAATGGACAAGAATCATAGTTGAGTTTGGAGTAAACCAAAAACAGCCGAAAATATTGTGAGCCTGTCAGATTGGTAGCAACTCTTCTATATCTTGACAGTTAATGAAAGTTGATATTTTATCTTCTGTTCATCATTGGCGAGCTTTCTCAGTGCGAATTCAAGATACTCCCCAGTAACTACGTATAGACGGTGTTTCAGAAGGTTTACGGGGCATCGGGAAGGAAAAACTCAACGGTCGTGAGCTGCATCCACTAGGCGTTACGCCTCACACCATCATCAACATCACTCCGGCTGGGGCGATTTGGGTGATTTACTCGTCTAATAAAGGCAGCCGCTGCAATTCACCAGAGCATTCCTGGCTGAAGGGAGGCTTTTGCCCCCCCCCCCCCCAACATCAGCTCCCAGACTGGAGTCAATAAACCGTCCGGAGCTGTACGTTCCCGAGTCCGAATTCCCTCTCGAGAGCATTTAATATCGTTTACACTGAATTATTCACTCAAGTTTAGCCGTTTCGTATTCCTACTTACTTACGAGAGAGCTAAATGAAAGCTGTAACTTTAACGTTGGTAAATTTGTAAGGAGCACCGGTTTTGACGAGGTTGGACAAAAAATAATGATCTCGCAAAAGGAAGATCATCGTGAATCATTAATGTCGTTATTCAGTGGGTGGAATGTATCTTTTCAGTATGATCTCGCAATTTCTATGATCAAAAGAGAAACAAGTAGAAGCTGCCATGTTGAGTAAGTAGCCGTAACCACAAGGTTTTTTTTACAAGGGGTTAACTCACAGAAAATGTTATGGAAAACTTTGTTTCTAACGACTTTGCAAGGAAGTTTGGTTCGTGTTTCTAAGCAAACTTGACTATCCAACAGCGCAACGTTAGCAAACTTCGCTGTTTTACCACCCCCGGTATACGCTGAGGAAATTCTCCTTCTGCTCATTTTTATGGAATGGTCGGGGTCTAGCCGTGTGGGTTTCATACGATCAGAATAATTGGAAAGATCTTGTTAGTTTTGATGGAGCAGGGTCGGTCTCATTCAGGGTTGTTGGTCGCACGTAAGGTAGGAATGTTATTGTAAATATGTCCATTGTAGGGATGTTCACTGCTGAACGTCGTTATATTTTTCAAGTTTTTATCTAATTCAAACGACTCAAGCTGTGTTTGTTGAATCCGCAGGAACAGGTTGATAGGGAAGGTCGGCTGATTGGGTGCAGCAGTGAATGTGTTACGCCCCACGACTCTTCAATGTTATCATTCACCATGCGAATACAACAAAAGCAGAACTATATGGACGTTGAAAACCACACTACTGCCACTGTGAACAATCGTGCTTCTTCATCTGGAAGATTCAAAACGTTGTGGGCGTTATTTGATGTGAACGAATCGAGTTCAGAGTTCGGCAGTACGATTAGGAAGTCTGGAGCTGATGGTTATTTCAGAATGGATTGATGGTCATTGGCCGCTGCCATCGGTTGAGTGTCTAACGTGGTGACCGACGTCCCGATGAAAAGAGATTGTCTGGCTTGGAATGGTGATTCTGCGGGGTTGGGAACGATCTTCCTCAATAGCGAGGGGACAGCTCATCGGTAGGCCCCTTCCCCTTCCCATCTCTACACCACCATCCATCGCCTTTTACCATTCAACGAGTAGGGAAGTTGGGGATGGGACCCCTCGTGGCTAACAGATGTGCCCCCAGGACGAAGAGACCCCTCCAGAACTAATCTACTGCCGCCCTCTTCCTCACGCCGTCCTTCTATCTCTTTCTACCCTTGGGTCCGTTTTTTCCCCCTGTCTGGCTGTAAGAGGGACATTTAAATCTCTAAATCCTCGAGATGCAGTTTCGACGTCAGGCTTTGAACCACATGACAACCTTCACCCTGTTGTAGGTAGCCAAGTCTAGAGATGGCTCTGACAGGTTTTATGTCCTTCATTCGGGATGCTCTAAAAACATCCTCTAAATATTTTCCTTTCACACATAAGATTTCAAGAAAAGCTTCCGAAAAAACGACCGATATATTCCCAGTCTTTAAGAACAGTAAAATGTAGAACACGGCCAGAGAAATAATCGTCTGAATAATTCCGTCAGCTCATTCCTATTTACATCCACATCTGATTACGTTCTGCAGAGTTGAAACTCGTCCTTTGAAACTGAACATGCCCGATTTTCTAGCTGATTTGATACAATTAAAACTAAAAATGCCGTTCATGAGTGAAATCATTAGTTTCAGGAGTCTGTATCCAGATCGTGTAGCAGTAGGAATGTACATAAATTTGTGTTGGTAATTACTCGAACTGTGATCTCAAGCGACAACGAACCTACCAAACAAAAGCATGAATACTCGGCCTCACGTCAGTTGTTACGTACCTGTAACATTGTACAGGGTGGTCAGGATTAAACGGACACATTTCAAAAGACTGCCTGATTCTCAGATTTTATCTTACGGGGTTGAAAATAAGAAGAATGTGTAGAGCAGTTCAGTAATTTTTATTGACAAAAAGAAAAACTTGGAAGAGCATCTAGTGTAAAAAATTATGTGATTTAAATGACTCCATAGAAAAAGTCACATAAAGAGCGCGGTGGCAAACATCTGAAATCCCACCCTTACAAAATAATAGTCGTGCGAATCTCCAACCAAATGATTACCATCAACCGGAGCAATTCAGTGTGTGCATGTTGCACATTCTGGAAGATTAACCTGCATCGGTGTTGTTGATAGCCTTCCACCTGGACGGCTATGCCAAGAAACAGAACTGGCGTTATTGGGCTGGAAAAAACCCGCTAGATTTACACCAACGGCCTCTACACAGTCAAAAGGTGACGGTGTGGTGTGAGTTTTCAAGCTCGGAATATTTAGGCCCCATTTTGTTGAAAATGAGAGAGAGAATGCAGTTACTGTCAACTCTGAACGTTCCTTCTCGGTGCTTCAAGAATTTGCCATCTCTCATCTTGAAGGAAATGATACTGACACTGACAGCACGTGGTTTCAACAAGACGGAGCCTCAAACGGCCAGGATTTTCATTGGGTTTTTTGCTCATCATTTTCCCCGTACGCATTTTCTCGACATGTTCCCTGGCCTCCGCGCGAGGAGAATCGTCATTTGAATTACATAATTTTTCACACTTGTACTTTTCCGAATTTTTCTTTTTGTTAATAAAAAAGAATTCTGCTCATTTTCAACCCCGTACGATCAAATCTGAGAATCTGTAAAAATGTGTCCGTTCAGTCCGGACCACTCTGCATTCCAGTGTCCGTGTCGACACAACTGATGAATGATTGCATGAATGAAAGACTTTCATTCATTCACTTAGTGGTCTTATGGCAGTACAATAGGTAAAATTACAACGTTACTCAATATCGCCCTCCTTAAACATCCAATTTCATTTCTCCGCAAGTTTACGTTATGAAACTCATTTTCGTTGATACCCTGCAACGTCAGAATCAGAACGATTCAAAGGGATTGCCCAGTTCTTAGTGGTATGTACATTGGTTAAGGTTCCAAAATCGAAACAAGAGCCGATCAGGCCTCTGTCGGAGCAGCGTAATATGCCAAGTCACCATGCCAACGTTTCCATCAATTCCCATCACATCACTGTGGATTCCCGGGAAACTTGAGCTTTTCTATAATTCCCCCGACTGAACCGCTTGCGACTAAGGAACTTATTGATCAAGGCGAGTCTGCCGTAAATTATTTGGAAGCTCAACTGAAAGGGGGAAACGTTCTGAAAACGTCATGAGGGCCCTTGCACAGTTCTGACGTGAAAAATATTTACTTGCAACGATCGCATGGCGGCATAAACGTAATAATTCGGACGCCGGCCAACGCCCCCCTCATTATTAATGAAAACGCGACTGGATGCTCACGTAGGTCTGTTCATCACGACATTATTCTTACTATCCAGTTCTCATTCTCACCACGATACACATGCCTTATCTCTGGGAATTCGCCAAATAAAGTTTTTATACACCAACCAAATTTATTGAATAACACGCAGAAAATCACTTGTGATGATGCCGTGCTATATCGAATTTTTGAAGTTTGAATTATTGACTTTCCTCACATATTCCTGGAATACAGTCATATGTCCATGTGAACCCAAGAGCAACATTACAGTATCACGTAGCTACCAAATTCTGGCACGCTAACTGAATAGTGCCGGTTATCAACAAATTCCAGAAGGAATATATTAAGAGACTGAGGCGATTATGCGATTACTTCTCAACATCGAGAATCTTCGCCCGGAGAACATCAGTAACTTATCCTTGTATTTCTCGATAAGGCGTTGAGCACAATACAATACCGCCAACACCTTCAGCAACAAGTGAAATCCTCCCACCACTCAAGAACATTAAAGATGTCCATTTTCGCACTACTGCAATGAAATTCCCCTGCTACCCGTTGAGCCAAATCGTGAAATATTTAAATTTGAGCAAAACATCAACACAGAATCTCAAAATCAACCAAACTGTTTATTCAGATTAATATCCAGTGGTTTTTCATCCATCGCATAGATTACCCAACTCTCCGCCACGCAAAGTCTTACCGGCGTTTCCACGGCTCATAAATCACGGGGAAACATGGTCGGCAGGAGAAACGAAGCCATTAAAAAGTACTGGTAGTCATCGTTTTATTGTCTCGCAGGTAAGGCTGTGTTGGTGCTAAGATAACAATAAAATTCTGTAGATTCGTTCCAGTTTTTTTTCCTCTTCCATGCCTGATAATCCAACGTCTCATAGTGCTTTCAAAGTCGGAAACGTTCTTTGTGGTGTTGCAAAACGACTTGTTGTGTATTGAAATCGTTAATGGTTTAATACTCTTAAAAATGCGTGCATAATATGTAGGATGTGAGTAACGATGTCTAACTCTACAGCTACGCTATAATGGCTAAAACTACGTTCTGGTGTAACAAACACTGAGAATGGCATCCGAATGACTCGCCCGATTCTGCATAAGTTTTGTCAGTTTTGTACACTGAACCAGAAATCACTTGTAAATTGAGGAGTGATCCATCAAAAGGGAACATATCCCGGTTTTTTTAATAAGTATCCAAAACTTTCGAGAAGCCACTTGGCGGTTGAGGTTTGTGTTCATTGACCGGAGGTCCGTTAGATTAGAATACTCGGATTTGGAGACGTGAAGTGAAATATTGGAAGACATTTTAGTGAATTACATTCAGCTTTTCTTTCAACACCGGTTTTCCAATCAAATGGCTCGTGTCCAAATTAAAATGGCGATATCTCCCAGAGTTTTGGATAAAATATTTCATATTCTGGGAGATAATCTGGGATGTACGAGTATTTTCAATATTCCATCTAGAAAACAAGTTTTTCTCGCCTCCTGAACAATTTTGGAAAATGGATATTTTACCTTTTCATAGATCACTCCACAATTGAAGTTTCATTGCTAAAAAGCACCGATACCAGTTCATCTCACAGACGAGCTCTGTTTATCCACTAGTTCATTCCTGCTTATGGAAACAGGAGTTTTCAATCATGTCCCACTGAACAAATTAATCTTCAAACGTTCCTATATGTAGGAGGTTGATACGTTTTCAGATTGCTATAACGTGTAATGAATCCCTCCCCGGGTCGAAACGTGATGAAACCTGATCGGTGCAAGTAATATCAATTGATTGGAGCAGTGTTTGCCATCTGTACGTGCAGCAATAGATTTCCTAATAAACCTTTGAATAACTCCGTCCAACCAAGCGACGAAATACATTATTTGTTGAGCCATTCATGATCGAATGGTAGATTATTCGCCTAATAAATTAGGCGGGACTAGAAAGATATAACATAATGACGGGAGCACATCGACTTGATCCTGTTCATAAAATAACTTCATAGAATCCCTATGAGTACGCGGTAGTAAATCCGCATTTTTGCTTTTTGTCATACTCAACTCATTGGAGTCTGCAACAATTACCATGGAACGATGTTGAGGGTCTTACTGACGGTCAAACTAAATCACACAGACTTACCATGGAACAAACGACATCCACAAACAATTGAATAAAAATTATAAGTTATTCTGAAAAAAATTGGCACACAGAGGCCAACGATGCAGTTTGGGTTTGGGTTTATTATTCTTAACAATGCACCATTTGAAGATTATTTTTATCGTTTCAAGATACGTAGAATCAGAAAATCGAATTTAAAATTCAAAAATTCCGTTTGAAATGGACCGAGAAATGTGGAAATCGGCATGCGAATTGGCTTAGCGGGTGGATGATTCTTGAAACTTTTCATTTCACCCTAAATCAGTAGGAATCAGTAGGAGTGCAAAACGGAGGATGGAGGTAGCGCTGACATCATGAACGGTAAAACCTCAGAACAGATACTCTTTCTATGTAAAGAGGGTAATTTCGAATATTTTTTTGTCCGTACTTCTTGATATAAATTATTGCCAACGTAGACAGGTACAAGAGAAAACCCATAAACTACCTATATAAATAAGTCCAAATAATGAACAAACAATATTTTAGCTGAGTACTCCAATAATTTCAAATATAGAACTCACAAGGTAACTAGTTTACAGAACAGTGATCTGGACAGAGGGGTGATCTATAATCTGCAGTGTGTATTTTCCGCCAGTTCGATTTTTTGATTATATTCATCTTGTACATCAATCGATTAGGAGAAGGGGTTCAAATTTCGTTTCTTGGTCATTTTTAATAGTTCATTATGGGAAAACGATCGAAAAATATTCCAGTGAACTCAAATCAGAAACAATGTGCATCCCGATCCGGTTTTTATTCGTGGTGATTGTTGTTCAAGTGGCGGAGCGGTATAATATGAGAAGTCCTTACTAATCTTTTAACTGTAAACATCCAATTTTGACCTTCTTTTCCAGAAATGACGTCAAATTGATGCAAATGGAAACGTTTCATCAATATTTCAACACCGACATCAAATTTCATTTTATTCGCCAGGAGAGGACTAAAAACAATAAGAAACTATAAAGAATCAATTGCTACATAAACATGAGGAACCGGAATGTATTAACGAGTCTTTGTCTATGTTCTTGCGATCGGCAATTTTTTTATTGACGCAATGAAAAATTATTCGGATGAGTTATTTCGCGGTTTTATTACTCCGGCGATTACCGTAGAGATAATGGGGCAACCTTCATTATTTCCCCTCGTAGAAACCTGCAGTTATCGATATGGCAAATATGTTGCATTGCCTTCCAGTACGTTTTCTAGCGTCGAGTGTCACGTTTCTAAGACTCGAGAGGGTTTGCGGTTTATTGGGATTATTGAATAATAATTGTCGATCAAAAATGCATAAATCATCAAATAAATATGTTAGTAATGTGTCAAACTTCAAGCATAAATGAAACGACCCATTTGCTGCTGGCTCCAAGTTCTCCAATATTAATGTCGGCAATTTCATTTTTTAATGGAAGATCCTATTTATGTGGTGTTTGGCAAACGGAAATATCGTTGGCGGAACAGACTGAGATTAATCGATCGACTCATTATATGGTGCCTGCCGCAGATAGCAGTATCGTACCTATAATTCGTTCATTGCAGATCGGCTCAGTCCCATAAAAATAAGCTATATCACACCATCTGTACTCAGTGTATGATGTAGGTATGTAGGAGGGTTAAAAATCCACTTCTAAATGACTTCTATGCCAAGCAAATCGATGTTATCTTCGATGTTACATCGGTTTGACAACCTAAGAGGAACACAAGCAATCGTAGCATCCCCATACCTTTTGATTGAAACGTCTGAAAGTTGCACGGTTCTTCGCCAGTTGTGAGTCAAGGATCAAGTTTTTCAAACTAATTGGAATGATCGGTTGGGGAATAATCAATTAGGAAACAATTACGTGATCCTTTCCACGTATTCGTTAGATGTACCTAGTGACCATAACGTCCAGTATTTTCGTTAACTAACATCACTTGTCTATGAATAAGTATTGAAATACCAGTTGATAATGGCGCATGTATGTGAAATATGATTAGTTGAACGCTCCGGAGTCATCAAACATTGTGATCATTGTATTACTCCTATCGATGTTTCGCAATTGCTGAGGCCTAATTAATACTGCGTAACCAAGAATTATTTTCCCATTAGGCACATCAATTACCATTCGACTATCACCTCTATAACGGAGGCACCTACATATCTGCATCGATACCGAACTACATGCAAATGGAGGGATCATATTCTGATGAGAGTTTTGGCATAGAATATTTTTGAGCCGTGACCTCACACCCCGAAAACGGTACAAAATTTGTGCTAGGGAAATTTTACTTCCTCAGTTCACTCTACACAATAATCGTTCAACACTCGGTGGTGAGCTCTTGATTTATCAAACATTACGCCTTATCTCACGCTGCCAATTTCTCTCTCCTTACGCTCCCGAGAATAACAGGTTGAAGTTTGTTATTCTGTTTTATAAGTTTAGCCACCAGGCTATCACTAGACGTCTTCCGAGGGGCTCGCACGGGGGGACGCATTTTCTTCCTTCATTTAGTTGTTTATTTTCAATAATTAGCCACTGGATCCGACCGAAAAGAGGAAGGTATTGTTAACGCACCTCAACCTACAGCTGGTTTTCTGACATCAATTTCCTTGATTGGAATAGGTATAATACATATAAAAGTAAAAAATATTTGAATCTATAAATAAATTCGTGGGTTTTGACGTGTCGGCTACGATTTACATCAAGAATCTCTTACCAACAAATTTTGTTAGCAACGAATTTCAGGGTTGCCATATTTCTATAATTCTCTACTCCCCCATACCCACTCAGTGTTTCTGACAATTAATGCACACCGGCCAATATAATGTATGTTTTCAACAGGTAGATCCAAACATTGTTCAGCAGCGGTTTTCGGTTGAATTCGAACTTCCACGGATGTCATCGACTCTTTAACAAAGGCCCAGAAACTGAATTTTCAAAACGGATCAAATTTTTAGAGGGACTGATATAGTGTTTTGTATACAAATCCGCTAAAATATTTCCCGTTAAATCTTTAGAAGCCTGAGTATGATAACAATATTATCATACTCAGGTTTCTAAAGATTTCACATATTAATACGGTATGTAGAACGGGAAATATTTTACCGGATTATGGGCCAGTAGGACCTCCACATTTGAACGGGTTTTCAGATTATCGTGATTTCAACAGCGTTAGACTCGTAAAACCATTCTGAATCCTGACTAAATTTTGAAGAAAAGCTCTTGAGCTTCTTGATGTAAATTATAGCTGACGCAAGTAGGTACATGTCGAAACCCAGAATTATATAGATTCAAATAAATTATTAATAACTTATAATTATTTCATTTAATAATTATTTAATAATAAATTGTTGTTTGGTCGGGAAGGGAGTCAGCAGTGAAGCTGACGCGGTCTATACAGAAAATAATAGACCATTATGGAAATATGGGCGTGCTTTTCTTAACGTGCTGGTTACAGGGCAGTCATACCGAAGTATTATCTCGTATTTGCGCGGGTTGATGTCACTGATTTTTTATGCGCGTTGGAGAAGTCTGTGATAAGACTCCCGAAATAATATCCCCAGCTCGTTATAATTCCTATACAAGTTTCATCTTTTTCGGTAATAGTTTCCCGCACCCCATTCACTTGAAACGCACGCGCTTGTACAGCGAAGTGGAATAATGAAGCAGCCGCGCGAACCCGATTGATGTCGCTCTCTGCGCACGTGGACGCACTCTTACGCGGGGAAGGGGACCCGTGCGAAAATACGAGGTCTGTACATTTCGAATGAGATCGATAAAACGTTGCCGGAAACCGGTTGCCAACAGGGTCGATGGGAACTTGCATTGAGCGGCTGATTTTTATTTTTTATTTATTTTTATTTTTTTTTTATTGCAACATTCAATCAATGAGTGATGCGAAAGCGAGTCAGGGGACGCCGCCGAAAGAACAGGAAGATAATTTAGTGCAGGTACTTTTATTGATTTTTAAATGACTGATTAAAGAAGTGCGCTATCCGACTAAACTCAATACTAACTTGAACAACATTTCGATTTCCGATTCGGGTTCTACGTCAAACTGCACCTTGTGAGAATAATATGTCAAACTACGCAATTTTACTCTTGTCAACCAAAAGATTTTGGATCCTGCACATACTCGTCTTATTCTCGTTGAGCTTTTCGAGTTTGAGCTTGAATAACCCCCCACTTCGAGAAGATGATCTGGTCGCCCACTTGAACGAACCCTACACTCTACCTCATTAGTCCAATTATTTCGTATAGTCCGGAACTCAAGGATATTGTACACAGAACAGTGATCTGAACAAAAGGGCTATTTATACAGAAAATAATCGACCGTTGTAATAAATTTGAAAATGTTCATAATTTCCACATGTTGTGCTTATTAAAGTCGACCAAGAAAAATAAATTATCAAAATTATCAACAAATCATCTCAAAAGTTTTACCTTTCTAAATACGTAGAATACGATTTCTTTAAAAATATCAATTTGAAATTTTGGCAAGCGGGCTCGGACCTGGCAGAGGATCTCTAGCAACTATTAATAAGCCTTGAAATGTTCAAAACACCACAGTTTAAAAAAATCAACATGAGCGTGAATTAAACGGTAGTTTTCATACTGGGGATAGGCTAATCTTAGATACTTTTTGGGTCTACGGCAGAAAGGTAATTTCAAATATTTCTTGGTAGGTACATCTTGACCTAAATTATTGCTGACATAGGCAGGTAAAAGTCAAGACCCATAAACTATACACTACAAATAGATGATCAATAATTGATCACGTATCCTATTATTTCATAAATAATTCATATTAAAAAAAAGTGGTTGTCAAATTTACGATACCATTCATCGCACAGCTGTCCCGTTACTGCGTTAACTTGAATATTCGGTCACAAGGCTCATACTGTACGACTGGAACAATTCCCTCTCGGCCCTCGAAATCCCAATAATTCCTCGGATATAACTCTCGTAGAGAATCAGTCGTTCCTTCCTCAACCCACCGTTCGCCCGTAACGTTCGCGAGTCTGTAAAATAGAAAACCGAACACCTGAGGCCAGCCCTTCCCCGCGACCCGCTCCGGAATTAATTTCCCCGGAAACCGGCTCTTGTTCCTCGCGGCAGCGTTTTTCATTCGGGACGCGAAAATATTAAGGAAAGAGAGATCGAGAGGGTGCAGGTGGAGTCGGGAATAAACGCGTGTAGGGAAATATTAAAAAGAGAGAGAGTGGCGGCAAGAAGCCCGGGGGTTTGGGAGGCCACGATAATTACAATCCCTCAGGGAACACAACGATTCCTTACCGCTCTCCTCTTTCTGTTTTCCGTGAAAATGATCATTCTCTGCGTTTTATTAATAACTGGCCCCGGCGGGCCCGAAAATTAAAATTAAGCTTCTTCAGCTCTTACCCGAATTGCTTCCCCGGTCAATTTATTAGAGATGTGGATGTCCTCTTCGCTTCTACAATCCCTAAGGAGATGCCTCTGGTGGGAATTACTGAAACCAGCTCCTGCCCCAGGCAATGTGTTGAGTTCGATTAATTGGTTCCCCAAGAAATATTTCACGACAGGGAATGCCACAGTCAAGCAATTAATACCACTTCATGCACCAAATGAGAGAATTTTCCAAGTAACGCATTTGAACTATCTATAACTCATCCCTAATCTAATTACGAATACAGCGAGTTTGAGCGCTACTTTTGGCAATAATGATCCCTGTAACAGATTTACCATACATTTCTATTGTGTGCTCGAGAAGGTGACCAAATAGTAAGATGAACCTCACTGTGTGGTGGTAGGGATAGTCGGTAATTAGTCCAGTTACGGTCTGGTCAATACATCGAACTGTAGAATTCTTGGGTGACAACTTGTACGAGTGCCTGTCTACGTCAACAACCATTTTATATCAAGAACTAGCCACGAACATAATATATATTATATAAGAAGTGAGTTTTTACTTTTCTCACCCAACTTGAAGGATGGTAGAAAACTATTGCAATCACAATAATTGGAACGTACTGTGGCATTTAGTGTGAATTCACCCAAAATGTGCGTCCACTCGCCTAATACAATATCTGCATGTATCAGACAGAAATAGACTATGAAACTCGTGTACAAGATTGCATAACTTTGCAGTAATTTGTTACCGATAAGAAATTTAAGAACTCAAATAATCAAAACGTAAACAATTGCAGTTCTGAACAGCCGCAGTTCAAAATGCATTTTTTGGGGTAAGTGCGATATACTTTTTCACTTTTAGCAGTGTAATCCGGAGATAAGAAAAAAACATCAACCGGGTTTTACAACTAACTTGTTCTTCTTTTGCTATATTATTTACAACAAAGCCTTATCTTTACGAGCTTAACTATCTTTAGTATTGCGATTTATTATTCATACCGAAAATTTACGATCCAGGTTTACGGACCGAGTTTCAAGTTTGACCGTTTTGAAGTGGCCCTCTATATTATATATAATTTCATGGAAAAACGTGAGCGACAACTTTGTTATGTTCATCCAAAACTCGTAAGATGCTGAAATAAATGTCTTTAAAGTACTGGACAGAGGAATATAAGGAGAAATGAAGTAATAAAATAGTCCACCTCCAGCAAACACTACAACTTGCATCTTAGAATATTCGACACATTACACATTTGAGTTCACAAAAACAAAGTCCTTACAACAGCTATTCAATAGTTTGTACGGAAAAAGTAGAAACTGTTGCGTATCTCTTGGACGCGATTTAAGCGGGTGTAAACGTAAAATTACACAGAGAGTGATGAATACCAAGTTGCACCATTTCCAGTAGTGGTTTGCGTGGTAGGGGGCAGGTTGCTCACGTAAGCATTTTTTTCCACTATGTATTCCACTATATTTACAAAGGTGAAGGAAAACATAAAATCCGTCCTTAAAAACTATTTTAACCATCGAACTAGGTAGCAGAAAGGGCGAAATTCTGATTGAGTAATATATGAACTGCCAACGTACAAGCTAAAATTGTTTTAAAAACCTTCAGTATTATAGCTTTTTAAGATTCAACACAAATTAGTGTTGAACACAGATTAATAATCCGCTATTTTATCACATTATAAATTAATGAAATCAATCATTTTGACTGAAAAATAAATAAAATTAATAAATTAAGAAAGAATAAAGGAGAGGCTACCTAACTTTATAAGAAGAACATGGTAAGGGCGAAGAACCGGGTTTTGAAGTTATATAATTCGGCTCCCTTTAAACATAGCAATTTGAAACTTTCAGGGCTTTTTATTATCTTCACCAAGAACATACAAACCAAATTTCAAGTTGATCAGTCAAAAAGGAGTCGAGATATGGATACCTGAAAAACGCGTTTCGTGTCCAGTAAACACTTGGTACCGTTCGTTTTTCTCAACTTGTTCCCTTGACGGGGCGGAACGCCGCCGTGTTCCTATATTTAATAATAGATGTAGATATTTTAATAATTCCATCTTCCAATTCATTGATGTCATTACAACCTTCGATGCTCAACAGTTGACAATAATATGCCACTGGTGAACTTGGAAATAGCGTAGTATTTTTCATCGGGAGAAAAAAAGTTGACCAGTCTCTGTTGCCAGGGGAGCGATATGTGGGCGTGTTGGATGAGCAGGTACGTTGCCAAAACCTATTTGCAATGGAGTGAAGGAAGCGATTTGTGGACGACATCAGGTAGAAAAGAACGTGCGCAGTTGCCGCAGATCCCTGACAAAGTTCTGGGCGATTCAAACCTCAAACGACGAATGACTCTAGGGAGTTCGAGTAACAAAACGAAATTATTAAACGCTTTTAATTATTCTGCTTTAATGACGATCTGAAATAAAAATAAATCTCATACCAACGGCTCCCGACCGAAAGGGTTGAAAAGTTGCACAACCTCGCAAACCCTGAGTTGGCTTCCTCAAAATAACTCCGATCATTTTCAACGTCAAATCATTCTCTCTGTTCGCACATCATGATGAAATCGGAATGCTATCGAACTCACGAGAACTCGTCTAATGGTCTTCCAATTAATGCAATAATTCCCAAATGGATTGGTTCGATACGAACAATTAATATTATCCACCATATCGTGAGCGTTATTAGTTTTCGTTTCATCCATTGTCCTACCTTTTCGTGCTCCAAAACCCACCATCAATCGGCGATTAATATTTAACCAGTATGCTACTGGTGTGGAGTCCTACCTACCTGATGGAATTGTGAAGGAGTGGAATAGTATACCTTTAGCGACTCTGTGTTGTAACGGACAAGTAACTGTAGTTATACGGGTATTAAACTATGCAATCACCTCGGAGCGACTCCTTCTCCAGACGAATCCATGAAAATAATTATTTTGAATAAATTAATAACTTCTTTAATGAAAAGGAGGGTTGAGAAGAAATTCCAATAACTACACGGAAAACGGTGTAATGCCCATCAAATCGAAATAAAACATATTTTTGTCGCCATTAATAGAAATTGGTGGTGTGTGATAATTGGAGGGACATCATAGACAGGTAGAGGGTGTAAGAACAGTAATACTGACAGACCAAATGAGACTTGAAAAAGTCGATAAGATGAAACTGGTCTCTTGGTAATAGTTGTTTCTCGTCAACAGACACCGCGCTTTAACGGGGTCATAAAATTTGACTTGACAGTTGATAAAATGACCTCGTACTAAGAAGTTCAACAGACATTAACTTCGAGTTTTTTCATGGCCTGTCTGTCAAATCGTTAACCGTAATTTTTGTCCACATCCGCGGCCGGCGTGTATTTTTATAAAAATCGTGGCCTTTTCTCCACCAATACTACCATTCAACGGCCCGTCGCAATGATGAACACGTACCTTAATGTTGTTTATAGAACGAGTGACAGGACTTTTCTGTGACGATCTCAATTTGAACGCGATAGACGAGGGAAGCGTGCGCGGCGAGGCGAACAGAATTAGACCAGAAGCGACCCGCGGGGACCGAATTAAACGGTGGCATACCGCGGTTTTCTAATGGGACCAACCAGCTCAGAAGGCGAGAACTAACTAACAATAATTATCGAAAGAAACAACTGAAATGAACGAATTCCTCAATAAGGGGAATGCAAGTACAAACATAAGAAGCGACGATATCAGTCGAGAAAGGAGTTACGTATTAAATTGTGTTCCATCAATTTTATTTCTGTTTTCGGTTTATTATATTCTGCCTAGATCACTGGGGCTTTTTTTTAAAACTATTTATTTATGTTACAACTGTATTACAACATCTAGCAACGTTTTGCCAACTGTAGTTTTCTTGTAGTTTCGCCAACTGTCTCTGTCTATAGACCACGATGGAGATCAGCCGTTCTTATGTACCAAGGTGCCTCGACAATAGACCGCAGGACTTACTGGGAAATGCGCTAAAGTAATATACGGATGGGTAATTCATATCTCGAAAAAATCCACGAAACGGTATAGTTTTTTGTTTAATTTTTAGAATTTTTTTAAGACCATTTGTCCAGCCGTTCGTTCACAATGAGGGCTTAAAGTTGGAGCAAATCAAAATTCGTCAACATTAGGGTGAATCATGTTCATACTGACCCAGCCGATTTTCGTACAGCGCAATGTGAATGTCATGGTTTTCCATGACATTTTTCGAGTCAATTAATAATAATTAATTATTAGTATTAGTAATTATTAATAATAATTACTAACTATTTATTACTAACAATACTTATTAATCGTTAATAATAATTGACACCACTCAATAGGTAATAATAATAAGTAATAAATGATAATTCATAATAATGATCAGTCTATCATTTAGTGATCTAGACAGAAGGGTGTTCTGAACAAAGAAGATAATAAACCATTCTGTCAAGAATTTGCCGCGTTTTTTTCTACTCACGTACCTTGCAACTTAAACCTACAAATTTGAAGGAGGTTAAATTTTTGTTGTTTTGGTCGAAATGGTTAATTTTCGAATTAACAGCAACTCCCGCTCGCTCAACGGATCTCTCCAATACATACATTTACCCTGAAATGATTGATGGACTGTTCTAATAGTCTGTTGTTTGAATTATTTGATTAATTTTCTATATTTATTCGGTTTATTCATTGCTTTGGTAAATGGCAATCCAAAGGTAGATGTAGTTAATCTAATCGGGACGATCAAGACAAAACAGTAACGTTCCCCCATCTCAAGCTTAATCCCTCTGTGAGAACCTCAAGATAATTAGAAATATCTTCTTTCCTACTCGGATTCGGCTACCCATACAGATAAGCTAGTGCTTTCCTCCAATCTCTCGTTATCTTAATTTATTCCACAAAAACGTCCACACACATTTCCATTTATCCACTCGCACTAACGCGAGTGGAAAGAGTTCATGTTGGGGGTTCCAAGGAATATTGAAGTTTCTATAAGATGTTTTACAGATGCTGATGGTGTCCGTGTATCATAATGATGCTTGGGTATTTTCTACTTTACGTGAGTGGCATAGGAGTGATCTCAACTTGATCAGCTTCAATTTCAATTGATTTTGACGTGAAATTATCCACTTATCCAGCATATAATGTGGACTTTTGCAAGGGTGGACATTTACCTTAAGTTTCTCACTGGCAAGCCCGCCGCTAAAAGTACAACTTCGGAATACTCAAAAATTTCGATTTTTGAAGACCCACCACGATCGATAAACCACAGTTAACTGGGCTCACAAAAATAGTTGTGGTCGTTGGATCCCCGGCTGTCACTCGCCATTCCAACTGCACTCCCGCTGTGAAAAGTTGTATGTTACGAATATGTGTGACCGTTGTGTCAAGAATTTGTGTGTTCCAAACGAAACATAATTGCATTATGGTCTTTAAAAAAATCTTGTATGAACCAAAGGAGGACAATTATCGAAATGGAGCCACTATGATCAACATGGGGGAACGCATATCTTAATCTTAGGGGTAAAATTCCGGCTTGAAGAAATTGGCTAAGGAAACTCAAGGAAACGTTTGATACTTAGGTATCGAGATTCTCGATTCGAGAAGGTCATACGAACCGACGCCGAAAATTCCTCAAAGGTTCATTTCATAATACAGGCTCAGATAAATTCAAACCCCTGATCTAAACTGAAAGTTAAACATTATTATGGTAACTAAGACGATTTGCTGTGTAGAACATTGCTCGGACGAGTTTTTGAAGTTAGGAGTGGGATTTTGCCTGTTGTACTGCCTGTATTGTCGTATCCTTCTTGCAGTTCCTCCTCATGGAGCTCGCCATGAACTGTGATAAATAGCCAAAGCGTTCGTATTGTGGTCTTTCATTTTGAGGTCCTGGCAATTCAATAGATGATCAATCCTGTGCTTTTGTAGCGATTTTTTTTTTTGTTCTCGTTAAAAATAAAAACGTTTAGATAGTGATCTACTCACAAAGCCGTATCCTCTGCTCTTGCCGGTCTGTCTGTCGGTGATGACGACAGCCTCTTCGATGTCTCCAAAGACGGCAAAGTGCTCCCTGAGCGACTTATCTGTCGTATGGTATGGCAGACCGCCGACAAAGAGTTTCGTCCAGGTTGTGTCTTTATGGTGCTGCGAAGGCGGCGGTGAGGACGCCGCCGCCGCTGCAGCCGCGGCCGCCGCAGCCAGCACGTCTCCCGTCGACAGCTCGGCCGAACACCCGGTTTGCATCAACACGTTCATAACTTACTAAAATAAAAATAATACGAGGTACTTAACAAACGACGATTGACGTTTACCGTCCGATAGCGTTCACAACACTGAACTGAGCGTATCCAAAGCAGCCGGCGGTTGTCCTTCCCCCTCCTCCCTATGCCGCCGGAGCGAGGGATGGCCGACGCTTGGTTACCCCTACCCTTTTCCTACAAGAACCCCTAAACGCCTAAACACTCCTCACCCGATACTCCAACCTCACGGGCCAACTGTCGCTTCAACCAGGGGGGAGCCTGACTATGGTCTCCTGCTACATGAGATCACCTACCTCACTCACATCATATCACATCACTCACCTCAATACAGATTTTGCTCACAACAAGCAAATATCAGTTGCCTTATGAGTTCAAATAGACTGAAATTCTCTTCAAGGAACTCCGACATATCTACACACATGACCCATCTACTCTACATGTATTAGTAATTTTGGTTGGTTATTATCTTCGATAATGAACCATTGGAATCAAGGAAATAAATATTTAACCCCCTCTCAAAAAATGCTGGTTTACGTTTCAAGATACTTGATTCAGAAAATCGAATTGAAAAAACGGAGCAAATTCTGGACACAACGGTTTATCTTTTGTGTGCAGATCACCTTACTGTAAAGATCACTAAATTATTGAACAATTACTCGTATTATTATGAATTATCATTAATTATTATTTCTATATGCACACTCAACAGCGAGGTGCGAAGCACCGAGAATCCTATATACGTGGCTGACGGGCAAAATGTTTATCAATCCTTTTTGCGGCTGAGGAGGTTTTTTGGCGGGCCAGTTTTTACAACAGATTAGTTTTTGGAGGATTATTCTTTATACTAAAAAAAAAGATCTTTGAGTGAGGTCCGTTCAGTCGTGTGAACCATCTCCGTTTTGATGGAGGCGTGAAGACATCTTTGTATGTAGGTATGCTATATCCGATGAATATAATAATACCTATGTTTGTAGGTATGCTGAGTGCTATTTTCTCCATAGCGTGTTGTAAATTGCCTGTACACGTTCAGGTAATTTATATCACGCTATGGAGAAAATAGCACCCAGCATACCTCAGCATATGTATAGGGAAATCTTTATTTGGGAAATGGGTCCTGGAGCTCCAGCACTACCACCCTATCTTTATTTGGGAAATGGGTATTTCATTAGTTGATGCAACTCTGAAACAATCTTGGCTTAATGGTCGGCTCTTTGCCACGCAACACTTTGTGCCCGGGAATCCAAAGCAGTCGAGAGTGCAGCTGCGGGTGGTCGTGCTGGCTCTAGGATCCTGGAGCTGTCGTTCGCTATTCTTAGTTTACAATATTATTCTTATCAGTATTTTATTTTTCAGTATAGTTTTTTATTTTATGTTTTAAGTATTATTTTACAGTATTTACAGTTAAGTACAAATATTACACGTTTTAATTCAATTGAGCTAAGCTGTGTTGTATATCCCTTATTCCTAATGATGTAATCACTGCAGAGTCAGCGATTGACGCAAGTGATGCACTAATGATCCAATCACTACATTTTCACGTATGCTTCAGCTCAACAGTCGTCAAGTTCCATAGTCGGAATTTCGTTAGTAGAATCGTAAAGACCACATCCAACGGAATTGGCTACTGCGCGCAACCGTCGCGGAACTGCCCGTATAGATGTAGATGCCATATGACAAGTGCTGGGATGGGAAGTTAGAATTGTAAATTCCTTCCGGCAGGAAATGTAGCATACCAACCAGCACACTTACCAACCGTTGACCAAACCTGTAGCTCCAACGCTTACCAACTTTTGTCTTCTAGTATGACTGTAACTGAAATTCATTTTAATTACGGAGAAAACACGCGTTTCAGCAATGAAATAAATTATCAATTTTCGGGGAGCAAAACTGACGGACGAGCCCACCGCTGTGACGGCGCAAGAGGTTTTCCATTCCTTCAAGACGGATCGGTCATCCGGGTTTTGCATACTCCCTCACGCCATCGTCTGACCACTCGCTATAGTGAGCACAGCTGTTGGCGAATTACGGTGTTTCAACGTAGTCGACATCTTTCAATCGTGCGTATCGTTGTAATTATTTTCCCTACTCGAGTCTGTTCTTCTGTGAACGCTCCCCTTCTGATAGTGGTTTTATCTTTTTTTTTTTAATATTCATTTTCGCATCATGGAGGTTGCAAAAGGTCAGAGCTCCAGGAGATTCTGTATCTATGGTAGATTGGTATGCAATTTTTGATGAAGATTTATTGCTCACGAATGTGAAACTACACAACAAAACACATTGCCTTTCCACTTAACTCGACTCTCGAAGTCCGATTTGTAGCCTCTGGTTGGACTAGGTACTCTCGACCTATTCAACCAAGCTCCATCGAATTTGGATGTTTCTGAAAGCCGTGATGTTAAAACATGCAAATAAGTAGACCTACGGCCAGAACAAATTTTTAGAATTGACCAAAAATTATGATACACGGGTCACGGCCTGAAACCGGCCCGAGGATGATCCGTGAAACCTTTCGTATCCCTAGGTCAATAGAAAAGTGTGCAAAATGAATGTTTAAAATGTTAAATCATTATATCTCGGAGAACTTTATTCAGAGAATTGTTCAAGAACATCCGGATCTTCTTACGAACAGCCGTCCGGTCATAATGAGCCCTCAAAGGTAGAGCCAATAAAAAGCCGTCAACATGTAAGTGAACCAAACAACGGCAAGACGAGCAGGTTTTCATACTGAGGAACACCTGATTTGAACAACACAATGTTTTGGAACACTTGAGTCTATTGTTTTCCAATTATTTACCATTCGTTTAAAATAATGTAAACATTTTGTTAAATAAACGTTACGTACCCAGTCATCACGTCACTCGCCAATTAGAGGAAATCCCCAACCATCCCAACTGTAGTGTTCATAACAGAACAATACAGTTTTCTACTTGCTAAAAAGAAAAAAAATACTGTTCATTCATATTCACCAATCATCTCTAACCATCAAAGTAGTCTCCTCTTCATTATTACTACCATTTTGAACATTTTATTTCAGGTACTTCTTTAATTAGTGCGCTTTCACCGTTAAAGTTGATCAATTTTTTCAGCCCCCCCCCCCCCGCGCTTATTGCTCAATATTTGGATCCAAACTGACCCATAACCCTCGACCAGATGATTTTAGAACCGTAGGTATAACTCCACTCGTGTTTCCTGGGAAATCTGCCTCGATGTGACTCAGAAAATACCGCCAGCTTGTTCTGTTTAAGACGATCAGATCGTTGAAATGATTCTCTGAACGACTGCGATAGAAAGAGAAAAGAAAAAAAATAGAATTTGGTAAATCTGTTCAATGGGCAGTCAGATAATTACGATTTTATAAATTAAACCGTAGTTTGGTAACCACAGGTGCATGTGTTTTCCTCGCTGTTCAAAAATCGTAGGTCTTGAAAGGTAACGTTGGAACATGACATTAATTTTTTTAACTAATAAATTTTGTTACTGTTCTGCAATCCTTAATCCTTAAAATTAATCTGATTTGTTCAGCATTAATAGTGGTAGCGAAGATTTCTGATTCAGGTATCATTTCAATTATTGCAGGGTCAACGGGTAGTACATAGTGGGTAGGTGCATGAATAATTTTCATAAAATATATTTTTCAGTACCTACGTCTGCACGGACAAATGTAGTATTCGGTATGAGCTGCAGGAATAGGTACAATTTATTTGAACACGTTAGCGTTCGCCAGTTGGCGGATGCCTGTGGTTGCGTTTGAGGGCTCTGACGAGGAGCTACGAGCGGCACCTGTTGAGATACGGCAGAACTAAGTGGGAGTTTGCAGAGTGTGACCTGTGGTTCTCATATTACTCACTTCAATCACTTTTCTTTAACGCAAAGTATTAATGAGAGTAACAAGTTATGTAAATTCTACATGGTTCTCACATCAGATTCTGCTTTGACATATTATGTCAAAAGCAGAATCTGATGTGTGAACCATGTAGAATTTACATAACTTGTTACTCTCATTGTACAATTGGTCTGTCTTCAAAACTTGTATCACCTGTTCTGGAGTGGTTCGCAGGTGGGTCCTCAAGGTTTTCAGGGTAAATTAAGATGACGAGCAACTACGAGAGCTGCATGTTAAGATAAAGCAGAACTGAGTGGGAATTTGAAGAGACCCGTAACTTGTGGTTTTCGTATTACTCACTTGAATCACTTTTCGTAAAGCAAAGCATAAATGAGAATAGGTAACTATTTATGTGAAACGTTGTACCTATTCGACAGTGACACCAATCAGACGAGTTAACAGGTTAACGTTTTGTGCATCCTCCTTGGCTTATCTGGCTGTAGGGTTGCAGGAGGTTTAGTGACATATAAAATAGAAATAAAATCCCTTCGTCCCGAGCTTTAGGCGTTATTAAGCCATCTTCAGGGATTATGAGCAGACTATTTCTCCTCGTCACAGTCTCTGCTTACGGTACATTTGTTAGCTAGTCTCTGCTTTAGATACCTAAACCTAACAAGTTGACCGTAAGCAGAGACTGGGACGAGGAGAAACAGTCTACCTACTCATAACCCCTGAAGCCTAAAGCGCGGGGCAAAGTTTTTTCTATCAGAGGAGTTTATACGAGGGCATTTATTCTGCAGATTGTTCTGGGTCAATTCAGGGTTAAATCAACGGTGTTTGCTAAGCCTCTCGCACGTTTCAATTTTTAAGATTTCTGAATGACATGGGAGAAGAACGTTTGGGATGAGGGATGAACATAGGGGAAGGAAAAATTTCGATTAACAAACCTGTCATGCGAAAACGGACTTACTAACAGTGAAGATGGTATATATTAGACAAAGGAAGGCATCCCAGTATTAGGTTCGGGAAGTTGACAACGGCAGCATGTTGTAGAAGAAGGAAATGTCAAGGAGAAAAATGAGACTCCTGGTGGAACTGCTGACTTTGTGGAAAGGAGGACGAGACAGCACCTCATCTCCTCTTTGAGTTCACTAGATGCTAGACGATACAGAATCTATAGGTCTCTGATACCAGAAAAAAGCGAGTCCGTAAAGAACCAGGTAGGGGAGACCATCGGTGTGGGCTGGTCCCAGAGTCCATAGGGTGAGTTACTGGGCAACGCTCCACACAATAAGCCCAGCTATAAGTCCTTGCTACAAATAAAAATCTAGCTAAGAATAATTTTTCGTACACCGGCACGGACTGATAAGGAATCAAATTTATTTGTAACTAGTAGGCTTGTACCGTATCTCTGACATGGGACTAATATTAACTGTCAGTTTTCAAATATAATTCTTCCTTTGGTTATTAAAAATTATTTTGTTCAAAATGGATAATAGCGCCCATTGGAAAACCGCCAAGAAATCGTTAAATAGCAGTAGCGGATTCTAGGGGTGGGAAATATTTAACGTATCAGCTTCAAATAACACAATAATGTCCAGTAACCTATCACTAGAAAACCCCCATTGCTGGAATAACTGTTTTGAGAACTAGGGGGAAAGGCCTTTGAGGGCCTCTTTGACGACCCCCCCTCCCCTCCCCCCTTCAAAGCGGCGGATCCAGCTTTAGAGTGAGGGGGGGGGGGGGTCGAAATACACTAACCGGGGGGATTGGGGGTATGGAATACCCCCCAACTAGAAGGGGGGTCCGGGGGCCTCCCCCCCCCCCCGGAAAATGTGGAAATTTTTGAAGCAAAATGGGTAGTTTTAGGCAGTTTAAGGAATTAAAATGTGAGGCCAAGCAGTGGCGGCTCGTCCATAAGGCCACCTTGGCCCTCGCCCCACCCAAAAATTTGCAAAGGAAAACAGAAAAAACATAGAACAAGGAGAAAAAAATCTTACCTACTACTACCCACCATGGAAGAGGGGAGATCTCCCTTCTTCCATGACTACCCACTTCCACTGAGCTCTTGCAGTCACAGTGTGTCACAGTGACTGTGATAAAAGTCGTGTCCTCAACGCATTTTGTTTCGATTTATCGATTAAAAAAGTCGATTATCGGATCGACCAGAAGTGCCCCAGTCTCAATGTTGAAGGTATAGGCGCTTCCTGGGGTGGGGGAAGGCACCCTGTGTTCCGCCATAGGAGCCATTCCGGGCGGTGGCCAAAATATCAAATCAAGTTGAACGCCGAAAACAATCGATCATTGAATCGTTCCTTGTCAAGGAAGAAGGGGGTTTCATTCCTCCATGCTTTCTTCCATGTTCGATAAGAATGGTATCAAAACGTTGCCTGACGTTATAATATATTATTTTGAATGCATTGACTGGTGGTTTTTAGCTTCGTATTTACTCATCATAGTAAAAGTGAATTATTGTCTCCATAATATTAATCAACTAAACATTGAAATTTAATATCTCACGTGCAACGCGTGAACGCTTTGCTAGTCGTCAAGACTGAATGGATCACTATTCGCCCAAGGGAATCTCATTTGTTGATTTCTACATTCTGTAAGTTAATAACAGTTAATAACAGTAATATACATAATATTATTATGTAGCTCAGCCAACCGTTGAGAATACTGATTTATTTGTTATCCCTGAAACTGATGGTGACTTCGTTGACTCGAGCTTTGTTTGAGCTAACCAACGAACTCTAAAAGCTAGTTGAAATCAATCTTGCTGTTCTGTGATCGTTCAAAATGTTTTGATACGATTGGATAAGAAAAACGTATGTGCAATCTGGGCATAAGAGGACATTTTTAGAGGGGGTTTTCAAGGTACTTACCACTCGGCTAGGAAGCAGATGGTCGCGATTGCTAATTTTTAAAAACCCCAGTAATAGAAACTCCAATAATATAATTTTTTGACTACCTTTATAATGTACTCTTTGAATAGTACTCGTACAGTCACAATCTCTACGTACAGTCTCTTTTATTCTTCCTATCATTTCGAAGATAATTATTTGGGTGGGTAGGTGGGATTGCCTTGCAGCCACCTCCTCGTCGGTAATCCTGGATACTGGTCAGTAACCTTCCCTCTCCTCAAGAGAACTCTTTGGAGAACGATGTTTCCTGACTTGCTAAGAGCTGCATACCACTAATTATGAAGCAGTTTAGCTGTAAGGGTAGTTTGAGTTTAGTTCCTATAGTGAGTACCTAATAGGCACCTAAATATTGCCCTGGTGCCCCACCAGTTTCTGAGCCCACGAGCCGCCCCTGAGGCCAAGCACCCCCAACCCCAACTTTCATGAACTGTAATAAGACAACATTTTTCATGAGGATTGTGCGAAAGTGGTGACTAATAGATGATAAGGAATTAAAAGGTATTAAATACTTCTTACTTGCCAGAGACGTCCTTATTCGAACTCAGCCGTAGTAGGTATGGATCTATTGAGTAATTCCTCGAAATTTTGGGAGGTGTCACTCTCTTGAAAATCGAGATATTCTGCCGATTTTCACAAAAAAATTCCAAATCGCTCAAACATGTTTTATTTTTAAATTTTGGGTAAACTCTCCTGAACGAAATTTATGGAAAATAATTTCTCTACTACTTCACCCCTCCCTCCCCCCCTCCATGAATTTTTTCTTAGGATGAGTACATAGCCGCAGTCCAACTCGAAACATGACAGAAAATTAAATTTCGGACAAAATGGCTAATTTTTAGAAGCCAATATTTCACGTTATACCGAACCTACAAAACCACAATTGGTTTTAAACTGTAGCAAATTTCATCTCCTTTAAAAATTGTGCGTGTAACATTTTTCGTACCAGATAGCTTTCTTCTGAGGGTTTTGGGCCAAAAACTGAAACTAGTCACAAAATTTCGAGGTTTTCGAGCACCACGAAGTTAAACCCCAACTTGCGAAGCTGCAAACTTCGTTTCAATCTATTCAAAGGGATCCCAACAACATGCAAAAGTCAAACTCAAAGTAGGATTTATTGCAAGGTTTGGCCCTTTCTGTCTCACAGGTTTACTAGAGAAACCTAACCTTGGAAGAAAAAAACTGTCTTCCTCCATTGAATGGGTTCTCGCACCACAACCATTTCTCTCCACTCCACCCTATCACATACAGAAGTTACTGTAGTGTAGTTCCATGAGCCCAATTCATTAGCATTTTCTTTGCATAAAGCGTACTACGAGTCTGATTTCGTTTGCTGTCTTTACATGAATGCCGATTGAATGGCGAAATCAAATCCAATTGTATTTAGAAACTTATGTTTTTGTTGTGTTGGCAAACTTGAGTTAGCTTCCAGTTTGCTAGTCCCAGACAGCCATTTGTTCTCCCTCTCGCTTGGTGCCGTTCGACGTCATTCTCCGGATTTGTGATACTCCGATCCATTGTATACGTAAACGTCGCGACGGGTTGGTGGTGACTGACGAGTGCCGTGTTATATTTCGTATAAGTACCTACTTCAGGCCGTTGGAACCTCATCAAATACCGGCGATACAAGCACTAGCACTCCTAGAAAGTTGATTCTCATACTAACACCGCGATGGTTTTTTAAAGCGGTGGCGGTAGGGTATTTTCTGTTCCTGTCTTGTGACTTGATAGTTTTCTCCTTGTACTTACGTGTCGGTAGTTTGTCGAATAATGAATTAATCACCGAATAAATCTAAGAAGCGCCGGGTAAATCCTACGATCTTCACATAGTAAGTATTCTCTTCCCTATATCATGTATACGGACTGGTCCATAACGATGTTTCTATAAATCGAGACGGCCAAATCCAGTGGGCAAACCGGTTTTTAGATTCCTGCTGTGAGAGGAGGCTGTGTATTCACCTCATTTTCAAATCTACCGTTCAAATTTGCCCGTAATAGTAGCGGAAAAGTTTCCGTGTCAGTATTTGGGCTGTTTGATGATAAGACGTCAGATAGGAACTTGTTGATACTCTTATCGCATAATATTCATTCCTACATTGCATTGCATCCAATACTCCTCACTTCAAATTTGCGGTCAATCAAATAGGGTTTTGTTAACTACTTCGACAATGTAAGTAAGCTTTCATGTAGCTAAGTAGGAGTAGAAACGTAGGTATGTGGTGTGCTTTGATATTCCTATCATATCGTCAAATGCCCATTTCCCTCTGTTATGTCATCCGAATGTAAGTTTGTTGTTGTTCTTGTTTGTTCTTGTTTTGAAAGAGATGACACAAAATGATTTACACAATATTGTGATACATACTATTTTGTTTCGTGTCAGATAACGGGTTCGTTTATGTAAGAAGACCATTACATGTCTCAGACAAATCATTAAAAAAATCGTTGTGTAGCTATGATGTGTCTTCACATTCATTCAATGGAACAGCATTAGTGGAGGACTGATGTACCTGTGAATTACACCAAATGGTACTCCTGAAATTCTCACACGCTTGATGGATTGGTAGGCAAATCTTGGAACCTCTCACACTTTTGTTTCAGCTTTTGGAGTAAGTTTCATATGAACGTGAATACGTCCAGCAATTCTTATCCGGTTTCACCTGTATGTGGATGTGCGGCCAAACGCCTCGGTGGACACCACTGACCTACTCTTATCGAAGCTGCACAGTTCCGTTAGATCATTTCCCTCGTCAATTCTCCAGCGCGTGTCTGCTCCAGAATTCCTGCCGAACATACATTAGTACGAGTAGTAAAGCGAAATGACGAATGATAAGAAGTAGACACCATCATGCCAGCCACAAATAATGAAATTTGGGTCTTGATTGAATCTCTTTAGGATTATCATAATATTTGTCGTTTATAAACCGCCGACTCACGGGAGTTCTCCTGTGTATGTTGTACATTCCATCACCAAAACTTACTAAGGTTTTGGCTTGGAGCGTTTCATCCTGACACCTGGCTCGAAACGGTTGTCTTTCAGGAGTGAGGCATTATTCGTTAGATGCATTGAAGTACACGAATCGAGAAACCAATCCTCATCTGAAGGTTTCTGTTGGGTGACAAACGCCGCAAAAGCTCTGTTGCTTTTGCTTGACTTTGACGGGCCGGATTACTTAGTGCCAGAGTTGGATAAGGCAGCTTCCTTGGCTTTCGTTTCGTCCTTCTTATCCCAACAAGAGTTCTTGTGGTGCCCATATTTTCCATAAAAGGTACGTTTAATCCCCTTCTTCTTTTTATTTGAGTAGATGGCGGATTCTTCATTTGAGCTTGGGGTGGCCTTGACCTCTTGCAGAAACTTGACTTTGTTTCAAAAGCCATCATCAATGGTTGATAATCCTCCGGTAATCCAGCCAGCAACAGTGCGCCTATCCATTTGTCGGGAACTTTGAAATCGACCTCACGCAGACGTGGAGCAGTAGAAATCATTGAGTTCAAATAGGTACCTAAGTGTGAGTGAGCTGTCGAGTGAGATCAATTCTTCTTAACAATCCATCATCGTGGAACAAACTTCTTAAATGTTCCCAAGCATGACTAGCGGAAGTTGCCTTTTCATGGGTAATTTATTGGGTCCACTAGGAGCGTGATTTTAGCCATAGCCTTACGAACACTAGCTCGAGCCACAGCTTGCCTTGAATGCGTACGGCGTAGTTCGGATTTTCGATTTCGGCACCATCTGCCTTAGGCCCGAATCACATCTACCCGGCTGTCGTTCAACACTTGAACGACGCCGTGTACACTACATTCGGGAAGGGTAAACAAATTTCGATAGTTGTAGTTATCGTTAATAACGATAACTACAACTATCGAATAATAATATACTCTTTAAATAATGAAACCTTTCAGAATTTCCAAAGTTTTACACTTTTTTTTTGTCTAAGCTTTGTGTTTTTTTTTTTACACTTTGTGTTTTCCGGAAAAGCTGTCAAGAAGAGGTGGGCAAATGCCAGAGGTTGCTTTCAAAGGAGTGAATATTTGATTCTTACATGTAGCTCATAAAACGTTTGGATACTCTACCTAAAATAGCTTATAAAAAAAACTTGTACCCGTCATTTCTTAAATCATCAAAAATTAAAAAGAACACCCCAACCTCGCCTGTTCTAATATTGATCGGATGAACCCAGTGCATCCTATTTTTCTCCTCTTCTTCTCCTCAAACGTCTATTATTGCGATCCATCACTCAACGGGAACCGGTACCGAATGGAGGTATAATGTCGGTTTTTCGACAGCCGGGAGTGTCCAAAAGTGTGGAAAGATCCAACTTCCGTGTCGACGTCGGCCACAAGTCGGTTAGATGACCGACCATAAATCCTCGCACTGCTATGTCGAATTATTATCCCGGCTGGTAAGACGCGACACGGATGGGCAGGTATTCGACATTTTTCCGGGGGAATTTTTGACGCACAAAAACTACCGAAACTCGAAAGTTCGGTTCACTATTTTTCACTCGAATTACTTCGCAGTACTGTGTTTCTTAACCTGAAGGGTTTTAGAAAAGACACTTCAATATATTCAGTGAAAGTTAGGATTTATTCCGGAGGATGACTAAAAAACTAAACAAATGCACGGGACGGCAAGAAACAAGGCTGTCTAATCATTGAGGTTAGGAGATACAAGTTGTGAGAGGTGACAAGGCCTTCCAATACATCAAATCCCGCACACTATTCGAATCTGAATGTCGAATTCCCAGCCACCTGCGCACTCCAAAAGAAGAAAACAAAAAATTGTTCACTTGGGTGATTTAAATCGTTCATTTTCGAAGATAAAAACCAATAACCAAGATTGATGACTTCGGATCTTTTCTGAAGAACGTCAAGTTGAAGAAAATCAAGTTTTATGAAGACTTTTTTGACTGATGAAGTTGATTCTGTCGAGAATGACTCAACTGAAGATTTGGAAGACTAGAATAGGTCTATTGTATAGTTTTTTGTTTCTTGACAATATTTTCCGCTCTTGGATACTTCAGTCAGGTTTTGTGATACAGTGACTTTAGAAACACAGGGAATCAAGACGGACTTTTTCGTAGTCAAAAAAAGTCTAGCTAGTTTCCGGAAAAAAGGGGGGTATAACTTGTCTTGATTATAGAGAAACCGCGTGTTTCTTTTCCATGAATATTTATAAAAAGCTTAGTCAGTATCCATGGTGTCATTACTTACCGCAGGAATACAGGGATAGGTACGTTAACAAAACTTAGATGCTCGTTATCTCAAAACATACCCCTTTCTTACAGCTCCTCGATTATTCGTGATCAGAGAATATTTTTAGTAACGCGGAAATTGAGTTCCTTCACGATGATCAGGGGATGAATATTGTATTCGATTCGTGCGGTAGCCGGTTGAGCCGATTCAACATTTCCTCGTTCTACATCTAAGCTCAATTTGATGTTGAAGTGATCCTTTTCAGCGTCTGTTCATAATCTGCTATAATAATGAGGATATGGAAATGGCTTTGCCAAGGATAGACTTCTACCTACGCATGTGTATTTATATCATTAACGGTTGGGCAACAATGGTTCCAGCCTGGTTTGTAAATCACCCTATTAATGAAACTGTAATGTGTAACCTCTCAAACTGTCATCTGTTTGCAAAAGGGTTTACTTTCTTCGCTAAACTTTTCTTCCGAACTTTCTCATAAACGGTTCGTGCTTATAATTTTCCGTGAAAGCTACCTTTATTGTGATCTCCGACTCGCGTTCCGCGGTTCCACGCGTTTGATTAAAGCACTATTTATGTTTTTTTGTGTATTTTCCCACTTGGTTTTTCTACGATCTCGAATCGTTTCACACGAATGGAGATGAGATGAGTCTTATTCATCGCACGAAAGTGAAAGATCCATTGTGTCTTAACTGCTGATACCTCAGAAGGAAAATTATTCCGTCATAATCAATGAAAAGTAAACGTTTCTCTCTGTGGCCACGAGGTAATCAAGTACGCAACCGGTTTGAAAACATCAAAATTTCTAGATTGGCAACATCCATCCGGGTTTATTATTTTCAATACGACAAAGAAAATAAAAGTTTTAATCCCCTCTCAAAATTTGAGGGTTTACGTTTCAATATGTCGTCGGCCAAGATGAAGGATTTTTTAACGTGAAGATGTAAATGAATGCAAAATGAAGGCGCGGAATTCCAGAGGCTTATTGAAACCCGATCACCTAGCCAGCCAGCCCTCTGACGTCATAGGCTCTTACGGCATAGGCTGTGACGTACTAGTTGGCCTCCTGCCAGCCGTCTGACGTCATACGCTCGTGCGTCATAGGCTCTGACGTACTAGTTGGCCTCCGACCAGCCGTCCGACGTCATAGGCTCTTACGGCATAGGCTTTGACGTACTAGTTGGCCTCCTGCCAGCCGCCTGACGTCATACGCTCGTGCGTCATAGGTGCGTCTGACGTAGTGGCCCGCCTGTCGCTTGTGTTCTGACGTGATCTGAGGGAAAGGGTGAATCAAGGAAACAAATTTTTCCCGTTTCAGTTTAGGTATGTGCCAAAGCAAAGACATGAAAATGTCAAAAGAATGTCAACTCCATCCTGTTGTTGATACAGTCGAGAATTACAGAATTAAATGCTTGCATACGAGTCTGCAACACATTGGGACATTTTATGTCTTTAAAGAAGTGATTCAAGAACCTTCGAACAATGCTACATCACCTACCCCAGTAGCGTAGTTGTTATACTTAATTGTAGGGTTCATCATAAATTATGAAGCTTGCATTCATATAGACAATATAAATTATTGAGAATGATCACCTGTGTGTAAACAATTATTTAAACAATCACGCTCATACCGCAGCTTGTCGGCCACGCACTCCGCAGTGGTTAACGTAATATGGTTAGGTAAATCGAGAGCTATCCAACGAGTGGTGAACGATTTTTGTACGATGATAACTGGCGAAGATAAAGTTCCGTAGCAACGAATCGGTTGTAAGCGAAAATCATCAGAAATTTTCGTGACGATTTCGTGTAACGCTTTTGTGTAACGTTTTTCGAGTTATGTGCCAGAGTAAAGACATAAAATGTCAAAAACCTCACTTTTCAAAAGATTCAAAAAATTTAATTGCGGTTGAAAGATATCGAACGCTTTTCGTTATCCTTATAACCAAGGATAACTAAATTTTAGTACAGTCAATCTAGACCAAAAATTGGCAAATGGAGGAACTAAAAATACTAGTTCCATTTTTTTCAGGATTGTTCAGGGGGGGGGGGGGGGTTAAGGATGATCTATAAACCAAGTTGTTCTTATTATCTATAGTTATCCAGATGCCCGAGGGGTAGGATTCTGAAATAGAACGAACCATCATTAGAGGAACGTCAACGTACATGTTTATTAGTAATAAAGAAAACCCCTAAACGAGCTTACATATTCAATTTTAAATCCTGGGAAATGGCTCGAAAACATTGAGGACATCAGCCGATCTGGTTAGGCAGGATTAGGCAGGCAAGATCAAGGCACATCTTGAAAGGTCAATTCTCTATGACGAAAATTGACTTGTGACTTGAAATGTTTGACTTGTGACTACATTAGTTTCAGCTGGAGAATTTTATTTGACCACCGGTAGAGTTTTACGACCTATGGGTTCACAATGAGCGCTCAAAGGTAGACTGATCGTGGTACTGAGGAACAGCTGGTTGGAACATCCCATGATTTTGAGGTGTTGAGTTTTTTGTGTTCGGTGAAAATGAGCACATTTGATCTATACCTCCTTAACATAAAGGCGACTTGAATTGTACCTTTTCATTTTAATTTATTTAATTGCTGTTATAGGATAAACGCCACAAATGAGAACAACCAATGTTGAAGTTTCTAGATGATTATCTGACCGGCGTAGAAATGCTTGAAATGACTTCATTAGATGTTTTCCTTTGCTTGTGATTTTAATCTATCTCTCCTTCCGATCGGCGGCCTTGCTTGTAGTACTGTTTGTTTCGAGCCCTTGCCATCACCCGGAATTGACTTTCACGCGTAATCTTTGAACGGTTAAAGATTCGATTATCGTCACTCCTTCTGGGGTTCGGAGTGTTGCAGACTTCAAACCTACCTGTGTCTCAGACGTTAATTTAGGGGTTCTTACGAGATCATCTTTGCCGCTCATAAACTGGGACTGAGTGCTTTTCGCTCCGTTTGAAACGCATTTTATTTCATGATATTGCTCGTAATGGGTTGAAATGATGTTGGGTGAATGTATTTAAAAGTGGGTGATCCAACGTGTATACGGTGTATATATCGATGGGTCAACGCCAAAAGGACGAATCTGTTAATCCCCTGCTCAAGCGTAAAAAAGGCGAAACTTCCAATTTTGCGATTTTTACATTCTTGTAGATTCAGGCTTGTTATGACTTGAGACATCTACTGGAATAAAGGAAAAGGTGCCATACGAGCGAAATTGATTTGACTTCAATTTCATTTTTCTGGGAAAGATTCGGGAGAACTAATTAACTACTCTTCTGTTTAAAGAAAAGTGCGGCTTAGAAACATTATCTTCATTATTTGATCATTATCGTATGCGTCTCACTCTACATTCTTCGAAAGTTTGCCTTTGGTTTTTCCTTAGTCCTATCATTATATTTTCCACCAGAGGATTGAAAATATTGATTGTCTTTTTAAAAAATGAAGTCGACAAAATCGAATTGTCGACCCAACGGAAGGAGAAGATGAAAAGTCATTTCACTCCGGAAAACAACAAAAATGGTATTAAACTGATTAAGACTGATTTTTTCTGTCCAATAAGTTGGTGAGAATTCGAAGTTATTAGCGAAACTGCAAAGGTGTCCAATGACCGAACGAAACCACCTGAGGCAAAAAACGTAACTGCATCTTTTGTCACATTTTCATTTAATCTCAGAGGTCAGAAAAAGTAAAATCACTATCAGTGGAGTTGGTAATTATTGCAGCCACCTGAATAAATCAGGTTTCCAAACAATAAATTAGTTAATTAGAATTTGTGTTTGGTTCATCCAGTAAAATTTGAAAAATATCAGTTCCGTCCTTTTAGTGCTGAGGTGGAGTATTAGATTCGTCTTTCTGGCCCTGAGAATCGATTTATTACATTGCTATGGCTTGTCAATATAGTAGCGCACAAATCATTTACTCCATGTTGATAATCGGGTTGGAGTACATTTTGAAATATCAATAGAAGTTATATTTCATTGTCCTGGCCTGTTTTTGATTTGAAAATCCCGTTTCGATCTATTCTATGAAAGTAGCCACTGATAAAAATCTTTTTCCTAATGGATGAATTCTTACTTCCCAGTATCTCTCATCTTTATCTTAATTGAATCTACTGCCGCTTTCTCAACTGCTAAACTTGCTGTAAAATAATGTATCTGGGCGACTCATTGTTCCTGCTCTCTTTGTGAGATCGCCTCTGGTTTCCGCACCCGTTTCATCTGAATAATCTCCAATGTAGTACAATGTTGAACTTGATTTAGCGCTTGGAGCACAGTTACTCAATATTCAAGATGGACCGCCCACCGGTTGAATAATTCTGAATTGAATAATTTCATTTGAAATACCTTCCATTTCCCGTATTTTGGAGAGTTGATGGTAGAATTGTGAAGGTGTTGGTAAACCTCATGGCCATGGTTACAAACTAGTCTGGATATTTGAAGTTTTCTTTTACATTTATTCAATTTTTATATGGTAACGATCTGGTAACAATGTGGTAACAATCTTGTGCTTGTACAATGTACAATTACCACATGGCATGGTAATAGATTTGTCAACGAGGAAGTATTGGATGACGTTGGTACCAACCCTTGTCTATTGTAAAGAGAGAATTCGAGGAAACAGCGGTGTTGCTAGGGCCGCAAGCATTTCGCACCTTGCTGGTCAAATTTGACTTTCATCTTGTGAAAATCGCTAGACATCGTAATTTGGTTGTTGGCTTCTTGAAAAACAACTCCAACCGCACCTGACATGTTGCATGCGTTTGCTTTCATTCTCTATGTAGTCCAGTAGATATGCAGTTTGTACCTGGAAAAATACCGAAGTTGATGGAACTTCAACAGGTTGCTGGTGAAGTTTTATGCATAAATTGTATATACTTGTATTTTTGTAATTATTCTATATCAATGCCAAATATTATTGGAATGCCAATTACATTCTTCAATTAGTTCTTGGTTATTATTCATTGATTTCAAGTACCTGATCAATTTATACTAAGTTTCAAGATTGTGGGTGCGACCGGTTACGAAAACATTTTAATAACTACACACTGAAATGGGCACCTCCATGTTCCGATATTGATGAGTGATCGCCATAATTCCCATAGAACCAATGGTAATTGATAGAGTGCCAAAACCTTCGTTTTTTGCCATTTTGAGAAGATTTCTCTAACTTTGATCGGCTCTATCTCGATTAATATTATATTTAAAAAAAAAACGTTATTTACACAACATTGTGGCAAATTTAATGTAATAGAATGAAAGAATAACTTGTTTGTTTTTCTTGCAGATCGAGATGCGGTGGCGACCTCCTTTCAGAGCCCGATTCAGGGAGTGAAGGCTTCCGTTACCCGAAAAGTTCGCCGATCCGTCCAAGTTTTACAAAATGCTTCGTACCAAAATGCGGTTCCACACGATTAAAATAATACTGCTGACATCCCTAGTGTGGGTGATGGCAGGCCTCTTGTTCCTGATCAGCAGTAATGATTGCCTCGGTAGCAACGGATGGGCCTGTAGCGGCATATCGGCTCCATTGCACAGATCCGAGGATGTCAAGGACGACGCACCTCGACACCAAAGCAAAGGGCGAGGAGAACTGTTTGACTCACTCAAAGAGCGCGGAAAAGCTCAAGAAACTTTGACTTACGCCAAAAGTGACCTGAAAAGGTGGCGGCCGGCTCCGAAGGTCTTGGAAAAACGCGGGCGCCCGGGCGAAATGGGTAAAGGCGTCACAATCCCACCGGGAAAACAAGCGTTGATGAAAGAGAAGTTCAAACTAAACCAGTTCAACCTTCTCGCCAGTGACATGATCTCCCTCAACAGGTCCCTCGCCGACGTCAGACAAGATGGGTGAGTCATTTCCCGTTCTGTTAATTATAGTGTGTTCCAAACGACCCAACCCCTTGGAAGGGTCTTGCACACCAAACCTTCGCATGGTTCAGTTCTTAAATCGAAACAAATACGGAGTTATTGAAACCTGGTACAAATTCTGGAAAACGAAAGGTTTTTTATTTGTTTTTCACTCTTGGTTTTCATTGAAAACCCCAATTTTCGACAACGCCGTTCTTTTCCAGCATTTTAAATGTGTTTAAATATCCAAAATTCAATGACGAGTGAGAGTATATAGTATTTAGTCTGACAGCGTGCTCATTTAATAGCTGCATAACACGGGGAGTCCCCACGTTTACATAATTGTGTTATAAAACTATGATTAAGAAGCCTTGAAGAAGCGAGACATGTATTCATCACTACCTACCATGAATAGATGAATACGGTCACGGTAAGTAGAAGGCCTCGGTCACACTGGTGCTGACTACGTACGACCTGAGTGGTCACAGTGGAACCAACTTGTTGGATATTTAGTCAGACTTCAGAAATCCTAGTTGCTTTCATTGTGGTTGTTTTTTGTTTTATTATCTTCGATAATGAACCATTGAAATCGCCTAAGAAAAAAATTAATAATAAGTTAACTTTAGAAACTTTCAAAATTACTTGTTCCCTATCGTTGATCTAGTGAACAATTGTACAGATCGTTGTATATAAAACTGGGGAACTACGAGATGGGTAATTGAAAGAAACCTGGCATTTGAAGGCTGATATCTCAGCCAGAAGATGAGAATCTGACGAAACTATTGCGCTTTACTTTGCTTTTGTGAGTCGACTAATTACCGCCACATGGGAATTTTACGGCTTCATCACGTTCCCTTGGCACAAGTTTATACTTGAGAAACTCATCCAGAAAATCTGAGGGTTAACCAATTCTTGATTATATTTGTTCGTAATATTATGAAGTAATCCTGCATTAAACACCCACTTTTAGACAAACCTCCGCTTTGATCGCTTGCTGGTGGCTCATATTATACACTCTTATACTTATATGTATTGTACACCACATGTCTGAGAGTCACTCGGGCCTTAAACAACCAGCTGACACTGGATTTCGTACTATATATTAAAATTCATCATTTACATAATAAAATGTATTATGTAAATGATGAATTTGAACCTTTAATGTGGGTAAATCGTGTGGACCACTTGAAAGAGCATTTAATGTCCTTTAAAATTCATTGGTCAAAAGGACCATTGGGCCCGGAAACATTCAAGACACAGTCAAAAAACGGTAACATTTCTCAAAATGTGACAAAACGCAGAAATTCAGGCTCTGGGATAGTAAAATTATATTTCCACGCATATCCATGTATTAGAATCCATATTATGCATACCCCCTAACCAACCTCCACAATACCCTTCTTCTCTAACCTCCCCAATCCATCCTCACTATCCACAGCACATGGATAATGCGAAAGTTTTTTTCAATATAAGAACGAGCGAATTTCTCATTTGCATCACCCCATCAGTTCAATGCTCTTTCTGCAATTCTTTAATGCTCTTTCAGCACTAAATTTGAACAACCACTAAAAACCAAAATTCCATCGATAAATGAAACTTATTAGTTGTACATGAAACTATTGTGCATATTAGTAGGGCTAAAAGGACAGTATGGCAACTCGAGGGCCCAAACGGGATCAAAAACATTCTCTAACACCTCCGAAAATTGCAGCCCTTTTAGGACCACGTGTTGCTATACTGTCATTTTTCCCTACTCATAGCCCAGCCAATTGGTTTGTTTTCCTGGTTACTACACTTTCAGCCGTAGAGCAAGAAATAAATAATACCCTGGTACATGACCTGGTAGTTTTCCTCTCACTGATGCCGCCACTAGATTTTGTTTGAACCAATGAGTTCCCCTTAGTAGGTGATCAGCTAAGGGTTCCATGAATATTTCGTTATGTTTCCTGCATTTTCTCCACCTACCGCACGTTTTCAATAATCATGGGTTCGCTTAGACGTTAGAGCACGTGATGTCTCCCGTATCACGATTCGTATTCTCCCTTGCTCTTAGTCCGAGTGTTTTATGTGTATGAATGTAGCATAGGTACCTGCGTAATTACAGCTGCCATCAGCTTAGCCTCACAAGTAAACCCAGCACCCAGCTCTGACCTCAACTTCTTTTTGTCAGACCGTACGGGATCGATTTCTGTTGATGATTATTAAAATACTCTCATTTTGTCGGGTTGACCAATAATTGACCAATAATACAGATTAATTATTAATCTGTATGGTTGCTCACCTTAATTTCATGATGCAAAGTGGCTAGATATTCGTATCTGTACTGAATTCCAATACCTAGCTGAATATATGTGTTACTTCCTAATGGTGTGATGCTCTGATGAGAATGTCCCGAATCCTGATTTATTGCTTAATATGACCGGAGCCATCAGTTACACACCGCGGCTAGGGCTAAATCCAAATATACCACTACGAATTATATCACATTTTGCTTCGTCTTGACGGTGGCCTGCGATTACCTTCCTAATATCCTGGTATGGATGTAGGCACCTTAGGCTAACCATCGTTCGCGGTCTCAAACTATCCTAACCGCTCCGCTTTGTACTTACTTACCACGGTGTTTTTCGTGTGCCCGTGCAGTTAAAGTGATGCAGCCAGGGGCCCTTATCAATGCTATTTCAGAAGTATGTTTCACTATTTTTTCGGAACTGAATTGTGCCTGCAGTTTTCATTGTCACAAATATCTACGACTAGCGATGTTTGCAGAATGGCTCGCAGTTTGAACGAACAGCCAAGTTTATTCGAGCTGTATTTTGAAACACTGATCAAACCCGCTCTTTCCCCTCGAAAGATGTATGAGATTGCAAAAACGATCAGCGCGACCCTCCTTCCATAACCATAACGGATCCGGGTCTTTAGCGACGCTTATGGAGGATTTATTGACGGATTTACATGTTATTGAGTTTCCCTCGAGGACTTTTGTAGGGTACTTTTTTCTGGTCTCGATGAAAGGCTTTGATTATTCGGTGGCTCGATATTGAATTATCTCGTTTGGCCACTGTTGCTTGTGGGGTCGGGCCAAGTTATCTCCCGCCCCGTAAGTAACACAGAGCGGACACTTAATGGGGTCCCTGGATGACTGATGAGCCCTAACTCCAAAGCCAACTACTACCCTCTATTCCAAGATTCAACAGGATATAGATAAGTTGCTTCGATAAATTTGACTTGACTTCACAATGAACGACAACCTCATCATCCATAAACCATCGACAGCATTGTTGGGGTTTCAGGACGGCCTGGAGAACTTGACAGTCACATACCAATGACTACCTTGAGGAATTCTCATTCTACACACCACGAAGATAAATAGGGCTCACCTCGATATAGTATGAAGTATGGAACAGGTATTACTGCTCCGGATTTCCAAGTTGCGTCGTACATCGTTTTATCCACATGAGGGACCCAAACATGATCTTTGTTGTAATGCGGTAAAACACAGCTGTTTTTAAAATGACATTTAAATAATATTATTCTATTTATGGATCAAGAATGATACCCTCTTCTTATTTTGTCCAAATCTCAGCGTTGTTCGCGTAAACGACTATGGGATCTTGACGTCATCACAGAGCACTTGTTATGCGCTAGGTTCTATTACTTCACAACTAACTAATCGTAATAGGTACCCCTTGGTTTTAGAAATCTGTCAGAGTTGTATTTAATTGCCTCAAATAAACTCTTGATAGTGAAAATTCCGTTACCTCTCTCTATTATTTGTTCGTTTCCTCTATTTGAACTGTTCATTTGTTCATTGAATCGGAACAGCCGGAGTATAAACACCACGTCACTCGCCGGGTAGTGAAGATGCTACTGTAATTTCCAATATTCTCGGTAGGCCGTCGACCGTTGTCGACCATTGTACGAGGATCGTCCCATCCGAAGCTTTCCATTCACGGAGTAGTGACTGGACGAAATGTTGAACAAGTGAAAGGCCCTTAGCCTGAAGCAATTAGGAAAGAAAAAAAATCTTCTCGCCCCAACGCCCTTCCGTCTTTTGCATTAACTCACGAAACTTCCCAACTCTCGTTTTTTATACTTTGAAACTGCTGGAAATTGGAATAAATCCCGTAGATTATACAAATAATAAAGAGGAAGGTAGGAAATGTATACAATAAATATTTATCGAGTTATAAAGCGTTTGGCTGGCTAAAAAGTGTTCACATTTGGGGTGGTACCTAGTCTGTGAGTTGTTCATAAACTGCGAGAAATTTTAATAAATATTACCTAATTGTAGGTATGTACCTTGAAGGTTCCCTCACTATGACTTTTGATTCCTCTTTCTAACATTTCTTTTTTTCCATTATTGAAATGTTATGAATTAATTGACCTGAAAGAGCCACTAAAATTTGAAATCTAATGTGGTATTTATCGTATGTAACTGATGTTTAATTAATTAGTCATCATTCAAGTTGATCGGTTGCCCGCCCCTACATGAAATTGACGAAATCTTAAATCTGTTTAGGTTGACGAACATTGTCTTGATATTGTATACTTTCATTTCTGATTCGTGGTATTTGGATAAGATCAAAAAGAGTGCATCTAGATCTCAAATTTTCTGTCTATCTGTTAGGGGTAAAAACCCTATTTAAATAAGAAACATATTATAATATGTTTCTTATTTAAATATTATTTGGTTTCAAAATTATACTATGAAATTGGAGAAAAATGATGTAACTTGTATTTGGGGAGGCTGAAATCGCAGCAACAGCCTCAAGCAATAACCAGAGCAATATTATAGTACTTGTCTGGGCCGAGCCCAGACTTATTGCCCAATGGCCGCTAACTTTTTGGCAGGATATCTCGATTTTCAAGAGAGTGACACCACCTAAATTTCGAGGGTCCAATAAGTTCATACGAAGGCTGAGCTCGAACATAGACTTCTTTGGCGCGCAAAAAGTGTTCTAAAAAAAATCAAACTCAAAATCGCTCAAAAACATTGAGTTGGCCATGTACAACAGTAGCGTAGCCATGGGGGTCCGCATATTGAACCAAAAATCATGAATTTAAAAAAAGACTTCTTTGGAAAATGAAGTTTTTTTTTCAATTATGAAAAGTGTTTCAAATAGTTAGAAACCCTCTATTTAGTGCCCTAAATATTTATATGTTTAGTGTAAAATATTTTCCCAAGGGGGAGGGGGGGGGGGCAAACAAAATTCCCGACTACGTTAGTGATGTTAAAACCACTTTTGCTATCCCAACCGATTACTAATGATTGAATATAATTTTTTCTAGTCACACCGGAACAGATCTAGCATAGTCCCCCAGACGTGTAAATACGTCACTAGTTAATGTTAATCCAAATATTGAATACCACGTAATTTGGCTCAGAACAATTCTAGCTTGAATAGCACCATAATATTGTAGTAATAGACGATATTAAGCTAAAACAAGTACCTATAACTACAAAATATTATCAACAGTGTCACAGATACGCAGATACACAGATTATAACAGATTCGCTATCTAGCGTGACCTAGGAGTCTTGAAATACCTCAGTACCTAAGACTAAATTCCGCCAACAAAATGACTTTTCCTTCACATTGGGATTTCGATTGCGGTTCTCATCGTTCGTCCAACTCTGCCCCCGACTTTTCAATCAACAGACAATACCAATCAACGAATTTTTCGTTGATCAAAGGCTCTACAATCAAACTCCGATTAGATTGACAGCCGTCATTTTGGCTCCGCGCTTTTTCCTTCTTCCATTTTGTTTTGAGTCTGAAATTGATTCCCAATTGTTGGGCAGTTGAAGGTGCATCATGATAATTGACATCGCCCCGCATTCAATCTGTGAGCCGTCACCCACAGTTCCTCCAAATTCCTGGATGTTTCGAGGATGCCTTCATTTATAAATCGTAATATGGCTGTTGGCGTACTCAATGAAGTTTGTTCAAGTTGAGAAAACTTATGAGATGAAGTATCGGTAAACTACAATATTTTGGAAGAATTCGCCATTATCACTCAATTTTGGTTTATTATCTTCGATAATGAACCATTTTTTTCTTGTTATAATGTGGATACCAGCAAAAGTCGTATCTATGACATGATCAGTCCCATCAATCTAAAATTCTTCGCAGATTAGCGTCTTTGGCGAGACGCACATCTCGGCGCATGCGGGCTTGTGTGCATGCACAAACTTATCGAATTATGTGTTACGGATGGCTGGTAGAGTGTACAGTGCTGGGCGTAAGCAAGCATTACAACATGATGATCCGTTTTTCTCGTTACGATTTATCTTGTGCTTTCCCAGTTGAGCATTCAATTGGCTAGCCAATACATTTATGATTGAAATAAACTCGGAAAGAGAAAGTTTCATGTGAACCCATGTATGGTATCCATGAGGTGATGGGGCATGGCATGAAGGAAAGTGACTCCAACTAAATTGGTCGGGAGAATCTCCTCCAGCTATTTCTCCGGGTTGTTTGAATTTGCTGTGTACTTTCCCTCCGCTTCAACTGTGGAAACACATTTCATCGGATTACTGGTAGAGTTTCGTTGGGTCAACTGAGTCTCGGAGAGCCTCATGCGGATTTTTTTGAGAGAATACTCCTAACGTTCTAACGTGATGCTGCTGATACGACTACACAACCTTGCTTCAACAATAAAGCGGTTATTCTTTACAATTTGTAACTCCTCAGCTTCATTGTGCATGCGTCATACCTAAATGTCTCTTATTATGTAATTAATCTTATCGGTACTCAATCTGTTTATATGCCCTAGTAATCTTTGTAATATACCAACATATTATGCTGGTGTGGTGAATTTACAATTTAGAGTTCTATAATAAACCATGAAGCGCATCTGGCTTTATACCTAGGTACAGATCCGCGCCTCTTCTGTTTCTAAAATGAATATTGAGAGGTACGAACTTAATGAATTTTGTGCTCACTGTACATTTAAGATTGGCACCGAATGATTAGCTTTTTGGTATTATTTGGCTGCGTTTTTAATATTGAGAAATTATTTCATACCAACTGATCGGATTAGAGGTTTTTGATTCCGGTGGAGTTGAAGAGGACGTTATTGTTTTTCTCTCGAGCTTCAATAAATCTGAAACCAGTCCCGAATTATGACCTCAGTCGAGATTCCGAAAATTGGTTGTCCCAAAGAGAAATTAGGAGAACATCCGTTTTCTTGGACCAACGGCTGTAAAATTGGAGCTCTTGGTGATCCGAGTGTGTTGATTGAAGGTATAAAACCAAAAGAAAAATGACATTCATGAAAAAACAGTTGATTGTCTATAAAGTGGCTATAACTATATCTTTTGATGCTGAATGGTCTGTTGGATTTATATTGATCTCTACTGTTAAGATCGAAAGACTTTGGAGTTAACCCTTGAACCATTTTATTTTAAAACCTAGAGAAGGAAAGTATGTATTCTTGTTATACTCACGTTACAGGCTTCTATAGAATCTTGGTCGATTCGCTTCTCATGTCGCATGAAAGCAGTGATTACTTTCGGATCAAAGCTCAGAAGCACGAAAGCACTTTGTAAGGTAGAGATGAGCTAGACTGCGAAAGTAGTGTGAACAAAATAATCTAGGCCGGTGACATCGAGTCCACGTTTCTGCTCTGAATTTTTTTTTTTTTCCATATGAGCCAAGAACAAAGTGTTGATATAATAAGAAAATCGTCGTCGTGAATGAAAACAAACCAGCTCCACTGTGCATTATTATGTACGAACCTTGCGGCGAGCGTTAAAGTGGCTACAGACTACTCTGACTAGACGCTGGATGAGGTCAGGTAAGGATGCGTGGAACCACGTCAGACATGCAACGTCGTTCTCACTGGTTTATGAAGTAGGTACAACATGTTGTGCTTTGGTACGAGACCAGTTGATGTTGAGCCTTTTTGAAGTATGGATACGCTTTGGACGTACTTGATGAGGAAGAGGAAGAAATAGCTGCATTATCTTATCGATTGCTGCTAGTTGCTTATCTATATACCTAGTTGGTGCATCCCATCAATATCCATCCGTACATGCAGAGCACGGTATTCCCGATTAGTACGTGATTTACAGAATTTGACCCCAAACATACTCGATTAGGTGCACTTCCACTTTCAATATGTAACATTTTTAAATTGGATCGAAACGGACCAAACTCAAAAAACCATTACCCGCCTACTCGATTGACTAAGACCTGAAAACATTTATTTCATTCTGACTTGGTACACGGCATTTTGCGTCTAGTGGCATCATCCCATGCACGCACCATTACGGTAGGATTTTATATCACACGGATTACCATAGGGGTCCACGTCACGTCAGAAGACTGTAGCCACCTTCACTTTGTTGTCCACAGAATAATGAGACGGTGGCTCGTGAAAAAGACAAACTGCCGTTTATAAGCGGGAAGAAGAACCCGCAACCGGGTGGTGGTAAAAATGTGAGATACCTTGACGTTCCCAGGACCATCACTAATAGTTCGACTTGGCGAACTGTTAGGTCTCGGATCAACCCTTCAGATTCCTCTTCTTAACGGCTCGTTTCCGTCTCAGTTAGCGGACATAGTAGTTTCTTCTCTTCGAAAGTATTTCTCAATCATTTTGAAGCTACAGGGTTTATGTGGTTGACTCTGATACGCTAAAAGAATATTGATGATTTATTATTCGCCGCTTTTACGCTACACTTACTTCTTATTCATTCGGATGATCAGTAAAATAAATTCTTCTACGATATCTGCCTAGTTCTACTGCCGTAATAATTATTTATCATATTACCTATTTCAGGTAAATTTGGCAACATTTCCTCTGATTTGTTCATGATAAAAACACCTAAAGGCCTTTTGTTTGTTCTTTCCTTGATGTCAGAGAAAACATTACAGTTGATGAAAAATTCAAAATCATCTGGGTTTAAGAGGAGTAACACCGCAGTTAGATCGGATCGTGTGGATTACCCACTTGGCTCTCGAGACTTCGCTATCAATTCTATATTAATTCAGGTCAACCCTTACTTGGCCCTTTCTCCAAGTAAGTTGAAATTTATGAATATGGTCTGGGATAATACATAGAGAGTTTAGAAGTAGATACTATGAAATGGAGAGCGTGAAGGTCACAAATGTTTCAATTGACCAGAGGTCTCCAAAGCTTTCTGAAGAAGGCATTTAGCATTAGGCATCATCTCGGCCAAAGAACCATTTACCTTCAATTAGGAGGCAAGCAACCGAAAAACAAACTGAATTGAAAGTGCTTTCTGGCCCCAGCTGGAAAAATGCCGTGGGGAAAAAGAAGAAAAAAAAATCGGAGCGATGCTAATGATGTCGGTTTAGGCCAAGCTTCCAGCTGGCACTGACTAGTTTTTCTCTTGAAATAATTCTACAACGCTTGGAGGGGTTTTGTTTATGTGGGGCCTTCCTATTCCAACTGGTCTGTTTCGCTATCTGGAGGGGCCACACCTGTATTTCATGCTCCAGCATTGTAATTCCCTGGTATACTCTTTGATTAAAGTATACTTTTTTTTGTTATGCTTGGAGATTGAATTATAAATTCTTGGGCTGAAAATTAGAAACACTTGATAAGTTACTTCTTATGTTTGTTAATGTTTTTAATAACTCAATTATGGGCGGAGGCAAGGCCGAAGAGAGTAGGAAAAATGTGCATTTAGCTCCTTGACTGGCCAGGTTAATCAACCGCGCGTTGGATGCTTTCTTTGGTCGGAAAATTGGATTTAGCGAACCGCCCCGGGGCTGTAATGCTGCCACTCAGCTACTGGAGCAGAATGAATTTTTTTTCCATCCTTGGAAAAAATTAGAGGTACTGATAGCACTAGGGAGAATTTCATGAACGTAGCAATGTTCAAACTCGGACAGCGGGCGCCTAATGAACAATGGCGAAACCCATCGGGGTTAAGCAATGAGTGAGTAATTAGACAGTTGATTAGCGGAATAAGAAGAGTAACTGACATCACTGTGAAAATGCCCGATGGGAGAAGACGAAAGTGAAACGATTCGCATATCCATTCCTTCCCACAGACGGGACCTTCGTGGAAAGGTTTACGTGGAGCTTGTGAGGTGGGTGTGAAGTCTCGGGGCACCTTCACTTTCGATTGTGACGTTGTGGACTTGTACAAATTAACATCAGTTGCCACGCGTTGATTCTTTTTGACATCCTCTGATTTCTTTAAATGTTCCTAATTACAATAATAACCAACAAAATTGTGATTCACGTATAAATTTACTGACTGGACGGTCTGGCGGCTAAAGCTGTTCCATATACGGCGATCGATACGGTAATAATATGCGTTTAAATTTACGATTAATGTGTATGGGATGTGTGAAGACGAAAATTATTTTAACTAAATCAAACTTGGGACTCCTGTCGTAATGATCATCCTCGCTGTTCAAATGAGTTGGACACTACAAACGTTCCGAAAAAAAATCAAATACCGGTATTTTGACCATTTGAAATGGGCAGCTTTTTGGCTTACAAAATTTCAGTTTTCTTTGAATCAAAAATTGTGATGTGTGATTATTGTTCTCTGGAAGATATGAAATAATGTGGTACAGTAAAATTCAGCTGATTTGCCCCTAAACTTCATCTCCAGATCCGATAGACCTAGGGAGCGGATATCCGGCGCAGTAATGAAGGATTTTAGCCGATATGGCTGGCCCCCAAGCTGTATCTCCAGGCCCCGAGTTGGTGGGAATTTTGGTAATCAGGCTCAACTCTAGTCCTAGGGCTCTAAGAAAGGATTAAGTATTCAGATATGATCAATATGATTGTAATCGTACATAGGCTCCCACTCAAATGACGAAGATCTATAACAATCTTGAGCGATTATAGAAAGCAGAAGCCTTTGGAGAAATTATATCTGTGCAGATTAAAAAATACTAACTCAAATTTATTCGACCTCATCAATCAGATAACCACGTTATATTATGTGAATGTTACCACTAATTGCAATATATGGGGCTATTAGCTGATAGTAAATCGGGGAATTGCCATAATAGGTAATAGTTCATCAATTGATTATATCGAGTGATTATTGTAGAATCATTCGATGTATCAGAATGTATCCTCAACTGTATCGTCCCTATAATTGAATATCTCTGGTCCAGTTGATTTGTTCTCTTAGGATAACACAAAACATGTTCCCTTCATACGAAAGGCGATATAATGCAGCGATAAGTTTCGTGCTGCATCCCATCAACATTCGATATTCGCTTAAGCTCGATGACTTGCACCTTCATGAGGTAAATGCTCCGCATATATCTTGATCTTTAGAGACCTCAAGGGTTCGATGCTCCGGGACCCGTCGTTCTGGTTTGACTTGATAACATCCGCAGAGTCCGCCCGACCAAAATAGACCTGTGACCGCGAATTTTTTCCTGAATGAAATCAAAGGTAGGTAGGCCGAATCTTGTCGGCCAGCTCACATTCCTTAGCTGTTTTCAATTGAAGACAACAAGTCAATTTATAAGGATATTAATATCAAGTTGGTTGTCCTCATGCTCAGATGTCTGTAAACTTAGGTTCGGGAGGGGTCAATTTCTATTCCTTCTCCGTCCTACGAGCGATTGTAGTACAGTTATTTGGTTTTCAAATCTATAACGTCACTGGAGCTCAACCCACGATCCCACCTTGTCAGTCCTTCAGACAAACGGTGTCTTCTTTTGAGTCCATTTATAACTATTTATTTGCCCTTTCTTTGATAAGAAAACGGTTAATGTTCAACAGGGCTCAAGATTCCAAGTAGGTGTAGGTTCAATATGTTATTCTCGGAGGATCCACAATTAATTAGGTTCATCAGGCCAGGCAACATGGCAAAGATACTTATACTAATATTCCTAAGGCACGATCAGTTAGTGAGAAATCCTCTACAACCGTCTGCTGGCAGAGTGGAAAGAAGCCTGATTCAATCTGTAATGAGCTTTTGAAAGTGTTGAGTTATAAGAGAAGAATTTTATCCCGAGAAAATATCTGGAGGGTAACGCCCTCCGATTCACCAGTTGCTATTGAAGCAGGGAGCCACTGCAGCACAATGGGCTGTGCGATGGTCCCAGGAGCCTGCCTGTCCTTGAGAGGATCCTCTTCTTGGAGCCGGTCTTAATCTGTGGGAATAACTTTTTTCGTAGACGGCATGACCCCCATCCGCAGTTCCCAGGGGTTTTCCTGAGCCGAACGGAAATAAATCCTTTGTGAACGGCTTTTCACTGGGTTTTAGTAAATGGCGAAACGTCCAGGGGGTTGAGAATAGTTTGGCAGATCCATGTATCGTAGTACACTGCCAGATACTGTTTTTCGGACGAAGAAATATTCATCTCTAATTTATTTCTTCCAAATCACCACGTGTCATTTAAACGATTATAAAATTCATCTTAGATTCAGTACAATGTACAATTACAAGTATGTACAAGTATGTACACAAGTATGTCATACTTATATTGACAGTAATTTATTATTGTCCATGCCCACTGTGCTATACCAAACTTCATTTCATTGCTGCATCTAATAATTAGAATGAAATAATAAATAATAGAATAAATAAATAGAATAAAATAATGAATGATAAAATGAAACTTTACAATAATTATTATTGTAAAGTTTCATTATAGTTACTCCACAAATCTTCAGGTTTTTCTCCTTCGTTGTTGTGAGCCAACATCATTTTACTGAATTCCCCCTTCGTAAAGGTCGTTGGGTTGCTAATTCTCGAATTGTGTTTCAGAAAAAAAACCACCATCGCTTTCCATCGCTCATTACCTCACGCCTTCCGTCACGGTTGGTTCTCTAGTGAAGTAGAACAGAACTCATTTCAATCCTTCAGTTCCGCTCAATACCGGTGAAATATCAATCAAGGCTGCCTGTCAGGGTAAAATAGTAAATCATAAAACTGGATTGGCCGCAGTACTATGACCATTGAAGGTGCCAGATAATTGACAAGCCAATAATTAATTAATAATAATTACTAATTAGGCGCATCTGATTATTTTTATTACTTGTCCAATTTAGGCGGTCACATCAAAGGAGTCTAAAATGCAGTCTTAGAAATGATTATCTACAGATAGATTGACGAGGGAGGACAGTTAGATGACTTCTAATAATAGCATATGTACCTACCCACTTAAAGAATAGTAAAATTGTGTAAATTTAAGATAATAATATTGTAATGACTCGAGTAGTGGATTGTTGACACATGTGACATGTTGACACATGTTTGGAAGTTGTTGGATAGATTGTTGAAATTTGGATCATTGTTAAAAGTTGATTCTAAAAGGAAATACAAGACTATTTGAAAGACACGATTTTGTTACATTGGGGGCCATTCCGGTTGAACTCGTGGACGGCTGATCATCGATATGCCTAAGCGGTCTGCCCAGTCGGCGGGCGGATGTGATGCAGTACCAGCGCGTACCATTTCGACTCGGCGCCGCCCGATTGTTGAATCTACGCCATCTCGGACAGGGGATGTCGGACCCTCTCGCCCAGGGTCCCCAAGATCAGATCCCACGCCAAATAACTCTGAAACTCAACTCTGTATTGATCAACGAGTTACTGCACTTGAGGCAACCTCCCGCGCGGTGACTGAAAGGGTGAGTTGTGTTGATCAACGACTTGCTATCCTCGAAACCACTTCACAACACGTAGCCGGACGGCTTGACGCGGTGGAGTCTTTGCTTGCCACAATACGCCACCAGCTTGCGGACATACACACCTCTTTGACGACAAGCCAAACTGGGCGCACAATGACCCTTCAACCGCCCCACCAACCGCCACCCTACAACCCTCACCCGCCTAATATGCCTCGAGAGGAGCCACTGAGTCTGTACGATGGTAAGGTTGTATGGGAGGAGTACAACGTTCATCTTGACGTCACAGCCCAAACCAATTGCTGGGATCAGGCGACCAAAAGAGATAGGTTAGCTAATAGTTTACGGGGTGCTGCGCTTACAGTATTAGCTGATTTAGATGTCAGCGAGCGAGCAAGTTACTCCACCCTGATAACTGTTCTAGCTGAACACTTTGGACAAGCCAGATTGCAACCAACGAGCCGAATCCAGTTAAAGACCCGTACCCAGCAACCTAATGAGCCTCTTACTGCCCTTGCTAAAGATATTGAACATTTAGTACGAGGGGCGTTTCCCAAGGACTCACGGACGGACAGGGGTAAGAAAGCAGTAGAAGCGTTTATGGACGCTCTATCCGATAGGGACCTTGCAAAATTGATCACATTAAGCAAACCGCAGTCCATACAAGAAGCCCTGTCAACTGCAATGCAGTTGGAAGCCATTGCCCCCTCCAACATTAGGAAAGAGAACAAGTGCTACAATTGCAATGAACAGGGACATTTCAGAGCACAGTGCCCCAAACACCCCAAGACCAATCAGGGAAACTGATTAAAGCCAGGGCAGAGGGGCATGCACTGGCTTCAGAACACAGCCCACATGTACAGTCAATTCGTATGGGATCTGCTGCTTTTTTTGTCGAGACTAGGGTTCTTAACAACAGGATTGGCATGCTTGTTGACACTGGTGCATCTGTCTCATTATTGCGACCAGATATAGTACAGCACTTTGGACTCCACTTGCACCCACCTGTTCATGCCTTCTTGGAGACAGCAGGAGATGGGAAAGTACCAGTTATAGGGGAGTGCATTGCTCACATTACCGTTGGCCACCTTACCTTCTCCCACCAGTTTGTAGTTGCCCCTATTAGAGACAAGGGTGTAATTGGGGTAGATCTGTTGCGGAAAATGCACGCCAAAGTAGACATGCATAAGGAATTATTCTGCTTTGAGGATGGGCAAAACATACCGCTCCTCAGCAGGTTCCAGTGTGTAGCTAGATCTCTCCAACTCAACCTACTGCCCAAGGAAGACAACTGGGGTGAACATTTCCTGCAAAGTTCAGACTTAGTGCAAGGAACAAAAGAATACAAGGAGGTCCTCCAAACATTCTCCCAGTACAAAATAGTGTTTGCTATGGAAGGGTCTTCAGTTGGGAAAACAAATGTTGTGGAGCACGCTATTGATACTGGAGACGAGAGGCCAATCAAACAGCCTCCACGTAGACTCCCCTACTCATCTCAAGGCCAAGTAGACAAAATGCTGGCTGAAATGCTGGAACAGGGAGTGATAGAGCCCTCAAAAAGCCCATGGGCTTCCCCTATTGTGCTTGTCCCTAAGAAAGATGGGTCAACAAGGTTCTGCATTGACTACAGGAGACTAAATAAGGTCACTAAAAAGGATTCGTATGCCCTACCCACTATCCAGACGCTATTGGACACATTGAATGGCGCTGCTTGGTTCTGCGTCCTTGACCTGAAGAGTGGTTATTGGCAGATTGGCCTCAATGAGAAAGACAAGGAAAAGACAGCGTTTGTAGTGGACAGGAAAGGGCTTTGGCAGTTTAAAGTTATGCCCTTTGGTTTATGCAATGCCCCAGCCACTTTCCAGCGCCTGATGGAAGCTGTGGTGCCATCTGACCTGGCTCTAGTGTACCTTGACGATGTCATAATTTATGGCCCTGACTTCAACACAGTTTTGCGTAAACTCAAGGGAGTGTTGCATCGATTCGAGCAGGCCAACCTGAAACTAAATCCCAAAAAGTGTGAGTTTTTCAAGAAGAAGGTTCAGTATCTAGGACACATTGTCTCTGCGGAAGGCATTCACACAGACCCCAAGAAAACAGAAGCAGTAAGGGACTGGCCAACACCTCAGAACAGGCACAATGTTCGCTCATTTCTGGGTTTCTGCTCATACTACAGAAAGTTTATTCGTGATTTCTCCCACACAGCAAGGCCGTTGAATAGATTAACTGAAAAACAAACGCAGTTCCGGTGGGATAAAGAGTGTGAAGAAAGCTTTAACCTCTTAAAAAATGCGATGATGACAGCACCTGTATTAGCCTACCCCAATCTTCAAAAACCATTCATCTTGGATTGTGATGGTAGTGGCCATGCAATTGGGGCAGTTCTATCCCAGATCACCGAGGGGAAGGAGAGGGTCATTGCCTACTACAGCCAAACTCTCTCTGGGCCAGAGCGTAACTATTGTGCCACACGACGAGAGCTGCTAGCTGCAGTGAAAAGCATAGCCCACTTCCATTACTACTTGTATGGGAATAACTTCACGTTAAGAACTGATCACTCAGCACTGCGGAGGCTATATTCATTCCATCACCCAGAGGGGCAGGTGGCCAGGTGGATTGAAACCTTGGAAACATATTCGATGGATGTTGTACATCGACCAGGTAGAGCCCACAGCAATGCCGATGCATTGTCCCGCCGGTTATGCTACAACAACTGCCCATTTTGCAAGGAGAAGCAACCCTTGACTACAAAGCAGAATCACAGGCAACAACGGCCTACTGAACCAAACGAAATCAATATTTTGCAGCTTACAGAAGATCATGACGACCAGCTCCAGGACAGTGGTATGCAATGGATCATAAATTGTAAACATCAAGGTCAAGTGCCAGCTCCGTCTGACACACTGGGTCAGAGCCCTCGAATTCAGCAACTGGTTTCTCGATGGGACTCTCTAGTGGTTGAGAATACTCAGTTGTTCCACCGCTGGGAGGACAAAGCTGGAGGACACCATCTGCAGTGGGTAGTACCAGAGCTGGCAGTGCCAAAAATCCTTTCCAACTGCCACAGTTCTCCAGGGGGTGGGCACTTTGGGTTCTGGAAGACACTTGGTAAGCTTCGACAAAGTTACTTCTGGCCTGGCATGACGTCTGACACCAAGGCGTGGTGCAGGAGTTGTAGTGTGTGTAGGAGAGTCAAAGGGCCAGGGAAAGATAGGAGGAAGGCACCACTAAAACAGCTGACGGTTGGAGGCCCATTTCAACGAATTGGCATGGACATTCTAGGCCCATTCCCTCAGACAAGGCAGGGGAATCGCTGTATCCTGGTAATATGTGATTACTTCACTAAGTGGCCAGAAGTGATAGCCATCCCCAATCAAGAAGCTCACACAGTTGCCACTGCACTTGTTGACCACTTCATTTGTAAGCATGGTGTGCCATGTGAGATTCACACTGACCAAGGACGAAACTTTGAATCCAAGCTTCTAACAGAGGTCAATAAGTTATTAGGTATCCACAGGACTCGCACAACACCCCTCCATCCCCAGTCAGGGGGATTGGTGGAAAGACTGAATAGGACAATTACAAAGTACCTGGCCATGTTTGTAAGTGATAGCCAAGATGATTGGGATGAGAAGCTGTCCCTATTCCTCCTAGCCTACAGGTCCTCCCCACATGAGACTACTGGGTTTTCCCCAGCCCAGTTGGTTTATGGAAGGGATCTCAATCTCCCAGGCACAATGGTCTGCCAACCTCCTGTACAGCCCACATTGACGGACCCCTACGTCTTTCAGTTGCGGTCCGGATTGGAGCAAGTCCACAATTTCGCCCGAGAACAGGCAGGATGGAAGATGAGGACTCAAAAGGAGCAGTTCGATCGCCACGCCAGGAAGCCCATGTACGAGAAAGGGGACTGGGTATGGGTTCACGATCCCAAGCGATCAAAAGGCAGATGTCCGAAGCTACAGCCCCAGTGGACGGGACCATGGGTGGTTCAAGACAGAGTGAACGAGGTGCTCTTTCGGGTGGCAATGGGACGGCGGAAGCGGCTCCTCCATGCAAACAGAATGGCTCAGGCGGATGTTCAGCCCACAATAGCTCAGACGGACCCGATGCCAGTCAACATCCCAACGGAAGAAGAGGGATGATGTAATGACTCGAGTAGTGGATTGTTGACACATGTGACATGTTGACACATGTTTGGAAGTTGTTGGATAGATTGTTGAAATTTGGATCATTGTTAAAAGTTGATTCTAAAAGGAAATACAAGACTATTTGAAAGACACGATTTTGTTACAATATGTTATAATATAACATATAATATTATGTTGTGAATGTATTGTATATTGAGTGTAGTTGGTGCCTAGTGGAACATTTACCTACCTTCGTGAGGTTGAATTCGTTTGGCCTTTCATTTAATATTTACTCCTAAGGCCCAACAACAACCTATTGTTTCTGATTATGAAGATTGGCCTAAAGTTCTACCGTTGATTTGCGCTTATGTTACTGATTTTTCTAGGTTCTTTGAGCTCTCGCTGTGACAGAACGAACTGCTGGTTCTGCTTTGGGCGGGTTCGGAAAATTCTCAGAACCGAAGTCATTCAAATTTGTACTAACAATTGAACCATTCCGTTTAGAATTTCCGAGATGAAAACAAATATTTCTCTCTGTCGATTCCAACGGCTCAATTGGGAAAATAATGAACCACAATTACGTAGCGACAAATGTAAGTTAATTCGATATAGATTTAATTATGTATAATTTTATCAATATACCAGAAACATCAGGCGTACCGTCCAGCTTCTACACTACGCTTAAATGAAGTCTCGAAGAAAGCTGTGCGATTAAGTCGCTTTTCCGTTCGTCCTTCAGACCAGATAAGTCGGGGAAAATGGTGCGCTTGTCCCACTCAACGTCGATTACATAAAGCGGAGCGACGAAAAGTTCGGTACAAAGTGGGCGAATAACTCGATAGTAGGCCTTGGCACGATTCCAACGACAACGTGGAAAAAACAACAGCATTTTAAACACGTAGGAACGAACATGATATAAGGCAGTGAAGGGTTTTACAGTATTCGATGTGTCATATTTTCTCTTGAGTCATTTTTATATCAAACCAGAGTGTTTCACTCGACCCTCATTTGTCTTGAAAAGTTCTGCCATTTGTCTTCACCTTGCTTGAGTAGGTCTTGTTTATTCGGTGGAATTTACGACGATGGAGCAAGTACAAAGGAATTGTAATGCTGTAACCGTGATTCCCTATACAGTTCAATAAAAACTGGTTGTGTCCCGTCAGTCATGGATGTAGTGGTGCCCTTTGTTCGTAAAAACTTTTGATTCGTAAAGATTCAAGTGCATGCAACCTCATCAAAATGAGAGTAAATTCTCCCGTGGCTAGCTTATAAAACAGTGTAAGTGTCCATCAATTGTCACATTGTGTAGCAGAATCTGCTACCCATATCTGATATAGGTACATTTTTTCTTCATGATTTCATCTTCCAAAGTCGATGTCTAGTCGGAGGATTCACGTCGTTTCAATTCAAGTTCATGGCAGTTTCAATGAATGTTCATAAAGTGCAGAACCATCAATGTCAAACTCTATTAGAGATGGATTGGTACTCTTTCATGCTCCCTAGTTATTAATATCTGTGACGGTCGTTCAACATTCAAACGTCATGATCATGTCGGCAGATCGTATTTCAAGTTTACGAGCAATCTATTACCGTTGATAGATTGTCAACTACATTCACCATTAACAGGCTACCTCCCCGTTTGCCGTCATGATATAATTTTAGTGTCAATTAATAAGTAGGAAATTTATAAATAATTTAAGTTTGATATGGTACTGTTATGTGGCATGGAAGTTAAGGCCATATGGAATATGCCATATTTTTATAAGAACGTTGTAAGTAGTAATTAGTTGAATATATGAAAATCCAGTCATGCAGCATGGCTATAAGAGCAAATTTTCGAAGAAATAACTGGTTTAATGTAAAATGTCTCGATTTTACTGATTTTATAACAAATTTTGTCTCCTTTTTTGGCCGAGTAGCACCTCAGTTTATACATTTTTCAACGCTGAACGCGATAGTGAAATCAAATTGCGATATCTCATATCCGTTATCAGACACATAAGTACCTACATAAAAAAGTTCAAATTCGCACAAATTCTGTCTTGCAGAAATCATATTACGATTTTTGGTGCCTTTTGGCAGTAAATTCAGGATAGTCTGAAACGGATTTTGGTATAAAAATGTTTCGGAAATTTTGGACCGAGAACAATAGTTTCCTTTTCTTCGAAAATTCGCTATTAACGTGCCAATTTTATAATCTATAGATAATTTATATAATTTGTATACAAATTATATAAATTATACGAAAATGAAATAGCTCTATTATAGTGATTCCTTTTGAATAATTCGGTTCTACATAGGTACGGAAATTCTAAGATTAGATACATTATTGTGTTATTCCAGTTTTATGAACACGTACTTAAACAAAATCAACTCTTTGTAAAGTACAGCTTTGGAAACCGTAGGATGTTTATTCAAAGTTATTTTTAGACTATACCGATATTATACCCATGTGGGCTGTCTGACGCTGCACGAAGCTACTTGGTGCTGTAATTATACATTTATTTATTTTTGGGTGCATGACACTAGGTATAAATTATCAACAGTTACATAAATGCTTCTCAACCTGAAACAATCAGCTTTCTACCCTTACTATATTTATATACCAATCAATTTCGTGATGACGTCATCATGAAACTTTCCACGTTGCCATTAATCGTGAAGCAACTTTATAGATTGCTGTTTCGAATTTAAGTGGAAAGCTGATTGTTTCAGGTTGAGAAGCATTTATGTAACTGTTGATAATAATTATTGATACCTAGTGTCATGCACCCAGTTCTAGCACGAAGTGCTATTTGAAATACGTGAACAGATAAGAGGTCTCGATGGAAGAAATGTACATGATGCACTTCCCATGTAGTAAACCAATCCGTTGGTACCCCAGACAGCCTGCCGGATTTCATTTGAGCAAAGGGTGGATATCATTTGCACTTTGATGAACCGGAGAAACTTGTGACCTTTGGTTCTCATCATCCTTGCATTGCACCGTCGCTTCGTGGTTCATCCTTCACCCCAACTTGTGAAAGTCGTGATCTCTGGATTGATTATTAGGTATCCAACCAAGTGCTGCGTCACTTAGAAATTCGTCAGGGTGATGATAAATATCTTGTTCCTGCAAAGGAAGTTATTCGTCGGGAACTTAATGTTTCCAACGTATATTTTGCTCATGATGGGCTAGTTTAGGCAACGGAGGGATTTCCCGTTTAAATATTTAACTGGACACCTCTCACCACCTCTACTCACATTTATTAGTTCCATCAATCTCTAAGAAAAATACATATTATATAAATTAGGTGTCTACATGATACAAACATAAAGCACCAAGCCTCTTACCCTTATCATGGTAATATTATTATAGGACATCTCTTTAGTTGGAAGGAAAAGGGCGGGCGTGGAAAGTGGATATCATAACTTTTTCCGGACGCTCTAGAATGACATTTACACGGAGGGTTTGTTGGGGGGGGGGGGAATATCACATTTCGTTGTTGTTTAAGTTGACAAGACCTGTAGTGTCAATATGCAAGAAAAAATTAAGCATATTATAAATTTATTATTATTAATAAATTGATAAACTATTTATTCGTTTATTGATAAAATATACATAAAATAAATAAATTAAGCAAGAATAAAGGAGAAACTATAGCCTTTCTAACTGAGTAAGAAGAAGAACGTGGTAAGGGTGAAGAACCGGGTTTTCGAAGTTATATAAATATATTTAATTCGGCTCCCTTTCGACCTAGCGACTTGAATATCTTAAAAGGCACTGGCTGAAGTTGAAACGAAGCTCTGTGCAAAATGTCAAGTTAATCGGTGAAGGTGGAGAGGGTGTAGCCTTGGCTACAGAACAAGAAGAAGAAGAACAGGGTAAGGGCGAAAATAGGGTTTTTGAAGTTATATAACTCGGCTCCTTTAGACCTAGCGACTTGAAACTTTCTGGGCTTTCTATTATCCACACCAAGAAGACCCACACCAAAGTTGCTTGGTCAAGAAGGAGCGAGATATGGATACTTGGAAAACGCGTTTCGTGATACCGTTCGTTTTTCTCAACTTGTTTGTTTGGTGGGGCCGAACGTTACCGCGTTCCTAGGTAAATGTGTATCAATCTATTTTTAGTTTACTTTACGAAAGCTCGAAATATTTTCACCGTACATTAAGCGACAGTTGGTCGATAAAATGTGCCAACAATTGAGAGTTAAAATCCATTAAAATTCAATTTTAACCAATCTAATTGTACCATTACTTGTTTTCTTTGATATGATCGTGTTTTAGTAATGTTTTGTGACAAGTAAAAAAATAAAATGCAAAGGGGTCCTAAACATTTTTTCTCTCTGCCCGAATCAGTGTGTATTCAGTGGCTTGAATAATTTCTTATTATCCTGACATCTGTTTGAGTAGAATTAGCTAATACTCAATTAAAATCAGTCTGACTTATGAATACTTGAATTATTAGATTTGGGCCCTCGATACCTTGAATACTATGACATCGGTTGCTCTCTTTCCACCCATTTTTTGATCAAACTTGATGTGATTTTGATCGAATTGACGGTCGTCAGTTTCTCTGGGCCCCAAATTGAGGTCGTAATGTTAATTTGGTCTTGTATTCAGGAGGTAGTTTCCAATTATCTGTACGACCAGTAGGTACTTTCTGTGAACTAATCCGCCTAGTTAAATAACAAACAAACTTAAGTCTATTATACACAAGTTGATGTGCGACTTTATCATTACGTCGAAATGTCTCCATTGTTATTTACTTTTCCATCCTCCTCTTTTAAGATCAAAGATCCGCCCGGTAAAAGAGTGAAAGATGATGCAGTGGAAAGATTGCTGGGGCTACCGTCGGAGCCAAGGGGGAGAGCATCCATTGTCGAGAGGTCTTGAAATGAAAGTCCCCGGTAGTGTGGGCACGTGACAATCACAATCTCTTTCTAGAGGTTGCACACTACCGCTCTGAGCACTACACTATACACTCCCTTGACTTTTTGGCCCTCTGAGTGATTCGCTCATTTCGAAGATGTTATGTGGTTCCTGCTGTAGACGACTGGCCGTTCCATTAGCACCTATGCCGGACAACAAAGGTCTTCAGTTACCGTTCCGCTCATTTTTTTTCCCCTTCCGTTTTCTAACGGAAAATGATCAGCTTTTCTTGGATTGACCCACAATACCCCTCTCACGTGATACCGTATAACGTACTTAACATTATATGCTTCGCACAACACCTTCGTATTCCTCATTTTAAATCGAGGTTCATGTTGTTGTTCAGACCCTGTTATACGAGAACAAAAACAAATCATTCTATACCTCATCAAGTCCTCATAGTTTAACGCCAACAAATGATTAGTAGGTCATCTGAAGAACAAAATTTGTTGCTGTTGACGAACAAACTTCCTCTTCTGACATTCTTATTAGTTTAACCTGATCAAAACCTGTTTCATTAGTCAGCTTACGCATCAAACTCGATTTGGTGCTTATTCGCTGTTGGTGACGACGACTCCCACAAACAATCAATTTGGACAACTCGGGGAAGCAACAAATATTCACGTAATAATATTCTTAACAACCTAAGAAATAACGGAAAATAACGCAAACCACGGACCAGTCAAATTTAGACTCCCGTTAGATGATAATATCTGAGGATTGATAAATTACCAAGTGTATGTTAGCAAACCTCTGTAGGATAAAACCGCCTTGATTACCAGTTGAATGAAATTGTTGAGTTGATGAGGCGAGTCTCAACCAAATTGATTGCTCTCGTAAAGAAAGAGGGTTTAATCAAGCTAACATACCTGCGACGAATGAGTGTCCATCAACTTTTTTTGCCTAATGTTCTTGAGTGTTTCACAGTCATAGATAATTTAAACACTTTCTTTCAAATTTTATACTGCAATATACACAAAATATGCGAACTGAAAAACTAGTTAAAGACGCTCAGAATTTTAATGATTTTATGAATTGAAACCAAGTGTAATGCCACATCAGTAATAATTTTTTTAATTACAAGACATACGTTTTAGGGTCGTGACTTACACTTTGAATCTCAAGAAATAGTCGCATTGAAAATCTACCACTATTACAACTTGATGTGCTGATCGAATAGAGGGTATGTGAAGGCCTATTTCCTACTCATATATGAACTACACAAAAATTTGGTAATCGGTAACTTTACCATACGTATGTAGTTTGTGATAGCAAGTAATAAAGAGATGTACTAAAGCATTACGGTAGAAACTCTTCAACACTACTCCTCTCCCCTAAGAAAGTCTACTCATCAACGAGTGGGGAACGCCGATACATAACCTTCGATTTCCGTTATCTGTTTCACTCTGAATATAATTTTAGTCAGTTCCCTTGGCAGGCGATGGCAGCAGAAAAAATAAACTGCCTTTTTTCAACCCCTAAAGACACTTACTTCCCTTGATCCCGATCCCTGTGTATGAATATTCAGGAATGCCTAGAGACCGTGTTTCAGGAATAAGAATTTCTCTCCGCGTGGATCGATAACTCACTTTGGCCAAAGAGGCTTGTTCGCTTGGCGCCCTTGGCGTGAGTTCTGCGAATGTTTGAAAGCCCATTTGTTGACTCAAGATTAGGAAGTTGGTTCTAGAGGTAACGGAGCGTAAGGGAGTTTGTGTACTTATGATGTATAATGCAGTGTGTTGGTGTTTGCTCTAAGCGCGTAGGTCGAGTATGTTAGGTGCGTGGAAAAAAGAGATTAGCTAATGAGTTGCGGTTGAACATCTTGATGGCATCAGGCGAGAAGCTGCAGAGCCGCTGATTAATCAACCTGTCTCATCTACCCAGACTCCTCGTCACTTCTGGGAACGTAATTTCCCTCATTTTCTCTCCATCACACTCCCTTAACAACTCAATTTACGTACCTTCCTGTGATGTTTGATGATAACTACACCAGCCATTTTTCGACAAAACGGCAAATTCCGATCAACCTGTGACCTTTTTTTCTCCTAAACACGTCTTAGGTATTATTGGGACTTATAATAATTATTAGTAGGTACCTTAAATCTTTGTTTAACTACTATTCGAATCCCATACGAAGAAGATATCTGTCCAGGATATCTTCCAGGAGTTGAACCCAAAGGCCCCTTCGGGTCGAGCTTTTAGGTGGACACCGCATTTAATTATTAATGAAGTCTTCAAAGGCCGACAAAACAATCATGGTTAATAAAGGCTAATAATTTATTGAGTTTGAGCTATTGAGCATCATTAGCCCATGAGGGGTTATTCCCGAACGCGGCGCTCAAGTCATTCACATTTTCGGAAATACTCCTATTTTCGAAAAAACGACTCCTATCACCAAATCCTCTTTAGTATTTTCCTAGAATGTGCCCCTAATTATTCCAACTGCATTTCCGGTCCATTGAGTCCATTGGGGAGGCTGAGGAAGGTTTCTGAGCGCAACGCTCTGGTATCACGTTTCACTCACACTTACTTAAGTGCATTTGATTACATACAGTCAATAAAAATCCAAATAATTATTTTTTCAAGTTTCCGTGCAGTGCCGACTAATCGTTTCTAGTTGAGACATATTTTCTACAAGGGTTTCAAGTACATTTTTACCTATAACAACGCTATGTGCAATATATGTCTGAAAAATAATGTTTGTTGAAATTTGTTTATTGCCTGAATGCTAAATCAATTTACAGTATTATATCTTGTCATAATATGAGTAATGACAGCTACTAACTTTTCTGACCTATACGTTAGAATAAATTGATTTGTATACTGCATACACGCATTGCATTTGGTATACTCTCTTCCTACATGTTGTTAGTTAACTATCTGTGAGTATACGTACGAAAATTCAGATCGTTAAGACGAATAGAGCGGACTTACATTGACCTATACGTTTTACCAATTCTTGTTTTATTATTTTGTGCGTAAGAATAAGAGTAAGGTATAGGTGTGCATTAATATTATTATGGAGTTACCTCATTGAGTATTTCTCAAATTTGAAAGTCAGTCGTAAATTCGTGATTTCCACTATAAATCATTTGTTATGAATAGAACAAAACGTTGTGTTTTTTAGCATTCTACATTTATCAAAACTAGCATCTTCGGGACTATATTCTTAAAATCAACAACTCTACAGGGACCACCATGTTGTCCTTGCGCGATAAAACCTCGACAGCAAATATACGATCTTATGTGTGTACTCCCACTCGTTTCGCATAAAATGACGGAGGGCGCTCCCAAGAACATCTTACAATCTCATGATATCCCAATATCTGGAGAAAAAAAAAATGTTTTAGTATTCATCTTTCCTCGTCTATTTCGTTAATATAACGGCCATGACTGAACACTATGCAACCCAATCGAATAGCCAATAAAGTTTTGCCATAACGCAATCCATTCCATGTTTTAATTATTATTCGATTCACAATGGCGTATTTCTAAACAGCGTTTTTTTTTATGAGTCGTAACTTCTGGAACGTTTTATGAAAGTCGACAAAGAGGCTTCTGAGGGTTCTTTGGAAGGTTGTAAGGCAACTTGTGAGGCGTGAAGAACAAAGGGTTGGGTGGCTTTTTCCCTCACTCACATCTCAACTATAATATGTTACTACGTTTTCCTTGTTGTCAGTATTTACTCAGGTGAACAATATAAATATGTTATAGTATATAAAAAGCATGGTCGTTCTATCCGATTGGGCTGTTGGAAGATCTAAACTGAGCTGATATACCATCAAGAACACGTTCAAGCTCTGTGCGTTGTTACATGGACGCTGGAACAGGTGTCGTTGAAAGAAGTGGTCGTTGTACGTTAATCCTAGAACTAATGCTGAGGTCAACCTGCTGTTTTACCGAATCTATGACGATATATATAGTTTTGAATATAATATAGATTATATATAATCTATGTTATATGAACATGTGAACATGTTTCACCGGTCGCGAAAGATCTTTTTGGGATTGATTAACTCGATTTCGTATTACAGGCTGGCCCAAAAACCATAAAGGATGATGGTAAAAAAAGGTCAATAATTAACAATTAATAATGATTACTAATTAATTATTATCGTCGAAAATAATATACTAAAATCAGAACAACGCAAATTTCAGGATACCGAAATGGTATTTAACCATTAGTCCGTGGTTTTGGTGTTACCGAATGGCGCATTAATACTCGTCGGATTTATCCTAATAGCGGATTTGTGTTGACAAAATCCTCCTTTTGCCATTTATGACATACCCACTTGCTTTTCTTGAATCGGATGTACCATGTGTGTTTGTACAGTTTATAAGATTTGACTTTGCATGAGAGGGAATCCCAAATTCAGTCTTAATATCATAATCTGACAGGGAAGAGACGTTTTATTATTGGGACTAAGTTTTTGGGTATTCGACCTACAAAGCGGAAATTTGAAAGGGAGCCTCCGGGGGACTGATGAAGACGAATGACTGGTTCCGTATCAGCTCTGGGGCTAATTTCTTTCGTATTCGACCAACAAAGTTGAAATTTGAAAGGGAGGCTCAGGGATACAAGTTATAAGAAAACAGACTTTTTATTATACAGAGATGTTATTCGAGTTTATCAAGTTTCAGATCATTGTAATGGTTTGCAGATTTTCCCTTGCTTCTCGTGTTTTTCGTTAGGTCTGTGAAAGCAGACCAGGATATCCCCCCTCTAGGTCGGGCGTAATTGCCTGACCTCCCCGGATTACAGGGGGAACTCAGCAAACCATTCATTACATCATTCAGAAAATCAGGAAACTCGCTAGAGCATGTTCCATTTTTTATTATCGAACTATTAAATCTTTTAAATAACCAAAACTAAGTTGAGATGAAACGGGCGGTTCATTCAGATACGTTTCATTGCTCGACTGGTTTTACCCACTTTGCATCGTGAGTTTCCAAACCAGTTCTAGCATCATCTGCCTGCGATAAGCGTTACAAGAGTAGAGCAGTCGAGTATAATTCGAACAGGATTTTATAGCTAGTAGGCCGAGAAAAGGCGTTAGTGAAAACGTTTTAGGCAGACGAGTTCCGCATCTGGCAAGACTTGGTAGGTTAGGTGACTGAGGATATTCGGCCTAGCGGTACTTCCAGATAGAGGGGACGGTCGGGCTCGAGATGTCCTTGGCGTGCCTAGAAAGAAGAAATGTCATATGAGATCCTCGAGAAACATATTCTTAATACTTCTAATACTTATTATAGGATCTTACTAGATTTATAACTGTATCGGTATCTGTATACCTAATCGGTTCTATTCAAGGTTGTTATGTTTTGTATTCATTCGAACGAATGAATAAATGAAAAGTGAACTTTTACAAACGGGTTTGTATAGAACTTCCTGGGTCTGATTTCAAAATGATCATCTTCAAATATCGTACCCTCAATCTTATTTCAATGCATCAAATATTGAATGGGTTTTATCGAGATGCTTTGATATAAATTATATGATTGTGTTCAGATGTAATTCACGATCGTTAAATGCGATGCAATCTACTTGGATAACGTGAATTGGCCACCATTGAACCCATCAAGCAGGTTGAATTATACTTTTCTACCTCTGTTAATGGAGGCGCTGCAGTGGTTATTATTAAAGTTTCATTAACAATTTTATAAACCTGTAATAAACCGCTGTAATAAATAAATCTTTTATAATAACATTAAACGTTGTCAATTCAACAAGTACTAGTAGGATAACCCCAAAACGAAAGATAATTACAAATCATCAACAGCGCGTTCTATTCAAGAATCGTTCACAGTAGTCGAGATTAATTATAAATCTTGGATACTTAATTTTAATACTCTTTTGTTTTGGGGTTATGATTCTTGTTGAATTCAGCGCTTGTGTCGAACTATTGGTGACGCCAGTATAAAAAATAGATGTTCGGTATTACTTTTGACAGCTTATCCCATGTATCTTCGGTAAATATTCATTTCAAACAAATAGATTTCGGAATCAGTCTGATTACTATTCCGTAGGTTATTTCGAAAATCATCTCAAGGTCCCATGACGAGTATTCTCAACGGGAAATTAAATGCAGGTGTTCCGCAAGGCAACGTCTTTGGCTGCATACTATATTTACGGTACACAAGAGACGTACCACAACCAGTGGATAAACTTACAGCAACTATAATAGTTGCTGTTGAGACTGCTATTGGTGCAGTTGGAAACTCCGCTGCAGAAGCCACCAGTGAACAATGTACTAAGCTGGACGAAGCAATGGAGGGTTGAAACAAACAAGTTGAACGAAACAAATCTATCCATGCTCTGACCCATTAATGATACCTTATGCGGATGAGGCAAAATACCTTGCCGTGATTCTCGGCTGCAAGCTGAGGTGGAGAGCTCATGTAAAGAAATAGAAGGACGAGCTCAACTCAAGATTCAGGAAAATTTACTGGTTACTTGCTACTATACCTGCACCTAAGTAAACCAATCGGGGGTGGCACCGAGAGAAGCAATATGGGACCCGTACAAACGTTCTAAAATAAAGTTCGATGCACCTCGCTACATAAGAACGGATGATTTCCATAGTGATTTACAGATATACTTAGTCGGCTTCAAAAACATCCAGACGTTGATCCTACTTGACACCAGCGACGACGTACAGAGACTGAAAAGGACCAACCCAATGGACGACTCACTAAGTGTTGAGTGGTGTGAAGCGGATCCGGTAGTGATGCATTGACCACCAAAAACGCTCTGAAGTATTAGAAAGAAGTTGCCAGATTTTGTAATACAGTTGTAACATGAATGATCAAATTATACAAAAATCCACATTATTGGAATTTTTTATTAACAAGGAGCCGGTGCTTTTACTTCGTGGCAGCTCCGTATCCGTTGTTCCTCTGAATCATAATCGATTAATGTTTTTTATTCTATCTGGAGCATGTCACTTTATTTTGTTCCGGTTCCCTTCGTTAAAACCCGTGTAAAACATCGTAACATCAACCAAATTAGGTCCCTGAGAATGTAAACTGTGTCATCTCGAAATCATACGATGCTCAAACGGTAGCGTGGATAATTCACATCTACGGGAGCGTACAGCAACTAATTACCGAGCCAGACATCTGGCGAGCATAATTCCGAGCTTCCACGCAGCATGTTTCGTCTAGTTGTAAATATTTCAATTACCACTTCCTTTCAAGTCTATGCTCTTGTAAAGGGAAATCGTCATGTTATGGAACTATTCAGCGAAACCAGAACAACGCTCATTATACCGTGAGACATATCATTGGGTAATCGTTATCCTTATTCTGTAATGGCTATGCCATTAGTTATGTTCATGCGCCTTAATGAGGGTGATTGCACTACCAGCACAATTTAACTCGATTCGGTTGTCCAACTAGGATTCTCCAGCTTTTTTAAGGCTATAGTTAGTGCGGAAATTCAATTAGTGGATTTAGTTCGCTTCAAGTAGAAAGTTTCGCCGTTGAACTAAGTGATAAAAATGTACCTTGTAGGTATAAATAAAACTCACCGAAATAAAATTAGCTACCGTTTACCTTTAGACGGCCGTTCACGTGTTAGGTACATATTTATTCAGCCTCCACCACCCCATCATATATACAAGTGTAGATTCCCTTCGTGGCTGAGAATTCCGAAATCGGGTATAAAGAGATTTCACCTTTTTCTGTTCTCACTGTACTGCTAAATTTGCCTTTTTTCAAAATAGTACTAGTACATAAGGTTCCCAGAAGTATCCTACAACAATTTTAAATCTATTAATGCTCATATCGAAATATCGTGAGGGTTAGAAGACGTTGGCTGGTTGACTAGGAGGTGGTTGATGAAATTATACTGTACAAGAATGTTTATTTTTAGTTTTCTACCTGTACAGCATCAAATTAGACGGTGTTAACTCTTTGGTGATTCTAGCGCTTTTAGCGGCTGATTTTCGACATTCTGACTGTGCCACGCTATCTTGCGCAAAATTCTGATTAAGACAGTGTCTTAACTTCAATTTTTCCAAATTATGGGTGAGGCTGTGTTGCTTCTTAAGCGACGATATAGAATGGCCGGATGATTTCAAAGCGTATAATTTATTCATTTCTCCAACTTTTCACACACTTTGATGAGGCAGTGATTGGAATGATTTCTCTGTTGATCTCCCAATTTTATTCATAATTTCGAGGGTGAAGTGGCAACAAGGCCTACCTCAAATGGGGCTAAACAACATGGCCTATCTGAGACAGGGCTGTTCAACATGGCCTAACTGACATTTTTGGGCATATTGACTTTTTTTATTCAGCGGGATTCAGATTAAAATTATTCATCATCCCGTAAGTTTGAGCCTGTCAAAGGTTGAGCCTGTCAACACGATCGTGAATCAAACGGTTGAAATACAGGTCAATTTTCATACTAACGAGCTGTTTGGAACATCATATGGTTTTAGTGATGTCGAGTTTTTTGTTCTGAGGTACGTTTCGTGCTACGGAAATGAAGGTAATTTCGAATGTTTGTTGGTAGGTACTTCTTTTTATAGGTACATTTTATTTGTAATTAATTCATCATCTCTATCATTCAGGTTCTGCACAAAGCAACCCAGGCGATTCCAACAGCCGGATATCGTATTAATTAATTATTATTAATAATAAATACAAATTATTAATGCCTAACAATAAATTATTATAATTTTCACTAGGTACCTCCTTGATAAAATTAATAATTAATCTAACATTTAGGATCTAGACATTTGGACCTAGTGATCTAGACAGAAGGGTGATCTGTACAAAGATTTTAAAACTGTTATGTTTAAGGAAGACACAATTTATTTTTAAATGTATTTAACGAAGGAAGTGTTGAGCAACTTTTGTATGAAGAAACAATTTTTTTATGATGGAAATAGGAATTGTTAAAAAATACTTAACTCGACGGTAATTTGATATTTTATATAATGGAACTGTTGAGAGTACAAGTAGATTCAAGATTACGATCCGTATTTACATAATGCTTATTAATATTAGTAAGGAAGAAATGGAGGTTTAAAATATTTGGCTCCCCTTGACCCCTCTGACGTCATCCATTCCTGCCGGTCCACGTACGTCATCCATTCCTGCCGGTCCACGTACGTCATATCCTGTGAGGTGTTCTTGCCGGCCACTTGTCTGACGTCATCCACCCCCTGCCGGTCCACGTGCGTCATATCCTGTGAGGTGTTCTTGCCGGCCACTTGTCTGACGTCATCCACCCCCTGCCGGTCCACGTGCGTCATATCCTGTGAGGTGTTCTTGCCGGCCACTTGTCTGACGTCATCCACCCCCTGCCGGTCGACGTACGTCATATCCTGTGAGACGTTCTTGCCGGCCACTTGTCTGACGTGATCCACCCCCTACTGGTCCACTTACGTCATATCCTGTGAGGTGTTCTTACCAGCCACTTGTCTGACGTCATCCACCCCCTGCCGGTCCATGTATGTCATATCCAGTGAGGTGTTCTTGGCGGCACCTGTTTGACGTCATATCTTTTGACGTAGTTGGTCGCTTGTGTTGCGACGCCATATTATCTGAGAGGCCCGTGGATGAGGTGAATTAAGGAGACAAAATAGACTTCATATCGAATCGAGGTGTGTATTTGAATTCTTCTTCTTAGATGATTTGGCTTCAGACATGCCAGTCATAGCCATTGGATTCGTGATTCAAAGCAACCATAAAGTGGGTACAGCTTTCGTACGAGTACGCAACCACGAGGGACATTTTATGTCTTTGCGCCCACACCCACACCACGTACCTCGTAAGTAGGGAAGGAATGGTGATTCCACTTATCACTGTTATCACCACCCCCCGCCCCGCCCAAGGTCATGTGACGTCACAGGCTCCTACGTCACAGCCTCCTACGTCATATTCATGGATACTATAAAGCTATACATGTAGTATCCATACAAATGATACCTTAATTGTGTAAATCGTCATGGATGCTACAAAATTAGAGTATCCATACGTTGGATCACTTAATTGTGTAATTTCCCGCCAATTTTCGAATTATTTTACCGCTCATTTTCAAATACTTCTTTTCCTACATACGTCATAGCATGGATGAAGCATTGATAAGTTATAGCATGGATTTTTTCAAGTATCCACCCGATTCTCCCCGCCACTTTTCAAAATTATCATATGGCTTTCCCTCTCATTTTCAAAATACTCCCCCTTCGCCCCCTCCCTTTAATGACTTAAGACCAGCTGTTTCCCACCTTTTCCAACGGTCATTCCCCCCCCCCCCACCCTCCATACAACAAATCATATGGCTTTCTTTCCCTCTCATTTTCAAAATACTCCCCCTTCGTCCCCTCCCTTTAATAACATAAGACCAGCTGTTTCCCGCCTTTTCCAACGGTCATTTCCCCCTCTCTCCCTCCATATAGCTTTCCCTCTCATTTTCAAAATACTCCCCTTCGCCCCCTCCATATAATGACATAAGACCAGCTGTTTCCCGCCTTTTCCAACTGTCATATCCCCCTCCATGAACAGCTGTAGGCTTTCCCCGTCCATTTCCAAATGTTCTCCCCACCAACCTGTAATTTTTCAAATACCTCCCGCACCCCACTTCTTCTTCTGCTTCTTCTCATGCCATCTTAATCATCATCTGGTAATTAATCTCCCACCTTTTTCTTACCCGCCAATTTTCAAATACTTCTGCTCCCCCTCTAAAGAATGCTCTGTCAGGTTGTCATATGATAGCACTTGATACATGAAACCTGAATGGTCAGCATTCACCAGGAAACAAAGGAACGTGGGAAAGAAATGTGTCAGCATGGAGCAAGTTTTAACAGGGCTCTGAAACAGTAGCACGTGTCAAGGTCACCATTCATATCTACCAGGAACTAGCTGGTCAGCTATGCAAGTATTCTCATGAATCCTGAGGTTACTGACACTCCCTCTCCCCACAGTACATCCAAGTTCTATCCCCCCTCTCACGACATTAGGTAGCCGTGGTGGGAGTGTTTCTTTCATATAGGTAATCCCGTTTTGAAAACTCGTACTGTCTAGTGATATCGATTAAGAGACTTCTTCTTCTTCTCTGGTCAACTCTTCCATCGATACAGGGTATGTGAATATTGTCATACTTTGTTTTCTTTGATCAGTTATTCCTAAATATTGCATTATTCATGTTATGTGTGTGTTTTGTTAAATAAATAATCGTATTTTCCATCTCTTTGCAGATGAACTCTCTACTTAACAAGCTCCAAAGAGCCGCCTCCATTGTTGAACTCAGATCGGTGGAAAGTCTAGCGATAGATACACCTTATGCTGTTATGAAAATGAGCAGAGTGCAAACCCAACATGGTCCGGCAGTACAAGTATATCTCCAAGAACTTACTGATGGCCAAATACTAAAAGAAGAAGAAAATACGTTTCGGGTATACCTGCCTAAAAGGGTCTCAGAAGCTATCACTCCAGAAGATGTGGATAATTACAACTCATCAAATACTGTCTACACGCTTGTATACAGAGGAAAACTCGGAAGGACCTTCCTTATCGATTTTAACTAATTTATTCAAATATGAAATGTAAATGTGTAATAAATAAATAAACTGAAAAATAAAAAAATTAATTAAAAAAAAAAAAGAAAAAAAGGAGTGTGAGTTCATAATGGTTGTCACACACTGAACATTGCGAGGATGGGGCAATGTTTATTTCACATAAAAAAATAATGATGTTAATAATAAAAGAAAAATATCAGGTTTTATGAGTTAGTTTTATTCAAGATGTCTGACCGTGAAGACGTTAAGTCTTATTGCTGCTTACGTAAATGTTTCGAACATGTTGGAGATTGTGTTGATGGGATGGCGTGTGAAAAATGCCGTTACTTCAGTTTTTGTCATTGCAAATGTAAAACCAGGATAAGCGAACTACGGAAACAACAAAAAGAAGTAGAGGGGAGTCTGAAATGTAACATCTATTGAACTAACCAATAACGACACCCTATTGGATAAACCCCCTCTCTCTCGCCCTATTTTTTACCATGAGTCATCTCACTCACAACAAAAATAAGTTTAGTTTGTGTTCGTCCTGTGATCAGTGATGGTGTTACAAATTGAAAAAATTCGTTTTGACAAGCGTGGGCTCAAAGGAGTCGATATAAGAACAGATGAAGATATTGGGTTGAAACAAGTTGTCATCTATAACAAATCAAACCGTATCGTTATACCCTCTGATGAATGGCTCTTGATCGAAGACAATCTGCAAAGAAACTTGCCAGCTTACATCTCTCAAAGCTACAAGAAAATACGAAAGGAGGATCACCCAGTAATCATATCAGACACTTGGTTATTTCGAGTCCAGTTTGGCATTCCTTCACAACGTAAACATCGTTCGCTTGTGATACGTGAAAAATTTGAGTGGTTCGTTGATTATCATCATAGCATTAACGAAATCGCTTTAACTCGTAAAGATGCGTCACAGCTGTATGATAACCTGCAGAAGATACATGATTACCTTTTTGTGACCCAATGTACTAGAGGTCACATAATTGATAATCCACCAAGTTTCGAGGGAGTATTACCTAACACAACAGACCCTAGTATGTTTCATCAGCCGTCTGACTACAAGAGTCCTCAAAATTTACAAGGAGAGTGTGTCCCCTCAGCAGAGATATTTGATCTAACAACACAAGATTGGACTCACTTACTCGAGGAGATGGAACAAATAATTCAAAGAGGATATGAGCCATTGCTCGGAGAATGCGTTGTGAAGAACCCAGGTTCATCGTAATTATGGTTTAAATTCATATGCATCTTACATCGAATATTATTTGACTCGAACACTGCTCAACGTTAACACGATGAGTTTGAAGAGAAATCTTGCCAAAGAGCTGCATAAACCCAAACGACGTAATTATCAAAGATCGAAAGTTGTGGTCAAACATATTCTCGATGACTTATGGCAAGCCGATTTGATTGATTTAACTAAAAATTCTGATAAAGGGTTCAAATATTTATTGACAGTAATCGATGTCGGTTCGAAGAAAGCATGGGCTGTACCCTTGAAGAAAAAACTTGGTAGAGATGTCAGTGCAGCGCTGACATCAGTCTTCCGAGCCAGTAAACTCGTACCAAAAAATCTACAAGTCGATCGGGGGAAGGAGTTTTACAACAGACATGTTTTGGAGCTTATGAAGAAGAAAAACGTCAACATGTATAGCAGCTACACAGAGCTGAAGGCTTCAGTTGTGGAGAGATTAAATCGTACTCTCAAAGAATGGATGTGGATGGAGTTCAGCGTGCAAGGTAACAGAAGGTGGGTAAAATTAGTGCCTATGCTTCTCGACCGCTACAATCACCGGATCCATCGCTCAACAGGTATGAGACCCGCTGATGTGAATAAGAAAGACGAAAAAACTATCCTTGCAAGGCTGTTTCCGCAAGTAACCAAGTCCCCACCAAAATTTGCTATTGGAGACAGAGTTAGGGTGTCAAAAATTAAAAACCTGTTGGACAAAGGGTACTTACCTTCATGGACCAACGAACAGTTCGTCGTCGCACGCATACGAAGAGATGATAAAGTACCAACTTATAATTTGCATGATGTCTACGGAAATGAGATAAAAGGAAGATTTTACGAGCAAGAGATGAAGAAAACCGACTTTCCAGATCAATATTTGGTGGAAAAAATACTAAAAAGAAGAAATGGTAAGGTTTTGGTTAAATGGCTTGGTTTTGATGACTCTCACAACACGTGGGAAAATGAAAACAATGTTGAATTTTGAACAAAGCTCTGTTTTTTTTTTTTCGTTTATTTTATTTATTTTTTTTTTTACGCATGTAACAGATATAATATTAGTTTTTAAAAGAAATACATACATTCTAAAAGAGATGATGACTATACACATTTATTTTTCATCCTTATTCCTTAAAATTATTAATGAGTACATAATTATGTTAAGCTATTTCCTAATAGGTAGGTTAAGCATGGATCAAATCAACCGATCTTATACATAATAAAATCTAAGACATAAATTATCAAAGTAAACATTATTCCTATTTCATTGACGGACATTTGAATTACCTACCCACCAAGTTCGGGCAACATCAAAATTTGTTAATCAGAGAAATATTTTAAGTAGGTAGCACTTACATACAGACATAAATATATAAAACATGAATTTTCTACAGAGTATCAAAAACATCCTAAAAATATATACATTTAGCTACATGTATAAAAATAATTTACCAACAGAACGGTTTTTTTTTTTCCAATTATTTGTCACTCTGTTTCACAATTTGACAACAACTCGTAACCTATGGATCCTCTGTAACCGTGTGGTATCGTTCTTACCCTATCACTTAGAATTTGTCTCTTGTCATCAAAGAAACTCAGAGCAGTTTTCTGTTGATTTAAAGTATGTACTACATGTAATTTGGAAGATAAGGTTGAGAAATTTACGCTCAATGAGCTCCCAGTATCCAATGTCTTTTTAAAATCGTCAAATGATAGATGGTTTTTCACTGTTGATTTTTTAATACCTTTTGCTTTGGACAGCTCCTGATTTCCAAATTTCAAGGAATAAAGTTTTGGTCTAAGACCAATAAATTCTTTAATCGGGACACCCGCTGCTTCGTCTTTCAGCTTTCCCACAACCTTTTTGTTTACATCGGAAAAACAGGGATGATCGTTGGGATAATTACTAAAATCCATTAAATCGCTCAAAGATGTATGGAGATCCTCGTATATATTGCTAGTCTTAACATCAAGGATCAGCGAATCTGTATCCATGTAGCACAGATCTACGTGACTTTTGCCTCCAAGAGTGGGGAGTAATCTATCATAGTAAATATGATACATGTGAATTTTAGATAATTCCAAAATGGTAAAACCCACATAAATTGGGGAGTCAAACTTAATTTTTACTCTGTCCATGAGGACTCCAATTAATGTTTCCTCATAAATATAACGATCATTGAAATTGGGTTTTTTAGCCAATTTTAGTAACTCCTCTTGGGATGTTACAAGACGGAAATCTTTGAATTTCCGCTTGTTCATCATGGATCTACCAAAGACAGAGTTATTTGCTAACTTATAATAGTCTTTATCAAATTCCGATGTTGCAGCCGTCCTCAATTGGGTGTTAAAGTCAATGTAAGGGGCAAGCCACCTAGATTGCTTGAAAGTGAGGACTCTGTGGATCGTTCGTACAATCAGACCTGCACGAATTCCTTGCTGCAAATTAATATAATGGGAGACATAATGGTCTTTGTCAAACTGTGTGGTCATCAGTTTCTTGATACTGGCTCCAGGAGGTTTCATCGATTCAGGGAAATAAGGAAAATCAACATGGGAGTCGTGGAGATGAGGAGGGTACGAAATGGAGACGTCGAGAACGTATCCTTGCTCCCCATCAGTGGGGAGTGTAAGGATATTGAAATTTTCAATTTCCTCATCTTCGAGCCACCGAAACTCGCCAGTGGGTAGACACTGACTCATGACAAAACCATAGAGGTTATTGACGTCAACGTAAAGAATGAAATTTGACGATTTGGATGGATCATAGGTCTCAGGAATCATCGGATTGTTGGCCGCAACATGACGCTTGACACATTGTGTTATTCCCCCTCTAATCCCTGATTCGATGAACTGGAGCATATCAATATCAGTCAGTAAGTCTAATTCCACACCTGTCATCTTCAACATCACCTGCCAGAAAAATCCAGGGGATGTGAAGGACCAAGACGGATCAAGACCGTATTGATTACGGCTGATTACACGATAAGTCTCAAAAACGTCACATAATAAAATAATATCAGATTTTAAATACAAGACTGTATATTCAAATAATGTTCCGAGCTTGAAATGGTTCCACACATTTCGTGCGTGCTTATAGTCAGCATCACTAATGTGTTCTTCAGTCAGCTCGGAGTAGAATTCTTGTATTAGTGGAAGCGAGCGTTCTTCCAAGACTTCCCAACTCTTAATATACCCATAAGGATACACACCTTTTCTCAATAGATGGGAGCGGTCAGTATCATTTGGGAAAACGGAGGTCATCTCAGGAAAACTATTCAAATTTTGAACAAGGCTCGCAAGACTGGCCGATAGAAATCTAAAAGAATCTAAGAAACGTATTTTGATACTACAATCTTCAAATTTTATAGAAAAACTTATATACCTTTCTGATGATTCAGCAATCACTTCGAAGCGAGCTTGGATGTATTTCAAATGTTTGACTATGAAATGAGAATCGTAACCGCTCAAATTATGAAAATAAACCGGAACAAAGTTTGGAAGTTTCAATTGAAGATTACATTTTTGGCACAAAGTGTAACGATATCGTCCGTTCAAGTGGTCATGATCTGCAACTTTTATGGTATACCTATTGAAAAGTTTTCTACATAAATCACAATTTTTGGCAGCTTGGTGGCGCTGAAGTTCTGCAGGAGACCAATTGATTGGAATATTTGTTTTGTACGCAAATTCAATGTCTTTACAAATACTGTGTAATGCGTTCAAAAAGTCAGTTATACAGTCAGCTCCGGTGAAAACCGTCAATTTGTTTTCTATTAAATTTTGATAGTAAGATTTTACGTAAAAGCCTGCGCAAGTAGGTATATGTACATCTTGAGTGTTTGGTCTCTCTGATCGTGGACAGGAGGGATTGGTGGGTTGTAACATGCATTCTATGTCAGCATAGATGACCACTGGAACGGGTAAAAGAAATTTGAATTTATTAAATTTAACTTTTGGCAACTTAGGTAATTGATACTGACAAGGGGCGTACTTACGACAAAATAGTAAATGATCTTCCAACCTTTGCTCAGCGGGCTTACCTACACAGTCAGTGTTATACGTCTTGAAACACCTCTTACAAATTACGTGACTAGTCGCATGTCTCGTTAACTGTCTGTTCACTAATCTACTCAAATTTCTAATGTAACAATAATGAGTGCTGTCCCCCGATTGCAAGTACAACAAGTCAATGTGAAGTGAAGTGTTGTTTAGGTTTACAATCGGGGATATTCTTAGCGGATACACGATGTCTTCATCATCTAAGGCGTAAATGTTCACACTTAAATTGTTTCTTTGTTCAAAAATTCCCACATCTTTAATCTCGACAGGAAACTGTAAACCGGAAAAGTCATAGCTCTCTTGTAAATGTAGATAAAAACACGGGTTGTAGGTATTCTGTTCCCCAGGCGATGTTAGCGATCCTAAAACTGCGTATTTGAAGCAGTACTCATCCCAGTTTACAACGTTTATAACAGCACCTTTGGCACGGATCTTCCGTGGGAGAGGAATATGTATGGCACCCCCTTTCAGAGGCCTATACTTAGTGATTTTGAGCAAAATGCCTCCAACGCTCAGCAGAGTCCACCCCGATCCCTTTTTTTCAAATGACTCGAGTTCCGCAAGCATATCTTCGATGTTTACCCATAGAAAGTCATCCAGCTGGTCACATGAAACTAGCACCTGGGTTTTAGTTTTGAAATTCGCCAAAAGGAACTCAGAATGGTCTCTGCTCAAGGTTGGTTTCGCAAAAGTGGACTCTAACCACAAGCTGTATTTCACACCCCTCCAACCACCAAGGTATGAAGCCAAAGTGTCTTTCAGTATATGCATAGTGGAGAGGAGAAAAAACTCCACAGATTTTATACTATTGAGGTTTTGGAAATAAATGTCGGCTGCTACCTCCCCTGCACGTATTACCACCTCGCCCGTGGCATTAGGTACGGATGCAATCCCTGAAGTCCATCCTCTTCTATCAGTGGTATTACATATTATTTCTAGTGCCCCGGTATGATGAATAACCGATGGGCGAGACGTGTTACCAGAAGAGGTTGATGGGAGGTGGAGATCCTCAGCTGACATAGTTTTGGAATAAGTATGGTCCATGGTTCATGCAAGAAAAAATCTGAAATTTAAAAAAAAAAATTTAATGAAAAATATTGATTAGGATATACATACAAAACATTAATATTTCTGCACATGTCCAGTGATAGGAGTATATGATACAAGCTTATCATGTATAATTATAGCTACACAACTAGTATCTGAAGGGAAACTCTCGGAAAATTGGATTTCGAGTCTTACATCTACAGCACCCTCTTTTACAGAATCCTCTTGCTTAGAACAATCAATACAAATTATTGGACTTTCTTTAAATGTCTCTCGAGTCAACAATGGCGAAGGGTGTTTCCAGTTATAGTATGACTGTTGGAAACGGATATAGCTATCATAAAGCTCTCCAAATACTGCATGTTTCAAATCTATGGTTTGATCTTGAAAAGGAAATTGCTCATTATTCAGAAACAAACGAAAGCTTTGTATTGGAACTGTATCAGGGAGAGACATATTTTTGGTAATGTCATTTTTCTTATTTCGATAAAAAGCAACAATAACATAGCGAGGTTTTTGTAGTTGGTTACAAGTTTTTATTGGCCAAGTGAATGATGATGTATTAGGTACCGCCGGGTTTTCATGGAACTCCCAACCTCTGAACACGAGGGGTAAAGGGGGATCTTTTTTAGTAGTTAAGTACATTTCAAGCTTAAGTTTGTCTGCAAGTTTAACCGCTGGAACAACCCAGTACACTTTTTCCAAAACGATGGATACATCCGTATGAGTGGCATTGCCGTGAAAAACGTTCAAGTCATTGCTAGAACGGGTGAGGACTAACTCTTGAGATACACCTGTCACCACCCGATTTTCATCTTCGAAAAATCCCATCCAATAGCGTAGTGGTATGCATACATTGAAGAAACCTCCGGCAAAATAAACCGAATTGGGTGCAAACAAGCTCGAATTTGGATTTGAGATTCCTGAATTTGATATAGCATTCACATCAGCTTCTCTAAATGATATGAGACCTTTTAAAGTCGATACGATTCCTGGATTTCTGACTTGGTCCACATCGGTACCGTTAATTCGATATGTAACAGTATCAAAAAGATGTGCGAATCCATTGTTGATGATATGCAAAGGTTCTGTTGACACCCCTTTATTCACCTTGCCTACCAGTGATAGGTAGCTATCAAAAGGTGCATACGTATCGTTATTATTTATTACAATTCGTATTTCGGCATTTAATCCAAGATCTGACATATTGAATGGAGCGTTTCGGATTAAATGATAACCCACTATTCTATCAGCCATTGCTGGTGGCCTAGTGATTTGAAGTGAAGGTTCCATGGCGTCTCGCTCTGTAACCCAAGTTCTGTAGAAATTTGATGTTACGTGAAGTTAGCCCCGTGCTCTTCTTCTTCTTTCCTCCTCCTCCTCCTCCTGTGCTCTCTGAAAATGATGGTTTTTGTAGATACTGGTCAAATCGTTCGGACGTTTTCTTGAATACAGCTTTGTTGTTGTTGTTGTTTCTCTCGGTGTCAGTTGTAACAAAATCGAAGCCCATTCGTATGATTTACAAACGAACCAGTTCTAAGACAATGGTGATATTTTCTTTCCTGAAGTCGAGAAGAGAACCTCTTTCGTCAACCACTCGAAGTTGAATGAAATCGATAACGTTCCTGTTTATCCTTAAATACGTCATTGGCGATGGAGCGTAGTTGATTCGAAAATTAACCTCAACGTCCGGGCAAAAGCTGTGCAGTATAGTCGAAGGAGAAGAGTTGAAGTATGACGAGTCGGAGGCCAACAAATTACACTCTATATGGATTGAGCTATAGTTGAAAATATCGACAGGACTTGGAGCAAGATGAACCTGATTTTTGTTCAAAATAGTTTTTGACGTGAACCCTAGGAGCGGTCCAACACTGTCATCTTTCGTCATATCCACATCGAACGTAGCTTGAAAATTCACCCGTCCTGTGTTCCTATCAACACCAAACTTTATACTGTGCTCTGTCATGGATGAAAATTTCTGCTTTGTTTGTCGCATCACTTCTTTAACTCTTGTTTCAATGAACTCAAATATATCTTCCATCCCATATGTGCCAGTTGGGAATACAATAGTTGGCATTCCTACAATGTAGAAACGATCCGACAAATTGGTTTTGATGTTGGAAATGGTGTTGTAACTCATGAACGAACGCATCCCAATTCCATATTCTCGATCACTTTCTAACTGAATCGGGGGGAAAATCGTAGCGTTTAATACGCTTTCCTCAGCACTAAGGGTAAATATTCTAGACATCTCTCTATCATTAAGAAGAGACAACAGAAATGTCCACAATGTATACAGTCAACGTCTTGATATTGAATGTTGTTGTAGTATATTGCACAATTCTTTAAATATCTTACTACCTGTAAAGGGGGTTCAAGACCGAAGGAATCGTAGTATAGTGCTATAGAGCCACTCTTTCGAAGTGCTGTCCAATGGGTTCCATCTGATGATGTGGAGGGGGCCAAGTTGATGATTAACCGCTCGTGAACATGGGGCTTTTTAGGGAGTTCGTCTTTCATGAAGACACCTCTGAAAAATGGCACTTGATCCCGTAGAAAGCTATCTATTTCAAAATTATTCAGCGCTCTATTTGGTAATTTATTCAACAACGTTTGTATTGGTTCATTATGAACCCTCTTCCTTCCCTGTTTTTCTTTTTGCCTTTCGTAGTGCTTTGACGTCGACGCTTTTTTGGAGAAATGTTTGTTGAACTTATGCCGTGACCGCTCCCTGATTTTCGTTGCCCTTCCATAGCCATATTGTGGCGTTTCAGCTCTGCCAATTCCGAGTCTCCCCGTTTGGTGTCTTTTATATTTTTTATAATTTGCGATACACCAGACCCTATCCCTCCTATCGCGCTGAGGCCCGCCAAAATTGGTATTAAGGCTGGAAGGAAGCCCCCTCGAACTTTCCTTCCCCTCCTCCTCCTCTTTGCGTTTTGCTTTGGTCGCATTTTGGTTTTTTGTTGATTTTTGACACATGGTTTCCTTTTAGAAGATCCGAACCCTGCGCCTACGGTCAATTTCCCCTTCATAGCTACACCAACTGCTAGCGCTGCAAGCCGTTCCTTCAATGTCGCCGTACTATCCTTGACTCGGGAAAACGCTTTGCTGGCGAGAACCTTATCAGACTCGTGTCGAGCCTTCAGGTCATTAAACTTGTTGTAGGCGAGATCGTGTTCTTTACAATACGAATCCAAGATTGAAACTGGATGTACACCGTTTTTGATCTGACTTATAACGTCATTACCAGGTCCACAAAAGTTCCCATGCACCATTATAGGGAATCTATTACGGTTTATCAACTCATTTAGGAGACCCATATCACTCATTCATTCAGACTTGACTAGATATATACATATATATATATATATATTCTAAACCCATCTGCTTATATACCCCAGTTTGAAAGATGGAGCTGCGACAAATGGAAGTATCTTTTCCTATGAAAAACTACGACGATGTATCACATTCAGAAATTGGTGGGGATGAAAAAACCAGACGTAAGAATGGACCTCTCCTGCCAAATAATGTTCGTGCAATAATATGCGGACCTTCGGGGAAAGGAAAAACTAATTTTTTGCTCAACTTGATCCTCTCTGAAAACTCTTTGAAATTCGCTCGACTTGTCTTATGTTCAAAAAGTCAACAACAAGATAAATATTCATTTCTTGACTACGTTCTGGAGGGTGTACCTGAAATTCAATATATCAAGTGTTCGAACGTTGAAGAGTTTCCCCCTGATGAAGAGGAAGACCATGCTCTCGTAATTTTTGATGATTTGGACAACTCATTCAATGACATAATAAAAACTTATTTTACACGGGGACGACACTACAACGTTGATTCTTTCTTTCTTGTTCAATCCTATGCTTCGTGTATGAAACATTTTATCCGGGACAATGCAAATTTAATCGTAATATTCCCTCAGGATGGCCGGAATTTGAATTTAATATGGAGGGATCACGCCCACAATGATATGCCCTACCAAACATTCACAGAGATGTGTCGTCAAGTTTTTTCTAAGCCATTCAATTTTTTGTTGATCGATAAAAGCGTTGACATTGAATCAGGACGTTATAGGAGTGGAATGGATTCATTTTTCAAGTTTTCGTCAATACTTCACTAAACGTGTTATTTGTGTATAAATACTCCAAGAGCAGTTCATAATGACTCATTTGAAATGTCGGCAAGATTGAGCGAGGGCTCTCTAGGAGATAGCAGAGAGGAACGAGCTGAGAAAAAAGCTAAGATTTCTGATGAAATTCACACTGCTCGAGAAGCCTTGAAACGGAAATACAAAGAACTAAAACTGAGTCGTGATATGGCTACACAATCGCTAAAACAACAATATCAGCCTATTACGGATAGTCTCAAAGATCTAATGACAGTTGTCACTCGAGCTGAAGGGGTCAATACAGATGCTGTAAAAAATGATGGAAGAAGTATACTCCCATCAGATAGCCTTGAACAACAGCATGATGTGAGTAGTCTGCATTATATAAATGACGATGACACCGACTTCCATGAACTCCCTGAGACGGCGATTTATTCAACTATGGGGGAAGGAACGTCACAGGTACTAACCCCTCCTCCTACCTCCCCAGCAAACTTTGCGATGTCAACGCCGCTTCGTCATCCCAAGAGCGTTAATAACACACCCAAATCAAATCTAATCCGAAGAATTAGTAGAAGCATAGATAGGTCGAAATCTTTACTGGTACACGGTGTTGATGATGGGATAGAAGAGGCTCGTTCTTTCGCAAATAAAACGCCTGAAGGTCAAGATATGGTACGGAGATTTGTCGATAGATGGCCCCGATATGCTGCGATTTATTTCAAATATCTAACAACAGGTTGTTGGGATGGTGATGATGCGAAAGGACGTTTGGATAAATATTATGGTCCAAAAGTTAATCGACAGGGTGTTTATCTCGGTCGGTCCAAAATGACTTTCGACGATGAATTTATATATATTGATGGATCACCATACAAGGCTACTCCTGGTTTATACGAATTGATATTTTTAAAAACACCTGTGCATTTCAACACTTCTGATTTTGATAAATATAGCGAAATTGTGAAGAAATCTAGCGTTGCTTTCCATGGATACGATCAATTCAGACCTATCAACTGTTTCGGCGGAGAAAAATATAAAACCTTGATTTCAAAAATTTACCCGCCGAAGAAAGGGAAGAATCTTCAACCCACACAGCATATAAAAGGATGCGGCCTCGAAAATTTATTTACACATTTTCAAAGCTTCAGTGAAGAGGAAACTCCCGAGTGGATTTTGGTTGAAGAAAACCCCAATCAATTGGTACATCATTTAGAGCTTTCTTTGGGCGCTGTTGATGCTGGAAACACACGTCTCCAGAGCCGTGCTAATAAAATAATTGATAGACTTGAAGAATTGGGTTACATCTATTGATATGCCGAGTGACAAATTTGGAGGGAGCCATAAGAGGGTTTTTGTTCATGAAAAGCCTACACGACCTTCGCAAGCGGCGAGTAAAATATACGTCGATGAAACTGTGAGAAAGATTGAAGACAATTTGAACACGCGTTTGGAACTTGAGCTGAAAAAATTAAGCTTCGATCTTAGAACTCAGATCGCAGCCTCCACGAAGACCATTCAAAGTAAATTTTCCAAAACTATGGATAGATTGAAGGATGTTAATAAACTACAATAAAAACCTACGATACGACTTCGGATCCTGTCAGTGGCTACTGAAACGTCGACGCGGGATAATCATTAGCAAAATGTCTTCTGCTATAATCGATTTAACTTTGCAATGTGACCGGGTCATCAAGGAGTTATCAATTATCGCGCACGACGGACCATCTGCATTCATCCTAAAACATTTCGTTTTTCTGCCTCCCACAACTCTCAACAAAGGAGGCACCTTCCAATCAAGATATTGTCGCATGAACATCCATGGCCTAGCGTGGGATGATGGAAATACCCCTTACAATAAAATACCGGAAATTATACAGGATGCTACCAAGGGTATCAAATTTCTTTACGCAAAAGGGTTGGAGAAATGCGTGATATTAAGAGAGTTTCTCCCAAATAACAGGATGATTCACGATTTGGGCCAATTCAATTGCCCCAAGTTAACTGCTCTACACGGTTCATCTTCATCGTTGGGGAGTCCTTGTTCTTCCCATGAAAAAGCTGGACAACCCTACTACTCTTCATGTTCAATGGTGAAACTTCAAGCGCTTTCGAACTGGTTTTCCTCAAACAAAATGCAAACTAATTTACTGGACACTGTACCACGTCTATTGACTTTCAAAGGAACAAAAATGAGCGTCGATCCTTCGATATTGGCAGAACGTGGATTTTATCGAAACCAATTTTCCAAGGACTCAATCTGTTGCGTGTATTGTGATAAAGTATGCAAGAGTTATGACTATCACTTTCATGACTGTTTGGATCTTTTTGGAGAAAACGACGAGTATGACATACCCTACTAAAGTTCGATTAAAAAATTAATATTTACGAGTTTTGAAATGATTGTTCTGCACCCATAGCTCTATCTGACCTATGTTGAAAACTATCTACTTATTGTATACCTACATAAATATTTTAATAAAGTATAGAAATAAATATGTTTTACTCACATTGCTGTGTGATTTTTTGCGTTGATATTCTTCCACAACTGACCCAAGAAGGATGATGACTGTTGTTTTCAGCTGCGGTACTTAGCAGAAAAATCTATAATAGAAAAAATAATGTACGATATTAATAGGTGATTCATAGGTGGTATACAATTGGTACTCGAGTAAGGTACAAAGTGTAGGTATATTTCATAATGATCATAGTTCATAATATATTATAGTAGGTGCGCTTACCTGATGAAAGTTCAAAAGATGGATGGATGGATGATGAAGAGAGAGAATTGATTCTATCGGCTGCAATAGTTAGCGACGGAATGAGAGTCCTACTGTTCCCTCCAGTTCGCTGATTCAGGGATTCATATTACACGTCTTTTTCTTCTCCCCTTCAACGCTAACCGAGGTATTCCTCGCGTTTTTCCATATTTCTATTTACTGAGAGCTCCTTGTTGATTCTGTTCTCCCAGTAATCTAGCTGCTTTTTTGGTATTACCTTCTCGAAATTTGGTATAATTCGGGGTATTAAGGGGGTTCAAGCTATTCGTCACGTCCACTGACATAGCTTTCTTTAGAGGGGGAGCAGAAGTATTTGAAAATTGGCGGGTAAGAAAAAGGTGGGAGATTAATTACCAGATGATGATTAAGATGGCATGAGAAGAAGCAGAAGAAGAAGTGGGGTGCGGGAGGTATTTGAAAAATTACAGGTTGGTGGGGAGAACATTTGGAAATGGACGGGGAAAGCCTACAGCTGTTCATGGAGGGGGATATGACAGTTGGAAAAGGCGGGAAACAGCTGGTCTTATGTCATTATATGGAGGGGGCGAAGGGGGAGTATTTTGAAAATGAGAGGGAAAGCTATATGGAGGGAGAGAGGGGGAAATGACCGTTGGAAAAGGCGGGAAACAGCTGGTCTTATGTCATTATATGGAGGGGGCGAAGGGGGAGTATTTTGAAAATGAGAGAGAAAGCTATATGGAGGGAGAGAGGGGGAAATGACCGTTGGAAAAGGCGGGAAACAGCTGGTCTTATGTTATTAAAGGGAGGGGACGAAGGGGGAGTATTTTGAAAATGAGAGGGAAAGAAAGCCATATGATTTGTTGTATGGAGGGTGGGGGGGGGGGGGGGAATGACCGTTGGAAAAGGCGGGAAACAGCTGGTCTTAAGTCATTAAAGGGAGGGGGCGAAGGGGGAGTATTTTGAAAATGAGAGGGAAAGCCATATGATAATTTTGAAAAGTGGCGGGGAGAATCGGGTGGATACTTGAAAAAATCCATGCTATAACTTATCAATGCTTCATCCATGCTATGATGTATGTAGGAAAAGAAGTATTTGAAAATGAGCGGTAAAATAATTCGAAAATTGGCGGGAAATTACACAATTAAGTGATCCAACGTATGGATACTCTAATTTTGTAGCATCCATGACGATTTACACAATTAAGGTATCATTTGTATGGATACTACATGTATAGCTTTATAGTATCCATGAATATGACGTAGGAGGCTGTGACGTAGGAGCCTGTGACGTCACATGACCTTGGGCGGGGCGGGGGGTGGTGATAACAGTGATAAGTGGAATCACCATTCCTTCCCTACTCTCGTACTTCATTGTTGTAGAAATCGTACCTGTGTGTAAACAGTTATTTAAACACTCACGCTCATACCGCAGCTTGTCGGCCACGCACTCCGCAGTGGTTAACGTAATATGGTTTGGTAAATCGAGAGCTATCCAACGAGTGGTGAACGATTTTTGTACGATGATAACTGGCGAAGTTGAAGTTCCGTAGCATCGAATCGGTTGTACGTGAAAATCATTATAAATTTTTCATAACGCTTTCTTCGTCACACCGTCACCGTCACAATGTCACACTTTTCGAGTTATGTGCCATAGTAAAGACTATGTTTTTGAGAAGTAACAACATTCCTATTCATTTCATCGACCATGTTGGCACTTCACAATAATGTATCACTTTCAGAGAGAAGTACCTGTCAGCCATAATTTTCCCAATTTTTTCCATTTTCCTAATAGTTCAACTTGTCCTCAGAAAAGTGGGAAAATTAGGGCCGACATGTATTTCTCTCTAGAAGTGGAACATTATTTTGAAGTGTCTACAATGCATGATGATGAAATGAATGGGAATGTTGTCACTTCTCAAAAAAGTAAAATCTGAATCTCAAAAAAGTAATGTAATGTCTGGTTTAGTAATGTTTGTTGGAGGGTTAATACGAGTACGTAGTGTATGCTTTTAGTGGTCTTAGAGAACTGGTGACTCTTCAATCTTCTTGCTTTCGACTAAGGAAGATGCGCACGAGCACCGAAACCGGTATTTTCGAAATTAATAACCAGACGTGAAAAGAAAGCTGGCTCTGGTTTCGGTTCTAATTCTTCAAACAAGTTGATGAACGCGCCTATACACGAGACCGGAAAGCCGCACAAATAAATGTAAATGTGAAGATAACTTCCGGAGATCTCAACTCTCAACTAAGGAAAATCCTGCAACACATGGGTGGACTGAACTCTGACCGATAATATCCGCCTGTAAAATATTAACGTGGAAACTTCGCGACTCGTGTTGCCAATATGCCATAAATACATTCCGCCCCAGCGCTCCCCACCAGCCCACAAAGCCTTTGCGGAATACAAATCGCGACCCCCAAGTACCACCATCGCCTTCACCGCCCATTGTTGAAGCAACGCGACCCAGTCATTTATTTCATTTAAGCCGATCCATAAATTTTCCGAGAAAGAACAAAAGGAGGGCGTCATCCTTTTGTCTCCATCCTTGGGAAAGGAAGTGGAAATATCGAAGATTTCCTCGCGTATGGAAGTGATGTTTAGAAAAAATGGTTCTACATCCCCTTACTCTTAATCAATTCATTCATTTTTGGTCAACCCTAGTCGTGGGTTTCTCCTCAGAACGTATGCTCGCTGAATATCATGAGGAAGCCCTCGAACCAGTTTTCCTTTTTAACTGTATATCCTGTCTAAGAACACCTTCTATCAAGCCCTCCCAGTGTTTTCCTATTTAAGCTTTGGTTGGCTTGTTTTTTTATGCTGGGCCACTCAGAATATTATTTTTGTTGCATTTGTATTTGTGTACTTATTATCTGTAGCTGATGTAATCCAAAAAAAATTGGTTAATTAATCATAAATTAATTTTTCTTTACCAATTGCAGGTGCAAGGACAAAACGTACCCATCATTGCTACCGACGACCAGCGTGGTGATCGTGTTTCACAACGAAGCCTGGTCCACTCTTCTCAGGACGGTCTGGTCTGTGATCAACAGGTCACCCAGGCCTCTGCTTCAAGAGGTCATACTAGTCGACGATGCTAGTGATCGAAGTAAAATTCAGATTCACTTTATTATTGTTTACATACATAAGCTAGAGAAATAATGGTGACTGTTATTTTGAAGTATAATATTATTATATTTCAACAATCTCGATTTTCCTTTGGAAGGGGTTTTTATGAAAAATTCTAGAAGACCCTCCTCATTTTTATGTACGAGCAGAATCCAAACTAGTACGATTATGCCTTGTAACACATTTTACTGATAGTAACTCCAATTGGAGGCCACTTTTTAGAGTTTTCAGTTTATCTGAAATTTTGAGAGCCACTGAAAACTGTAAAAAGTGGCCTCCAATTCGGAGTTATTACCAGTAACAGGTACTAGAAGGTGTAATCGTCCCGTTTAATGGGCTCAAGTTTTGCCATTTGAAATTCGTATACTACGTTCACAACAATGATTTTCTTCTCGGTCGTTTCCTATTATTACAAATAACAAACCCAAATGCTGACATCGATTTACATTTATTTATAGCACATTTGAAAAAAGAGCTGGAGGACTACGTGGAGGAGCTGCCTGTCAAAGTGAAAGTCCTCCGCACAGAGAAGAGATCCGGACTGATCAGAGCTCGTCTCCTCGGAGCCAAACACGTCGAAGGGCAGGTGATCACGTTCCTCGATGCCCATTGCGAATGTGCTGAAGGCTGGTTGGAACCGCTTCTTGCCAGGATCGTGCAGAATAGGTGCGTCCACAGCCCTTGGACTTTCGTCTGTCCTTCACTTAGTGTCAGAAACTGTTTATTTGACGCAGAACATTCAATCTCTGGTTCCACTTCATTTAATTTCCACTGCAAGGAGTTCAGAGGGAAAAAACAATCTGACGTTTGAGGGAAAAAACAATCTACCTACTCAACCCATTTTAATCACAACTCTTTTTTTTAAATAAAAATGCAAGGAACAAGGGGGCTCAAGGAACAGGACAAGGTTAATTTTTCGTCTAGTGGCCATAACGTCGACAATTATTGTTGTGGGAATTCGAACTTGGTCACGGGCTAAGATTATGTACCTTCTTGATTCTAAGATTATGTACCTACTTGATTCTGAGCTCACCATGTCCCATTAACGTTTCTCAGTCAATAGAATGTCCTACTTGAGGTTAATAGCCTTTTTAAGACTAGACAATGCCAATATAATAATATTATATTATATTCTAGTTATTTTCGTTTAGGCTTCACTCATAGAATAGAATCACTTTCTCGAAAGAAAAATGTCACGGATTTACACAGTACAATAACAGCTTTCATATGCAGTATAAATTCACAATATTTTGTTGTGAGCTCGAGTGTAGGCTATTCCTCTTGAGCTAATAGTTGCCTCAATTTTCATCCATTCTTGATGCATCAATGTTTCATTGGCCTTTAATGTAGTTTGACATACTAATTGTACATTGTAAAATTTTGTGGCTACCTATATAATTTAATAACTGTTTCGTGATGGGCCAGAAAGAATATTGTTATTGATACTCACAATCCCATTATGTTGACCCTTGCGGTTACTGGTATAGACGAGGTAATGGCCTTATCGACTATTCGGCGTTGCCAATACTTGCTTTTAGTTTGGAATTTATGGAAGACACGCACGTCCTACTCCCTCTTGGTTCATTAAACTCGTCGTCATAATATTTTAGTGCGTAGCTGGAAAGAGGGCATATCTTAGGAAAACAAAAATTCTGGATCACATACATTTAGCCTACTAGCTATGTATTGAAAGTATATGAAAGAAATATCTATGGGAAAAATTCACCAAACATATCTAAGGTTGTCTTAAATGTAGACGAAAATTTATATTTCGTTGACCTGACTCATCTGACCCTCTTTACCGATCCGGGTATAGTTTATATGCAAATCTCGCTAGTGCGCTAGTGTCATAGGTTGACACTAAAACTTCATAAATTAGTGTGATCTCTTGATAACTTCGTGCTCGAATCCTTATTTTTGATTATGTGCCTGTTTCCCAGTAACGTCCACAATCATCAACTTGGGTTTACGTAGTACCTCTCAAAGAAACTTGGGCTATATAATTGTGCCTACGTACCTGCAACCTGATTTTATGTGTCATAAAATCGAATTATTGGTTAAGAATGACGTCAGCGCCTCCTAAAAGATGGTGGCTAGGTATTCGTTTTTCCATATGAATCACTAAAGGTTTTAATCGTGAACGTGGGTCAGACTTTTACTACATTAGTGCCTTTTAAAATCGGTTTATTGCTGGTGTGCCATTAAAATTTGTGTGACGTCATATTGACGACGAGGCTTATCAAACCCGGTGCAACTACGTGGAATTACGTGGTGGGGTGGGGTGTGCACACCATTTAAGAGAGTCAAGACCTAGACCTGTGTTGACTAACCTTAAGGCACTAGAATTAATCTCTTACGGCTGGCTCGAATAAACGGCCGTAAGACGCTTCTTGACAATTTCTGCCACTGCAAAGTCTGTACTAAGTTAGAACTTCCTCATTATTCAGTGAATCAAAATTATGTTTAAATACTTCGTTGTATTCAGGTTGAATGTCCTGCGAGCAGGTTTTTTTTTTTGTTTTCACTTTTTAATTAATGAAATACACCTCTAACCATAGGACTAGTTAGGGGGGGAGGGGGTTGCTATAGGTTACATTCTTACAATGAATCCATCACCTAACAAAGCTTAGCGATTGTTCAATCAGTGAAGTGAAAAACTTTCTTTTTGTGGGCTGAACGTGGGAAATTGCCAGGAGATTCATCGGATTATGTGCGGCATATTGAAGTATAAATGCCTAGAGGTGATCCATAACTGCTTGAGAAGTGAGGCCAACCAGGTGTGGGTTGTTGAAAAAGTCAGGGTGTTTATGTAAAAATGAGGGGGACTACAACTGAGTACAATGTCGAACGCTTTGTATTAGGGATTTGTATACAAGTTGATCTCTAATGTGACCCCTAACATTCTGTTCTCCTCCTTTTCTCACACTCAGGTGACCATAATCAGTTAAGTAAACGGTTCATTTTTGGAACCCACATCTCATTTGAGGGACTAGCCTATGGCAGTCCGTAGATCGTCAGTAGCTCCCAAGGGGATCGAACTTGGGCATCTAGTCAGTGACAAGGTAAAAACAGAATTACCTGTATTACAAAAATGAAAATAAATCTCAACCCTGGTGATCGTCTAGTACTTTTCTTAAAACTACTTGATACTAAAAATTTTACTCATCTAAGAAGAGTACTAAAGTCGCAAGTCGGGGAGGTCGCATTCGGCGTAAAAATTCAAATGGGCATAGGATAGATCCCATACGTAGGATCTTTCCAAATGAAACTCTCTGTCAGGAAGAATATTTCAGGGAGTCACAATGTGGAGGTCAATATTCAGGACGCGACAATGATGACCCACATGTGTAGTCACTTTGTCAAAAACCCCTTCTGGCTGGAGTTTCAGGTGCAGGGCCAGGGGGAGGTTTCTTCTAGGCAGGAGGTGTGTGAGACATTGTAACTCTCTTATCTACCACTAGAATGCTATTCATTTCACATGTAGTGTGAAGACATGTCAGACATCATGTTCAAGTCTAGGGTTCATACAATTGTCGTGACTAGTTACATGTTGTGATACAGACAAGGTTGATCTGGATTAATTGAGATATTTGACTTGTAGTCAGTTTAAGTGATAATTGATATTAAGATAACTCCCTTTACAAAGGTCCAGAAGCTCCTCAGAAATGGTGTCGTTCAATTTCCTCTTGAAATTACATTGTATTTCTTATGTTCCAGGAAAACTGTGGTGTGTCCGATAATCGACGTTATAGCAGACGACACGTTCGAGTACATCACGGCGTCAGACATGACGTGGGGAGGATTCAATTGGAAGCTGAACTTCAGGTGGTACAGAGTTCCTCAGCGGGAGATGGAACGACGCAGCGGGGACCGTACAGCGCCACTGAGAACGCCCACCATGGCCGGTGGACTCTTCGCCATCGATAAGGATTACTTTTACGAGCTCGGCGCCTACGACGAGGGTATGGACATTTGGGGAGGGGAGAATCTGGAAATGTCATTCAGGGTGAGTATCACTTTACTGGTGACGTTCATAGCATCAATCAGTCCAAATTAATTGAATTCAGGTTCCTGTGTACAATTCCAGGCCAATCATAGATACGTAATGGTCGGAGTGTTGACTTTGGTTCGTTCATAAGAGCGCCAAATCCTACTTCTTCTAGCACTGTGCGGTAGGCTCATTCATATTTTATAATGAAAGTCCTACCAGCGTTGGAAGAATTTTCTTTTCCAGTTTCAATTCCATCGAGACAAAAAAACGGGGTTCTACCACCTAAAAGATTCGCCCTGATCTGGATTTCTCCCTATTTCTGAAGCGTGAAAACAACTGTTCAATTCTAGTTGTGTGAATGGGGTATTCCACCAACATTAATTCACTGGTTCGCCTGACAAATCCCAGTGAGAGCTTTCCAAAACGTCGTATGATGGAAAATATCAAGACGTCACCAACCCAGGTCTTAGCGATCAGAATACGGTGGAACCTGGAATCTTTTTACGTGATTTGCAACAGAACTGTACGAAATTTCGAGCCACAAATTGGCTCACTGGCATTTATAACTAGACTGAAGTTGAAACGAAACGGCGTTTTCTTCAGACTCACTTGAGCCCCATTCGAAACTACATAATCACAAGTTGATAAGTCCGGCTTGACAGGTGATAGTGTTCTTGGACACAAATTAGGGGGCGAATGGAAGGGAAATTTCTTGTGGCCTCCATTGTATGGATTTTATGGTGCTGGAGATGCCTGCTGGTAGTTTAGGTCAAGCCAGAAAACTCGATGTTTTGAAGTGAAATCCCCGTGTATTATAATAGGTAAGTAAATCCAGGCGGGAAAATTCCACCTTGAAATGTCTGGAATGATTCAAAAAGAAGGAATGAGGTCAAAGCCTTGTTTGGCTCTTCAAAGCATGAAAATCTGCCTCCAAAGGGAAAACCCTTTGTTATTCCGTAACCCTGCTCTGTTAGCTATTTCATATCAGAATCCCTGTAAGCTGGGACACTAATGGTGCCCTATCTCGTTATCGTGGGCATCCTTCATTATTATCAAGCAAAGTTAGCCGTTCTTGTTTTTTATACATTTTCCTTAACCTCAAGTCGATAGGAAGGGTTGAAATGTGCTAAACACCGTATCTCAGAAACATCAAAACTATTATAGTTAGACTATTATAATAGACATAGCATAGACCGTTTTATACGAATTCAAGTAGATTTTGATTCTGTGAAATTTTTTAAACCAACCGGTGCGTTGTACAACCAGCCGTTCTTTCATAAGGGCTCAAAGGGACCGACAAAAAAATCGCCAACATGACCGTAAATCGCACGAGAGAACTTTGTCACTTTTCCTACTGGGAAACAGCTGATTCAAACCACGTGGTTTTGTGATGTCGAGTTTCTTGCTCTGAGCTAGTTTTTTTGTTGTCTACTGGCATAAATGTAAGTCAATATAAATAAATGATTATTAGGTCGGCCAGGGATTTCGTTGAAAAAATTGAGGTGTTCATCACGGAGCTAGTTACAGACCCCAATCACTGGTCAACTCGATCGAACACACAGTTTTCAACCTCACTACTACAATTATTTCGTATATTAGTCTATATAGGGAATTGTGCACGAATTTGCAGCGTTTTTCACAATCTATGATGGCAAATAGACAGTAGGTACACATGGTTACTATTCATCAAACTGTTTTGGACTTCAATCGTTTGACCTGGGTACAATATAGACGCTTCGTGTACACATCCGAGTATTACTCGCCAAACTGGGAGACTTGGATTGTGGCCCGATACTTGCAAGAGTGAAAGGATGGTGAATGAATCTTGTACGCAGGAAATTTGTTAGTGTGCTACTTGGCCCTACAGGTATGGCAGTGTGGAGGTGTCCTTGAAATCATACCGTGCTCCCATGTCGGGCACGTCTTCCGTGATAAGAGCCCCTACACGTTCCCAGGAGGTGTAACCAAGATAGTCATTCACAACGCCGCCCGTGTCGCCGAAGTCTGGATGGACGAGTGGCGAGATTTCTATTACGCTATGAACCCAGGTACCACCAACTCAAATCATCAACTGGTCAAGTACAACTCTCCTGTATATCGAGTTCTTAATCCTTCCAACTCACTCCTAAAACCTCCATGAAACACAATATCGTTACCACCACGCCAAAATCGCCAATCTGCTTTTTTTGGTCATTTTCGTTTTAGTGCAACTACAGATACACGAAACGAACTTATTATTTTCCAAAACATCCACTAGGAGTATGTCGGCTCTGGCATGGCGAACCCAACTAATGATATTCATAGTATAACTCAAGGTACCCAAAAGTGCACTAAAAATTACCAAAAAATCAGATCGACGCTTTTGGAATGGTGGTAACGACACGTTGTCCCTGGTGCCTCTACCACGTTTAACCAATATTAATCAGTTAATGAGTTGGGTCATGTTGTCACTTCATTACTGGCTTCCACAATATTGTATGGATTGAAATCTCCATCATTGAAATTGAAATATACATGAAACTAATGCTATTCATAGTATAAATCAATTATAAATGCTACTTTCAATATTTTTATACCTAGGCCAAAAATCCAGGTAACTAAAAGTCTCTTGTAGGCAGGAAGGGTACTAATTATACACGGTTAGGGGACGTTCTGGCAGCCTGTAATGAAAGAAGTAAATTAAATACGACGGGCTTCTAGTAGAGAGGGTCAAATTTATTCTGGGGTTTCCAACGTTTTGAAGGAACCTGAAATCTTGTGGATGGATGAACGGAAGATCTATTTATAATTGAAAGATTTCGGTGCTAAAAGAGCAATATTTTGGTCTTCAAAAGGTTGTCTGGTGGTAGATAGCTTTCCTTCCTGGAAAACAAGCTCACTAGAAATATAAGGGTGGTTTCCTAGCATAACCTTTGAAATGCCTGTCTTCAATATTACCAATTTTCGAATGTGGCTCGGGTATGTTCCACTCCACACCAAAAACTCATGTTTCAGCCTCTATCGAAATAAATGTTTTTTCACATGGTAGAATAGGAACATAAATTTGCTGAGTAAAAATACCTCACGAATGCCGGATCCTCTGTAAAACCGAGGTACTGGGTGAAGCAGATGTCATGACCACATTTGAAATGGTTGCCATGTGCTTAATATTGGAACTAGGAGGTTGAAATGACTCCCTTTAGACCTACCGACTTGAGACTTTCAGGGCTTTTTTCTATTATCGACACTAAGAAGATCCATATCAAATTTCAAGTTGATTGGCTGTGGACCCGTCAAAGTGGCCAAAATTAGTCTAAATTTCAGTTTTTGTTCCTAAAATTTTCTTGGGTTAGGATAATGGGTTAAATCTTGCAAATGGCTCTAGATCGTGTTATAAAGAAGGTGTGCGCAAATTTTCAAGTCGATTGGTCCTGTTACCCAGGCTGTAGACAATATTAGTCGAAAATTTCTGTGTTTTTGTTTCTAAAATTTTTTTGGGTTGAGATAATGGGTTAAATATAGTAAAAGGCTCTGTCTGAAGTGGACTCGAAGCTATGTGCAAAATTTCAAGTCAATCAGTGATGAGGAGAAGCTGTAGAGTCCCAGAAGCGCCTAGTCACTAGGAAAAAGGCCCAGTGGAAATATTTAAACTAGATGCTCAGTTATTTTACTCTGGAAATGGTTGTTTCTTCTGAAGTCAATTGTGTTCAGCCACGCACAACGATATTTTTACCATTTCGTTAAATCCCCCCAATTTCATCTCCCTCCAGTAGTTTATGATCTCAAATAAAGTCATCGTTGGAAGATGGTTTTATAACGTTCAAATTCATTGTTTTCCTCCAAGACAAATTTTTCAGTAACCCTGTTTTTTAATATAAGGTTAGGGCTCTTAAAACCCTCTACCATCTTGGATTTCACTTGGAATGTTGAGCTCAAACCGAAGTGATCAGAATTGACTATTGAATATTTTGTTTATACTGTATTGCTCCGTCTGTTTTTTGTATACATAGTCCTCTCTTGGTATAGCCTCCCAAATCGGGTATGAATCTTTTGGTTCAAAAAGTCGCTATTTCTTACAGTATCCATGTCGTACAACATGCCGAAATGCAGTAAAATTTACTTTGACGTGACAAGCTCCTCTATAAATGTATAGTTTCTGTCTGCTGCTTAGACTAAGACTGCCCTTGAGATGTCGACATCTCTACCAAACCCACCATTCGTCCCCACATCCACCCCCTTAACCCATCCTCAGTTGTACTTGCCTGTGATCAGCTTGGCTTCCTGGTTCGCCGCAAAATAACAAACGATCTTCGACGGCCTTGACATCCGATTTTTTCGAGGATCGTGCTTACCCTTCTTCACTAATACCACTAACCACTCACGTGTGAAATTTCCCTGGGGTCGAGTTCCATCTGAGAATCTGTTCCTCCGACTATTTGTAAATCCTGCAAATAGTCGACTTGTAACAAACGCCATGATTGCTGGACCTTGTGTTTCATTGCTCTTCCTTTTTTTCTCATGTGTAACTCGAATTGTAATAACACGTGTAAATTGTGTTGATATTCATCCTGTTTTACAGCCATATTAATCTGTCATCGCATCGTAGTTTCTATTTTACCTACTTCATCCATTTGTGTTTTTTGAGAGCTTGCATCAGTTGAAAGGTGGTGGGGTATCTATGCTCGGCGTTTATTCGGGATTATTAACTTGTATGTACCTATGTGTGTATCTTCTAGTACAGGTAACATCATTTTTCAGGGTTAATACTACATTTTCTGTATTAATGCCTATTTACTTCGTATGCTTTGTATGTTTATTGTTAAATATGTAGAGATGAAACTCATTTGTTGATCTAACCCTACTGACTCACTACATATCCTACTATTATCCAGAATCTTATCAAAGGTGACTTCACAACTCGTTTCGTTTTATAGGCCCCCATTCACTAGTGAAGTCTCATGGGTTCTTCTCCTCGAATCCGTGTGCCTTCTCAGTGGTCATAGGCAACCTAATTGGCTCTTATATGTTATTACATCAGCAAAGCTAAACTTTTGGTTTTTACACTCCTTCATAACTAGTGAGTGGAGTGGAGCTTTTGGATTTTACACGCATCCTGTTAGTGTTAGCTCTGGACATCCTGCAAATCACTACCTACAAAAACGTATGTCAAGTGGTTCTCCACTATTCTTGTGTACAAAGTGATGAGGGGAGTAGATTTTGTATTGGACTTGAAAGTTGGTTAATTGTGGTGGGGTAATTGAAATATTAGTTCCCCTTGAGACTTCACTAATAAATAGATTTATAATTACTTAAACCAGTATTGACTTGAGTGTAACTGTCCTGGTCAATTTCTTCGATCCAGTCCTCTCCTACAATTCCCTTACTGATACATCGCGACAATACTGTCAACCCTGTTTTCCCAACGGTCTATCGCCCTCTGTAAAGAAGAGAAATAAAATAAATAAATAAAAACGGAGTAATTGGAACGTTATTAATTTCCACAATATAGGTACTCTGATAACGATTTTGTTGGTCAGTATCAAACAATAACTCAATACACATAGATGAGAAGCGAGCTTGTATAGTGCTAACAGTGAAAAGAAAGAGCCAAATTGAATGGGATTAATCAGGGGAAACCAAGTAAGAACCAAGCTGTTATAGAAACCGAAGCAATACGTGGGATTACTATGACGAGTTACACCATTCAAATGTTTAACCTGACCTAACACTCTTAATAATTCCAGTTTTCAAGTACATTGAACTTCCCTTTGAGCAGTAACGCCAATTCTATCCTGAACCTCAATTTTATCTTTAACTGAACCTAGAGAAGATTAGAGAAGTCAGAATCAGAAATCAGTTTGACCAATTTTGTCAGGAGGTTTCCCATAGTACCTACAGTATATTTACTAATCCACGTATTTCCTTCCACCGCAACTTCCCTAACTTGATTCGAAACTTCTCTACTCTTTTTTCTAAAACTCCTGTTCTATATTGAATCAATAAGGCTCCTTCCATATCCACTACTCCCAGGTATGCTCCTAAATGTTGACTACGTTGACTTTTCTTAACTTTAACTCAATCCTTACTTAATTCTGTTCACTCATTGTAGGCAGGTCAGTCGCAGCTGGGTGGGTGCTTATAGCACTCTGTACATGACATTAAAGGAGTAATGTCATTTAGGGTCCCGGCCCAATCCATTAAACACCTCTGCCTCACCTACTTCTCGATCAAGAATATTGGGACAGTAACTACCATTAGGTCACTATACCCTGCTCAGTGCCAAGTGCCCATATTTATTATGTACTCGACAGTTGTAGTGTTTTCATTATTTTATGGACCATTTCTTACAAATTGTGGTTTTGCCTTTGGATTTGAGACCAGTTCGCTATTCAATAAAGACGGAGTTTGAAAAATCTTTGATGAGATTCAACCGTAGTTGAAGTCAATCTAGTAGGATTCGGCTTACTTTTGAGGGGTAGACTGAATGGCTTTTGTATTTATGCTGGTTTGGTTGTGATTTCTGCTTGGTGTGAACCGCTTGGCCCGCTCCCAGATCTGGATGTGCGGAGGTGTCCTTGAAATCGCCACGTGCTCCCATGTTGGACATGTGTTTCGCAAATCAACGCCGTACACCTTCCCCGGAGGTACCTCGCGTGTTGTTAACCACAACAACGCGCGCCTCGCCGAAGTGTGGTTGGACGAATACAGGGGATTCTACTACTCTATTAACCCAGGTCAGGAATAGCACTTCGGCGTTAACCTGTCCGATGTTCGTCCCCAGTCAACCCTCTTGCCTACACCGTCCGTTCATACTCCTGCCAGACGAATACCCACGCAGTTTGCATCCATTCTCCTCTTTTATTTCCTGAAATATTCCTGAAAACTCAGAACCTAAGTAAGTGATTTTTGGCACCTTGAGTGGCCTCCATTGAGGTCAGGCCCTACTATTCTCAATCATTAACAAAATAATGCAAGAAAAAAGCTATTTGCACGTGAAACTGTTCCATTCAAACAATTTTATATAACTTAAAATTTATTCCAGTCATTTCATACCACTCTGTCATTTATGCTCCAGATAATCCCACCATCATCCTTCATACTCGTATTAACCCACTCTTCCTTTTTTTCCTCATCAACTTGATTATATTTCAGGTTTTTTCAGGCAGTCAGTTCCGAACCGTTCAATACTTGTCTTCTGTTCCATCCCACTACTAGTTTTCGTGGTCACGAACTCCTGTTGATCCGACCTCCCGTTCAGATCACCTACCTGTTTTTCACCTACCTGATCACGAACGGTCTAGAACCGGCTGCCCGAACCAACTTAAGTGTCCATGATATGCTTGATTCGCTTTCATAATGCATGCTTACATTGTATCGAGCTCAGTGTTCTTAATGGGACTAATATGGTGCTGGCAATTTTACTTTTTTTGGATGAGTTTCTATTTTAAGTAACTATACATACTTGTTTGTTTCAAGAGGAAATTGTACAAATTAACTGTTTTTAAGTAACTATACATACTTGTTTGTTTCAAGAGGAAATTGTACAAATTAACTGTTTCAATGAAACTGTTCGATTATTAAGAGACATACCATTCAAGTCTAATTCAATTAGAATTTTGATTATTTGCTGTGGTTCATAATAAACGCGTTCATCTTGCATTACTGCTATGACATGTATTAACTTGAAAGTGACACTGTAAGTAAATCTTGAACTTCTTGCCTTCGTAGAGTGAAGTACTTATTTTTCACCCTCTTAGTCTTGGCGTAATAATCAAATTAGTGAAAGCTCATGAAAATCATACACACTACTTTCTTTCATGGATCTCTTCTTCATTTGTTACATGTTACATTGTTGATGTATGAACAATTGGTGTTCTCAACGGTAAATGAACGTTTTTTTCTTACAGGTGCTCATACGATAGAAGTAGGTGACGTTTCCGAGAGGAAAGCACTCCGGGAGCGCCTCCAATGTAAAAGCTTCAGATGGTATTTGGAGAATGTCTATCCCGAATCTCACATGCCTCTCGATTATTATTACCTCGGTGAGGTCAGTATCATCTTGGTCCCGCCGATTATACGTATGTGGAATGATAGAATAAAAACCTGTTCAACCATTAATGCAACTAACAAACCAGAAGGTTGGGTTTCAAGAACGACGTAGGATTGTCACTTTTCCGTAGAGTTGTTTCGCTGCTACGATTATAAATAAAATTTATTTATAATCGTAGCAGCGAAACAACAATATTAACATTTAATGTTAATATTAGATACAACAACTCGAGAATACACCAGATGGGTTTCAGGAGGGTAAGGTATATTAGGCGCTTTGTAGGGAGGGGAACTGGGTGCTTACGAGAAGATAGTAGAGTTGGCGGGTGCGGTGTCGGATACCGGCCACGGTAGATGAGATATGGGCATTCCAGCTTAGTCTGCTATCCAGTGTGACACCCAAGAATCTTACAGAATCAGAATTTCTCACAGGTTCATCATTGATCTGCAGGTTTAATGTGAGGTAGAATCCTACGTTGGTGAAGCACAGACTAGTGTCGTTTTATCGGGAATGAGTTTAATTTTCCAAATTGAGCTCCATTCAAAGAGGCTATTAGATTATTATATTATTATTATATATTATACACTCTTGAAGAGTGGCATGCGCTAACTCTGCACTCGTGTGACGAACAAGAACCGCCTGGCGTCTGCAAAGTGAGCGGTTGTGACTCCTGGCTACCTGGGGATGGAAATGTGGGTGGGTTCCTCGTAAGGGAACTTGGTTCAATATCGTACAAATCCTGTTCACACGAAGATTGTTTAACTTATTAATTTGTATTACTGTATTTCAGGTGAGGAACGTTGAGAGCCAGAACTGTCTGGACACCCTGGGGCGGAAGAGCAACGAAAACGTTGGAATGGGATACTGCCATAACCTGGGAGGAAACCAAGTAAGAAGCTTGAGAGTCTTAGGTCTTTTGACAATTAGGCTTGTGTAATCGAAAGGATTTTGACTCAATAATTTTACTGTCATCAATAGCGAACAATATATACCATCAGTGGTTAGATATGTTGGATCATGTAGTAGCTGCCTGCCCTACAATGTGGCCACAAAACTACATCGACGAAACTCCCAACTGAAATATTGCATGAGAGTTTAGTCATAACTTAATTATGACTGAGAAGTCTTTGACCAAGTAGAAATATGAGATGTCTCCCAAACAGACCTGTTGTGTTGGGGAATCAGCTACTCGCAATTGAAGTTCATTTGCGATTTCCAAAATGAAATATCTCAAATACCCGAGGAAAAGCTTACAAACACATTTACTAATACATAAAATGTCCTGGACTTGAATTTACCATACAAATTATTTATTTTCATTTTTGACTCTGAGCCAATAAGAAAGTATACTAGAGAAAGGCCTGGACGGGTCAGTTCCTAAGGCCTTATACCCATAATTATTACTAGGCTGCGTATAAATACATCATGTGTGAATAAATTAACTGATGTTTTTAGGTTTTTGCCTACACCAAACGTCAACAAATCATGTCTGATGACAACTGCCTGGATGCAGACAAACCCCATGGTCCGGTTAAGTTGGTCCGGTGTCATGGAATGGGTGGGAACCAAGCCTGGGTCTTCAGTCAAGAGGTAACGAATGTTTATATTGATTTTAACATGAATAATGTTTTTGCGGTGGCCAACCAGAGTTGAAAAGCGTAACGAAGTTTAAGTCACGAAATTATGTCACGAAGATTTTTAATGATTTTCACGTACAACCGAGCCGTTTCTAGGGAAATGAAACTTCTTTAGTTTTCAACGGACAAAAATCGTTCTCCATTCGTTGGAAAGCCTTTAATTTATGCATAAATTATATACTGCCAAAACCGCTGTAAATATCGAAGAAGCTGAGATACAGCAAAAACATTATTCATGTTTTGCATAGCAAATACCTCGTTCTATACAAAGTATAGAAGAGAAAAGATCCGGGGGGGTCCAGGGGGGCTTTTTTTTTCGTAAACCAGGGATTTAATGGTGGCAATTGGATTTCATAAGAGACTTTGTCGAGAAAGTCAATGAGGATGAAATGGACCATCGAGAAGACCTCAAATACGTCGAAAACATCTTTTAAAGTAGTAAAATGTCTACTAATATGAGGAACAGCTGGATTCAAACAATACAGGGTTTTATGATGTCTAGTTTCATACTTGTTCCGAGGTATTTCGTAACTCGGCTTCCTTCCCTTTCGTAACTACTAAAAGAAGGTATTTCCGAATAGTTGTTGGTACCTACCCTTTGCTATAAATGTGGTAGTACAAGTTGAAAAACCCTAGTGAAAAACCTTCATGATTATAAATGTTATTTAAACAAACCATTTATATAAACCAATTGTAGACCATCACTGAACTAGTTACCCCCTTCTCACGGCCTCCTTACTTTAAGAGATGACCACTGGGTCTTGTTATAACAATATTTTGCGCACGTACCTCCATGTATTATGTATAGCTGTAGGACTCACTAGGATTTCATATAGAAAGGTGATCTGTTCATGATAACCCGTTGTGGAAAAATGTGCAGCGTTTTTAAAAGCGGTTTGAGGTTTAAATATTTTTTTATTTCTCAGTTGAATCCAATGATTCGTGATAGAAAATAATGAACCAAAACAACAACCGCGTGATCGTACCTGCTCAGCCACTCTGAAAAGGAATCGGGAAGTGAAGATATGTTCAATGCGTTTCTCAGATTCATCCGAAATCGTGCCAGTAAAATAAGGAAAGGGCCTCGAAGTGATCTGGGGAAAGCTGTAAATCGTTCTAAAACCTTAATTTAGTCTTGAAAACGAGTAATCTGAGTTTGTACGTATGCAACTATACTTAAATTGGTCGATTCCAGTGGTTCATTGTCGAAGTGTAGTTCATTTTACTTTATATCTCGGCCATATAACAGATATAACATTCAATTACAGGACGGTTCTATCAAGCACTTGAACACTGACCAGTGTCTGGAGCGGCCACTCCCGGGAGAGAACAAGGGAGAACCTCTCCTCAAGAACTGCGACGGTTCCCGCGCACAGCGGTGGGTCATGAGCTCGGACTTCAAGTGGCAAGTCAGGACCAGATAGTCCACGTTATTCTGGACCTCGTCCACTCACTACGCGACAGGCCCTCCCTCACTCCTCTAAATGATTTCTTATTTGTATTTCTCTTCGTGATACGTCGAGCGTACGACCGACATATCTGGTTTACTTCTCTTCAAGTAACCGCTTGATGATAGAAGACAAAATCTTGTGATATAAAATTGAAAAGTTTTTCTGCAATTGGTAATCAATCTACGTCTAGTAGCTGACCGATAACAATTGTTTTCTGTTCCAATAAAAATTGCACTGTTGATTAATTATGAATCAGTTATCACGATTCGTAACAGTACACTTGTTATTTATTTCAGTAGAATAGCCAATAGGTTCGTTCCAGCGCTTGAGTTTGTGAACTAGTTATGAACTTTATCGGCGCAGAACCCACGCGCAGGGTTACTGCGTTCCAGTGAGGTGGAGTTCTTGAACTGTATTTCTCACACCGCGTTCCAGCACGACCATTTCTCGAAATTTCTGCACGCAGTTCGAGAATTTTTCGCACTGGTTTCGCGGCATGGTTGAGAACTGAAAACTCGAGGGTAACCTGTCCGCGCAGCGTAGTCTTCGTTAAATTCATTCATCTCGCAATCACCAACATGAAAACACTGAACAATTGTCCAACAAGCAAGCCCTCTGTTGTACAATTTGACAAGGCTAGACTAAACTACAGAAACTTATTTTTTTAGAGTTCCAAAATAAGACATGATTGTTCATTTCAATCAAGTAACCTGAGACATTCTTTCTATTTACAGTATCTGCAAATGCATGAATGCAAATTTTTTCAAATCTAACTTACAATAGACCAGAGCATAGCCCTGCGTACCCACTAAGTAAAAACCACAAGCTTAAACTCTCTGAAACGAGACTCATTAAAACAATTCTGATAGCGATCAAAAAATGAAACCACAAAATACAAATCAGGCCAAGTTGCCAACATTATGTACATCAAGCTACCTAACAACTCTCAATACGGCTAATTTGACTGATTAGAATCAGCTTGTGGCGAACTTAGACCTGGCTCAACTGGAACCTTTGAAATGCTTGCAACGAACATGTTGAAATGAGTGTTCACCTTCTGAATCAAATAACGCTGACTAATAAAAAAATTAGAATTAACTTCGGATGTTTCAAGACCAAGAAAATTTAAATTCCCAGAAGTAAAATCTTTTATTTCAACAATTTCAGCCAATTCGCCTGGATTGTGTTCAAAGAAAATCCTGACCCTCTTGATCGTCAGCATTTTCTGTACAGTTAATGCGTATTACTCGTAATCAATTATGTGTATAGATTTCATTTCGCTCAATATACCATACCAAGAGAAATCAACTTTTGATTGACATGACCATTAATATGTTTAGGACTCTGACGTAAGTCATATTTCACGTTTTCCAAACCCTCGGGTAGTCTGAGGTAGATCTCGTCGTTTAGCTGACTCTTCAAAAACCCTGCTTAGACGTATAGCTGTGTTATTTTCATGTCCCGTTCAACGCGCTGGAACGAACCTAATAATATTATGTTGGTAAGGCGCATTGACGCCGACTTTGTGATCTTCGTGATCGTATTTGAAGCAGATGTACCCGTTGCAGACATTCTGCTTTCATTTTAGAGAATTGTTTATGTTATTTCATTTTATGTTATTTTGAACAACGATGACTCAAACCGTACAGATGAGCAAGTGTTTCCTTAATGTTTGCCGTGGGCTAGTGCTCTATTTTAATTGTCCATTCAAGCACTACGCCCTTGTTCGTGTGAATTTAATAACGGCGTGTTTCAATCTGATTCACCATGTGGCTGGTAATCTGATAATCAAATTACTCTTAAATCCGTTACTCATTCCGTTAAAAAAATAATTTTGAAATAATTATTATTTCAGTTCAAAAGGAGTGAGTTGTAGGAATTTAGGGTCTAAGAAATCGATTTCCGTAGTTATTTATTTCCTCAAGCGGCTAGGCTTACTTAAAAGTACCAGTGACCCTCTTGATCGTCAGCATTTTCTGTACAGTTAATGCGTATTACTCGTAATCAATTATGTGTATAGATTTCATTTCGCTCAATATAGACTAAAATATGAATTGGTGGGTGATGAATCTCCATGAAATCGAATGACAATCTTTGGCATTCATATCAGCGTTGATGCCATAGCGCGGAATATTTATGCAGAATGTTTTTATGGGAATTTACGCTTGAGCGTGTTTAATTTGTTGAAACGGATAAAATAATTTCTGTGAAAGTTGTTCGATGATTTTTCTCATTTTTCGTGTATTTCGTGAGTCTTTCTAGTACCGCCTTACGAGGCCGTCGGTCCCAAATCATCCAGCTGCGCTCAAAGTTTGATGAAAACGAGTTGGGACGAATGTACCTATTATTTTTCACGGGGAGCAATATTTTGTAGGCGGTTTGGTACTCCTGAGACTGACGGTTAGGCAAAAATCACGAGTCTATGCCATCGTAATTGACCTGGTATATTCAATGTTTTATTATTTATTTATTATACTCTGCATCAATGTTATCTTATAAGTGCATCTTGAAAATTGTGTTCAATCCGATCATCCGTCTGGGGAACGGGGGAACTGAGGTCAGCAGTCATAAGGAGCTTTGGCCTGCTTTGGGGCCCGGTGCATATTGAACTCAGCGCACGCACAACCCAGACCGTGGGATAGTAACACATGTTGAACCCAGTTGTTGTCTTTCATCCAGGTTTCGCGATTTCAGCATTAGAACTCCTCCTGGATTTGAATCCGAGTCAGAAAGTGAAGTGGTTGTACTGTGTTCGTTAGTGAAGAGTATTAGAAATAATAAATATTAGTTAGAATTAATTATTTAGGAAGTTCCTGATAGTGTTGTTGAAAATAGTTTTCGGCTCATACAGAGAAGCTCTGCGCCAATTTCCTCCCACAGGTCGTTTTTCATTTTAGTTCTCATATAGTCGGTATTACTGGTGACAAACAGAACGGGATGGTTCCGAACGAGTTCGATTAACTTTTCGAAATCCATTTGGAACGGTACCCACGCCCACAAAACCTGTGCGGAGAGAGCGAACGATTCCACGCGTGGATTGCAACTGACTGGGATAGCAGTGGGCTGGGTCGAATATGCACAGAACTATCCCCCCGTAGGTTGGGTTCTTTTTCCATTTTTGTAAAATCAGCGGACACGCCTTCTTTCACGCGCAGTCAAAAAATAACTAAAAGTCCGATTCGGCTGAAATTTTAACAGTAGCCGTCTACGACGATAGTAAATTTCTATTGCGAGAACGGCGCCATCAGGCGCTGAGGCGAAGTACTTATCGGACAGCCCTCGTAAATATCTTTCGACGTCCATCCCTCCCCCCCCCCCTCCATCCAGGGTAATTTTTATATTCCATTTCCATCATTTGGCGAAACGTTCTTCTCCCAGCGCTTTAATCACTTCCAACACTGACACCTGTTTTCTGACATTTCCGCCTCAGTGAAATAAGCTCACAAACTGCTACAACGGTGGATCAGTAGGCAAGATGGAGTGCCATACAACTCCTTGAATGGGGAAAGACGCTACATGTTCAAACACGTCTGACGCACTAGAGTTCCGACATCCTCAGTGTTCTTTCAGCACCCCTGAAAACTCACGCCTTTGTTTACTACAAACCCACGCCTTTAGTTTTTGGTTTTTAACGTTTGGATTGCACCTTATTGAGTTTACTAGGTTTTTTCCACCACTCAGACGGTTGGTTTAATGGTTGCATTGGTGGTACTGAGTGGTTGCTGATTGATGGTCCCTCTATTCTCTTTAACCACCTCTACCATTGTCAACGCGTGTTTATGACTTTAACCTGATTCTTCATTCGTTTGTGATCTAATTTTTAGAAATTAAACCCTGAATTTCAAGTTGCCCTCTTAAAAACAAATAAATTATTTTGTTAAATTATTGAAAGACAATTAAATTGTCTTTCGCCTCAAAATCAAATACAACGCTCAATCCCTCGTTGATAACAATCTTTGTAATTATAATCTATAAATGAAACTATCTACCTTGTGGATTACGTGTCGTCCATCATTATTTTTTATTACCTAACGTTTTATTGTGTGCTTAACCTGAGAAAATATTCACCATATCATTCCATATCTATTATCTGTTAATTTTGTGCCTAACCAATATAATTTCCATTATAGCTAATTGTAACTAAATTTTAGTCCAATTCTATCTTTTACAAGAGTTTTAATTGTTTTCGATTATTATTTGTCTCGATTATAATAATTGATGGACAATGTTTGGATAATATTCAAGTGAGTGTTCAGTGATTGTTGCGTGTGCAAGTACCAAGTAGCTGTTGGAACCACTAGTTTGAAATGAGCAAAAATTGTCTTCTTTATGAGCAAAACCGCCCAAATTAATTTTGATCGATTTGATATTGAAAACGATACCTTTGATCACATAATATATTATTTATAAATGGAACAAATCAACTTTGGAATGCGTTTATTCATTTATTTTTGTTTTTGCTGAAGAAACGTTTATTTATATTTTTAAATTAGAAAATGAACATTGAAATGTTTCAATTCAGTTTCATGAGGCAGTTTTTCTCTCCATCCATATTTTTTCCTAATTAAATCTTTCAAACCCTGGTTAGAACTGATGCTGTAAAATGATCCCCATTTTCCTTGATGAATTGAAGATGTTGGTTTGAAGAGAAAATACATTTAAGACTACACTATCCAATTCGTGTGTAATAATTGGCGTAACCACTTCACACTCGTCTTCTCATTTTTTTATGAAGAATTGAGGGTTTGGGTAGAGCATTCACAACCTTAAACGCTCTCTGGAACGGGTAGCTCCACTCTCCCTCCGCCAAGTGCCAAACTTAACGTTTTCTCAGATACTTGTACAATTATAGAAGAGTTATATTTGTTTGTCCTCACAACTTGTCCACACCGCACTGGAAAAGGTTATTGAAATTTATGGCAATCTTGCCGATTTGGAAAATTTCGGATTTTTACGATTTGTTATTTAATTTTAAGTTGACCATTTTATTGTTATTGTCGTACCTATGTTTTCTGCAATGTGTGCCACAACGATCTGTCTTGACAACAATACTTATCGAAATAAATGGTCGATAGTGAAAAAAACCCCACCATGAATGTATCTTACTGTTTTAACCAAATACTAAAGGGAATAGAGAAGACAATGTGGCCGAAGGCGTTTAAAATCATGATTTTGAACCCAATCAACGGATTTTAGTGGATTTGTTGTATATTCAAGTAGACAAAATAGGACTTCTACTTAACTTATAATTGACTGAAATCACCGTTAGCACTAAGAAAAATGGAGAATGTGGTCGAATCTGGCTGCGACAATCCCATGTGTTTCTTCTTCGTTCCTTTTGGTCTTTAGTGGCATCGACCACTTTCAAGGTGGCCCTTGTTCGATTATGCATTTAAATTTCGTTGAACCTCACGATTCATTTTGACGTCTCCCAGTTTTCAAGAACGTCGTTGTGCAATATCAGTGTTGATTCGTGTCCCTCCATCATTACAGAGGGACTATTTGTAATTTTATCACGTTATCAATTTAAGTTGTGTATTTTTAATGATTATCGAATATATACCTGTTCCTTTTATTTGGCCCTTCTGATCATTCCATTGAGACTTTTTTTTTTATTGCTGTTGAGTGTACATATCTCCTGTGAATTTTAGGGTAATGAATGAAAGGTGTATCAAAGTCTTCTATGACAGAAATGAGAGGACCTACTTTAATTTGTAAGAAAATTAAGGAAGAATTGTTACTTTTTCATAATAAAAGTCTGTGAATTACTTCATATTCCATCGTCTTTCCCTTACATTACTAATCAAATGTTCTAAATGAAAGAAATAAGTATGAACAACCACTTGACTCCCTTGAACTGTAAAGGAGGTTTGACTGTGAAGGAGGGTAATTCACACTTGTCAGACGTGAAAGTCACTGTCGCACTCATTATTAGATAATACAAGTGCAGGAGCACAAGAGTATGACATTGTGTAAAGCATAGCCCAAGGTTCGCGACCAATCACTTCCACGTCATAAGGTGCTCCCAATCCGATGGAGGTTCACTTTGTTAGCTGGAAAAGGTAGCAGCCGCAAGAGAGAGAAGCAGCAACTATTTAGGGGATGATTTTGACGTAGGTCAAATTTTAGGGGTGCACGACTTTTTCGGACATCGGATTCAGCGTCGAAAATACACAAGGATACCATTACCAGTGTTTAGGATCTTGAACTTTTTATCTGAACTCAATCGAAAGTAATCACCACAAATTTGCACAAAAAATCTCTCTTGGGCAATCGAAGGGCTAAATTCGTAGATGGGCAGAATCGGGCCACTCTAATGAGGGTTTAGGGGAATTATAAGCGGGAAAATTACCTTAAAAATCCTAAAATGGAACAATCTGACACCTCATTTTGAAGATTTTTTAACGCTGAACATGATGGTGAAGTCAAGAATTGCGATCACTTATTCCGTTCTCAAACTGGAAGAGGAAGAAACTGGTTTATTTGTAATGTCCTTCACGGTTCATCTGCTCCAATCTGATAACGGAATGACACATCGCAATTTTGACTTCACCGTCGTGTTCAGCGTTGAAAAATCTATAAGCTGAGGTGTTACTTGGCAAAAAGAAGACAAAATGTGTTAAATAACCAGTAAAATGGAGATATTTTATGTAAAATCCACCGTATATTTTAGTTATTCCTTCGAAAATTTGCTCCTATAGCCAGGCTACATTTGTTTATTTTTTGTAAATGGAAACTAGTAAATCGGAACAAGGAGGATTAAAACATCGGAACATCAAAATACAAATTTAATATCACGTTTCAAAATACAGAAAACAAAACATGTCAGTCAAAACAACAGAATTTTAAAATACTATGCCCGTGGCCAAAAAAACGGGACACACGAAGGCCATAATTTGAGTCCCAACCCTCAAACAAATTGAACAAAAATCCTACGAACCCCAAAAGTGATTATTTTGAAGTGAAGCGAGTCAACAACTGCGATACGAACTCGAGCCGACTCACGAAATTGGCCACTTGATCTGGTAACCAATGCGTCTAGAAGTACGGGCAACTGGTATATTTACAACAGAAATATGACGATAGGTTAAATCGAAAGGCACTTGGAACAGACCGAATGGCTCCACTGATAAACGCCAAACGCGTTTTCTAAAAGCCGTCAACACATTCCAAGGGAAATCGAGAAAAACAGAGACCTGATTCATTTCTGTTTTTCAAACACAATAAAATCAATGAATGTCTGCAAAAATGCATTGTTATTTCGAATTTTAATGAGTAGATGGGTTTCAAAGGTTAAGGATCAAAGGACGAAATGACGGGGTTTCCAACCAAACACAAGCTACAAGAGATTTTCTTTAACTAATTGCCGGCTTTTGGAACTGAAAATATTCTGTAGGGATTTGCACCAGGATCAAAATATTTTGAAGGGTTTTGGAACCATACCAACCTTTTTTCGATTTTGGGGTTTTTACCTGGTTCGGATTCGCAGAACCGAATTGAAGCTGAGGCTATTCTAAATCTTAACAATACTCATAACTCAATTTGAAAAAAAAAAGTGAATTAACAGGTTTTGGACATGAGCAACTCTAACTCTGTATGTAAGTAGTACCTAATGTAGTAAAATTATTGAAGTATGGTAACGACCGATTCTCCTATGGCAGGCGTTAGAACCGTGTGAAATGAAAATTGGCCTGAAAGATTCGACACATTCGATTAGTTACAATATTTATTTACCAGAACCTTGACATTGGATCTTTGACTGTTAGGTTCACTCAAAATAAGGGGCATGCAATTGCAATATTACGTTTTATGGTTTTTGTAACCTTGAGAATCGTCTTCACCACCCAAACTATATTAAATTATCAAAAATAACGCACCAAAATTGAAATTAAGAATTAAAATTAGTATCACGATGTAACTGAGGAGCAAAGAATCCGGGGATTTTACAAAAATGACTGCTTCTCTGCTGATTTAATAGTTTTTCTCCATTTTTCGACCGGTTCTAGGACAGTAGTTGGTTCACTACTTGTAAACGTAGTTACTCAATTACTGCCGTTTATGAATCTCTGAGCTGGGAAAAACCTAAAAGTTTCTAATGAAACTTTTTTGTTAGCTCCTGTATCGAAGGATCATACAATGGAATCAATTGTGACTCCAGAGAAGGGGAGATTAGAATGGGAATTATATGAAGAGATCTTAACCCAAATGTGTCCTTGCTTGTGAACTGGTTTGTTTGACGGACTGTGGTTCTGTTGAGATTAACAATTAAAAAGTGAAACAGAAAACTATAATTATACACGTTGAAAGGCTGGCAGGGTGGAAGAGGTTTTCATTATAGTCATCCACTAGGAAAATCAGGCTAGACTTGGGTCAAGTGCGTGGCGAGGTTCAGGCGACCTCCATCGCAGTCGAACCGTTGGACGAGTGCCCTAACGAAGAGATGTCGATGTTGGCCGTTGTTGACTCGACCGTCGGACCGTCCGTTGCACCGTCTTCGGCTCCGTCCGAGTCGTCCCAGTTGATCTTGAAACGAGTGACTCGCGGCTCAGTTCCCAAGATGTTTCTCGTCACCTGAAAGCAAACATTGAGTTAGAAGATTCCCGAATTTATTTATTTATTTACGGGCAAGCCCAATTACACTCGTACAAACAAGAAATCAATGGACATTAACAGGAAGAATAAAGAAAGAAAAAGTTGAAAATTCTGACGACGAAGCACAAAAATGAAGGAACTACGAAGAAGACAACTGAATACTATGGTAGGTAAACTTAGGTGAATTAAAATGGTGAGGAAGCCAATAACTTTTTGAGAGAAGCAAGGGAGTTATGAAAAAAGTCAAATTCAGGGTTTAAATTAATGAGCAAATTAGCGGAGCGAGGCAATCGTATAATTTGTTGATGAAAAAGGGATGTAGAAAAGGAGAGAAGAGCGTGCCGACAGACGAGGAACTTGGAGGCTGATCATCGACAGCAAGGCCGGGCAGTCAAGGCGGTTATTCAACAGCTTATGCAGGAGGGAGAGGTCAGCAATTGTACGACGCCTCTCCAGAGGCAACATGCCACAAGTATCGAGAAGAGTGCTGTAGCACACTTCGTCGGAAGGAATGCCCAACTTGAAAGCAATGTAGCGAAGAAACTTATTTTGCACTCTTTCTAGGGTATACTGATGAACGGCGTAACTGGGTGACCAAACAGGAGAGGCGTATTCCAAGATTGGAAGCACTAGGGCCTTGTAAAGCAGTACTATGGCACTAACACTTGTGAACTCTCTGGTGTTACGTTTCACAAAGCCCAGGACCCGCATTGCCCCGAATTGGCAGATGTAGCAGCATCGATATCCAGAATTATATTCTTGCACCACTTCTACCTGGTTTTTTTCTTCTCGAACATGGAAACAGATTAATGAAACCAAAAACGAATGAATATTGTAGAAAATAGATACGTCGATAAATATCTGTAGCTGAGGCAGTCGTCGGTGGTAATATCGATATGGCATTTTATTGAAGGAGAAAAGGGCTGAGAAGTTGATGGTGGTCATCTTATTTCCACAATTATTTCTCCCTTATGTCTTTCAAGGAGATCTTCATTTCATGTTAAACCTACCATCCAAACAATACACTAAGTTTCGAGTAATAGGCAATTATAATCATCAGTGCCACTTGATCATGGAGGCAGATGGGTGTGCCTTGTGTATCTCAAATAGTCTAGCTTCAGCAGGTCTCATTCACTTGTAATTAATCACAATTTCGCCGAAAGGAGCTGATGAATGGTAACTCAGCTCAGGTCTCACTTATTTAATGCAAGGATGTCGGAAATGCACATCTGAAGAGCTTGTATTTGAACAAATTCCTTCAAGTTTCACAACGAGCAACCCCCTTTTCAATACAGCCTCGCCCTCTGTTATACGATTCACCAGTTGGCAACGAGGTTCGTTGAGGGCTTTTTTGCGGTCTAAATTGATGTACCTATTTGAACTTAAATTGAGATTGGTCTATACTTCTCGTACCGAGAGCTTGTATGAGTGGCACGTAGTTTCACGTCCAAGCAGGACCCACGTAGCTGTAGACTTGGAATGAGTAGCCAAGAGCGAAATGATCAGAAGAAGTTCTGGTCTTCATTAGAGATCAGCTAATCAAACACGGCCGTTTATGAACTTACCTTGTCAAATTGAGGAGTTGCCGGTGGGTTTTCTCTAAGCTCTGGATCTGAATATTCGTTGTTAATGAAGTAACCGACTCTAACGAATTCCTGTCCGCGGTAAGAGCACGTGAGCAGGACAACGGTGACGCCCAGCGCATCTTCCACAGGGATCTTGCTGACATCTGGGGGATCGGCTTGGAACACGAACATGTGACGTCCTTCGGAAATCGGCCCCACGTATATCGTATCGAGAACCTGTGGGAGGAAGTGAATTAGAGAACGATCACATAACAGGAGTGGTGTTACACTCACATAGAAGAGGAATTTAGCTGCGGCAATTCATTCACCTGCAGCCCAACATGAGAAATTCAGTATGAACTCCACATAAGCTGGACGAAACACGTCTTAATTAACTAGGTTTGTTCATTTGATGCATCGTGACATACCAGCCAAGCGGGATTCCATGATTGTTATAGCCAGCGATATAAACGAACCCATAGCCCTTTAATGCCATGCCGATTTTCCGAGTCATTTATGCGTTGAGGCATGAAGAAAGACTTCACTGACATGTAAATATAGAAGTGATCCGAATCTTAGGATCCGGACAGCAGTGAAATGGTGCGGCGTTTGGATCGGACAAAACCACCCGACTTAAGACATAATAATAATATTGATAATCTAGGCAAGTTCATTAGAGTGCACGGAGAGGTCCATGTGCGTCCACTCACATGTGCGTTCCTTAGACACATTTTGATTTCGTTTCCTCGTCATCTTTTCGTTTCGTGTACAAGATGATTATTAATTATTCGTCCAGTTTAGAGGAGGCTTTAGGTAACATACAGGACGTGACACCAACCTGATCGTGTTCTTCAGATTCAGCAGACCCAACGTAAATCATCTTCCATTCCAAATCCTCCTTGAGCTCTTCTATGCACTCGAAGGTGAGCTCGAATTGGAAAGGGTTGAGAAAAGATGACGGGTTGTCCAGTACAATTACGTTTCCAATTTGTACTTTTGCCATTTTGAATAACTACAAGTAACAGAAATAAAACATTAATGATTAGGTTGCAACAAGCATTGGCGATTACGCCGCATAAAGAAATACGCCAACTTTTCCACCCATTTGAGAAATTAGACTGAACACATAGCTGAACCAAGTTGATTAGTGGACAGCTTGAAGGCACGTCGTACTAATATTATATTAGTACGACGTACCTTCAAGCTGTCCACAACAGTACTAGATAATAGTAGTACTGTTGTAGGTACAGGTACTTCAAGAAAAACCTCAAATACTTGGCAAACACGTTACTAACAGGAGTGAAGTAATACGATACATAATATGTATCGTATGTATGTATATTATACCTACGGCAGACGATTAAATTACAGACATTTCCAATCAAATGATGAGAAAGCACGAAGCTCAAAAGAAAATTGTGATGCAGATACCTGAGATTCGATCCGAATAGAACCCTTCAAGTTATTGTCAAACTCCGATAATAAAATTCAACGGCCTAAAATTGAAAATAATCCTAAAACTATCATGAAACTTCACTTTAAATAGGCAGAACCGGCAGTATCTGAGAATTTTCCCGCAATATGGGGTAAAATGGCCACGCCAGTTTCGGATTTGGAGGGAAGCGGAGACAAGTTCTAGGTTATGCAACAAGTAGGTAAGTAATCAGGATGCAATTAGATTTTAATGCCTGATTAGCAGTTTTATAATTTCTCACTAAAGATACATGTAAACAATAATCTAGACAATTAAACAAAAATTGACATACTAGTATTGAATCGTAATTAAATCGTAATCGTAAGAGAAACGGAGCTGTTCTGATATTAAGATCGGTGTTACTCACCTTGCTGGAGTTTTCAGGTGAAGTCAAGCCTCAAGCTGAGTCTTCTTAATTTTATTACATAAATTTTAGATTTTAAAACCGTCAAAATGAACTTGAGGTGGAAAATACTCGTGGGAAAACTTCTAGAAGGGCAAAAACGTAGAACACCGACAAAATAATAACAAGCAGTGTCGCCAAAACGCAAAGCCACAGCTTAGCCTTCTTCTCTCGGTTTTAAATTTCACTGTAGAGGCACCTGTCATGGAAGAAGAAAGATGAAACTACATGAAGCATGGAAGATGTACATGAAGATACTGAAGATACTTCCCAGATGAAGTTATAGGTACACTCATGGGCCCTTGAAATGTGTATTCATAAAATGTTACAAAACATCAATGTTTCTTCGGATAGCAATAAACCGTCCCCTGTAATAATAAATGTTTTATTAAACATCAATCTGTAAACCTATTCCTTTGATCCCTCAGATTTATTAAACTGTAAAAGTAAGTACATTCTCAACAATATTTTAATTCTTTTAGATTCAATCCAACACAAAGAATATTCTCACCGCGTAAGATAACAATAGAAAATCAAGGAGGGCTGAAGTCCCAATGAAATACGTGGCTAAAGTGGAAAGCTGCGTATAATAATTACCTTGAAAGGTACACTGGTGCGACCACTTCTTTTGGAAATATTGCAAAACCTTGGTGTGGTGGAAAACACAGGTTTGTCTCCAGTTTAGTTTAGGAATCTCAGGAACTAAAAGAGGAGTGAGTAGATCGAGGAGAGGGGGTAATAATATTCCTTATTTCTGATGATTATATAAAAAAACATTTAAGATTCTATGCAAAAGATGACAAACGGCTTTGGGTTTGAAATAGGCGTTATCACAAGTAGGTACTACACAGTTACGACTAGATTGTACTGAATACATTTTACTGAAAGAACAGCACTGAATGCGGTGAAAAACTGGAAATCTTGAAACTTCAATTTTCTCAAAAAAAGCATAGGTAAGTACTTGACTTGTAAGTTTATGTGCAACTCCATGGAAGAAAGAACTTCCTTCTTCCATGGTGCAAGTCGGTATGACGGCGCTGATATCCATCATCATCTTGGATACTTGATAGAGCTAATGCCATCTTGATTTACAGTGTTTTTTCAATCACAAACTAATACAAGTTCAAATAGATAGATTATTCTATGAATAATTCTCTTCTTAAATGTCACATACATTTCATTGCATTTTGGTAATCTGGAAATACAACAAAAATCAATTTTGAAGACAAACTGTAACCACCCACACAAACATGAACTTGATACCGAAGAAGAATAAGGAGCATCGCCCTCTCCTCTTGTCCGGTTGTGGGTTGTAAAGTCGCAGTCCTTCAATCAAATATTTCGTGAAGTTTTCTTTGTCCCGGAATTTATTTTCTGTTGTATTTCACTATTTCAAAACACTATGTCTACTTTAGGGCAGGCTCTGTCTGTTATGGGGACTCGGACCTCCGGGGCTTCCGTGCGATCACAAAACGGTATGTATTTCTATGATGGTTTCCTCGTTTTTAGTCGGCACTCGCCTTAGGTGACCATGTGCTTGTTATTTGTGAATTTAGTTGATGACTGAGTTGAAATCAGTCTCTGAATGTTTCGAATGTGATCAGACTATTCGTGAAATTACTGATTGCGGGAAAAATTAGCTGTCATAATTTCTTGTTTATGGCTGATATTACACTTTTGTGTGGTTCCGGTCGCCTGCGGCCCATCCCGGCCATGGTAATTGCTCAATCTGACTGACATGAAAACTGTCGGCCCATGTGCAATGCGAGTTTGATGTGTTGATAGCCTATTATCATCATAAACTTCATTTTGCCTTTGAATCAAAGCGAGTGGCACATTGTCCATTTCTAGTGACACATAATTAATTCTCGCTGATGAACTGAAACGAGTAGAACTTGATATACCTACATTCAAAATTCCGTTTTTTCTTGCATTTTTGATCCCGGGGAAAATTTGAACATGAATAAATAGAATAACAACATAACATTGTACCTACTTACCTTCTGTTTTATATGACATCATTTCGATGTTACTATCAACATAACTATGAAATGAGGCACTGTAGGTATACACTTGTGTATTTTCATGTTCTCCAATATGTGTGGTACTGTGCACGAAACGAGTGCCCATGTTCTCAGAAGTAGATGCAGGATTGGTGCTCGTATGATCATGCTCATTAGAAAACGAGATTGAAGAGTGATTCAGCCTTCCAAGGCGTCCATAGTGGTTTTCTCCTCAATAGTTTCACATCTGGTCAGTTTTGGCTGTATGCTGTATAATCCGTGAAGCACGGGGTTCTTACTGAACTGAAAATAGTAGCCTGTAATAGTAGGTGTGGCAACTTATTGATAGTTGTTAACACGATCGCCTCGTACCTAATAATATTTGTAATCCTAATTCCGTATTGTTCAATATGACATAAGTAGGTACATAGAGAATCCCGTCGTAATCTAGTTTTCTCCGTTCGAAGTAAATACCCACTTTTTACCTATATGTTTTCAGTCATGGCAGCCAGCTCTATAGCCAACATTGTCAAGAGCTCGTTGGGTCCTATTGGATTGGACAAGATGCTCATTGATGACATTGGGGTGAGTGGACTCTAACAATTACTGTCATTCTGAAACGAATTGGCTGTACGACTATCTTTCGAACGAAGTTCTTTCAGCTTGTCCTTGCCCATGTAACCTACATGCACGTTATTGCTGATTAGTCACATACCAATTTCGTTCGTTTAGGATGTTACTGTCACCAATGATGGGGCTACGATCCTCAGACTTCTGGAAGTAGACCATCCCGCTGCCCGTGTTTTGGTAGACCTTGCTCAGCTGCAGGACGAGGAAATCGGCGATGGAACAACGTCTGTCGTAAGTTTTAGTTACGCTGCATTGAGAGAATAGCGATAGTAACGTTAAGTATGTTCCAGCCAAAAGAACTGTCCACTTTAAGTTCTATTCGATTTTTAGCCAAGATAGGCTCGAGAAATTTCAATCTGGAGTTTGACTTGACGTTCGCCTAGAGCGATCAGTTCAGGATGCTAACCATTTTCCGCGGTTGGGGGGGGGGGGGGGCTATTTAATTTCAGTTGGAAGTCACGTCAGTGTTCTGCAAAAACTCAACTGTAGGAACTACTTCATCGCAAGTAACCATGAAATGAACCATTGGAATCGATCAAGATACAGAAAAATGTGGAGAAAAAGAGGTTTATTACTGAGGCAGTAATAAAAGGAAACAATAACACGTAGGACAACTGGCTTCACTCTCTATCGGGAGTGACATCATCTACGAGTACCTATACTGTTATAATATACTGATTTCGTTTCTTGTAGAGCGTGTTACTCATTTCGCAATCAATTATCGTGTTATTGCACTTTGTTATGAGAGAGCTCTGAGCCTGGGTTCATACGATTCAAAATGCCACTATATTTCAGGTGATTATCGCTGCCGAATTATTGAAAAACGCTGACGAACTAGTGAAACAAAAAATCCACCCGACTTCTATAATCAGTGGCTACAGGCTGGCTTGCAAGTGAGTTGTTTCTAAATTACTGCGAATGTATCATTGTGAGCGGGCCCAATCAACTAAATTTCCCATGTTGGTGTTTTTTAAATTTATATTTAGTTATGTCATGAATGTTCCATTTGGTCGTTTCAGAGAAGCTCAAAAATACATTCAGGAGCACCTATGCACGAGTGTCGAAGAAATTGGAAAAGAATGCATTATCAATATTGCCAAAACATCTATGTCCAGCAAGATTATTGGAGTGTATCCTTTCACTATGAAACATTGTTCTGTACCCCTTTATCACGTGTCTGCTTTAGGTTCAGGGTATTGATATAAATAATTTGATTTTCATTTTGAATCAAGCCTTGAAAACGACATTTTTGTAAATCACTGTGATCGCGGATTTTTCGAGTAGACAAATGTTGGATAATGTCGCCTTAATGGTCTATCAATTCTCCTCGTCTTTTTCCAACTAATCGATGGTACTTGATGGCGCTGATATGTATACAATGTAAATGTCATATGTCCATACGTTTCTGTTCATCTATATTACCTTGACTTCTAACAATACAGTGATGACGACTATTTCGCCTCGGTTATTGTGGATGCCGTGCAAGCGGTCAAAGTGACTGACAGCAAAGGGAAAGCTGTGTATCCGATCAAGGCGATTAACATCCTAAAAGCCCACGGTGGATCTGCCAAAGAGAGCGTTCTTGTGAATGGTTACGCTCTCAATTGCACTGTCAGCTCAATGGGTTAGTTTTCAAGTTCTTCCATCGTTTTTTGCTAATAGTACTCAGACCATGTACTTTGGATAATTAATTTAATCATGTTCTCTCTTTCAAAGCTGTACTAATTACAATCTTATTCTACTTTCAGGCATGATAAAGAAAGTTGAGAATGCCAAAATAGCCATATTAGATTTCTCAATTCAGAAGACCAAAATGAAACTTGGAGTTGAAGTAAGTTTCTCATTATCATGAAGGCATAGTAATTTGTTTTGAGGTTTAATCCCATTCAACGTAAACAATGATTTTTTCTGAAAATATAGTCGAGTTGGCAAATTAAATCGATTTTGCATCTCGAAGCGGCATGATCCCACTGGATTTTGTCATGTTGCAATTGAACCTATTTCACTACCTGTTCGACTAACGCAAATATCTTCATTTGTATAGGTTCTCGTTTCGGACGTTGAAAAGCTGGAAGACATCCGAGATAAAGAAACTGATATAACCAAGGAGCGGATTATGAAGATTTTGGCAGCTGGAGCAAACGTTGTTCTGCTCAGTGGTGGAATCGATGATATTTATGCGAAGGTAAGCGGTCTTCTGGAAGGAGAACTATCTTTATGAGCTGGAATTTAGATTTTTCCTGGGGAGAAAGTAGTTGGTTTAGAAATAATCACGCGAGTCCTACTGTTTCATTCACCAACGAGTTCCAGTGCTGGAAGTACTTGTCAGGTCAACACTCCAGTAATGAAGCTTGGAACCTCCCAATAACCAGTCGGTATCTCTTCGCGCTTCTCTGCATTCAAGATCCGCCACGTTAATTTCGGCCATATTTTCATAAACAATTTCATTTTTCATCCTTTCAACTCTCTCCTTTTACCGCTGGGATCGCCATCGTCGTTTTGCGTGATGGTGGGCGATACAAGGGCAAGTTCAAAAGGAGAGGTTGAGCCGCTTTTCGACTTCGACTTATTCGTCTATGACGATACTGTGAATGACTAAGATTTCTGACTTCGATTGTAGTGATGAGGCTGGGCGATGTCTGTAGTCGACTACACTGACTGCCACTTTCTCATAACTTGGGTTATACTACTCGTATTTACACGAAATATTCTTTATTTTTAGATCACGTGGTTTTCTTTCAAATTTTGTTATACTGTATTAAAAAATCGCTACTAAACTGGCGAACAAAAATAAATTGATGGTCGTTTAATGAACTCATCTCGAATCCGTACTTATACTCACATAATATAAAAGAGTTTCATAAAGCTACATGATTTGCCTTGTCAATATAAACGAACTTTCAAATTGCTTCAAGTCTGTTAACAAGTATAATATAATATATTATACTATACTTGTAATATATAATATACTTATTTACAGACTTGAGGCAGTTTGAAGGTTCGTTTATATTGACAAGATAAGTATATTATACTTGTTTATTACTTGTTATAACTCATGTAGCTTCGTGAAACTCTTGTACTTGATTTTTGTTTATTGACCAAAACAATTGACAATAAAAGTAACTCTTGGTAAGCTATTGAATTGTCGCAGTGAATTTTTGTATTTCAACCGTTTTTTAAAACAGTGTTTTTGTTCTCAAACTCCACAGTTTTTCATAGAAAACAACGCAATGGCCGTAAGACGTGTCAAGAAACAGGATCTCAAACGTATTGCTAAAGCTACAGGTGCATCTTTCCTCACTTCCCTGACTAATATGGAAGGTACGTTTTATATTACGAAGCTGTTTTGTTTTGAAGCAATTTTTATTGTTGAATTTTTTTGTCGGATGTCAATTAGTTATTTAATTTGTTTATTTCAGGGGATGAGAGTTTCGAAGCCAGTTTCTTGGGTGAAGCGGCGGAAGTTGTCCAAGAGAGGATTTGCGACGACGAATTGATTCTCATCAAGAAGTATGTTCCCTTGGTCCGACATTTGATTCTAAATCGCAAAGAGATCATGTTAATCATGATAATTTCTCGTTGTTGATAAGAAACAACTGCAAATTCTTGACACAACGGTTTATTATCTTCTTTGTGCAGATCACTAAATGATGAATTATTTATTAATGGTAATTATTATGATTAATTAACACGATATCTGAATGAAAACCCTGTGTTGTTCGAATGAGCTGGGCCAACATCGACCCGGCAGCTGCCGCATGGTTCACCCTCATGTTGACGACTTTCGATCTGCTCCAAATTTGAGCCCCCATTGAAAGGCTGGTCGTACAAACCTCCGGATGGTCTTAAATAAACTCTTTTTAAACTCTTTTTAAATGTCTACAAAAAACTTGCCCGTTCAATCTGAATTTTTCGAGATATGACGTTTTAAAAATGTCAAAATTCATTTTGAACTCCTTCCCAGATTGGCCTAGGGTTATGAAAAGTTTCAAGGATCATTGTGCTGGTCAAAGCGCTGGTTGGGCCCTTTGAACCAAATTTTGGAGATTTATCACAACGCAAATTGCAATTGCGGATTTTTTTTCCTCGATTTTCTGAATCTACGTATCTTGAAGCATAAGCCAGCAAGTTTTGAGGGGATGGGGGGGGGGGGGGGCACTTTGTTGCCCAGTTAGCGTTGTGCTAAAATTACGAAATTTGGTTTACGGGCTCAAATTTGGAGCAGATCGAAAGTCGTCAACATGAAGGTGAATGATGCGGCAGCCTGTCGGGTGAATGTTGGCCCAGCTCATTTGATCAACACAGGGTTTTCAGATATCGAGTTAACTAATCATAATAATTATTAATAATAATAAATAATAACAATAATAAATAGCAAATCTATCATTTAGTGATCTCGGAGAAACGATGATCTACGCAAAGAAGATAATAAACCGTTGTGTCAAGAATTTGCAGAGTTTTTTCATATTAGGTACCAACGTTCTGTTTTGTATCATCATGATATCGTTTTATACCGAATCGATTGTTACAGACCGAAAGCCCACACTGCAGCGTCCATCATTCTCAGGGGCCCCAACGATTTCTACTGCGACGAAATGGAAAGGTCCGTCCACGACGCTCTGTGTGTCGTCAAAAGAGTTCTGGAATCTAAGACTGTCGTCGCCGGTGGTGGAGCTGTTGAAGCAGCTTTATCTATTTACCTGGAAAATTTCGCCACTTCACTGGTAGGTTGAATGATTGGAAGTTAATAGGTGTGCAAAATGGCATCTCAACATTTGAAATACACCGGTAGATTTTGTTGAATACAAAGTTGAGTAGATTTTGATCAAGAAAAGTTCCTTAATCATGTATAAATATTCTTACCTACTTTGAAAAAGAACCTGGTTGTTCTTAAGAATATTTTCTTTTCTCTTCATCGATGAGATGGTGTTGGATCATTGCAACCATTTTGCAGTATTTTCTAGATTAACGTTTCAAGTACAGTGCGTTTCTGTACAGGTAGGATTTTCAACAACAAAATTGTAAATGACCAAAAAACTCCTGAAGCACCGATCAAACCCTTTCTTAAGCCAACATCTCCTGAGGTTTGGAATAAAACAGTATGTTGTCTCTCCTGAAAAGTTGGGAAAAATTGATTAGCCTGTGTTGCGACGATATCGGCAATATATATTATAAGTTGATTTTTGAACATATGGAAAAATGGGGAGAAAATGAGAGAGAGTTGGTTTTTCAGTTAGAAGATAAAATGCATATCAATGATTTTAAAGGTCTCCCGTAAGGGAGATCTTCAATTTTGTATTTCTTCTTCTTGTAGACATCACCCTCAAATTAGTCATCTCCAACCATCGGGAAGCTGCCGCTAAACCTAGATTAATATGAATTTAGTAGGAGGATGGATGTGGTAGTAGCTTCTGCATATGAGGCAATGCACGAGAACCTTCACGTTATCAGCATGAGCCGTAGCGATACTATTCTATGCAACGCAGTAAGAAACCCGTTTTTTTTTTTTCATCAAGTTGTGTTGACGTTGTATTGCAGAGCTCAAGGGAGCAGTTGGCCATCGCCGAATACGCCCGATCACTCCTGGTCATTCCCAAGACATTGGCCGTGAACGCTGCTCACGACTCCACCGACCTCGTGGCCAAACTCCGAGCCTACCACAACACCAGTCAAACCAAAAAAGACCACGCACATCTCAAGTGGTAAGTAACTTGGATATGGAGGTGGAAGCCGCATTCAAGTTCGGCCAAATCGGGAGGTTTACTGAACCACGATATTCAGTTCTGCTCACCGGTATATGCTATTTTCCGTATTTCTCTGAAGATTCTACTCGGTACTGGTTCTCGAGCTGTCTGGGTAACCGTTTAGATCTTGAAAAGACGAATTCAAACATGGCAAAACTACTAAGTTCATGTCTACAGCTGTTTTTTTTTTTTTTTTTTTTTTTTTTTAATAGTTTTATTCATAAATAATATACCTACATAATTGATACATCAAGAAAAAAATATATGAATATGTTGCCCAACTTTGGGCAAAGCCTGTACTGTTGGGCAAGAATTGCTTCCTAATTTTGAAATAGGTAGGTATAGACAGTTTTTAATACTCTTGAAGAACAAATCAACTCGCTCGTATCCTATTTTTATGAGACAAGACAAAATTAATACTTAAGACTGCAGAATTGTATTATATGTTAATTAACATACTAATTTCAAGAAGTACCCAATTTCATCTCTCACCATTTCAGATAGTCAGTCGCCCCATATCTACACCATCGTGTGTTTACCTATTCGGTTCCCTTTCTGAGTGATGCCTTTGAATTTCCAGGGTGGGGCTGGACCTGATAAAAGGCACTGTCCGGGACAACAAACAGGCCGGCGTCCTGGAGCCGACCATCTCCAAAATCAAATCCCTCAAGTTTGCCACAGAGGCCGCCATCACCATCCTCAGGATTGACGACCTCATTCGTCTCGAGCCCGAACGAAAGAACCACGAGATGGACTAAACTAACCTGCTTCGCTGCTGTTCGCTTTAATGTTGCCTTTTTCTAAGCGCTGTACTTCTAAGTTGATTTTCTAATCACGAACACTTTTCAAACTAATTATAAATTAAGAGTAAAACGAAAGATATGTTCACAAATTAATTGGTGGTTCTATTGGCGTTTTCCTTTGTAATCCCCTTCTGAGTCAAGTGTTCTGGTGTAGTAGTTCTTTTCGTCGAATTAAATAGTTTGAAACAGTTTAATTTCGTTCATTTCGTATTTGAAGGTTTGGATAAGAATAGACAGCGTTATTAGGGACGACTCTTGGCAATGGGGGGTCCTTCAGTTATAATGAGGATAGACAATAAATAATGGATCTTTTTCAGTTGTAATGGGACATAATCGAACTCCGGATTTAAGCATAGGCGCGCGCCTAGGGGACCGCACCACAATTAAAATTACAAAATAATGATTTTCAGGACAGACTACATAATATTTAGAACAAATTCCCTTACAAATCACCATTTTGCAGCCCCCGGATCCCAAACCACGAGCACAAGGCCCGCACCACAGGTATTTTTTAAATCCGGCCCTGGGTTTATGGTGCTTCTTATTACTCCTCTTGTATTGGAGGTTGGAAATCATAGTGGCCAGTTTGTCTTTGTCCCTTGCAGCTCCTACGGGATGCAGTAGTGCCTTCCAACTTGTCCTTCCTCTACCTCTCTTTCCCATCTAAAATAAGCTGCAAGATCTTGTAATAATCTTTACTGTATGCAAACTCAATTTTCTTGACATTTTACTTTTGTTACTTAGCACCTTCATCCACTTGTGTCTTCAATTCTCTCCTCTGACAACATGTCCAAAATATTGCATCTTTCTTGTCTTCAGTGTTTTCCCCACTCTTTTCAAACATTCTACGAGTATATTAAATATAGAATGATTGAGAAGAGTAGGGAAAACCACTGAAATTCATACCACCATATTATGGTCTTCATTTTTCCTTTGCAATGGAAATCGGCGCGGATTTCACACTTGCGGACAAGAAAAATGCATGCAAAAACCGCAGTTTTCAACGTACAGAACTCGTTCTGGTCCTGTTTTAAAGGTTAGGAGTAAAGCTATACGCCTCTTAGAGCCTCAGTACACTTACTTTCCAGGTACGTTGTGTGGCATCTTCAACAGTACATTGAACTTCACCGTAGTTTTTTGTCTCAATCTACCTGGTTGCACCAGAGGACGCGAAGAAGTAGTAGAAGAAATATGCGGGGGGTCCCCCACCCGAACGAAATTTTTGGCTACGCAACTGACTGGTTCTGCGACAGCAAACACTTTCGTCATGATGGCGGTTCGTCCAGTTGCAAAACCAGCCAAATCCCTGTTGCTGAACCAGCTAGGTACATCCGATATTGATTGGCAATAACCAATTTGCCGTTGGGGTTACTTTGTTCACAAATTACGAGCCAATTCTATGATTCATTTCCTTATTTGAAAAAAAAAACTCCCAGTCATGCAACATGACTAAGAGCGAATTTTCCAAGAAATAACTGGTTTTACGTGAAACGTCCCCATATTACTGGTTTTATTACAAACTTTAATCTTTTTTTTTTGCAGAGTAACACTTGAGTTTATAGATTTTTCAACGCTGAACACGATGGTGAAGTCAGAATTGCGATATCTCATTCCGTTATCAGATTAGAACAGATGAACCGAGAAGAACATCTCCACTTTGAGAACGGAATGAGATAGGTACCTATTAGAAGGAGAGAAACACTTAATATAATATAGTAAAGCTTACGGTAATTTTCGCATTACAGCGTCATCAGCCCGGGAAGAAAAAATAAAAATCATATGTACCTATATATGGGTACATACATGTGATTTTTGGTGCCTTTTGGCAGTGAATTCAAGATGGTCTGAAACGGATTTTGGTATGACAATTTTCCGGAAATTCGAGTTTTACAAATTTTGGACCGAGAACAATAGCTTTCATTCATCAAAAATTCGCTAAAAGGAAATAAAATGGTAGCTCGATCACATCGAGATAATTATTTAGCTTCTAGTTTTTCGTTATCTTGTCACTTTCATTTTGACTGGATTTAGTTTGTCAACTCACCCAGTAGGTACCACAGAATGGAGCGTGCGGCCACCACTGCAGTGACGTTCTGACAGAATCGGAAGCAAGACGAAGAAGAAGTCCTCCATGCCTTCACACATGGATCATATAAAACTCATCCATGCTCAATTTCCTGCGAGTGACCCTTTCAAGAATTGCAATGTGTAAATTTGAAATTTGTACAACCGTGACCATACGGTCAGCGAATGAGTACGCGGAACCAATTTGAGTTTTGATTCATAAAATTCATGTGTAACTAATGTCGGAAGTATGTATTCGCTCCGTGCATAAATAACCAAAAGCTTCTACCGAGAAACAGACGTTTCGTTGGTTACGACGTAGATTATTCTTGTAAGTTCGTTAACATAATTAATGTTTTTTTATGTTCGATGAAGACCTGTTGATTCATTTGCGAGGGTTTCAGGTGACAATTTTGTCACCTAAACAAGGACGGTGTCAAGTTTGATATGCTGCCTGTCACACGGTCCCGAATTTTAAATGGATTTAAACACCTACTTACAATGTTCTTGATCACCTTGACCGAAGAATCTTACCATAATGTAGGTCAAAATACATACATAGGTAGGTGCGAGGTCCTTGGAGAGTGCACTTGTAGTCCAATTTCATTATATCGAAACCATTTCCACTTTGAAGTAAGAAAAACATTGTGATCGCCCATCATTGGTAAAAGTATAGTATAACGTTAAGTAAAGCAGAACAACCTAAATTAATGCCCGCAAAGACGGATGATTACATCATGCCATTAATCAAGTCCACTTGATCTCTATGTCTAAGCGGGGACCTGTCTACTGCCGCACCTATCCCCCCAGCCACTAGGGAAGATTCAGACTTTGCAGGCATTAATTTCGGTTGCTCTGCTGTAATAGTAACATACTAAAATAGTAGACAAAATCGGGGATGGGTACGCTATACTACACTTTTACCCGATTATTATTTGTAGGTCATGCTACAAGTGTATAGTAGGTACGTTCCAACATTTAATTCATCATTCATGACTGACATTATCAGCACTTTGGCTGGCGGATAAGATATATGGAGAAGCCTCTTTTTTAAGTATTTAGTTACTTACATAAGTGCAAATTCTAGCCAGCTAACTTGAGGGCTTTGAGGACCAAATCCGTTCCGAAACAAACAAAAAATGTCGAAATGTCGCGAGTAATATACCTAACTGTCAGTTCACGAATTCTTCAACTAAGTACTAGGTACCTAATTTTTCAAAATTTTCATCTTAGTAAATACCTAGTATTCTACTATTGAACTGAAAGAGTACAACGGGTATTCATTTTACTCATCATCCTACTTACTTACTTACCTCTTGTCACGAGGGGGGGGGGGAATGTGAGGTTCATAACCTAATCTAATCTAACCTGACCTCACCAGGGTCAAGTTACTGTGCGCACTAGATGAGTGAAATCGACTTCCACTCATGTATTAGGGTCAAAGGAAAGGATTGGAAGAATGTTATTTACTTCGAATTTACTATAAGAAGAAAAGTATTTACTTATCTCTTACTCCCAAATCAATGTTGTTAGCGATTTTGCTTTTTGTATTTTTTTCAATAAAATACTTTTTGCACGCCAAAGATGTCCATGTTCAAGATTAGCAATCCCTTATAAAAGAAAATTTCGGTTCATAATTTTCTATAAGGTACCAAGATTACATAAATGGAGGATTTTTAAGATTGAACCGGTCACTAATTTATTTATTTATCACTACTAGGTTTTCGTTTAATATGCCCTTAAATTACAATTTTGACGGATTTTCTGACCCTTGGTACTTAGACCTGATTTAGGTCCTGAGAAATTAACCCTATTACGAATCCACCTAAGTAGGTATGTGCCGTCGCCTTATCTTGGGGCTCGGATTACACGTTGTTCATGTCCTGCAGAATCAAATCAGACCGACGGTTACAATCGTATGTCCGGTGCTGGAGGCGATGTGGAAGGGGGAGAAGATCAAGAGGAGTCTTCTTCTTCCTCGAACAAGGTGACTTGAAATATGCCTTATCATTCACTATCACATGACTCATTCACTAAATTTACTTATGATTTGTAGTTTAACGTCATTTTTCTGTACACTCTTGGTAAGATCTTCATACAATGACACACAAAATGAATTATTGTAATGCTGATCATTATTGTAATGGTGGAAGTAGTAAACTAGCCTCCCATACAGCTCATTTCACCGTCTCCTCACTGTTCACACGACACTGTAATTAATGATATGCCTTTATCTCCATTTCAATGACCGTTTTATATCCTTCTTCTGCCAAGAGTACCGATGCTCTCGAGGAGTTCAGGAGAGAATGGAAAAGGGAACTCGAGAGCTCACCTCGACATGCGGTCAAACAGACCCAAAGACGACACGAGAGTGACACAATCCCTCACAACGTTGTGGACAAGGTAGTTTTGGTTCATATAATTCTTACACCAGATCATAAAAAAATGTTGTACCTAATGAACTTTTCACTGAATTCTTATTATTTTTCCTAATTGATTTCAGGCTACCACGTATTTCAAACTCGGGATAGAGCATGAAGAAAAAGGGAAAATGTACGAAGCCATCCAGTACTACCGGCGAGCTGTGCAGTTGTACCCTGACATAGAATTCCATCTGTACCAGGCCCACTCTCAGCCTGCCTTTACAGGTTTGTATCACAGTATTCCAGTGAGTCAGATTTAGAATGCCAATTCGAGTTACTTTCGTTCCACGGCCAGCTGAACGAAGAAAAGAACGAATGATTTAATTATGTCGTTTCAAATACGTGTTTAGCAGCATCGTTTTCATCCCGGAATGATTTCGGATGTTACTTCAATCCTTTCATACCTCAGGTTAGAGAGCTTCGTCTTCCATCTTCAGGCTACGCACACTTTCTTGTGCTTCTCTGAGGAGGCTAAGAAATTATTTTTAGAATTATAAAATGGAAAGTATTGTCTCGCACACTAATAATGTATTTTCTTGAAGTTGTATCTTATTTGCTAGGTACTCAGTTTATTTACTTAGGCACGCATGAGTTGGTGTAACGAAAATTGTTTTGCTGTTGAAATTAATTCTACTATTATTTTGCCAATGAAAATGGGATAAAACTGAAATGAAAAATTGTACTAAGACTCTCTCTCAGCGCAGGTTAGACCTGAAGAGGAGAGTCGCATTGTATACTATTGTATATGACGCCTATTGAGCAACCCTTGTTACAGGAAAATGTCACATTTACCATAAAACGGTTGAAAATTGCATGAGGCACTAAGGGTCTCTCATCCTTGACATATTAACAGCAATTTTTTTCATTAACACTCGTGTTGGACCTTTCCAGAAGAAGGGCAACTTGATGAAGATAACGAAGTGACGTATGCCGAAGAAGATGTCGAGGGTGACGGTGAAGACGACGAGTTCGATCCCGAGAAGACAGACCTCCTCACGCACCTTCAGCTCCTTAGCCTTCGACAGCAAAGAAGATCTTTGTGTTTTCCTAATCTTCCGACCAACGTAAGAGCACTGACCAACCTGTAACTGAACATATAACATAATATACCTCTACTCTACGAACTAGACAGTTCACACACCCATTTCTTCTATGTACGAGTCTCTGTTTTAGAGCGAGCAACTCTGGTACTAACTACATAATGTGACGTTACTCATAAAGTTGCATACCTATTCAACTCCAACGTCTCTTGAAATGTAGTGTGTTTACCTACAATATTGATGGCAATGGTTACTCATGTTACGTTCAAATAGTAATTTAGTGACAGCAACAGTACCGTCAATATCAGCGGTGGAAGCCAATAATTGGGAAAGGTTCTAATATCACAATTTGAAGTGGGCTACTCATCAAACGTTAGGTAACTCTCTTTTTTAACCATACTGTGGTGCTTAAATACATTACTTATGGAATTTGTCTCATAAGGTCATGTTTGTTTGTTTTCCACGAAAGTTTCGTAATTATAACATAACATTAACTGACATTGTGGATAATCCTCCATATGGACAAGCCCGTGGTGGAGGAAGAGTCTCCCGAGTTCTTCAACACTAAGTCATCATAAAGGCATTGTAAAACAGTGTTTAGTGCACCATGGAGTACAGTGTAGTACTGGTTGGAGTAATACTGACGATAAAAGGGAAATACTGTTTACAAAACACATGCGGAAACAAACAAACAGGACCTTATGAGACAAATTCCTATAAGTAGCTCAGCTCTTAGTTGTGACTAAAAGACTTTGTTTTTTCTTGAATTTTGTTTGATGTAATTATTTTTGTTGAACAAATACCGTTACTTATGGATAAGTAAGGTATATAAGCACCAAAATAACCAGAAGTATGGGTTAAAAAGATAGTTACCTAACTTTTGATGAGTGGTCCACTTCAATTTGTGAGCAGTTTATGAATAGACCGCTCTCAGTCTCTTACACCTAGAAACATGTTCTTATTATTTATAATTATATATCACATTGTGGCCTTTCAGGTGACCCATATCTCATCTCTCCCTATGGAAGTGTTTCTATACATTCTCCGTTGGGTTGTCAGCGGCGATTTGGACATGCGGTCTCTGGAAATGTGCTCGATGGTCTGCAGAGGGTTTTACATCTGCTGTCGGGACCAGGAGATATGGAGATCAGCTTGCATGAGGTTAGAGAACACGAACTCACGAAATTCACTCGCTACGAAATCTTGGAAACCCATGTCAAAAAAACTTCTATTTCCACTAAAATGTGAATACATTGTTTGACCGGTTTCGGTGATTAAATCATCGTCAACAAAACAATACCGAAGGTGCATTATAGAGACCCCTAAAGTGAAAGGAAACCAGAAGTCCTGAACCGCCGAACAATAAGAGTTCTGATGAATGATGCGGTTTTAGCCAATTTCGTACACTCTTAAGTCTAAACTTTCATATAGCGATTCAAATGTTTCAAACGTATTTCGAACACTTCAAAACCCGAATATCGCCTGATGAGATCATACTGGCGTAAGTCTAAAATCATCATACTAGAGAAAACAGCGTTTCAAACCTTTTTTTGAAGTTGCTAACGTATTCTCTACCGACTGGACTATCAATCCAAAAAGGCTCTGTTATTTACACGATGGTGGCGAAACTAGAAAAAACATGTATGTTGGGTTTTTCAGAACATTAGAAGTCTTGTTTCCTATTTGTTTCTTATTTCCTCCACTCCCATTTTGATTTTTTTTCCCTGACAATAATTGTTGTGGAGCTGTATGTGATGGGCACGGTGAAAGATTCCACCAGGATATTTCTGCAATGGATCGTAGGTATCTGGGTCGTTGGAACGAACCAATGCTCGCCGACTACTCCTGGACTATTACAAGAATTGCACCGGATATGACGTACAAGAGGCAATCGAAGAGGAAACATTCTCAAGAATAGGTTCTAACCAACTAACTATCCATCTCTACTGAGATGAAGTGCAAACTAAGACAAAATTAGTCGAGTATACCGAATTTCTCAGGCAGGAACATAGATTTTACACCAAAAACAATTTCTTTGTTGAGCACAAGCAGTGCCCTATTATGGAAAAAATCCTATTCTTGTTATTACCTCTCAGTCAGTCTTGTTAAAACCTGACAGTCTTCAAGTCGGTCTTCATTAGTTCTAGTCTCTTATAATTTCAGTATTCAAGTTCTGGTAAAAATCATGACGTGCCATTGGTATTGATATATTTTTTGAATGTACAGTAATGTTTTGTGTTTACTACTGCAGGGTCTGGGGAGTCAAAAGTGGAAGTTTGAGCAGCGGGTATACAACCTGGAGGGACATGTTCGTCCACAGGCCGCGGCTCCATTTCGGCGGTTGTTACATTTCGAAGACTACATACATCCGTCATGGGGAGAACAGTTTCCAAGACAAGTTCTACAGGCCCTGGCATCTGGTTGAGTACTACCGGTACCTCAGGTAGGCGAAATAGCATTAATCCTACGGGATCTTGTGACAATGGTTTTGCTATTGCCAATTTCTTAATTTCACTCTGTCTTTTTGTTCGGCCAGCGAGTGTCACAGAGCTGACTGCATTTCTATTTTACGTACCTAGTTTATTAATAAATTGCCGTATACAATTACTGTTCTACTAATGTTCCTACGTGCAAACATTCCTCTAGCTGCTATATCAGGAAGGCGAAGTTTTATGCGCGAAGCTGCCGCCTTCAGCGGGCAGTCTGGTCTCGCCTGTCGTTCATTCCCCATCTAACCCTGTGTAAACCATGTCTTAATACAGTTGACCTTTTTAAAAAGACTTTTAAATTTAACTTACATGTTGCACCTCAGCACCGGGCTATTAGCCGGGATTTAAATCCTAATTAACATTTCACTAATACTTACAATAAATTACTACAAAACACTAAATCTACTCAATAATCAACAAATAAATAAATAAACAATAAAAAACGAATACCTTATACCCATCAAAACATTTCTAATACATTATTATTGTTATGCGTCAGTACGTTATTGAAATGGAGAAAACTTCGTGGTCAATTATGATCAATATAAATTTAAAAAATGAGGGTCAGACGAAATTCCCCCAACATTAAGTAAACAAGGTAGAGGCAGGTTATACAAAAGAAAAATACACGTCTTTCAAGCTTACAATTTTGGTACATGTCCACTCCACAGCTTTTTGTGAATGGAGGAAATTCATCCAGAAATAAGTGCTCTGAGGCTTGTTCCCAATGTAATTTGGCTCTGATTGGCTGTCTGGTACATTGTCAGCAGTAAAGTTGACGAGCAGGTGTATGGGGGTGGATTTGCCTGTGGCGTTCTGTAGACGAGCTTTTTATCCCAGTACATCCAAGTTTCGTTGGGTTGTGTGACAACTAAACACCTATATTTAATATAGGTTTAATAACGTAGTTTAGTAACTTATATTTGTGATGAAGGCAGTTAGACTATGTACTGGTCTTCTCGAATTGTAACGTTGTGGTTACTGCGATCCAGGTTTTTTTCTGATGGGAGAGTTTTGATGCTGACGACTCCCGAAGCTCCGTCATCCTGCGTGGGACTGTTGAAGGGACGAGTTCCGCCTACTAGGAAACCACCTGTCTTGTCAGGCTACTACCGACTCCATGAAACCATCGTCAGCATCGTTGTCACGCCCTCTGTCGACATGAAGGTCAGCAGGCCGAATTCCAACTTCTCCGAGTCTCACACCTTTCATCTGGTGAGTCCTCACACCTTTCCACTCCACTTTCTAGTCCTGTCAATACTGATTAAAGCAATAAGTAGGGGCAACAGTTGTAAGCGGAATAAAAAGACAATGCATTGCAGTTAGTATTGGTACTAAAAACCTTAATAATTGTTATTGATGTAAGCAGTTGGCTACCTGATCTTGCTGAATCGAATTTTCTTTTCAATGAAACACCAAAAGACTGAGTGTAATGTCTTTGGAAGAATAAACTATTTCACTTCGTATTACACTTTACTTAGAAGCCTTATTGGCTTCGCACTGCAGGTCCCTCCTTTTCCCTTCGGCGTTAGTTACGTTATATATATCCAAGACGGCCCACGTGGAGGTGCCTAGTTTGGTAGGGATGTTGGAGCAGGGGGGTAACCATTACTAACTATCTCTTACCTTTCTAAACATCCCTAACTATGCCAAATATCCCTAGCTCAATAAAAAACGGAGGTATAGAGTGAGAGAGTCTATTTCCACGAAAATAATGAGTACAATTGTTAAATCGATTTCGACGATTAGGTCATCATCAGTAACGAACATGAACTGAAGGTACATCATGAAATACAGCTTATATAGTAGCAGAAGTGAAAGGTATCATCCCTAGCTATTTCCCTACCTATTTAAAATTAACATTCTTGTCCGTGGTTGTCATGGCCATGGTCCACTCGTGCAGAAATGGTGGTTGCCAATATCTTCGGTAACCATGTTGGCGGATTCCCTCTTCATTCTGCATCAACTGACCCCTAACCTGTGTTCGTTGTCTAGGAGTTGGAGATCCTGTCACACAAAAAAGCCCTCCACTGTCAGCTGGCTTGGCGAGGCTACTCGGCGTTTACGCAGCGCGGCGGAGTCGAAACAAACACTCCCTTCGACCTGGTGGCCCAGCGCTACCCACCCTTCTGGTACTCGAGAGTCAGAAGCTATACTGCCGAAACGAAGAACCCCTTATGTAACTAAGTTACCTGAATAATGTTAAGACACAATCTGTATATATTTTGTTCCATTAAAAACATTATTTTTTCTCGTACCGGCTTGTGTAATAATTTGTCATCTCCTACCAAATTATTCAAAATTAGCCTAGTTTTCAGCTTTATAAAGTGACACCTGAGTTAACTTCGTGGTACAACCCACTTTCAACTAGTCAGGTACGATTCAAGAAATACTAGTAATACCGTGTGTACATAGAGGGGTAATGTTCAATCTAATTTATGGCCTCTAACTCTGTTTAACTCTCATTTTCGTATTCAAATGTTGATGATTTTCCATTGAAATAACCTTTGTTTTTCGAATTGACACATTTCTTGTCATAGCTAACACTAGGATGTGGGGAAGAGAAAAATGTGGTGCTCCATGTGGCTTCTTGATAACTTGTACGCTCAGAACTGAAAACTCTGAGAAAATTCCTACTCAATGGCTCAATGCTACGGAATGGGATTTCAAATAAAAATCACACAAATAGAAAATACTGCTTGTTTATTCTTGACTTTTTTTTTCTTCTCAAAACTTGTTTCACTCCAAACAATAACTTTTCAAGATCAAACATCACCACTTGCTATACAAGTGCACTTTTACAACGTTCGACACCCTCAACGCTTTACCAACTCCCGAAAAAGAACAAACATGACCCAAATACAACTGAAAGGCCACTCACTTGAAAATTGTCTTCGTCTCCAAATTCAAAAAACTTCTTTCAATTATTGTACATGGACGTTATATAATAGTGAAAGGTATTGCTAATTTCCATACGCTATGATTCAGTCAACTCTATGGTGTGAAAGTATGAAAAGGTGTAACTACTTGATTACTGATAGATAGGTACTGGCACCGATTGCAAGTTAGAAGAACTACGATACAGGACCTTAATGATTCTTCGAAGCAGGCCGATTCCGTCAAGACCATCCAATAGTATTCCAATACTCGAACGTATTTTCCAATTTTCAACGAACTTGTCTGCCACACATTTCAGTGACTTCTGTGGGAACAATGAGTTACTTCATAATATTAATGAAAACTAACGGCCACTCGTGTATTTTGGTATCTGCTCATGTTTCTGACGAGATTTCCACTAAGAGATGTGTTGATAGTCACACTTTATTCTGCCATTTGTGGGAGTTATAATGGCAAAGACAGCGACAGTATGTGGAGTTTGGTGGATTTTCTCCAGCTTTTATTGCGCCAGTTGGACTTAAACGAAGAGAATTTTGTAAATTGGTCGTTTGAGCTTGGGATGGTTTAAAATCAACCGGCATCAGAGGGACCAAAACCTTCCAAAACAATGAAAAGGAAGATCGATTAGTGGCGATTGAGGAAGACAATCTTTTGCTCGGCCTGCTTCGAAGTCGATCAACGATAAACTATCAATTTTACACCACTAGTTTTATCAGCTTACGAACTATAAGATAATAAGGCAGCGCTAATTTTATTATGATATTACAGATCCAACGAGCAAGAAAGCGAGAATTTTTTTCTTCAAGACAAACCTGAACTCTTAAGTTGGACTTGACAAGTTTGCTACAATGTAGACGACTAATTTAAATGTCATGGGTTTTACCTTTTACTTGGCGCAAAAAAACGTGATGAAAGAACGCCATCGTGAACGACTCAAATGAATTATGAATAAATGAACTAGAGGAAAATGTAGAAGAACTCCTTAACACTGTGAATAGGTATATAAGTTGACAATGTTCCATGAGCCTCGAGTATGTGATAACTGCATATTCGCTTTGGTGTATACTGCCGTCCTACACTAGTCTCTCAAAACATATAGATATGTCTAGATCTAACAAACAGATCAATTTTTTCGACCTTTGAGACGTCAAAACGTTCATGAGGTATTTGTCAGGGGATAATGAAGTGAAACTGAGACCTGTTACATAGGGGGAACCGTTGTACCTTGATAATAACATCCAGAGGGTGCAAGAAAAATTTGGTCCATGAGGTTGGTAACAATAACCTGGTTGGTTCTCACGACCTTCAGCTGCAGCTGCAGTTTCATATCGATTGCTTCTCGTGGCAAGGTTGTGCAATAATTTTGTTGATTTTGGACATCAAACCGAACAATTTTTTCCCCTATTTTTTTTCAAAATCTCTATGTAGGTATTGTCCTCTCAAATGCCTACTAATAGCCATATTATTTTTCACTGTTTCTCATTGTGTGTGTCTTCGACGTCATATGAAAGTCAAAATGGTGAGCAGTTTATTACCATCACTCCATGTTGTTGCTAATAAAATTCTACTCAGTGTGCCATCAAAAACATTGTATTTGAGAGGCCTTAGTAATGTGTCCCAGGGTACAACAGGGTACAATCCTCCCTGATGCCAGTGTACGATTAATGATTCCAAATGATAATTAATGCCTATTTGACGATATTGTTCCAATCAGTTTCAGGCGAGCATTGAGTGCTACTGAAGGTGTCGAAAGTAGGCTGCTGAGTTCAGAGTTTAGGTCGGATTGAGACGTTTGTCAAGAATGATTATAGAAGGAACCCTTTGCAGCAGCCCACCACAGATACATTTTTATCCTTAGATAATGCTTATCTGCCTACATAGAAGTTGGGGGGGAGGGGTCCCTGTTGTGGCGTAGTATTTTCGATATCGCCTTCAGAGGTGTACTACTGTAACCACTAAAAACATGAAAAATTCCTTCCTACATTAGGACGGCAGTCAATAGGTTTCTGAATTGATTGGAATCCTCAAATTCATTTAAACTATCTCATCACAAGTGATTTCTGAATCGACTGAGAAATCAAATGGAATGCTCGAAGACCGTAATTATCTAACGGTGTGAAATGTACGGGAACCTTGTAACTCGTCACGAGTCGTCAGCGAAAAATGTCGTGAAGATATCTAGCGAAAGTGAACCTCAAAACAAAACAGTTGTCAAACAATGCGAAGTAACAGAACTTTTAGGTCTTAGGTAGCAGACAAAGTATCATACAATTCGTTCTTTGCTTCGACCTCTCAATTGATTGATACGTAAATGACTCCTCATCATAGTCGAACACCGGTTAACCGGAGACTCTGATGAACTACCCTATGAAACCGTATGTACACAGACTATCAACTGTCGTTCTTTAATAGAAAATCGCCACCTTGTTGTTGGTACCGTTCATAGTTTTTTGTTCCTATCTGTACACTTAGCAGGAGTTTTACTGTTGGCGGGCTACTTAGAACCACGATGGAGGACTGCAGTGTGGAGCCCAGCGAATATTCGTTTCATCTACTCATGTCGGTCACTTCCCAGCCTGTTTCAGTTGGCGACGTGATAGAAGACTTGTATCGATTAGTGGAATGAATTTGTTTCAGATAACAACAAATAATACGATACAATTTCAGAATTAACAAAATCGTTTTGGTCCCAGTGGATAATGTAGTGGGATTTTTCTGTTGGAATCGAAACAAAAACCAAGTGAATATTTTTACAGATGTTTTCAATTTGAAGACTACTACAGGGAAAAACGGGCTTTCGTTCTCAAACTGGAGCACTTTGAAGATGAAGAAACGTGGTCAAAAACGATAGTGCGGTCAAATCAGGGAAAACTGGTCTAAATAATTCAAAACCGCGAGTGAATATATCGCAAATTGGGGCTTTCCTGGGGGAAGAGCAGAGAACCTTTTCTATGTGACTCACAGCGCGTTTTACTGTGATCTACGTTTTACTGCTTCTTTTTAGCGAATTTTCGAAGAAACGGAAGCTATTGTTCTCGGTCCAAAATTTTCAAAACTCGAATTTCTGAAAAATGTTTACACCAAAATCCGTTCCAGACCATCCTGAATTCACTGCCCAAACACACCAAAAATCTTATACATACGATCTCATATATGTTTATAATATAACTGTCGATATAATTGAGATAAGAAGTTAATTTTTAAAAAATTAAGTTCGTGCAGAATTGATCACTCTAAGGGTTTAGGGGAGTTTCAAGGGTTGGGGGAGGGGCAAAATTACCTACCCATAAATTCCCGAAATGGAACAGTCTGACAATAAACACCTCATTTTGAAGGTATTTTTACGCTGAACACAATGGTGAAGTCAGAATTGCTACATCTTATTCCGTTCTCAAACTGGAGCACTTTGAAGTTGAAGAAACGTGGTTGTTACTTCACATGTTCTTGACGGTTCAACTGCTCTAATCTGACACCGGATTGAGATATCGTAATTCTGACTTCACCATCGTGTTCAGCGTTGAAAAATCTATAAGGTGAGGGGGGGTTGCACTCGAACGGGTTTTTCTCGAAACTAGTAAAACTCAAGATAGCTCGTTTTTCCCTAGTAGTCTTCATGTTGAATCATTGAACTCATGGAAACCTTTCACAATTTCTTCGACCCTTGAAAATTTTCTCACAAAATCTCAAGTTCATGCAACAATATTTCATTGAATTTCTTAAAAGCTGTCTTTCACCTACTTGTTAGGCTATTGGCTTATCACCAGGATAAAGGTCGCCAAAGGTTAGATTAACGTAGATAACACTACAAAGGTAGGTTTACTTAGGTTTACATAGGTAGGACTCCTCAACAAACTGCTACAAATAAAATTACATACGAATGATGTCCCTACGCATTTTTAGACCGTTCTTTTTGGGTGGGTGTAACTTATATTATTTAATGCATTTTGAACTAACAAGTGTTTCCATCAGCATCTTGGTAAGACCTGAGCTCCCTAAATCCAAAATATGCGGGTATGCATGTCCCACCATCAGGGCTGAACCGATTTGCAAAACGTTCTTGGCAATATAATCTCGCTGTTATATTTTAGGTTATATCTGGTATACTCCTCTTTCAGCCCGAAACCGACAGACCTTCCTGGAGGCATTTTGATAGTACGAATAGAATGTTTCGTCACATCACAATGTTAAATCACACGGAGTCTGTATATATCGCCATATATCCAGAATTGGCGCTTATTTAAATTTGCCATTATCAAGAGAATTTTTCATTTTTATTATGCTGTAATTCGTGCGACATTCAAGAAATAACTGCATAAGGTCCCAAGACAGTAAAGAAATAATTCAGAAATCCTGCTTCAGTTCAGATATCCTTTGAATGTACACCAGAAATAACCTTAGTATGTCTCTTGAAACCTTTCAGACCAGCCATTTTGACACCCCACATTGCAAAAATGAAGGTAAATAACTAAACAATTAACGTAAAATCTCCCTCAAAAACTTGAGCCAGCCGAAAAACAGCGAGCAATGTTTTTGGTATTTCACCAAAACATCACTAAAGAAGCCAAATCATTTGTAGGTACTTTTTTTAAATAGTTGAAATTTTCTACACCTTGAGTGGTAAAGCTCTGTAGCCCCAGTAGTTCCAGAGACACAGCTTCACAAACAATTGGAAACAAATTCGCTAAAAAGGGAAAATGTTAACATATGGAACAGAATCTGACACTAGATGTTTCAACCTTCACCAGGACATAAGACGCTACATTATATACGTATAATATTCTTCGGTAGTGTGGTAGATACTGGGCCCGCTTTGATCTTACAAAAATGAAGGTAATTGAAGAAAGATTCGCGCTTTTGCCAAGATATCGAAATATGCGGTCAAACTAGGCTATGAGTTGACATTTTCACTTTTTGGGTATACAGAGCTTCGTTAACACTCCAATTGTACCAAATGTAATGTTCTTCAAAAAAGAAACTTCAAGTTTTTAGTTTTTGGATACAGTGTTTTTGTGAAAAACGGACAAAAAATACACAAATTTTGCGGTTTTTTGGCTGTAGTTGGCTGTTTCTCGTTTTTAAGGGCGGCATATCACGATTTATGTATAAATCATGATAGGTAGTAGGTATACTACCTAGGTGAGCTCTAACAACATATCGTCCCATTTATGCCAAAACCATGTGCCAAAAATCGAAATTTGAGTTTGGCATCATTTGAGTTGTCCTCTTCTATATATGAAAAATGCCTAGACTTTTTTTCCCCCGTTAATAGAGGACAAACTCACATTTCGATTTTTGGCACATTCACGGTTTTGGAATAAAGGGGACCATAATATGGTTGCAAATATAGTATAATTGCAAAAAATGAAGTTAACTTCTTGTTCTTAGATATTATCTAAGAACAAGAAGTTTACTTATTTTTTGCAATGTGGGGCTAATTCTCACAGTACGATTAACAAACACTCAGAGCTGCTCGAACCTTGAAGTGGCGCGTCCGTTCCGATTGGAATTGGGGCAGTTTACATAACAGATTCATGAACAGATAACAGATTCATGACTTTTAGATAACAGATTCATGAACAGATTCAGCTCCACTGTCATTATATTTCCATGTTCACAGATGACATTAATTCTAGATGATGGTGTAAAAAGGCTGACGGAACGGGTGAAACAGCTGGTTGACTAGCAGTAACGCCCGTCCATCCGTGGAAGATTCTCAAACGGGGTTTCATACCATTTATGTACAATCAGTGGGCGTGGCTAATTCAAACATTAATTCTAATTATTCACTCAACGAAGAACACAAAATGAAAAAATCGATTAAATATAAATTGGTGCATCTTTCAAGCACAATTAATCATGTTGTGTACAATAAAACAATTAAGAAATAATGTGTACATAGTAAAATTGTTTTTTCATTATTGTCAGAGTTGGTGTAAAGTTACCAAAACAATGTAGGTACGGCAAATCATTCCTTGTTAAACAAAACATAATGTATAAATTCCACTCAGATAGCCCCAAAACTGTCACGTGTGCCCTACGGAAAACCACTAATAAAATACTTTTTCAATAAAAAAATCGCATATTTACATACGGTTATTTTTTGTTGTTTTGTTTTTACATACATGTTTAAAAACGCTAAAAAGTTCACTTTGTATATACAGGTGTATGTACAGGTAAATTGCCCACTACGATTCCACATGTTAGTCGTAAGTCGTACCAACACTTCATTCGAATTTTTTCCAAGTTCTGGCACTAAAATTAATATTCAAGTAATTGTTCTATATCTACATTAATATAATTATAAATTTGTCAACAACCATGGAACATTCCGGTCGAAATCTGTCATCATTTGACCACGCGATGTCTTTTCATGCTATAAAATACGATAAAACTTTTGTTCATTTGACATAAACTTACGAAGTTAGAAAGACTCAAGTACCGCACCGCAAGCACTAACCACAATGTGTGTTTTTTGTTCTTTTTTTAACAACTAATTGAGTTGATATACTTACTATGAGATCAGAGTTATTCTCCCCGTAGTTGTATTTTTTATTGCATTATTTCAAAATATTATACATAGTAATTTTAAACTAAATTTACGTATAAATGGTACCATATTATGTTTTATTTGTACAAGTTTCCACATAATATGAGTATTTACTTAATAGGAAAAGTCTTTCGTGCTCGGGAATAAGTGCTAAGATATTTTAACAATAATAATTGGGATAAAAACGTGATTCAAAAAAGCATTAATAAATTTTTCTACAATAAAACCGCGGAAGTGCGATTAGAACCGCACCCCTTACAGTTGATTTTTATATTAAAAAGTTTTTCTTCGAACTGAGTACGAGTAATTCTGGTAGAAAGTTTTATACACTTGGTTAGACAGCACAATCAAGCTAATAAGACTGGTAGGTTATTCGACTAGCACAACCTCAACACCTCAGATTTCCCTCTACCTTCGCTGGACACTCATAGGGTAACATTGTCCGATGAGTGTCCATGGAATGAATGATGCATCAATTATTCGTGCAATTTGAAAGTTGGTACATCACATTTGTGACTATTGGTCAATATTTCCCACTGTGTTAGTGTGTGTTCGAAATATGTAAAGCGTGACTGAAAAAGCTGCTCCCGCTTTGGTTATGAAGGACCTAAGTTATTAATAAAATTGGATTCCACATTATGTATGTTCGTTTTTTCCAAAAATTGTGAATCGCGGTGAACAATCGTATACGAGTTCTATTGTTGAATAGAACCATCTAGGCGCCTGTATCTTGTGAAACCTATTTGAAATAGGCAAGCGAGATACGACAATCAACGTCGCGAGTATCTACGTTACTTTCTGCCGAGGGAAACCTGATCAATAAAATAGTGACGATTTTCCTACCTACTACTTACAACAGCCATTAGGTAATTCTTTTCACAAATGGATAATTTGTACGGTTTCTTCTCCAACGTACATAAATCAACGCACCAATCCTCTCGAACACGGTGCATAATTCACCTTATGTAGATTTCTCCAAGAATTTATGTTACGAGTTTTTAGTACGTACAGACCAGCTTTCGTCAACAAATCATGAGAGTTTGTGACCCTGGGTAGCCAGGGTTTGGGTTTTGTTGATTAATTTCTCAAAACAATTACTTTGATCAAGACGTTACAAACATCAGTGACGCGTTTCAATAAAAACATACATTGCAGCTCTTGGTAATTCCGAGTTTACTAGGGTGAATCCAGAAATTCTATTCCAATGTGGATGTAGTAAAGTACAGTTTGTAGTCTGCATTGTACTTCGGTTCTCCAAATACAATATTGAATATCGAGGGTCTCACGGCAACTCCCCACATCGTCATTTTGGCGAATTTTCAGCTGAGCCAAACAACCATCTGCTAATGACTATGTTTGCTGAGTAATTGAGTAAAGTGAATCGTGAGACTTATTGTTACCTAACTTAGGTACCTAACTGATACTTAGTCAGATCGGTCAGCCGGGGGAAGACGCTTCGAATGGTATGCATAACTCATTTTGGTCAAAAGTGACGATGTGGGGTGTTGCCGTGAGACCCTCGATATGGAATGTTTTGCAGCGCTGTGGTGATATACTAAGAGAAGCTCTCACGTTCTAACTATTTGCACCTCTAATAATTAGAGAGACTAATGTCTCTGTGTTTCTGTAAATTGTTGTAGGTGGATTCATCTTGCTTGCAACAGTACATTTCGTTTTTTTTCTTAAATAAAAAATTCGACGAAATATGTGTACTGAATGTCTATTCATCTCTTGAGGAACCCATTTAAACATCCGGGAAAACCTAAATTCTCCTTACTCGAACGCTAGTAACATTGATCGACGGTCCATCCAACTCGAAATCGGCTACACCCAGTCCTCCCTGTTACCCGGTCAGATACTGGACGAAATGGGGAGGAATTCGAAGTGACGTTTTGGTGGGCACACCCTCGCAGCTAAGCTTGGTATTCGTTAACCCCGACGCCCTTCACTCGATCCGTTAAACGTTACGTTTTTTCCGCATCATCGAAAAACGTTTTATTGCCTACTGGGTTGGGAGCTTGGTTTATCGATCGACGTAAAGAATGAACCTGGATTTTGAGGCTTTCGTAAAAGAAAAAAAACCTGAGCCCTGACGGATGGACCGGAGCTCAGAGGTCGTCTTTGAAGGAGAGAGCGTCATCTTTGGGGAACCTGTCGCACGAACCTTGGGCCATCCAGATGAGATCGGATCTGGCCGAGTGGTACATGTAGTAGACGGCCATCACGACGAGGACGTGCATGATGTTGTGGGAGTTGCAGTAATAGTCAAGGCAGCCCGGGAGCCACTTCTCAGGAAAGTTGCAGGCTCCAATGGCGCCGCCGATTACAGACAGCAGATCCTGCAAATCATATATTCATTAATCATCACGTATGTTGCTTTTGTCGCCGTATCTGCCTTTCGGCAAAAGGCAAGTCCGGTGGAAACCACTTCATGCTATCGCACAGTATACGTCGAAATATTTAGCACCTCTTCACTTTTCCAAATGATCAAAATTTACCGATTACCACATCATTTGATGCAGTCTTATCAATTAGAATTACATTTAATTGCCACTCATTAAAATTAACTTTTAATAAACTTACAAGATTCCTCAAAACAGGAAAAATACACTGAAAGTTTGCAGAGCGGTGCTTGGAAGGTACGTTTAGTTGGTATGCAAAACCTGCACGACCGATCAGATTTGAAGGACAGCACAAACTAGTGCGCCTTTGAATTGTGCGGTAAATTATACTCGTAGCAGTGGTGTAATCGCGTGGTTTATTTTCACATTGAATTGACGGTTCCTCAGAAATATCTCAAAATAGATTTAAAATACATTTAAATCATGGGAAAGCGAAGAACTATTGGGATGCGTTCCCATTATTGGGTCTCCCCTACAGGATGATTCCAAACATATTCGAATAACTTGGTGGTCTTAACCATTTATTGGTATAACCGTTTTATCAGAAAAATCCATTTTCTCTACGATTTTTGAGTGTTTTTACGCAGAAGTATTTAAAAAAAGATCTACATAGAAAGAAAAAGTAGATATAAACATTGTGGCAAATTATATTCTGCGTTGAATGAGACCAATCATAGCTATTGAAATTGTATGCACGATTTTTGGCGAATTTTGGATGTTTTGGTTTGTTGTGTTAGTGAAGGCACCTGCTCTTCTGACTTGATATCTGACATTCGCGTTTGACTTGAGGCTCTGGTCAGTAAACCTAAAAGTTGATGGCTTGGTAGGTGCATTAAGGGAGATAAGTATTATGTATGTTGACCCCATCAGTTTACATTCCAGAGATATCCGCAATGGAATGAAGCCGGAGGGATTAGTTTTAGCTCAGTTTGCCTCTACAATCCCTCGAGGATACGCATTCATACTACCTGACACATATTACCTACCCACCGGATGCATCGCTTTTGAAGCTTCAGTAATAGTTATCTAGGCCACCAATCAGATTGTCGAATCCCATCTGATTCGTCATCATCATAGTCTATTGTTCCATGATTTACTTAACTTCACTCAAACTATATTTTGACCGAAATCTTCTAATAAGTAAGTCTAATTTGTAATCATCTTGATAACATACATCTTGACACTCTACCTTCCCCCTTCTGGTACCTATCCCGCCATTGTTAAGGGAATTTCGAAAAAAAGGAAGCTAATGTTCTTGGTCCAAAATTTTTAAAACCCGAATTTCCGAAATTATTTTGGGGTTATCGGAGTTTTTTTGGGGGGGGGGGGGGGGGATCACCCATAAATTCCAAAAACTAAATAGTCTAACGGGTGACACCCAATTTTAAGGGGTTTTCTTACGCTGAACACGATCAGAATTGCGATATCTTATTCCGTTCTCAAACTGGAGAAATTTGGAGGTGAAGAAACGTGGTTGTTACTTGACATGTTCTTCACGGTTCATCTACTCTAATCTCATAACGGAATGAGATATCGCGATTCCGACTTCACCATCGTGTTCAGCGTTGAAGAATCTATGAGCTGAAGTGCTATATAAATAATCGCCAAAAAGTTGAGACAAAGTGTGTTATATAACCAGTAAAATGGAGTCATTTTATAAAATGTATACATAAAACCAGTAATTTCTTCAAAAATTCGCTCGTATAGCTATGCTGCATTGGTGTGGATTTTGTCTAATCTACTAGTAGGTCCACTGAGGACCAAAGCCTCTCGTCAAATTTGAATGTCAGAAGAGCGTGTGCCTTCATTGAGTTCTACAAACCACAACAAATTCTCCAAAAATTGTGGACAAAGTCTTAAGACCTACGATTGGTGCCATTCAGACTGTAATTTTCCACAATGTCTATTTTGAAGTTTTTTTTTTTTAAACTTCTTTACTGTTTATTACAGTGTGTTTTTAGGTGTTTCGGCGTAAAAAAAACTTGATAACGTTGAAAAAGTAGGTTTGCTTGCTAATAAAACGGTTAGTACTAATTCAGAGACTCTTAATGTATGGTCTGTTCGTTATCAGCGAAAAATATCCTTCAACACCAACAAATTATTTGGTTAGAAGTGGAATCACCCGTTATATTATACCTATGTATACCCTATTGAATCAATGACTTCCTAATATAAACGTTTTCTTTTCATTCGCGTCTGTCCCTTTCCATTTCCGTAGATACTCTTTCTGCCCTTAGGTACCGTAAATTATAGATCATACAATTTCACTAGCATGAATAATAGTGACAGCGATAGTTGTGTCATGGATAATTTAACTCTTTTTAGGTCGGTCCAGAAAACCGTTTATTCATTTTGGAAATGCTATAATATTGATTTGTAGGGACCAGAATAGTTGTAGGGGGGTCAGCAGTTTGAACCTATATCATTCGTAAAGTACTTGGTACCTGAAGTATGACGTTGGTCATGTTCAAGGGGTCGCCTCCGCCGAACCTTGTCAGCCTCAGGACGCAAAGAAGATTCCTCATGCAGAATGGGAGAGCGAAACACAGACGCCGGTTCCAAGGCGAGCTGGCCGTCAGAGCCTGAAAATCCCCAAGTTTACTTGAAATATGTCATTGAAACGGCATCGTTACTGGGAAAAATCAACGAACGACATTGGGACGATTCAATAAAATAAAATACACTAATATTGCAGTGACTTGTAGGTCTACACTAACATGATAACTTGTCCCATTCTGCTGTTGATCATCTATCCCATTTCATAACTTAAAAAGTATTAGGTACTGTCCTACCAGTAAAACTGTTGTTCAAGTTTCATGAGGAGAATTTATGTACCCTCAGGTTATGGGTTAATTTTTGGGGACTAGTTTGTATCATTCCACAAAGACGTTGCAGTACAAAAACATTTTAATCACGCCTTTTGCTATTGTTGTAGATATCGAATTAATCCGATTCAGTTGATCGTAAGGACCGAGGATTCCAAGTTCAGTGCGTCAGCTCGTGTCGACGCATATACCGCTCATTCGTCTAATCCTAATCCAATCTTCGAAATATTCGTTTAGCCGGAAATCTGACCTTAAAAAGTCCGTAGATGGCGAAGATGCAGTAGCAGGAAATGAGAAGCCATTGCAAGATGCGGGGCAAACAGAACACAGATGCGCAGACCATTGGCAAAGCTCCTGCGGTGGGTACAACACAGAAGTACATTAATTTGTAGGTACAACACGGCTACCAAAGCATTGTAATATGCACATTCACTTATTAAGAAATAGTATTGCAAGTCTGTTGAATGGAGAATAATTGAACAGGTTTATGAATATCGATCAATCGAAGCATCATTGTTCATTATACTTCAGGAAAGACAGTCAAAGCGTACAACATCAACATCGAAGAGAAAATAAATTGTAAGAGCTACCCGTACAAGCTCTGGGAGAATATTACAAGAATAACGTGTTTATCAGAGATGAAGCCAAAAAGCGTACTTGAAGTAGTGAAGGCGACATGACACTATCTTGTGCCTGCGACATTAACTGTATTTAACTGCGACATGTAACTGGATGATTTCAAAAACTTAACACGGTGAAATCGGCTCCAAGTCACGAAGAGTTGTAGGTATTTGAAAACAATGCTTCAACAGGACCGATCCCCATCCGACGCACCGAAACCTGTACTTATTGTGCGGAGCGTTGCCCTGTAAGTCAGCCTATAGGTTCTGGGTCCAGTCCACTCACTGTACTAGACAAACGGTCCCCCCTACCAGATTGTTATCGACACGATTTCTTCTGGTTCCAGATACCTAGAGAGTCTCAATTGTCGAGCTTCAAGTAGTGGAGAATGAGGAGATTTGGTGTCGTTTCGTCCTCCTCTCCACAAAGTCTGCACGATGGAACCACCCATGCCCAGTCAGCATCCCCACCAGCAGTCTCCTTTTTCTCCTTAGCAGTTCCAGTTCTCCGGTGCAACCATGGCCAAACTTCCCAAAGCATTGTGCCAGGATGTATTTAGGTATATACCATTGTTATGCCCCAGCAAAACATATTTCATTTATTAATCTATCAAAATATTGAATAAAAAGACAAGACCTAGCACAAGGAGAAAATTCACCCCCCTCGCTCCAGAAGGGACGGGAACCGCGATCCCTACCCCTCGGTTCACCTTGCCCCTCCCTGTTGACGATGGCCCCACTCTCCGGACCAACGCTAGCAGGGAAGGGATTCTAGTATAAAGCCACTGAGCATCAGAGCTCAGCTTATCTACATTTTTGCTCTTGAATCAGTAACTTCTCCTCTTAGCCCTTGTGCCAGTGTCTAATATTTCTAAAACGAAAAACTATCTTTTCTTTACCCTTCAATTTTACCTTGTTAATGTTCTAGCTAACAACGGAGGTAAGCTGGTTAGTAAACTCTGGAAGTTAGGTTGCCTACTTGGAACAACTCATTCAGAACCATACGATAGCGCGCTGTAAAGGTTGCCTTTCGGATATTCTAGCTCTGACTTATGGGGTATATCATAGCGCGTCTGACCGGATGCCTTTGAGACCACTCAGTTCGTCATTGTGTACTAGACTTGGGTACTGAAGTCGAAGAAATTCCAAGTGTGCGCGCTCATAAAAACTTCCCTTAGTAATTTGTCTAACAAACAGATTCCTAAGCGAATTACTAACAGAGCTTACAAAACCATACTAACTCCATTGGGAAGCTTTTAACAAGTATATAAGTAAATTCAAGTAAAGGAGTCAGAACAACCATCAAATCGCAAATCTGATTTCAGAAACGGATTTCCCCCTTGCGGAAACGGCATTCCGCCTTGTGAGTATGAGAATAGCAGAGATATTTTAATGCAGGCATTGTGGTGAAAAATAAATATAACTGCCTGACGTCTTAAATTGTAAAACATCGAACATGTCTATTGTTCCTCAATTTATCATTATCTGTTCATTATCTATCCGGTTGGTTTTCCGAATACCGAGGATTGGTTTTCCAATCACTGTCTTAAATTGGGAAATAAATTATTGCTAGTGTAACCGTAATTGAAAACTCCAATCAACTTAAAACAAAGCGTACATAATCAGTACTTCTCCGGAGGGTAAGGGGAATTGGCAGCGTGAGATGTGGTCTGACATTTGATAAATCAAGAGCTTTCAACCGAGCGGTGAACGATTTCTGTGGGGCGGTAAATGAGGAAGTTACATTTCCCTAGCAATGATTGGTTGTCGATGTTTCGCAACAAAATTTTTTCACATAATTTCTAACTTTGTGCTAAAAGGTTTCAGAACCGTTTTGCTCTTAGTAAAAACAAAGTGTTGAACCGTTGCCAAAACGATTCAGTCTCAAGACGTGGTATTTTGAAACAGTTCCTTTCGATTGATAAAATGTTTCGTTTTTACGAGTATGTTTAAGAGCAGAAAAGCCCTCTCTGGCGAATGGTACCAGCACTGAAGCAATATTGTTTACATCTACCTTTGCTTTTTCATACGTTCGCCAGACGTTGGATTTGAGCAGTTTAAATTATACGTTGGATTCATCCATCAGTTTAAATTATACATCAAATAAAAAAATCACAACAACCTCACACACTCCGAAATTGCCAGCGAACTCACCGAAACTCTGTGACACCCAAATCCCAAGCATGTCGAGCTGAAGAAGGCGGTGGTAGAAAGCGGGCGGTAGGTTCATGTTCATGAACAGATGGTAAATGAACGATCCGATCCAGGGTGAGATGGATCCAGCGATGTGGCACCAGGCCAGGAAGTGCGAGTCGATCTGTGACCATGGCATCACTCGAGGGCTCACCAACAGGATGAATAGTATCGGTAACCCTGGAATAAACAAGATTCATTCATATTTTTCTATTCGAGAGACAAAATCATTACAAATGTTGTAACATAAGTTGGATGTGGGTTTTAACACTCTGTATAGTTAATAAATATGTGATGCGGCTAAGGTCTTGAGATCGTCCCAGAGTCATTCCAATTATATAAACTATCTAACATGTTAGGTAGTTGATGAGGATCGATTGATGCATCCTCATCATGATACGTCCCTTTGATCATATTTAATTGATAATAACACAATATAATATTTTTCCAGCTTGAAATTGGGTTTTCTTCGATGGCGATGATGACCTCACAATCATGGGGTTTTACTGCCCTGAGGCTGTATACTGTATACGTACGAGTGTGATTCACGAAGAGTGAGGGACATTTGTTGGATTTTTGAAATTTCTAGCATAGAGTTCATATTCATCAAATTTTCAATCAAGTTTTTGCGTGTTTTTCTGTTGGATTTAAGGAGATTGGGCTATTAATTTATTGTTTATAATTTATTTATAATTTATTTATTTATTTCTCAGATATTTGTGAGGGTTTCGACCTTACTTTGGCCCCATAAACCTGTGTTGTTGAATCTTCTCAATTCGGCTTCAACACTAGGTACCTAAAATTTCATACATGTCCCCATTTCACGCCTTAAAGTTTTTGGAAACGGCGGATACAAGGTTTTTTATACAACGCCACATTTATTCATCCTATATACAAATTATGCGATTTCGGCAATTTCCCCCTATTATCGACCCCATAATTAACACTCCCTGGAATTTTTGAAAATCGCTCATCGCCGATCTTGAAGTTTCGTTTGCCAAATGGAACATTTTCCAAACGAACACCAATGGAACATTCATCGTCTATATGAATTCAAAGTGGTCCAAAACGGATTTTGCTGTGTATAAAAAACAATCCCTGAAATTCACCTCCTGAAACGCGATAAAATACGAGTTTTACAGCTTACGAGCTCTGAAATAGTGACAAAAGTGGCAATTTTTCGGAACCATGAACAAATTTTAAAATAGTAAAAAACAGTCATGCAGTATAAGAGCGAATTTTCGAAGTAATAACTGGTTTTATGTAACATGTGATGTTTGGAACATCTCATTCAAATATGTGCAATGATTGCACTGCTATCTTAAACTTATTGGGTAAAATAGGTATTTAAGTATGAAGGAAGCTATTCGGTTGATTCGGTATGCATCAGGTGTGGTGCTCTCTGACTAAAGATCGGCAGGTACATACAATAGTCTTCCTAATAGTTCCTTTTCATCTTGGAAAGAAAAGGTGCATCCAGTTCCCTCAGTGTCGTTTGTGTTAATTATAAAATCTTTGCCACTATTATAATCATGGAACATTTTGTCTCCATTTTTTGCGGAGTAACACCTCAGTTTATAGATTTTCCAATGCTGAACACGATGATGAAGTCAGAATTGCGATATTTCATTCCGTTATTAGATTAGAGCAGATGAGCCGTGAAGAAAATCCAGAGTAACAACCACGTTTCATCATCTTCAAAGTGCTATACATAAAATATAAGATACCGCATTATATATAAGATATACATTATATATAAGATATCGCAATTCTGACTTCACCATCGTGTTCAGCGTCAAGAAACCTTCAAAATAAGGTGTAACTTGTCAGGCCAGACTGTTTTATTTTTGGAATTTGTGGGTAATTCCCCCCCCCCCCCCCCAACACCAAAACCTCCACAAAACTCCCCTTAGAGTCCCCCTGATTGTACCTATCAACGAACAACCAGATTTTTTGTACAAATTCCTGATTCAAATGGTCTTATGCATGGTCAAGTACCTACTAATGGACATGTTTTTTTCTTCGGCGTCTATTGCACTTGATATCATTTTAGTCATAAATACTAATAAACCGTTCGTACTTCTGCAAGCACGGAAGCCATGTCACTGAAATCTGTTGAACAGCACGATGGAACAGACGATCGATGACGTACCGTGAACGTAATGCCGAACCATCCCGCTCCTTGAAAAATACGGATATTCTGCAGTATTAGTAACATCGCTTATTCGCTGTCGGATGGAATACCTTCGTGGCTCAGGAATACCCTCATCGGGATCGCTTTATGCTGGAAGTTCTTCGGCCTCTTTCGATCGACTGATTTATCGAGGGATGTGTCACTAGACAGTTTTTTCACCCGTAGAAGTGGGTGGCAGACGCTTGGGCCCAGAGATGTTTTGATGGATGGACGAGGGTTTTGGACCGGCGGGATAATGGAGGGATGAGGGATTGGGATCAAGGGAGGTCTTGCAAGACGTTGGCAGCGGCCATAGTGGGGTGAAAATATACGTATACAGGCCCTGGAATCGGACAGTTTTAATTGAATACCTACAATATTTTGTCAACATATTGTAAAATACCTCCCCCGATCTTAAACTTTTATATGAACCTTTAGATTTCATCATTTTTATAAACATGATCTAAGATGGCTATGATTCTATTTCTATATCCACCCAAACGCAATGTGAACTTTGGAAATACACAGATTTCTCAACGTTACAAGTTTCATCTGCGACCAAAGTACTACTAAAATTACTCAACATTCAAGTTTTGTCTGAAATAAGCCAAGTTGTTTGCAATCTCAGTTGAGATGGCTACTTCGTGCCTATGAGTGCCTCGACCAATTATCTTGTTCTCTAATTTTTTTCAACTTCTTCGGGCAGAGAAATAACTTAGGTATTAGCATCAAAATATTGCTTTATTTAATTATTATTAAACGAGGTTTAAATAGGTAAATAAATCAATTGCCTGGAACGCCGTTTTCTAAGCTGAGATCACTTCATTCAAAACTATTAATATTCAATTGAAAAAAAAATCCATAACTTTAAACTCACACTTAAAACTTGAAATTCATTTAAAAAAATTTAAAACTTGATCATTTAATTTACACTATTTGATAATTCAATTTAAAAATGATAAATAATACACTACTTGATAATTTAATTGAAACATAATTAATAATTAATAATAATTTACACTAGGTACTTGATAATTCAATTAAAAAAAATAAATGAATCACCAACATGTTAGTCTTGAAATTGTGAGGTTTTTTCTGACCTAGAGATAGAAATATGTAGTTTGGAACACTTCAAATTGGCGAATTCCTTAGTGGAGATCTTCCTTTTCATTTCTCATCTGATCTCACCTTCATGAAGGATCTAACTGAAAAAAAAACGTGTGTACAGTCTACGGGAAGGAATTGTTTTAGATTATGGAGGTCTAAATACTTGTCCTTCGGGATCTCATATCCCTCCTGGATCAATGAAGAACAAAGTTGGTCATTGGTTACCATGAGATGGGGTGACGCTGCGGCCGGTTGTAATTTGTTAGAGGACCTGAGATGTGTCACGTTGATATCACATTTGAGATAGGCAGTTATGCTACGACTCGTTCCTTTGTGGTTTCTGGCGGGAAAACGCAGAAAACGCTAGACACTCGTCAAGTGATTCGGCGAGAAATTTGCTTAATAAGCAAATTTCTCGCCGAATCACTTGACGAGTGTTTTTCTACATAATATGTAGAATTCATATAGAACGACCTCAATATGGCAAAAAAATGAGTTATGTCTTGTTGACATAACACCTTCGACAAGTTAAAAATGTCAAGGGAGTACAAGGCCCTACCCCCGGCTTCATTAAACGAAACACGAGTTCACGAACATTGAAGCCATTTCGCTCTTGTTAACGTCTTTAGTACGCCCAACACTTGAATACGCCATTGTCGTTTGGTCCCCATTCACACTCTCCGTAGAGCGCTTGCAGCACAAAGTTCTCCGTTATATTCTATTGAAAATCCATATCCCGTCGGGAAAAATATTCTGAATTGTTAGACTTGCTCGGCATTACCCCTCTCAACCACAGAAGAACTGCTGCGGTCTCCTTCCACAAATTGGTCAACAGCCAGATAAATGCCACACCTCTACGGGCGCCTATGTAGGTATGTCAATGTTCCACCTACAATACTCGCTCTCAAACGCTATTTCAGTTGGCGACTCTTCATAGAATCGCCCGTGAAGCAAACTATTTTTTTAATGGAGTGGACATTTTCGTACCTCAACCCTAAGTTTCTCATTTCCGTTCATTGTAAAGTGTCTCTCCAAACTGTACGATTTGTTAACTGTACTAGGTATATAATGCTAACGACTTAAAATACGACTAATTTAATGAGTGTCAATAACGATAGTAAATTACTCATTAAATGAACATGAGTTTGAAGATCAGCTCAATTGGAATAATAATTCCAATGGTTCATTATCGAAGATAATAAACCAAAAAATGGGTAAAATTTGAGTTTTAAGAGTTGAATCACTCAAATCACAAAAACGTAAGGGGTTTTACTTGCCAGATTTCAGTTATACTGCAGGAATACCAACATAACATTCTGTGTGATCTGGCGTTGAATATTCAATGAATATCACACGTTTCTGTACCCGCCGTATTATATTCGTTCTTCGTTCTTATATCCGTCGAGGTTTTAATTATTGAATACATCTATAAACACCTCTGCGTTGTGAAAATACACTGGGTAGTGATAGATTACAACGAAATTCAACATTTCGGTCGCAACAAAATCTTCATAACACCACACCCACAAGTTATTAAAGTGATCACCAAACTTTCGAAAGGCTCACAAAACTTCTCTGGGTTACAGGAAACTTGTTTTTCAGAAGGAGAGACCATGATTTCTCATTAAAACTTCCATCACAGATGGATGGGATGGTTTCAGGTACCAGGAACTTCACTGATGACTTCATGATTCCGCTCGAATTGTTACTGAGTCGTATATAATGCCACTATCTTGTTGACTTATGTTGAAATCAAACTCCTACAATATAAAATATCAAAATGGGAGTTGGGTATAATATTTGAGTTCAATCAATTGATCTGACTAAATTTCTCTTCACTCCCAACTCATTTACTCCTGGAAAAGTTGAAAAGTTAGTGAGATCAGGGTTTTGAATTTGATCCGATTTAACGACAGTCAACCGTCCAGTGGTACATAATACGCCTCAAACTTTTTAATGGTTTGTATGTCCTAACTGGGTCCATTTTTGATCAACGACAAGACAATGCTCCATAATGAGAATGAGTACCCAATTCACGAGTTTCGTAATGTCGAAAGACTTTCAACGAAACAAGTTTCAAACAAATCTCAAAGTTTGAAGGCAGTTTGTTCTGTAGCTGTACTTTTTATCCTAAATAAATCCATCCAGTTAGCAAAACATGAAAGAGCCCAATCACTTAGGGCCGTGCCCTCGTTCGTAGGACCAGCAACCTTCAGTTTATTCCAGTAATGGTTTGAATAAATATTCCAATAACTACCTTTTACAGGAACACGGATAACCTCATTTTCAGGGTGATTCACTTCAGCATTAAAACGGTTAATTTAAAAGTTTAATCGCTTCCAACCTCATATTTTGCCTTGAGCCTTTAATCAACAGCAAAATCTGTTGGAAAATTATATTAAATATAAGTGGTAAGTTTTGAGAAATTTTCTTTAGCTTCAGCATTCATCTAATATTGTCCTCGAAAATACGTATAATTTATAAAACGTACGTGTTATAAATTATACGTATTTTCGATTTTAAGGTATTTTATTGTAATCTGAGGAGCTGAAGCCATCAAGCATCCACAAGCTCGAGTTCAGTCTCGAGTAGAAATCGTTTTACGCAATAACCTTAAAATATGTATTCAAGCGTTTTTGGGGATCGGGAAGGCATGAAACAGATAATATCTTATTATATATAATATATTATTACAGATAATAATATATTATATTCTTCGCGAAGGAAAAAAGTAGCAATGGGATGCAAATCCGCTCTCAAATCTTCAGCTTTCAGTTGAATGTTATTATGAGTTAGAATTCACTGGCTAGTTTTTCCTAAATTGGTGATCTGTTGGTATTAGATCTTTGAGTATAATAATTTATTATAGGAGGAGCTAAAGCCATCAAGCATCCACAAGCTCGAGTTCAGTCTCAAGTAGTAACACTCAGTCTGCGTCTTAGCAGCGTTCGGTTAGTCTGTTGGTTTTTGATAATGGGATTTTTTTCTTTAGTCCGTTAATAATACAACATTTCTCAATGATTCGTAGTTTTGTAAATCACATCAATTTATTTCGCACATATTACTACTTATAGTTATAAACAAGAACTATTTGTTTAACTGCAGTTTTATTGGACATGTCCAATAAATCTTCGGTGTGAACTGATGGGTTCAATCAAGTCCATGATGTGACGCGGCCGTACCAAACGCTGTACCTCCGAGTTGGTATGTTCTAGGTTTTGATGAGCAAACTTTGACATGTTTCGTTTTAGGATTTCAGTAGGTGTTTGAAACAGAAACCCTTATAAATAGTTTCATTTCTCACAAATTCAGGCGTGCGAACTTCTTCTCTTTTGTAAGATGCCATTTTGTTGTTGTTCCAATCTTCTGAACTAGGATCGTGAACATGTCCCCCATATGTTCATGGCGAAGGTCCACATTGGTACTACAAGGATTTTGTACATAATTATTTTATTATGAACTGAAACATTCCGAATGTCTAACTCTGTTTCGCACTCAACTGGTCAGCTATATGATGTGATGGTTGAACGTCAGTCTGAACCAGTTCAGTACAAGAGAAGAATTCAGGGAGTTGAAGGAGGAGACAAAATTTGTTATAAAACCAGTAAAATAGAGACATTTCACATAGAATACCAGTTACTTCTCCGAAAGTTTGCTATTAAAGCCATGCTGCATGACCACTCCCTCCTGATTTTGTTTATATTTTGTTAATAATTTTTTTTCATCTTCTTTTCAGTAGCTGATGGACCAAAATTATTATTAATAGTGTGGTAAAGAAGAGTTTGGCACCTTAATACGTGTCGAAATGTTTTATAGTAATTATGAGTGAGCACCTCAAGGTGGAGTTGGATTGATGAATTTTAAATGAAACAGTGAAGTGGTTTCCCTTCAAACGAGATTTGGCACAGTTTATGTTGGTTTTCCTCGGAGTGTGTAAGCTTTGAAGGGATTCGGCGGGGAAGAAATTGGCTGGAGGAAATAAGGCGTGTAGCAGAGGTGGAAATAGAGAGGGAGCGAGGCGTGGAAATTGAGAGGAATGTTCGCAGGGGCTGTTGGCTCGTCGGCAAAGGGGTAAGAGGTTGGAACTTGGGTGGTCAGGTCTAATTGAATTGGGAGCCGGGACATCACCGTTGTCCCGACGTGACGGCACAATGACGGTCCCCGCGTTTCTCCCTCGCCTCGTCGCACCGCCACCACGCACTTTAGTTCGTTGGTTCTCCGCCGTCGAAAACAATATTCTGGTTGCGGGGGTGAAGGTGTCACCGGGCTCCCTCCGGATGTAGGCCATGAAAGTGAGGCTTATTCCCGGCATCGAGGCCGCTCCAAGGACAAATGAGTTAACTGCCGATTTCATCAAGTTCAAGTCCAATATGTGGGTGAAATGAGCGTGGAGAGGCCTTCAGGATGCCATTGAACGCCGGGTGTTCCATTAATTGAATTGGACTATCAATAAATAGATCATCAAGACAATATTAGTTCGCGAGAGCCATCAAAACGACAGACCAAATTGAAATATCAAGCCTTGTAGCTACTGTCATGTAAAGAACAAATAAACCTATTGATCACGTTCTAGTATCTGAAATAATCTAACATGACGTGGTAATTGTGAGTTTATATCAGAAAACATTATTTTAAGGACCAAATATTTTTATCGAAAAATTCAAGTTTTTATTAATCCCAAATGATAAAAATATATTTGAAGGGATGAGTATTCTCAATAAAAGGTAATTTGTCCCTTTCTGGGAAAAACATCTGACCATAGATATGTCTATTTTTCGCAATAAGGGAGAAATTGAGTAGTTTGCATAGAGTCGAGGAAAAAAGTAAACTGCACTGACAAAATATTATTTACATTTATTCTAACCTCATACACTACATGTAGGGAGGGATTGATACATTAGTAATGCAGAGTAAACGTTTGTGGGGTGAAAAATATGAAATGTTACTCCTAGTTTGTATAATATACTCCATGTAGCGTATGAAAATAGCATCAATACACGTTTTACCACTTGTTGTTGAAATTTCTGGATATCAATTTCTTGAGATCAATATTCAAATCTCCACATAGAATTATTGGTATCAAGTGGTATCCTTTAAGACACAAGTCCCAAGACCAAATTAGAGCTTCGTAGGGTGAATAGCATAGAATTTAGCTTTAGAAGCCCCTCGGCTGATCTTGGGCCTATTCTGCTTATAGTGTAAGTCCTAAGGAGGCTACATACCAAATTACAGCTTCACAGAGTGAAGACATAATGTGTCCAAATTACCCCTTGCTGTTTATTGGTATCGCGTTACACGTCAGCGCCACTTTAGAATAATTCTAAATAATTATTGTCCTATATTGTGGACATAAACAAAAGATTGGTTTTCAACGAAAAGTCATTCTACCTTTATTAAATTAAAATTTAAGTAAATAAAATAGAAGTTAAGTAACATTTACTTAAAGGTAGGATAACTAAACTTTCGTAGAAAACCAACCTTTTGCAATTTAATAGTATAAGCTTACAAGTTTACTACTTAATAGTACAACGAGGGTCTCACGGCAACTTCCCACATCGTCATTTTTGGCCAAAATGAGTTATGCATACCATTCGAAGCGTCTTCTCCCAGCGGATCGACCTAACTAAGTGTAAGGCGGGATTCACACTGCACGCGAAGCGATGCGATGCTATGCGAAGCGAAAGGAGGCGCGCATTTCGAAGCGATGCAAAGCGATGATGTGTTCACATTGCTAGCGATTACAGTCGATTGGTTGGTGTCCCGCAAAGATGTCGTTCTAATTTAACCCCGTTAAATTCGTTTTTATTGGAGAATAGTGCAATAAAAATTAAAAGAAAACGTAAGTGGGTGCTTGAAGTCAATCAGGCAAGAAGTTCGTTAGGAGAATATCACCATTTGTACCGTCACCTGTGAGAGGATGAAGAGCGGTTTTGGACCTACTTCAGAATGAGTACAAGTACTTTTGACTAGGTACATTCTATCCCGAATTTCAACTGCAATACAGAAGCAGGACACCAATTTCAGGACGGCCATACCGGCAGAAGAAAAGCTTATGGTCACAATTAGGTGAGTAAGAAATTTTTAATTATGTAGGTATATTGTGTCAATGTATTTTTAAGAGCGGAAATGTACATCGTTCAAAATAATTTTCGCAAAAGAAGCCAAAATAAAAAAACGAAGCTATGATTTGGAATTTTCACCTTGTAACATAACTATATATGCACAGCAGTGAAATGGATAAAAGTTTGTTAATTTTGTTAAATAACTTATAAATTGCGTTATGTTGGCTTCAACCCCACGTGATAACCCCAGGCTGAAGCCTCTATTGGCTTCAACCCCAACAACTACTTCAACCCCACGTGACATTCGCCCGAAAGAAACGCTTCAATTCGCAACAATGCTTGCGATTGCATCCGCCAACTCGCACGAAAACGCTTCCACTCGCTCCTCTCAGCTCGTAGTGTGAACACCACACGCTCCGTTCCATTCGAAAAGCCTACTCGCCCGCCTCTTTGTCTTTATCGCTCGTAATCGCAAGTCATCGCATCGCTTCGCTTCGCCCCAAATCGCAGGCAGTGTGAAAGAAGCCTAAGTTAGGTACTTACCCAAGTTAGGTAACACTAAATCTCACGATTTATTTTACTGAATTACTCAGTAAACATAGTCATTGGCTGATGGTTTTTTGGCTCTGCTGAAAAGTTGCCGAAATTACGATGTGGGAAGTGGCCGTGAGACCCTCGACAAGCCACAATGTAAGCTCAACCACAGCCTTGTAGCTCCAATAGATCCCGAGACATTGTCTTCAAAAATTGACTATTTCTTCCAAAAAGTTCGAAATTTAAGTTTTAGTCATCTCTTGGGTAGTAGGTACTTTTGAGACTATAATATTCTACATCCATTTAGAGTTATTATTATTTGTCATTATTATTCAGTATAACGGGAATGGAAATTATTTTGTTGATTTCAGCGGTAAATGGTATGCACCTACGGGAATATGTTTGGTCAGGACGTAGGAGTATAAATCATGTCAGACTGTGATATGTATTACCACCATTACGGTGGGGCTAAAGCAGTCAGATGTTCGTGCAATTAAGAGAATCTCTAGAGACGTACACATGGCGATAGAACGTCAATGACATCCATCAGGATCCGTTCCGCGGTCGAGCCGACGAAGGCGTTTACGACATTCGCATTCAGTTCGTGCGAGAGACCGGTAGAAAGGCGGGTGGGAGGAAGTACAATCTGCATAAATTAAATTTGAATTAGGTCATACGGGCTTCGGGCAGTTGAAAGCTCATTACCTTCGCCCTCCCGCGCGGGCCCTGTCAGCCGCTTTGGTTACCAACTAACATCGCTCGCAGAAATGAGATTGAACGAACATCGGAGAGATCCAACCGCACGAGACCCATCAGCGTTATAATTACATAACGGCGGATTCTGTGATTTGTCAGAGCCAATGCGATACAAATCAGAAAACATGCGCTCAACAGCAGAATAAACTTCGCCTGAATAGTGGTCATTATTGACGAAGCGTTATGGTCATAATATAAAATGATATGGCCATAATATAATATGATATGGCCACAATATAATATGGTCATAATATAAAGCATCTTATGTTTTATAAATCAGGCCATGGCTTACAATAAACGGCGAATATACGCATGAGCACTGGCAGCTTCGAATTTTGCTAAAATAATAGAATAAGTAGCACATTCAATGTTACCCAGAACAAAAATGTTAAGGGTACACTGGAAGTTACCAAACCAAAAGAAAACATGGGTAATCTTACAAGAAGTGAGTTAAATCAAGTCAAAAGTTATTTCTATTAATTAACATTTTTTTCGGATTTCAGTTCATAGCTACGGGAACCGGTTTGGTTGACTTGGCACTACAGTTCTACAGTGAGCCAAACTACGAGTATTTATCTGTCACGAAATGAAACACCCTGTATAAGCATAAGGGCCTTAAATAAGAAACATGCAAAATCCGAACTCTAGTTATAACTCCATGACCTATAGTACCTATCTAGTACCTTGTTAGTTTACGGTTGGGCTTTTCACCCCCTTGGCCCAACAAGAATATTATAGTTTTTCCATTTGGAGGGGTGGTTATTAAGCCATCTTCAGGGATTGGTAGACATGGAGTCTAAACCTGACGAGTGGTCTGACAGAGGTTAAGACTGGGACGAGGAGAAAATATCTGAGAAAACAACATTCCTTCTTTCTTGCCACTGAACCTCCTACGACCCTCCAGATAAAAAACGGTCAATAAGCCAAGGAGAAAATGCACAAGACGTTAACAAGTCAAGAATATTATGTACGTTGCTATAATATTCTTATGATATTCTTATTGTTTTTTAAACATGATTTAAGCTGTACGTAGAATAGCCGACCTATATAATTCGCGAGTTATGATTTGCACCTGCGTACATCATCGATTTGTGTCAAGAGCGACAGCTACGGAAAATATCCGACATGAAAAGTATCTCTGAACAAGACACTCGATCTTTTTCTCTCTTCCTGTTCTAGTTTTGAACCGTCGCTTCAAGAGTCTTCATTATGCGCACTTATACGATGAGCTGTTGTTACTAATGCAGATGAGCTGATAGGGAGGGAGTGGCTGTGTACATTGCCTGTCTCAATCAAGTTCATGCTCTTCAACCCCAAGTACTGATTAGCATAGTTCGATCACCGTCTTCTCACTTGACCTGAATCAACCTTTCGTTTTTGTAGGTGCAACAATATTGCGAGGAGCAGTGATCATGTCTAGGGACGTATTTTACTGGATCCGGCCAAGAAATCAATGGCGCACAGGCAAACTGACCCATCAGACCTCCCATCACTCTTGCATATTAAGCGAAAAAAACTTGATGGTGTATTAGCTGTGAGCTGTTATATGGTCAGCATCGAGGAGCAACTCCTTTGAATCGTAATCGTGGTATGACGTAAAAGAGAAGGCCCCGTGGAATCTTACAGTTCCAAATAATTTCTTGAAGCAAAAAATCGAAAACTAAATTACAGTAAAACTCACATCATGGCTTCCTCTTGGCTACAATCATCTAATTCGACATTGGGAAACACTTCTTGTCATAAAAGCAGTAATCTCCAAGGGGACTATAATGCTGCTGGGGAAACTCCTTGTCACACATGTGCAAGACTGAAAATCCAGGAGCAACGACGTTGAATTCGCACACTGATTCCAATCTGTCGATGAGTTGCTTGCTTCCATAAATATTGTCTTATAATAGGTTTTACATTTTATTTATATAGACTTTACTAGTCTGAAGATCAGCTTACAAAACGAAAGTTCAACCTGTACACATCACCCAGAAAACATTAATAATTAATTATTAGGATACTACTAAGAAAAGGATGAGATTTCTACCGGATAGAATTGGTAGGGAAATTTAAGGAATTTAAAGTGTTGGTTATCTATAAATATCTCAAAGTCTTAAGGATGAAAACTTCTGCCGCTCAAAGGTTGTATGAAGGTGGGTTATATTATACAATTTCCTTCCAAATGAGCTTTTAGTTAAAGAAAAATGATCGCTTACTAAATAATTAAGGAGTATTACTCAAATTAGTAGAGGAAAATGTATAGCAGAGAAAAACAGCATAATTTTGTTAATATTATAATTAAGTATATTAGGTTTTTTTACAAGAATTTTTCTTGCAGGGAATCGTAGTATTATGTATAAAATATTTAGTAGTTTAAAAATTGAAATTGTTTTATAGAAATAAATTCAATACAAAATTTCGATCCACGTTCACCGGTTGAAGTACACAATATTTGCACGAGAAGACTGAAAAGCCTCTGAAAGACCGATAAAATCTAAGGGTGAGAAAGAAGCTTGAAAAAAATTCAGTTCAACGGGTAAGTTTCATTGGGGTTTGAACTTAATTCGATGATATATCCGAGGCGCCGAAAGCGGGTGGAAGTGAGAATGCAGAGTTTTAGGAGCGGAAGGTTGAATTTTTTCTCTTTCCTCTCCGTCGCTCTGACAGGGAAAGAGCTGAGGCCGGCGAGGGATCGCTTAAAACGTATATTTTCATTCGAGGACTGGAGATGATACTGATACAGCGAGTCAGAGATGCGGGATGAAAACACGTAGAGCGGCCGTTTGGCTACAAGGATTTTGTATTATTCAAAGTGATGCTGCTAGGGAAGGGTTAAGGCCGCGGAGTGTGGAAACGAGAGAGAAAGCAACAAAAGAGGGGGAAAAAAAGAAGAGTGGATGGAATAAGGAATGATCCTATGATTTGGTAATGGGAGGTGACTGGACGTAGGAGATCTTGCCCATTTGCCTCGACTTTCTTCGTAGCTCTTAGCTCTCCCCTCTACTTCCAAATCTTTCCAACACTAACTGGGTTAGACATAAGAAATTAATTACTTCGCGAACGTCTACTGTTACTCTGGAAACGTTTGCAAATGGAGTTTATTGTTCTGAGATACTTGTCGTGTCTACGGAAACGAGGTGATTGCAGATGTTTGTTGGTGTAAGTAGATCAAAGTAAATAAACCAATAAAAACCCACGTACTCGTATTTCATCGGTCATCTCAGATTGTACACGACTGGACCGAATACTCAATATTTTCTTCTACGCGAGCGACTCAAGAGAGCACAACCTGTAAGTACTCGCACTTCTAAACCCATCTTAAGTTGTTTCGGTGTACTTCAGGTGTAATCCCACTTACTTACTTGCAACAGGTGGTGTGCAGGAGTATGGTGGCCCAGGGGTCTATATTGGGGCCCGGTCTATGGAATGCAAGCTACGATGGGATACTTCTGCTGGACGGAAGATGTGTTCCTGGTGCGATGATGTGGAGGTGGTGACAAAGGACTTTGAAGGATAAAGGATAAAAAACTTTGGAGGGACTCCTGTGGAAGCTTAATCAATCAATGAGGCGACATACTTTGGTTGTAGGAGCATGGGCTGCAGCTTGCAGTCCAAAAGACCGAGATAGTGCACCTGACTAAGGCATATTGACAGCGTCACCCAATTTCAGGTGGACGACCAAACCATATCTGGGAGTGACAGGCTGACCTGGGACCACATCAAGCGAGCAGGAGAAAAGGCAGTGGCAGTGAAAGCTAACCTGAGCCAACCAGTGGCAAACATTGGTGGCCCTGTACTCAAGAAAAGGAAGATACTCATGAGAACAGCTGAAGCAATCATGTTGTATCCATATGTATGTTGTCCATGGACAAGGAGTATCGAGTGGAGGGGAGCTAATAGCAAGTACTTATCGTACGGTCTCCTTCCCTGCTGTAGGAGTAATTGCTGCCACTATTCCGGTCAACTTCCTTGCAATGGAGAGGAAGCGGATCTACATCCGGCGATCTTCAGAAGAGTCTCTATCCCATATCTGGAAAGAGAAGAGGGAGACAACGCTACAGCATTGGCAGAATGAGTGGGAATTTGATGTCAGGGGGGCCTGGACCCACGTGCTTATCCCACAGGTGCGCCCATGGCTCAACAGGAGGCACGGGGAAGTGGACGTCTACACTACAATGTTCCACAATCCTCAATGATCGTCTCCACTCCGAAGTGTAGCTGAATAAGTGATTCCAGGGTGGACTAGGTCAAGATGACCCTCCAAAACTTGAGTATTTTTCAAGATTTTCCCACTGTCATCCTCGAAAACAGGTAAATTCAATTGAAGCATTCAGGAAAGATTTTAACGAGTTTTTTGAAGAATCCTACAATTTTATTTTAATCCCAAATATAAATGGTACAACGAATTTGAATCGAGTTCTCATGGAAGAGGAATTTATAAATTCGCATAATATTGCGAAGAAGATCCAAGAAACATCGTCATTTTCCGAGAGTACATTTCTTAGTGTTTCTCTCACTTTTGTCTGTTATATCAGAACGTCAAGTCGAATCGTCCATTTGAGGAGCTCAGTGGAAACTTAACAATGAAAATGTCAAAGAAAGTCGGTGTTATTTCAATACATCGGACTCGAAAATGAAATGAATTCAGAGAACCTCTCAGCATCGTAATTCTTTTATGAAGCCGTCGCAGCGGGTTGAATGGCATTCTCAAAGTTCCACGTGAGCGCCTATATTTAGAAAGAATCAATGCGCGTCTGGGTCTACTATTGTAGCAGCTTTGTGTCTCCGTTACAGGAGCCACAACCGAAATCGCGGAAAATATTCAAACTCAGCTCAATAATTGCATCGCTCAGAGTTTTTATTTCCTACGCTTCGACTGATTCAACCGTCTTTGAGAATCTTCCCTCTGATCTTGTTTGGAATGCAACAAAAGTTATAGTTTTCTGTATAATCACTCTTCTGTCGTTCTGTGTACAATGTACTTGTGACCCTCATAACTGTACGAAATAATTGGATTAATGAACTGAAATTGTTTGTTGAGACCTCAGTGGTGGTCTCGTCAATTTCCCAACTGAATTTCAGGCTGGCCTTATAATTTAATTTAATATGGATGAAATGTATGCAATCAAAATGATTTATAATATTACATGCAATTGAAATTTAATTCGTCCTCATTTGTAAATTAATCTTTAGGCCAATTGTCAATCAGGAGCAACTGGTTAAAACAACAAGCTGGTTTTGTGATGTCGAGGCCTTGTTCTGAGATACAATGCCTAGTCCAGGGAAAGAATGTAATTACAAGTATTACATACTTGTCCTACCGAAAAATTTTATCGGTAGGAATTTCTTGTAGTGAATTATTGTTGACACAGTAAACCCCCATAAATTATATAAATATTCATAAATTTGAGATCTGACATGTTTTACATATTTCGTAATTTATATGCATTGCAAATGGATAACTGAAGAAACCATCACTGAGCCAGTTACCAACTCCCCCTCCGACCAATCGGAGATGACCATTATCAATCAACACACAGCGCTATTTTTTATTTGATTTTCGGATTCGTAAATCCACTCAAGTTTCTGTCTTGGTCGAATAGAATTGAAAATTATAAACCAATAACCCAATTCAAAATTACAGTTTTTCTTTAGGATAATTAAAGAACAACTTGACCCCTACCACGCACGTGGGTTAGTAGCCGGTGTCGAAAGGCAACCCCAGGGCGGGCCGGTCACTTTGTTCCTAAATAAAGTTGTTTCTCTCTTATGCCTTTTGACGTAATTTATTCAGAAATATTTTTAATAAGCCCTCATTTGACATGGCTTTTTGTATGGTAACCTAGGATTTAAAATCTCGGTAATTAGAATACCCCAAAAATTTGACATATTGCTGATCCCTCGAGTAATAGAATTAGCGGGATTCCACTACCTCCGTTTGTATTGAGATAATTTAAATTGGGACATTTTAATACGAGTTTGAATTTTCATAAAATCTTGATAAGCAATGGATTATTTATCTGCATAATTAATTAGTATTCTATTCTGGATTAAGCAGGTATGAGGTATTCCATTCATAAGTTATTAAGGTATAAGTAGCTAACTCATTGAAAAGTTCGTCCTGGAATTCCTCCAATATCACATATCACCGAGTTGCATCGGTATGACGGATATTCAAAAGTTGGTTTCAAATCAGTTAGAACTTCGCTACGAAGGAACGCGAAGGCTGTACCGGCCGTATCAACCTCAAAGAAGGAATCGGAAGGAAGGTACTTGAAAAGGTCAGACGGAGTAAAAAGTAGATCCGCAAACTCACTAAATTGCTTTGTTTGAAGGATAAAGTGGTCCTGACGTTTTTCCCTGTATCTTTTGATTTTTTTCCACTCCTCCAGTCGTGGCTTTTATTACGAAACTCTTAGAAGTCTTATAAGTCAAACTCATCACGTCAAAACCATTGACCCATCCCCAGCAACAACCAAGCACATTTCTTCTCAATTTTGTATTTCTGAGTCTTATTTGAGTGAAGCTATGAATTTCTACTTGGTACCTGAGTTGGCTAGTTTTAGCATTACAATATAATATTATTTTTTCTTCATATCTCACTCATCAAGTTATGTCGTCAATAACTAACTGAGTGATCGATCAATTAGGATTTGAAATTGGGTGATGGCATTTCGTGGCTCAATTTCCTTTACTAATAATAATATACTGAAGTTGACTCAAAACCGACAAAATTGAGTTATCCACTTGTAGCATTGAGCCCACGACACAATTATTGTAATCGTTGCATTCCAAGTTCTCACCAGCCAACGTGACCTGTGAAACCAAATAACTTGATCAAATTCCCTTTTCGAATCGTTTCCCGCATTCCCATCAGTAACGTTATGGTGGGCAATGTTATGATAATGAATGTCATGTTTTGGTAATTTCGAGGTGTAATTTTCTTTTTCTTAGTTCTGCTCAAAACATTTTAGACTAGCATTTTTAACTAACAGTGAGTAGTTTACAGTATCTAGGTCGTTTTCTGAAAAATTCAATAATTTTGAAAATATGATACCTACCTACCTAAGTACTGTGATTCACACCAATGAGACTGATTTGGAATTGCACAGCTATTATTTCTGTTTGAAAAATAATTCCCTTTCCATAACATAGTGTTGAACTGTGTATTACTAAATGGCCATTGAATGAGTTTTAGAGAGAATAAAGGAGAATATTCATTGATTATTAAAGGTTTACATTCCATTTACATTTATCTTTCTATTTGCATATTTGGATGAAAAAATAGCACTCATCGCTACTGTAAAAAAAAGTGGAAACTTTTTTAAAAAAAAATTCTGTTTGGAGTTTATCAAACCTTATTTTGAAGCTGTTATGTTAAATGGTTTCTCTTTGTGGAAAATAACAGTTATCAGCATCATGAAAGAGTAATTGAAACCCCCATCTCCAGCTCCAACCGCATCCTCTGAATTTCTTCTTCGTGTTCATTTTGTGTGCCGAGACTTCAGAAAAACCACGAGAATACAGTAAATTCATAGATTCATCTCATTGGCCCGTGATGAAAATTCGTGTCAAAATTCGCTTGAAGAAATCGTAGGGAGCCATGCACGTGACGCGTATATGGAGTTACAAGGTAGAAGCTTGGCCTTAACTCTGATAGTTGTAGGAAACTCCTCCAACGTTAAAGGTTGCCAGTGGTAATAATAATATTAATAATAATAATGATTATTATTTCATTTGCTCTGAACATACTACTGTTATAGTAATCCGGGTGCAATTTACAAGTATTTTCAAAACATATTTTTACTAAAACTATAGAATGGTTACTAAAGTATAGTATGGTATACCAAATAACGTCATCAAAATATAAATACCTGGATACAGACGAAATCAATAACGATATAGTATAATAATTATAATTATTATACACGTGACAGTAACTGTTATAGCAATTATTCATTATACACCTTGATAACAACATTATTGATTCTCGATAACAACGGATCTAAAAAATTGTCAACTGTTCTCTATAACTCGAAACCATCGGTTTAAAATGAATAAATATATAACAAGAGAGATAACAAGAAAGCAAATATCAAGTGAGCCAGAAGTTGTGATTCAAGGGTATTGGGCACCGTATATTACACGCAGAACAACTGCCGAATGATTTACCCTGATGTCGACGACTTGTGATCTTCTCCAACTTTGAGCCCTAATTGTGAACGAACGGCTGGTCGTACATCCGGATCGTCTTAAAAAATCTTAAAGACTAAACTCTATTCAAGGGTGAACTAAAAACTACACCGTTCCATTTAAATTTTTCGAGATATGAATTTTTCAACCTAGGATTACGAAAAATTTCAAGGATCATTGTGGGGTTGGTCCAAACCCGTAAAGGTGACGTTTAGTCACTGGATTCCGCAGAACCGCAATGGAACCCAAAAACACGTTAACTGTGAGTTCAAACGCCGTGTTCCATGGAATTTGCGCGGTGTTTTCGAACAATTTTATTCGAGTACTTGGACGCACCCAGTCCACTAGTTTAATTAAATTCTAAGCGTTGCGAAGTTTCTTTGATGAATGGCTCGTTGCTGGAGGGCGCCAATTAATGAGATGCCCCTTTCCCACTGAGGGAGCAGAAGGGCCGGCGAACCCTCTCCAAGCCGGTAGATTTTCCTAAATTTCATTTTCCATTACCCTTTGAAATCCTTCTGGAAGAGTAGATTGAAATCAGAGGGATGAAATTATTTAAGCCGAAAAACTCTAAACCTGATTATTTATACGAATACCCTCACAATGAAATGCAGCACCATCTACAGCAAGCATGAAGGGGAATTCAAGCAAACAATTTTCATAAATGTTTCCCGTCATTAAAATTTACATTGGTTCATTATTTTAATAAAAAACCACTAAAATTTAGTGGTTATTTAATAACCCGCAACATTAGTGGATTTACGTTTCAAGATACGTAGAATGTAGACTCCAAAAATTGAATTTAAAACAATTCTATTGGAGCACAGGGGTTCACTAAAAAACTATTATTAGGTCAGCCTGAAATTTAGTAAGGAAACTGAAGAGACAATTAGAAATCTAGTTGCCGACTCCCTCCCTTGGCTCGAGATCACAAGCCTATTTCATAAAATGTTATTCAATGACACGTTCGACCTTGTTAAATTCATATTACTTGAGTTAGTCTGCTGTTGAATCGTTAGTTTGGTTCGTTGAGTTAGTCAACTAGCTAACTAAACATACCTTGTGTACTTGTCAGTATGTCAGGAAGTTAAGTCCGTCCTGTTTGGTGTTTCGTCGTATTCTCTCCAATTTACCACACGAGGTAAATGAGGGAGATTATTTTATTTCTTCATTATAAATTAATTGCATTTTTAGCGATTTCGAACTCTTACTTTGAATTTCGTGTTTTAAATGTCCACCAATTATTTGTTGTTACCACATACCAACGTGCACCTATCACGATTGGATGTGACCGTGAAATTCATTTGGATCAAAGCCCACAGTGGTATCCAATATAACGAGGACGTAGATGGATTGGCTAAGGAAGGGGCAACTGATGGAACCGAGTTAGAAATGAAAATTCCCAAAGAAGATTTTTACCCGACCATAAACCGCCATTACAAATCTGTGTGGGTTGCCGAATACATAAGATCAGAAAAAGGAAAGCACTACAAAGCAATTCAAGCCCAACCAAATTGTTATCCGTGGTTTGCTGGGTTCAGATCTCTCATAGTTACAATGTGTAGGTTGCGCTCGAACCATGGCTTGCGCGCGAGCTACATCCATAGGTTTTTAAATCCGGAGCTTTCTCCGCAGTGCCTGGCATGCGGAGAGGGTGAAGGGAGGCTGGAACATATAATGATGGATTGTGATTCCTATAAAGACCTTAGAGATCTAATGTATAACAAATTTGTGGGCACACTAGATTTACCTTTCCATGGATGGTGTCTTTTATTTAGTACATGAGTTTTTGGTTAATTTAAAATTATCAGTTTGATTTGTTGATCCAATAAGTTTCATTTTAATTGTATTCTTTATTGTATACGAAGGCATTTTGATTATTGATTTATATAATATATAAATAATACATATTATGTGACCACAATGTGATGATCCAGTAAAAAAAATACGTGAACGACCATGGAACCAAGTATTATCAGAATACCCACTCCACCCCATCCCCATCCACTTCATTCTATACACAAATATGAAGTACTAGCGGTCGGGCCAGTGAAGGGCTGAACTCGGGGTGTGTCCATCTACCTCTGTTACCTGTCCCGGACGGGCAGAACTCGGGATGCCACTCTTACCTGTCGCTTTAAGGATTATATCTCTTACCAGTCCCTTTACAAACCCTTATAATCTTAAATACCAAAAATAATTTCATATGTCTCGCGGGAAGGTAGAATTTAAGATTTTTATTTCGGCTTCCCTGTAAACCCCCACCTCTATGCATCGGATCCGGTAGTGACCCCCCTATGTCATTCCCCGATCACGGAAACATTTAAATACTGGAGAAAAGTTCGTTCCATTGAGCCGTTTTCGAGAATTTAAAATTTGTATAGTTAGGCTTCCCTATAAACCCCCACCTCTATGCATCGGATCCGGAAGGACCCCCCTATGTCATTCCCCGATCACGGAAACATTTAAATACTGGAGAATGGTTCGATCCACACAGCCTTTCCATTAAGAGTGAAGTAGCATTATAAACAATAATTAGGTACTTTTTGTATTGGGAACAAATATGTTTGAATAAATGCATTCAATAAGAGAGGGGAAACCTTAATTTTGGAGAAACGGTTGTAACTTGTCAAAATTCGCCGGTAAACTTGTTAACCGTTCATTCTCAATGGTTCATTATTGACGTTGATTGACGTTGAAAATAACAAACCAATAATGATTTTGACGGATGATCGAATACATGTTTATTGAGAAGGTCATTTTATCCCGCTCTAGAGCGCTTCGTCCCAGGCCTGTCAGTTACAACGACCGTTCGGGCTAAAAGAAGAATTCCGATGAAAATCCGTTCGAATCGTTCGGCACGACTTACTTCACCGTAGGTTTGAGTTCGGGTTACGCAACCGTCCGAGATTTGCTCCAATGCTCCGTTTCCGTGCCAGTACCAGCCAACACATCGATTATTGGTTTTCCATCCTCCAATCCTCTTAGTTCCCGGTTCGCGTTCGGCAGACGACAGGCTCGCTAATTGAATAACAGGCAACGTCGTTTGAGTAGCTTTTTAATCGAATTCTGCCCATTTAACGACCCCATTTCGAACTTGATTACTGCAGAGAAGCGTCTTTGGCCCCGCACGAAACGGGCTTTCCGCCTTGACGCGCCTGTCATTCGGTATGTTATGGTCAACTTGGTCCAATTGGTCATTACTTAGCAGTACAAGTCCAATAACACAACGGTGGCTCATATTCGGCAATCCGCATGTATGTTGTACCCAATAGGCGAAAAGGAATGCAAAAATTTATCATCCCTAGGACTGGGTACTTCCATTTGCTTAACTCCCAAAAAACTGTAATTTTTCGCACATTAAGTAAACTTGAGATGCACTGTAAAAAAAAAATTTGATGCAGCTGTTTCAGGCTTTGAGCACTTAGAACGCCAAATGTCCAAAAAATGCTGAAAGACCGACGTTGATAAGTGTAGTGTAGTAACAGTTATGTTTGGGGTTGCTATAACAAATCTAATAAAAAGTTTAGTCTTTGCTTGATCATATCCGAGTACGGTGTTCTATTCATCCGATATTAGACTGGCGACGAGTAATGGCTTCAAGACGACGAAATAGAAGGTCGTCGAATCTAGAGGTGGCTGAAGGGACAATGGACGATGCGACTCAGGAGCGCAGGAAGAGAATTAGAGAAATGATGGCCAAATTCACACATCCAGCCTATGACAAAGAAGACGACTGGCTCCAGTATATTGGAAGGTTTGAGAGAGTTTGTAAGGTGAAAGGCTTGTGGGAGGATAACGAGGAAGACGAAGAATTAGGAATTGCAAAGCGCGATTTGTTACTGGCATACGTGGGTGTTGAACCGTTAAGAAAGTTAGAAATTGAGGTAATGCCACAATCCGTTGATGAGTTAACGTATGAGCAGGTCAAGAGAAACTTTCAAGCGATATACAAACCAAAAGGTACCATTTTCGGGGCTCGGATGGACTTTGAAAGGATGTGTCGGAAAGCTGGAGAATCGATCACTGAGTTTGTGAATAGGCTGAACGATCTCAGTATTGCGTGCCAATATGAAAACTCAGTTGTGGATGAGCGTCTCCGAGATAAATTTGTGGCCTCAGTTGATGACGAAAAGGTGGAGATTGAAGTGCGGATGAGATGGCCTGATGGAAGGAAGGGTCATGGAGAGAAAGTGACTTTCAAAGAAGTTCTGGAGGTAGCCAGAGCAATTGAAACGGCGACATTAGAAGTGAGTAAGAAGAACACTCAGTGTTCAGCGGTGAAGAAGGCGCCTTGGGAAAACGAGTATAGAGTACAGGAACATGTCCAAGACAACAATCGAAGGTTTAGTGAGTGTGGACGTTGCGGCCGTAGACATCACCCTAGGAGGTGCCCAGCGTGTAATACACGTTGTGCCAAATGTGGGGGAGAGGGACACTGGGCTCGGAAGTGTCAGAAGAAGAGTGCGAAGAAGCTGGAAGCTGGGGGATACAGCGATCAAGACTCGTCCGAGGAGGTTGAAGAATTCAGTGGGGGGCTGAAGCAAGTCAACAAGGTGGGGTCGGTCAGGGCGACGATTGATGTAAAAATCAACGGGAAGAAGGTTCGGATGGAGTTTGACTCAGCAGCTGGAGTGTCCACGATTACGAAGGGAGTATGGAGAACAATAGGGTCACCAGACCTGAAGGCCACCAAAGAACTTAGAGGATATGGGAAGATCCCGTTGAGGACTCTAGGAGAAGTAAAAGTGACTGTAACAGCAAGAGGGAAGGAAAGGCTGTTGGACGTAGTAGTGGTCGAGGAAAATGACACACCACTTTTTGGTTTACCATGGATCCTCGAGTTTGGGTTTGATCTTCCATCTGAGGTGGTACTTAGGAAGGTGGCAGGTTTGGGTTTTTCCCAGGTAGCGAAGGAATTGGATGGCTGGAAGGAAGATGAAATCAAAAGATTATTGAAGAAGTATGCTGTGCTTTTTGATGGTGCTCTGGGAAGGATAAAAGGGAGAAAAGCGGTGGTACATTTGAAGGAGGACGCCAAGCCGGTGGCATTCACAGCAAGGAGAGTACCATTTCCTCTGAAAGCAGCTGTCGAAAGTGAAATTCAAAGGTTATTGCGGGAAGGAATCATTGAGAAGGTGGACCCAGCTAAAGTACCGATTGAATGGGCCACCCCAACTGTGAATGTGGATAAGGGCAATGGAAAAATCAGAATTTGTGGAGATTTTAGGGTAACGGTCAACAAAAACATGATTCCAGATTTGCACTTGATGCCAACGTTTGATGAGCACATGGCGAGGCTGAGGGATGGCAAGGAGTTCTCAGTAATCGACTTGAAAGACGCATATTTACAGTACGAGGTCGAAGAAAAGTCGAGAAACTTGTTGACGATTGTGACTCACAATGGATACTATAGGTATGTTCGACTACCGTTTGGATTGGCGTCAAGCCCAGCAATTTTTCAACGAGTGATGGAAGAGGTGCTGGCGGGGGTACCAAACATCAGCATCAATATGGATGACATTATCATAACAGGCCCAGATAGGAGAACACATTTAAATAATTTGGAAAGGACGATGGAACGGTTGAAGGAGGCAGGGATGAAGTTGAGGGAGGACAAATGCAGATTTTTGCAATCATCAGTCGTCTACTTAGGACACCGGATTGACGAAAAGGGAGTGCATCCAATGGAGGAAAAAGTGGAAGCAATGAGGAAAACCCCTACTCCAACTAACAAGAAGGAGCTTCGGTCATTTCTAGGCGCTATAAATTTCTATGAAAAATTCTTGCCCAATCTGCACGGTGTGTGTGCACACCTCCATAAGCTAACGGGGTTGAATATGAAATGGAAGTGGGGGAACTTGGAGGATCAGGTTTTCAAGGAGGTGAAGGAGTTGCTCTGCCACACGAAAACTTTGGCTCGGTATGACCCAAGAAAACCAATTTTGATACGGGCGGATGCATCGGAGAAGGGCCTCGGAGCAGTTCTGCTGCACAGGTTTCCAGGAGGGGAAGAACGGCCGGTGGCGTACGCTTCAAGGAAGTTGAGGGCAGCAGAAGAACATTATGCAGTGATCGATAGAGAAGCGTTGGCTCTGGTATTTGCGGTGGGAAAATTTCACCAGTATGTCTGCGGTACTCATTTCACGCTAGTAACAGACCACAGGCCACTAGAAAGAATTTTTGGGACTGGTAGAGAATTGAATAAGGTTACGAGCAATCGGCTGATACGGTGGGCGCTCTTGTTAGGGAGATATGACTATGAGGTGAGGTATGAGAAAGGCATTGAGAATGCGTGTGCAGATGCTCTCTCAAGACTACCAATGGACTCATGGGAACAAACATCAATGGAAAAGGACGAAGTAAAAAAGGTATACGATGTCAAAAGGATATCGTTCATAGCAACAGGAAAGGAAGTTAAGCAGAAGACAGCAGAAGATCCAGTGCTGGGAAAGGTAGAGCGTTGGCTGTCTGGAGTAGAGGGGACACCAAATGACGAGGTTGTGAAACCCTACAGGTCTCGTAGAACAGAGCTCGCTAGCGTGGATGGAGTGGTTTTATGGCAGAATCGGGTGGTTGTACCTGAAGCGCTCAGAGAAAAAACCATAAAAGTGTTGCACAATGGACACCCTGGGATGAGTGCCATGAAGAGCGTGGCTCGATATTATGTATGGTGGCCAAACATTGATGCTGACATTGAGAGGTACGTGCGGTGCTGTAATGCATGCCAGGAGAACAGACCGAACGTGGCCGAGGTCCCGCTTTATCCTTGGAACATACCAATGACGCCTTGGGAGAGGATACATGTGGATTTCGCCGAGGTGGATGGACATCATTGGTTCGTCGCTGTGGACGCATATTCAAAATGGGCTGAGGTTGAGCTAATGGAAAAAAGTACAGCGGTGAAGGTAATACATACCTTTGGCGAATGGTTTGCAAGGTATGGGTACCCAAGGCAAGTTGTTTCGGACAATGGACCTCAGTTTCGTTCACAGCAGTTGAAAGATTTCTTCCAGGAGAAGGGGATACGGTTTATAAACTCCACCCCTTACCACCCAAAGACAAACGGAGCGGCAGAAAGGTTAATAAGAACTCTCAAGGATAGGTACAAAGCATGTAAGAGGGATGGTGGAACACCTAGAGAGGTTCTTTGGAGAGTTCTGTTGGCTTATAGGGGAAGCCCCCATGCAACCACGAAATGCTCACCGGCAGAACTATTTTTGGGCAGAAAACTTCCATCAACACTTGCTTTGCTTCGGCCGGATGTCAGGGCGTCGGCAGAGGAAGCGATATGGAAGCAGAAGATACACCACGATGCCAAGGCTTCAAATCGGGAGTTCGAAGAAGGAGAAGAGGTGTGGGTGAAGGAAGAGCGAGCGAAGGGTTGGAGACCAGGGGTAGTGTGTCGAAGGACAGGAGAACATTCCTACGAAGTCGAGACGGCAGGAGTCACTGCAAAGAAACATGCAGACCAACTTCGGAGGCGACAGGGGGCTGTTCAAGACGAGATGGTGAGGGGGGAGTAATGTAGTGTAGTAACAGTTATGTTTGGGGTTGCTATAACAAATCTAATAAAAAGTTTAGTCTTTTCGCACATTAAGTAAACTTGAGATGCACTGTAAAAAAAAAATTTGATGCAGCTGTTTCAGGCTTTGAGCACTTAGAACGCCAAATGTCCAAAAAATGCTGAAAGACCGACGTTGATAAGGTTTAAAATCAATAAAATGTATTGAGCCAGCTTTCACTTCTTAGTGTTGCTCTCAGGCAACGCATTTGAAATTTAAAATTCTCGGGGGTAATAGAAGTCTAATTATAGGATAAGTTCAGCCAATAAGTACCTACCAGACACTGAGAGATATAGGTACCAATCTATTTTTTGAAATTTTTTAAACCATTATCTTGAACCGTGTACTCCATTTTGCTCAATGTGGGACAAGTTACAGTTCTTCGGAAGTTGAGTAGGTACCTACATGGAATTCCCAGTTCATGTAAAAATTAAAACGCCTATTGGGAACAACATAATACGTTTTATTTATATAGTACCTATATAAATAAAACGTACTATTTATTTATGTATATTATATAAATAAAACGTATTATGTCTGTCCCAATAGGCGTTTTAATTTTTTCAAGGACTGGGGTTATATAATATAATATTGTTTAATAATTGTTTTAAAAAATCGATTTTTTTGAGTCTACGTATCTTGAAACGTAAATAAAAAAATCGAGTAATAAATCATGTGTAGGTATTATAATAATATTAAAATATACGAGTATATTATTTATTACGATATATTGTATCGTAATAATCTATATTACGATATTGTAATATACCTATATTACTTTGAATCAGTTTTGAGGTTCGATCGATCCTGCAATGTGACCGCCTACGGGACTGAATGAGTATTTTACGTGACGTGAAGCGTGCTCAGAATGAGAGTTCTACGCTTTGTTCTAACTTGACAATAAGCGAAAATAGGAGAATCAATGTATCGAACAAGTCGTATTCCAAGAGTGATCGGAACTTCAAGGTTTGGCTTTTTGATGTTGCTGAAGGGCAGGTATTGTAGTTTCCAAGTATTGTTGTCTGTTGTCTGTAAGTATACAATGTATAATAAATTATTTATGAATTCTGCTTGATGACTAGTTATTGTTGTGGAATGACTGGCTGTTTCAGTCGAAACGTATCATTTATTTCTGTCTTCAACTTTTCGCACACTTCACCCAGTCATTGCGTTTAATTGCTAAGATTATTTGTACAATGTTTATTTGTTGATTCCACAATTTTAACCATGTATACTTTTGATATATTAAGTTTTGTAATACGAGCCCACCATGTAGCGTAGTTTTCATCATGGATTACAATATTACTATACTCACATCAGCAGCAGTTCATTACATTACGCCGGATGTTACAGAACAGTTTTGTAAACAAGAGAATGGAAAGTGGCAAATTCGGTAGACTATTTTCACAGTTTGTTATGAATCACGACGACAAGTGGGGTGCGCCTTCATTGATATACGAAACAATGTGGAAAGAATGACATTGTACAAACTTCCAGAAGAAGCAAGCGTATAGGTGCACTGCGGAAGCCTTGTATCCAATATGACCTCAAATACGTCATCCCCATGGGATCATCTGTACAGACTCAGAAAGTGTGATGGAAGCTATTACCAGGGTATTCATGTTCGGGAAGTATACGACGCTGTAACGTTTTATATGTGCTAAACATCGAAAAAATAGACACTTTTCGAGGGTCCGCTATCGTCGAATCGATGCCATGCAAAATTTCTTATGAAAGCACAGTTGATTCTGTGTCGAAATAATTTGCAAGTTCGATTTTCATGTTTCGTTCAGGAGGGTGATGAAAACGGAAAATCAAAGGAAGGTTGATGGCTTTACCTTTACAAATAGCGACAAATGAAGGTTTTTTAACATACGACCAAAAACTCTGCAAATTCGTCCACAACGGTTCAGTACAGACCACACTTCTGTCTAGATTCATGTCCTGTATACAATAATACATATTATCGATGGCGTCACATGATAACCTCGTATCTCAAAAAAACAAATTTTACAGGAGAGGCAAAAAACTGATAGCAATGGCATAAAGTGGCATTAGGAGTTACAATCTCATATAGTCCTCTAGAGGGCAGAAAATTCATTTTCCGTTCAAATTTGAACCACAGGCCGATGAGATACGAGGTTTTCTTCCCATACATGCAAAAAACTAAAAATCGTCAAAAATCAAGATACGAGGTTATCATGTGACGCCATCGTTATGTGCCTATACCAATACCCTTGCGATTTTAGGGGGTTTAAAAAAGTTTTCTTGGTCGATTCCAATGGTTCACTATCGAAGTTAATAAGCCAAAATTAGAAGCAATCCTAGGTGTTGCCAAATGGCAAGGTAGAGTTAAAATACAAAATCATACGAAAACCGTTCCCTAGGTTAGTTAGTTATAGGAGCATTGAAAAGGACCTACGTAAAATGGTCTTATAATATAAGTCTTATAATAACATAATATTATTATGTTATTAACGTTCACCAGGTGGTGTTCTTTACGACTAACTAGGTTGGTTTGGTCAGAGAAACCATTAGAGAAAATTCGTTTTGTGATCTTTCTAAATTGTAGAAACATTCTAAGCTTTTATCCCCAGCCGAGCCAAAATAACAGGACTCAGGTATGAGGTAACTACTCACCACACACAGAACCACTACCACTACTAATATAGTGAAAGATCCCTACTTGTGTGGTTGTCGAACTGACTGGGGGCGGCTGTAAGGGAGGTTGGTATCAATTGGTCACTAAAAGGGACCCTTTAGACCTTGAGGGGACTTTTGAGAGTCTAGAAAACGGACATAATGTCCAAAACAAAAACTCTGCAAATTCTTGACACAACGGTTCATTATCTTCTTTGTACAGATCACCCTTCTGTCTAGATCACTAGGTCTAAATGTCTAGATCCTAAATGTTAGATTAATTATTATTATCAATTATCACTAATTATTAACAATTTTATCAAGTACCTAGTGAAAAGTATTATAATTTATTGTTAGGTATTAATAATTTGTATTTACTAGTAATAATAATTATTATTAATTATGATTAATTAATAAGATATCATTCTGGGGTTTTTAATACTACGTCGGTAATAATTTTTCTATAAAAGAAGTACCTACCAACAAACATTCGAAATTACCTTCATTTCCGTAGCACGAAACGCACCTCAGAACAACAAACTCGACATCACTTAAGCCATATGATGTTCCAAAGAGCTTGTTCGTATGAAAATGGACCTGTATTTCAACAGTTTGATTCACGATCGTGTTGTGAGGCACAATCTTTGAGCCGCCATTGTAAACGAACGGCTGGTCGTACAAAGCTGCGGATGGTCTTAAAAAATTCTACGGAACAAACTCTATCTAAATATGAAATAAAAAACATACCGTTCTATATGAATTTTTCGAGATATGAGATTTTCAAATGTTCAAAATCCGTTTTGAACCCCTTCCCCTTGACCTAGGGTTATGAAAAGTTTCGAGGACCATTGTGGGGTTGGTCGAAACCCATAAAAAAAAAATTTCGTAATTTTAACTCAACGCTAACTGGGCAAAGTGCCGCGGACGGCGTACGGCGGACGGCGTACGGCGGACGGACGGATTTTTTTTAATTCGATTTTCTGAATCTACGTATCTTGAAACGTAAACCAACAAATTTTAGGGGGAGTTAAAATTTTTTTTCTTTGGGCGATTCCAATGGTTCATTATCGAAGATAATAAACCAAAATGAAGTACGAGGTACGCGGTGTGGGTGTGGGAGGGGGCGCAGAGCCTAAAAGGTCTCGTCGTATGACGCACTAGTTGACCTCCTGCCAGCCGTATTACGTCATACGCTCGTGCGTCATAGGCTCTGACGTACTTGTTGGCCTCCTGTCAGCCGTCTTACGTCATACGCTCGTGCGTCATAGGCTCTGACGCACTAGTTGGTCTTCTGCCAGACGTCTTACGTCATACGCTCGTGCGTCATAGGCTCTGACGTACTTGTTGGCCACCTGCCAGCCGTCTTACGTCATACGCTCGTGCGTCATAGGCTCTGACGCACTAGTTAGCCTCCTGCCAGCCGTCTTACGTCATACGCTCGTGCGTCATAGGCTCTGACGCACTTGTTGGCCTCCTGCCAGCCGTCTTACGTCATACGCTCGTGCGTCATAGGCTCTGACGTACTTGTTGGCCTCCTGCCAGCCGTCTTACGTCATATGCTCGTGCGTCATAGGCTCTGACGTACTTGTTGGCCTCCTGCCAGCCGTCTTACATCATGCGTCATAGGCTCTGACGTAATGGCCCGCCGGTCGAAAGTGTTCTGACGTGATCTGAGGGAAAGGGTGAATCAAGGGAACAAATTTTTCCCGTTTCAGTTTATGTGCCAAAGCAAAGACATGAAAATGTCAAAAAAATATGTAAATAGGTACCTAAGCCCAACTGTAGTGTCAATTTTCTGACAATGAGTTTTCGACTATAGTTTTCATACCTTTTTACTTAAGTACTTATTGCAATTTGAGACTGATGATGAGCTGTTTGCAAATAAAAAGTCTGATAACTACTTTATTACTCGTACATCTTATTAATCTATTTTCAAGTTCCGATTCACAGTTGAATGTATTTTATTTAGATGTCGTAAAATTCGAAAACGATGGAATGACGAAACATGTCGACTACTGACTCAAGTGATACTGTCGACTTCTAACACATGTAGGTCGACTACTAGTGCAAAACCATGTCGACTACTGAAGAAAATGTTGGTCACTGGTATCGACTACTACCTAGAGCATTGGGATTTTTTACAAAACTTGTTTTTCCCTTTTCAAACCATGTTGAATAATATTTCCCGCTGCCAGGTCTTTTAGGGAAGGATCTTGGGTACAAAATGAACAGGTTTGCAATGAGAAAAAACCGAGTGAATATTGAAATGTCATCCATTTCTGACCTATATTTAAAATTTCAAGTATCTAGCTCATCATCAAAATTTAATTTGTTTAAACAAATAGGTATTATTTAAACAATTTTACAGACAAGAAACCGAGTGAATATTGCATTGTGATCCAGTTCTGACCTATTTTTAAAATTTCAAGTCAATAGCTCAGCATCAAAATTTAATTTGTATTATTACAAAAAGGTATTATTTAAACAGTTTTACAGATGAGAAACCGAGTGAATATGGCAATGTGGTCTATCCCCGACTGACGGTTAAAATTTGTAGACTGTAGTTTACCTGGAAGATGAAAAAAGGCAGTTTTATTCTGGGCGGCTACCCGGGACCCACCTAACGGCCGTTTTCGACGCGAAGTTTAGTGTTTTTCCTAAACCTTTGCGCGCTCACTGTGAACGAATGGCTGGTCGCACAAAAATCCATTGGTCTTAAAAGATTCGTAATTTTTCAGGACATTCAAAAGTGAACTAAAAATTACACCGCTTCTTGAGAATTTTTAGAGATATGACATTGTCGAAATTTCAAAGTTCGTTTTGAACCCTTTCCCCTTGACCTAGGGTTATGAAAAGTTTCGAGGATCATTGTGGGGCTGGTCCAAACCCAGAAACCAAATTTCGTAATTTTAGCTCAACGCTAACTGGGCAAAGTGGCGCGGACGGCGGACGGGGGACGGCGTACGGGGGACGGCGTACGGCGGACGGACGGATTTTTTTTATTCGATTTTGTGAATCTACGTGTCTTGAAACGTAAACCAACAAATTTTGAGGGGGGGTTAAAAAATTTTTTTCTTTGGGCGATTCCAATGGTTCATTATCGAAGATAATAAACCAAAAAAAGGCACGATGTCCAGGTGAGGGACCATATACCACGGCGACCAAGAAAGTCGTTCATGTCCTGCAGAGATTGAGGCTTATTTAATTAGTGGGGCCAACAGAAATAGCCTTAACGTAACAGGTGATTCGTGTGCCCACTGTAAGGGAGAGAGAAATTTAGGACACACCGTGATACACTGTTAGCGCTATGCCTTTAGAGGTTGGTTGTTTAAATGATTAGTCACCTTGATAGATATTTAACAAACATAAGTATTTTATAATAACTATTTTAAATATTTTACAAAAAATTATCGATTTTTTTGAGGAATTGTTCAAATTTATAGAAGAAGTTATACTATAGTTTAGCCCTAGTGGAGAGCCGTAGTACGTCTGGTAATTGAAAGGGGTATGAGAGTCCAATGCCTACAGAGTAAAACCATATTTAGGCGCAGTCAGCCATATCATTTCCCTACACGTTGACATGCCTTAGGATCCAATGTATGGTTATATCAATTTTTGGGTGCTTCAGAATAATATCCGCGATATGTTACATTATATAATTGGTGGCCACTCCTCTATGAAGACTCTGGAATGCCTGACATGCGGCTTTGGAATCAGTGAATATCACCATTCGTGAGCATCGGCTTGTGATTCCAATATTGATTCACATGAGGATAGCTTGGGGCATGATTTGGTTGGAATTAAAGGTCAACAAAATAACATTTCGCACATTGACAGAGACGCTTTAGTCATTAGATGAAATATCAGGTCAACCTATAATAGGTATACCTTCTCCGACCTCCGAAGAGGGAACAGTCTGCGTGAAGACATCGTTCTGTCAATAACGTATAATACTCTTTATGGTCGCAGTGTCTCGAGGAGCTCATCTGTTAATTACTACCTACATCTAATCTTACATTGCTCATCACTTATATCTCCATTACTTAAATTCATAGTGTACAATAAATAGTCGTTTCGATAAGTGAGTCAGTGTTTTCGATATGGATCCAAGGGGTCCAGAGGAGCTCATCGTTACGAGCGCATCGGCCACTTTAGCCCTTCTTTAATATAAAACATGATATGTTTTATATCATATTATTATGTTTTATACACTCACTGACCGTGTTTGTCAATATATTGTGGTTAGAATAAAATATCCCGAGTATAATAAAACATCGGTAGATGGGTACCGAATAAATTGCAACATTCACAGACCACCCCAATTATAAGGTCGAGCGATGTTACAGCGGTTGGTATTGACAGTTTAATCAACCACGGTATCGACGACAAGTGTTGCGGAAAATTATACCTACGGATTTGTATTGTAGTTATAATACACTGTGATACGAATTAGATCACTGGCGACGAGGTTGTGGAAACCCATTTCAATAAAAAACGGAGGTATAGAATGAGAGAGTCTATTTACACGGAAAACAATGAGTACAATTGTTAAATCGATTTCGACGATTAGGTCATCATCAGTAACAAACATGAACACTGTGATGTCAGCGCGTTAAAGGCAAACGTACTTACTTGAATTGTACTTCCACGTCTGTCCGTCTTCTCCGACTGCTCTATAGCTGCGACTATCATTACTGGTTTGCTAGTAGCACGTGGTTAGATAAATTCCAAATCGTTACATAAAAACGGTTATTTAAACGTGTGAGCTCGAAAGAACGTCGATATTGTTTGAGATACGTCGATATTGTTGAAGATGGTCATTGTTAGATCGAGGTCTCTATTTTTTCTGTTTATTGTGATATTGGAGTGTGTGGAGTCGGTTGTGGAGCGGGTCACATCCTGAGCAAGTTGCCTACCCATTGTCCGTAGCCTTGGTCACCCTCTCAAGCAAAGAAGAGCCTCTTCAGTTTTTAATACTCCGCCTCAGGCGAACTCTCATTCTGACTAACACTCATTTCCTGGCTCATATCAGCTTCTTACTGCAGATATCGCAATTCTGACTTCACCATCGTGTTCAGCGTTAAAAACCCTATAAACTGAGGTGTTAATCGGCAGAAAATGGTTGAATGAGCTGTTCCAAACATCACATTTTACATAACACCAGTTTCATTCGAAAATTCGCTCTTATAATCATGCTGCATGACTGATTTATTTATTTATTTATTTTTTTATGTACTGGTCATTTGATCAAACATCGTCCTGCGTTACATCCTTAACGTTGGAGGAACGTCAACACATGTTTGTATGCGAGGGTATTTCGACCTCTTTCTCCGAAAAGGGCAAGTGGCAATATACTAAGTAATATCAATACATTGAACCGAAACTATTTCCATACGAAATAAAACCGTAACGTCAACGACAACAGGACAATGTGATTGTGCTCTGTTGCGGAAAATTATACCTACGGATTTGTATTGTAGTTATAATCCCCCCAAAAAACACTCCGTGTAAAAATCACCCCGCCTCGCAAATATCATTCTTCAGAGGCCGGAAAAAGTTATGATATCCACTTTCCCCGCCCGCCCTTTTCCTCATTAAGGAGCTAAGTATAATGAAAAGCTTAACCACTTCACAAGCACCGTACCCCTTTCGAAATCTCCCCTTGGCGCTATTGCGAGACGTTTTTATTACTTCCACAAGCAACTTGCGTAGTTGCTTGTGGAAGTAATAAAAACGAAGGTAAGGAACTGGTTTTTTGTTTCTAAAACTTTTTTGGGTTGAGATAATGGGTTAAATTTTATATAAGGCTCTGTCTCAAGGTTAAATGAAGCTCTGTGCAAAATTTCAAGTCAATCGGTCAACGTGGAGAGGCTGCCTGTCTGAACAAGGAGAAGAAGAAGAAGAAGGAGAAGAAGGAGAAGAACAATCTAAGGCCCAAAAACCGGGTTTTTGAAGTTATGTAGCTCGGCTCCCTTTAGACCTATCGATTTGAAACTTTCAGGGCTTTCTAATATACACTCAAAGAAGACCCTCACCAAATTTCAAGTTGATCGGTCAAATAGGAGCCGAGATATGGATACCTCGAAAACGCGTTTCGTGACGTCCGGTAAACATGACTCGGCATCGTTCGTTTTCTCAACTTCTTTGCTTGGCGGGGCGGAACGCTACCGCGTTCCTAGATACACTGATGTCAGCGCGTTAAAGGCAAACGGTACTTGAATTTTACTTCCACGTCTGTCCGTCTTCCCCTTCAGTTTTTAATGCTGCGCCTCAGGCGAAATCTCATTCTAACACTCATTTACCCTTCATCCCATCAGCCAGGTATTAAACAACAAAAAGGGGTACCATTTTCTGGCTCATATCAGTTTTGTACTGCCATCCTTCAGTTCATCAACCGTCTACTGATGTTTGTCGTCGAAGGCGTTGCACTAAAATCATCCCTGTAATTATCCTGTAATCATCCTGTACTGCAACTCACCCCCCCCCCCCCTAATAAACCAGGATCATCATCTCACTCTGGATGATCGACATCGTTACATCACCATATCATCAATTCATCACTATTACATTGACTATTCAGTAATTTTCATTGTTCTCGGTCCACAGTTTTTAAAACTCGAATTTCCTCAAACTTTTTATAGTACCAAAATCCGTTCCAGACACTGCTGAAAGAACTGTTTCAAACACTGTTTTCAAATCTCTTTGAAAACCCAAGGTGTCTTACATACGTAGGTAGATGGATTCTACCTATTCTCGTCCTCCGTTGCATACTTTACGTTGGGGAAACGTCATCGAATGTTTGTATGCGAGAGGATTTCGACCTTTTCCTCCAAAAAGGGCAAGTGGGAGCAGCCAAATCTAATATTATACTAATATCAATACATTGAACAGAAACTATTTCCATAGAAAATCGCACTTTAACGACAACGACAACAGGACAATGTGATTGTGATCTCTAAAAACCGGGGAGTCGAGAGTTGATCACAGCTGACGGCACCGCATTGATTTGGCAACTGCCCCAATAAACTGACGCATCCAGACCACTACAACAGCACTGAAGCCTCTGCCAACTTTCCCTCCCACGATCCGCCCGGAGGCCGCTGTTCAACTCCTTTCACTTTCAGTCTGCCTATGGATTTCATTTTTAGCACCGACTTGACACTGCGTTGTGTGCACGGTCAGGGTGGACGACACTTTGGATTCGAGAATTTCTTATGGTTACACAGAAATTTTATATACCCCCCCCCCCCCCCTACTCACCTTCTAAAAAATGGTGAATTTACGTATCAAGATGATATCTTGATTCGTAAATTCACCATTTTTTAGTAGGGGGGGTAGAATCCAAAAAATCGAATTGAACGAATATTCGGCCCGCTGCACAGTGACGCAAATGGTGAAAAATCTGTGATAAAAACGCCATTATATTGAGAACAGTAGGTCCTATCAACTTGGGCTCGTCTCGTTCGAATCGGAATAAAAAACGCTGTGAATTATTCAAGAACGGTTTATTATTCTCTGTCTAGATCACTAGTTCATTTAATTAATTATCTTGCAACGTTACACCAACAGTTAAATATGAACAAAACATTCGTACCTTCATAGATAAAAAAAGACTGCCAATTTTATGAGATAACAAAAATATAGCAAACGTAGTGGTGAAGAAGATTGACCGCAGACGAAATAACAAACAAAATAAGTCTTGGTTGTTAGTCAACCAATTGAAAAAAATCAATTCTGGTCCTCACGGCAGATTTTAGAAAGACGTATGCACACAGCGTTCTATTTTCAATCTGAAGTTGAAATATTAATAATACTAGGCTGATAGGGTGTCTAAACTCGAAGTATTTTTCCCTCACACTCAACGCACCTGGAAATTCTGTTGCACCGTATTCTGTTCGTCGCCCAGGCATACTGGCCATTCCTGAAACAGATTGGACGCTACCTTCGAACCTCTAGACCACAGTTCTGTTTACATTTCTACAATATCCTTGTCAGTCTCACAAATATACAAAATAATTGGAATAATGAAATAAAATGTAGGAGGTGAAAAAAAAAAAAAAAAAATCCGGATGTAAATATTATTCAACCCCTACCTACGTATGGGGATTTTCGCGTCCCCCCCCCCCTCCTTCACAGCCACCAGGACCCCAAGAGTAGAGTGGCACGGGGAAATATAAGTGAACGAATAGAATCGGAAAATCGGTATTTTATTATGGTAGAAGAATTGAAAATATGAAAAACTGGGGAGCGCTTAAGTAACATCGGGAGAGGTTAGACTGAACGCAGTCGGAATCCGGGAGGGAGCAATATGGCGTCACATGACGCAGTTCGGTATATCTAGGTACTTCATGTTTTGCCCTATTAGGAAATAATATTCTGGAATTATTATGTGTCGGGTGAATAGTGTAGGTGTTGTGATTCGGTAAATATGTGTGATAATGTGGAAGTTCGGAAGCGCTAGTGGTCTACGGGGAATAAGGGAAACTAAAGGCGTGAGTGGAAGGTCGATAGAGTTAGTGGCAACTATATGTGGGAAGGTGGCAGGTCGAGAGCGCTAGTGGGCTACGGGGAATAAGGGAAACTGAGGAACTGAAGTCCCAATAGGAAACTGAGGCCCCAAGAAGCCCAAACAGCTTTGGGGGGCCGAACACTGGGCATTCTCTAATCGTATAAGTCCGGAATAAATTATTTATCACATACCTAATTCATTCATATCGGTTTTAACTTACAATTCAAAATAATAACTTGAATTCCTGTGTAGGAGGAAGAGTTATTATTCCTAAGGGTAGTTCCAACTTTATTTCAAATTCTAACTTTCGGAAAATCGGGTTTCTTCCGCGGTTGCACCACTCAAGGCACTTTCCCCTTTTAAAATAAACTGAGGACTTCGAAACTCGGCGTAAAAGCTCAGACCGAGAGGAGGATGATCCTTGAGAGTTTTGATAACCTTGAGTCAATAGAAAGGGGTGCAAAACAGCTTGGAAATTCGATGAAAACCTCCTGAGTCGGTTTTGAACGTGCCGATAGGAAGTTAATCTTTTCTGTCTCGAAAAATGTTAATTGCATGTAACGACCCCAAAACCATTCAAATTGGAATGTGTCTTGTTTGAAAGTCGTTAAATCAATGAAAGACGGAGGTCCCTGATCGGGTCGCTCGTAAGACGCGAACTAGCTAATGTTCCGTATCGAGTGATATTCAATTTTCACTCGCGATATGAAAGGGAAGGCGCGAACAAGGGCGGAGACACATGAATTTAAGAGAAGAAGCCGTCAAGTGGCGGTTTATATAATGCACGAGGGCACAGCTCACCGTATCGGCCTCACGGCGTTTAGGCACCTTCTCGCTCCGGTGGGCACAATCCAATCATGGAGTCTTCACATTCCCGACACACTCTCCTCAAATTGTGTTTGCTCTTCAACTGTCCTTCGAGGTGAAATTTTCGGAAAGTTTCCCTTCCGCCGTGCCGCGAAAGTTTACCAGTGATATTGACTTACGGCTCTTTTCCGCTCTTAATCTTGCAAATGACGACCTTTTAAATTATTGGTGGGTAGTTTATTCGATTCAGCCATCTGTTGATAACCTGCATTCGGTCAACGTTGGTGCGATAACCGAATCGTCACACTGTTCAAACGGTTGAGCCCAAATCACTGCAACCACTTCAAGGAGTTTTTTCCCGTCATTGCAATATTAATGATTGTCAATTGCCACCAAAAACATCTGCTGCAGATGGCCTGTTTATCAAAGACCGAATAATGAGAACTCACTTGAAGTTAAGCACTTTTATTTCATCTTGCCCTACATTTGCCAATATTGACCATTCATTTGAAATTATTTTCATTTCTCAGATCCATTAATGATACATTAGTAGTGATTATCAAATCCAGGCACAGACATTTTTCAACATTAGACGCGTTTCAATATTTGGTTTATTATCTTCATATAATCAGCCACTGGAAAATTCAATTGGTGTTTTTCGTTTCAAGATACGTTGAATCCAAAATTCTACGACAAAATTGTGATTCTACGACTTGAAATATTTCCAGTGCCTTCGAGAAGGTAGAATATTTGTTAGTGGGTACTTGTTATCGTATACCGAAATCTATACCGCTCCATTTTCCGCGATATGACGTTTGAACATAATAATATTATTATTAACCGTTGTTCTATACTCCTCCCTATTGACCTCCTATTGAATTAGAGTTATGACAAGATTCAAGGGTCGTCCTCAGCACGCATCCCGAATTTCACATTTTGTAGGTTGTTCATATTTTGGTTACGGATTTAACTTATCTTGAAACGTAGGTTGGCTTAAAAAGAAAAAAACCTGTAAAATGGAGTGTCACTCGTCAGACTGTTTCATTTTTGGGATTTATTTATATGATTTTTTATTTATTTATATTAGGTATTTATTATTTATTTATAAATAAATATATGTGGTTTTTGTCTCTTCTGGCAGTGAATTCAGGATGGTCTGAAATGAATTTAGGTATAAACATGTTTCGGAAATTCGAGTCTTAAAAATTTTGGCTCAAGTACAATAGCTTCCATTTCTTCCAGATTTCGCTAATAACATTTGGATTTTTGAATAGAGCAGACGAGCAAATTGAGCAGAAATAAAATCCACTATTAAATTTAATAAAAAATGGACAGAAAGTTCAGTAATCAAAAACAGGATTTTTAGAACAAATTTGTACAACTCTTGTAAGTACCTACCTACCGTAAAAAAATATACAAAAATAAATAAATATACAAAATGAATAACTTGTAATGTACCTACCTATAAAATAAACAAAAACTAAGTTTTGTACACAAGTCTTGTAACATGCAATAATTTGATAATAAACGGTTTCTAAACGAAAATAAGTGAACTGAATAACTTCCAAAAAATATCCAAATAAAGTTTATAAATTATTTATTGTCTATTTATGGTAAACGGCAAATGATGAGGCTCCAACCTCCCACCGAATGACCTGCACTGGAGAGTTCTTCGTTAGAGACACTCTTTGTACGCAAGTTTGTATCAGCTACACAGGACCCGACCCACTCTATATTATTAGCTTTCAATAATATTGACGTCAGGCTTTTTCCCCTTTCTCTACGAGTAATCAACTTGTCGCATAGTACAGGTAGTAGAACCCGACCAACTCCATAATATTATTATCAAGTAATGTTGACCTCTGTGCCAGTTATACTACATGTGAAAGTCTAAAAGCATATCTAAGTTGAAATTGTAGGAATAACTTTGATACTGTACATTTATTTATTTTATTTTACCTACATTTGATGTGAGGTAACATACATTACATGCTATACCGCTTCCTTCAAATTAGATCTTCACATCAGTGAACTGAACAGCAAATTTTGCTTGTCGAGTGCAAATATTGGAAATATCGAGCCACCAAACCGTTGTAAAGCCCTGGTACCTATTGCAAACGAACTTACATTTACCTAAAGGTCTGAAGGGCTTAACCTCATGCCGACAAAGGCAATTCGCTCCTCATTTATTTATATTACACTAGCCGTTATCCCTGCGTTGCACGGGTCCACATGCATTATCCGACATCCTCCTAACCTTTCCCCCATGGTCTCAAGATTCATTGTATTCATTGTGTTCTTTGTTTGTATTCCAGGTATTCATTGTTTGGGGAATGAGTGTATGGAGAATTCGTAAACCTATCTATACAGGGGGGGGGGGATGTAAGAGAGGACCATATGGTCCTAATCCTTGTCCTGTTTATTTAAATAAAATCCATCAATCAAGAGGCTGTGTAACAAATTTCAGCGCTCTAGGGTGAACAGGAGAGAATTCAGCTGTATCGCTCCCGAAGCTAATCTTACATCCTCACGATCACAAAAAAAGGCTGTGTATCACATTTCAGCTCTCCGAGATAAGCGGGACAGAAGTTATCAGTATCGTCACTAAGGAAAGCCTCGTTCACGATGTAGGAATCTGATGTGTAATAGGTACTATCGATAGAAACCATCCCTGGAACTTGCTGATCACAATGAAGAAATCCCTATCAAAATCGGTTCAGTGATTTGGCCGTCTATATGTAAAGGGCAAACAGACAAACTTAAGAATATAAAGGCGCGTCCACACAAGGTAGGTACAAGTAGAAACCCGTAGATTAAATCAATACAAATACATGATACATTTCCATCATATCCTTAATTTATGTAAGTTATTAGGTCATCCCAAAATTTAGTTGGAAAAGTGAAGAGACCAACCATCACTGAGGTTGTTACCAGCGTCCTATTGAATGTAACACAATATTTCACCTTACATTTATCTTCAATTATTTTATATACTCGTAGTTGTGGCCTTCTCTGGGATTTCGTACACAGAACAGCGATCTATACAGAAAATAATAAACCGTTTTGGAAAAATTTGAAGCGTTTCCAAAATTTACTTTTACTTGTCTTGAAACGTGAACCCACCATTTTTTAGGGGGCTAAACCTTTATTTGTTGGTCGAACTCGTGGGCTTATTACAGAACAAAAACCCGTAAAAACAAAAAGGGACTCCATTGTCGATAGCCTGTACGACCTGCATGTAAATTTCTGAAATTTCCATTAGTAGGACATAATTCTGACATTGAATACATTGGCATTAAGTTTTAAAAAGTATGAGTAGCAACAGTTGTTAATAGTTACTATTATTAAAGAAATCTCGAAAATCATTCATCGAAAAGTAATGAGAAGGAAAAGACTCTTGCACATCCCCAGCCCCAGCCCAGCATTATTATCGTAATAAGTGTACATTTAATTTAAATGATGAAAAGATGTTCCTCTCTGGCATTCTTTCTTGGTAAAATCATTTCTTCAAAATCAAGTCCTTCAGAACTTGTTCCAATTGAATTGGAAGAGCGATTTTACTTGTTGGTCTGTCAGTAATTGAAGGTTGAGGGAAGATCAATCGCCTGTATTTCGGTCGGATCGGACTTTTCATCCGCCACTAACTGAAAGACAGCCTTCCAATTAACCTTTTATAGGAAGCGACGCCTGTTCTACCCCCTGTCACAGTTTCAAGACCTTCCAGGAGAAGTGCCTTCTGAAACCGTTCGCCGCTCGTCATTTGTATCCTCTCATTGGGAGACATTCGACCGTTAATCTCGACTCAACGAGCTCCTTGTGAGGTTAATTGCCGAGTTGGGTTTCAACCCTCGTTGACTAGCACTACGCCGTGGTTTGCCTCAAAGCTGGAAAACAAGGGCAAGGCGCAATCAGGCAAGACCCGCAAGACCGCTCGGTCATGAAGGACAGACAAACCTTATGCGACGTCAACCTGTGGTCGGTGGTCCCGTGCATCGCATTCTGTATCCGTGATTGTTCCGCCTCCAAACGTCACTTGACCATTTCGGACAATTTTTCAGGAGACTCAAAAGTCGAATTCCTACTCTAAGTCGATTGAAACTACAAATTTTGAAACACTTTCATTATATCAGACCTGGGACTACAAGATATCGCATACAGTCGACTCCGTTTAATTGGGTCCTCAAATAATCGGGCAACCGCTTGATGGAGCAATATATTAACACGTTCAACGCGGGAAGGAAAACAGCTGACAACAGCTCCTACGAGAAATGTTTTTGTATGAAATTCGATATTGGTGCCTTTATTTTCGACAAGAAAGGTATTTCGAAGAATTAGATGTTGTTTGGACGCCATTTTGATTATTTTTGGAGCACGATGTCATACCACTGAACACAATGAACCACTAGCCAACCCTCCTCAACCCTTCCAATGACCTTCAAATAATGTAAGAGTAGGAAGCGCTCTCCAGATCTGCTTGATGTCATATGACATCACTCGTACCCTGGAAAGGACGGCATGATGTCATATGACATCACCCGCGTTGAACGTGTTAAGGGGCGTCCTCACTAGAAACAAATACTTGTATAACACGCTATAATACTCGTATAAGTTATATAACTTTTGTTAAATTATAACAAAAGTTATATAACTTATTGGAAATGTCTTCTGAAAAAATGTTATAACCCGCGAAGTTATATACAAAATTTGTATATAACTAATGGGAACTTTTTTCAGGTGGTATAACGTGTTATTAAATAACACGTCATTTAATAACGTGTTATTAAATAACAAATTTTGTTGCCCGGAGGGTGTCAGTAAAGATCAAAGAAAGATGTATAACATCGGGAACAATCTGGGAAATGCTCTGTTGTGAGATCTTGAACATCTGATCTTAGACATTAAGAGGTCGCCAATGGAATACCACGCTAATTCGAATGCATAGGTACATACATGTGTGACATCGTTAAGCATTTTTCTGTCCATTAACATGTTTATTCATGATCTCCGTATTAGTGGGCCCTCCGCCTCAATCGGGTCAAACAAATTTTCACTTTATGGACCACTAAAACGGAGTCGACTGAATTCAATGACTCATGTACCCCTTCAGCTAACGGCCATACAGCAGTACAAAGTTTGGACTTGTTACATTTGGCCAAAAAATGTTTAGATATGAATCAAATGTTTCAAGACAGTTTGACATTAAAATCAATTTTACAAACACGCTAAATGTTATTTTGATTATTTGAGCACCAAGACTGTAAAATGTTATTCAGAAAAAAACTCGAAACGACAAAGTCGAAAATTAAAAAATACGGTACAACGCAACAACATAATTTAAAGAATTTAAGTTATTCAGTACTGATTTCAGTTAAGACCAGAGAATTTAACTATTTAAAACAGTTTTCTAGAGTCCTCAATATTTTACATAGAAAAACTGGTCACTTTTGTGTGAAACGTGTGAAACACAGGCAGGTAGTCTATCATTTGGAATGCGCAAAACCTTTGTCCTGTGATCCAAAGTTCAGTAGAACGCTCGATAAACAAATCTGTGAATCACAAGAATTCTCCCACTTTCAAGGCTCGTTACTTAACCGCATTGCCGCAGGCTTGAACACACGGCAAGCATTAGGTTTGCAGAGGTGTCTGAATAGTGGTGCTACCTGTTGATTTTCCAACGAATCTTACGAGGACCTCGGTTTCGGTCAGACGTCAAGAGTATTCATCAGGAGGTTTGCGACGTCGTAACGCGCTAAGCTTCGAAAACCGACAATTTCCAACCATAAGATATTGTACGGTACTTATTGAATGGACTGTATAACTAATATATGTACGCTTCTTTAATTGAATTCTGGTTTATGAAAAACAAATTGCACATCCACTTCCCCGGACAAAAGCGCCAGAACGTGAAAAGAAAGCACGGAAAGTCAAACTTGTAAGAAAATACAAGCATTATGAATAAGAATGTCAGCAGGATCTAAGAATCCCCCTTAAGAAAGCGTCTTTACAGGGTGGAGATTTTGTTACAAGCTCAAAATAGAGAGGCCGAGGGGCATAGCAATAACACGATAATATCAAGGGATGCAATGATGCAACGATTGAGACAAGAAATGTGGAGCAAGTGGAGCAAAGACTTTCAAAGATAGCGACCCGGTGGGAGTCATCGAAGAGAGCTTTGTGCCGCGTTGTCTATAAGTAGTCCCTCCAAACTTCCTTTTGGTTTATTATCTTCGATAATGAACCATTGGAATGGCCCAAGACTTTATCAGGTAGTGTACTTATTAATTATTATTATTATTGTTCGGTTCGGGGATCGGGGCTGTTGGTGTTTACCTTGTTGGATCGGGGTACTCAACATCAGGAATTGACATGTCCCCCCCTTCCTATCTCACATCTCCCGATCTCGCTTTTTTTCCCCTCACTTGCGCTCCTGATGTCGACGGTATATCTCTCGCTCTCAACCAAAATCCCTCGTAGTTTTTCTGAAACGTTCTCCCCTTAGCCCCGACAATTTATTCAATCGTGCGGCAGTTTCAACACAACCGGATCAGCGGAATACCTCTTTCATCGTCTCCTAGACATCCTGGTGCACCAGGGAGGCGGCTGGAGGATCGAGCACCGAACAACACTACAGGTACCGTACATTCCTTTTTTTCCTTTCATGTATCGCCTGTTGTCGTAGTTCTTTTCGTCCTTCGGGGTGACACCATTAGCCCCTCATTTTCCCTTCTTCAGATTTATGTGTAGAGCGGGTACACTGTAATTACCTATACCTATCATACAGTCCACTACATTTCCATCCATACTCGGGTGTATCCGATTCTGTACACAAAGTTGGTCGATTCGAACCGGATTTGAAACATTTCATTAATTTTGGTGGTATAATAAATATTTGAGAGTACCTTTTTGGTTAATATCTACACCAAATTGATCGTACCGATATAATAGATACCTAGATACCTACCAATCGATCTTATAGGTATAATTTCACGCTATTTCTTTCATACCATCTCATTACCTTTATTCAAATCGTTTTTTGTCTATTTTGGCGCAATATTTCAATTCATATATTCGCAAATATTCTAATTTCAGTCGATAATTGTATAACTCATTTTATACGTGGTTTTTGTATGCCATGTGGAGAAACTTCTAGACCTTTCTATTAGAAGTGACGTCATCATTGACTCACCCATTGTTCATTGTGGAATTCTACCTTTTGAACCCATTTGCACAACTTGATAGCTATAGCTTTTCTCCATTCTCCACACATTTCTTTTTAGAGAGCAATTTAGGTAGGTTTCTCATCAATATCTACCTCTCCTATTTTTAAGATTTTCTAGCATTTTTTCTCCTCTTGCATAAATATTCCCTGTACATTTTCTCTATCTCTATACATCTCCTTTTCATATATGTAACCTTTTCTTGCTGGTGACACTTGGGCAATTTCGTAATTTGTTTTCAATTTTATTGTCTGCAAAATGGGCTTAGAAGATGCCGCCGGAGCTGCTGATCGTCAGCGCACATTCAATAGACTGAGTAATAAGCGTAAACGCCTTCTTGCAAAAGTAAATGTTACATTTGACATGATCAAAAAGCTCCCCGAAAATACGGAGATTTTTCTAGCTCGTGTTGAAGTGTTGCCTGGTATTTATAGGGAATATGACGATATACTTGATGAATTGGGGGAGATGCCTGAACTTCTTGCTGCCAATAAATTGGACATTGCTACACTTGGAGAAGAATTTGATACATTTTATTACTCCATTCAGGCTAAAGCCGATCTCATACGTCGTGACACTTCACTTCGTGTATCCTCATTGCATGAACATTCCACAGATCGTCGTATTAAACTACCTCGTGTAGAAATAAGGAAATTCACAGGAAAAATAGAAGAATTTTCAGCATTTCAGAGTATGTTTGACACTCTCATTCATGGTCATCCTGATTTAACAGACATCGAGCGTTTTACATATTTATTGACGTACCTAGATGGTGAACCACTTCGGCTGGTTCAGACTGTTACCTACGCTCCTGAACATTATAATACAGCGTACGATTTATTGAAAAGTCATTATACTAATCGACGTATACTAGCTTCCCATTATCTCAACAAGTTATTAAATATGCCTCGTTTAAAATCAAATTCTTCTAAAGATATAAGAGAATTTGTGGATTGCATACAAGCTAATTACACAGCCCTCACAAAAATCAACATTCCTGATTTTCGTGATTTCTTTCTTTTGCACATATCCTTACGATGTCTTGATTTTTCGACTCGTAAGAAATTTGAGGAAAATTTCGTAGTCACCGCCTTTCCCACCTTTCATAATTTGGTGAATCATTTAGAAGATCACTGCACGGTTTCTAATTTGATTGTGAATAAACCTGAGGAAATTCCGATACGCTCCTCTCGGGAAAAAAGGCGTGCTTTAGTGACTACCAACGATTCTAAGGAACAGGAGTCCAATGCAAAAAATTCATCATCCCCTTCAAATCCGTCTGGCTCGGTAATTTTCCCCAGTTCTACTCCGACGTCTGCTGGCAGGTGTCCTTGTATGAAGGGTGGTCATCGTTTTGTAAGGTGTCCAGTCTTTCTTAGTGCAGTACCTAGAGAACGTCTACAGTTTTGTAAGACTTTCAAACGATGCATATGTTGTCTTGGTCTCCACGATGTTCAGGACTGCAGTTCTACTGGCGTGTGCAATGAGTGCAGACTAGGTTCACATCATTCATTACTACACGCAGTCTCAGATGCAATTCCAGCCAGCTCTACAAAGGGAAAATCTAAATTGCCTGACCCTTCTACACCTTCAACTTCTAAACAACATCATTCAGTACATGTTTCTCTTGCGAATGCCCAGTCTGCATCATCAACTTCCTTAACTCCTATACTAGGAACAGCACAAGTACGCATTATGGATTCCCAAGGTACCTACCAGTACTGTCGTGCTGTCATAGATCCTGGGAGCCAATCAAATTTGATATGTACCAGCCTAGCTGATCGACTTCGATTGCCTCGCAGAAAATGTCCTTTTGAAGTTACAGGAATTGGTCAATCCTCACTTTCTTCTATTCGAGGACTCATCAATTGCCAAATAGCTCCTATTTTCTCTTCTAATGCTGTTCTTTCCATTGATGCAGCAGTCGTGTCAAAAATTACTGCTGATCTTCCTACTGCGCCACTTTCTGAAGGACTGATTGAGCAATTTTCATGTCTAAAACTCGCAGATCCGGACTTTTTCAAATGCGCCCCAGTAGAACTTCTTCTTGGAGTACAGGCATTTTTAGACCTAACTCCTGAAAGCCCCTCCATTCTCAAGGGACAACCTTCAGCTTTATTGACCAAATTGGGATGGGTTCTCATGGGGATGGCTCCTTCATCTCCTGCTCTAGTACAGTCCTCCTTACTGGTTGAAACTTTGCAGTCTCCAGATGAAACCAGGTCACTAGAGAAAACTCTCCGTGCCTTCTGGGAACAGGAGGAAGTTTCGGTTATACCACTCCTCTCACCCGAAGAAACTTTCTGTGAGGAATATTTTTCTAAAACAGTGGCCCGTGATTCAAATGGTCGTTACATCACTAGATTACCATTCCGTGATGGTGTTCGTCCTTGCCTTGGTTCCACTCGCAATCGAGCTCTCAGTCGTCTCCATCGCTTGGAAACACGTTTCTCCAGAGATCCTGATTACTTCAAACTCTATTCAGACAATTTACGTGACTATGTAGAACAGGGTCACATGGTGCCTGCCTCCACGCAATCCGACTACATTATGACCCACCATGGAGTAAGCAAACCAACTCGTTCTGGCAAAAAGCTTCGGGTTGTCTTCTCTCCTGCTGAAAAGGATTTCAATGGACGCAGTCTCAATGATTGTCTTCTAGCTGGCCCCAAGCTCGTACCAGATATAGGCAAGGTTGTCACCCAATTCCGCACCTTTCGTGTACCTCTCACTTGTGACATAAGACAAATGTTTCGAGAAATACTACTCCATCATGAGGATTGCAAGTTCCAACATATATTGTGGCGCTTCTCAGTAGACGATCCTATTCAGGAATGGGAAATTCGTCGTGTTACTTTTGGCGTTTCCTCAAGTCCCTTTTTGGCTCAAAGGGTTCTCCAACAATTGGCTGCAGATGAAGGTTGTGCATATCCACTCGCTGCTAGAGCTGTACGGGAGTCAATATATATTGACGATTTCCTCACTGGTGCCGACACAGAACAAGACGCAATCCTTCTCAGAGATGAGTTAATTAGTCTCCTCCAACTGGGTGGATTTCAACTTGGCAAATGGGCGAGTTCCAGTAATTCCCTTCTCGAGGGCCTCTCATTGGATCCAAAGGAATTCGTGCCTGAGGACTCATCTGCAATAAAGGTTTTGGGACTTTGGTGGAATCCCGTTGTAGACTCCTTCCAATACCGAATAGATTCCACTCCAGGACCAGCAACCAAACGAGAAGTTCTGAGTCGAATAGCTCGGACCTACGATTTCAACGGGTATTTGAGTCCGGTTATCTTTGCTATGAAGTCCATACTGCAGGAGCTTTGGAAAATCAACACAGACTGGGATGATAACCTACCCTCCTGTGTCCTTGGCAGGTGGGAAGAAATTCTCCAGGAGCTCCCCTTGTTGGAATCCATCTCCATTCCTCGATTCATACTTACTGAATCCTGGTTTCGGGCGCAACTAATTGGATTCTCAGATGGGAGTTCACTCGGTATGGGAGCAGTTCTGTATCTGCGTCTTGAAACACATGTTGGAATCTCTATTCAACTCCTCAAATCTAAAAGTAAAGTAGCTCCACTACACACGTGGACCATTCCTAGGCTGGAGCTTGGAGCTGCTTGTCTCTTATCCAAAATGATCAAGAGTAGTCTTCCCATTTCTAGCACTCTTTCAGTTGATCGGATACTTTGTTTCTCGGATGCCACAACTGTTCTATCCTGGATTCAAACTCCTCCATACCTATTAAAGGTATTTGTTTCCAATAGAGTTACTCAAATTTTGGACAATTGTCCCAACGCAACTTGGATGCACGTTAGTAGTGAAGACAATGCTGCCGACCCTGTTAGTCGAGGCCTTCTTCCCTCACAGCTAATATCATCATCGATATGGTGGCATGGCCCTAACTTTTTAGGCCAATCTATGGAGAACTGGCCAATACAACCTTCTCTTGAGATATCAAATCTCCCAGAAGTCAAGACACTCGTATCATTAGCTGTAGTACGGGATACAGAGTCCTTCAATTCAGTAATGGAGCGTTCTTCATCTCTTCTCAAATCTCAGCGCATCTTCATCTACGTTTTCCGTTTCCTCTACAATCTCATTATGAAACACCGTAAGTGTCCCAAAAGTGATTGGCTACAAGGTCCCTTTTCAGCAAGCGAGTACAACGAGGCCCTTTCTTTCATGGTGGAGGTTACACAACACCATTATTATAGCCACGATATCAAAGCACTACAGAAAGGACAGCAGTGCTCCAAAAAATTGTGGAGCCTTACTCCCTTTGTCACCCCTACGGGTTGTCTCAGGGTGGGGGGTCGCTTGAGGTTTTCACCTCTACCTCCTTCTTCAAAGCACCCTTTTCTTATCCCTCGAGAAAGCCATCTTGCCAAACTTTTGTGTGACCATTACCATATTTACTCTGGGCATGGTGGACCCAAGTTGGTTCAATCCCTCATCATGCGCTCATATTGGATTCCGGCTATCAAAAGCCTGATTAAGCAACGCCTTTTCCGATGCCTAACCTGCTACAAGGATTCTGCAAAGCCTTCTCAACCTCAGATGGCTGATCTTCCGGCATACCGTGTTACCCCTTCTCGATGCTTTGCTCATACTGGTGTTGACTTTGGAGGTCCATTCATGGTGAGAATGAGTAGCAAAAAGAACCCTCGTTATGAGAAGGTCTACATTGCTCTTTTTATTTGTATGGCAACCAAAGCTGTCCATCTGGAGGTCGCCACTTCCCTTTCTGAGGAAAACCGCCTTGCCTGCCTCGATAGATTCATAGCAAGGCGAGGTCTTCCCAACCGCATCTATTCTGATCAAGGGCGAAATTTTCGAGGTTCAGCAAGAGCATTGAATGATATTACACTCAATCTCCAGAATATCTCGCCAGCAATATCTTCCTACCTTGCCCAGAGGGAAATCCAATGGATCTTCAACCCTCCATATAGTCCTCATTTTGGTGGCCTTTGGGAAGGCGGGATCAAGTCAGTGAAGAAACATCTCCGCAGAATCATTGGTGAGCAGCGTCTCACATTGGAGGAGTTCATGACGGTACTCACCCGAATAGAAGCCATCTTGAACTCCAGGCCCCTTGCTGACCTCCCAAATACACCTGCAGACGGGTATAGTGCTCTGACTCCAGGCCACTTCTTAGTCGGTGGTCCACTTCTCGCACGCCCCGAAGAGGATCTCTTGGACGTTCCCACGAATCGGCTCACTAGATGGCAGTTGACACGGAGGATAACCCAATCATTCTGGAAGGTTTGGATGAAGGATTATCTCCATACCCAGCTTCATCGTCCGAAGTGGAATCAGCCAACCAGAACAATTAAGGAGGGCGACTTGGTCTTGTGGCATAAACCACAGCTTCCTGCAACGCAGTGGCCCCTTGGACGTGTTGCCCAGGTGTTGCCGGGGAGAGACGGGACAGTAAGAGTAGTTCGTATTCAAACTCCTTATGGGATTGAGTTACGATCTATCGACAAGGTGATCCCTCTTCCCTTCAACAACTAAGTCATCCACAAACTCCTATTATTTTCTTTTATTTTTTTTTATTTTTTTTTTTTTTTTATTTTTTAAATTTTTTTTCTCAACTTCTAGAAGTTCTTCCTTTTATTTTACTTTTTCAATTGCTCTCTATCAAAATTTCTTATTTTGAGGTGGGGGGTATGTTCGGTTCGGGGATCGGGGCTGTTGGTGTTTACCTTGTTGGATCGGGGTACTCAACATCAGGAATTGACATGTCCCCCCCTTCCTATCTCACATCTCCCGATCTCGCTTTTTTTCCCCTCACTTGCGCTCCTGATGTCGACGGTATATCTCTCGCTCTCAACCAAAATCCCTCGTAGTTTTTCTGAAACGTTCTCCCCTTAGCCCCGACAATTTATTCAATCGTGCGGCAGTTTCAACACAACCGGATCAGCGGAATACCTCTTTCATCGTCTCCTAGACATCCTGGTGCACCAGGGAGGCGGCTGGAGGATCGAGCACCGAACAACACTACAGGTACCGTACATTCCTTTTTTTCCTTTCATGTATCGCCTGTTGTCGTAGTTCTTTTCGTCCTTCGGGGTGACACCATTAGCCCCTCATTTTCCCTTCTTCAGATTTATGTGTAGAGCGGGTACACTGTAATTACCTATACCTATCATACAGTCCACTACATTTCCATCCATACTCGGGTGTATCCGATTCTGTACAATTATTAATTTCCATTACTATTAATTGTAATTATTAATAATTAACTCGATGTCTGAAAACCATGTGCTGCTCGAATCAAAAGGTCCAGTGTGAACATAGACCCGACAGGCTGCCGCATGATTGATGACTTTGGATCTGCTCCTACTTTGAGCCATCATTGTGAACGAACAGCCGGTCGTACAAAGCTCCGTTCAATCTGAATTTTTCGAGGTATAAAATTTTCAAAATTTCAAAATTCATTTTGAACCCCTTCCCCTTGACCTAGGGTTATGAAAGGTTTCACGGTTGATTGTGGCGTTGGACCGATTCGTAAGTCAAATTTCGTAATTTTAGCACAACGCTAACTGGGCGAAGTGAGCGACCCCAAAATGACCCTAGGTCAATAGGAAGGGGTTCAAAACGAATTTTGAAATTTTGAAAAATTCATATCTCAAAAAATTCATATTAAACGGTATAGTTTTTAGTTCAAATTTAGATATCGTTTATTTTTTAGAATTTTTTAAGACCATCCGCATCTTCGTTCGACCAGCCGTTCGCTCACAAAGAGGACTCAAAGTTATTTTGGCCTCGAAACAGAAACCCCCTAAACTTCCCTGTCAGAACCAACTGCAAGGACCGGAAAATACATATTCAATGCTTAATTGTTCGTTGTAGAAGTTTCAAGGAGTTTGATGGATGATGGTACTCGTAGATTCAAATTTGAAAAATGCTAGAACCAGACCAGTCATTCTTTTTTCAGTAAGAAAATAAAAGACATAGGTATGTGTTTCTTATGTGAGACCTTCAAGATCATGGATATGAAAGAAATGTGGTTGTTACTTCACCATCGTGGTCAGCGTTGAATAATCTATAAATTTAGGCAAAAAAAGGAGACAAAATTTGTCATAAAACCAGTAAAATTGAGACATTTAACCTACGCAAATCGAAAATTTGCTCTTATAGCCATGCACGACTGTGCATTTTTTATATTTATAATATATAATAATTATTATTTTTAATAATTATATATATTATAATTTTATAATCTTATATAATATATAAGATTATAAAATTATAATCTTATATAATATATAAGATTATAATATATTATATTATAACCACTAAAGAGAGGCGGTTCTGGGGAGAATTTTTCTGAAAAAAAAAAAAAAAAAAAAAAAAAACCTGAATGTTTACCAACGTAATTCATTATCGTCAAGGAACACGGACGCCAGGGGAACTAGGCTCAGAGTAGCCAATGTTTACTGTGGTTAATTTTGTTTGCCTCGCAGATACCTCCTACCGGCTACGTTCGTCTTCCTCACTCCTGTTATCACCTCATCATCTGAAGCTGTTTATGAAGTTTAGCGTAGAAGATTTCAACCCGAAGCATCATCATTCCCATAGATTGCGACACTTATGACTGTAGGAAAAAAACCATGAATCCAAACTGTCTGTTGTTGTTTGTAAAAATTCCTGCAAAATATTTCCACAACGGCTCACTATTTTCTCTACAGGTCACCCTTCTGTGTAGATCGCTCTTCTGCAAACAATAATTATTATTGTTTGCAGAAGAGGAATCTACTAATAATTAATATGTATCTACTAATAATTAATAATTATCTACTAATAATAATAATTATTATTCGCTCAACGGTGCCGTGGGACTTATTAGAAGGTTCTGTGCTGACATCACTCGTCCAACAGCCCCGTCACCCTTCGCCACTGGTAGCCACAGCAATAGCAGCCCAACTACAATGTGACTCACGGTCTTTGGTGCAGCGCGAAAATCAATGTCTCTGCGCGCATTGCGTTTCGCACGACCGCGAATATTATGACATGATTGTGATATTAGGGCCGAGTGTGGGAACCCACGTAGAAACATCAGGTTCGTGCCGTAACACCGCTTCCTTCGTTCGTAATTCAGTTGAACGGTGGCCAGTAAAACGGGTCGTAAGGTGTTCACAAACACACACAAGTTTAACCTCTACTTTTTAGCGAATTTTCGAATTAAACGAAGCTATTGTTTTCGGTCCAAAATTTTTAAAACTTAAATTTCCGAAAAATGCTCAACAAAATCCGTTCCCATGCCATTCATGAATTCAATGCCAAAACACATCAAAAATCATATATAAAAATCTTGTATGGGATATTTCATGTCCCGCGGATCACCCTCGCGGACAAAATTTGTTCTGGCCGATTGAGACGTATGAGGTCTCAAAAAGTTTGTCATGGAACAGACTTTCGAATGCCATTTGGTATTTTTTTCTCGAATTGACAATTATCCATTTTTCACTGAACAATTCTTCCTAAAAAAATTAGGTTTGGCGTTAGGAAATAGGGATTTTTATACTCATTCTAACGGTATCCCCAATTTTGAATGTACAGTGTAAATTAAGGGAATTGTAACCGTTTAAATGACATGAGGTCGCAAAGGTAAAAAGAATCGCTAGGGGTAGACAATACGGGAAAAGAAGTGGAATTTGAAAAAAAAATTCGTAGTCATTTGGTAGGTTGGGGGAGTTGTAGAATCCGTAGTCGTAGTATTTCATCGATTATCTGATACATCAAATGTATAGAGGGGAAATGTGTCGTAGAAAAACGTAAATAAACAGAAGGTCTGCGAAAATGTTCAAATTGTAGATCATTATTTCTGCGAAAATATTATTGTTGAATACCATCAAGTATCCGGACTCGAAAATGTCAAGATCGGAAAAACGAGACTTCGGGATAAATATTTCCAGAGATGCAATGAGTTGGTAGGATAAAAGGAATCGGCGTGGGCAATGGTTTGCTTGTAATATTAAACTAAATAAATAAATAATAATAATAATAATTAGAGACCGGAAAATATGCACTTTTTTCCCCAAAATATGATTTTAAGATTGGCCAAATATGCAAAATATACACTCGTGCAACAAAAAAATGCAAAAAAATATGCACCCCACCAAAATACTATAATATGACGATCACGTATCTCAATGATGACCTTGATTTGTGTAATGTAGGTACAACAGGGATACAAAAGCGATAAAAACCTACATTTTCAGTTTTTTACAATTAATTACTTTATTCAATAAAATCTAAATCATCGACAAAATTATTGAATTGAACTATCAACACTTTTTCCAAGTTTTCTACTGAAAAGCCGCGTCTTTTATCGCTTGATAACAATTTTAAAGTGGAGAAAGACCTCTCTACGTCACAATCGGTAAAAATTTAAATGAACAAAGTTCTGTAGGTGAATAATTTGTCAATAATTCTCCACCAGTAGGCTCTCCTTTAAACACACGTGTAAATTGTCCTACTGTTGGCCACCCTGGATTTCTCTTGAGGACATTATTATTAATAATGAAAGTAGAAATGGTTTGGGGCCATCGTCAGGTGTACGTGATCTACGAATTGAACAGAAAGATCACAGTGATCTTCATGATCTTTGATTGTCAAACAAGTACAGCACGCAGACTCTCTCAGCCTTCTATGACGTAGATTGAAGGTGCCTTCAGTGACGTTTCCACGAAGGGAACTTGTGAATATTTGTACACACCGCAGATCGCTCACTAGTTACGGATGCCCGTATTATTAGGAATCTCAGATATTCGGTCGATTATGGGGTTTGGCCGGTTTGATAGGGTGTACAGAGCAGATCGTCATCCATATCCCTACTTTGTTATACAGCAATAAATTCAAGCTTTGCTTCAGAATATTAGCTGCTCTGAGGGTCTTGTGAGTCGACCCTGAATATTTCAAGGCACCAGACCCTTTCGTCGGGCCATTGCTTGTGTGGTCACTAAACAAATTCACAACATTTAACGAGCTCTTACAAACATACATACAAATTTCACTGGTAAATCAATATAAACTAAATAAGTAATTAATATTAATAGTAGAAGTAGAAATGGTTTGGGCCATCGTCTGGTCTAGGTAATCTACGAGTTGAACAGAAAGATCACAGTGATCTTCATGATCGTTTGATTGTCGAACAGGTACAGCACACAGACTCTCTCAGCCTTCTATGACGTAGATTGAAGGTGCCTTCAGTGACGTAGCCTCCAAGGGAACATGCGTACTAGTGAATATTTGTACACATTGTACAACGCTCATTAGCCTCCAATTCCCTCATTACAACTTTCGAGTTATTTGAGATTTTGAGATTTACGGTCGATTATTTGGGAGAAATCATGACCCCGTTGTGTGAGATGAGGTTAAGTGGTAAATATTGTATTGGCGGCCGTTATGTGTTCGTGTATGGACGAAACGGTGTTGATATTGTTGAAATTGACTCACCGTGACTGACGATGTTGATAGTCTCGTTGTGGAGGTAGAAGAGGCTGGCGAGGGAGCCCCAGAACGTGAGGAGAGGTCGGTATCCTGTGTGTATGTACGGGTTAAACTGCAAATGCCGCGGCATGTCCCGCCACAGCAGCAAATCGCGGCCTGCCATCACTCGTCTGTCGTCGGGCGACGTCACGTCATCGTCTCGCCGCCTCGGCCCCAAACCGACTGCCGCCGACGACGACGACGACAAGGAACCGCGGGGGCGAACCCGTGAAAAGCCCGAAGCCGTCGCGACAAACCGAGTGAGAAAACTCTCGAAACGACGGGTTTTCGACGGGGAGGGGAGGGTTGCGGGGGCGGCGAAAGGCCGGGAGGGGGGTGGAGATGAAAAGCGGGAGAAACCTTTCAGGAGGGGTGGGAGAAACCGCGGTGAGAAACACCGCTCCGCCGTTGCCTTGACGACCATCTCGGTCGCTCTTATTGATTGCGTCGCAACCCGAGTGGAGGAGCCCCCTCCTTTTCCGCGGATACACAAAATGTGTAGTCGACTCCACCGCCCGTCGCCCCCCACCCGGTCGTCTTCCCCTTTTTGACGATCTCCCACCTCCCCCCGTGGGAATTTCCCCTCTTTTCGTAACCTAACCTTCCACACGGGGAGTGGAGCGGGGGGGGGGAGAAAACCGAGAGAGGACGACGACGGTTGCCTCTCTTTTTTTCTCTCTCTCCCTCTCTCTCCGTTTCTCCCTGTTTTCTCTCCGCGCTCAAGGAAACCGGGAATACCTTCCCCTCCTTATTGACGGGGGAGGCGACGGGACGCGGGAAATACGCCCGTTTTCACGTGCCCGCCTCCCATAACCCCGCGACGCCCTCCCGCGGAAACACCTCAAAACACCCGCATCAACATCAATTTTTCAACCCTTCGAAATCAAAAAGAAAAAAAAAACGCGAAAAAAAAATCTTCAACCGTCGTTTACGATCACGAAATCAATTAACGTCGCGAATCAGTTGTACAGTGTTGCGCAGAGGGTTTAAAACAACGAGTGGGGAGATTTTTATTGAGGGGGGCAAACCTACACCAGGAACCTTCCCCCGTATACCAACAACATTCCCACCTCAAAGTATAAGCTACCCAGCGCATGCTTCTCAGAAACACTTGCGCAATTGTCTACAGCTATTTGATCTCTGTTCTTCTAAGATGGATCGCTTTGGCAACATCCTAAACGAGGTAGGATAAATATATTTATTTTTTTCACCCACCACAATAAGCATGATTTGACCCGATTCCCGTCCATTGAGCCCGTACGATGTACTCGTTGTGTTGAGGTTTTTTTCACCGACTTAAAGTCCCTCGTTAAAACGCCCTCGACTCGTGACCCTGGTTAGGGCGTGTTGTGTTGTTTGTTGTACGTCCATTTTTAAGGCAAAATTTTTTTTTCTCTTCTACATTTTTTCCCGCGCGGACGGTTCGAGCGAGACGTCATCCGTCGGAGGGGGCGGCGGGACGGACATGGCCCACGTGGCTCGCTCCCACCTCGTCACCGCCCCCGCCTCCGAACCCCCCGTCACGGTAGTAAACAACAACAGCAACAATAAATATAAATAAACAACAATAAACAATAAATAAACAACGCTCTCCTCGCACCCACTCCCTCCCTAACACGAAAAAAATAAAATATTCCCCCGATTTCTTCCCACCTTGTGTATTACGGCGGTGTTTAGCTGAGGTTTGAGAAAATAAGAAAGGGAAGTGTGACTGAATCAATCGATTTAGCCGGGGCTGCAATTTGCATGGGCATTGTGCCTGGGCTTTTGCAGGTGGCCCGGGAAAACCGGCTCCGGGCTCCACCCACTTTCCCGACAGTTTTCCTTCTCGACCGCCATTTCCTTTTATATCTGTTGTTGTATTTTCCGCCGTTTTTTGTTTTGTTTTGTTTCTCCTGGTGTGTTGTTGTTTTTTTTTTTCCTCTTATTTCCTATTTCCGGCTACCACCTGTTTCGGTTTTCTCTTCACCTCCCCACCACCCCTTTCCAACTACAAAACATAAACAACTGAGATGTTTTGGTTTCGACCCCCCCCCCCATACACAAGCCCCCTTCCCCACCACCGTCTTCTCCTCGGTATTTCCCTGTCAATCACACTCCACCACCTCCTCCTATTCGCCTCCCTTCGTCACCAACCTCAAACTATTTTCCCGCCAGTTATAACCAGTTGAGTAACCTTCCCCACCTCACTCGCTACTATATTTATATTTACTCCCCCCCCCTCCCCTCGACACTACTCATCACCCATCACTCGTCCACCTGTCACTTTATTTTTCTAATTTATTTCAATTTCTCCTCCTTTTTATTGTTACTTACATAAATTATTAACATATTCACTAACGACGAGGGGTGGGGGGGTGGGGGGTCATGTCGACATCGAGAAAAACGCCTGCCAAGCGGGTGGGGCTGTATAGCCCACCTCCTCCTCCCAAACGACATAACACGGACGTACACAATTACCATCCAAAGCGTTAATTACAATTTCTATTACAGAATAATATTCTCTAACCTTTAATAAAAATTGTAATTAACACTTTGGGAATTGTAATTAGCAATCATATTATATTCTCTGATAAGAATTGCATTTTTTGTAAATTTAAATTGTCTGAATTGTTTGTTCATATAATAAAATAAATGCTATGAAAATATATATTTTTATTATATACAGAAAAAATACAGACAACTTAAATTGACAAAAAAATGCAGCAGCATGTATAGGTAGACTAATTCACTAATGAGTTTTGATAGTTCGGCCCTCGTACTGAGATGTGACTGATTTTTGACGACACTAAAATTCAAATCACCAAACATTATTCAAAAATTCTAAGCCCCTGAGAATTTCGGAGTTGACACTGCGACACAGTCACTGTATTCAAGGACCTTTTGAAATCAAAATTCAAAATCCAAATTCACATACAAAATTCAAATGCATAAGTCAAAATTTTGATTTGAGACGACAGTTTTTGTTCTACACCTTCCATGAACAACTGCACCCCAACATAAATGTCAATGAATACAATAAATTTCACTCGGTTTACGAATTTACTTCACATTTGAGCCAAAAAAGGTGGCAGTACGATTGCCAAATATTCTCATTTTGCCCTCAATTTGAAACAATAAATTCCACATTTCTTTGTTTTCTACAAAATTAGTTTACAATCCGAACGACACGGCTGGAGGGCTAAAAACGTTAGTTCACTTGACGAATTTCAGGTAGTTCTGAATCCGGGCAGGTAGGTATGTAATTAAATAATACAAGAATTATCAATTATTCACATAAATTACCTACTCATCATTCATAAGCATTTGATATGAATAATTCTTTATAATAATTATTATTATAAATATAACTAACAATACCTAACAATTTTTGTATATACCTAACAATTTTTTTTTCAGTTTGTTTGGCATTAATGAATCACATTATACAGCCATATGGATAGAATGATTATTTACAAATAGCATTTAGCAAAATTGAAGTGACACATTGCATTCAGACAAATAACTAAATATGATCTTATAATATAAGGCTTATTTATATATAATAATATTCTCAGATCCAGAAGGCAAAATTGCTTTACTAATAATAATAGCATCCAATAAAACGTCTCGTTCACAATAAAATAAAGGGTACTCCATTATCACATCCTCGAGGGTTCCGATTTCCGATTGACAAAATCTGCCTTGAGGTAGGATTTCAGGATATATCCTGAATATATATAATATTATATTATATTATATTATATTCGGTGTAGGTAGGGACGTTCGATACTTCCAAGGTATCGATACAAGCACTCATTTACGTATTTGGATAGGCATATTCGACACTACTCGAATATCGAATGAAAAGTATCGATATACATGAGTACTTACTCGCAAAAACTACTAATTTGAAAAAACTCTGCTAATTCTTGACACAACTGTTTATTATCTTCTTTGTTCAGATCATCCTTCTGTTTTGATCTCTAAATGTCGAGGATGGATGACAATGCAATGTCATTCACTCGGTATCTTGTTTGTAAAACTGTTTAAACAATACTTGAATAAGTAAACAATCTGAACAAATTAAATTTGGATGATGAGCTAGATTTCTATAATTTCGTGAATTAGACAGAGGGAGGATCTGAACAAAGAAGATAATAAATAGTTGTGTCAAGAATAAGCAGAGTTGTATAATTCGATTTTCTGAATCTACGTATCTTGAAACGTAAACCAATAAATTTTTGAATGACATGAATGACACCAGGAAAAATCGTTCCTGGAATAGACTCTCACCGATTTTGTTGAAATATGAATTTTTGTATTCTATTGTATTTTTGTTTCTTTTTTGTCATTTAATGGACATTTCTCAATTCGGTGGTTGAGTATTTCTTTCGATACGGACCAAACTATCGATACGAGTACTCATACTCAAATCGTGAGAATCGATACCAAAAATACTTGGTATCGAAAGGAAATATTCGATACATTACTGGTATCGATCGGTATCGAACGTCCCTAGGAGTAGGTAGGCTTCACATATACCATGATTTGTTCGCATGAATGGTTCTGCACAATGCGCGGATTGCCCAACGAACCTAACAATTTATATGAATCATAAGTAATGTTTATGCGTTATGAATCATGTATAATTTACGTTTATAAAACTCGAGGGCTTCTGAGAATTTAGGTCACTAACCACTTCAAGAATACTGGTTTAAGTAAGTACTTATAAGTGTACATTGCCATAAAATACGTAAATATGTGTGTCATTCTAGGTATCATCTGACGTAGGCTACATCATAGACGACCCCCAAAAAGGAGTATAATTGGGGGTGTGCGCGAGTCAAAATCGTTACTTCAATAGGTCAAATTGGAGTTTTTGTGGGACGAAATCGTTACAAATTACAGAAAACCACGAATTTGAGTGTAGTTTTGTGAATTTAGACAATGAAATATTGTTTAACAATAGGGAGAAAAAAATTATAAATAATAAAATGTAGGTAGTAAATGTATATCGATACTTTTCATTCGATATTCGAGTAGGACCAAAAATGATGGTGTATCATGGGTTTAAAATTTAAGACAATTTTTAATGAAAATTGGCGTTTCTCGAGTATTTGAATTAGTTTGAAATTGTGCTCATTAGGATAAGGTAATTGTGCTGCATGAGTGTTTGTTTTTCGTTTTATTTGTTCACGTAATTTAATCAGTTCAGTATTTGAGACTATAAACCTAATTTCTTAGGTGAGTGAAGAGGTGGTGGGGGGATGGGTGGTGAGGGGTGGGGGAGGGGGCAGTGGGTGGAGAGGGTGGAGGGGGGAAAGACAAAATGGCTACTTCTAATTGTTGGTTTGTGAAGGCGCTCCCCCTCATCCTTTTGAATTCCCCCTCCCCCCCCATGTAAATTAAATTATTGATCCGGTCACAGGAGGGGAGGGGAAGGAATGACGGGAGGGGGGAGGGTACGGGGGCTAAGGTGGGATTGAGTAAAAATGGATGGTATGAGGAAAACGGGAGAAAACGGGGTAGTGGCGTGGAGGAGAGTGGCGGGGGGGGGGGGGGTTTCTGTAGATGAGGGCGAGAGAGCGGTGGGGGGGGATGAAGAGGCGGCGTGGGTGGCGGTTGTCGGGGGGGATGAAAAGGGGAATGACGCGGTGGGAGAGGAGGAACTGGAAAACAATCCTTGTCAGTACGGAGAGGAAACGGGAACGGGACGGCGTGGTGGGAGGGGGAGGAGGTGGTGGTGTAGAGGACGGGAATGTAGGAGAAGGGACGGGAGAAAGACGGAGGGCGGGGTTGGAAGACAAGGGGCGGTTGGGGGTGGAGGAGGGAGGAGTTGAAGACAAGGGGCGGTATGATGTGGAAGAGGACGAAGAGGGAGAGGGTTGTCAGGAGGCGGTGCGGGGGGGGGGGGGGGGGTCGGATGCCAGCTCCCCAGATATTCCAGTCCTAGTCAGGGATCCGATTATGCTTTGTTAAGGCACTTCAGAGTCAGACCCGCCTTCAAGCCCCTTTTTACCTTCCAACTCCATTGTTGTCGGTGCGAAAAAAATTAAATTAAATTAAAAAAAAAACGTTCAAACTTTACATTTTTTAATTTTGTTTACGTAACTTTCGTCAACCGGTTACGTCGTCTGTATCGTAAACATCACCGTTGTTTACAACTTAACGTCGTCATCCCTCCTCCCCCCCTCCACCACAATCTCAACATCAGCTTCAAGACGACCAGTGTTTATCAACATCATCAACATCGTCATCGACTCGTTATCGTAAAAGTGCAGTGATACCGTTGTTTACCAAAACAGTTTGTTTCGACGTTTTTTTGAAATCTGACGTTGATCTGGTCGTAATTATGACGTAATTCTTTCGATCAAATCAAAATTCGTAGTGGTGTTTGTTTTTTCCTTCCGTCATTTGATCGACCTCATCAACTCCCGTCACACGACAGACAATGGTGAGCATATTCATACTCATACTTCATACTACATACTCATACTGCCTATTACAATATGTCATATTCATGCACCTCTTCATTCTGTGTGGACATTGAATTCGACAGTGATTTGAATATCAAAGTGAATATTGAATTCAAAAATGCCAATTCCTACATCCTCAGTACCATTGGACACTCCGTTATAAAGGAATGCATAATGTAAATTTATGTCATAACTCAGGACAAATTTGAAATTTCAACGAAATTTTAAAGCAGTGATTTGTATCTATTTACTCATTTTTATTGTTCTCCTTGGAAATAACACACAATATTACGACAATATTTTCGTTTTTGGTGGAAAATTGAGTTTTTTTATTCGATTCTAATAATCAGGTCGATTTTTGTTTTCGAGGTGTGTGGACGAGCCGGTTGATGATTTACACCTCATCAATCATCGAGTTTTGGTCAATACAACAGTACAAGCAGCTCAGGTGGCTCGTGGTGAATCTGTTCTGTGCGTTTTCGTTTATTTTGTAATTTTTCTAATTTTTTTAAACGCCAATACGATATTATCAACGTTATTTCGGATAGTTGAAAGTGAGGTTTCCCCGTGGTTCGAGGAGGAAACTGTTTATAAGGCGGAAAGGTTATGCCATCTGATCGCAAAAGGCCGCCTGCGCATGTCGAATAGTTTGTCATAGACGAGAGAAAAACTTGACTTTTCAACAACGCGAGACGAAATTCCAAGTGTAGCATGACTTGATGAACGAACTTTTGACCTGTCACGCCTACTAATCCACCCTTTAACTTACTACACTATATTCCTCCAAAATGTAACGATTAGTCGCTTCTCAGACGTGTTCAGCCATGGAAACAATTATTTATTATTCTATCATTTTCCATAAAATAACTAGAAACGAACGATCCCATAATAATAATTATTATTCTTACTACAGTAATTACAATTATTGTTGCTACAGTAATGGGTTCAGGAGCGCGATCACCTGACTGCGTTGAAACGATGATGTTGAATGTAAAATGCCCCAATTCCATCTTTATATTGATCTCATATTTACAAGAGAGCCAAAAAAACTGAGGGTGTCATAAGTAAGATGTGAGGTGATCTGTGACGTTAATTCCTACTTGTTATCAAACGAAGTTTTCATTTTGGTCTGTAGAGGGCAGAAAATTCTTTTCCCCCAAAGATCGTACCACAGGTCGATGAAATACTTTAAATATCTGAGAATATTTAAAATAAAAGTGGGCTCAAAATGACTAAAAAGTGTCATAATGAGCAGTTCATGTTGAAAAACATCAAGATACTGCTTAGAAATGAATAGGTATGTAATTACCAGAGATGGGGAAAAGTGGCAACAAGGCCTACCTCAAGTGGGGCTGAACAACATGGCCTAACTGACATTTATGGGCATATTGACTTTTTTTATTCAGCGGAATTCAACTTAAAATTAATTAAAATTATTCATCATCCCGTAAGTTTTCTGTATAGTATATTGGCCCCTAGAAGTGTCTATAGTTGCAAACATTCACGTACATGTTCTCAAATTGTAGAATTGTTTTTTGTGTCACTTAGGTCATGTTGTACAGCACCATTAGAGGTAGGCCATGTTGACCAGCCCTATCTCAGGTAGGCCATGTTGCTCAGCCCCACTTGAAGTAGGCCTTGTGGCCACTTCACCCTCAATATGTCATTATTTTGCCAAACAGGTATGTTATTTGGCCATTTGGATATGTTATTTGAAATCCCAAAATAGATAGTGTAAAATAAGATTTTTTCCACAAAAACAACGATTTTTATAGTGTTTCGTCATTTTATTATTAACTTACAAAATTTACATAATTAGTTACTCATGCCCTAATACATTAAATGTACCCATCACTTCAGTACAAAGATCGTTCTCAAAACTCAAATACACTCTGTCTTCGAAGCGAACCCGCCTCATCGTGGAATGTCTTGGAAACCAGCTCATGCTGTTCTACAATCGCAATGATGATGATTCGGAAGATGACGATGTCATTCGATTGTATAAATTTTATACAATAAATAATAAATAAATAAATTGTATACAATCGAATGACATCGTCATCTTCTGAATCATCATCATTGCGATTGTCGAACAGCATGAGTGGTTTCCTAGACATTCCACGATGAGGGGGGTTCGCTTCGAAGACAGAGTGTATTTGAGTTTTGAGAACGATCTTTGTACTGAAGTGATGAGTGCATCATGATTCAGGGAACTCGTCTTTGTCATCTCCGCACAGACGTCTTTCGATAGACTTTATATGAGCCCAGCCGGGATTTCGATCCAGGAATTCGGGGTCTGGGGTTCAGGACCGGGGGTTTTTAGTACGTTATTTGCTTTTTCAATTGAGGCAATCTTCTTCCAGGCAATCCAGAACTTGCAACGAAAGGAAACAATAATTGTAGTACGAATCATACGTTGGATTAATATGTAACTACTCAATAGCCGAAATCCTAGTGTCTAACCTGAAAAAAGAAAAAAATCTAACGTGTAAAAGCGCCATCAGGTGTCTTTGATTCAACCCTCAGCATAGCTAGTACGACACGGCTTCTAGCCATGTTGATTGATTGATTGATTGATAAGATTTTATTGGCATAAAGGTACATACATTGTGTTAAATTCAAGTGTCTTAAGGTACATATATGAACAATATCAGCCTGCCGGCCTTGAATGTCTAACAGTCTTAACAGTACCTATACTATTGTATTTTGTGTCTTAGCGTATGGGGGTAGGGAGAGTGAATTTTTGCAAGAGAAAAGGGAAACAATTTAAAACTCTTTGGGTGATGGTGGAGTCTTAAAAACTAAAGCTAATTACATATTTACTGGATCCAAGGGCTATGTACATATTTACAGCATTCAAAGACTATTTACATATTTACAGGTTTTACAAAATATATACAGAGGTGGTTTAGGGGTAGACTGGTATGGGATAACTCAAATCCGCACCCGTGTGTTTTGTCCCGACCGGGGTTTGTGATTTATGTTAATGTGGTGAAGGAGGGAGTTTGAGTGTGTTCGTAGTTCGTCTGTGAATTTGTGTTTCTGTTTGGTGATGAAGGCTTCAAGTGTATCTACTCCAAATTTCTTGTGTTATGTGTTGATGTTTGTGCGGCGTGGTGTGTGAGTGGTGAGTCGAGTGTTGATTTTGTGTAATTTGTAACTTGTGTAATGATGTGGTTGCTGCTGTGTGCCATATTTGGGAAGCGTGTGTGGTGGGTGAGTGGATTAGTGATTTGTACATGAGTAGCTTGGCGTCTGTGGAGAGTGAGTTGGATTTAAAAAGGTGGAAGTGACGACCAAAGTTTTCTGCGGGCGGTTTTGTTTGTTTCTTTGATGTGTTGTTGCCAAGTGAATCTTTTGTCGAGTTGGAGGCCGAGGTATTTTACTGAGGGGCACAGCTGAATGGGATTTGAACGAATAGTTATCATGGATGGCAGGTTTCGCTTGTAGCTGAAGATAATTCCTTCTGTCTTGGCGGCATTTACTTTAATTTTCCACTGTTCTAGGCGGGAAATAATGAGGTGTGCAGCGTTTTGGAGTCGGTTGCAGGCTTTGGGTGGGGATGGGCTTGATGAGTAGATGGCGAGGTCATCTGCAAAACCGGCGATGGAGACTTTTTTCGGGATGTTGTGGATACATGGTATATAATATATACCATGTGTTCCACAACATATATCTTATATATGTTAAAAAGGAGGGGAGAAAGGACAGATCCCCGGGGAACACCGGCAGGGATGGTGATTCTAGCCATGTTCCCCATCGTGTCAATACTGGTTCAGGAGGAAGCTGAACTTCTGTTAGTATCTGCTTGAAGATTTCTACCCTCTTAGGGGACTTCAGGAAGATGTTCTTCACGGAAGAGATGAGCTTGTTTACAGCGTCGTATTACTTGAGGGCCGGCTTCTGCTACTCGGTGTAGGCCATGCGCTAAACATGTCAGGTGGATCATCTTTGGGTAGCAAGCATCCACGATCCCAGGGATTAGAAAGTTCCATTAGTCATCCCAAGTTTACCGAGCGTTAATTACCTCGGGGGCTTCCCCTAATCCGGAGAAGACTCCGAGGGGCCATCGGGTTATTCCACAGATAGTTAAACGCAGACCGTCCGGCGTCCACTTCCGTATGTTCTTCAGTCTAAGAAAAAAAACGAAAATTCCTCCGAAAATAAAACGAAAATTCCTCCGAATATAAAATAACCACATATGTCATAGAATAGGTCATTTTCCTTCAAAACAACAAAAATACTCGTATGTCATTTTGGACCAAAAGGGCCGGAATAGGTCATTTTCGTATGTTAGCATGTCAATATGTCATTTTCCCATCTCTGGTAATTAAACACGAATCCGGCCCCTAATAATCACTATAATTTGGATATTGATAACAATTTTCCACTGAACCGTAACTCGTGCCGATTCAGCGTTGAATAACCCAAACGATAATCGACGTCTTCGCCATTGCAACGTCCGCCGACGATCCCAAACTATTAAAACTCGCGTCGTCGAGTTGGAACTCAATCTCTTGGTATCGTGCGCTGCCTTGCGAAGGGTCTGACCCTGAGAACTTCACCGGTGACCAACTCGAGGGAATCAATCTGTACTTTATTGTTTCATTGATCGGACTTTGTCGATTTTGGGTTCGAAAACTATTTCAGAGACGAAAATAATAACAGGGGTTTACCGTCGGGGAAGGGGGCGAAATAATTGGAAAGGCCTCTCTAAAAACTTCAAATCCCCCGCATCAACCCCATAAACGGCGGAGGTAGTTGAGTTGTCGTTTACCTTGAAAGTTTTCTACGGTCTACAAGACCGCACCACGAACGCGGTACAAAAATTGGACGTCCCTATTGGCTATTAGTAATTTAGTCAATATTATTTATATCCCATTTCATACAGAAATATGTGTGTTTTCGTCTTCGGGGTTCGTGCCAATTGAGGATTATTCTTCTTTAACTGTAAGGGCAAAATGAAAAGATTGAATTGCTGGGAAACTACTATTTGTGTCCTCTCCGTGCTTAGATGCCTAATGATACACTCCCCCTGGGGGGAAAAGCAATGTTTGCTGTTATATATTACTGAAAATATCAATAAATATAATATAATGTTGGAGCCGGTAAAATAAAATGCTGAACGTACGCACGAGACATGGAGTAACGCTTTATTCGGATAACAGTCAGAGGAGGGTTTTGTTGACCTCATAGGGAAGAGATGCATCATTCTCTCCCTTCCAAAATTTTGAAATATATAAAAATTAAATGTTGTTTGCCTGTTTCGTGGCAACGTTTGCCTGTATTGTGTCAACGTGCTCATGTTTTGTGGGAACGTTTTCCTGTTTTGTGGCAACGTTTTCCTGTTTTGTGGCAACGTTCTCCTGTTATATGGGAGTGTTTTTTTTTTTTTTGAGGTAACGTTCTCTGTTTTGTGTTAACCTTCTCCTGTTTTGTGGTAACGTTCTCCTGTTTTTCATAAACGTTCTCTGTTTTGTGGTAACGTCCTCCTTTTTTTGTGATGGTAACGTTTGCCTGTATTGTGGCAACGTGCTCCTGTTTTGTGGCAACGTTTTCCTGTTTTGTGGCAACGTTCTCCTGTTATATGGGAGCGTTCTTTTTTTTTTTTTTGTGGTAACGTTCTCTGTTTCGTGTTAACCTTCTCCTGTTTTGTGGTAATGTTCTCCTGTTTTTCATAAACGTTCTCTGTTTTGTGGTAACGTCCTCCTTTTTTGTGGTGTTGTTCGCCTGTTTTGTGACAATTTTTGCCTTTTTATGTCAATGGTCGTGGGTTTTAAGGATACGTTCGTACGTTTTGTGGCAATTTGTGCGTGTTTTGGGGCCAAGATGCCTTTTTCATGGCAACGTTCATTTGTTTAGTGGCCATGTTTGCCGGTTTTGTGGCAATATTCGCCTTTTTATGACAATGTTTGCCTGTTTTGTGGCCATACATGCCTTTTTGTGGCAACGTTTGTTCTCCTATAAATGTATTTGCTGTACAAGACCAAGATACGATTCAAAAAAGGCGAAAAAAAATACAATTTCGAGTCGAGCCAAACTGATTATATGGGATGAAAAGGATCTCTGACAAGACAAAATTTGACTTATATACGGAAAAAGCGAAAAATGTCAATTTTGATTCGAATAGAGCAATTTATTTGGGATGGAAAAAGGCGAAAAAAATCGCCAGGGCTATGATTTGGCTCGAAAAAGCGAGAAAGTCGAATAGAAGTGTTTGTTTTGGATGGTAAGGCTCTTCGACGCTACCAAGGGTACTTTAAAGATTTGATTCCAAAACAAGCAAAAAAATCCCAGTATAAGAGCAAATTTTCGAAGAAATAACTGTCTTTATGTAATAAGTGATGTTTGGAACATCTCATCAACCATTTTCTGCCGAATAACACTTCAATTTATAGATTTTTCTGCGCTGAATACGACGGTGGAGTCAGAATTGCGATATCTCACTCCGTTACCAGGTTAGAACAGATGAACCGTAAAGAACATCGCAAGTAACAAGGTCGTTTTTCCAACTTCAAAGGGCTCCAGTTTGAGAACGGAATGAGATATCGCAATTTTAACTTCACCATCGTGTTCAGCGTAAAACCACCTTTAGAATGAGATGTCACTTGTCAAACTGTTTCATTTTTGGAATTAATGGGTAATTTTCCTCCCTAAAACTTAAAATTGCCTGATTCTGCCTATCTACGAACATAGCCTTTCGATTGCCACAGATTTTTGTGCAAATTTGATCTTTTTATCTCAATTCTGTCGGGAGTTATCGTCTGGAAAGACACATACATAATATTCATAATTCATATTCATACTCGTATATTCATAACATACATAATTCACCTTATTATGATTTTTGGTGTCTTTAGGCAGTGAATTCAGGATTGTCAAGGAACGGACTTTGGTATGAATATTTTACGGAAAATAAATATTTTTGACCGAGAACAATAGCTTCCTTTTCTTCGAAAATTCGCTAAAACAAGAAAAGGAGCAAAAAATAAAATATAAAATTTATATTTATAGCTATTAAATTGCTCTTGTCAACATTTCGACATTTTTCGCTTCTTTTGGTGTTTTTGCGAATTTTTATTGTTACGTGTTTTAATGTATTTTTCATGTTACCCGTTGTGAGAACTGTTCAACGATTCAAGTCGTTTTGTCAAATCCTACTGGCGGTGTTCATCATCAAACGAGTCCAATCAATGAAACGGCGGAAAGGAGGAGGAAAAAGTGTCGAAACACGGAAAAAAAAAGAAATAAAAGAAGTTTTTTTCGAGAGGCTGAAGGTGGGCGGAATCGGAGGAGGGAAGTGATAATTAAAAATCAGTAGGAAGGACCTCCCTGAGCAATCCGGAGTATCGATTTAGAGAAGGGGAGACCGAAGACCGTCCAACGACCGTCTGATGGTTAAAGCTCTTCGAGAAAACATTTTTGTTTTTGTTTTTTTCAAAAGAGAAAAAGTCGAAATATGCGGTCGAGTTATTCGGGGTGTCATGATGAGTGAAGTATTAGTTTTGTGGTTTGGACTCCCTAAACGCCGCTGAAGTCTTAAATTAGTTTACATTTCAAGATAAGTGGAGAAAAATAATTAATTTTGATTTAGTGTTATACGGATAGAAAACGTGTATATTTTAAATAAATAGAAACAATGTTATAATAGTCGTGTTTACATACACGATATGGCAATGGACCATGCCCGTCTGCCAGAGGATGCACCATTATTTATTATTCATATTTAACTAGAGGTGGAATAGTGAAAACTAATAATAGGTAACAACAACAATAACTCCTCACATTTCTCGCTCCACATCTTCCAAATTCACAATTCGGCTTCCGTCTCTCCCTCTTGTTCGGCCGTTTCCTACGTTTCGACATAATCAGAGACGAGTAACTATAGGTAATTTAGTTTCATGATTTAGGTCATTTTTGATAGGTCAATTAGGTCATTCGTTTTGCAGATTTAGGTCATTATTTTGCCAATATTGCACAAATGGGTCATTCATAGGTCATTGCCCCTCATTTTCCAGAACCTAATAATCTTAATCAGTCGTGATACATTAAAAAATATACGTAGAACTCCAGGAGAATCAAAAACAGTCCATATGTACAAACGACAATTTAACTTTTTATTACAAACTTTTCCATTTAAGATAGGTACCTAATCGTACGTTGGAAGAACAAATAATTTTTCTCTAATTAATAGGTACAAATGATCAGAACTTACCGAGTTTCCACAAGGTCTGCAGAAAAGCTTCTCCCGCTCCACAGCGAAGTCTTTAAAACCCTTTATCCACTTCCGAATAAGAGCAGCTTTGCTCGTAATTTTTGACATGGTTGGTAGTAGTAGGTAGTTGGCAGTAGTAGTAGGTATTACCAGGTATAGTAGGTACTTTCCTCATTCGCGAGCCTGACTGCTACCAACCATGTCAAAAATTACGAGCAAAGCTGCTCTTATTCGGAAGTGGATAGAGGGTTTTAAAGACTTCGCACTGGAGGGTATACCGCACCAGGCTACCTTGGTACGGTATACCAGGCTATGGTATACCTGGCTACGGTATACCAGGCTACGGTATACCTGGCTACGGTATACCAGGCTACGGTATACCTGGCTACGGTATACCAGGCTATACTTCGCACCAGGCTGGTATACCGTTCCCCAAACTGGTAGTGGAGGAGGGGGGAGAGGGACAAGTCTGACGATGACTGGAGTGCCCATGAATAGTTCAATAAACGAGATAACGAGATCTCGAATAACTTTTCCTATGAGATTATCGCAAGGCTCTATAATATATTATTTGTCACCTAATTAACGGCCGAAGAACGGGAGCAAGTAGGAAAGTTCGTTGAAAAAGATAGTGGTCTTTTCACACCCTGAAAACCTCTAAAATATGTCGTTTCCACTTTTTTCGGTTATTTAGGTCATTTTGAAAAAAACGGCACAGTTAGGTCATTTGCATAGGTCATAGGTCATTTACTCGTCTGGTCATAATTGTTCAATAATTCGTGTTTGAAAATTGTTGATGGAGTTGAAACAGCGTATTTTCGCGTTTGAAACGGAGGCGGAGGATGTTTGGTCGTGTAACCCTCGTTAGCAGTGTTAATTTCACAGGTGTAGAAAATATTGTTTCAACCGTTTCCCCTGCGTTCCTCCCCACAGGCGCCGACGGAGAGATGTGAGGGGAGGAAGAGGAGGATTCGGTATCCGTCGCTTCCTCTTCGCTCCTGGAAAAAGGAGAGGCGGTATGGGGGGGGGTGTATGGGGGGGTGGCTGTATGGGGGGAGGGTGGTATGGGGCGGGGAAAGAGTTGTTCGGTTGATGGGGCGGGGGGGGGGAGACGAGTTGGCATACGTTATTTACAAAAGCGGCGGAAACGGCACATCCCCCCTCCTCCTCCCACCCTTCTTCTCACAACGCTCACAACCCGCCCTCCGCACACATCCATACCAACCTAATTGCTTAGCCTTCCTCCGAAATCCCCCCCCCCCAGTGCCTACTCCCCCCCCCCATCCCATTTACTTCTCCGCCAAACCTTTACCCTAAACACCCGATCCCTCCTCCGCCGTTTCAACCGAAAACCCGTGTTTACTCAAGTTTTCGCGTTGGGATTGTTATGAGCCGTGGGAGGACGTGGTGAGGAGGGGGGGGGGGTTATAAGGCTACAATGCTAATAACGTCATAGTTCGAGAGTTGCCTTTCAAACCTTCTGCTCCCCCGAGTTTTCTCTTCGCCCTCCTCCCCGTTTCCCTCTCCCCCTCGTGGATTCCCCTTTCTCCCAACGTTTTCTCTCTTTATTTATTCGAAGTTAACCTTCCTCTCCGCAAGTCCTCGACGCGAGTCTCTCACGTTTCACCAATGCGAAAATCAATACCACTCAATTATCTCTTTTATTCGCCATTCAATCATCATTATTGAGAATAATAAACCAAGTAAATAACCGCCTACTAAATTATTCAAATACCCACATGTGAACTTTCACAACGAAATATTGAGCGAAATTCGACTGCAGTTCAACTGCGTACTTCTACAGACATGATGGACACATTTAGTGAAATTTACTCATGGAGGTTAGAACTAGTAGAACGCTGTACTAGTTCACCCACAACACTAAACTCAGATTTTATCATTTTGGTTTATTATCTACGATTAAAAAAAAATTTAACCCCCCTCAAAATTTGTTGTTTTACGTTTCAAGATATGTAGATTCAGAAAATCGAATAAAAAACTCTGCAAATTGTTGACACAACGGTTTATTATCTTCCTTGTGCAGATCAACCTTCTGTCTATACCAGACTGTGTTGCGATTCGGCACCATACCATATTCTCACCATACCCCTACCATACCATAAGAATTTCTTTCCTATCATACCATACTATACTATACCAAATCATACCAAACAAACCGAGTGAATATTGCAATGTCATCAAGTTCTGACCTATATTTAAAATTTCAAGTGTCTAGCTCATCATCAAAATTTCATTTGTTTAAACAAATAGGTATTATTTAAAAAATTTTACAGATGAGAAACCGAGTGAATATTGCAATGTCGTCAATCCCCGACTCACGGTTAAAATTTCCAGTCTGTAGTTTACCGGGAAGGTGAAAAAAAGGTAGTTTCATGTTGGGCGGCTGGGGCGTTAATTAGATTAGGGTACTGCTCATAAAAGATAATAAACCGTTGTGTCAAGAATTTGCAGAGTTTTTTAGATCTGGTTAGGTACCTGTAAGTGCCAAATTTTTCTTTGGCATGTACCTATGTAGTATTATTTTTGTACTGAAGTATCAAATACGTCTTTTTTTGTATTCATATTATATATTGTGTAAATTAATGGCATTTATGAAAAATAACTCAGATTTTTTCCTTCGACTCAAGAATTTTGGAAATATTTGATATAGGTAGGATTAAAAATCGGATTAAAAAAATATCGGATTAACTAAGTATCGGATTAAAAAAAAATATATATCGTCAGAAATATTCCGTTTCGGACGTTTTGGGTGCACCCAGCTTGGAGACAAAGATGTCTGAAAGGAGATTCTCACTCCCTTCTTACACATCTTTTGGACAGGTTTGACCCGGGCTTTAAGGCACTCTATATTGAAAAATGTTAATGATAGATTAATTTATGTTATGTTCCACGTGAGCTATTTACCGCGTCACTTCAGCCTTTCCTTGTTCTCTGTTTTGATGGGTTAGCATATCGAGGGTCTCACGGCAACACCCCACATCGTCACTTATGGCCAAAATGAGTTATGCATACCATTCGAAGCGTCTTCCCCCGGCGGATCGATCTAATTAAGTATAAGTTAGGTACCTATCTAAGTTAGGTAACACTAAATCTCACGATTTACTTTACTGAATTACTCAGTAAACATAGTCATTGGCAGATGGTTTTTTGGCTCTGCTGAAAAGTCGCCCAAATGACGATGTGGGAAGTTGCCGTGAGACCCTCGATAATTTGGGGGATACCATATTTTGTTAAAGAGCAGTCGTTTATTTATGGTCACAATGATCAACTCCTCCCCTCACAAGGATGGCTGAAAGAGGGGAGTAGCATTGCATTGATATTCTTGAGGCACAGAGCGGCTATGGAAGTTGAACATGGAAAAGAAAAAACTCACGATACATTAATATATATTAAAAGCGTTGGCTTTGGATTTTTTTTAATTTAAAAAAAAATCCAAAGCCAACGCTGTTTTCAAACTGTCTAAAGTTGTACCCGTATCACTCGTCGTGTATTAGGATTTCGGATGTTTGAGGTCTCTCCGCCGCAACAGGTCGCTTAGTGTTTGCCAAATTTGGGAGCGAAATAAAAAAACATTCTCCAGTTTAAAAAGGACGAGGGCTAAAGAAGAAACAGGAAGTTGAAAGAAGGAATAGGGCGTTTTTTTTATTGAGTAAACGGAGTAGTGGAGCATCAGTGCCTTCTCGTGGGAGCCCCCCGAGATACGCCGGTGCTTTGGAATGGCCCCATTACCACGTGCTCCTTTTTAACCCCTGCTCACCCTTCGGGGTCCCCGAGACTACTTTCCGCCTCCTTACCGCCGTTTTCTTGACTCTTTTTACTACCCATTTACCATCTTATTTCGCCCCTCCCCGAGGTTTTTCTCTATCTCCGAAGCCCAAAACTCCTTTTCTCTCTTCCGAAGCTTTAGGAATATACGATTGCTGAGTTAGCGCCTGTTTGCCACCCCAAAGATAAACAGTTGCTTGAAAGATTCCTGTTTGAAAGGGGGTCTTCCCATTGGGCGGGTCGATACTTTGAACGTGTGCGTCGTCGAATGTGCTCATTTTGCGTTTGTGGGACGTTTGTATTTTCCTTTCCTCCCATAACACTCTGTTCTATTGCGAAAACGTTTCTCTTCCGCGCTTCTTCACGCAGAAAAAAGGTTTTAACGGTCACGAGTTAAAACGAAGTTACAAGCAGTTTTCACGGTTTTTGCAGCCACCTTAAACGTGTTGAATAGAGGTGTTTAGTAAATATCGATATTTTTCTTGTGATCCCGAAATACCGGAATATCGATATCAAAATGACACTTTCGAGTTCGATATAATATATATTATGTATAGGTTTTACCTATACATATTATGTATAGGTTTTACAAGACAGATTCAGAATTTTCCAAACTATCTTCGGAATTTTCCAAATTATACTTATTCCTAATTCTTCGAACTACATTCGAAATTTTCCTAACCAAATTCCAAATCATCCACAAAAAATCAGAATTTTTGATTTCCAATTTAGAATTTAGTTATTTTTTGTATGAAATTTCGGACCAACGTTCTTACAATAAGTACTTTTTTGTTTTGTAGGTAGGTAGGTAATTACAAGTTATTCATATTAGATTTACCCGGGTGAAACTAAGAAATATACTGGTTTATTAAGTAAACAGAATCAACATTAAATCATAATTCTCATCTTTATAAATACGTACAATAATCTTATCTGTGTTTACTCTTGCGCATGATTTTAGTTAGGAATTTTTATTGATAGAGACTCGCTTCGAAAACGTGAAAATGGGAACCATTCGTCGAAATTATTTTACCCTTGTTATTAAATAAAATTTAAATCAATTAATTAAATAAAAACATTTACGGATGGAGAAACATGATCATGTTCATAAAAAGCGCGCGATGACGTCAGAACCGCTGAAGCATCTGATTGGTCGGAGCGCAATTAAATCAATGCTACTTACCACCGCACCGATACAAAAAAACGTAGCCACACGTCAAAATCTGTGGAAATCAGGCGTTGATCTCTTCTACGGTAAACTTACTCGTATTAACAGGTTATAACAGGAGTGAGAAAGAAGGCAACAGATAAAAGGACCTGCGAGGCAGGCCATTAGCAACTGGATTTGGATTTTTAAGAAGCTTGCGCTCAGATCTCATAGCTAGCTTTTTTATGACATTGGTGACTGTCTCCACTTTGAGGTCTTTGTGGAGGTCATCATTCCTTACATAACAATGAGCGTTTACTATGCTCCTCAGAACCTTACTCTGAAATGTTTGTTTAATTTTGGTATTCGAATTAGCTGTGCAACCCCACAGCTCCATGGATGCCACAGGTCCAAATGGGCATTAGCACTGTCTTGTACAGGAGCACTTAGTTATGGATATTGAGTTGTGAACATCGTCCCATGAGCCAGCATACCGTCGTATTTCAACTTGAACCATTTCCACTCCAAGATTGCGAAAGTACCAGGGCGCATTGACGAAGTTTGAGGAGCATTGAGCACATTATTCTGACATTTTTGTAGTTTCTACGTTACTTTTGGCTGCACAGCCCCCAGACAGGCTTCACACCCCTGACACCCATACAGGCTTGACTACTTGTTTATAGAGCATAAGTTTACTCTCAACTGCCAAACTGAGTGACGTCCCATAGGCCACTATAATTTCCTGGATTTGAGGCGTAATTCCTCGCTCTTTTCCTTGACATCTGCCTTGACATCGAACGTCATTCCCAAGTACTTTGCCTAATTGGCGTATATGGTGATTTTTCCATTGAGCAAGACGTTGAATGTACTGAACCTTCCGATTTGTGAAGTCCGCATGTACCGAGTTGGTCTCATTAATTCTTATCCTCCATTGCGTAGTCCATCTCTGTATTTTGAAGATAGAGTCATTTAGTTCAGTAACGGATTCATTGCTGTCTTCGCCAACAGCTAGGATTGCGGTGTCATCCGCGAATGTAGCCCTAGTTTTTGTTTCTACCCTTGGCAGATCAGCAGTGTGAATCAAATAGAGTAGAGGTCCCAATACACTGCCTTGTGGCATTCCAGTACCACAACTCCAGTTTTACCTCTGAGTAGGCATTTTCCTGTTTGATTCTGAAGTCTATTTGAGAGAAATGAATCAAATATTTCTGCGAACTGTTTTGGCAGGTAAAGTTTATACCTCAGCCCTTAGTGCCATACTTTGTCGAAGGCCTGAGTTACATCGAGGAAAATAGCTGAACAAACTTTGATCTCCTCTAGAGGTATTTTACATCATGTTCACAAGCCTGTATACTTGTTCGATAGTTGAATGGTTTTTTCTAAATCCGAATAGGCGACAAAAAATGAACAAATATTTAAAAATGTCAACAAGAATTGGTTTTATCGACGTTATTACGAGACAGTCAGTTTGTCGTCTTCATTGTTGACTATAATAAACCAAAATAGATGGTTCGAAGTAATGAGTTATTATCGATGAGCTCTACTTAAAGGCCGGTGGACGTATTAGAGTATAAATACGAAGAAGGAGGAATATACCTAATCGTGGTCAATGAAACTGTTGGTCAATAATCGACGAACAAACTTGGGGATCGCTGGAGGTCTAATTCAGGTGAGGGAAAGAGAAAAGGAGACGATAAATCATTCAGTTGGACGTGATAAGGCCCTCGTGCGCTGCCCGTCGTCCGTCAATCATTCGGATGGTCATCAAATAGTGAACGGAGCTCGAAATATTCATCAGCTTCGCCCACCTCTTGTATCGTCGCTTACACTCATGAATCGGATATCAGCTGAACCGGACACCGCTCATAATCAGTCAGTTCAAAATAGCGAGAATATCATTAGAGTACGGCGGTTACGTACTTTTACTATGAATTGCCGGAAGACGAAGAAGAATTTATTGACTGTTGAAACAATATAAACGTAAACATACACTACTGATATCTTATAGGTTACTTGGGAATTAAAATATGAATAATTTAATATTCAGTGTCAATTACCCCAAGCGCTAAACCGAGGTCTGTGCCGCTACGGGGGAGTGCTGTTCGCTTCATTTTTTCTCTTGTATTCCTAACGAAAACTCTGTTATGTGTACCTCTATATGGTAGCCGAAAACTGTACAACATAACCTAATGCGCGTTAGAGAGCATAAGATAGAGAGACGCTATACATGTTCCTGTGACAAGATGACATCTTAGTAAACATAGTTGCTTATTATAATTTGTTCAAAATTTGTTATTAGGAATTCATAAATTTTTATTTTGTGGATAGCCCTTGTAAACATTTGTAGATTTTTTCAAGTCATGATCCAGACTCTTATATATAATGCCCATTACATAATTGGGACTACGTGTTGTGAGTTGCTACCGTGGTCGGGAGTTTACTACACTTCCCTCCATTTGAAACCTGGTAGGGTACTCATGTACGGGGACAGAATGAACTATTTCAGGGTGTTTATGCAGATATAGGAGGGGGTTCTTGGAGAATAGTTGCCTCACGGTGAAGGTTTTAGTTGTTTGATACAGCTCATTTGTTGGGTTGCCTGAATCGACAAGTGATACTAAGCATGTTTTTCGCGCTAAACCGGAAAAAAGTACGTTAAAAAATTGAGTTTTAATTGATTTTCCACGGTTTTGGCTCACTGTGCAAGTAAAGAACCTACCTCCGACCGAGTCAGCCTTTTACACCCGTCGGAGCTTCGAGAGAACGTTGGCAAGAATTGCAGGAAAATAAGTTACGCCCATCCACACAGACACACTCGAGGGAATGAAGTGTGTTTTCCAATACTCGAGGGGGTCGGTGTGAGAGGTTGTATTTCGAGGCAGAAGGTGCCTTATGGCGCAGGGAAGGGGGATCAAGTGATACACTTGAGCAACACTCACTTCGTACGGCTTTTCTTCCCCCTAGAGACTGTTTCGATAAGGTTTTTGACTCTTCGACCGGAAAAATTCACGGTTCGTTCATCCCGGTTGACGGTCCATATTTGTCATCCCGAGAAATCCATCCAGTGGGAGAGGACGCTGTGATTGTAATGTACTTAGGGATCGAGTGCATGATATATACGAGTACTACCTCCACGACTCCGTTAACATATCACGTCAAACTGTGCTCAACTTTTGTAATACCATACTCCCCGCTTCACATAACGTTAACTCGATAAGTATAACCCATGATCAATAGGCCGGAGTGACGAGTGAGGGGCTGAAATGTTTAAAACTTTGAAACAGACGTTTTTTGTTGTACAGAAACAAATTTGGATAGATTTTCTTTTTGGGTGGTTTTTGAGACCACCCGGAGCGTTATATGACCCACAATGGCAGCTCGAAGGAGGAACCTACCTTTTTATTGGTATGTAGGTACTACTTGATAGAACAACCACTGTCAAAATATAATATATTTGCCGATATTTGAAGTTATATAAATACATATTATGTATTTATATAACTTCAAATATCGGCAATAATTTAACAAACATTCGAAAATTGCAAGATGTATCATCGTACAGAAGATACCGGTTTGTTTTGTTCACTATTGACTTCATCAACTGATCCGGCTGAGGCCAAAGGTTCAGATACCGCCCATAAATCTATTTTTGTTGTTGTGAAAATTGGGCGATGCTTTTTGAATGCCACCTCCTCATGAAATATAGACTTCTATAATATTCTACAGTATTTGAAGGGTACTGGGGAAGAAGGCGCAACGTCAGTCAGAGGAGGTTAATTCATCATCTCTATCATTCACGTTCTGCACAAAGGAACCCAGTCGATTCCAACAGCCGGATATCGTATTAATTAATCATAATTAATAATGATTATTATTATCTAATAATAAATATAAATTATTAATACCTAACAATAAATTATAATAATTTTCACTAGGTACTTGATAAAATTATTAATGATTAGTGATAATTCATAATAATAATTAATCTAACATTTAGGATCTAGACAGAAGGGTGATCTGTACAAAGAAGATAATGAACCGTTGCGTCAAGAATTTTGTTCTGAGGTACGTTTCGTGCTACGGAATTAAGCTAATTTCGAATGTTTGTTGGTAGGTACTTCTTTTATAGAAAAATTATTGCCGACGTAGTATTAAAACCCCCAGAATTATATCGGTACATTCTATATGTAATTAATTCATCATCTCTATCATTCAGGTTCTGCACAAAGGAACCCAGTCGATTCCAACAGTCGGATATCGTATTAATTAATCATAATTAATAATAATTATTATTAATAATAAATACGAATTATTAATACCTAACAATAAATTATAATAATCTTCACTAGGTACTTGATGAAATTATTAATAATTAGTGATAATTCATAATAATAATAATTAATCTAACATTTAGGATCTAGACATTTAGACCTAGTGATCTAGACAGAAGGGTGATCTGTACAAAGAAGATAATGAACCGTTGTGTCAAGAATTTGCAGAGTTTTTTTCAATTTTTCTTCAAATCAAATGTAGGTAATATTCTTATTAATTTTTTTCTTGGTGAATCAGCTCATAGGCATTTTTCAACAAAAAACGGGTTAAATAAACGGGAGAATGCAAAGTGCAAAAGGCAAGTTTATTTCAAGTCTTCACAACAAATTGTTCTGAGTGACAAAACGAGTATTGCAGATGTGCTCTAAAAATTTCGACTATCTAATATTTCAACTTTCGTATTTCGACTCTGGCTGATCAATCATTTCAACCTCATTTAATTTTAATAACAAGTCAAGGTGGCAGTGAGCGGGATCAGAGAGAAGCGCATGAATAAACACGCAGGAAACGCAAGGGGACCGATGTGTTTTTTTCTCTTTCCCGTCAGACCGTAATCCGCCGAGAAGGATACGGTAATAACGCGTTTTTCTCAGCCGTTTTCAAGATACATATAAATTGCTTTTCCGCTTGCCACATCGATATAATGGTTGAAGGTTGAAGGTGGAGCGGGGGTATCGTACGTTACTTCCGCTCTTTAGAGCCGAAACCCCAGAGGCTCCGTTGAGCAGAAAACCCTCTTGAGCACCCTGTTCCTACACCGCAAAAGAGACCTATAAATCGAGACCCGCCACGACGTTGACATACGAAGAATGGCCTCGTAGGACCCCACGTACACATGGGACAACCTCCGCCCCCGACTTCCCTCATACGCTATCACATCACGAGAACTGAACGGCCCTACGATATCCCACAAGATTTACAACTTACTGCCCCCCCTCCCCCACCACCACAGCAATGGCTTTGTAGCGGCAGAAGCATTTTTAAAATGTCCGTACATGCTACGATTTAAAATGATAGGAATTAATTGTTAGGAAGTGTTCTCTTTTTCTGCCTTCTGAATAATCACCTCCGATTTGGCGCAGCCTGGCGAGGAAGGGGTTTATAATAGCTTCCATGCAGTATTAGACAGTTTTGCAGACCACTTAAATGTTTCGTAGACCCATAGTTATGTATGTAGACCCCATAGCCCTAGTAGTGCAATTATAGGACTACTGGGTCTATGGTTGCCATACGAAATTATGCTGTGGGCTATGACTAGAGTTATTCTGAATCATTACAGCCAACCAAGAAAAACCGCGTTAAAAAAAATTTAACTGATTTGCAGAGAATTTTCCAAGATTACCCGGAGCTTTGTACGACCAGCTGTTTGTTCACAAATGAGGGTTCGAAGGAGGAACCGGATTAACATCATCATGTACGTGAATGTACCAATTTTCATACGCTTGAAAAGCTGAGGGAAATCACACAATGTTATGGTTTTGTGCTCACTAACGAAATGCTTCCTCTTCCTCAGTGGTGAAATAATACCAACCTCTGACCCAGTAAGTTACCTAGGCTTCATCCTCGAATCCGAATTGGCCACCGACTGTAGCAGCTCGAATGCATAATCCCGATTGCCCGGTCTGATAACAAGGCTGGTGTATAATATACATATTATGACACTTAAGCTGCGTTTATATGGATCCGTAACGTCCGTAAAAAGTAGTGGAGGGGGACTCGTTGGGTCGTAGTGGGGACTGCCGGACGTGGGGAAACAGTCCAGAGATTCAACGAAAAACGATATACCTATTACGATAGATAACGGGGGGGGGGGGGGGGTAGGCGTGCGCAGAACCTATTGCGCACTCTTACGTTGCGTTAAATATATCATTTTTCAGATATTTTCAGCCACTCCAAAAGTGAATCTGAAGAAGGAGTCCCCCCACTCCATACCCTTGCTCCAGCCAATCAGGTGGCCCATCGGACGACGCATTACGGACGTTACTGATTTATGTGAACCCAGCTTTATAAGACCATTAAATTTTAGATATGGGAGTGGTATTTGGGGCTTGGCTCCTCATCCCCAAGTGAAAATCGTGCACAACTTTGGCGATGTGCAGAGAGAGCTGCGAGAACGATAATGTGCGCAGCAGCATCCTGCAGATAAAACCAGAACATTTCGACGAGATTACAAAACGATTGCCTTCATCTGCAATCATCCCAATCCAATGATTCCTCAGCGTGGAAATAGACGGTTAACCGTCTATTGAAGAGGAACAGGCAGTACCGGCCTACTGGGTCCAAAAATACACATCGTCGTGTTATCTATAAGGATCAATTATTATTATTATTGTTTAGTTGTGAAGGGCTGCCAATGAGCAATGCGTTACTTGTGAATTAGCTCATATCTTCGCCCTCAACACCCGAAGTCACGAATAAATACGGTTTATCGTGCACATTGAATTAGAGGACGAGCCCGTCAAAGCATTTGAAGTTGAACCAACAAGATGCGGGCTTAACAGAGACCTATTTGTCACGACCGCGTACCTATACACAAAGATAACGACGTCATGACGTGCAGAAGGCTTATCTTGTAATGTCACCGGCTGACCTTTCGTGGTTCTGGTTACACGAAGTTATGCGGGAGTTACCCTGAAATATGACGATTCCCCTTGTAACGATGCCCTGCTCAATATCAGTGGGCGTCCGATTTGAATTAACAAGCTCCCAACATCATGTTCGCGAGGCTCCTTTTGCCAGGGAAGTTCGCCAACTTTCCAAAAGCAACCGATGGTCTTTTGATCTCCTCATAGTTTCTTTGACCCGGTCAGCCAGCCACTGTTTCTGCACACTTGGAAGGTACAGTGAACTGAGTGTTAACAATATAGGGTAGAGTCGTGTACCTAGGGACTATTTTTTCAATATTAAATTTACCCACCAAAAAACGTGAATATGGCCAAATTTCGCATACACATTGTTGGGACAACTCATGGGCTCCACATCCATGGTGTCCTTACATTTTTAGGAACTCATAGTGCTGGGTAACATATTATGTCCCTAGGTACAATACCTGCATATACCTAGGGACACTATGAATTGAACCTGGGGACACCCCTTATCAGAGATATGAAGATTTCTATTTTCACGGTAAAAAATATATTTTCAACACAAAATACTCGTATATAGAGGGCAACAGTTTTCAACATATCACATTATTAATTTTCTACCTCCAATTTGGTCCGAACGCCTTCTCTACTCCGAGGCATCTGAAATGGATGGTTGAAGCCCAGCAAATTTCGCCCCGAAAGAAATTAGATAATGAACTAGAGCTGATAAATTGAGTTCTTGTACCTAGAGAAGTCAACCATTTCTATCCCTAGGTACGATCCGAGTTTTATCCCTAAGTAGGTACAAGATTTCTGATATTTGGTGAAAATATTCGCAGGAGCTCAATTCCAGTGATATAAAGAAAGACCATGGCACGACTTGTTAGAGAGGAACCTAACTATGACATACAATGCAAAAAAATATCAATATTTGACTTACTGGTAATGGGGTACGTCGCCAAAAGTTTTGATAATGCGACAAGCTGCCAGCTCCAAATGTTCACCAGTTAGTATCAGAGGTGGACTATTAACAACGGTAATGAGGTTCTCGACATATTATCGACTTGGCTCAAACTTCACAATGTGGCGGACAACAAAATGTTTGAGTCGCTTGGTGTACCCAAGATTGGGTTTGTTCCTAAGTACAAGCGTCCCTAGGTATCTCGTACATGACTCTACCCTACTTGTAACGTACAACAACATCACTAGTACGAACACTTCATCAGACAGAAAACCTGTTTTTGTTTGTTTTGAACGCGACAATAAACGACTCAATAAATGATAGATTTTTCTCTCAATAGATAACATCCCACGCAGTCCCTTAGCAAATCAGTTTCTTCGCAAAATTCTACTCTCTTTATAACTTCCCACCCTTTCCTCTCACGTTTCCACACGCCGTAGTTTTTAGAACGGAAGAATTTCCGTATAATGAACGTATGGCCAGCTGACGCGAGAAGTGAGAAGTGGTATCAGTATGCTCTGGCATAACTGTAAAAACAAACAGGTATAACGATAGGTCGAACCCATACTGAGGGCAGTTGCTTAGAGCAGGATATTTTATCCTTCGAACTATCACAAGCATCCTTGAGACCTGCACTATTCTTACCAATCTACTTACTCGCCATAGGAAGTCCGCTCCGTTGAGTGATTGACGTCATATCACAACGCCTTTAGTGTTCAAGTGAGTTAAAACACTAAGAGGCAATTTTACGATACATACCTCCAGCGAGTGGGTTCATAAAGTCGTATCACAGCGACAAATCTTCCATTTTGGCAAAACTGGACAAAAAATAGGCTGGATAGTCCATCCTGGCATTCGGGATTGTTTGTAAGGCCTTATTGAGAGTGAAGCTCTTGCTCAGCAAAATTTAATGGATGTCTTCCTTCGGATGCTGTCACAGTATTGTGATGACCATACCCGTCAGGCACTTCCTTCAGTGAGAAATTGAGTAAACCCAAAACATTGCGAAACCTTAGTGGTTTTTTGGCTATAACCCCGGTCGCACAAGTCTTAGGAAGCTACTTTTCTGGGTTCTTACATTTGGGTCTCAACAACACATAACAAATTCCTAATGAACGAACCTTTTGCAAACACGACCAACATTTTATGTTTAATTGGATTGGACTAGGAGGCGAAAAAGAAGTGACGTGGGGACGCTCCCTAAAGTGAAGAATGAAGGTTACAGAAGACCTGAGAGGTTACAGAAGACCTGGGAGGTTACAGAAGACCTGAGAGGTTATAGAAGACCTAAGAGGTTACAAAAGAAGCTGTGGTGAAGGAGAAGGTTTGAAATTCTTCTTTGACTTTAAAATTCGTGTACGTCGACGCAGCGCAGGAAAAAAAACTGCGAGCTCAAATAGGAACGCAGGTTTTGCCTCAGGAGGGAGTCAAATTCCATGTCCACTTGTGCATGGACATGGAATTAAGCATTAAATTAAGAAGCATTAAATGTTGTCACAAATTTTGTCACCTCACTCATCATGGAAATCTGCGACAGGTCGAATGCGGAACGCAGGGCGCGTGACGTGAATCACATTTACCTCACCTCATGGTCCTATTTGCGCAGTCTCATTCATTTCTGTGTTTCACAGACAACTCGCGGTGACAACTCCCCCTTGTGGAATAAAATTATAATTCTCAAATATTAGAATGTGCCCAAATCCAAATCCATGAAGGCATACCTAAAACGAGCTATGACTACAGACTCGTACTTATACTGGTAGTTTACCCAAATAAATTAGCCAAAAGATCCAAACAAAATGAGGCTATTGAACACTATGTGTAGTACATAGGGTATGAAGCGATTGCAATGGGCTCACGCAGTTTAGGAGGGGGTGTAATCTGAAGACAGTCTTCGTATTAAACTTTTCTTTGTATACTCTTCAAACAAATTTATCCGTTTAATGGCACCTTGAATCAACATCTCAATTTCTATACTTTTTCGTACACAGGGTTAAGAGGAAGGTTAACCCAGTCAACAAATGGTAGCAACTTCTTCTGTCTTCTTATGACTCTAGAGAGGAGCTTTCGTGGCCATAGACTGTGTATTGGCGTTAGAGGAAGAAGGGATTTTACTGTAGGGTAATGGGTTCAGCAGTATTTGGGGTACTTGGTCATGAAATAGTATAAATATTATATAGTACCTACTATAAAATGTGTGTCTGGCATTCTAACGCGAGTCAATTAGCTTGGAACGTCTAAAGCGTAGGAACTACGTGTATAGTAGGTATTGATAAGCCAAAATTGTTATGCCAAAGAAGTTCACGTTAGAACTACCTCTTTGATAAGCCGTTCCGACCCCAATATTTCCACCAAAACGTCTTTGTGCTCACTCGCTTCACCGTCGGAAGAGAGCATCCGAAAGCAATATAAGGTTTCGACGGTATCGGGCGGTTGCCTAGTCAGCGGGATGACGTGACACTTGTTGATACAGAACCATTTCACCCTCGACAACACTGTAAGCCCCTCGACTCGTTCTCACACCGCTATGACGCTTTCTACTGTTACAACGCCTCCACTACAACACAACGAGACCACTCCACCTCTCATTCCACTCGAAAACCTCATTCCACCGCCACTTCCCTCTGCTGTATCTCTGTTTCCAACCTTCCTCTCAGTAAGTATTTAAGTGCACCCCATTTTCTACTCTATCCGTATTGGCCTTGGTCCGTGGTTAGTGTTCCGAGCCCTTTACGGGAAGCGTTCCTATACGTCAATCAACATGAGTTCATAAGGAACAGAATGGAGCAAGAAAATAGTACGAGCAGACAATTATATCCGTTTCAGAGTTGCCTGGCGCATTCTTTTTATAGTGCAATATGTAATAATTACATATTGCACTATAAAAAGAATGCGCCAGGCAACTCTGAAACGGATATAATTATTATACTCGTTTTTACGTCCATATCTCTTATAATCTCTATAATAATCTCACAACTAAATATTCTACTTTTTTTGTATTTGATAGTGAAACTGATTTTAGGCCCTGATGATGGAGAAATAAATTCTTCGAAACGTTGGCACATAAAACATCTTTCATTTGACCGACCCTCGACATCCCCATCATTATTCTTACTGACGGTCAACTCATCACACACACTAAATTAAATATCATTAAATGGAATTATCTTGAATTTCACTTGAAAATTTTCTAAGTCCAATTCAAGATTTTCCAAACCAAATTCAAGATTTTCCAAACCAAATTCAAGATTTTCCAAACCAAACCCAAAATTTTTTTTCAAACCAATTTATTTACATTTTAATGAGCCATAATATTTGTACCATGATCTGAGATGTGGAAAGTGAGAATAAAGCAGAGAAATAATCCATATATATTTTGTAGAAAAGAATAATTGAGATGCTCTCTACCAGGTGGATAAGAAACCAAAGTTGTTAGGCCCCAACAATCCAATTAATACAACAACCTCTTATCAGAACAACACTGCTTACAATAAATGTTAAGGGAAGTCATTGTCAGCTATAGCGTCAGGAAGCTTCATCATCATGTCGATGACGTAATTGCCACAATCTGTGGTATCAACAGTAGAGAATCTTGAATGTGGTTTGGAAAATATTGAGTGTAGTTTGGAAAATCTTGAATTTTGTATGGAAAATCTTGAATTTAGTTAGAAAAATCTTGAATTTGGTTTGGAAAATCTGGAATTTGACTTGGAAATGCTATATAAGTTGCATACATATTTCGGCGTCCTGCTGGAATAGTGGCATCTCCCGCTCTTCGCCGGAAAGCTCCATTGACCTCAATGGATTTTGGTGCTGAGAATCTTCTTCTCTTTCGGGAGCGAGACGCGTGACGCTCCCCGTGTGAATGGGGCCTAAAGATCCACCCAACCCGGTCAGAAGGTTTCGATTATACTGACTCCATAATACCACCGTTTTGGTGCGTTTTGGTGCTTGAATGACACCGTCCACTTCAATTGTGGATGGGTCACAGGAAACGAACCCCAGCCGGTAGGAAATTCAAGTACGTGGTGTAAATGTACCCGCACTTCTCGTTTTTAAGCGAGGAGGAGATGAAATCCTGAATAATTAATGGAGTTTTTTTGTGTCCCTAGTTGGATTGTTGGCCTTGTTTCTGATCGAAGTGTTGGGTTTTTGTCGTTTACAGTGGAACAGGAGATTGTCAAGGCTTCCTTGGCGGCCTCCGAGCACTTATCTGCACCCGATGTACCAACCAGGACCATCGCATGCCCTCCTGCCGCCGATGCCGATGATGGGCCTCTTCAGACAGCCGCCTCCTGCTCATCTCTCAGAGACAATGTACGTCGCCGAAAGGACCGGACAAAAGGTGTGTTGCACTTATTGACTAATCGCGAGAATCACAACGATTATCATTGAAGGCTGTCTGGTTCTGTCTTCACTATATTTTATTCGTCGGAAAACGACCCTCCGAATGGATATTAGTACTTGAAAATTGTCAGTGTCACCTCGTTGGGTCATCAGAATGCATTGAATACTCCACAGTTACGCTAAGCCAATAACAGCTCTACGCGAGTCAGGAATTGCAATTTGAGTGATATTTACGTCCCCATAAATGAGTTGTCATTTACGTTCTCCATAAATGCCATCAATTCCATTCCAAGAGAAATCGAAAAAAATTCGGCGATGTATAGAAAACAAATTTTGTTTTCTAGAAACCACAATAAAGTCAAAGAATCTATCAGCCAAAGTTCAACAAATTTACTGTTTTCTGGAACCGTAGTGGGTTTTGAACAGCTCCAGATGATTTTTTTATCTAATTTTTCAATAAATTGGCATTTATTGTTAAATGCCAATCAGGTAACGTGGTGGCAACATAATAAAAGCTCATTTAAAGAGTCGGAAAAATAAATAGGTATGTAAGATTTTAAAACCAGACACAGGCTACCAGAGGTTAATAAAAGGTAACAGTGGTCCTTGGAGCCTTCAAAAACATTTTCTTGTCTTTGGCTCAATAAATGTTTTCCATTATTACTGGAGATTCTATCGTAACATACTAATTGGCGACTTATGGAACTCCCCATATTGTATCGAGTTTCAATATTTGCTATCAAATATCAATATAATATAAGTATCTTATATATTATCATATAGGTAAATATCCAATATTCAATATTTAATTTTTCAATTTCCTGTTTTTTCTTTTCTTTTCTTTTTAATGAAGCCATACAGGATTCAACGATATCCCTAACTCTATTTTGTCAAAGGGAAACAGCGACTAATCGTGGCATCGGGTGAAAAACGCTGCAGATTGTTCCCCAACGGTTTATTATCCTTTGCGTACAACATCCTTGTGAGTCACACAACTGTACGAAATAATTGGAGTATCTAATGAAATACCTATGTAATATGACATTTTGCGTTCGTTCTGGAAGATGACCATGGGATGGTCTCGGCAACTTTCCTACTGAATTCTGTACCGACCCTTATAGTTTATGGGGTTTTACTTGTGCCTACGTACGTCGGCTATAATCTATATCAAGAAGTACCTGCCAATAACAAAATATACGAAGGCAATTATTATTATTACCTTCTTTCAATACAAAAAGTATCTCAGACCTCGATGTCAGATCTCAGAGACTCGATTTGACAAAACATTGTGTGGTTTAAACCAGCTGATTCCCAGTATGAAAATTGGTCGGTAGTTCCGTCGTTTGATTCACGCTCATGTTGACCATTTCTTTTCGGTTCTACCTTCGACCCCATATTGAGAACGAACAGCTGGTCCGGGTGTTCTTAATTCCGGATGTTCTTAATCCAATTGTTCCCCGGGTGTTCTGAATCAAAACTATTCAAATGTCCATCAAAAAGACTAATATAAACGGTCCCTATCGAAGTTTTTTAAGATGTGACATTTCGAACATCTCCACCCATATTTTGCACCACTTCCATGCATCATACTCTCGCATGCCGAAATTCTCCATATGAGATACGAGGTCTCAATTCTTCACCGTCAATATTGAGGGGAATTGAGCAGTCTTATTTTTTTTTTTTTTTTTTTTTAAATTTGGCATTAAGAGTATTATACAGCCATAGAATACATCGTTAAACTTTAATAAATAATTCATATGTATACAGCCACTAAACTTAAAAATTTATGTATAGCCTTGTAAACGTTATAATTTCCACTTTGCAAAACTGTTAAATAGTTGAAAGGTTGTTCCAAATGTTTTACAACATCATCGAAAAACTCCTCACGTTGAACTTGGAAGGGGGGGCACTCAACATCAAATGTTGTAAGTCCCCATCTGCATCTGCTGCACTCCGCTGATTCTTGCTGTCCAATTCTGGTTAGATATGAATCACTAACACCATGGTTCGACCTCAGTCTGCATATCATTCTTCCAAGATCTTTGAGTACTTCCTTTCGATGGAACCATGGTCTAATCGGAACAACCGGCTGAACTCTCTTGTAGAAAGTTCCCTCGTGTTAAATTGCTGCTGCCATTCAGACCGATAGATACCGACAATCGATGGGAAGAAAGTCTTAGTTTTGTCTTTTTCTCGGTAGATTTCCAATGGTTGAATTATTGCATAATATAATTTATTATATTATAATAAATAAAAAACCGTTCGCCCAGAATTGTTCTCCTCCAAAATTAACTAAGAATTTGGAAATGTTAAGGAGAACTTTGGAATTGGGGGTTCCTTTTTTGAAATAAATACTTTTAAATAGATTTTGATTCAGAGTATTTTTCAAGACCACCCGGAGAGTTGTGCAACGAGGCGTTCCAGACAGAAGGGCGATCCAGACAGCAAATAATGAACCGTTGTGGATGAATTTTCAGCGTTTCTTCATAATAACTGACTTACTTTTAATCAACTCGAACAGTAATTATTACCAGCACTTCAACTCTGCCGATTGTTAACGTCGTCCCATTAAAAAGCGGCCGAGTGTTCGTCCGTCGAGTAGTGGAAAAAAAGTTGGAATATCAATCAATATCAATACGCCTCTATGTACTACAGTAGTAACTCATCAGTAACTCATCATTACTGAGACGGAAAACGCCTGAGTTATGAGCCCCGCCACGAAAAGCGAATGAATATTAAATATCAAATGTTGATAAGAGAAACGCTTTCTTTACAATTACAACGCATCAGTAGACTACATACCATATTAATATTAAATCTTATCAAATTTTGATAAGAGAAACGCTTTCTCTACAATTACAACGCATCAGAAGACTACAGACCATTTAGAACAACATGGACACTACGAGGGCCGTCCAGAAAGTAAGGGTACAAGGGCTGTGTAGGACGAAGTAAATTTGTTTTTCAGAGTTGTCACCACTGGTAGGTAGAGAGATTCCTAACAGTCAAAACAAATCATCAAACGCCTCTGTCCGTTACGAAATGTCGTCACAGCAGCCAAACACGTCAAACAGCTCCACCTACCGCTCTGTTATTCGGTTCCATAGGGCGTTCGCGCATTTCCGATTTTCGGTGGCGTCGACTACTACTGCAATGCGACAATGGACGTGGTAGCGTTGGCTTTGAAATTGAAGGAACGGTGGCGGGTCGAAAAATAAATAAAAAAGTATTGGGTCCATCCTATCATCTCTCAAAGGGTAACAAAGGGACAATTTTTTTAAAAATTACTATCTACTCAGTGCAAAAAGCTTTAACATACTTCTGGAATTGATACAACCAAGAATTACATACCAGGATACCAGATGGAGGCGATCTATATGCGTTCTTGTAGTTAAATTTACTAGAAAAACATTTAATGTACTCGTAGTATGATTCATTTCTGCGACCCTCGCGCGATCGAAAATCGCAAGTGCACGAACGTCCTTACTTTTCGTAACGAATTCGCGGCCAGTAGTCATCGCCAGCTTGTGTTACAAAGTGAGTTAGTACGGCCTTTTTTTAATTTTGAAGAAGGCCATACTGACAATCACGACGAAGAAAAGTGTGGAAGACCATCCGACATTTGCAGCTTCTGTAGCAGGTGGAAAAAAAATTCGCGATGATCCTCGTGGAGTTCTTGACGCCCTTAGTGGGAGCTTCCCACACATCTCACGAAGTCTCCCGGGTGAAATCATAATATGATTTCACCAAGTTATTCATAATCATAATATGATTTCATCAAGTTTTTCTGATATTAAGAAGTTGTGTGCAAGGTGGGGCAAAAAATGTTGACTCCAGAACATTGTCAAAATCGTGTTTTGGTCGCACGCGAATTTGGTTGTTGAACGGTGTGAAAGCGAGGGTGAAACTTTTCTTGACTCAATTGTGACTGGTACCGAAACGTGAGTGTGTCACTAGACTCTAGAGTCAAAAAGGCAGTCTCTATAGTGGCGCCATACCCATACACTATCGACCAAACAATTCAAAGTCCGATTTTCAGAGAGGGAAATCGTGGCATATGTCTTTTGGGCCGGGAAGGGATATGCATACTGTGAGACACTCAAGAATTTGAAAAAAATTAAGGACAGAAAGGGAGGAATACTGACTTGTGGTGTGTCACTCCTTCACCTGCTTGTTTCATTAGGGTGGGATATTGTGACTCACCCACCTTACTTCCTGGGCCTGGCACCATCGGATTATCACCTTTTCAATCAACTGAAGGATATTTAGTGGACAACGATTTTCAAATGACGATGAGGTCCAGGATGCTGTCGAAAAATGGCTTCGAGAGGTATACGACGAGGGTATACAAAAATATTGACCTCAATGGCGATTAAGTAGAGAAGTAATGACATGTTTTGACACTTATCTTGTAATTTTCATTGAAATATATTCATTTTTCAATTTTTAACACATGTTGTAACCTTACGTTCTGAAAGCCCCTCAAATAATTGCGCTGCGTATCGATGAGGGAATTTTCCTATTATAATTAATATTTTGCGAGTAGTAAATCATTTATAACTATTAAATCTTTAAATATTGGTATGTGTAACATCTTTGGCTTCCTATTAATTGTTCTCTAATTTTTGTCATTGCAGCTGTTTCCAGGACAAGGAGGTAAGTTATCACCAATGTCGATGTTACAATCTACAAAGGAAACACTGAGCCATAAACTGCATGTAAATTGATTTGTATTCAATATCAGACTAATCACTAATAATTAATTATTAGCGTTACTCGTACTATTATTGAGCCAACTATTCCTCTTTTTATATTATAACATATTGTTATTTATAATATTGTTATAATGTTGTTATTTAATTTTGTATCTTAGTTGTATGGTGTTTTTGATGCAAATTTGTCTCAACTTCTAATGCTGTTTAATTATTAATCACTTTTCGATCATTCTCCGTTATTCAGACCATCCAGGAAAGAACCATCAGGTACTAATGTGAGAATTTGCAGTTCAATTGTGATTGATATCAAGTTTCAGGTGCAGATTGAAGGGTGAGTAAATGTGTTGAAACGACAATTTTAAGTGAGTTTTGAATAGAGGATTTCTCTATTCCCCGATATTGGTGAATTTGTAATTTGTTAACATATTACGTTGAACTGTTGTCTAAACGAATTTAAATTTCACTGCTTTCAAGCTGCCGAGCCATTGGATGGGGAAATCGTGGAGATACATGAATATTTATAATTATAATATTTATTGACTATAAGCATGAATCGTTTTTAGCTACTTGATTGAGTTAATCAATAGTTATGTCTGGATCATTTCAGCCAGCAGTACGTTTGACCGGTGATTCTATTGTTATATATATTATTATATTATATGTATGTGTCATTCCAGACGATAACTCCCGATAGAATTGAGATGAAAACTTCAAGTTTGCACAAAAATCCTTCTTGGCAATCGACAGGCTAATGGGCATAATCGAGCCATTCTAAGGGGGGGGGGGGGAGTTTTAGGGGGAGAAAATTCTTCATAAATTCCTAAAATGGAACATTCTGACGAGTGACACCTCATTTTAAAGGTTGTTTTTATGCTGAACACGATGGTGAAATCAGAATTGCGATATCTCATTCCGTTCTCAAACTGGAGCACTTTGAAGATGAAGATACGTGGTTGTTACTTGATATGATCTTCATGTTAACTTTGCTCTAATCAGATAACGGAATGAGATATCGCAGTTCTGACTTCACCGTCCTGTACAGCTTTGGAATGGCCAAAAGCTGAGGGGGGTTTTGGGGTGTTGGGGGGGGGGGGTTAATTCAAAAAATGAAAGTCTGACAAGTGACACCTCATTTTAAACGTTTTTACACTCTGAATAAGATGGTTCAGTCAGAATTTTGCGATATCTTATTCCGCTCTCAAACTTTGAAGATGAAGAAACGTAGTTGATACTTTAGATATTCTTCATGGACATCATGTTCATTTTACATGAAACCAATTATTTCTTCGAAAATTCGCTCTTATAGCCATGCTGCATGACTGTGGATTTTGAATCAACAACAACCTGTCATACCAGATGTAGTTTGAAGGTGGGAGTGTAATGGTTTGTTCGTTCCCGTCTTTGTGATCCCACCACTGTGGGCATATCTGGCCTTGTGAACGCAGACCAACATATCCCTCTGGTTCGGGCGTAATTGCGTAACGTCCCCGGGTTACAGGGGCAACTCAGCAAACCATTACATCACAGATCTAACAAAACTACATTTAATTTAATGTTATTTGATGTGACGATCGTGTGACTATTTTCGTCGTGTTCTCTCGAAATCGCTCATTAGGTCATACCGCATTAGGGGGACGTTTAAATGGGTTTATCAGCAACCAGGATGCTGACCCTAATTAGAGGGTTAAAACCTCGTCCCCCCTCATTTCGCTCCCCGTCATCCTCCTATTTGGGGTAGTGGAGGAGAAAACGGTGTGAGGAGGATGTGGCAGCCGAGTGAAGGGGAAAAGGGGTCAGGGGGGCGGGTACAGACAAAAAGGCGGGTGTGGTGTAGGGGGGCGGTTATAAGAAGGGGAGGGGGGAGAGACGGAGAAAACGAGAGAAAAGTGGTTTTGGAAGGAGGAATCGGCCTCAAAGTGTACAAGAAGGGCACTTTGGTCGTCTTCTCCACTTCCCCCTTCGCTAACACCCTCACCAGCGCCCACTCACACCGCTTTCCATCCACTTCCCGTCTCCTCGTTCCTCTGTACTGAAGTAGCGGGAAGGTTGGCGGCGGAGGGAGGGAGACGGCTCTCTCTTTGCTTTCATCCCTTTCATCGTGGTGTTGGAGATGGAAGTGAGTGGAGATGGGGAGGTTCTTGTGATGTTGTGGTAGTTGAACGAAGAGGCCTTGGGGGGGGGGGGGGGGGGAGGTCTTGTGATGTTGTGGTAGTTGAAGACGGCGAGGGGGTCTCCTCTTCAATTCTCGGATACTTAGTCTTTCCCGTGGGAGGAGTGAAAGAAAACGTCTGCCAAGTTGGCAGTACACACTCCTAAATACCTAAGTATCCTAGGAAACCAAAATCCAAAATCGGACGTTCATAATTTAAATTTTGGGAAGAAAACATTTAACCAAAACCTGATTTCTTTTCCGCTTGATCACGAAAAAAATCGAATATTTATATCGTCGCTTTTTTCCAAGTTTTCTGGAGAGACAAAATAATGTTTTATTCCAACACTACCAGTAATTTTACCCTAAAATTACTATTTTAGAAGTACCTACATTGCCGTGATTATAGATGAATTAATGCTCCGGTCCGTAAAGTGTTGGACGGTGAAAGACAATTATTTTTTAATAGCATAAGAGAAGAATTGAATCACCCTTTCAATATGCGAACAATAATAGAAACAGGAAGTGAGAAGATCCATAGAGAATTGTATTCACATTTGTTGTACAGAATTATTGTACAGTTGGTTGATTGTGCCCCTTGTACAGTAAGACCGTTGTAAAAATAGTTGTGCAGTACAGTCAGGGCCGTCGTCATGAGCCCCCCCCCCCCCCCCCCCCAATTGATTTCCCAAGTAGGTAACAGTCCTGCTTGTGTTATCCCCAATTCGATTAATCAAAATTTTGAAGTGAAAATCTTTCAAAATTCCCAACTTTTTGCTGCTTTTTCGACTTGTAAAAGTTGGGGAATTTCGGGCCGCTAAGTTAGAAACAAATAATAGTAAACAAATAAAAGAAATGAATTTTCCTATCGGGCATAAGCCTTCAGCCAATCTTAGGATAGCTAAGTAAAAAATGAATAAAATTTATTTTCTTATAATATAACTTAATATAATATTATTAGTTGTTATATAATATTATTTTCTTATAATTTACTATATTATAGGAACCAATCTCTTGGTTTAATTTTTTGAAAGTTGGGAAATTTTGCTGGTCGAGTTGGGAAAATTTGGATTCCCTCTCCCCCTGGTTTTTCTCCTCGCTACGGCCTTGAGTACAGCTGTGTCCTTGTTGTACAATAAGCTAGTGCCTAGTGCAGTAGCTTCCTTGGACATTTGGATCCAGTTGGTTCATTGCGGCTTAAACAGCTGGCTCCTTGTTCAGTAGGTACTCGGTATATTGGGCGTCGTGCAGTTGGTCCCTCGTCTATTTGGATCCAGTTGGTTCGTTGCGGCTTGAATAGCTGGCTTTTTGTTCAGTTGGCACTCGGTATATTGGGCCTCGTGCAGTTGGTCTGTCGTGTCCTATACAGTAAGTCCCTTGTATAGGTTGGTTGGCTACAGAGGATGGCAACTACCTCGTATAGTACCTTGTTACAGTAGCTAACTCACGGATTCTTTTGCCTTGTACAGTTAGTCCTTTGTACAGATTGGTTGGGTATTGAAAATGGCAACTAACATGTTACGCTTCTGCCTCTTCATACGATGTCGATCGAAGCAAACGTCGAAAGTGAGAATATGTGTCGATCCAATAGAACCAGCCCCTTTAACCGAATTTGTCGACTCCTTTCGCCCTCAAAGGCCAACCGGGTTAACGATCCCCTTCCTCGTGTTAGAGCTTAGAGCTGTTCTCTGACCTCGGAAGAGGAAGACGGGACTCAACCTCGTGAATGAAAGGAGCCAATGAAGGGGAGAGAATGACGTGTTCCATCGCCTGTGGAGTCGTAAGTAGGAATTTTCTGCCCTCCGAAACGTTTTCCCCCTTCAACTCAATGAGCCACATTCGCCCTTTTGGTGGTAAATCCTTCACTTCCACCCTAACGGAATAAAAGTAGACACAAGTGAGAAAAAAAACACGTCAGCCAAGTGGTTCCCTTCCCTACACATCATTTTATGGACGTATTCAATTACCCACGTGTCCAATATTGTAATTGCGGAAACAGATGCCATCAACGAATTCAATAATTATTATTGGGTGGAATGAATGGGGGTTATCGTTAAACTATTTTCCAGATACCATATCGCACTCGATCCGATCAGTATCAGCTTGAATATTATTCAAGTATGAAAGTACTACCATATAAATAGATTGTATTTATATGGTAGTATTGTCATACTTCAAGGGCTATTATAACAGAATATACCTAACTATAGACATTCTGTATAAAAAATCGATTTTTCCTGTTGCTTATGAGCCCTGATTGTGGCATCCCAAAACACCTGTACTGTGGGGAAATGTGCCATCGTCACTGGAACAGTGCCTCTTGGATCTTTGAAACTCAAAGCACCAGTTCCTTGGCTTCAACACGTTTAGGAATCTCCACAGAGAGTCAGTTGGTACTTTAGCCTTCAACCGTGAGTTGACACTTCAGACAGGGCCAGCAAAAATTGGTCTAAAATCGCATGAGCCTTCCTAGCACGATTTAATATAATCCAGAATTGCAGACGTAGGACGTACGATTGCATGGCCATTCTGAATAGGTAGTAACCATCAACAAAATAGGCTTACATTTGAAATATTGACCTGCTTAAATTTGAATTTTCGGAAAGGAGTTGATGAGGATATTCAAAAAGCCTGTGCTGCTATGAGTATATTAAAATACGAAACGCTGGGTTCACAGGGAGACGCAATTCCGTACGTAAATCCGGTACGGCAACGCGTTTGACAGAATCCGCAGAGGAGTAACGTCAACTGTTGACGTGGTAATGGAATCACAACTTTCTCCTACGTTAACAATGTTTTCCCGAGTCGTACCCCACTCTTCATCTGTTTTGCTTGCTTGCATCATTTTGGATTTTCTTGTATTCCATTATCAATCATTCAATTTTCGAGACAGAATGACTTGAACGCTAAATGTCGAATTCAAATATGGCTGAGCAACCAACCAGGAGAAGTGTGCGCGGTACCCTTTGTGCTGATACGGCAAAGGAAAATATCTGGAGATTTTGACATTCATGGCATTGCGTTGCGATAATTCATTTGCAGTACACGAATCGCCTCCTTGTGAACCGAATTAGAATGTTATTCGATGTTTCTGTTCTTGCTTTTCCCCGGAGGATCCATAAACATAGTGAGCACCTGTACATGATGAACAGTGGTGTTGTAGTATGTACGAGTGTTTATGAATGTACTCGTTGATTGTAGTGTGATTATTGTATACTTGGTGAAGTGGTGTCAAGGAATAGACAAACAACATCACTGTTCAGCGTGACGTATGTATGAGCAGCGTGTTTTTACGTGTCACGTTTGTGGAATATGTGTGGAAGTCATGTGCGAGTATGAATCGAGTATTGGGGTTTGTGTGCATGGCTTGAGGCTTGTGACGAACGATGTGACGTGTTGAACGATTATATGACTTCCACTATGTATATGGAGCCGCTTGTACCACAAAGATATTTTTATCTCCATAGTGATTCCCGCACCTCCTCAATTAGCTTAGATTTTCCAATTTATTTCGACTTCAACTTGACTTATTTCATGAACTTTTTAATGAGTTATGTAGTTTAATATAACAGAACAGAAACATTGATACATTAACTTGCATGAAGAAATCAGAAATTGTTAACGATATTATTGTACCTAATCCCACCACCCTTCATCCGTACAATAGTACCGGCCTCACCTTTCTAGTGGCAGACAACGTAATCATACTAACCAAGACCCACTACTATTTATGGGCAAGTTACACAAATCGTAGCAGTTGTGTAGCGAGTTTTGAAAGATGGCTCCCATTCATAAGACCTACCACATGTCTGAAAATCATTACACTTGTTTGAATAGTCTTATTGTGGGGTTTCTCATTATTACTAAAGACTATTCTGACTTTTTCACTACACCAAGTCATGCAGTTTGATCCTTTTTAGTAATCTCTTAGTTGATCTAAGTTGAATAGATTGACGTGCGTTTGAAGCCTCTGCTGATGGGCTGCTGGGAATCGTAATATTTTGGCTTGAATCATTTCCACCCCATCTTGGTGGACGTTGCACTTGTTTATAGAGCATAAGTTTGGTCCAAACTGGCAAAACTGAGGGCCGGCCAGTGAACCGGTGTCATTTCCTGGATTTGAGACTTAATTCCTCTTTTTCCTGACATGTGCATTCCATCGTAATTTGGATTCGAGTGTCATTCCCAAGTACATTACCTAATTGGCGTATGTGATGATTTTTCCATTGAGCAAGATGCTAAATGTACTGAAGCTTCCGATTTGTGAAGTCCACATGCACCGACCAGGGCTCATTCATTCTGATCCTCCATTGCGTCTATTCACCTACGGATGTAGCAATAGTGTTTGTTTCTACTTCTGCCAGACCAGCAGTGTAGATCAAATGGAGTATCCAATACACTTCCTTGTGGCACTCCAGCTCTGATCTCTGTGTCTTGTGGCTCTGACCTCTGAGTAGGTGTCTTCCTGTTTGATTCAGAAGAACCTATTTGAAAGGTACGTATCAAGTATATCTGTGCTCGGCAAAGTTTATATTTCAGCCCACCGTGCCATACTTTGTCAAAGGCCTGAGGGTTTTTGCCATACTTTACATCGAGGAAAATACCTTAACAAACTTTCTGTTCTAAGAGCTTTTCCGTCCAAACCTGTTGGAGCTTTCTGATGATAACATTATATACATTTACGTATTTATTCTAACATTAGGCATATTTTTTTTAATGATTATTGACGGGGAAAATTGATTTATTTCGACGAAATTGCCAATATCTACACTGATTTCCGTAAAGGGCTTTTCACATGAAAAATGAAATTCGAAATAACTGGTTAATTATTCATTTGAGTGAGGTATCGTGGTTTTGAAAGGAGAGATAATGCGGTCAACAAAAAATTTGGGTGAGTTTTTAAATTCGATAAGAGGCACCGAGCTTCCTACGTCATCAGGAATAATGTAATAAATCATCGATAACTCGATTTGACAATCCAATCGCCCTACCCACTTCCCGCCTTTTTTAAAATTTTGAATAATGTGATCTTTGAGTTAGGTACAGTACTAAATAAAACACGAAGCTTAGACGAATAAAAAACAAAATTTATTTTTCTAAATCAAACCAAACACATTGAAAATCACAAAATTTTTACTTCAATCAGCTTTTACGTCCCAAAGTTTCTCAGTACTGATCATTGAAAAATAAAATGGTCATCTCACGTTCTGCTAGTTGAATGATTGGACCCAAATAATCAATTTTCAGTGGCAAATGAGGACCATGTCATGGTCACCATGATCCTTGGTGGTTGGTGGATCTGTGGAGTTACAAGGCTCACTGCGATTCAACTCCACTAGTACTTCAACTAATATCCGTACCAACCTAAATGACGAGTAAAACATTGCAAAATCTAATTCTTGTACAACTTGTAAGCTAATGGGTTATCGTGAGTTTTCAGTCGATTGCCTCCACGAGCACCTGGACCACGAGGAAGACTCGTTCGGTGATTCAGCAGCTACTGAACTGATTGAGAAGCTACAGCTGTTCCGTGACATTGAGGCGATCCCAACCAAACAAACACAGCAGCAGATACGAACTACAGAGCGACTCATTCTGAGGTAGAGGACTGTGTGATTGCACCTGATTAATTCGTTTGTTACGTATTTGTAGGAACAGGCACTGGTAATTTTTTCTGAAAGATCAAAAGTGGAAGGTGAAAGTAGAGTTGAAGAGGCTTTAGAAAATGAGAATATCATACAATGTAAAAGAAACGAAAAAAGTGGAGTGGGGAAGAACTGGTGGTGGCGTAAATCTCAAATCTCTTATGGTTGGATGACACCAACAGTGTAGCTGGGCCCCGCTGTTTGCAAAGACCACGACAAAAGGCTCAATTTCTGTCTAAGAGCTCATCAGAAGTGGGAGAAAAGAATTGGTACTGACTGCAACCGTATAATACCGAGCTAAAGTGGTCAATAATTGCTTTCAATTTCTTCTTTTTTCAAATTTTAACGTGTTAAATAATCACATTGGTCCTAATACATTTTATAATTATGAACAAACACAATGTTCATACAAATAAGGATGTACTCATGTTTATTAGCCCAATGTTGTCCAGAATGAACCATGTTTCGAGCACTAGTTAGAACGTAGTTTCAGCGGAGAAACAGCATGAAAATGAGTGTTTTCTTTCTGTACGTTTATCCATGACGTGAACCGTTTTTCATGAGTTGACGTTACACTAGTTCCAAACTCCGCAGTGCTGCCTGAATAACAAATATCAAATGCTAGCTAAGCCATAGCGCGGACGTGAAAATAAATGTCCAATCCCCGTCATTATCCCAGCGTCATAAAGAAATTATACATTTCAAAATGCATTCATCAGCTCTTGATTTAACAGAAATTTATCAGGAATTTTAACAGAAATTCGGTACCGTGCTAACTCCAACGAAGGTTTACCACATAGCGTTATTTTCCTATTCATAGTACTGATGGGTAATACTGTGAATTTTCAGTATCAGGTTCTAGTATCGGAGTGGTTGAGCGCCCGCTGTTCATTGGTTATCAGTGAAGGTGTCGTCGATATGGGGAAGGAAGATCCTCAGAACAATTTAAGGAGGACAGTGGGGAATTATCCGCTTTACCAGCTCTATGACGATAATATCGTTACAGACATCGGGAAGCAGAGGATTGAGCGGGGCATTTGGTGAGGTTGACAGACGAACGGGACTGTATGAAGGTGTTCAGTGTCCCGGGAGAATAAGATGAAGAGAAAGATCAAGGAAAAGATGGCAGGACGACCTCGAGGAAGACTGGGGTGAGAAATTGGAGAAAGAAAGCTCATGATAGGATAGAGTGGAAGGGTGTTATGCGGGAGGCCAGGGCTCTTCATTGGCTGTAACAATAATAGTAATACATTAAATGTATGTTATTTCCTAAATAGTGAATAAGTTCCCGCCAAGCATTGAAAATACAAAGAATTACCATTTTGTTGCCCATGTTCAAAACAACTGATTTGCTATATGGAAATTTGTTATTTTTAAACTGTGTTTTCTTGAATGTTATTGAAAAAGAGTGATTTTTCCATGTAGCTATTGAACTTAAAAGGCCCAAATTATTGTCTTCTAACCTTCACTTTTCCCTCACACTTTTGGGAGCTGGTACCAGGTGATACTCCCTTTGCAGTAATAGGAGATTTTATCCTGTGAATTTTATTCCGTCCCACCTCTAATTCATAGAGCTGCTAGCTATAGTTTTTGGTTTAGATTGAAAACCCAGTTTGAAGAAAACCTGTTGAATTGTAATTTTTAATAATCCATTATTGATCGTTATTTATTATTGATCGAACTTCAATTAAATCACAAGTAGGTAATTTAAAATTCAAATAGTTCTACCTAGTAGTGGTAGACTGTAGGCACCTATGTACACATACCTACAATATTTTCTGTGGATTATTTCCCCTATTGTCCTGATTCAGATTGAAAAAATCGATGTTACAGCAGGTTTCAAGGGCATTTAACTGGTCTTATTGAAATTGACATTTTTTGTTACAACTCCCTACTTCTTTTTGGTCACCCCTCACTACCACTACAAAAATCAACCAACATTATACATTGAATTAACACTAATTATTAACACGACTTGGTTCCAGGAAACGGAGTTCTGAGATCATCCGTACTCGTGCAGCCTGACTGTGATCTCCTGTTTGGAACTGTGAGTCATGCAAGGTCGATTATTGCTCATCCAACAGAACCTCTGGAGGAGGAACAGATGGGTTTTTTCGTAACTTGAAATAATGTCCAAGTTAATGAGAGTTTCGAAAAGCGGCTGCAATCGGAAAAATTACAGAATACTCGAATCAAATGTTAATACAATAGCATGAATCAAGAAGTGATTGATTCTCTGTAAATGGGGCTTCATGAATCAACCCGAAGTACTTTTAGAGTCACTTGGATCGATGAGAACAAAACAATATGCACTTACATTAACTTACATCACAATAATCAAAACTGTGATATAATATATTATGTAATATATAAACTGCTACATAGTATGTACCTATATAGAAGATCAAAACTAGAGACTCCAATTTGATAATGTGCTGCTCAGCAGCATGGGATCTGAGATGCAGAACAAGGGTTGAATATGGATTCAAGTATGGTACTGTACGTTGTAGTTTCTTCTCTATTTTATGTCGCTATAGATGATCATTAACGAGTGTGATAATTGTTATTAGGCGAACCTACCAGACGGTCCTACGTGGCCATGATTGTAACGTTGTCTTCATTTTTCATAAGTGCAATTCACTAAATTAGTCCACATTAAATGTCCATAAGTCACTGATATGCTCCGTAAGTGCAAATTTGTTAAGCTTATCTGACGCTTGATTGTAATAAATTATTGTATCGCTGACCCCTTGCGTTGAGAAGTCTGTTTCGTGTCATACCATCTGAAATTTGACATTACAATCATTCTAATTTGATCAATCATTTATGTACTAATTTGTATGATCCATCTTGGTTACAATCACAAGAATGGCCTGTTGGTGATATAACTTGTTAACATAACGAGAACTGCATGTTGGTTATGTAACTTGTTAACATAACGAGAATGAATACACTTACTACTCCATGACTGAATTTTCTATTTACCCCTAGGCTATTTGAATAGTTCATGTCACATTCAAAGTACTTACAGAAAGAAGAGCGTCAAAACTGTTATAAATTGTCAACAATGAAGAGCTCATTCAAATCCGTAAATGTTTCTGAATGATACGTCGTTGCCAACACCAACTATCTCATTTCATGACTGCATTTCAGGAGTGTCATGAAACAAGATTGTACGCTCCTGAAAAGGGGTTTTCTGTATCATTTCGCTCCACTCAGCATCGAGTGGTTTCCAACACTTTCTGACCTCTGAATCTCTGAGAAAACTTTAGTTAGCACTCCATTGAATTCGTGGCGAAAAATACATTTAGGACCCGACAATTGAGACAGTTCTGGAACAGCGAGGAGGATTGTAGCTTTGTTCAAGAGGACTTGAATTTATTGATTTTAAGAATTGGTAGAGACCATGAAGCAGTTTCGATATTTGAGGGGCTGACGAAAGGTGAGTACGACGGATTGCTTTGTTTTCAAATGATAAACACGATCAAATTCAAGTTTACCGGTTTTCAACAAAGAAAAATTACACCAAATGTGATGTGCACCGTTGCTATACAAGTATGCAATCCGAACAATTTCATGGGAACCCCTGAGAGTTGATGAAGTTTCACCAGCGTGTCTTGTGTGTGTTGCGGGTTTATCGTTTTCAGGCCCTACTACAACTTACTGACGAGGCAGGTTTTTCGTAAATACTTATAATCAAATACGAGCAATTTGAACGCTTCAGTACTAATGCACCAGAGATCCCATGATCCAGATTCCTCATGTCGTACTTCTATACAGATCACGTACGAAATAATAGGAGTGATGAGGTAAAATATTGGGTGTCAGTTTGAGAGAACTCTGTAATTTTTTACTAAATTACTAGTAATCATTTAGAAGAACTACCTACCAACTTACATCTGAACTTACCTGTTTACCAACTTACCTACTTTTTGTTGACACAAAAGTATCTCAGAACAAGAAACTCGATAAGTACCACAAGAGCATGACATTGTGTTGTTTTGAAACAGCCGGATTATCGATCGTTGAATCGATTATCCAACCTAAACCTAGCGATGTCGGTAGTCCGATAGTTAGAGAATCTCTAATAGAGATGTCGATAGTTTCGACACTATCACCTATCAGCTATCAGTAGCGGATCTAGAAAATGGGGGGGGGGGGAAGTTGAGAAGGGTCAGGTTGGGTAGACGGGGGTTCTCCCCTTAAAAATGTAAATAAATGACGTTCAAATTGCGCGTTATTAGGCTGCTTAAATACAAATTCTGCTCAATTACTATAGTTATACTAGTGTATTGGTCAATTACCAAGGTTTTGGTATTTGTACCATACGATTGATTTGTACTTAGCTTGACATGAAAAAACTCTGAGGGGGATTTGAGCCCCCTACCGCCCTGGATTCGCTGCTATCGATACGATGATAGTTTAGTAAGTTGGATTTAGTAGTAAGTTGGATCTTTACTCCATTTATTGTCATGATATGCCGCTCCCCAACAGCAATGATGACTTCTCTGGTCTCTACGCCGGTGATTTGGTGTACGCCACTCGCCATACAGATCCATCAGAGGCGACAAGAAGCTTGCAGCAACCCCTTCTGATCCTTAGAATATGGTGTACGAAATGGAGACTGAAAGTCAACTCAGACAAATCTAAATTCGTTACGTACACGTATAAACTCCAACCTCGTGCACCACCTCTTGACATTCCATGACCATATATCCGAAATAATCAAAAAAGTGAAAACCCAACCGTCCCAACTCAGACCCTCAATACTCGAAAGCTCTCATGTAGTATCCATACAAATAAAATAACAATGTATACCTCCCTCATCCGTCCAATTTGGACCTACAATATTGGGATATGGGGAACATGATCAAAATTCAGGGGGGTCGAACAACAGAAAAAAAACAATACTGCAAAAGAGAATAGTGCACGTGAGGAATGAAACGTTATACAAAGATTTCAGAATTGAAACTCCCTCAGAACTTTTACAGATCCATTCTCAAACATTCCTTCAGAATAATGTGGATCATTACAATGAGTACAGACCCACCATTACACGACACATCAGAGACATAGTGACACAGTGATGACCATTTTCTACATCTTCGTGAATAGATGTAGACACATCTATAATTATAATTATATGATTTAAGAAAAAAACAGTCTCTAATAAATAAATTAACAAAAAAAAAAGTTGGATTAGTTCAACTCTCGTGAATTATAATAAACAAGATTATTTGCTATAATTAAGATAGAACATGGTAGGTATCTGATAGTGAGTTTCTTTTTTTCTGATTTTTTTTAAATTTTCGAATCAGCCTTTTTGTGTCACATGTCAGGCGCCATTAAATTTAGCAAGGAAGCAGCTTATTCTGCCTGGACGTCATTGTATTTACATCGATATTGCAATTTTCGAAACCTATCAAAATTATTGTTTGTGTTCCGAATTGAGGCCAATTTCTCCGACTGATTTGTAATCTTGATGATTGACTGGACCCTACCATCAAGTTAATTTGTTCATAACTGTTCTAAAATTATTGGGTCCAATTTCTGTCAAATAAATCAGGTATGATTTGACACTCGCTCACACTAGTTTTCAGTATTAGGACTCGCTCACCTGTTGGGACTTTTTTTTTAACTAAACGTTTTTAACTAAAATATTTTGTAATTGCTGCTTTTACAGGAACATCATTTGTTTTACTATTTACCACGTTTTGCAACATTCACACTATTCCGACATAACAAAATCTCACAATTGGTGAAAATAACTACTCATGTTACTTTCACCATATTATCATTTCGAGTGTAACACGCGTAGGAATAACCACAGTTGGAAATTACTATTTTCGTGGCATAGAACTAAAAGTACAACTTAAAAATGGAACGCAACAGTTTTAAAATAAATTTCTATCTTTTTCATCTGCTTTACAGATTTTCCAATTCTTTTTGAAAAAAATTTTTTTTGAACATGATTTTTGCCAAACCTGCTGCTATGTAATTATCAAGGGCAAACTACAACAGTTTACGTGTTGTACAGGCGGGCTTCCAGCTGTAGGCCTACCATCCCCCATTCCAGCCATCACCTCTGGACAAACTGTCGGACCGCCTGCTACCTATTGGCGTTCTTTGGAACTAGTTAACAAGTTAACTCTAATGTTAGTTCGTAGTTCACCCTGCAGAACGGAGGCACTTCTCCAGAAGAGAGAATAAGTAACAGGAGAAGAGAGAAAAAAAAAAAGGTTACGCACAATGCGTGGAGCACGCAGGACGACTCTTCCCCACTCCTTCGTCGGTCTTCTTTTCTTTTATCATCTTCATCATTCTCCTGAAAAGAGGGGAAGCTCTTTTCTCGACTTTCAACTTCTCCCCACTCCTACCGCCACAACCTTCCCCTCTCTTTTCCCCTCCGCGATTCAACAGATCTCTTCCCCCAGTCTCCGAGCACCAGCTACTCCGCTCACTTGTCACTTGGTCTCCGGTCGTTCCGCTGTATCGATTTCCCACCTTCACTCCATTGTTTACATTCAGTTCTTGTTTACGTTTTTCCCGCTCCTGCGGTTCCGACGAGTGATTCGGTGTGTGTTTTGTTTTTTGTGATCAGCGTTGCATCTTTGGATCTTTGCATCGTTGCATCCTTCCCACGTGTGGAGTTGACTCGTAAGTAATGAAACGACCATTTACAGTACAGTAATTCCAATAAGGACACTATTACGAAGGACCTCTTCAGACTCTCTTGTCTATTTCGTTGTTGAGCCTCACTTTCTTCTTACGGGTGGATGAGTCCCTGCCATGGGACACGTGTATGAACTACCATAAGGTGTGCAATATTGATCACTATCAACTCACAGATAACTGAGTATTCTTTGGAACCTAATTCTTGAACTCTGATATTGTTATGATGTTCAAATACACCAACCATCGACCTTGAACAGATTTTTCCAAACGACAACAGGCCTTCTCTCGTGTTACGGTCATGACTTGTTGAGAAAATTGTCCACATCCAGTACATACTCAGCCTTAACTTTTACTTCTAGGTACCTACTTATTTACACTTAACACATAAATCACAGAAACCAACATGCAAACGCTTTTGTCCACATAGTCACAATAATTGTTTTATGTAACAACATAATACATAATTACACAAATTGGAACAACCGCATCTTGTCAAACCTCTCAACTCCACACGATTTGCGGTAGGTAATTTATACGTTTCCGAATTCAAATGGTTCAACAACGAGGAGACTCGTCTTACCCGATTATCGTCGTATTTTGATGAAATTTGGTGTTTTTGAAAATGTGATCAAATTTGAGCCTAAAAATCCTACTTGCTCACCTCTCAAAATATGTTTGGCTTTACAATTTTGACTAGACAAGTAGGTATATGGACGAGTCATACCCATATGTACATTAGTCACCTGTGAGTACATAGGTATTCTAGTACTTACCGACGTACTCACGTGGTTGTTTCTTCTTCGGGCGAGTCAACCGGTGAGTGGTACACGTCTAGAATTCAATCAGCAGACACGTGGTACAGGAAAACATAAACTTTGGTGTGTTGAAAAAAAAGTCCGTTACTCCGCCATTTTTAGTAGCTCATTACTACGAGAAAAAGCCGTATAAATACACTCATCTTAGGAATTTTAATAAATTTTTGTAATAAAATTCAGTGGTATCATAAAGTTATAATTGAATAAACTTTATAACTACCTAATGGGTGAGAATCGGAAGTTTTCATTTCTCTGAGTTTTTAATTAGGTACTACGGCTGTGCAGTATAGTCGCATTTAGTGGCCTGAGCTACTACTTAACTACTCGTGAACAACTGAGCGTCAGTGTCTACAAGAATTCTGATGTTAGTTTTGTGGTTGAGACGCGGTTATATCACTAGTAGTGGATTTTTGCTCGTTAAGTGGGGGCGATCTGAGTGTTTGTCAAGCGAATACACCGCTATTCCTCCTCTTATTGGGCAAAAGAATGTTTCAGATTCGTTACACAGTGCGAGAGGATGACGGTTGATTGGGCTTGGATGTAAAGAACCTGTTGTATTCACAGCTCATCTCCGAATTGAGGAGGAGTGGAAGCGTGCTGGGCCCATAACCTAGAGGATACCGTGAAATTAATAGACAAGTGTTTGGTAACCAGTTTTAATAAATCTAGTTTGAGGCAATAAAACTTGACGAGAGGCATACAAAACGAATTTGCGAACATATGAAACTGAGAACAAGATAACACAACGAGAAACAAGACTTAGTGGAGGAAGGTGTGCGGCACCAGTGGATCATGACATCATAAGTCCGAATCCCTATTTTGAATTGGTTCTCCAATAGAACGCCCGGAAGACAGAGGAATTACCAAATTATGCTGTACATGATTGGGTAGCTGTCCTGACCCAAACGTCTTTTAGCGAATTTTCTCAGTCCAAAATGTTTAAAACCCGAATTTCCGAAAATTGCCATATCAAAATCTGAATTCACTGCCAAAAGACACAAAAAAGCGAAGCGTGAAGATGAAGATTTCTCCTATATACGTAAATGTATGTGTCATTTCAGACGATAAAAAGTTCAAATTTGCACAAAAAAAAATCCTTCCTGGCAATCGAAAGGCTAAGTTCGTAGATGGGCAGAATCGGGGGGGGGGGGGTTACCGAAAAATCTCCTTGGGGGGGGGGGGGGGGGATTACCCATAAATTCCAAAAATGAAAATTTTAACATGTGGTACCTCATTTCAAAGGTTTGTTTACGCTGACGTCAGATGGTGACGTCAGAATTTCGATATCTTATTCCGTTCTCAAACTGGAGCACTTTGAAGAAGAAGAAACGTGGTTGTTATTGAGATGTTCTTCATGGTTCATCTGCTCTAATCTGGTAGTGGAATGATATATCGCAATTCTGACTTCACCATCGTGTTCAGCGTTGAAAAATCTATAAACTGAGGTGTTACACGGCAAAAAAATTGAAATAAAATTTGTTATAAAACCAGAGAAATGGAGACATTTTACGTAACCCAGTTATTTATTCGAAATTTTGCTCTTACAGCCATGCTGCATGTTCGCCATGTTGCATGTTTAGCTGGTCTGTGTAGTATAACACGTCTGTTTTTTGGTGTAACATGATGGATGTCGTACAGGTGCGTGGTCATATTCTCGATATACAAATCTAAGTCACTCTCCATTTCGATCCGAGTAATATAAATAATATAATTCTCTTGTTACGCCAGCTTCGCTTGGGAGCACCAAAAACGTCCTTGCGAATAAACGTTGAATCTCTGAAATCTGTATGATGCAATCTGAAATGGTCATATCGTTTATTCAAGCCGCTGGAAATTCCACCATCTGTATTACTATTCAAGTGGTCATTTCCCACTGCAACATTATTCACTTACAGTGTAAATAACTTCCACTTCTATAAGGGCTCACTGCTGTATTCATCAGAATTTTAATGTTTCGAAACGCATGTTTGATTAATAGATACTTTGTATTACGTCGCTTACGAAGCTGCACAAGCCACAACACGATGGTGAAGCTACCCACAATGTTGACAAAATGAAGTGAAGTCACTTCCTTATTCAAAATATCACACCGGATAGCGTGGCGTCACTAGCATTTTGAAAATCTGCCGTTAAAAGCGAGTTTAGGTAGCTTTTGGTATAGGTTCTATTTTACTGTGGGGAGGAACTTCAAAGACTGATACATTGAAATTGACTTTGATTCTAGTTCTACCTGTGATTTTGGCTCACCTAATCCCAAATCTATGTTCGATGTTCCTAACTATTCGCTTATGTAACTTTAAGACTGTTGGAACGTCTTGTTTTTCTCGTTCATTTATGAGATGGTGATCAATGTAACCATTTTGCTGTGCTATCATTGTTTCAAGTGGGTGGGTACCTGATAGGTGGGAAACTCTAATGAAGAAACTAGAATGTATAATTTCATAATAATTTCAGTAAGACAATTTTAGATGAAGAAAAAACTCCTATAATAGCAACTCCACCAATCACACCGTTTCTTAAACCAACATCACCTAAGGGTTAGGCCCCTCACGATTTTTCGATCGTTCATTTAAATCGTGGTAGGCTACTACCAGGGAGCCTACAGTAGCCTAAAAGTAGTAATTTTAGTGTGAAATTACTGGTAGTTATTACAAAATAGAACAGTATTTGGTCTCTCCTGAAAGGTTGGGAAAAATAAGTTAGGCTGTGTTGGTTATCGACGATTAATAAATTATTTGTGCCAGACTTTCTGCCGTTACTGTTTAGCTATTCATTGTTTGAATGACGCGGGCTCAGATGGCCCATAACGTTTCTCTCGTGATACTCTATTAAATTACACTGTTAACATATGGTGAATAACGGTTTAACCATGGTAAATCACGGTTTTTTGGACACGAGAAATTTTGAAATTGAACAACTCTCTACCAATAAAACTGTTCTTTTTTTAAAAATAATTGTTGAAATAACTAAGTAAAATAATTTTAACATTTTTAAATTTGTTTTAAAAATTATCTGTACATTTATGTTACAATTGTATTACAACATCTATTTACTTTTTCCAGTACTTCAGGGCATTTTGTGGTCACTACCAAGTAATATTATACTCTGCACATCAGTCCACATTTAGTGAGTCGTGTCGAACAGTAGGTACCCGTTAAGCATAATACTTGGACGTTATGACGTTTGTGGTGCGAATTTCGTGCTCCTTCGCATGTTTTCTTGTAGTTCCGCCAACTTTCCCGATGTGTAGGTCACGGCGGCGATCAGCCGTTCGTACCAAAGTGCCTCGACGATGCACTGCAGAATTTTATTTTGGGACGTTTGTATTGGGTTCATTATTGCATTCCTTTGTGCAACCCCCCAGTTGGCAACTGTAAGTCCAGATTGGATCAATTACTTGCTGGTGTACGAGAGTATGTACTAGCAATTTATTGAGGGCTCCCTATCAACCAGTACACTTTCCTGAATCTCGAATTGAGAGCTCGTCATTATTTTTCTTTACATGAGCCCTCCGCCTCAGCTTGCTGTCGAGAGGCAAGGTATTTCTCCTCATCAGCTTAAGGTACCTACTGTTTGCGCTTTTATCTTTAATGAGATTCTGTCTACGAATTTTTGAAGTTTGTATAGACGGATTTTGTTTCGATCAACTTCATCCTCCATTGCTTCGACCAGCTGCGTACATTGTCGACAGCAGATTGTAGTTTACTGGTGGCTTCTGCAGCGGAGTTTCAGGAATAGCGACTCGTGGTATTCAAATTGATTTTTTTTTTCAATGCTCGGAATCAGCGTAAGCTTTCCGATCAAATTAAACCGTTGAATCGTTTTTCTGGCTCCGAATCGGCTTGAAGATGGAATTGTGTGAATGAGGTGCGATGTTGAAGGGGCTCAGAACGAAGGGAGGGGCCTAACGGAACACCTGTCCTGCACCATAGTAGCAGAGATGGCTAACCAGAGGGTCAACTCTGCCGGCGAGTTAATAAAGTTTAATGGAAAAACCAAATGCGGAAAAGCGAAATCGAAATATCGATGTTCCCGTTATCCTTATTTGAGGAGAATTAATGATATCGAAGGCTGCCGTTTTTGTTACTGACCACGTGGGAATTTTTTTTCAAATCGGTTTTATTGATTGAAAAGGTTACAGATTCTTCAGAGCTTTAATTTCAACATCGATATTCATTATCTGATAATGTTACAAATCGTCGTTCTATATTCTTTTCATTCCTCTCATTTTTCAAGTTTTCCTATTTTTTTAGGAGCAAAAATATCGATATAGTAAGTGTAGAGGCGAGTTGACTGTGCATTCGTAGGCGGAAATTCGTTCTTTTTGCAATAATTGCAATTATTGGTGGTTCATGGTATTTTCTGTGCCTTTCTGACGGAGAGCAACGTATCTCAGGGGCGATTGTTGTTCTTCCTGGAGTAGACGAAGACCTTGATAAGGGATGAGGAGCGTTAGGTGGAAGGGATTCACTACACTACGTTATAATTAATTGCAATATTAACAAAAATAAGAGAGGCGACATCTAACTCAACTTCGCAACCCCTAACGTTCCTATCAACATTGAGAGGAAGCGCCCATGCCCACATTTTGCAGTAAGTTAAAAAAATGTCACTCTTTCAAGAAAAGAAACTCATTGTAAAGATGTTTTGGGGGTAGAAGAGAATGGGGTAATACCGCCTCTATAAAGAAATTAATTTGTTGTGGTCCAGGTATGGTCTTTGGAGCTTAAAATGTTTAGAGAAATTATAAGAAAACGTCTCGAGTAGTGAATTACAACGTTTTTGATCATTGTTTTGCAATCATAAACCCTTACAAACCCTCATAACGCCACCCCGTCTGGGTAATAGCGCCTTAGGAAAATAACTCTTTCAGAACCGCTGGTACGATAGTTAATTTTTAACAGCTGGGCGAGTCCCTGTATGCACTTGAAATAATTCTTTGGAATAATTAGGAAACCAGCAATTAAAAATAATATTGCAATATTTATTTATTTGGTTACAAGAAATATATCCAGTGGGCAATGGTACTCGAGGTACCTAGTGAGGTTCAATTTATTGCTTGTGAATTACATTTGCCCCACTTAAGTAAATGAACATAGCAGGTAACTTCTCACTATGTCAGGAACTCTATTGAGGTTGGTTAAAGGTTGGAGGTTAAAGATTGGAACACAAAATATCCCAGCAATGGCGACTGAACGAAAAAAAAAGAGCAAAAGAGTAGCAGGCAGTAAGAATCGAGTCGAGTTTGTACAGTAAAAAGTAGGTAAGGGCGGATTCGCGCAGTACTGCCCCCCCCCCCCTTTCCTAAATATATCCTGCCAGGAAGGATTAGAGTTTACACTAGTAATGACGGAAAAAATAACTGTTTGGAAAGTCGCTCTCTTGAGAGAGAAAACCCTGAAGGGACGCTACCCTAGGAAAGGCGGGAGCTAGTTCGTTTGGGGGATGATAATAACTAAATATGAATATGACGCAAACTGAGAGGCTGCGAAATGACTCCAGTACGATGTTCAAAGAAAATAACTGTTTATAAGCTATGATTTTCGGACAAAAACTTTATCTTACGCATGGAAACTAAAGCGTTCTTGGCCACTTGGTTTCAAGTAATAGCGACATGAAACAGAAGTTCACCTATCACAGTTCTATGGAAGCTCGTTGGTTTGTTAACACGAACACAAGTGTAACCGAGTGAAATTCGTACTTTAGGAACCATTGGAATCGATCCCCTTACCGCACCCGAACGGCGATTTCCACTGTGCCTGCCGAAGCAGGATTAAAAACACCTATGCACAGTTTCGTTATTTCTTTCTATCGACGCCCATTGAACGTGGAAATCGACGCCCATCTCGTCTGTTAGCACAAGTGTGTTCAACGTAAACATTTCGGTATGTGTGAATTGGTTGAACTCAGTATCACTTTCATCCTTCAAACACCTCGACCCAGTGTTCCACGAACAACTCACTAACCATTTGAAGAAATTGTACCATTTCCTTCGTTCGTAGTAAGTTCCCTCCGATTTGGTGATTCTTTATCTCCCTTCATAGAGAACTCACAAATGCCCTATCCCCATGATATTCTTAGCTATCCTTAGTCCAAATGATCTAGGCTTTGATTTCACTCGCGTCAGATGGTGAACTTACAAATACTCCTTGAAACGAATTGAAGATCTTTGCGAAACATCGACCGAATGTCCAGTCAAAAGAAATATTTGTGAGGCAGCAACGAAACTTCCAAGATTTGAAAGCGGCCACTACTGGCAGGGACAGCACGATACAAATTGCCCAGATTAATGTTGCAATCAGTTGGTATTGTGCACAAGGCACATGTTGTCCAGGTGTCGCAGAAATGCAGCGCGCAATCTCTCAAGAATCCGAGGAGTTTCACGGAAAAATAATCAGAACCCGAGGGACAAAGGCCGATCGGACGTGAGCGATGCAGGCGTCGCTCCTTGTTACTATCTTGCACTGCTACTAGGTTTCAAAATCAGTGAAAATGTTTTCTACAACCCCGTTGCACACTGTTGTTACGCGCGAAAAACGTGTGGGTGTTATGATAAACTGTCTAAAGCAATAAAAACCTACTTTAAACGTTTTACCAACTTTTAGTACATTATTTTCAATAATGAATCATTAGAGTAAATAGAAGAAAAAAATGAAATAAACTCGTATAATTGATGTTTTTAAAATAGTTATGGAGCGTTTAAATTTAAATATAAAGAAATACTTATTTTGCTGTTTTGTTCATGTCCTCCTTGGTTGAAAAACCTTTGTCTATTATGGAGGGTTGTAGGAGGTTGTAAAGAAAACGGGGGAGAAGTTTTTCCGAGCTTTCGGCTTTAATAAGCCATCTTCAGGGGTAGGTATTGTTTCCCGACGGGTCGAGATGGCTTATTAAAGCCGAAAGCTCGGAAAAACTTCTCCCCCGTTTTCTTCACAACCTCCTACAGATGAATACTTATCTAAGGCTGTGAGTGATTTTTGATTAGACTTTTGAAATAAATGTCTAAATTCACTATTTTAATACCATCTAAAAAAAAGCAACCCCCCCCCCCCGTGTTGAACAACACCCCCCCCCCCCTTCATCACCTCAAGTCAATCACCAACCTAGGTCCAGCAGGCCCTTAAGAATGTCACACTTGCCCAATACCGGAATTGTGTTATTCGAATCGTGATTGAGCGATGCTGTTTCCCCATTTGGGACACAATTCGTCCGACATGTCTAGGGATAACATGAAATCCACCCAAATTACCTTGTACCGAGGCGAGTGGTGAAGGACGGCGAGTTACCTAAACTGCTCCGGTTCAGGTGCCTCGACGTCGGGTTATGTAACCTGTAGTTCAGGTCCGGTCTTCTCGAAGCCGCTCTTGTGTGTTCGATGGACTGTCCGAAGAGACGGACAAGTTTTCATCGCTCGAGAAGTAGAGATACACGTCATCGGTCAATCAGTCGAACTGTCTGTTCCGAAATCACAAAAGAGCCGGCGCACAACGGCTTCACGCCCCGCATTACGATTCCGCATCTTCCCAACAATAGAATGGGGATCCCCGACGACTGCAAGGCAGCTGCATCTCAGTCCTTCCCGTTGTTCGAATTCTGTAGCGACCAGTCAAAAAGGCTGTACCCCAGTAATATCTGCCCGCCTTATACCACCAATAAAAACCTTCGATCTTCCTTTGGAAGGCTGACGAACGAAATCTGGTTGGCACAAGTACCAGTCTTGGTATCAACGCATGTCTAGAAGAAATTCATTGTCTAGTAGAAATTTCAAGTCGATTTGTCATGTTACCCAGGCTGTAGACTCGTCAAAGTGGACAAAACTAGCCTAAATTTCCGTTTTGGTTTATTATCTTTGATAATGAACCATTGGAATCGCCCAAAGAAAAATTTTTTTAACCCCCCCTCAAAAGTTGTTGGTTTACGTTTCAAGATACGTAGATTCAGAAAATCGAATAAAAAAAAATCCGTCCGTCCGCCGTCCGCGCCACTTTGCCCAGTTAACGTTGAGCTAAAATTACGAAATTTGGTTTCTGGGTTTGGACCAGCCCCACAATGATCCTCGAAACTTTTCATAACCCTAGGTCAAGGGGAAGGGGTTCAAAACGAATTTTGAAATTTTGAAAATTCCATATCTCGAAAAATTCCCATCAAACGGTGTGTTTTTTATTTCATATTTAGATAGAGTTTGTTCCGTAGAATTTTTTAAGACCATCCGCAGCTTTGTACGACCAGCCGTTCGTTCACAATGACGGCTCAAAGATTGTGCCTCACAACACGATCGTGAATCAAACTGTTGAAATACAGGTCCATTTTCATACTAACAAGCTCTTTGGAACATCATATGGCTTAAGTGATGTCGAGTTTATTGTTCTGAGGTGCGTTTCATGCTACGGAAATGAAGGTAATTTCGAATGTTTGTTGGTATGTACTTCTTTTATAAAAAAATTATTACCGACGTAGTATTAAAAACCCCAGAATTATATTGTATTAATTAATCATAATTAATAATAATTATTATTAATAATAAATACGAATTATTAATACCTAACAATAAATTGGTTAAACCTTTCAAATGGCACAAGGTAATGTTATAAAGAAGGCTCTGCCTGAAGCTGAAACACAGCTCTGTGCAAAATTTCAAGGAGAGGTTGTAGGAGAACAAGGTAAGGGCGAAAAACAGGGTGTTTGAACTTAGTTGCCTGTAGACCTAGCGACTTGAAACTTTCAGGGATATCCGTTATCCATACCAATAAGACCCACACCAAATTACTAGTCGATCGGTCAAATAGGGGCCGAAATATGGATACCTGGAATACGCGTTTCGTGACGTCCGGTAAACTTTCCGTTCGTTTTTCTCAACTTGTTTGGTTGGCGGGGCGGAACGCTACCGCTTTCCTAGATTCTACACCTTTCAAGTGGATACTGTATACGTCTGTATAAGTCTTTGTGATACCTGATATTTTATTTCAAACTTTACGGGCGGAGTCGAGTCCTTCGAAGGCGAGCAGGACTGGTCAAGTAAGCGGCGAGTTGCGGAACTACAAGAACTACGTGGGCAGAGTTTTGCCTACTGGGGACGGTCGTCAGAAATAGGTCGGGTATTATAATTCGATATCGGGAATCAGCGAGCCGTAATAAAGGACTACCTGTTCATTCGAAGTAGGGGCGTGGTCGGGTCGACGATGATGGAAAACTTCTGAAAATACCTTGCGCGCAGAACACACCGCCGAGGTTATTTCGCTTGTATGAAGCGCTCGCATTGATTGGTGCCATTTCAACAGTTTTCGTATACGAAGTGAAGCGATATTAAATTGCATAATAGATTTCTAAACAGCGACATGGCGTATTTACCCAAATGTTCAGAGCTCGATAATGAATTCAACACCAAGCGCCCTCACACTTCGCCTTTGTAAACTGTGAAATACCTCTTTTTCAATAGTGTGTGCACACGGTTTTTTTCGGAATGAAGATGCTTAAAAAAGGGCAAAAATTTACCTCATGCGCGAAAATGACCTTCTACTGATTTTATGGAAAATAAACAAAAAAGGCAGTTTATAAATTCGCGGGTGAATGAGAATTGATGACGATGAAATTATTCGTCAAGGTGATTGGCTGACGCTTTTAGGAACCAACGTACTGAAACTTCTTCAGACCAAAATCCAAGCGGCCGTTTTCATGCTGTTTTGTTGCTGTCCCTCGTCTATCTTGCGAATTTTTACTTTAACCAGAATGAGTTTTGACCTGACAATCGGTCCTTGAGGGGTTTTGAATGGCGCTAAAAACGAATTTGAGGTCAAAAATGCGAATTTCCGACCCATTAAAAACCTGGCAACACAGTATTGAAAATAATAAACAAAAATTTGCATTCTTCAATTTCAATTCCAATGTCTACGTTGTCACACTGTCAAAAATTGTATAGGGATTTCCCTATGGCCCTGGGGTATATTCCATTATTTTAAATTATATTGAAGTTTTTTGTTATTTGTTTTCTTGATATAAACTTTCATTTCATTCATTCATTCATTCATTCATGTGAATACAATATTTTGAAGATATCGTGTTTGCTTAAAAAAAGACTGTCAATATTTTTCTGCAGGATTTGAAAATTTTGTTGGTGGGGAGGGCGGTGTGAGGAGTTTCTATCGCTAGTTGAATCAGCAGTGAAATATTGTGCAATATGTTTGTGTAGTCTGAAGGCTCCTAACCATTATTTCAATATTCAATACCTACTCTGCGCGATATTTTTGCTCAAAATATTGAACTTATTTTTTGCCAGTGTGTGGACCCTTGCCATTTCATGGGATCGTTTTGTCAAGCCGACGGACCTGTTGATTTTTCAATTTTTTTCGAACAATTTTCGAGTTTTCATTGCACACCTCCTGGTTGGGTAAATGGAAGTCGATGAAATATTTCTCCCTATTCATGGGATAAAAAGGGCCTAAGTACTCCCAATGTTTGAGTTTAGAAATAATTTCTAATTATTAGGAACCGGCTACATCGAAAGTTTATACCTATCAACGAACCACCATCGCAAACGACTACAAGATTAAAATCTCTTAAAATCTCTAAAAGTGTTGCTCGTGATATTTGGGTGGTGATCACCTGGTCATCTTGTTGATATTTTCCAAAGAATATGGATGTGACGATAATAAGAGAGGTCCAAATAAAGCCTGCTCTCTGGAATAAAGTGGACAAAATAAATAAGAATCGTTTTGTTGTGGACACGGCATGGGAAAAGGTGGTCAAATCGGCAACGTTTCATGAAAGTAACGCCAATTCCTGTTGAAATTCAGAAACTGGCTCTGTTCAGTAATGAAAATTTAGAAAGTGACATCCTCAATAGAACAGATATTTCACCAACGAGGTTATCCAAAACGTGAGCGACGACACCGCAGATCTCGTTCAATTTCAGTCATCGTTCGTTCGCGTAACGAACCTTAGGTTGGATGGACAGCTGCTCGAGTCATGGCGATTTCGATTGTCGCTCCAGTCGTTCGATATGCCGTCCACGTAGGACACGGCGTAAGTCTTGTCAATGGTAATTAACGAGGGCGACTGACGATTGTATTGAACGACTGTTCTAGTAGTACGATCCAAACATCCGAAGCTCCATAGGAAACACGACGCTACAGTCCTCAACGACTATCGTGGAAGCAAAACAGCACTTTTTGACAGATACGCCGTTAGAAATGAGATGAAACGAACGAGATAGTTCGTCTTGAAACGAGCATTTGGCCATATCTGAGGAGCATGAGATTGAGTACAACAGTTCTTCGGAGATTTTCACGGTTTCGGCACAAAACAGGGGCAGATTTCTCAGGGCGTCTTTGTTCTCGTTCGTTGGGTTCCCCAACAACTCGCCTGAAGATGCTCATCACTCATCGATATTCCCATCGCTCCTGAGAAACCCCGTTAGGTTTCGTTGGTTGATCAAGCAACGCTTTGGAATACGAAACCCTAAAATTGTTCAACGATTCTCGTCGAATGGGTTTTGTTGAACGGATGTCACCAGGACATCCGCAGTGACTCAATCAACTGAGTGGTCAGATGAATGAATCATTGGAATCGACTAAGATACGAAATTCGACTCCTACCCCCTAAAATTCGTTTGTTTGCGTTTAAAGATACATAATCCAAGGAATCTTTTTTTTCAAACCGTAGGACCGTTTTCCTTTCGTCGTCCGCAGTACTCGCCCATTTAAAAGGTTGTTTCCGTTGGCCGGTAAGGAAATGCGTAAGGAAATAGGTCTCCGCCTTGGCCCGCGGTATCTGTACTTATCATAACGTAATCATAACATATCATAAAAACGAAATGTTTAATCGATATCACCTCTCAATGGTAGATACGGGAGGATGAGGGTTTGGCTTTCACTCTTCGATGTTGACTGGCATCGTCATTTGCTGTCTTTTGTGGGTGCATCATTAGCCCCGGATAATTTCACATGTGAGACGCGGAGTCTTCACGGTTTGATTGAGGCCCGACGTTTTCTATATTGTCAAGTATTTTATAACGTCCACCTTATCATGGATTAACTTTCAGCTCCGTTTCTCGCCCTTCAAACCGTGAGTCGTGGGGGGGGGGGGGGGTATAGTGTGAGTTAAAGACGTCTATTGTAGGAGTATAATACCTCCTGTGATGCGGTCTTTGGTACAGGTCAGCAACTTAACCGAACCCCTTATTTGCTCGCTCTAAAAACCACGATAACTGGTTTCATACTCGTAGTACATGAAAAAAAATTCATTTGATAAATGCTCTAAATGTACATAACCTTGTTCTGTTCATTGGGAGTCTAATGGGACGAATAGTGAACGAACCGTTATCAGAACATGAAAACTGTTCAAGACAAAAAACTTCCCCTTTGGATTTTTATCGTTCATAAAAGTAGGGGAAAAGGACAGCATTGCCTACCACCACCAAAAATTGCAGCCCTATTCGTGCTCTTTTAGGCATCGAAACGTCATACTGGCTAGGGATGGGATATCGATATCCGATAGTATCGAAATATCGATATCTAGCGTCCGATATCCGATATTCTGATATCGATATCAGCACTGGCGATAATATCGATATATCGATATTCTGACAACCGATATCGGGTCGATATCACAAACTGTGATTCACTGTTATCTTTCACTGGCGAACCGCGAAGTTCTTCTTGTGGGCATCATTCCGTTTCCGTGCTGTTGTTGGCTAAAAAGTATCCGCGTTTTTGTGTTGTGTTGAGCCCCTGTTGAAATTGAAACTTAAATTGACCATGAAGTCAGCCTCAACCTGAGTACCATCAGAGAGGCTATTTTCAAGGGCGGGGAATATTCTCACCTCGGACCGGAACAGGCTGAAGGGGGAAACTCTCTCCAAGTTACTTTTCCTGGAGAGCCTCGATGAGCGCTTCTTTTTTTGAATCCCGAAATTTACCTGTAATTCTTTTATGATTTTGCCGTTCTTGTATTCTGTCCAATTTTCGTTTAGAAACATATTGAAATAAAAATTCCGTATTACATATTCATGTGTATAATTTAACTTTCCTATCAAGGCGGGAACAAAAAATAAATGAATAAATAAATAAAAATAAAGATCTGACTGAAAAATAATCAGAAGAATTTTTTTTTTTTAGAAAGGAATTTTGAACCAACAGGCTGTAGGTAGGTATCAACACTAGATGTCACTACTTTGAACCACTTCGTATTTCCAAGTCCTTCGTATTTATTCTACCATGGAATCACCTACTTTGTCCACGGTAAATTATTGACCAGTTGGTATCTTAGGTAGGAACTGCAAGTGCAAAAATGTTCGGAGAAAAGGAAATAAAATTAAAATAAGTAGGTGAAATTAAAAAAACTCTGCAAATTCTTGACACAACGGTTTATTATCTTCTCTGAGCAGATCACCCTAATCCAATTAACGAACTGTATCACCCTAATCCAATTAACGAACTGTAAAAACGAACTGTAAAACGCGACCACTCGAGGGAGTAAAAATTGAGTTTTAATTTCGGCATAAAATGCCGCCCGCGACCGCTCGAGGGATTAAAAATTGAGTTTTAATTTCGGCATAAAATGCCGCCCGCGACCGCTCGAGGGAGTAAATATTGAGTTTTAATTTCGGCATAAAATGCCGCCCGCGACCGCTCGAGGGAGTAAAAATTGAGTTTGAATTTCGGCATAAAATGCCGCCCGCGACCGCTCGAGGGAGTAAAAATTGAGTTTTAATTTCGGCATAAAATGCCGCCCGCGACCGCTCGAGGGAGTAAAAATTGAGTTTGAATTTCGGCATAAAATGCCGCCCGCGACCGCTCGAGGGAGTAAAAATTGAGTTTGAATTTCGGCATAAAATGCCGCCCGCGACCGCTCGAGGGAGTAAAAATTGAGTTTGAATTTCGGCATTAAATGCCGCCCGCGACCGCTCGAGGGAGTAAAAATTGAGTTTGAATTGGGCATAATATACCATGTCATACAAACCGAGTAAATATTTCATTGTCATCCAGTTCTGACCCATTTTTAAAATTTCAAGTCAATAGCTTATTATTACAAAATTATTACAAAAAGGTATTATTTAAAAAATTTTACGGATGAGAAACCGAATGAATATTGCAATGTGGTCAATCCCCGACTCACGGTCAAAATTTCCAGACTGTAATTTACCGGGAAGATGAAAACAAAGTAGTTTCAATGTAGTTTCGAAGGAGAGGTTCTCAGGTTTAAGGATAAGCCTATGGAAATGGTAAACCATTTTAATAATCATTTTACAACGGTTGGGGAGAAAATAGCTGAGGAAGTCTCGGGGCAGGAAGTACCCAAAGTCGAATCCAGACGATATGACTATACTGATAAATTTCTAGAAGTCTCCGAATATGATGTAATAAAAGTTATAGACAGTTTGAAAGGCGGATCCAGTCCTGGTATCGATGGCTTCACTTCGGAACTGATAAAAAGGTTTAAGGATCAATTAGCAGCCCCAATAAGGAAAATAGCCAATCGCAGTTTTTGTGAAAATAATTTCCCTGCAATATACAAACGAGCGTTGCTCATTCCTCTGTATAAGAAAGGTGATCCTGAGGATATGCATAATTATCGACCTATATCTCTTTTGTCTGTCATAGCTAAGATTATTGAACGATTAGCAAAGAATTATTTTGTTGAGTTCTTAGAAGAGCACAGTTTAATTAGTAGTAGACAGTTTGGTTTCCGGAAGGGTAGAAGTACTGACGATGCAATCGGCTACATGACAAGAAAGGTTTTGGCGGCAATGGACGATGGAAATAAAGTAATTTGCATATACCAGGATCTTGCTAAGGCTTTTGATACGGTTTCCCATGTGAAGCTGGTTCAGGCTGTTGAGCACACTGGTATCAATCGGGGATTCGTTAAGTGGACGGCTAGTTACCTAGAAGACAGGTGTCAATACACAAAAGTTGGTGGGTAGTTAGCGAGAAACAAACCTGCAGGTGTGGAATCCCGCAGGGTACGGTTTTAGGCCCCATCTATTTTATCGTTTTCATGGACCGTTTACTGAGAATAAACACGGGTGGGGAAACGGTATCTTTTGCTGATGATACGGCTTACATAGTAGCAGGAACTAGTTGGGATCAAGTGGTTAAAAAAGCTGAAATCTGCCTTACTAAAACTCTCAGCTGCCTTAGGGAGATGGGTATGAAGATAAACCTATCAAAGACCAACTTTTTGGCGTTTACATTCCGTGAATATGAAACTCCCCAGATCATAAATATAAAATGCCATACTTCTCAGTGTGTTGACCAATGGCAGTGTGACTGCCCAGTAATTAATCAGGCGTCCTCAGTTCGTTATTTAGGAGTTGAGGTTGACCAACATTTAAAATGGGATAGGCATGTAAATAAACTGAACAATTCTATAAGAAAATTGATTTATGTATGCAGAGAGTTGAGGAGTTTTTTATCTAGGGATGCATTGAAAATGTTTTATTTTGCAATGATTCAATCGTTGTTGATTTATGGGGCTTCGGGCTGGGGGGGATGCAATGCTACACGTCTGAATTCTATTTTTCTTGCACAAAAATTGGTGATAAAGGTAATCCTCAAAAAAAAGAGAAGGTATTCTACCGAACTGCTTTTTGGGGATTTTGGGGTACTCACGCTCAGGGATCTTATAAACAAGGCAGCCATTATAAAGATTTATAGGGACCTCCGTGATGGAAATATAGAATTATTGGAGGAGGGTGCAACGAGATCTAGAGGGAAATATTTGGTGGTGACGCCATTCCGAAAAACCTCCCATGGCCAAATGGCGTATGACCACAGAGGTGCTAAGCTTTTCAATGCTCTCCCGTGGGAACTGCGCGCCACGCAAGAGTGCGGGAAATTCAAGAGGGAGCTGAAAAAGCACTTTGCTGCCTAGCAAAAAAAATTGAGATGTAAAATTATGTTCTTGGGTTAATGTTTAACCTTTGTAGCAATTAATTAATTTCTTGATTGTCTATTTTTCTTTTTTTTTGGCTCTGTGTCACTAGAAGTGTTTTTCCGTTACGTTTTTGATGATCTGGAAATATTAAGCAAAATATGTATAAATATAAATAAGGTGTTTTTTCTTTTTGTTATTACAATCATTTTTTGTTTGATGTGGAACTATTAATTGTAAGCTTTTAGTATTAACTACTCCCTTCCACAGCACAAGTCTATGACTTAAAGAGGAGGGTTGCATTTTTCCTGGAATAGTATAGTAGGTATAATTGTATGCTTATAAATTTCACTAATAAATGCTTTAAAAAAAAAAAAAAAAATGTTGGGCGTCTGGGGGGTTGACCGACCTTAACGGCCGTTTTAGACGCGAAGTTTAGTGTTTCTCCTAAACCTTTGCGCATCACTGTGAACGAACGGCTGCACGTACAAAAAACCAATTGGTCTTAAACATTTGTAATTTTCCAGGTCATTCAAAAGTGAACTACAAATTACACAGTTTCATGTGAATTTTTAGAGATATGACATTGTCGAAATTTCAAAGTGGGGCTGGTCCAAACCCAGAAACCAAATTTCGCTATTTTAGCTCAACGCTAACTGGGCAAAGTGCGGCGGACGGCGTACGGCGGACGGACGGCTTTTTTTTAATTCGATTTTCTGAATCTACGTATCTTGAAACGTAAACCAACAAATTTTGAGGGGGGGTTAAAAAAAGTTTTTCTTTGGGCGATTCCAATGGTTCATTATCGAAGATAATAAACCAAGAACGAAGTAGGAGTTTTTATAACCGATATCGATATATATCGGTTGATATCGATATTATGAAGCCGATATCTACCTGGTATCGATACCACTCTTCCGATGTCAATATCGATACCGATATCGATATCGAGCCCTCGATATCCCATCCCTAATACTGGCCTCTTGCCCGTACTGTCACGTTGAGTCAACTTTACAATAGCTGTAATCATGGTGAACCTCGTAAATTGCATCAGCTGGTCATAACAGGAGTGAGGAAGGATTTAGCAGGTAGGCTGTGAGGCAGACATCAAGAACAAACTTAGAATTTCAGAAGTTTTGAAAAGGACAGTATGGCCCCAGAAACATTAATTATAAAAATAACTTGGAATCAGCTAGATACTTACGAATCCGCTGTTGGCTGTCCGCCATTTGTCGATTCGACGTTAACAGGCCCCACATCCTGCTATTCTTGACATAATTGTATCTTCGATGATAGTCTATTTTTTCGAAGTTTAGCACGTTTAACTTGTAATAAAACGTATTAAACGTTCTATCCCTAATAACTAGTAGGAGGTGGGGAGCGCTGGTTGGGATTCAAAAATTCGCTTATACGGTCTTGCTCCATAACTTACACTGAACAGGGTAACAGAGGTGGTTGCCAGTAATTAGTGAGAAGGCGGTTTCTTTTATCATCATTTCAGGAGACAATACAATTCTCGTTCTTCTGTCCGTCCATATGTGCCTCTGAAACCCGCCCCCTCTCGATCTCTTGTACCCTTGTAGTCATCCTTTCATCATTCACCCGTGGGCTCCAACTGTCTACGTAGATCCCAACTGTGGCAGAGAAGGGACGAGGCCTCCGGGGTCTTACAGCAGTACAAAGGGCCAGAGCTGATGAGAGGCGCGGAACACAGAAAACTGGGTCGAGAAAATTAAATTGGAAGCCGAAGTGAACTGCAGGAGGGCCGACTGACTACCCGGTGAAAAAGCGGAACAACAGCCGCTGCCAAGTTACTTCTGAATGACAGATTAGAGTTATTGGGCGCTACTTGTTCGACCGCGTCTGATATTCATCGCAATATTATTCCGCTTTATAAAACGAGGGTCTTCACAAATTTGAAGATCTATCAGTAGAATGAGGGGTTCCTATTATAAACCCCAACAAATGAGTATTACGAACCACTAACCCCCGAATGATCAACAAACCATTATAATATGATATAAATATCATTTACCAATTATAAACCCCAACAAATGAGTATTACGAACCACTAACCCCGAATGATCAACAAACCATTATAATATGATATAAATATCATTTACGTAATCAGTGGAAGTGGCTAATTTTGTTACAGGAAAATTTGGATTTGAGTTGTTCATTTGTTTGTCAGGGGGTGAATGTGTTGAAAGACAATCAATACTGAATTGGTGAATAACGTAAAAATTACCCAGTTCAGAAATAATGAAATATGCTAAAGTTCGTCTCGTTTGTCCAGTAGGTATGTGATAATATCACACAATGATATCTCACGTAGGTACTTAGGTTTGTACTCGTATCATGTGACCGCAAGTGTTGGGTGGTGATCTTTAAGACCCCTACATGAGATCCCCTACACTTTGAAGGTTTTCCATTCAATTGGATATCGACGAGTCGAGATTAAACATTATTGGTTCACCGCGGCGCTACACCGCAACGTTGGAGGCACAGAATACTTCACCATAGCGTGCGGCCCGAGTGTGGGCTCTTCTAAATGCAGAAACTTGTTCGGCGGAACGGGGCATTGTCTTACGAGATTGCTCACTTAACCGTGATCTTCCCTCATCTAAAGGAAGTTTCAAATGTGGAGGAAATTAATCCCAAGGACCGACCGCATGCAGCGACCAGAGCATGAGAGTGAGACTCCCTCGAGGTCGACGAGCTGCCCGGCGCGTCTATCTGAGCGCGAAATCTTTCCCAGAAGTTCAACAGCTTTTGATTTACAGCCATCGTGAATAACACTTGATGCACAAAGCCACTTTTGACCAGCGCTTGAGCCGAAACGTTTAATTGCGAACGAGGAAGAGACGAATCGCGCGGTTTTCCGTCAGTCTACGATCTTGTGCCATTGGGAGCCTGAGATATATTAAGGAGGTTTGGGATTTGATGTACTAATTACCAACCTTCAGACAGTTCTTGGCGATTTGGGAGTCATTCGTTTGATCTTGGATTGAAGTAGACATACAGAACCGGCCTATTTCAGCATTTCTGTACAGATCAATCATCTGTCCTCAAATTTAAGCCCCCTGTGGGTCATTTTAAAAGTATCGAACTCGTAGACCTATATCTTTCGACACGAACATCCGAGAAATAGAGCGATCACAGCCAATGGATCAGGTAGATACAAATAATTACTCAATTTCAACAGGATATTTTCGACTCATTCATCAAGTTTGTGAGAAAGACGGGCAGCAAAATATGAGAGACATTCGTCTCTCGCGCCCGCAGTATCGGCCGCGATTAGTCACTCCATCCACGAGTTTGGCCACCATCAACTGCGTTGTAGACGACATTATCGAAATAAATGTGAGAGAAAATGTTACTTTCACGCAGTACGGGCTAAACAGTCGTTAATTAACTCAGTGATGGTCTCATCAGTTTTGTTTTCCAACTGAATTCCGGGCCGACCTAATAAAAATTGGTATACTTGAACTGATATGATATTATTGGGTCGTACATAGTCTTACTTATCGGCAACCATTTACATCAAGAAGTACCTCTGCCAGTGATTTTGGAGGAAATTTTCCCCTGAAATGACGCTATTGAATCAACTCCGTACCCTAAGGACTGTGACGGTTGGTAGCTGCAAAACATTCGTCAGGAGTCCAGTGTGTAAACATAATTTTTAAAATAAAGTTTTTGACGCTATGGAATTCAGCAAAGTTGCGGCGGAGGCTGACAATAACTGGAGCATCCGGAGTTGACAACTGGCGACCAAGTGGGCGAGGGTGAGTCCAGTTCTTGATAGTCTGGTATTTCAACAACAGATGGTTAATAAGATAAATGTACACGAAAGTATATGTCTATTGCTGCATGTGCGTGGATTATCATTTTCTCCGTTATTATTGCGCATTGAACCGTTGAGGTGAACTATTTGAATTCGAATGTAAAAAGTTGCTTGTGAACGCAAGCCGAAAACAATCGGTTCTGACAGGAAATCTGCTTGAGGTTGGTCTATTGGCATGAATGTCTAAAAGAATTATTGCAAAACCCTCAGTCAAATTGCAGCCCAGGTTTCTGGAATTATTGCACATAAAACTGGTTTGGAAATACAAGCGCGTTAAATTTTAGATATTCTTAACTTCTCCCTGTTGCCAAAAATGTATGTTTATTCGTAATTACACGTCACATGCCTGCAAAATTCACCTATAAAATTGGACTTCGCAATCGTGCAAACCAAACTGATCGTCGGAACAGCAACGAAATATTCAGTACGTTTGCTTGCCGAAGCCAGTGTAAACCCACCTTAATTCAAAATACTACTTGACCTTAAAAACCGCTATAAAAACCCTACTTTATTGTTGTTCACTTTGTCTATCATAAGATGGTAACAAGATTTCATCCGATATATGATTCACCTAATATTACTTTGATAAAAGCAAAATTAATAGTAGTGGTCAACAGTCTAGTGGTTATTTGGTTTAGTGGTAGCGCAATTACGACACATAAAAGTTGATAGAAAAACTGGAAATAAACACGTGAAAGCTGCCATCGACAGGGCCGGAGTCGTGGTTGGGGGGTCCGGGGGCCCTACCTCCGGGAAAAATTGAACAATTAGGTGCAAAATGGTGATATTTTAGGGAATATGCGCTAAATATTCTGTATTTTCTGGTCTGAAAGAGACATTATTTTCTACTTTTAATTGTGGTGTGGGCCCCCAGGCGCGCGCCTATGTCGCCTATGCATAATCCGGCCCTGGCCAGGGAAACGAAATGGACCGATGTTTGTAACATTATGATAGTACGGAATATAAATGCGTAGCCGTGATATAAACAACGTTATTGACAGATCGATGGAGTAGATGTACAAGGAGGCCGCAGAACACTTGTTTACTCATTGCTTGTGGAGGCCCTCAGGTGAGTTATGTACAAAAAATTATAAACAGTTAATATTTTGTTCTTCTCTTCGTCTATCTCTAACAGCTTATTCAAGACAAAAATCAATAAACCATCCTTCTATTAACATTTACATTCAAAAATAGATGTTTCACAAATATCGTACAACGTTATAATCGGAATGAAAAATGTAAATAATGTCTTGTAGCTTGTGAGTAAGACGTCAACCTACTTGGGCTCTGTAATATTTCAACGTGTATAGCACTTTTTATGTTGACACTTGGTGGTCTTTTTACTTGATGATCTCATGTGAGCTATAAGTTCAATATTGATATTCTTGAATATACCCAAATAACTCTGTTTGCGCTGATAGCAACGTGGAACAATAAAACAAGTAGGTTGGAATTTCACAGGCGAGGAATTTGAAGTTCGAAATCGTAATTAAGGAATTCAATACCTATAATTAACGCTTTGGCCTGACGTCATTCCACCAGAGTATTCAAAACCCGAAATGAGACTCAAAGTACCCCTGAAATTAATGCTAAATTCAACGGTACGACATTTTTCAAAGATTATCGACATACTTGTTTTTTCTCCCACGGCAATATAGTTGTGTTTATTGATTATGTCTTCCTTATAAATTCATGTTCGAATATGCTGAACTGTGTATTGAACTGCTGTATCCACGTGGTGGATTCGCCTGGTACGTTGACAGTAAGGAAAACTTGGTCTATGGGTTGTTCTATTGGTTTTGAAAAGATTTGTATCAGGACTTGATATCAGGTAGGTACCTACCTGTGTAGTATACGATATTGGAAGGGAGCTGTCCCCTTGATACTTCACAGCGGACATGAACGTACCCCGCGATTCGGTAATTTGCGTATGTGGAAGGTTGAAGTTGTATCCACGATCGTTAGTTGTCAGTCAGTCGTAACGAACTCGGTTGAAAACAGGCTCCTCATCTTTCAACGTCCACCGTGAACTCTTTCAAAATGGGCGGGACCTCCGATGCGATTTCGAGTCGCCTCAACTGCAATATCTTGTCGAGAAGAAGGAAGTGAAGGTAAAGTGGTGAAGTGTGTCGGGAGTGAAGTGGTCGGCGAGCCCGTTGGAATGGAACTTTAGTGGAAAAAGGAAGAGAAGGGGGACTGCCGGCAAGGCAGGTGTCCGTCTCGTAAGACCGGTCCGCGGTGGCTCTCGTCGCCGGTTAGGTACAGAGTAGGGCATGACGGACAATACGAGGTTCACCAATTTCGGAGGTCGGAATTACTTTCAGGCCAAACCATTTTTCCTTTTGGTAAATTTGGCGCTATGTCCTTCAGGTAATTACCTATTACTTCGAAAACTGCTTTAAATTCGGCAACCTTTACCGCTCCTTAAAAATGTCTACACAATACGATTCAGAAATATTATTCTAAATGAATTCCTTTTGTTTTAAAAATATTCATAATAGTAGGTAATAATAAAATTTCAATAAAAGTAGTTATAATATGAAGGTAGTGTGGCTCTGCCTGTAGGGGAGGATTAGTATCTTTACTTACTTCCTTGGCGCTACAATCCGCGAGGGGTATGGGCCTCCCGTAGTGAAATCCGCCAGTCGTCGTGAGATCAGCAGTCGTCTCTGTTAATGGCTGCAGCTTTCAGTCGCCTACCCCCAGGATGGAGAGCGCATCTGCTGCCACAACATTCACCCAACGTAGTCCAGGCCGTCGTTTGCCGTATATTTTTTCGTATTTTCCTCGGTATTTCCTCTGGCAGCATGTCCGGCCCATCGAAGCTTCCCAACTTTGATGAATCGTGCATCGTCCCTTTCTCCATACAAATATAGTCCCTTTCTCCATGACCTCTTGATTCGTTCGTTGTCTCCAGGCGAGTTTCTTCAGGATCAAAAACTGCTCCCAGAATTCTTCTGAGCACCTTCCTTTCAAAACGACGTGTCGCGACGGAGTTCTTCCACAAGGGGTCTGTCCAATACTCCGACCCGTATGCCAGGACTGGTTCGATTAGGGTCTTGTACAGCCGCATCTTAGTTACCCCAATATTACCCTGCTTTTCAGTTGTGGGACTAATCCAAAGTAGGTCCTGGCCACCTGTATCCTGCGATGCACCTCCGTCTGCATGTCATTGGTACCGTTCACGAGAGATCCCAGATCATTTACCGTATCAAACGGTAATACATTCCCGATTAGTGTAATACAAAAATAAATATAGGCTTCTGGACAAAAATAAATATTAATATAAACATTCGGCTAGTAGAGTCATTCAAAACTTGTACACATAATATATCTTTGATATATTTTATTTTATTGAACGGGAATCTCGTTGCTTCCTCTATGTCTAATCTTATGTCCGATAAAATTTGTTGAATTCCATTGTTCCGTTGTAAGGAAAACAGTTCGAGCGGCTGTAGATTCGAGAAGGAGTATAAAATGTGCGCGTCGGAACGATTGCTAGTCTATGTTCGAGTTGTAGGCCATTGAATTCTGTGCCGGTTTGGCATCAAAATTTTGGTGAAATGCATCATCTAACCGCCAAGTTCCGAAATTCCATTTTTTTTTTTTCTTTAATTGCTTGTTCATGGGTTGAAGTTGTTATAACTTCTATACAATTTTCATGGAAGAAATGTAGTGGAACAGTCGAATTTCGTATGATTGATGTGCCTTGGGCTATCCATCTGATGTTATCACTATAGTTACGGTATTTTCGCAAAAATATGTACTATTGAGGTGCCAATTAGTCGAACACAGTCACTCTAAATCTGTAGGATAAAGAAGAGATTAATGCGGTTTGTTTCTTCAGTGTCATGCATTATCCAGAGGGCGCACCTTGTGTAGAAGACTAGGCTAGCAACATCGATGTTCAAATAATCTGGTCGATTCCATATTAAATCCATTTTTCTCATTGCCAACTGTACGGAAATATCGGTTTTCACCCTCAAGGTAGCGCTGACGTTTTAAATGGATGATGTCGGGAGTGGAGCACGCTCGCAGCGACCTTGTCTAATCAACTCTCGTTTCCTCTCATTTCTTCCTATTTAGAACTAGTTGTCCCACTCGGTCTTTGTTAGAGTGCTAGTTGTCTCGCTCTTTCTCACCCCGCTGTAATTCATCTACAGTTGGTATTTTTTGTATTCTGAAGAATACACCGTCCGGTATTTTGTAGACAGTGGGCGCCATTCGGCTGAGGGAAGTCTTGAGTGCGTGTTCGCCGGTTTCTCACACAGTTTGCCAGTTACAGGCCGACGTGCGAAATACAGAAATAACTAAAATTATCTTAAACAATATAACTTTTGTGTTTCAGCCGTCTTTATTTTTTGACCTGAGCTTCCGTAAAAGCCTATAAGCCCTTGCTTAAGTAAAATTGACATCTATGAAATTCAATATGAAGGATACGATTCGGCCGAGAATAATCCTTGAAAAATGAGGGTTAAAACATTGATGATGTGTATGAAATGCCCAAACTTATGAACAAACCGCTGGGTGTAAAAGGCTCCACGTGGTCTTGAACCATCTTTTCAAGACCACGTGAAGGGTTTATAAACCGGCCGATTGTTCATTTTACGATTGAACGAGAAAAACATCGTCCACGTTAGCGTGAACCAAAAGGCCAATTAGAATAAAATTATTGCTGGCGAACAGCTGATTGATTTCACACATTGTTTAAGATTATCGAGTTTTTGGTTCTGAAGATCATTTCGGACGTTTGTTGGTACGTGCGTATTTCTTGACATAAACTTTAGCCGACGTAGGTCGGTACGAGGTACCATAAAATACTAAGGTCAGCGCGGAGTTCAGTTAGAAAATTGACGAGGTTGTTACTGAGTTACCAACTATCCTCACATGGAGAGGGCCATCTGGTGACCTACTTCAACCTCATTACTCCTATTATTTTCTATTGTTATGGGACTGACAAGGATATCGCATACAGAACAGTGATCTATACAGAAGGGTGCTCTAAACAGTAAATAATAAACCGTTATCTCGGAGAATATGCGTTGCCTTTAATTAATATAGTATACTGAATTCGTATTATGGATTTAATTACTACGAGAATTTCGTATATGTAGCGATTGCCGCGGGGTCCACCCTGAATTCCCATAGAGGTTGATTAAATTATTATTTAATCAAACATTAATTTGACATCACCAGTCTGGTAACCGGAATAAGCATCTCATTTTTAGTCAAATGTTTTTAGAAATCAAATAAATTTGGGTTAGTAGAAATGTAACTCCACAGCATGGTAATGAATTACTGTTGAATTTGTTCAGCATTCACCAGTGTAACATTCAACTTTTTTTCAATACTCAAGCAGTAAGTTATTAGTAAAAATTGTATGAGCAAGATCATTCAGAGCGGTTCATCATGTCGTAAATCTTACTGGGTCTCTCATAAACAGAACTTTGAACGATAATTTCGAGTGTAGCTGTCTCATCGTGAATATTTCGGGCCCCCGAAACACCGAGTTTCGCCGGAAGTACGTCTCCACGTTTTTCATGTATTTATTTATTTTTTTCATGTCATTAACGTTGAGCAAAGTTTACGAAAAGCCCGGGGATCAGAGGTTGATTCAGCGGGCTCAACTAGCCAAGCCAACTTTCTGGGTAAAGGGGATATAAATAGTCGAGGCGACTTCACTCGTCAAGGGATGCTTGCATCGAGAGCCGCTTCACATTCGACCACCTGTTCCAACGGATCCGAACAGTCTGTGATGAGGAAATGGTTACAAAATTCGGTACGAGATAAAACCAGTTCCGAATATAAAACTGTCACCATAACTCTGGGAGCACACATGTGTTCATGAACAAGTGAATTGATAAGAAAATTGTTTCCTGTTCGGTTTTGTACGCGCAACACCATTGAATAAATAAACACAGAAGTAATCACTAATCTGCAAGATGACAGCAACATGTAAGTAAAGTAGCATTCTAGGTACAAGATTGTCGACATCAGTAGATTTCTGTATAGTTCAACGATCAACCCATCCCAAAATAAATTTTGTGGTTTTATTATGACGTTATGGTCCAATAGTACGGTAATATAAAACACTCGTGATATTGCGATTACAAACGCAGGTTTATTAATAGCGTAGTTAAATGCGCTACTCCAAAATGGTTCGTATGGTAGAATCGTTATCAATCGTGAGAGAATTTCGGAAACACTGGAGTCACACTGGAGATTGATGCTGTAGTGTCATTAGAGAGTTGATACGTTATTTAAGAATTAGAGCTATTTATTGTGTTCATTCATTATATCCTGTCACTCCAATTCAGGAGCATAGGGCCTGTGTGAAATTGCGCCATTCTTCCATTGTGTTACATCTTAAAAAATCGCCCTTCTGTAGGTATATACCTATATCAGTATTCTATATGTACGAGTAATATCCTTGTAAGTCCTATAACTATACGACATAATTTAAATAATGAGTTCAGGTCACCAGATGGTCCTCATCACGTAGGGAGTCCTTACTGAATCTATTTTATAGGTCACTAGGTTCTCGGCCATAATTCATATAATATATTATGAAGAACCTACCACACAATCATCGTTCTTCAGACACTAAAAGTAACTCCGATCAGTTATCTACTATCACAAAACCTTGATTTGTCTGTATCAGTTGTTTCCCAGTATGAAAGTTGCCTGGTTGTGTACTTGGCTTATCAGTTGATGGTGCTCGATCTAATAAACACATTTTTTGAAAAGAACGAAAATGTGTTTTATTTAATTTTGTGGGGGAGTTGAAATTGGGTTTCTCGTTCGATGATTCCAGTGGTTGATCGGTACAAATGACCAACCTAAAAACGAATACCAATGAAATTATCAAAATATCGCCGTGTAAAGAATACATTCATTATTCCTTCGCCACTCTACTGGTCCAACGTCAATGTCACGCTTCGTGGCCTCATTTCTTTTGGAATAATCTCACGAGTACCTGAAACACCATAACCTTTTTTATTCTATTTCTCGCAATACATCCTGCAACGAACGCGCCCATGAATATTCATTTATTACATCAACGTCAACCCCGTCTGTTAAAGCTCTTTTCATATTCTTGAAAGTGGAGGCCCTTCAAATATTATTTAATTTTACAAGAAAGGAAAAACGGTTCAGTCACGCGGAACTCTTGCGAAAGTCGTATTTTTCAAGAGCGCGCCACTCGTTACGCCCCTTGCACGCCATTACCAGCCTGTGATGAGTTTGGCATTCATAACTGAATGGCTGAAAGCTACGTGAGTTGAGTTCTTGTTTTATATTAATTGTAATGAAATGACCACGTTGACGCTCCGTATTAAATGTTCCGTTAAACGTTTCTCGAATTAATGAAAAAAGCAGACGAGTTTGTATTGTACTAGTACTTCATGGATGATGCGTAATGGTGTCTCGAAGGGGTATTGATAATTATACTCGTAATTGAAGCCTTTTGGGACCTAATGCAACTTTCGAAGTTTCTGAAAGTTTCTGAGATTATCTCGTCTAGTTGGGGCCTGTATGCCACTAGTTTTCATTGTAGAAAGAGCCAAAATGCCAAACCCAGTTTAAAATGACCGCCAAGTCACATTGTTACCAACCACATCTCACCGTAATTACCTCTTTTCCCAATGTCCTAAGTCAATGAGGGAAATAGGATAGGTGGAAATCGGCAAATTTTAGTTGGAGGCAGAATGCTAAAACTGTTGTGTACAGTGATTGGCGGGAAAACATTTTTAATCTACCAACCCAATCAATTAATATAGAATTATTGGGTGTTCTACTCTTTTTTTTCAAGTATTATAATTTAATTCGCATTTATAACCTTATAAATGGTTCTTCCACATTCATCACAGGCAGGATAGAAGGAACAGAATAGCTTCATACTTCATACGTGTAATCACCCAATAAGTTTAAGATTGCCCATATATGAATGAGATGTTCCCAACGTCGCATTTTACAAAAACACATTTATTTCTTTGCAAATTCGCTCTTATAGGCCCTTTGGTCCCAAGAGGCTTCAACTCCTTACCATAATAATTGAATCACCTTCGTTTAATTTTCTTGTTCCACCACATTTGTACGAGCGCAGAACTTGAATCCATCCATTGTGGATTGTGATGGAGGAATCGTAATGTGAGCTAGTACCAAATGTATTACTCTCTTCTAGATATTATGAATATGCGATTAAATCATAACATTCGAAAACTCGGCGCTTCGCGCCTCGCCAGGGGGGCAAGCCCCCCTGGACCCCCCGGATCTTTTCTCTTCTATACTTTGTATAGAACGAGGTATTTGCTATGTAAAACATGAATAATGTTTTTGCGTCCCGTTTTTTATTTACACAGGGCTGTATCTCAGCTTCTTCGATATTTACAGCGGTTTTGGCAGTTTATAATTTATGCATAAATTAAAGGCTTTCCAACGAATGGAGAACGATTTTTGTCCGTTGAAAACTAAAGAAGTTTCATTTCCCTAGAAACGGCTCGGTTGTACGTGATAATCATTAAAAATCTTCGTGACTTAAACTTCGTTACGCTTTTCAACTCTGGTAGGCCACCGCAAAAACATTATTCATGTTAAAATTGCAATACAAAAGTGGCCTTTTCTCTACCACATTTAATGCTACAATTTTTATCAAAAAATGTGGTAGGTAGTGAAAATGCCACTTTTGTATTGCACTTTTTTCAAGTGTTATGCAGCCTTCAAATTATTCGGGTTTGCACCCTTAATTTGACGTCGAAATTGTCGTAATCGTTTATGAAGCATTTCTATTGTCGCTACAATGATAAGGAGTATTTTATTGAAAAACACGGAGTGGAGATAGTACAATGGGGGTGTCCACTTTGTGTGTCCCCAGAGGATATATTGGGATTCTGTATTAGCTCACTGCATTGACGTGTCAGACCAACAGTTGGAACCTTCTGTGAAATTGTTGAAAAAGTTTTGGGTTGTTCAACTATTGGTTTTGAACGGGATCATCAGTAACCAACTGAAACAATTCTGTACAAGTACTGGGAGTCTGTTAAACATTTCAACATTCTCCTTCGTGGTCACAGTCTCCTGGCCGGTACCTTCGTAACCTTGACTCAAACCCGTTTCAAAACTAATCGTCCCTCCTGGACCTCGCTCAAATCTTACAAGCCCAAGTTGTATATTATGTACTTGACAAAAATATACACTTATGTCATACTTTCGAGGAAAATTATAGTCATTTGTTGGGGGATTGAACGTTTTGATATTTCTTACCGTCTGAACCAACTGTCAATCCAAAAGCAGGAAAAAGGAGATAAATTCCTGTTTATCGAAGAATTTATTTTAAGCCACAAAAAACAACCCGTTTATTTACCCCTCAAATTCTCGACTCCTTCATTCGACTGAAAACGAGATAAACAAAAGGATAAGAAGGCGGAATACCGTCTTTTTCCTCCCAGTTGTTCCCAATGAGCGCGCGAATGTTGAGCAACAAGCTGGTAATTATTTTTATTTTTTCACTGATTGACATGTTCATGCATCGTATTGTTATTAGTGTCGAGAGAAACCGTTTTTTCGTTGTAGGTACTAAATGATTGGCCTTTTCCAACCAATCGAGATCTTTTTGCATAACATGAATCCTTAGGTCGGCCATGTCCTTAGATCATTTCGTTTGTCATGAAGTCCTTCCGAGTAATCCTTATAATCAGTCTGTCACTGTAGTAACACAGTTCTGCAAGAAGTTCTCCCTTGACCCAAACTATCATTTATTTTCCTTTGTTTTTTGGTGCGCTGAATCCGAATATGAAGTCAGAGTACCATTCATAAGTTATACACTTACTAAGTTACGTGAGAACAATGCTTTCCTGACCCATATATATAATATATTATGACCCATATTATGTCTTGGATTTTTTGACAGATCTAGTGGAATCTAATAATAAATATTTCATATTCTAAAAACTCTGCAAATTCTTGACACAATGGTTCATTATCTTCTTTGTACAGATCACCCTTCTGTTTAGATCATTAGGTCTAAATGTCTGGATCCTAAATGTTAGATTAATTATTATTATGAATTATCACTAATTATTAATAGTTTTATCAAGTACCTAGTGAAAATTATTATAATTTATTGTTAGGTATTAATAATTCGTATTTATTATTAATAATTATTATTATTAATTATGATTAATTAATACGATATAATTGTGAGGTTTTTAATACTACGTCGGTAATAATTTTTCTATAAGAAGTACCTACCAACAAACATTCGAAATTACCTTCATTTCCGTAGCACGAAACGCACCTCAGAACAACAAACTCGACATCACTTAAGCCATATGATGTTCCAAAGAGCTTGTTAGTATGAAAATGGACCTGTATTTCAACAGTTTGATTCATGATTGTGTTGTGAGGCACAATCTTTGAGCCGTCATTGTGAACGAACGGCTGGTCGTACAAAGCTGCGGATGGTCTTAAAAAATTCTACGGAACAAACTCTATCTAAATATGAAATAAAAAACATACCGTTCTATATGAATTTTTCGAGATATGAGATTTTCAAATTTTCAAAATTCGTTTTGAACCCCTTCCCCTTGACCTAGGGTTATGAAAAGTTTCGAGGACCATTGTGGGGCTGGTCCAAACCCATAAAAAAAATTTCGTAATTTTAACTCAACGCTAACTGGGCAAAGTGGCGCGGACGGCGTACGGCGGACGGACGGATTTTTTTTTATTCGATTTTCTGAATCTACGTATCTTGAAACGTAAACCAACAAATTTTGAGGGGGGGTTAAAAAAATTTTTTCTTTGGGCGATTCCAATGGTTCATTATCGAAGATAATAAACCAAAATGAGGAAATCGTTTCATGGAGGCATTGGCTACACATAGTTGAGTTTGTGTGAATCACACGTCCGAACGTTTATGTGATTCACCTTCTAGTTACCTTCTCTTCCGTGATTCACAGAATTAATCGATTGTGCGCGTTGTCTTTGTGGTTTTCACTCGTTGGAAGATTGTGTTAAGTGACTTCACTGGAATCTGTCTCGTGCGTGCGAAAATTCGGTCAAAAGCTTTTGTTTTGTATGTAAAGAGCTTACACCGAAGGCTCAACAAAAGTCGCTGACTCCACTGTCACCTCTATTTTGCTTGTAAAGTTGTAAAGTATTTTGCTTGTAATGTATCTTTTTCTACATTCCCATCTCAATTTCTTCCCTGAAATCTTGGAGCCGTTTCTGATGAGCATGGAGAAAGGTTTCATCGAGACATAAGCAAAATGGAGCGGAGATACAGCGGTAAATAGAACCAGAAGATGCTTGCAGACTACTGTTGGACGCTGGTGCGAGATACGCCTAATGAATAGTACAAGCTGAAAAATACATACCACAAAATGAGTTTTAATAGAGTTTGGCCTAGGTGTATATAGTCCCCAAAGGGTTTTGATGGAGTATTTCAAAATAATAGCTATAAGAATTGCAAGATTAAATTTCACTGCCATACTGCACCGTTTGGTTTCAGCACCTTCGAAAACTTCAGAATCACCCGAACTTTCTCTTTTGATAAGTATCCGTCAAAAGAAGATACTAATGAGCCTTTTCGTCAGTAACCCAAACCTCAACGTATTTTTCCAAGATTGCCACCAAAATATCAACATACGTACATTGTAATAGACATGGGACATTCTACAGTCATATCTGAATGAATATTGAGAATTTAAAATTACTTCGAAGAAAATAGATGTATTGAGTTGGAGGTGCATTGTGTTGATCCTGGCGTTCTCTCTTCACTTGACACAAGAACGATGATGCGCGGTGATGTAAGCTAGTGATGAGGGGTTCGCACACCGGTCTGAGAGCCGACCAGATCATTTGGAAACCAATTCATAGTTATTATCATGATGTAAAGTGAATCACCATTGACCCATCAGCGGCTGGAAACCCTTCTGAATCTCATAATTTAGGATGGCGAGATTCTCATGATTGGATTCTGGCTCTACCGGTCTTCTCGTGCGCTATGGAGGGCAAGTTGATTGAAGCCTAATTTCGCAAGTGGTAGAGTGAACACGTAATTCGAATTTCAAGGATTTCGTTGCAGTATGAAGGCAAATTTTGAAGCTGGCGGAGCCTTTTTTCAAAAACTGGAATGCAGGATTCAGTTTAAAACTGGAAATGTTTTGAGTAGTACGTATTGTATTGTGCCATATTATACTAACGTTAGTTGTCACTCGAGTAAAACAAAATTGGGGAGTAGTATAGTGTTGGTACTATCGACTAAGATAACATTCGGGTAGTGTTGTTAATGTCGAATAAAGCAACATTAAATTTCGGTCGTGGAAGACGTATGAGGTTGAATTCTTTCTAAAATATACCTATGTGGCGTCTCTGGGTGAAAATATCTAAGTAAAGACATTATTAGGTCTTTGGTGTTTGCATTCGTCATTTTACGAGCGCCTGACTCACATCCTAAGAGCGTTAGCCTACCATAAATGGGACTGTCTCGTTCATTGTTATTTATGTGCAATACCGAATTCTAAGGTAGAGACGTTTCAAACTTGTCGGCCGGTCTTTTGTAGTTCCTCGGCTGTTGGAAAACTTATCAGAAGCACAACGTACTATAGTCAGGCAGATATTTCTGTGTGCATGGGACTACCCTCTTTATCTTACTCAAATTGGAATCTTTGTATTTCTCCCTTTCTTGCGATAACTCAATGGGAGATTTTCCCTACACTTGGCAACCCTTAGTCCCTGCAGGTATGTATTAGTGGGGAGGGGGCGCTCACCGACCTCAGCCCACTTTCACCCGTGCACAAAGAAATATCTGCCGGACTATAGTAGCTCTGTATCTGGTGGTCATTTGGATTATTTAAGCGTTTGGTCGATAGGTGGCATTTGGATCTCGTAAGATCCCTGGATAGGATTGCACCTCCAGGTTATGTGGGTCAAACCTCACTAAAACCTCGATGGATTTTCAGCCTGGAACTATTACACACATGGCTTCGGGCTGAGTCCTCGTGAATCGTCTTCGTTCTCCGTTGTCGCTCCCGTTCAAGGAGCATCTTTCCCCTCATCATATCAAGATCCCTCCACATATTACGCTGTGTGGGTCCAATGCTTTTCACTTTGCAATATCATGACTACTAGTACTTCTGGTGTCTTGCCAGGTGCACATTATCTTCTATATCCTGGCAGCTGCGACACGTGCATTACCCATTCCCATTCTGCACAAGTAGTCATAGGGCAAATCAGTCGCTTCTAGAAATTTCAAAATCGATGTGATATTAATTTTTTTCCTTCAGTGAGATCACCATTCCACAGCTCAAAATATCATATTCCATGCCCTCGACGGTGACACAAATACAATGTCCGTCTTACATTGCTTACAACAAAGATATTGTTTACAGAATAGTGATCATACAGAAGGGAAATCTTTAAAACAAATGATTAACCATTGTAAAATAATTTTGAGCGTCTTTTGTATCCTCATTATAATCTTTTAGTGTATTGAATCGAATAAATCCGGTGGAATGACCAATTTACTCGTTCAACCGAGAACAGACGAGGGTTGTTTGGGAGGTGTCGGTACATGATTGTGAATTTACATTGTATAATGGCCGTTTCGATTTATACCAGTTGGAGCAACGTTGGATTGCGATAGCTGGCGATTCGCAGGACATTCAAGAGTCATGTGAGTCTTTGATTACCGAACTAGACGTTTCTGCAACGTATCGCCTCAACTCGTTGTTCCTTCTTGAAATGCACTGACTCGCATTTTCTGAAATACTGAATGCGAACTTACATCGATGCCGGAGCGTATCGGTTGAATAAAGCACTCTCGATCAGCCGTTGTTTGGCAATACTTGGGAGACATAATCACGTCCCGCGATATCTAGAGACACCTCACGGGAACGGCTTGGCCCGCAGCCACGCGTCCCACTTTCCTTGTTTATAGTGTCGCTCCGCCTTTTATTTCCCCGGTATATCATTCATTTTATTCCCCCCTATTCTCCACTCTTCACTTCATCCTCTTCTCTGATGAAATATTATTTTATGTTTTGTTGGGAAATTGACTTGTTAGAGATAAAACTTCATGGTTTCACATTCTTCAACTACTTACCAACCTGTAGTATCTAGATCAGAAGTAGATACGTACTTACGTACTAGTTCTGATGGTCTCATTCTAACCCACTAATTACGTTCTTGCTGTACATTGTACATTGACCACAGTATGAACTTGAAAAAATAAATCTTCTCGTGTCAATATCTAATAAATCTGCAAGGTCTGCCTGTGTATCTTAAGTAACCACGGTTTGCATCCTGAATGAAACTTTAGCAACTATTCAAATTTAGTCGGCCCATGGACTGATTGAGGTTGACCAAACGACAGTCGTCTACATAACTGATGGGCATACCGAAGAATATTCACATTTGAATCATTCCTCTTCAAATCGAATCATTCCATTTAATCGTTGAATTTAACTTTTAGACAATTCAATGACTTGGATTTTTCTTGGACACAATTCGATCATGGTTTAGTTTGAATTGCAAACAGTTGAATTCAATAATACATTTTTGGGCAATGATCATTTCCGGATGGGGGCATTTATATTGATGATAAGCTATTAAGAACTAATACGTATTGATATCATTCTGGAATTTTTCTTGTACCTACGTCCCCAATAATTTATCTCGGAAGTACCTACTACCAACTGTTCGAAATTACCTTTTTCCGAAGACAAGAAAACTGTCTCAGAACAAGCCCTCTTTGTGACCAAACGGCTGGTCGTAGAAAGCTCCAGCTGGTTTTACAAGATTCTCTTAACTGAACTCCTTTCAAATGTGTACAAAAGACTATACCGTTCAATTTGAAATTTTTGAGATAACGATTTCAAAATTGAGTTGTAACCCCTTTTCCAATCATAGATAATAAATCAAAATCCGTCGTTATACCAAAAGTTGAATGTTGTATTTCCATTGGATTATACAACAACAGTTGTTACGAACCATTTCTAAAAATTTCTTACATCTTTGCAGTTATTTTACTTGTCATCAATCTATCTCGTTTTCATTCAATGTTGAACGTTTAATTCACACTTAACATTATTTTCCGTTTATTGGTAGATGATTGTAAAAATAAAGCCAATTAAGACCACATCGCCAAATTGAATGTTCATACTGAGGAACAGCCGATTCAAACATCACTCGGTTTTGTAACAACGAGGTTCTTCGCTTTACAAGTGCACCCGAATCCAGAATTGTATAAATGAAAGTAATTATAAATTATTTATAGTCGCCCATTCAAACCATATTTTAGCTCATTATTTCGTATAGCTCATTATTACAAGGTTACTATACGAAGAAGGGCGACTGTACAGATGACGAACCAATGTGAAATAATTGGCAGGTTATTTTTTCTATCTTCAATTCCGTTGTCTGATTCGCCTTCTTTTGCGACCCTATTCACATCTAGTCCTTTATGCCCCTTTATCTACACTAGAACTATTTTCCGCCCGTTAACTTTGAGTGATTATATTCTTTCAGCTGAAAGGAGTTGAATGTGGGCGTCAGCTACTGTTGATTTACTTCATTTAGTTAACGATTTCTATGTCAATGTACATTACCGACTCGTTCAAATTTTTATAATTACCGTGTAACGATAAGCGGTGTACAATGTCGTGTCTCTCTGTGTCTCACGGGTGTAAGTTCGTACCACGCGATATTTCTTAACAAAGTGTTTCGAAGAGGTACAAATACTCGTGTCTACCTTATCTTTCTCGCTTATTACTCTGACGAAACCTTTTAACTAGATATTGTACTGTGAAAAAGTAACAACTTGCACCGAGTAGGTACATTAGCGCGACCGTGATTCTTCACCTAGCGAATAATCTGAGGTAGTTAACCTCTTGTTTATTATTTAAAACACGCGGGCACCGTGAACTTGAAAACAATAGGACCGAAAGAATTCCCTCAAGGTCTTCGCTCCGCGAGGTTCGCTTTCCCCTATGACGCGAAAGTCTGTTTTCGTTGTTATTCGAGACAAACCGTGTATCGTGGAGAATGGACCGTGGGTTATGGACAGTCTTTGTCTTGGTCCACGTTAGCGGATAATCGGTTGTCCCCACTCGACTTCGGTTGTTCGTTTCTTCAACTTTTTCTGTACCCTAATTCTTCTGCATTTTCCTTTTTGCTTGATTGGATAAAGCTGGGGTTTTGGTTTATTATCTTCGATAATGAACCTTCGGAATCCCTCAAGAAAAAAAGTGGGAATCCCCCGCTTTACCCAGTTAGCGTTGTGCAAAAATTACGAAATTTGTTCACGGGTTCGGACCAACCCCACAATGATTCTGGAAACTTTTCATAGCCCTAGGTCAATAGGAAAGAGTTTAAAGCGAATTTTGAAATGTTGAAAAATATATTTCGAAATATTCCAATTGAACGGTGTAGTTTTTAGTTCACATTTGAAAAGTGTTCAATGTTTTACGACCATCCGGAGGTTTGTACGTCCAGCCGTTCGTTCACAATAAGGGCTCAAAGGTGGGGCAGATCGAAAATCGTCAACATGAGGGTGAATCATGTGGCAGCCTGTCGGTTCAATGTGACGCGAACAGCACATGGTTTTCGAGTTAATTAATTAATTAATAATAATTAATCGTTATTAACAAACTAACAATACTTTTAATTGTTTATAATTATTAATAATAATTTAGACTAGGTACTTGATAATAATAATTAATGATAATTCATAATAACAATAATTTAATCATTTAGTAATCTAGACAGAAGGGTGATCTGCACAAAAAAGATAATAAACCGTCATGTCAAGAATTTGCAGAGTGTTAAATACCGTCATTCCTATTCCTATTTCTATTCCCATTTGTAGTACCTATGTAAAAGTGTTACATTGTAACACATGATCGCTACAGAAACGAGCTACCTATTCAATTAGTTCGTTTTGATAGGTTCGCTTTTCTGATGAAACCAGTCACCTCATGGCGTATGATCATGATCTACCTATCAGATTCCGTGTAGACAATATTAATCGTAATTACGAGAAACACTTGTCAACTTGTTGCAAAAAGCACTTCATCATATTAAGATCAACTACTCCCGCTTCAGAAAAATGTTGTTAATTTATTACATAACTTACTTCACTTCTTCTTGTTCGCCTTCAACATTCTTAACATCCTCCAAAGATGTCGCACGTCCTGTGCGGATGTCGTATCTTCTAGAACCCACTTTCCTGAAAATTCACGTTTCTGGACCTTCTCAGGCCCCTGTTTGACGATGCTAGTTGGACAGAACACGATCAGGCCATTATTCCTCGACACCTCAATTCAACTTGAGCTTCCCCACTGATAATATTGGGAAAAGTTTGAAAATACTGGAAAAAGTTTGGTTTCATTTGAGCTAGTACTGGTCCATTCAGAGGCAAATACCAGAGAATTCCTGGTCCCCTTATTGATTTGTCGGTGAACTCATGAATCATACCTAGATGTCTTTGGTAGATATGAATATTTGACCCTCGACAGACGATATTCAATCGACTACGCAAACATCACCTTAATTTCTTTTAACAATTGATGAACTCTTTGTTTGCTTGAAGATCAATGCTCGCGCGTATTGTCAATAAAACAAGATTTATATATCGGGGTCTGACAAAACCTCACATTTCAGGGGAAGGAAAATAATTAATAGCGGATAAAGTATTGAACGTTTTTCGGACCCCTGGGTTACGAGAACTTGTTGTGTTTGCTCATTGAGGATCACTAGGAGGTGTCTAACTTGAAATTTTAGTGTTTGATCGAAAACCTATTCGGACGCTAGTGAGTTCTCACTGGTACCTAAATTGATTTTTTATTTATTTATTTTTATTTTTTTTTTTCAACGACTTAGCACTTCTATTGCTTATGGCATAAGCCTTATGCTATCAAGCTCAGACCTTTAAACCACATTGCTCTTGTCGATAGTGTTCTTGTCGATTTCAGAGGGATGGAATTTCATTAGAGGAACGTCAAAACTCATAAAAGAGCATGTTCGATTTTAAATCCTGGAAAATGGCTCGAAAAAATTGAGAGATATTGAAAATTTTGACAGGAGTGAGTTTTTAAGGGTCATTTACCACGTTGAAAGGACCATTCTTATGGCCTAGTGGCAAATCTGTCACTCTGAAAATTGACTGAATAATCTGAATAGTAATATTCTTCAGGACACATTAGTAATATTACGGGGAACCAAAGATTAAGACAAAACCCTTTCATTCACCCTTTCAACACTTGCGCTCTATCCCAACAGTTTAGATCGTCACATAGGTACTTGGCGGAGATACAAAAGACTTGAGGATTTTATCACAGTCATGAGTTATCATTAGATCGACGCTGCCAGTTTTCTGAATCCAACGGTTCCAAAAGCCCCAAAAAAACATTATTGTCACTGTATCGCTTATTATAGGCCGACGATATAGTCATTCGCTACCTATTATTTGATCGCGCTTTAATCTTCCCAGCATCTCGATATGTATTTTTATTTCATTCATGGGACTTTCCGTTGTTATGAATAGATGTGAAATATTTCAAGTTTTAAATCGTCAATATTACGACCATCAAAGCTGATTACTGCAAGCATGGACGTTATTCCTACAGGGAATGTCCTTAGAAAACTCGCTAGTACTGCTGACTACTGTCGGAAATAAAAGGCGAGGTTCCACGTCGAAAAAGACATTTCCACAAATATAAATAATACACTGTTAGCCGGTTTCGGCTGTTACACCATCATTAGTACAACACAGAAATTACAATCAGGTTCTATGTTGTACTGAGGATGTTGTAACCGCCGAAACCGGTCCACAGTGTATTAAATACAAGTCTATTTCCACGAACAAGAAGAACAAGTCTATTTTCGAAGAACAAGTCTATTTTCGAAGAACAAGTCTATTTCCACAAAAATAAATTTTATTCTTGTGGAAATAGACTTGTTCTTCGAACCTCGGTCCTTCATTTCTTCAGATGGATTGCCATTATTTCGCCTCATCCTCACGTTATAACTGTCGTTCTGGAGCATAATGTGGTGACTTTGAATTGCGAAACTATTCAATCGATGATCATGTGCTTTCAGAACTTGAGTTATGTGATTGTGACATAATACAGATACCTACTGTTGTGTGCTGGTAACATGTGGATTACTTCTTTTTTTCTTCCATCCTCAATCTGGATTGGACACTGTAGATTGCGTGCAACTGGGTTTTGTACAAGAAATACACAGAGGGAGAGAGAGTAGCAAATAATGGGAAAATCTCCCGGAAAAGTGGATGTCCAGCGAGTTTTGAGTAGTGCCGGAGTGCGAACTGTGAAACACGGCATCTTGAGCGACGTAATGTGATTCACTCCAATTTCACGGACGTGAACGCATCAACCCGCCGGAGGGGATCACTCCTACCGACGATCTTCTCGCTCATCTTTTCCTTCACACTTGGCGATATTCAACTGCCGACGTTATGAATCCAACTCCAGACGTCGCTTCCGGGCAATTTTCAGCGAAAGGGCGTGCCTGTGCGCCTGGTTTTCCTTCTGAACGTTCTTTACTTGTTTCCGCTCCTGAAACTTCCTTCTGGTTTCCCCTTCTGGACTTTTTTCTGTACTTCTCTCCGACAGGAAACCGATTTTCATGCGTTATTATTAGCTTGTTGGGCGCGCTAATCTCTAGGGAAGCTGAACGTTCCGCTTCCGTTTTCTGGCATCCTGATTGCTCTGGAGTACCTAACTCGCGAAAAATAATCCGTACAATCCGGTGATCTGTCGAAATCCAACCTTCCGCCCAGGCCTGAAATCCTCACTGGGAGTCTTATGTCATGCTGTAAGACCACGCTGCGTAATTAGGAATAAGGATCCCTCCTCTGACGTTTGACCAATATGTATAATTATACGTTGTAGTTGATCTCGCATACAGCGAATATTTACAAGTCTAAGTTGGGAATAATTTTGGCATTCCCTTGAAATGTTTTGATAATTTTGTCATTTCCTGTATGACAGTTAGGATGTCCACGTTGGACCGTCAAAGTCCAGTAAAATTATATCTGAAAGGGAGTACTCAGATTACTCGTGTTTAAGACCATCTTGAGGTTTTAGAACGATTTCCAGCTTTCCCCAGGTCACTTCGAGCTCCTGTCCCTATTTTAGTGGACAATCAGGACTAACTCAACAAGAGCATTTGACTTGGAAGAACAGTGCGGACTTTAAATTGCTCATAATATATTATTATGATATTATCATGGTACCTAATATTATTAAAGTGAGAATTCCGACTCGAATTAGCCCCAGTAATAAACTCCAGCAAGTAATAAATTAATAATGATGTTTTAAATATTTTACTAATTGCTACGGGCGTTCGAGTGGAAAATACTCACACAGGTATCTTCTAGTCAGAATATCCGTTCATCCATACAAAAAATAAAGAACTGCTGTCGACAAATATCCAGCGTTTTCGTGTTCTCACTCTCCTTTATATTGCCAATATTACGTGCTAATGCTCGTAGAAATTGACCGCGTTGTCTGCTTGGTACCGTTTAGTGTTAAATGTAACCTTCGAGCACGGGATTTCTTGTGATAACAATTATTAACAATACCTTCTTGACACGAGCTTGAACCCTAAAGAATAGCCTTCATCGTCAATGAGGTGCAGTTGAATGGGCTTTGTCTTCGGAAGTTCCTCGAAGACCAGAGAGAGTTCATTCGCCTTTCTCATCCGTAGAGTGCCCACCTGAGCGGAATGCTGGGTTCTCAACTTCTCATTCGAGTGGGATTTTATTTATTTCATTAATAATTTTGTATGATTTTAGTATAATAATATATAATAATAATTTAATGATTTCTTGAACCTTTCGAACGAGCAGTCAAAATGGGAAAATACGCGTGTTATACGTGAAAGTGGCGTGGGCTTATCGCAAGGAATTAATTGCTGAATTTAATGATAACTAGTAGATTTATATGTATACATAAAGAAATAAATTAAATACGATGTCTTTTTAGAATATGTGCAATAATAGTGATATAGCGAAAATTATAATATAATGAATAAATGAAACGATTAATTTTCAATCGGAATAATTATGAACTGATGGTGAAATATATTTAAAAGGTTTTCCAAAGGTTTTCCATTTAAAAGGTTTTACCGCTTTCCAGATTTGTCTCATGCAAATATGTAAATCATGCTTTAAACAATAAATCGGGGTTTCTTCATCTTCTTATTTCATTAACAAATTGATTTGTAAAATGCTGGGTGTTCTAGAAATCCCTAATTGTTTCCCCACACTTACTTCTACATTTTTGATGTTGAACGAATCTGACGTCGACAATTGGATCAAATTCGTCTAGAAAACCTATTTCGAGCTCTAATTCCTACTAACTCCGGCAGTTGTATTTTTGGTTTATTATCTTCGATAATGAACCATTGGAATCGCCCAAAGAAAAAAAATTTTTAACCCCCCCTCAAAATTTGTTGGTTTACGTTTCAAGATACGTAGATTCAGAAAATCGAATAAAAAAAAATCCGTCCGTCCGCCGTACGCCGTACGCCGTACGCCGTCCGCGCCACTTTGCCCAGTTAGCGTTGAGTTAAAATTACGAAATTTTTTTTATGGGTTTCGACCAACCCCACAATGGTCCTCGAAACTTTTCAGAACCCTAGGTCAAGGGGAAGGGGTTCAAAACGAATTTTGAAAATTTGAAAATCTCATATCTCGAAAAATTCATATAGAACGGTATGTTTTTTATTTCATATTTAGATAGAGTTTGTTCCGTAGAATTTTTTAAGACCATCCGCAGCTTTGTACGACCAGCCGTTCGTTCACAATGACGGCTCAAAGATTGTGCCTCACACCACGATCGTGACTCAAACTGTTGAAATACAGGTCCATTTTCATACTAACAAGCTCTTTGGAACATCATATGGCTTAAGTGATGTCGAGTTTGTTGTTCTGAGGTGCGTTTCGTGCTACTGAAATGAAGGTAATTTCGAATGTTTGTTGGTAGGTACTTCTTTTATAGAAAAATTATTACCGACGTAGTATTAAAAACCCCAGAATTATATCGTATTAATTGATCATAATTAATAATAATTATTATTAATAATAAATACGATTTACCTAACAATAAATTATAATAATTTTCACTAGGTACTTGATAAAATTGTTAATAATTAGTGATAATTGATAATAATAATTAATCTAACATTTAGGATATAGACATTCAGACCTAGTGATCTAGACAGAAGGGTGATCTGTACAAAGAAGATAATGAACCGTTGTGTCAAGAATTTGCAGAGTTTTTCTCATTCAACTTATAAAGAGACCGTGTTATGCAGTAACCGAAAAGCTGATTTTGGAAAACACATATTTAGAAGCTCCTTCACTTTACATAATGCTATTATACCCCAGTTTTTTTTATATGTATAGAACCAGTAGGCATAAACAAATTGGGGTACAATAGCGTTTTGTAAAATGGAAGAGCTCCAAAATCAGCTTCAATCCTTAAGATTGATGACTGTTCCAAAATTTGATACCTACGTTAATACCTATTTAATACGTTAGAGTCGAAACATGACAACAAATTAGTTCCGCCCCAGCGCTCTTTTTGGAACTCGGCCAGCTTCTCGAAATTCCCTAAATATTTCGGAAGACATTTCCGGCAGCTGACCATCATTATATTATTCTCCTAGTTTCTACTTTCGCAAAACAAATTGACGCAAATTCTCCCATTGTATTGGAGAAACACTTGTTTCATTTTACTTGTTGTTTCATGGATGTTTTGTGGGTGTTTTGTACTCCTGGGCCAATCATCATGCTCGGTATCGCTTCAAGGGGGTCTCTTGGCTCATCTACTATTTTCGTGAGTGAGGTGTACATTCTGCAACGAAAAGATGAATAGCAGCTCGAAAAGGCGCAAAACATAATTCAAAGAAAACGAAGTGCTAACAGCTCCTGCGGGAAACGGTCTGCGAATGGACTTTTGAGAAAAAAAGGCCAACGGCCGAAGATGACTCTCAACGTCTGAAGAGGATCGTAATCGTTCCCGCCGCCTTTTCTCGGTTCCCCACTATCTGCTACCCGTTAAAACTATACACAGGCCTTTCGGTTAAGTGCAAGGTGAAAGCGCGATGTTGAAGACGTATCTCGAGTTGTTTTGTTGTCGTCAAAAGGTCTCCGGCCGCAAAAGTCAGTCGGGCGTCGCCTCCTGAGGTTTGTCCCATTGGTTGGTCGACCAACCGTGACTCAGGTTCTGTAGCCTCCTCCGTTGGGTCCCTCGGGAAAAATCGAGCTGACCGGTTGAGGGTGACAGGTGTACGTACGTGGACTTCATTTCCTGGACTGAGGGCTCGTATTTCCTTTCGCGATGACAGACGGCAGTCACATTTTCTACATTTACGGCGTCAACGTTAATGTATGCGATAGTGACAGTTTGTGAATGTGGCATTTCCCACACTCTTCTTACGTATTGTAGTCTCAGAGTATATTTCAGTTGAATGAGATGATTGGTTTATTATTTGCAATGAATGATCCATTGGCATCGACTATGAAAAACCACATTACACTCCTCTCACAAAATTGTTTTTTTTTTACCCTTCAAGTTACGCAAAAGACAAGCTAATTTGAAAAAAACCCAACAAATTTTCTCCAATTATTTATCTCCTGTACAGATCACCCTAGGCTTGGGACATCGAAGCCTGAACATCGATCTTCGTTGTCCACAACGCCAATGTTACCGATATGTCGCCAAAAACATCGATGTTTTATTTAAAAAAAAAAAAACCATCAAAAATCGTTATTTTTATTTGTGTGAATTATTCGTGTGAGTTACAATATCGATATTTTAAGTATTGAAATACCGCCGAGGCCGTAACACTATAATATATATCGTCGCTGAAATCCCAACATGGCATAATTGCATTTTCCCATTTTCGGTTTAATGTGTTTCTGGAAGGTTAATTTCGCGCCCGATCGATTGCTGACGTCAGTTTACAGCTACATTCGCCGTAATCAACAGGTTCACCAACAAGACATAAAATCTTTCGATACCCAACATGATACCATTTCATCAATTAACACAGAAAAGCTTGGACAACGGTTGCTGTGAGTTTTGGCCCTGTTGGTCGCTCAAAATATCACTTCTAATTGTCCATTAGTTAAGTTCGCCCTATATTTAGATGTTGTATACTTCATCCTAAAAAATGATAGTTCGCACAGATAGGTAGAACTTTAGAGCGAGATCATAGCACTGTCTCTGAGATCTGAAAAACCTTTTTCTGGAGTGCAGCATAGAATTTTTGGATATCGTTGTTCTGGAAGTAGTCTTTGTAGAGATTATTTGATTGCAGTTCAATGACGTCCATTTGTGGAGTGTCTAAGACGTCCGTGGATTCATCCAGTGCAATTGAATAATATTAAATATTATTCAAATTTTGAATTTACAAGCGGCATCGTTCGACAGCTTTTCCGGTAGAGTTCCTCAACAGTTTGCAGGATACAGTCCTTCAAAATTTCGCCATCAGTAAAGGGTTTTACAGCTTTCGCTCCAGTGAATGCATTGTACGTCGAGGAGTGTTTTGAATCGTGTCTGCGTATTTTGTATTCTTTTAAAACCGCAACTTTGTTACAAATAATACACAGAGGGAAATTATTTTTCACGATTATGTAATTGTCAATACTCCCTTTCTCATTGAAAACGCGACACTTCGAGTCAACCTTACGTTTTTTACTGTTATTCGCACTTATGTTTACATTGACACTTGGTTTCAGTATGATCACAAGAGTGACTGAAGTTGGCCCGTGTAATTCACACTAGTCCCCTCCACATTCGCCTACCCTCCCATTGGCTGGAAACCGATTGTCATGTATTTCGAAGAAACGACTACTGAGGAAATTCATAGTTCAACCAAAATGAAATGTTAAAACTGTGCCACTTCATCATAGTTAAAGGAGTCATGGGGACATTTTATACCTAACAGTGATCTCGTATACAGAAGGATGATCTGTACAGGATATAATACCTTTTTTTACAATGCATGTCATGCAAATTCCAATTTGCCTTATTATTTCCAGTAATAATTGGAATCGACCAAGAAACAGAAATTTTGGCTCCCCCTCAAAATTGGTGATACCGGACAGAAGGTAATTTCGAATATTGGTAAGCATGGAATTTGCAGCGTTTTCAGGTACCTAACGTAAAATAGGCTCGTCTCAAGTCAACTCAAAACTAGTCATGGAACGTCCAACTTGATATCTTCTCCTTTTAAGTACATATTAAACATTGGGTAGTGGTAGTTAAGGAAGTACCAAAGTAGGTGAGAAGTTTACGCTAATTGGAGTGACAAATAACTTACTGGTTCTGACAGGTATCGGTGACTGGGGTAGATGTGGGTTGCTGACGGTCAGGTTACTTGGAACAGATAGGTTGGAGATCAGCATTAAATTAAATTTTGATGCTATGATAGATCGGGGGATCACACAACCATTGTGTTTAATCAGCTGTTCCCAGTTGGGAATTGGCCAGTGGCTTTACCGTTGATTCACGCTTATGTTGTAACTTATTTGTTTATTTCATTGTTATTATTATTACTATTGTTTTTCAATTCTTGAGCCCTTCATGGAGAACGAACGGAAGGTCCCACTTACCCGCCAATTGTAGAGTTTTGTTTTGCTATGTTAGACGTAGGTATTTTAGAGGCCCTTTGCCGACTTACACATGATGTAACCAAACAACTGCATCGGTGCATCGTACCAAAACACCGACCGGATAGAGAGCTCAGGGTGTTTTCACATCTCCTATTACGAAATACAAGAGCAGGTATAATAATTATTGTCACTGTTACGGTTCCGCGGGTGCCAGGGCGAAAACGGACGTCTCTGGAGCGTGCCAAGTCGGGCTCCCGCTTGCCCTGAAGGCCCACACCAGAAGGTGAAAGTTTTTAGAGCACCAACTTTTCGAGCGGCTCGGATTTTTCTTTTTTCCTTCCTCGGATTTGGGCTTTGTTACATTCGCGGAAAGAGTTATGTTATAACGTTATGGTATCACAAGGGCTTGAATGTAAGGGGGTCGCAATGTAACAGGCTTTCGTTTGTCCGTCGAAGTTTTTGTCGTGTTAACGAGGTTTTATCGGAGGAAGAACCGCAGAAACGGGAGCGTTGTATAATGTCATACAGGGAATAGAAGTTGTCCGCTTAAAGAAATTGTGTGTTTCATGATGTCGTTGTTGGATGACGACCAAAAAATAGTGGGTTGATTGTTTCACCCATTTTTAGGACGCCACTCAGTAGCAAGACCTATGTGTCATGATCCCAGACACAAAAGGGCAACTTGACGACTTGACGCCAAACCGTCACCCAAATATCGTGTGCTTCAAATGTGAATTTAAATCATGATACGTGCGAATTACGACCGTGCGATGGTGAATCATCATACATTAATAACGTGGAACATACGAGTACTTTGCTCTGGCCAACCAACCGAAAACTCGCGCGGTAAATTTCATCCAAGAAATTATTAACGTCCAGATCTCGGGAATTGCTCGCTGTGGCCGACTGGAGCTCAGTTAATTACCATCTCATCGCCGTTTCCCTACAAAATCAGACCTTCGCTAACTGACTATTTCATGTAATTTTTCTTCGTTTTATCCCCGAGTGAAATTATTCTTCTTTCATTCAGCTTAATTGGTACATTTCAACTTTGTGAAATTTTTATACGCGTTATTATGTACAAATTTATGGATGCTGTGGCACGTGTGTATTTACCACCATTCTGTGCGATCAATAATGCAAGATCCGACCTTGACTAAAGCGTGACATGGATTTTTAATTTAAATGTACATCAAATGAGTATTTATGTCTGTAAATGGCGTCGTGAATGAAGCGTACCTACGGAATGTTGCAACAACCGCGGGATGTTGATGTTTTGAATTTTTGGAATTGAATCAAGAGTATTAGGATTCCGAGATCACTGAATGAGCGCGCAGTTGTTGTAGGTGTTGCAGGAAATGTGTGGAATACTAATAGGGTACATCAAGGACTAGGAAGACTAAGTGTTGCGTAATAGGCGAGCCAGCTCATCTTCGAAAATTACGACTCGACGCCGGAAGCCACGAGTTATCAGATGGTTTCATCCTCACTAATAGCTAGACGTCATCCTCCGCATAAAATTCTAGTGGAAATCGTATTCTGATACATCTCAACACCCTAACATTCCCCAAACCCGAGTACGCGGGCTCGTCTCGAAAACGCCTTAGGCGGCAAAACACCTTTGAATCTTCTCGTGAGGGCGATCTCTGCAGCGAAGGTCCCATCAGGCGACAATGGGGGTTATTACTTCCAACAATAGACTTTTCTTCTCCGATGACCTCATGAAAATTCCTACGGCCGACGAAGTGGAAGGTGAAGCAACCGTGAAAACGGTGAAGTAACGCGGGCGTAACTGGCATCTCGGCTTCCGATGGGTCCGTTGAAACATCCGACGGCACCGCTACGCCAACGCGGATTTGATACGAGGACGTATAAATTTTTTGACAAAGAGATTCGCTGTGATCATGAAGCGGTGTAGATGAACCCATTGTATACGAAAACGCAGGAAGAACTAGTAAAACGCAATGGTGACAGTAGAACAAAACGTAATTACCCTGGTGCAACAGAGTTACGCCAGTAAACACTTGAAGTGGAACATCTGTGTCGTCTCGTTTAAGTTCGAAATTGCCTCACTGCGGCCGATGTCTTCGTCGTTTTTTTTTTTTTTCAAGTGCTGTAGGTATTAATAAATTGACGTAAGTGTTTCACCTTACCACCGTACCAAGGTTCGGAGCTTACTCTAATTAACTATTAACATTTCACTGTACTATCACTTTAAATCCACTCACTCAACTAACAGATACAGAAGAAGTAAAACGTTTATTTGAAAAAATTAGAAATTGTGAAATACAACAAAATTAAATAAATAAACTACGTCATTGGACATCCATCTGCCGGAAGAAGGAAACATTCATTAGTAAGAATATAAGTTGTAAGAAGAATAAGTAAGTAAAAATATAAGACAAATTAATTTATAAAATAAAGAAATTGCTCGAGGAAAAAACGACGATACCTACTTGCAAAAAATAGAAAAGTTAGAAATTATGGAAGGGCCTATACCGACAAGCCGATTCACAAAAGACTTCCAGCCTCGTCCAATCAGGACCGTTCAGGATCTGGATCGCCTCGTCGCGGGTCAATGTGCTCTTCACAAACACTGCTATTTTTGACAGATACATATCGTTGGTGATACAAAAAACCCCAGGAAAATGACTTTTTTCCACCAAATTTTTTAATTATGTTGATCCTTATCCAGTATGTCTTATCATAGTTTAGTATAGTTTATCATTGACCTGAAATGGTATGAGTTTAGAAAATCATGGGTTGGCAAACGTTTCTTGTAACCGAGACTTTTAGCACACATGGCACACAAAATCATTGAAAGGCTCCACTGCAAAATATACTTTTTGGGGATTCGCTCTTATTTCATATCACCATCGAGTAGGTACGATTATATACATTGAACAAACAAATACCTCTGTCGATCCGCCCGTGGCCTAAAATAAACTGAGAATGATGAAATTCGTCTTGCGGGCTAGAATCAGGCCGACGATGACCAGTAAGGACAATGCGACCGGTTTTTAATAAGAGTTTTTTTTAACAGTTCGCACCACTATCCGAGCAAAAGTATAATACAAAATTCTACCGGAATCCTTGGTCGATTTTGAATTTGAAAACGGCTATGCACCAATAATGCTAGGATTTTTCAAATTCCAAATCGGATGAATAGATCGATTGTTGGAGTAACATCTGACGTCAGGTCGAGGGGCGAGAGATGATCAAAGGCACCGAAATTTGAAAATCCTACGAATTCTTGAAGGTTTTTCCAGAGTGCGCTATAATCCGGTTTTACAACAAAAAAGTTGTTAGAAGTATTTTTTAATGAACTTGAATAACATTGGACTTTAAATTCAAAACTCGAGTGTAGGTATCATTGATTCTACGTTCTCAAAGAGTGCATTGCCGTTTTCAAATTTAAAATCGACCGACGATATAAATTTTGCTCATTTTGAAGCGCAATGTCGTGGCAGCTTTTGGAAATATTCGAGTTCGGATTGGCCTAAACTCTAAGTCAATGAGAAGGTTGAATAATGAAGGTTCGAGTAAATGTTCAAAACCCCATACCTCTGCAACTTCATTCACACCGATGAAGTTTTTGTATGAATCCAAATAGATTTTGGTTCAGTATATTTTTTAATACCACTCTGAGCGAGAAAAAGTCGTCAATACGAGCGTGAAACAAACGGTGGAACCTCGTGTCAATTTTCGTACTGAAAAGCAGCTTCAACAGTTTCTAACTACGCGTGGTTTCGTGGTGTCGAGTTTCGTATTCTGAGGTCACACCAGAGACAAATAAAATATGATTAGATCTGCCTGGAATTTGCTTTAGAGACCATCAATTACTGAGTACACGTCCTCCCCACTTCACTTGGATGCTTTCCGCGAACGACCACTCAATAAAACACAATACCTATCAACCTGATTGTACCTACATCATTTTTCGACACAAACTCAAATGAAGAACGTGACGTTTTTGTAATTCAATGATTTTAGCCGGTAGTAATTCCCTCGCTTGGCATCTATGCTGATGTTCGAGTTAATGAATTTCGCATCAGATCCACTCAAGGATGAGGTCAGAAGAGGTCAGTAGGTGAATTGAGAGTTATTATGGGACCTCCCGGCATGACGGCTCCATTAGATTTGCCATCCGTACAACCGACGGTCCCGTGTTTTGTGTGACAGATTGCAAAACTCAAATCTTGTCATACATTTCGTGTCGTATTATTTTTTTAAATTGTATTGGGTGAATAATGAAAATTTCCCACCCCTAGTCGTAATAGTTTGGCATATTTATAATAGAATGTTTAACCTTCGGGCACTTGCGGGTCTTGGGCGAAGTAGATCGCCAGCGGGGGGTTCGTGGTGCCGCCCACACGGTATCAACAACTTTTTCTATGATTTGGGATGTTCGTAGTTTTGCGCTAAAGTTAGTATACCTCCGGATTTGGCATTAAACTTAGCCTAAAGGCCAAAAATGGTCAAGCTAAAGGTTGAGGATAATGTAAAACGTAATCCAATTTAGAAAAAAAAAGAAAAAAAAAATCAGCCATCACCAACCCTTAGATTAGAAATATAGCTACAAATACATTAGGTATTTGTATACCCAACCGGTTTTGCCTACGAAAATGTCGAAAGCGGTCATTTCATCTTCACCCTCTGAGAAAGTGACAGGAAGAATGTCTCCTTCATCTCCTGAGTAATCGGCGTCACTATCAGAGTGATCATCGTGTATTATAACTTCGGCTTCCGCCTCATTCTCACCACTGAAGTTGAAAACGCGAGAATGATCTTGGCAAGAATTGTCCTCGGCTTCTTCCACAGCTTGCAAAACGCTCAAGCTCTCGGGATCACTCTTCGTCCACCATTAGCCATTTCGGCAGATCAGCAAACAAAAACATAGATCACAGGTTCCCGTGCCGACTTCATACTTGGACTATTTAGCACTGGCGGGTGATAAGAACATAAGAGAAGAAGAAAGAAGTACAGAGACATGTTATGATAGTTGCTTAAAAGATACCTGAGCGTTAATTACCGGAAATAACTAACTAGGGCGTAATCATGATTTTGACTGGGAAGCGGCACGGAGTGCGGCCAGTGCCCGAGGATTAAATAGAGATTGGCGAATGTGTCCAATTTATTAATTTGTCTGAAAGCTGTACACGAAAAATCAATCATCTGTCTATCAAGTATTGGAATATTTTCTGGAATCAATCTAAATATTTGTTTTATGCAATATTTATTTAGTTTGACTAAACGCGATTTACTGCCTAAATGTGAAGCACAGAAATTTCTCCTTAGGTCTCGCGTAGCAATAAAAGTTTGTTTGAAGAACTGATGGTGAGTCAATTTACAATATGGTGGTTCAGTTTGGCGTCGTACAACAAACACAACGGCTCCCGAGGACTAACGCCAATGCCACTAATGCCACTCTGACCTCATACAATCAGATTAGATACCTTTTACTGGAGCCGAAACTGCTACTCTGACTCACCGACTTTCATACTGCAAATTGTGCAGTAGGTACATATCACGTTCTCAATTGGGCATTTCAAGGTGAATGCAACTATCACTGTATTATCAGCCGGAGTCTGAATGTTTGTTCGATTTTTTTTTCTTCTCTTTCATATAATGATAATGTGAGCTCACGTTTAGCACACAAATGTCACAATTTTATGGCGGAAACAGCCTTCACGAGGTATTATAGTTACACAAGATGTACCGAATCACTCATTTGTGACTCGGTTGAGGATTTCCTTTGTCGAGATACGAACCCGTAATCTAAGAAACACATTCTCACATACCACGCCGTAGCTAATTAGAATCTACTACTCGTACCTACCTCAACTAAACGCCATTCAAACTAATAATCATAATTATTGTGAGTGTTCATGACTCACTGGTTGTATTCCATAAAATTACAATACACTTCTGAGTAATATACAGGAGTGACGAATAATTGTTTCTGTTAATCTGCATCAAAATTGTAGTGAAATCCCTCCTGAACGAGTCTCCTAGCTCTATCTTTTTTTCGACTAAACCCGACCTTAGGTCATATTTATATAGTGATTATAATCACTATTTCTCAACTTGTGCGCCACTCATTTCCATTTTTCATCTCATTTTCGGATTCAACATTGAATTTCCTATAATAATAAATCATTTTTAGTAGTTATTTAACTCTAACTCTATTACAATAAAACGTTTTTAGAATTTTCATGAATTTTCAAAAATTACCCTGTTTGACAAAATTGGTCAAAATTGGTCTGTCAACTTTTACAAAAACTCAGGTTTAAAATCTGTTGTTGAATCAGTTTTAATAATTGCGGTTTTCTTTGGTCTATCATCACTGAGCTAGTGCTGAAAACACGATTAGTGAAGGAAGCGAAGGGGACTGGACGAAGCGCACTTGCTTGTCACAATTATTTATTAACAAAATCGTTTTGGGATGGACGGCACCAACGGAAAATAAACCTGCCTTGAAATTCCAGTGAGCACAATCAGTATAGCTAATAGTAATAGTGTCCTTATTTATAGCTAATCGTAATAACTAATTCAATGCAACAGGTATGTTTAAAATTGGACTCCACAGCTCATAGTCAAGACAAAGTTCCCTCCATTTATGATTGACGATCTTTTGGCTTATTATTTTCAATAACGAACCATTCGAAACGACCAAGTATTTATCAACTTTAAAATTTTCCCTTAATATTGTGAAACCCCTACAAAAATCTTCCATTTTCGAGCTTAATAGAGTAAATAATTTGTACATTACGACAGACAGACGTGCTGGGGTGGTGAGAACTTTCTCGAACTCATATTCCACCTGCGTTCTGTTCACAGCGGTTTTTTCAACTAAGTTGTCAGTAGTTACGAATCAGGAGACGAAGAACATCATCATACGAACCAACTGACGGTGTCTTCAATTGAATGATTGAAGGATCGTGAGTTGGACGAGATGAGAGGCCGTAATTATGGGCAATTCACCAGTTCCTGTGCACGCAGCTCGAGAGGTTGAAATTAAACTTGAATTCGTAGATTCCGATTAGATTGGAAGAGGTGAAGAATTCAGGTTGATAGCCGTTATAGAAGTAGCACACGTTCAGTCTGCTCCATGAGCATCCCTTCGAGGGCGAGCCCTGGGCGGTTGTCGGATGAGACGTAACCTTCAATTTGTTCCTACCTTTCTGTGATTTTATGTTGATCACGCTGCTTACCTAATTTGTTTCTGAAACCTACTCCTTAGTCCTCAATCAGAACATCTAGGAATAACAGTTTTCTAACTTGGGAGAAAAATTAACGTTTTATTTGGACATCGTAGTAAATACGTGAGTCCTTGCCGCAACTGACGCAACTTTGACGCTTTATTTGAACATTGGGAAGATCTCGTATTGGACAATTTCCTTGAACGCTTATGTGCGTACATAAAACACGGAAATAGCGCCGAATCGGGAATGCATTCCTTCCTTGATTTTTATGACTCATTTGGAAATCGGAATTTCAAAAATGAAAGCGGGAAAGAAGTGTGATTATGAAATAATATAAACGAACGCTGATTATTTGATTGGCATCGGCATCGCAGACATTTCAGTCGTAGCCACACGTCCATCTTGCAATCTCAGCGCGGTAGCGGAGCTTTCTAAGTTATTGCGTCACCTGGAAAACTCGCGAAAACTTCAAATTGTCCAAATTGTCAGATGAATTTATTTTGATCGAAAAACGCTTTAACCCACGATATTGTTCAGTGGATTTTAAATCGTATTCCCGTAACGAGCAATTATAAACGATAATTATCGTTTATACGAATATTTTCCAGAAATGTTAAATTTTCCTGTTTAAGTGTTCCGTTAAACGTCGTTTAACCAAACACGTCGGAAAGAAAGGTATTGTTTTTAAAGTGGTTATTATCATCAATCTAACTACTGTACAACGTACTCCTGTACAACTGGAATTCTCAACACGCAACCTACTTGATTTCGAAAATACGTTCGTTGAAGAACCAACGTGGATATCGCGGGCACGTTCTGAGTAAATTAATAATTGGTTTGATTAATTATTGTAGAGAGTTTCCTGGATCCAAAGAGGTGGATTGAGAGCTCGGGCTTTGTTCCATCGAAATTACATAATGAAGCCACCGGTGTCAGCGGACAAATGTACCCACCTACCCAGGGTATTTCTGTCCTAGGCCAAATGTACCCACCCAAAACGGGGTAGGGTACTTCTGGCCTAGGACAAAAGTACCCACCTACACTGGGTAGTTCTGTCCTAGGACAAATGTACCCACCTAAAATGGGGTAGGGTACTTCTGGCCTAGGACAAAAGTACCCCCCTACACTGGGTAGTTCTGTCCTAGGACAAATGTACCCACCTAAAATGGGGTAGGGTACTTCTGGCCTAGGACAAAAGTACCCCCCTACACTGGGTAGTTCTGTCCTAGGACAAATGTACCCACCCAAAACGGGGTAGGGTACTTCTGTCCTAGGACAAAAGTACCCACCTACACTGGGTAGTTCTGTCCTAGGACAAATGTACCCACCCAAAACGGGGTGGGTACTTCTGTCCTAGGACAAATGTACCCACCTAAAATGGGGTAGGGTACTTCTGGCCTAGGACAAAAGTACCCCCCTACAGTGGGTAGTTCTGTCCTAGGACAAATGTACCCACCCAAAACGGGGTAGGGTACTTCTGTCCTAGGACAAATGTACCCACCTAAAATGGGGTAGGGTACTTCTGGCCTAGGACAAAAGTACCCCCCTACACTGGGTAGTTATGTCCTAGGACAAATGTACCCACCCAAAACGGGGTAGGGTACTTCTGTCCTAGGACAAAAGTACCCACCTACACTGGGTAGTTCTGTCCTAGGACAAATGTACCCACCCAAAACGGGGTGGGTACTTCTGTCCTAGGACAAATGTACCCACCTAAAATGGGGTAGGGTACTTCTGGCCTAGGACAAAAGTACCCCCCTACACTGGGTAGTTCTGTCCTAGGACAAATGTACCCACCCAAAACGGGGTAGGGTACTTCTGTCCTAGGACAAATGTACCCACCTAAAATGGGGTAGGGTACTTCTGGCCTAGGACAAAAGTACCCCCCTACACTGGGTAGTTCTGTCCTAGGACAAATGTACCCACCCAAAACGGGGTAGGGTACTTCTGTCCTAGGACAAATGTACCCACCTAAAATGGGGTAGGGTACTTCTGGCCTAGGACAAAAGTACCCCCTACAGTGGGTAGTTCTGTCCTAGGACAAATGTACCCACCCAAAACGGGGTGGGTACTTCTGTCCTAGGACAAATGTACCCACCTAAAATGGGGTAGGGTACTTCTGGCCTAGGACAAAAGTACCCCCCTACAGTGGGTAGTTCTGTCCTAGGACAAATGTACCCACCTAAAACGGGGTGGGTACTTCTGTCCTAGGACAAATGTACCCACCTAAAATGGGGTAGGGTACTTCTGGCCTAGGACAAAAGTACCCCCCTACACTGGGTAGTTCTGTCCTAGGACAAATGTACCCACCCAAAACGGGGTAGGGTACTTCTGTCCTAGGACAAAAGTACCCCCCTACACTGGGTAGTTCTGTCCTAGGACAAATGTACCCACCCAAAACGGGGTAGGGTACTTCTGTCCTAGGACAAAAGTACCCACCTACACTGGGTAGTTCTGTCCTAGGACAAATGTACCCACCCAAAACGGGGTGGGTACTTCTGTCCTAGGACAAATGTACCCACCTAAAATGGGGTAGGGTACTTCTGGCCTAGGACAAAAGTACCCCCCTACAGTGGGTAGTTCTGTCCTAGGACAAATGTACCCACCCAAAACGGGGTAGGGTACTTCTGTCCTAGGACAAATGTACCCACCTAAAATGGGGTAGGGTACTTCTGGCCTAGGACAAAAGTACCCCCCTACACTGGGTAGTTCTGTCCTAGGACAAAAGTACCCCCCTACATTGGGTAGTTCTGTCCTAGGACAAATGTACCCACCCCAAACGGGGTAGGGTACTTCTGTCCTAGGACAAATGTACCCACCTAAAATGGGGTAGGGTACTTCTGGCCTAGGACAAAAGTACCCCCCTACACTGGGTAGTTCTGTCCTAGGACAAATGTACCCACCCAAAACGGGGTAGGGTACTTCTGTCCTAGGACAAAAGTACCCACCTACACTGGGTAGTTCTGTCCTAGGACAAATGTACCCACCCAAAACGGGGTGGGTACTTCTGTCCTAGGACAAATGTACCCACCTAAAATGGGGTAGGGTACTTCTGGCCTAGGACAAAAGTACCCCCCTACAGTGGGTAGTTCTGTCCTAGGACAAATGTACCCACCCAAAACGGGGTAGGGTACTTCTGTCCTAGGACAAATGTACCCACCTAAAATGGGGTAGGGTACTTCTGGCCTAGGACAAAAGTACCCCCCTACACTGGGTAGTTCTGTCCTAGGACAAATGTACCCACCCAAAACGGGGTAGGGTACTTCTGTCCTAGGACAAATGTACCCACCTAAAATGGGGTAGGGTACTTCTGGCCTAGGACAAAAGTACCCCCCTACACTGGGTAGTTCTGTCCTAGGACAAAAGTACCCCCCTACAGTGGGTAGTTCTGTCCTAGGACAAATGTACCCACCCCAAACGGGGTAGGGTACTTCTGTCCTAGGACAAATGTACCCACCTAAAATGGGGTAGGGTACTTCTGGCCTAGGACAAAAGTACCCCCCTACACTGGGTAGTTCTGTCCTAGGACAAATGTACCCACCCAAAACGGGGTAGGGTACTTCTGTCCTAGGACAAAAGTACCCACCTACACTGGGTAGTTCTGTCCTAGGACAAATGTACCCACCCAAAACGGGGTGGGTACTTCTGTCCTAGGACAAAAGTACCCACCTACACTGGGTAGTTCTGTCCTAGGACAAATGTACCCACCCAAAACGGGGTGGGTACTTCTGTCCTAGGACAAATGTACCCACCTAAAATGGGGTAGGGTACTTCTGGCCTAGGACAAAAGTACCCCCCTACAGTGGGTAGTTCTGTCCTAGGACAAATGTACCCACCCAAAACGGGGTAGGGTACTTCTGTCCTAGGACAAATGTACCCACCTAAAATGGGGTAGGGTACTTCTGGCCTAGGACAAAAGTACCCCCCTACACTGGGTAGTTCTGTCCTAGGACAAAAGTACCCCCCTACAGTGGGTAGTTCTGTCCTAGGACAAATGTACCCACCCAAAACGGGGTAGGGTACTTCTGTCCTAGGACAAATGTACCCACCTAAAATGGGGTAGGGTACTTCTGGCCTAGGACAAACGTACTCCCCTACACTGGGTAGTTCTGTCCTAGGACAAATGTACCCACCCAAAACGGGGTAGGGTACTTCTGTCCTAGGACAAATGTACCCACCTAAAATGGGGTAGGGTACTTCTGGCCTAGGACAAAAGTACCCCCTACAGTGGGTAGTTCTGTCCTAGGACAAATGTACCCACCCAAAACGGGGTGGGTACTTCTGTCCTAGGACAAATGTACCCACCTAAAATGGGGTAGGGTACTTCTGGCCTAGGACAAAAGTACCCCCCTACAGTGGGTAGTTCTGTCCTAGGACAAATGTACCCACCTAAAACGGGGTGGGTACTTCTGTCCTAGGACAAATGTACCCACCTAAAATGGGGTAGGGTACTTCTGGCCTAGGACAAAAGTACCCCCCTACAGTGGGTAGTTCTGTCCTAGGACAAATGTACCCACCATAAACGGGGTAGGGTACTTCTGTCCTAGGACAAATGTACCCACCTAAAATGGGGTAGGGTACTTCTGGCCTAGGACAAAAGTACCCACCTACACTGGGTAGTTCTGTCCTAGGACAAATGTACCCACCCAAAACGGGGTAGGGTACTTCTGTCCTAGGACAAATGTACCCACCCAAAACGGGGTAGGGTACTTCTGTCCTAGGACAAAAGTACCCACTTACACTGGGTAGTTCTGTCCTAGGACAAATGTACCCACCCAAAACAGGGTAGGGTACTTCTGTCCTAGGACAAAAGTACCCACCTACACTGGGTACTTCTGTCCTAGGACAAATGTACCCACTCAAAACGGGGTAGGGTACTTCTGTCCTAGGACAAATGTGCCCACCTAAAATGGGGTAGGGTACTTCTGGCCTAGGACAAAAGTACCCCCCTACACTGGGTAGTTCTGTCCTAGGACAAATGTACCCACCTAAAATGGGGTAGGGTACTTCTGGCCTAGGACAAAAGTACCCCCCTGCAGTGGGTAGTTCTGTCCTAGGACAAATGTACCCACCCAAAACGGGGTAGGGTACTTCTGTCCTAGGACAAATGTACCCACCTAAAATGGGGTAGGGTACTTCTGGCCTAGGACAAAAGTACCCACCCAAAACGGGGTTGGGTACTTCTGTCCTAGGACAAAAGTACCCACCTACACTGGGTAGTTCTGTCCTAGGACAAATGTACCCACCTAAAATGGGGTAGGGTACTTCTGGCCTAGGACAAAAGTACCCCCTACAGTGGGTAGTTCTGTCCTAGGACAAATGTACCCACCTAAAACGGAGTGGGTACTTCTGTCCTAGGACAAATGTACCCACCTAAAATGGGGTAGAGTACTTCTGGCCTAGGACAAAAGTACCCCCCTACAGTGGGTAGTTCTGTCCTAGGACAAATGTACCCACCTAAAACGGGGTGGGTACTTCTGTCCTAGGACAAATGTACCCACCTAAAATGGGGTAGGGTACTTCTGGCCTAGGACAAAAGTACCCCCCTACAGTGGGTAGTTCTGTCCTAGGACAAATGTACCCACCCAAAACGGGGTAGGGTACTTCTGTCCTAGGACAAATGTACCCACCTACACTGGGTAGTTCTGTCCTAGGACAAATGTACCCACCCAAAACGGGGTAGGGTACTTCTGTCCTAGGACAAAAGTACCCACCTACACTGGGTAGTTCTGTCCTAGGACAAATGTACCCACCTAAAATGGGGTAGGGTACTTCTGGCCTAGGACAAAAGTACCCACCCAAAACGGGGTTGGGTACTTCTGTCCTAGGACAAAAGTACCCACCTACACTGGGTAGTTCTGTCCTAGGACAAATGTACCCACCTAAAATGGGGTAGGGTACTTCTGGCCTAGGACAAAAGTACCCCCTACAGTGGGTAGTTCTGTCCTAGGACAAATGTACCCACCTAAAACGGGTTGGGTACTTCTGTCCTAGGACAAATGTACCCACCTAAAATGGGGTAGGGTACTTCTGGCCTAGGACAAAAGTACCCCCCTACAGTGGGTAGTTCTGTCCTAGGACAAATGTACCCACCCAAAACGGGGTAGGGTACTTCTGTCCTAGGACAAATGTACCCACCTAAAATGGTGTAGGGTACTTCTGGCCTAGGACAAAAGTACCCCCTACAGTGGGTAGTTCTGTCCTAGGACAAATGTACCCACCCAAAACGGGGTGGGTACTTCTGTCCTAGGACAAATGTACCCACCTAAAATGGGGTAGGGTACTTCTGGCCTAGGACAAAAGTACCCCCCTACAGTGGGTAGTTCTGTCCTAGGACAAATGTACCCACCTAAAATGGGGTAGGGTACTTCTGGCCTAGGACAAAAGTACCCACCTACACTGGGTAGTTCTGTCCTAGGCCAAATGTACCCACCTGAAATGGGGTGTATAACAATTATTCTAAAATTACAAAAATTCCACGTTTTGACGTTGAAAATAGTGTGTACGATCTCTACACTTTCATTTTTGCGCGATATTTCGCCCATGTTATATCCATTAATCCCTATCCTCTGAATATTCTTCGGGTTTACGTGGAATTACCTTTGCCCTTCACTAGTATGGGGTGTATAACAATTAATACACAATTACAACTGGTACACGTTTAGACGTTGAAAATAGTGTGTACGATCTCTACACTTTCATTTTTGCGCGATATTGCGCCCATGTTATATCCATTAATCCCTATCCTCTGAATATTCTTCGGGTTTACGTGGAATTACCTTTGCCCTTCACCTGTATGGGGTGTATAACAATTAATAGACAATTACAACTGGTACACGTTTAGACGTTGAAAATAGTGTGTACGATCTCTACACTTTCATTTTTGCGTGATATTTCGCCCTTGTTATATCCATTAATCCCTATCCTCCGAATATTCTTCGGGTTTACGTGGAATTACCTTTGCCCTTCGCCTGTATGGGGTGTATAACAATTATTCGAAAATTACAACAATTCCACGTTTTGACGTTGAAAATAGTGTGTACGATCTCTACACTTTCATTTTTGCGCGATATTTAGCCCATGTTATATCCATTAATCCCTATCCTCTGAATATTCTTCGGGTTTACGTGGAATTACCTTTGCCCTTCGCCTGTATGGGGTGTATAACAATTATTCTAAGTGGTATAACAAATTATTACAAGTCCAAGTTTGCAGTTCAACTTTATGGAGGTGTATAACAACTGAAAAATAACACATTTTTTTTAAAAACTCAAATTTGGATAACCAAATACCAAAATTATGCCAAGTACCTTTCCGGTACAGTCCATTATGATGTGGCAGTCATTTTCAGGAAAGTATCATTTCTACCCTTCTGTCTTCACTAAAAAATTCAACTTCACTTAACTCACGAAAGACGAGGACTGGCGACAACTGACAATACAATCAGAGGCCAGATTTGATGCGACATTGATGAAAATAATATTTATAAAATAATATTATTATAATATTATATTATAATATTATATAATAATATTATAAAATGAGATGGAAAGAGACGAATGTTAAAACTATCGATAGTTTTTGGAAAAACCATCGATACTATCGGAAACAAAAATTATCGATAGGTCAATAGCAGTAGTCTCCAATGTGAAAAAACAGATGAAGATCGTCTAGGTGTAATTTCATTGGTGTTTTGGGACAGGCAAACAAAACCGCATCGCTGTTGGTCCCCTCACCTGATGAAATAAGACAAGTGCAATAACACAAATTTTTTCCGCCATTTCATTGGAAACCTCGGACATTGATTCTCATCCCTAATCAGAACAGTTCTGATTTACTTATCTTTTCATTCAGAACCTGAATGATAGAGATGATTATTCAATTACAAAGGTAATTCCACGTAAACCCGAAGAATATTCAGAGGATAGGGATTAATGGATATAACAAAGGCGAAATATCGCGCAAAAATTAAAGTGTAGAGATCGTACACACTATTTTCAACGTCTAAACGTGTACCAGTTGTAATTGTATATTAATTGTTATACACCCCATACAGGTGAAGGGCAAAGGTAATTCCACGTAAACCCGAAGAATATTCAGAGGATAGGGATTAATGGATATAACATGGGCGAAATATCGCGCAAAAATGAAAGTGTAGAGATCGTACACACTATTTTCAACGTCAAAACGTGAAATTGTTGTAATTTTCCATTAATTGTTATACACCTCCACCCCTCCCTCGCCCAACCTAACCACCTGAACCTTATCTGTTGTCATGGTAAACACCCCCTCGACACTACAACCTACCCCTCCACACTATAACGACCCCAATCACGCATTTTTTTGATTAAAATAAAATGCAACAAGATTAACTAGAGCTGGCTATGTTGGTCTAGTGGTTAGAGCATCCGCCTACCATCAGGTCAACCAGGGTTCGATTCCCGGAGCCGGCTTCACAAAAAAGTATTCCTAATGACTCATCATATCTGTAAAGAATCAATTTAGGTTGATTCCTGTTCCCCAGATATTGCGTTGCAGCCAGTACGTTAATCTAGTGCGCAGATGGCATGGTTCCAGTGACCTTTGGGTCCCATACCCCCCTCAGATTATCTGAGAGATAGGGGTGTGTGCCACTAAAATGGTTAACAATACTGGGCTGTATACCAAAATCTGATCATTCAGTGGCTGGGATGACGGTAGATAACATGATGATTCAAATACGAGTACTTGATACCTCCCTCAGTTTATATGAAGAAACAAAGAAGAACAATTTATTTTTTAAATTGATTACTTACTTTTCTTTTTTACCCAGATGTATTGTTAAGGGGGGACATGTCTGTACAACAGAATATTACCAATACCGAAATAACCTTCAATTCCATAGCACGAAACGTACCTCACAACAAAAAAGTCGATATCACTAAAACCATATGATGTTCCAGACAGCTCCTTAGTATGAACATTGACAGTTCAACCGTTTCATTCTATATCGTCTTGACAGGTTGTGATCGGCTCATTGTGAACGAACAGTAGGTCGCACAAAGGTGCGGATGGTATCAAAAAAATTCTGAACAACAAACTGTAAGTAAATGTGAAGTAAAACCTACACCATTGTATACGAACATTAGTTTATTATCTTCGATAATGAACCATTGGAATCGCCCAAAGAACATTCAGAGGATAGGGATTAATGGATATATCATGGGCTAAATATCGCGCAAAAGTTAAAGTTTAGAGATCGTACACACTATTTTCAACGTCAAAACGTGGACTTGTTGTAATTTTCTATTAATTGTTATACACCTACATACACGTGAAGGGCAAACGTAATTCCACCTAAACCCGAAGAATATTGAGAGGATAGGGATTAATGGATATAAGAAAGGCGAAATATCGCGCAAAAATGAAAGTGTAGAGATCGTACACACTATTTTCAACGTCTAAACGTGTACCAGTTGTAATTGTATATTAATCGTTATACACCTACATACACGTAAAGGGCAAACGTAATTCCACCTAAACCCGAAGAATATTGAGAGGATAGGGATTAATGGATATAACAAAGGCGAAATATCGCGCAAAAATGAAAGTGTAGAGATCGTACACACTATTTTCAACGTCAAAACGTTGAATTGTTGTAATTTTCGAATAATTGTTATACACCCCATACAGGCGAAGGGCAAAGGTAATTCCACGTAAACCCGACGAATATTCAGAGGATAGGGATTAATGGATATAACATGGGCTAAATATCGCGCAAAAATGAAAGTGTAGAGATCGTACACACTATTTTCAACGTCAAAACGTGGAATTGTTGTAATTTTCGAATAATTGTTATACACCCCATACAGGCGAAGGGCAAAGGTAATTCCACGTAAACCCGAAGAATATTCAGAGGATAGGGATTAATGGATATAACATGGGCTAAATATCGCGCAAAAATGAAAGTGTAGAGATCGTACACACTATTTTCAACGTCAAAACGTGGAATTGTTGTAATTTTCGAATAATTGTTATACACCCCATACAGGCGAAGGGCAAAGGTAATTCCACGTCAACCCGAAGAATATTCAGAGGATAGGGATTAATGGATATAACATGGGCTAAATATCGCGCAAAAATGAAAGTGTAGAGATCGTACACACTATTTTCAACGTCAAAACGTGGAATTGTTGTAATTTTCTATTAATTGTTATACACCTACATACACGTAAAGGGCAAACGTAATTCCACCTAAACCCGAAGAATATTGAGAGGATAGGGATTAATGGATATAACAAAGGCGAAATATCGCGCAAAAATGAAAGTGTAGAGATCGTACACACTATTTTCAACGTCAAAACGTGGACTTGTTGTAATTTTCTATTAATTGTTATACACCTACATACACGTAAAGGGCAAACGTAATTCCACCTAAACCCGAAGAATATTGAGAGGATAGGGATTAATGGATATAACAAAGGCGAAATATCGCGCAAATATGAAAGTCCTAGGACAGAACTACCCACTGTAGGGGGGTACTTTTGTCCTAGGCCAGAAGTACCCTACCCCATTTTAGGTGGGTACATTTGTCCTAGGACAGAACTACCCAGTGTAGGTGGGTACTTTTGTCCTAGGCCAGAAGTACCCTACCCCGTTTTAGGTGGGTACATTTGTCCTAGGACAGAAGTACCCTACCCCGTTTTGGGTGGGTACATTTGTCCTAGGACAGAACTACCCACTGTAGGGGGGTACTTTTGTCCTAGGCCAGAAGTACCCTACCCCATTTTAGGTGGGTACATTTGTCCTAGGACAGAAGTACCCACCCCGTTTTGGGTGGGTACATTTGTCCTAGGACAGAACTACCCAGTGTAGGTGGGTACTTTTGTCCTAGGCCAGAAGTACCCTACCCCATTTTAGGTGGGTACATTTGTCCTAGGACAGAAGTACCCACCCCGTTTTGGGTGGGTACATTTGTCCTAGGACAGAACTACCCAGTGTAGGTGGGTACTTTTGTCCTAGGCCAGAAGTACCCTACCCCGTTTTAGGTGGGTACATTTGTCCTAGGACAGAAGTACCCTACCCCGTTTTGGGTGGGTACATTTGTCCTAGGACAGAACTACCCACTGTAGGGGGGTACTTTTGTCCTAGGCCAGAAGTACCCTACCCCATTTTAGGTGGGTACATTTGTCCTAGGACAGAAGTACCCACCCCGTTTTGGGTGGGTACATTTGTCCTAGGACATAACTACCCAGTGTAGGTGGGTACTTTTGTCCTAGGCCAGAAGTACCCTACCCCATTTTAGGTGGGTACATTTGTCCTAGGACAGAACAACCCACTGTAGGGGGGTACTTTTGTCCTAGGCCAGAAGTACCCTACCCCATTTTAGGTGGGTACATTTGTCCTAGGACAGAAGTACCCACCCCGTTTTGGGTGGGTACATTTGTCCTAGGACAGAACTACCCAGTGTAGGTGGGTACTTTTGTCCTAGGCCAGAAGTACCCTACCCCGTTTTGGGTGGGTACATTTGTCCTAGGACAGAACTACCCACTGTAGGGGGGTACTTTTGTCCTAGGCCAGAAGTACCCTACCCCATTTTAGGTGGGTACATTTGTCCTAGGACAGAACTACCCACTGTAGGGGGGTACTTTTGTCCTAGGCCAGAAGTACCCTACCCCATTTTAGGTGGGTACATTTGTCCTAGGACAGAACTACCCACTGTAGGGGGGTACTTTTGTCCTAGGCCAGAAGTACCCTACCCCATTTTAGGTGGGTACATTTGTCCTAGGACAGAAGTACCCTACCCCGTTTTGGGTGGGTACATTTGTCCTAGGACAGAACTACCCACTGTAGGGGGGTACTTTTGTCCTAGGCCAGAAGTACCCTACCCCATTTTAGGTGGGTACATTTGTCCTAGGACAGAAGTACCCACCCCGTTTTGGGTGGGTACATTTGTCCTAGGACAGAACTACCCAGTGTAGGTGGGTACTTTTGTCCTAGGCCAGAAGTACCCTACCCCATTTTAGGTGGGTACATTTGTCCTAGGACAGAAGTACCCACCCCGTTTTGGGTGGGTACATTTGTCCTAGGACAGAACTACCCAGTGTAGGTGGGTACTTTTGTCCTAGGCCAGAAGTACCCTACCCCGTTTTAGGTGGGTACATTTGTCCTAGGACAGAAGTACCCTACCCCGTTTTGGGTGGGTACATTAGTCCTAGGACAGAACTACCCAGTGTAGGTGGGTACTTTTGTCCTAGGCCAGAAGTACCCTACCCCGTTTTAGGTGGGTACATTTGTCCTAGGACAGAAGTACCCTACCCCGTTTTGGGTGGGTACATTTGTCCTAGGACAGAACTACCCACTGTAGGGGGGTACTTTTGTCCTAGGCCAGAAGTACCCTACCCCATTTTAGGTGGGTACATTTGTCCTAGGACAGAAGTACCCACCCCGTTTTGGGTGGGTACATTTGTCCTAGGACAGAACTACCCAGTGTAGGTGGGTACTTTTGTCCTAGGCCAGAAGTACCCTACCCCGTTTTGGGTGGGTACATTTGTCCTAGGACAGAACTACCCACTGTAGGGGGGTACTTTTGTCCTAGGCCAGAAGTACCCTACCCCATTTTAGGTGGGTACATTTGTCCTAGGACAGAACTACCCACTGTAGGGGGGTACTTTTGTCCTAGGCCAGAAGTACCCTACCCCATTTTAGGTGGGTACATTTGTCCTAGGACAGAACTACCCACTGTAGGGGGGTACTTTTGTCCTAGGCCAGAAGTACCCTACCCCATTTTAGGTGGGTACATTTGTCCTAGGACAGAAGTACCCACCCCGTTTTGGGTGGGTACATTTGTCCTAGGACAGAACTACCCAGTGTAGGTGGGTACTTTTGTCCTAGGCCAGAAGTACCCTACCCCGTTTTAGGTGGGTACATTTGTCCTAGGACAGAAGTACCCTACCCCGTTTTGGGTGGGTACATTTGTCCTAGGACAGAACTACCCACTGTAGGGGGGTACTTTTGTCCTAGGCCAGAAGTACCCTACCCCATTTTAGGTGGGTACATTTGTCCTAGGACAGAAGTACCCACCCCGTTTTGGGTGGGTACATTTGTCCTAGGACAGAACTACCCAGTGTAGGTGGGTACTTTTGTCCTAGGCCAGAAGTACCCTACCCCGTTTTAGGTGGGTACATTTGTCCTAGGACAGAAGTACCCTACCCCGTTTTGGGTGGGTACATTAGTCCTAGGACAGAACTACCCACTGTAGGGGGGTACTTTTGTCCTAGGCCAGAAGTACCCTACCCCATTTTAGGTGGGTACATTTGTCCTAGGACAGAAGTACCCACCCCGTTTTGGGTGGGTACATTTGTCCTAGGACAGAACTACCCAGTGTAGGTGGGTACTTTTGTCCTAGGCCAGAAGTACCCTACCCCATTTTAGGTGGGTACATTTGTCCTAGGACAGAAGTACCCACCCCGTTTTGGGTGGGTACATTTGTCCTAGGACAGAACTACCCAGTGTAGGTGGGTACTTTTGTCCTAGGCCAGAAGTACCCTACCCCGTTTTAGGTGGGTACATTTGTCCTAGGACAGAAGTACCCTACCCCGTTTTGGGTGGGTACATTTGTCCTAGGACAGAACTACCCACTGTAGGGGGGTACTTTTGTCCTAGGCCAGAAGTACCCTACCCCATTTTAGGTGGGTACATTTGTCCTAGGACAGAAGTACCCTACCCCGTTTTGGGTGGGTACATTTGTCCTAGGACAGAACTACCCACTGTAGGGGGGTACTTTTGTCCTAGGCCAGAAGTACCCTACCCCATTTTAGGTGGGTACATTTGTCCTAGGACAGAACTACCCACTGTAGGGGGGTACTTTTGTCCTAGGCCAGAAGTACCCTACCCCATTTTAGGTGGGTACATTTGTCCTAGGACAGAACTACCCACTGTAGGGGGGTACTTTTGTCCTAGGCCAGAAGTACCCTACCCCATTTTAGGTGGTACATTTGTCCTAGGACAGAAGTACCCACCCCGTTTTGGGTGGGTACATTTGTCCTAGGACAGAACTACCCAGTGTAGGTGGGTACTTTTGTCCTAGGCCAGAAGTACCCTACCCCGTTTTGGGTGGGTACATTTGTCCTAGGACAGAACTACCCAGTGTAGGTGGGTACTTTTGTCCTAGGCCAGAAGTACCCTACCCCGTTTTGGGTGGGTACATTTGGCCTAGGACAGAACTACCCAGGGTAGTTTGGTCCTAGGACAGAAATACCCTGGGTAGGTGGGTACTTTCGTCCGACTACACCGGGTCTATCACATTCAATCGAATACATTAGTCACTCCTGTATACGTGCGTTAGAAACAGATGTTAGAAGTTGTGTACAGATCCGTATCACTGCCAGTCTCGTTCCGACTAAGTCATCAATTACTTATGTATACGATTACCTTCAATCACACAAGTAATAATTTGAATAGCTCATCAGGTCATAGCACAGTCAGTCATGTCCTTATTTGTACACATCATAGGTACTCCTGAATTCGATCTACTAACCTTCACTTTCTCTTCCAAGATTTTTTCTGTAACATTCTAGAATCACGCTGATGCATACATTCTGGTAAAATTGAGCAAGCGGATATTTTGATCGCAAAAATCTTGTTTTTCAAGTTGTATTATCATTTTGACTGGAGATTTTTGGAGCCTTTGGATAAAACAGTTGGCTACAAATATCCTGATCAGTATTAACTCAATTTATGGTTTTTACGAAGCTATTAATAATAATAGGATGCTTTAGTTTTCAAAAATACAGGGTGCATGGGCAATTGTCAAGTTATACTTACAGAATCCGATAACAAGGAATCAAGATAATGCTTTATTCAGGCAGTAATACTAGCTAGTCAGCCATACAGAATCCCATAACAAGAAATCAAGATAATTCGATATTCAGGCAGTCATACTAGCTAGGATGAGAGTGGAGGGATGAAAACAACATTAACAAATTCCACTGAACAACAAATTATGATTAATATAAAAATGAACACATATAAAATAATATTTAATATAATATATTCAATATAATATTCACTTTTATTGATTATATATTATATTTTGTATATACAAAAATATAATATATAATCAATGAAGTATATAATTTATAATAACCAAGACTAGAGTTGAATAATGTACCTACCTTAAACCTAACATTAACCGATTGCAGCGGTGTGAAAAATTCGAATCAATAGAATTCGATGAATGACTCTGATTCAGGAGAAAGTCCTCTACGAGGGAACTTTGCTGGATTTTTTAAATTTTCAACATGGAAATTTACAATATTCCAAATTCACCAAATCTGTCGAAAAACAGGCGGAATCGCCGTTTTCTCCGATTTTATATAGTTGGTACGAGCCATTAAATGATCCATATATCAATAGTATATTTCTAGTACATACTTCCCTAATATTATCCAAGTAATCATCAAAGTCATACGGAGCCATGGAAAGAGTTTTATTTACTTATACAAAGTTGTCGGAAAGTTGTAATGAGAAGTAATCATTGCTCATAAATTATGGCTTTTCTCATCGACGATTTAAAACTCTGATTCTTCCTATATCATCTTGAATCTCATGATCACTGTATTGTACTCGTAGTACAATTTGGAATCTTGTATTTCGTAATTTATTCTCATTATTCTACATCAACTCTGTTTTTATTATTTTTAAAATTCTTGAATAATATAATATGTACCTAATTTATTATTTTGTCTTGCAGATTTGATGATCACAGTGACATAAGGAGCGAAACGACAACGGCGAACGAACCATATTCATCTCGGTAACTTGACAAAATTATTTAATGTTTAACTATTTGAGTTCTGGAGGGAAATAATTCGAGTTTCCAACATCGTTTATTTTGATCATCTGACGCGTATTTCCGTTGTATATTAGCCACTACATCTAGATGTAGCACAAATTTCACCCGGACTTACGTTTAGGCTTAAAGTCAAGATACTGGACGTTTTGGTTAAATTACGTTTCAGAGTTTGGTATATGAAATAATACGAGTAGTGAAATAATTATAATGTTTTATTCCTGTTCTAGGATGTTCAAGTAGGATATCCTATGCCGCACATTAGACAAAATGGTCAAAAAAATATTTTTCATCGCGTTACTATGTCAAAGTTATGAACCCCCATAAAAATTTTGAAATTTAGTGCTACACAAAAGCTCCCTTTTCCTCCGTGATCGGGAAGGTCTTTTCTCAAACTAGCCATTGTAAAGTCAAGATTAGAATGAAAATTATCTGTATTTACCGGCGTTTGCGGTAGTAACACCGTAAAGAACTTAAGGATCTGGAGAGCTTTAATCCTACAAGAGCGGAAGGGCATGATTAGACAACACACTTCGTTTACGCAACAGTCTTTTATGGGTTTTAATACTTGATAAACTTCTAGAAGCTCTTTTATTTCGAAATCAGTTTCATTACAAACGTTCATTAGCCATGAACTACGTGAAATTCAAATACAGCGATTTGTGTGAGTCTTTGTAGAGTATTATACGAAAAGCCTAACTGTTTTAGTTTAATATAGCTGTCAGTATACTCGTATATTGAGTGTAATGTAAAACAGTTAGGCTTTTCCTGGCCAATCCCAAATTTTCAGATGACTTGAACATGATAAAAAGTTTCCTAAATTGTCCTTAAATTATTTCTCTTTCTTTGGGATAATGATAAAAAACCGTTAAACTTGAACACTTTCACCAACCACTTGTTTTATCGAAATTTCCATCTTCAACTTATTCCATTCCAGTTTCGTTTTTGGTTACGATAATAACTGTACAACCATCGGACACGTTTTTTTTTTTCGGTGGATATAAATTGGACCACACATTTTTAAAAAAATAAAAAGTGATCAATGATTGTTCGCTTTGAAGAGAATGTCCGAAGTTGGCTCTCCGTTAGTTTGAAAAAGAATGGGATGAAAACAAAATTATTGATATGATACTTGGGACAGTTAAGGTAATGACATTTTCAGGGTTCAAACTTTTGAATGACTAGCGCAATAGAGTAAGGGTAAGGGTTATTGCATGCATGCTAATGGCTTATTGAATATATGATAATGGCCAAACTACTAAATGAAGCATCCTGGGAGGGTCAACTACGTAACAGACTTGTTTATACTGCTACCAACAGTGGCTGATGGCCAACAACTACAGTGAATTCTTTGACTTAGTGGATGATTTTGATGGGTATCCCTCATTTGAATGTCGTTTCTTTACTATTTTGTTTGGTTTGTTGATTGTTCAACATGAAAATCACCGACATATTTGTTGATTAGCTCCTAAATAATTTGTCACGTATGATATTGTGGCCTCGACGGAGGACGCCCGACGATGATTGATTGTGCCCTAGACCCGCAGCACTCCTGGTGTCTACTTATCAACCTCGTCCTTCGTTGCATCCTCTTCTACTTGTTAGACGTTCATACCTACTGCAGGTCGTCCCTATCCCGCCTTGCCAACCTCCAAGACAACCTCTGGGGCTCGGAACTAATACTGTTGTCAGTTGCACAACTCTCTTCATTAATTCAGCCCTGCACGCGCTTTCGGGGCTCATTAGGCCGTTTTCAGGGCGCGTCGAAACGGCACCAAATTTCGACACGCCTTACAGTCGTTTTTGGTTCCCCGTGCTTGAACCTCTCCTAGCGAACGTAACGTCCGTCCGCCATCACTAAACCCAAATGTCTTTCACATCGTTTGTTTTCTCAATGAACCCAATCACCTGTTTTATTCTTATTAACTGCTAATCGTGGGTTGCGTTGAAAAAGTGATCAAGTCTACTTTTTGCGGAAATTGAGTTTTTGCCATCGCCGAGTTCGTCAAGAACCCAAATGTCTACAAGATAGAATCGTTAACTCTTGCATTATGACTATGCATAATATGACTTATGCATATTATAATATTATGGTACCTTATGCGTATTATGGTATTATGCATATTATGGCACCTTAATTGAGTCCTAATGCAAGATTTGACGATACTGCCTTGTAGGTGAGTTCTTGACGAACCCGGTGATGCCACGCAACCGACGAAATTCTGTCTCAACGTTTCATTCTTTTTTGTATATATTGTGTAATTGTGTAACTACGATATTCTTGCGAACGCTCAGTAGACGTTCTTTTTTGTTTTCCTCTAGGCATTTTATTAATCACTTTTAACTATCTTATTAAATGTCTAAGATTTACCTGTCTTATAAGCTACATATATAGCGTACCCGGCTGAAGCAGAATTGATGTTGAGGAGTCGTTGTTCTATACTTGGCTGATACTTCTAATAATCTGAATGGAGTTTCTGATACTCTGCTGAGACTTCCTATTGAATTCGTTCACTCTCTAATTTACGTTAATATTGAACAATATTGAAACTGAGTAAGAAATTACTCACTACTCAGACCAGGAGAATATCAAAATAAATAGGGACACAACAATGTTTGGGGTTTACGGGAATAACAGTGAAGAAAGAACAGTGCCATAACGTGAGTACCTCAAAATTTAAAGCTAAGTAATTTAGTATGAGAACGAAAGGAAGGAGGTGGGGGAGCCTTCAAAACCAAGGTGGACAATTGTGGTGGAGTTGGTCCCCGATTTCTGATGAAGCGTGAAGGCCCACGGACAACCACTACGGAACCCCAACTAACAGCACATACCGCACAGAGAAAAACAGCGGAACATTTCTCAAATACAGTTATATATAGGAAACGGCAGTGGCAGTTACTTTGTTTTCAATCGCTTCGTGGCGTTTCAAAATGGACCGAACCCAGTTTTTTGTTCTCACAGTCTGATGTGAAATTGCGCCTGAAGAAACGTCCATTTTGTATTAATTTTCAATGATGAGGTATTAGCGAAAACCCCAAATTTTCCGAGTTGTGTTCACATACTGGTTTTAAAACATCCTTCAATGGCAAGGGACAAGAACATTAGGTATATTCTTGATCAATTTACTAAGGCGTTCAGAAATGATCCATAACCTCGGTCCAATACAAAGGGCTGAATAATAGAAAGTTGGCATGTTCGAAGCGCCATATGCCAGAAATTGTAACTGGAGAGGTCCAGGCTTTTGAAACTAAATTTGGGTAGATTTTGAATCAAGGAATGTTTAAAGAACACCTGGACCACTGTGCAAATTAGTTCACAACGAGGGTTCGAAGGCGCAACCGAAAGAAGAATCGTCAACATGACCGTAAATCTAACGGTAAAATTTCAGGCCAATTTTCATGATCGGGAACAGCCGATTCAGACAACAAAATTTGACAACAACATTTAATGATTCTACGATGTCGAGTTACTTGTTCTGGGATACTTCTCGTGTTCCTGAAAATAAGGAAATTTTGGATGTCTGTCGGTAGGAAGTCGTCTCTACAGCAATCTACAATAATTATTATTTCAGTGTAGTTTTGAGACTCGTACGAAATTGTGTTGAAAATTATGTTGGTGGAACGGAAACCAGTTACGTCCTGACCCTAATGCCACTTGACAAAAGACGTATTCCAGAAACCTGAGTTCTTCACAGTCACCTCCTCGTGCATGTCTGGACTAGCTCGCGAAACCCTAAAATTCGCGGAGTTTAGTGCTCCACACGTGGCTCAATGGCGTCACTGGAAAAGAGCCTGCGAACAATGAAGGGTTCAAATATTTTCAATACTGACAGCTAATTCATAGAAGCTTTGGAAGTGATTAGCCGTGGGATCATCTACCTCAAATATTAGTCGGAGGGGTGCTCCCCATTATATAAAAGCAACATAATGTGTGAGGTAGAGTATTATTTTGTCGAACCCAAGCTCTTCGAGTCCCCTGATAGTGGTGAGCATCGGTTCCGTGGAAGGATTCGTCCCTGGAGCAACCGTGATATTCAAATCTGGGACAACATCAGGAGACTATCACGGCCAAATGAACAAAAACAATTTCGAGAAATGGGTCACTGAAAAAATCATACCCAATTTATAACCTGCCAGTGTGTTCGTTATGGACAACGCACCATACCATGGAGTTAGGGTTGCCAACCATACTTTTTTTTAGAAGTATTGCACTTCTTTTTGATGATTTGTACTTTGTACTTTCTTAAGTAAGAAAAGTACGCTGAAATACTTCTTTTTTTCATCATCGAGCTTTCCAGAGACCCCAGATAAACGAAGACGCTCTCTATTCCGAAATGAAAGACTTTGGAGAAATGTTTGACGGTTTGGAAAAACTGGCTCAAAAAAATTTGACTCTCGCCAAAAAGTGGCAATACTTTCTCAAGGAAGGGTCCTTTCATGAGTGGACAAAGATTATCAGCTTTTGTTTGTCTCTTTCCGCCACTTCGACGTTCACCGAGAGAATGTTCTCGGTAATGAACGCGAAGTAGAGGGAAGAGAGAAACAGATCGTCGATCCATCTGATAAAACACGAGCTGATGATCTTTGCCAACATGAAAGAGACGCCTTTCTTCCTTCAAAACAAACTCAAACTTGTTGAAGTAGGCTACAAAAACGGTCGAGTTGTGATATGGAAATACCATACACGTACCTTAGATACTGGGATTGATGAGGTTGAAATCAACAGTAGACGAAGTAAAGGGGGGAAACGGGGTTTATTCATACAATTCAGTAGAATACTTTCAATAATAAGGGGACGGGAGGGAATCGACAGTAACTGACTCCTCTGTGTTCTGCTGTCTCTCTGAAGGAGAGGGGACGCGGGAGTGTAGGCAAGGGGGGCAGTGGGCGGTAGCTCCAACAGATCCTGAGTGACATTTTCATGTCACAGAGTACACTTTTAAATAAATATGCATTTGCTGTAATAACATTTTCTTTTATGAAATCGGTGTATTGAGTTGTTCACCAATAGCCAAGTATGGAAACGAAGTTGTAGAAATTGTTGATGAACAGTAGGTATTCTAGGTAGGTACCTAATAAGGTGCTGCTCATTCTGCTCATTTCCGCATGTTGAGGTGGTGATGATGAACCGAGGGATTCAAAATTTCGATTGAACTGTACTTTTTTTTCAATAATTTTCTGAAAAGTACTTCTTTTCTCCGAATAAAAGTTGCCACAAAATATGCCACCAACGTGTCCATGATGAGCTTTTTATACCTATAGCATTTCGATTTGTCGAGTCAAATATTGGTCAGGTTGAAGGTCCTCTTCATCTCAGATTAATAGCTCGAATTTCAGGACAAATCTTGTTTTTTCCAAGTTTTTTGACTCCTCAGATACGCGCTGGCGAGTTTTTTTTTTTTTTTTTTTTAGATCTACGTCCCAGTAAGTACCTTTTGCCACTCACCCGCAATGTTATTAGCAAACTCGGATCGTGATTTATGGTCTCGTTGAACGAGAAATCCTCCGTGTGTGGGGAAAGTCGAATGGGCCGGGCCCGCGACCCAAAGGCCCCGAGGTGAATGGGTCATTGACGACCCTCGAGCTCCGCAGCTGCAACCTGTTGCTCCTCCGGTCTGATCGCTTGCTTTCTGACCCCGATCTTCTCTCTGCGGACGGTCCGCTCAGGGTCAGGGCCAAATCTGTGTGTTCGGTTTATGTTGATGTCGTTTACTTCTCGTTGGCTCAAACCGTTCACCGAGACGGCCAAATATCGTCTTGTACAGGTGTCCTCACCACGTTGGAGAAATAAGTAAACTTCCATAATGGTAATAAATATTTAAAAAATCCACAGTCATTCACATGAATATAAGAGCAAATTTTAGAAGAAATTACTGGTTTCATGTAAAATGTCTCTATTTTACTGGTTTTTGTAGACGAATTTCGTTTCCATTTTTTGCCGAGTAACTTTATAAATTTTTCAACGCTGAACACGATGGTGAAGTCAGAATTCCGATACCTCATTCCGTTATCCGATTAGAGCAGAAGAACCATGAGGAACATCTCAAGTAACAACCACGTTTCTTAATCTTCAAAGTGCTCCAGTTTGAGAACTGAATAAGGCATCGCAAATCTGACTTCCGCACAGTGTTGAGCTTTTAAAAAAAACCTTTAAAATGAGGTAGGTACCTATCACTTGTCAGTCTGTTTCATTGTTGGGTACAACCTCTCCACCTCACTTGAAATGATATATATGATCTTCGGTGTCTTTTGGCAGTGACATCAGGATGCTCTGAAACGGATTGTAGTATAAAATATTTCAGAAATTCCAGTTTTAAACATTTTGGACTGAGAACAATACTTTCGATACTTCACTAAAAATCATGCCGGGAAACACGAGAGTATAACCGATAAAATCTCTTTACGAACACTCAAAATTCTCCATTACCCCTCGGCTATCCATGAAGAGTTAACTTCTCCACTTTTACTTTTTTGCAGTATATTCCAAATCGATATCAGTTCTACGCCAACTCAATGTATCGCGTATTCGAATTTCATGAACACTTGTACTATATTATAGCATTTTGAGGGTGAAGTGGCAACAAGGCCTACCTCAAATAGTACAGAACAACATGGCCTAACTGACATTTTTGCGTATATTGATTTTTTTTATTCAGCGGGATTCGACTTAAAATTAATTAAAATTATTCATCATCCCGTAAGTTGTCTGTATAGTACGACACTCGTATATTGGCACCCAGAAGTGTCCATAGTTGCAAACATTCACGTATATGTTCTCAAATTGTAGAAATAAACAGGTTTTTGTGTCTCCTGTAAATTTGTTAAAAAACACTTAGGTCATGTTGTACAGCACCATTTGAGGTAGGCCATGTTGACCAGCCCTATCTCAGGTAGGCCATGTTGTTCAGCCCACATAAGGCTTTGTTGCCACTTCACCCTCGATTTCCTAATTTAATTCGATATTTTCCTAATGGATTTGTACAATTTCCCTGTAAAATTATACCAGATGAACCTTACGTGAATTACAAATAAAACCAAAAGACAATAAACACTCATAGTATCTCTTCAGCCGATTGCATTAACTGTGATAAATATGTTCCTTCGTCTGCCAACGGCAGCTGCTGACGAACTCTTCTCTAAAATCCAACCAAAACTAAAATTCAAAATTCCCGCATGCAATAATTGCATAATTGCATTTGAAATTATTGCAAAATATATACCTGTTTCTGTTTTTTCTGTTGAGTAATTTTGTGAACCATTTTTGTTTGTAATGCAGCTATATTTCCGATGTGGGAATTTATTACGTGAATTTCCTTTATGTTAGGCAATACCACGTTATTATACGAGTAGAGCGCTATGGTTATTTACCATCGTTTATCCCTCCGATTCACATAATGTCCAAATCCGTTTTGAAAATGTCTAATTCTATTTGGGAAACATTTGGAACACATTTGAAAATACGAGTACTAATAATTAGTATTATTCTAATTGGATAGTGTTGGAACCCATTTGGAAAGAATCTGTTTCCTTTTGGATAATGTTCAATTCTATTTGGAGAATGTCGAATTCAACTTGGGAAATTTCTAATTCAAGTTAGAAATGTTATACCGCATATTATAATTGTTGAACTGTTTGGTTCTTTATCACACGAAAACTATCTTTTTAAAGTTTCGTTAGTATCTACGAAATGTGAGAGAAAGGCCCGTGATCCTTCGCCATCTTCTGATGTTGGGATAAGGGGCATCCTGTCGTGGGATCAGACCCTCAATTGATGTCGTGGTCGGAGAGACGTAGCTGTAAATGGGGACAGTGAGGTATATTATTGTTAAAAGCCAGATAGAACTTGTTTCTCCGGATGCGTCCTCCTTCATCAGTTTCAACAGACGACCTTGGAGGGTTACCATTACCCATTTACATTACCAGCCAGCAACGACCTACCGTTACCGTCAGTTGAACTGATGACTCGACGAAATGCTTCTCATGGTCGCCATTTACACTCAACTTTTCTCCGGTGATATTGGCGAGAAGAAGAAAATTTGGCCGCGATATTTTCGGTTGTCGATGGGCCACTAAAAAGTGCGGCATTCGTGAAACTGTGTCGTGAAACATATGCGGAGGTTTCTAACGCCTCACACCTTTGGGATCGACCAAGAAAAACGCTGGGAATTTTTCATGAATTATTTTCCCTATAGATTGCCCCTATGTCTTGATTGGTCTGAAGTCCCACGATCATGCTGACTTGGGATCGGGTCGAAGATGACTATTGGGACCACTTGACTGGTGATTTAGTGTCTAATAATATTACGAAAGCTCAACTGAGAACGACATATTTATGTTTCTTTCTACCACACTGTAACGTTAGATAATGTCTATATTATAGCACTTCCAAGTAAAATTCAACCATTTCCAAAGACTTATTAAAATGATTAAAAATTCGTAAGTTGGAAAAGGTCGAATTTAAATGGAAATAGTTGGATTTGAAATGGAAAAATTTGAATTTGACTTGGAAAAGCTACATAATAGTAGATAACCTATGGCTGTCATAGTTGGAATTCTTGCTTACTCAATTTTATTCATTCTTGCATGTTATAATAATTAGAATATGCAAGAATGAATATGCCTAATTATTAGGCTTTCATATTATTCAATTTCTAATTGCTAATAACGAAATCCGGAGTCGAAACGTTGGAATAACCATCTTATTTCATGACCGAACCTTTAGGGATAGAGAGCTTCTCTATATCAGCGGTTGATAAAAAAAATTCAATATCACTATAATATAGTTTATATCACTATAAAACTATATTATAGTTTTATGATATTATCATAAATCTCAGCAAAGCACAATAGCTTTGATGAGCTACATCACTTTACTTGAAATGACATCTTGAAACCCTCGGTTATGAGGGTTTGATAGTTTTAGAGGTGCCCATAATTTTGTCTCCTTTCATTACTTTTGCAACTACTGGAAAATATTTTATGGCTAATTATCTTCTCGTAGCATCGTTTCTTCGAACCAACTGCTATGAAGAGTAACGTACCTTCCGTTACACACGAAATGGATTATATTTTCTGCCGTCATTAAACAAGCAGGTTCAGATGCAGCCATAAACGCTGTTGAATCGACTCAGCCTATTAACTGTGCCAACCTTTCTGTTTCCACGCGCAGAACTAAAATGCAACGTGTACAAATTAAGGGGCCTCTTTCTAGTTCTGTATGAATTATTAAATTATATTGATGCCTCGGGCTGTTGCCTAAGGCAGCGAGGATTTCGTAATAGTGAAAGTGGTTTTAGTTACGATTCACTCGCCTAATAATCATACGGTTCATGTGCTATAAATGTGTTTACACAGTTTTTCACCATTTGTCATTGATTTTACTGAACTCACAAGAGCTTAAGTCACAGCTTGAGATTACAGTGTTGATGCCACCTGGAGAAGCAAAAAGCATAGTAGCAAAAATCATAGGTTATTTCTATGTTTAACCTGTTGGATTGAAAACGTCGTAATATTTGGGAATGATGAGGCTCTGGTAAGCTAAACATCGTAAATAGCTTCAGCTGGTTAAGTCATTGATGACAGAAGTGAGGAAGGAGAAGGCAGAGTAGAAACTACAATAACAACATGAACTAACTTGAAATCGACTCGACACAAACGAACCCAATTCCGTGAAACTTGGTCTCTCTCCCACGTTAACAGACTACAAACTGTGCTATACTTTGTACCATGAAATATTTCCTCATTTAAATTGAAGCGCTACTTCGGTTGGCTGCATTGGGCAGGCCCGCTAGTCATGCTCAGTGATACGGTCGTCCGCCATCATTTTTCCCGGAGCACATACGAAACCTTCACTTTCCATCTTCCTTCTCGTGTACTGGCTCTACCGTCTCGTAATACCTCTTCGATTTTATATTTGATCAGTGAGTTATTTCAATCTGTCATTGGAAGTTCGGCGGTGTACTAAAGGAAGCGATCATCGTGATTCTTAAGCAGATTGGTGAATTTGTCTCAGCTTTCTCCCAGCGGTATGTATTTCATCATACTCCTGGAACTTCCACCACGTGTTGATATTTTCCCGAGCAATTACTCAAATCAAGAATATATTCCTTTTTGCAGTCCATCTCTCCGGAATCGTTGAGGACAAGAGACATCTGCGATCACCGAAATTACGAGTACTACATACATCATCGCACTACCATACCTCTTCGTCAATCCCTCTACCGGTATGTTTCACGACTTTTCCAAAAGTTCAACGGAGCTCTCATTTGACGCGAGTAATATTATAACAGTTTATTCGTTGCAGTTTCAAGTCACGGATTGGGACTTACCAAGAAAGCACCTACTGGCGACTTCCGATCATTGTTTGGTGTCAAGTCTTCCAGTCTACGAGCCGATAAGTCCCTTTTCCTTTCCTGTTACCGTACGGCACCAATTTTCCCTTTATTTTTATTTGCTCGAGTACCGACAGATTTATTTGTGCAAAATCCGATCTCTTGCCGAGTCACACAATTTAATTTTTCCATTAAGAAATTTCATTTTATTTTATCTCAAGAAATTTTATTTTATCATATTGACTGTTTTCCCACAAGATTTGCGTTTATTAAATTTATTTTCAATTTAGAAGCGTATTTAAGTTATTGATTTTCTTCCTTTATCTCCTACAGAATAATCTTTGGTTATTTTAAATTTTCCTTCTTTGCCTTTGGGTTCATCCCCACTTTTCAATTCATTTTTCTGTTCCTTTTTGCACAAATAAATAAATGGCGCCCAACGTAAAGAATACTATCGTATAGTATACATGAGCATAGCTGAATATTTTTCCGAATTGCCGTACGGTAGCGCTAGGTAGGTAAAATATTACTATCTAGTTGTACCTACAATATTGCCCGTCGTAATTTTCAATACGTTTTTATACGATTTTCGTACTTAATTTGTAATTATGCCTGGAGACGGAGCAAAAAGTAAAACCACCTCTACTCCCGAGGTTGACGAAACTATCAAGAATTTACATACTAAATTAACTAATGAACGTGAAATGTTATTTGCTTGTCTACAACAGACGTTTGACAAATCACAAAACCTAACATCAAATAGAAGTGTCCTGGCATTTTCTGCCTCATACGATCGCCTAAATGCCATAGAAGCTAAGTTGGATCAATTTTGTGAAAAAGCCAATAATTATAATGTTGACATCCCTGATACCGATAAGCAACGGAGGTTGGACATTACTCAGTTCTATTGCAATGCCGTAGAATTAATTGATATTGCACGTTCTAATTATGTTAATGCAAAAAAGGTACATGTAACGAGCGATGAATGTCGAGCTGTAGGAACTGTTACCGCCGCTTCCTCCTCACAATTACCCAGAATTCCCCTTCCTACTTTCTCTGGCCGTATTGAGGAATGGACGGAGTTCCATTCTTTGTTTATTTCTCTGGTCGACCAGGAGCCCTCGTTGGCGGGGAACAATATAAAGAAGCTTCAATATTTACGATCCAGCCTAAGGGGTGACGCGCATGCGGTGATAGCCAGTTTTCCCTTAACTGCTGAGAGTTACCCGTTAGCTTTGGCGGCTTTGGTGTCTCGTTACCAAAACCGACGTCGGTTAGCCTCTCATTTTATGAATAGAATTCTAGAATTCAAACCCCTTCATAATCCGTCACATGCCGACTTTCAAAAATTCTTGAACGTCCACGACAACAATTGGATCTCCTTATCTAAGTTAGAGAACATAGATATTCTGGACTTCGTCAAGCTGCACATTTCTCTTGGACACTTAGACCCAGGTACTAGACGAGCGTTTGAACAAGAATATACCTCATCTACAATTCCTTCTCATCAGAACTTAATAGATTTTGTAACTGAAATGAGCCGTAGGGAAGAATTATTGAAACCCATTATATCGATTCGTTCTTCACGTCCAAAAGATTCCGAAACTACTTCTTCTTTTTCGTCTTCCACAATTCCGAAGAATTCCGACAGGATCCATGTATACCAGGTATCACATAAAGAAGCTAGTTCGGTTAATATGGGCACTAAATCTGTCAAATATATCCCACAAAATTCCAATCCCTCAACTTCTTGTCCAGAACCAGTCATTTCAAAGGATTCAAATGCCACAAGTAAGCCTCAGCTAGTATGTTGGAACTGTGGTGCCGACTCTCATACCTATGGTGATTGTCCAAAACCTAGAAGACGGTTTTGCTATCGTTGTGGATACGCGGGTGCGACTATCAGAACCTGTCCCTCCTGTACCACGGAAAACGACAACGGGAGCCGATCGTAAAGGTCCGGCCGACTCCCATTCATCAAGACCTCCCGTCGAAATCCTTATTACCAAAATTACCTGCTACCGAACTTCCGTCACTGATGTTACCTTCTACCTCTACGTCAATTGTAAACAGTTCCTCCCTATCATCTCAAGATTCTTCCATGGAAGAGAACGTACCGCTTTTGAGCATTTCTTCGTATCTTTGTACCTCATGTTTACCTTCTTCAACTTATCGCTCTTATTTGAATAATATTTCTTCTCGTCCTGCTCTGTTATCCCTTCCCTTAATATTTCTTCGATGCGATCAGGACGTGACGAGGTCAATATGCATCCACTCTCTCTATGACACTGGCTCCTCTCTTTCATTTATAGGGGAACAAGGTCTTCATCTTCTGGGACTCACTGAAGCTGATTTGAAGGACTCTCCTCGCTCGATTGTCGCCCAGATGGCCAACGGTACCCAAACGGTAATATTCAAGTCACATACCACGAAGTGTTACCTCGGTCCACAGATGATGGAATTCGAATTTTTGTTTTTGAATACGTTATCTTTTCCTATAGTTTTGGGTTTAAATTTCATCAGGAAAACCGGAATTATCACCGACCCGAGTAATAATACCTGGTCCCTTCCTGGATTACCTAATCAGAAATTTGAGTTCTCTGAATCACGTTCCTTCTCTCGAAATATAGATCCGTTACAAACTGTAAATTGCTGTAGTATCAAGGATCTTACAGATGCTCAACGTGAGGTTTTGAATCAGATAGTTGCTGAAGGATTGTCGACCTTGGAGAAATCTCCGGGTATTACCTCAAGGATTTCGCACGGTATTGATGTTGGCTCTTCTGTCCCCATAAAGCAGCGAGCTTACAACTACTCTCCCAAAGTATTGGAAGCGATGCATAAGGAACTGGATAGTATGCTCGAGAGTGGCATAGTAGAACCTAGTCACGCTCCTTGGAGCTCTCCAGTAGTCATGGTGCGCAAGGGTGACTCCTACAGATTCTGTATTGATTTTCGTAAAGTTAATGGGATTACAAAAAAGGACTCGTATCCAATGCCAAACATGAATACGTTGCTCGACAGTCTGCGACAGGCTGTTTACCTATCTAAGCTCGATTTAAAGCAGGCGTTTCTGCAAGTTCCCTTAGCTGACGAGTCCAGTCGTGACATAACCTCATTCATTGTTCCTGGTAGAGGTCTCTTCCGTTTCCGTTTCATGCCGTTTGGATGTACGAATTCTCCTGCAACTTTTCAGCGGCTAGCGGACTCCATATTCCTTGATATGTATCCCCAAGTTGTTGTTTTCTTGGATGACATTCTTTTATGTACATCGGATTTCACGCAACACTGTGAATTGCTTAAAGAAGTTTTCCGTCGGCTTTCAGCATCTGGCCTCAGGATCAACCCCGACAAGTGCGAGTTCGGCTGCAGCGAAGTCCGATACTTGGGCTATCGTGTGAACGTTGATGGCATCAGTGTCGATCCTGAAAAGGTGGAAGCTGTAACCAATTATCCTACTCCTTGCAACCTTGTGGAGCTTCGCCGATTTTTGGGGATGGCGGGTTGGTATCGGAGGTTTATTCCTGATTTTTCTACCATTATCGCACCCCTAACATCACTACTCAGTAAGAAGAAAACTTGGTGTTGGACTGATGATCAAAACACTGCCTTCAAGTTTCTTAAACGCTCCTTGACTTCAGCTCCGATTTTGGCTAGGCCAAACTTTGACCTGCCATTCATATTACAAACAGATGCCAGTCATTATGGAATTGGTTCAGCACTTGTCCAAATCCACGATGGTGTCGAGCGTGTTATTACTTATTGTTCGCGTTCTTTATCCAGTGCTGAGCGTAACTATTCCGTTACAGAAAAGGAATGCCTGGCAGTGATCTATGGTATTGAAAAGAACCGCCAATACCTTGAAGGTAGCAATTTTACGGTAATTACCGATCATTCCTGTTTAAAGTGGCTGCTGGAGCTGAAGAATCCCTCAGGGCGGCTGGCAAGATGGACCCTCCGGTTGCAGCCTTACCACTATAAAGTTGAATACCGTAAGGGAAAATTGAACTGCGTTGCTGACGCCCTTTCGAGGATTTCCACGCATGCAGATCTCAACGCTGTCAGTTCTTCTCTCTATTCTTCTGGTACCCCTGCAATGGGTCTGTCGCACGACGATTGGTACAAAAATAAAATTTACAGAGTAAGGGCCAATCCCGAGAATCATCCCGAGTGGAAGGTTGATGGCAACCACTTGTTCTTTTACAGAAAATCCTTCCTCAAGGCCGAACTAGAAGACCCCAGTGAAGATTGGAAGTTGGTCGTTCCCTGGAGTCAACGGGCTTCTATTCTTGCTGAATGCCATAATGAGCCACAGTCCGGACATTTGGGAATTGCTAAAACTCACTGGAGGGTCGGTCGACTATATTATTGGCCTGGAATGTACCAGGACATAGTTCGCTACATTCGCAGGTGTGATTTATGTCAACGGGTGAAACCATCTAATGTACCTCCTCGAGGATTGATGTTTCCACGTTATATAATCCATCCGTGGCACACTGTTTCGGCAGACATCATGGGACCCTTTCCCCGGAGCCCGTCAGGACACAAATATCTTCTTGTCTTTGAAGATCTGTTTACAAAATGGGTCGAGCTTGTTCCTCTACGAAATACCTTATCTTCCGCTATACTTGCAAAGTTCAGATCGACCATCTTGAATCGTTATGGGAGTCCTTCAGTCCTAATTACGGACAACGCTTCGAATTTTGTAAGTTCATCAGTACGTTCCATGGCACAGGCATACAACATAGAGCATCGCACCACGCCACTCTATCATTGTCAGGCGAACCCTACTGAGCGGGCAAACCGCAACGTTCGTCAGCTGATTCGCACTTATGTGGATCAATCTCGCCATAGTCATTGGGATACCTACATTGGTGATTTCCAATTTGCACTAAATAGTGTGGTGCATGGCTCAACTAAGTTTTCTCCTGCATTCCTCAACTTTGGTCGAGAAATACAAGCATACAACTCTCTTCGCTCCCGTGTTCCTGCAGGTCAAGGCCAGCCTATGAACCTCACCCCGGATGAATGGGCCACACGACTGGAAAAGCTCAAGGAGATGCACCATGTAGCTGAAGAGAATCTCTTCCAGGCGAGCACAGCCCAAAGTCACCGGTATAACTTGCGTCGGCAACCTGACAAGTTCAAGGTCGGAGACCAGGTTCTTCATCTATCTTACAACTTGTCTTCTGCTGCCAGCAAATCCACTGCCAAACTCTGCCATAAATACGAGGGACCCTTCGTTGTCGTCGCAGTCAGCGCTGGTGGTACCTGCAAGCTCCAAGACTCTCGGGGCAAGGATGTCGGCCTTTGGCATCCCTCTAAATTGAAGCGGTATTTGCCCACCTCAGCCGCTGGGGAGGAGTGTGTACCATGAAATATTTCCTCATTTAAATTGAAGCGCTACTTCGGTTGGCTGCATTGGGCAGGCCCGCTAGTCATGCTCAGTGATACGGTCGTCCGCCATCATTTTTCCCGGAGCACATGCGAAACCTTCACTTTCCATCTTCCTTCTCGTGTACTGGCTCTACCGTCTCGTAATACCTCTTTGATTTTATATTTGATCAGTGAGTTATTTCAATCTGTCATTGGAAGTTCGGCGGTGTACTAAAGGAAGCGATCATCGTGATTCTTAAGCAGATTGGTGAATTTGTCTCAGCTTTCTCCCAGCGGTATGTATTTCATCATACTCCTGGAACTTCCACCACGTGTTGATATTTTCCCGAGCAATTACTCAAATCAAGAATATATTCCTTTTTGCAGTCCATCTCTCCGGAATCGTTGAGGACAAGAGACATCTGCGATCACCGAAATTACGAGTACTACATACATCATCGCACTACCATACCTCTTCGTCAATCCCTCTACCGGTATGTTTCACGACTTTTCCAAAAGTTCAACGGAGCTCTCATTTGACGCGAGTAATATTATAACAGTTTATTCGTTGCAGTTTCAAGTCACGGATTGGGACTTACCAAGAAAGCACCTACTGGCGACTTCCGATCATTGTTTGGTGTCAAGTCTTCCAGTCTACGAGCCGATAAGTCCCTTTTCCTTTCCTGTTACCGTACGGCACCAATTTTCCCTTTATTTTTATTTGCTCGAGTACCGACAGATTTATTTGTGCAAAATCCGATCTCTTGCCGAGTCACACAATTTAATTTTTCCATTAAGAAATTTCATTTTATTTTATCTCAAGAAATTTTATTTTATCATATTGACTGTTTTCCCACAAGATTTGCGTTTATTAAATTTATTTTCAATTTAGAAGCGTATTTAAGTTATTGATTTTCTTCCTTTATCTCCTACAGAATAATCTTTGGTTATTTTAAATTTTCCTTCTTTGCCTTTGGGTTCATCCCCACTTTTCAATTCATTTTTCTGTTCCTTTTTGCACAACTTGACGTATCGAGTTTTTCACCTTTTTTTTTTCTTTTATACTTAACACGTTACGACGTAAACTTTCCCACCCTTGAAATACCCCTGTTATTATACTTGTTATTATACGATATTTATTTGATACTTGTTACCACGATATAAAACGTATTATAAAATTTGGGAATAGTGATGACGCAATGGGGTTTCCTAGGACATAAAAACGAATCCGATGTGATTTCAATTTGGAATCAATCGATTGTTAAGGATTAATAGTGATCAATAAGGATTAAGTTATTCAAGTCAAATTTGAGAAAAACACTTGTAGACAAGTCTACATTTTATTCATGTAAAATCATGAACTACTTTCAAATTCGGAGTAATTGAAATGACATATTTTCTCTAGCCCTAAGAATTGAATGAACTATTTTCAAAACTTTTTTTCAAATTTTTGTACTTTGTGTGAAGCATAAGAATTCTTCAAGTTTTTTAAGGATTCTTCCATGTAATGAAGATGACACTAATTGATAACAACATCATAACCTGACTTTTCTTCCATGGATCAAATCATATGCCACAAATTGAGTGACTCACTGCCGCACAATGTTGGTTGATTGGGGGCGAATCAATTCCCATCTTTAATTTAGATGTCGAATGAACCGTCTTTTCTCATTATTTTCATGGGACGTATGTTAGAAAATAACCCTTCTCTTCAGACCGTTGAGAAGGTATTTCACAGAAGGAGAAATGGGCAATCGAGGTTAGTGCTTTGTTTTTTCTTGGAGCCCCAGACAATCTCCCGGATGGCCCTCAGGGCTTCAATCATGGTCTTGTGTGAGTTTGAGACGCACTTCAATTTAAACCTCTGAGTGTACAGGCAATGAAAAATATTTTAGGGTTAGGACAGTCCAACTAACCCACAATGTGATTCACATTTATTATACTTACGATCCATGAAAAGTTGTAGTCATGCGGCATCAACTCCATACTCGTCCACCCAAGAAATGAGAAATGTGTAGTTAACTATACAGAAACCATCTGAGGTCAATATAATATATTATTTTGCTGGTGTTCTCTAATCGTTAATTCAAATAAGGTTTTTTGGCGCTCTAAATAGGTCCCAGGCTGGAGCCAGCTTTACCCCAGATCCTTTAAATGACTATTAGAAGTTGAGATACCCAATGTTGTTAAATCAAAGAAACAAATGTTTATTTCATTTTATTATTTTTTTCCTATTTGGGTCGCATTCGTATTGGGACCGTCTGAGGACACATTAATAATAATTATTATTCAAGTATGGATTCGTTGGAAAAAACTTGCATGTACTGACCCACAATATGAGAAATGAGAAGATTTAAATAATAAAATATATGAAAATGGTGCCTCTTGGCGAGCTGTTACTTACTAAGCCATAAAGTACATTTCTCAAGTATTATATAGGTAATATTATTGTAAAAAAAAGTCTCACAATTTTGGCAGGTTTTAAGCAACTTTGGTAATTAAAACTGTTCCCATTTCTCCATCATGTTGTCTTATATTATGTGATATGTGGTGATTTTCTAGGATTTTTATTCAGAAAATATATAACTCGCATATAAAACTGTAATTTACATTTCTCTTGTACCAAACATTGTAAAAACATTGCTCGCAATTTTGGCAGGTTTTAAGCAATATTTTTGGTAATTAAAATTGTCTTATCTTGTTAGAATTGTTTCCATTTCTTCGTCATGTTGTCTTATATTATGTGATATGCGGTGATTTCCTAGGGTTTTTATTCAGGAAATATATAACTCGCATAAAAAGCTGTTGAAACCGACCATGAGTGTCGTTAAGAATATTTAGAACAACTAAACCGTTTGCAAAAGATTTGTTTTAATTGAATCGTGAATTTAGTTTTATTACGGGTTACTTATTAAGACAATGCGACAGTCGACTTAAAATTAAAGGTCGAAATTAAGGGTCCAGTTCTACTTTGACTTTGAACAAAGATCTCTCAGTAGGCGAATTTTGTTTATATATCATGGCCTTGTTGGGGAGTGAGGCGTTTAAGAGTGTTGTGAGTAACCAGCTCTCCTACATCAACTTACCAAATCGCAAATGTTATCTTTGAGATTTTCAATTAATTATTCGTTGTCTATAGGGTTCCATGCCTCCGTGCTGACCCTGAAAAGTCCTGCTGGTCTAGCTTATGTCCAAAAGGTAGATTTTCAAAGGACCTCTCGTTATATTCAAAGTTTTATTATTATGAATCGAACAATGCAGTTGATCCAGCAAGAAATGAGTAAAGTCACTTCACATCGACATTTCACTTCGCCTCCTTAAGCGTGTAATTAAAATCTATGTAAAATATTACGTTATAATAAATCGAATATTGGTAATGGAAAACTGCCTTTGTTTGAGATGAATGTAGTGGAAACTGGATAAGTCCGAGTGGAAAGGGGGTAGCGACGGACGAGACGTTAATAGCTGCCTGTCGAACTAGTTATTAGACCCTCCGCTCTACCGTGCATCCCGTTACGAATCCCGGGCTTTTAGATGGTATTACCTCCTTTCGGTATTACTTCACAATTACGCGGCAAACTACGTACGGAAGGAGCATTTGGAACGGGATTTCTCGTGTTATCGTATCCGCCTTCCAAGTATTGATGATTACAAATTGATTGGAACATAATCAATGACTCGAACCGCTTGAGAATAAAACGAAAATTGGAATACATACTTTTTTCTGATTATAAGAAATGAGTTTTTTTCTTTAATGAAGTTGGTCCTCCCGAATAATCACGAGATAAAATGCTTTGATCCCCAACCGACTTTAAATATTCTCATCATGTTGCCCAAAATTAATGTACCTATACTTTGTTTTTATGGAGGTAAATCCGGTAGCCCCTTGGCCGCATAAGACTCTAATCGTTGGTTGTAACGCAGTAACGAAACCAAAGAACAGTGTAATTTTCTGGAGTCTTCGTTTCAATGTACCTACTCGTAAACACACTACGTGTCATGTAGTTATCAATTTGTGCGCGGGTGGCAAGCGGATGGAGAAACGCTGATGGAGCGTAGCAGGACAAGTGTTCGTATAGACGCACATGATGAACTCACAGCTGCACCGAAGCTAATATTAGTTACGATATAACTAATCTTATGCTCAAGAGACAGTTGTTTTCGTTTCAATGGTCTGAATCACAAGACGCTACAACGTGTTTCATTCATAGATCTGATGTACTAACCACTGTACTAGTAACACTTCTGGATACCTTCCGTTTATACAATTAAATACTTTTGATTTGAGATTCCGAGTATCCGAACTACGAGTAGGTATGTATAGCATTTTCAAATCGATCGTCATTTGAATTGCATAAGCTAAGTGAAAGTCAAGTGAGTATTGAATATCTCATCGCCGGGCGAAGAAATTTTCAATCAAGTTGAACATTGAGGGCCTCAAGGGCTGGCAGTTTGAATATTTCAAGATGCCAGTCAGCCAACTTTAACCAACTGAAAGAGAACTAGAGGATCTCTTATTATTTAGTGGACGTAACTCGCGTGGAAACGAGCTCCCCTTCTGGCACCTTTTTCAGCCTCGATCGAGTTTGACGATAACTATCGATAATGGTGAATGACGGCGTTTGAAAATTATCGTCGTCCATCGTCTCATTGGAGGAGTTAAAGCCTAACAAGTGAATGGGTGTTGAGATGGCTCACAATCCTCTAACCACTCAGTGGAGCTCTGGTGATTGTTGATGACTGTAGAAACATGTATTGGACATTCGTATATCGATCGAACATTTGAATCTACACCTGGTTATCGTAAGCGAGAATGTCTCACTCGAAAGCGATTTATATAGTACAGAGGCGAGATCCAAACGAAGCCACCACATGTCGTACTCATTTTAACATGGAAATCAGGTGATAAGAGAAATGACCAGAGATTCCCCTGGAGATGCCTACCATAACATTCGTTATTCTGAAACGTTCCACACAGGAAACCAGTGTTTTTAGCATCCCATCAGCGTCTTCGGTTATACAGGGTGTCTACAGGTTCTTGGATACTTGAATTGTACTTGAATACCAAAATCTGTACTTGAATCAAGTACAATACTTAAAATAGTACAGTACAGTACTAGGCTTCGAGAGATTGATGAACAAATCTTAGTTTTAAAAAGTCGAAAACTAGAGGCAGAGGAAGCTTTCATATGAGTAAACTTGAAGTTTCAGAACGTACGAGTATAAAGCAATTCGCCTCATTAGAAAGTGAAAAGAAAAAATTGAATAATTCTTGGTAAGAATTATGCTGTACCAATCTTAGTAATAATTAGTACTCAATACCATTGTAAAAATTTACCATTAATTTCGCATGATTTCATACGTTTTATTATTCAGTCTTCATTCAGTACTTTTTATCGACTAAATTAAGATTATTACATAGTTCATAATATGGAGACTTGAAATGTTAAACATGGATCGAGGATGGATAACAATGGAACATTCACTCGGTTTGTAAAATTGTTTAAACAAATTAAATTTGGATGATGTGCTAGAAATTTGAAACTTTAAACATGGTTCAGAAATGTATAGCAATGCCACATCCACTCGCTTTAAGTTTGTTTAAACATATTGGATTTGCTTGATGAAATATAGGTCGGTACTCCTTATATCCATCCACTAACGATACTATTGTACTTTTATTCCGTTTTAAAAACGTGGTATATTAAAAAACTTTTTTCATTTAATTTTAATTCTCCAGTCGTAGAAAGAGAAAATAAAAACAACCAACTGAATATAGGTATGGGTAAAATTTTACTCGTAAAATATCCAAGGCTTTTCATCGAGGCTGGCTTTGTTCTGAGAAAACACCTTTAATCGCTTGTCCAGTTTAAACCATTAAAACCCCATTCAAATATTGAATATTTCCAATGATTTCTTCATTTTTCAAATCAATCTCTGAATGTTGTATTTTTTTAAATAATCTAGTGGTGGGTCAAAGTCGATTTTAACTATAAAAGCGGTTGGGAAACGAATTAAAAACGCACTGTTTTCCGAGGGCTCTCGGTTGTTTGTGAAGGGAATAAACGGCGCAGAAAATACATTATTTTTCCATTAGCACCAGGCAACGTTTTAATGAAAAATAAAATGAGAGAAGGCTCTTGGAAAAGCTTGTTGCCATCAACATTGGTTTGAACAACGAGTTTTGGTGCGTCCCATCTATTTTTGACTGAAGTGTAAATCATTTGATCCGTCGAAAACACTGTAGAATTAACTTTGCTCTGGTTATTCAATATTCATGTATCAGCGTAAACCTGATTCGAAGTAGAGGTTAGAAAAAATTTGGTTGAAGCCAAAGAGATAGTTCTATATTTTGATACCATTGATTAAAATTATCACTCAACTCTGATGAGTACTTTGTTAATTTCATTACCTGCATCAAAACATGCTCAAAACAGGGGTGTAATTGATTAGTCGAGTGCGCTAACGTTCAAGTGCGCTTAGTCCGGGGTCAAGTTAAAGTTCAAGTTAAAGTCCTAAGCTTAGGAGGCTAAATAGCAAATTGCAGCTTCATAGAGTGGATAGCATAGATATTCACTCTATGAAGCTGCAATTTGCTATTTAGCCTCCTAAGCTTATTGACTATAATACTCGTGGTTGTCGTAGGAACATAAAATGGAAGGCTATAAGAGTACAGTGCAGTAAGGTATGGAAAAAAAAAAAAAAAAAAAAAAAAAATTGATGAAGGAACTGAGACCAGGAAAAGAAATCTCATAGAAATTTTCCGAGTTCCGTAACACAATCAACGAGAAAACGATAAACTGCTTATAGAGGCGACAGATTGATTGATCTGACAGCGCGAAAGCGAACTGACATTCAACGGAGAATACGTTCGAATGGTCGGATGGCATTTTTTTCTCTTTTTTTCTGTTATCAAAAGTAACAATATTCTAAGATTCTGGAGAAACGGCATTGAGTTGAAACGGGTGAAACCATTTAGGGCGCAGCCACATGCGCGTTGGAGTGAAAACCACGAAGGGACTGTCACGATGAACGTGAGGAATAAATCAAGGAGAAAGCACGAGTCTATGAATTTTCTGAGATCCGTTGGTCAGAAAAAAAACCTGCTGCAAAGTATCGACATAACATTCACTTTGTTGCCAATCATCAGGTGTCAAATGCCTACAACATTACCCAACTGGTAATGATTTTATCATCTACCTATAGAGTAATACTGATACAATATGATACAATATATTAAATAATATTTAACATATTATGTTATATTACAATGAAGATGTTTCTTGGAGCCGAAAAGACGTTCCTGGGTCACACCATGTTTAGATATGAAAAACGCTGCGTGCCAAGTCCCAACGAACAATGGAGTATTCCAGTCATTTCTTTTTAAATTTGTACCTCCAAAGTATATTGCTTGGGAGTTTGAAAGGCGGGTTACTGTGATTGTCTGATTGAAAGGGCGCGGTGTAGCGGCCATGCTGAAGCCAAATGCAGAGAAAACTTTTAAAATCACTGGCTAATTTTGGTCGTAGGCATCCACCGAATGTAACCACAATTTCTAATGTCCCGACAGTTCTCAATGACTCTTGAAGGTATAGGTAAAATATCCGTACCCATCAGGTGCCTCTTATTTCGCAGAGAAAAATGCTTGCTTACCTACTTTCTACTCCCTGCAATTTGGGGTTAACGTAGACTTCGTAAACCATTCAAAACTCTACATTGGGAATATTTTTGCTGGTTGGAAACCTTGTTCCAGGGTACTCACTTTCTCCTTCTTCGTGGAAATCGTCTTGATTTCAAGGTTTTGCAAAAACACAGATAGTATGAGAGACGAATTGAAACGGAATAAAAAACAAATAGTTTCGAGATAATGGGAGTAAATAGCTGACGTTTCTTTAACTTATCTGTTTAAACTTAGTTTAGTAAACCAAATTTCGTAATTTCAGCACAACGCTAACTAGGCAAGGTGGCACGGACGGATTTTTTTCAAATTCGATTTTCTGACTCTACGTATCTTGAAACGTGTAAACCTTAAAGTTAATTTTTAGGGTTTTTTTCCCCCCGCTGTTTGTTTTACCGAGAATTTCAAATCGTGATCTAGAGAGGGAGTGAAAACTTAGTGACAGCTCTAAAAATCGTTGCCACCACTACTGTGTGTTAGTATAATATCATTATATCATAATATCATTATGATATTATGGTGGCAAAATAGTATATTAGGTATACTATTTTGGAAGTTGACAATTTCGGTCATTCCTACCCATAATAATGCTTGAACATAATTAACTGAAAATAATTTGGCGCCATTATATTGCCGTTATAATGCCAAAAATATTTTGGTAATTCAATTCCATTGTTCAGAAGCTAAGTTATAATATAAACCTACAATTGGCACAAAATTATTTTCAATTCAAGCATTCTTATGGTTAGGAATTACCGTAATTGTCAACTTCGGTCACATGCCTGAAGAGGGTGTTTCAGCATACAAATAGATACATAATATGTATCATTTGTATGCTATAGAAATATTATTTTCCAAACATACATAAAATTCATTTCAGTACCAAATAATATTATCTTCCAAACATACATAAAATGTATTTCAGTACCAAATTAAGTGGGTAACGTTTGCACCAACTTGTACTATCAGGGACATATTTTTAAAAATTGAGCAGTATGTATGATAGTTTGGTCAGACATTTCCAGGGATATTACAATTTTGTAGACCGAATTTTTGAAATGGCCCTTTTGTTATCATGTGAGATTTTTTTTCTTTCACATTTCTTTATTTGCACCAAGTAATAATATGTACACAAAGTGTATTCATAATCTACTTATAAACAATATTCATTTACCAATTTTTGGGGGTTAATGGAGACCTACTTAGTTCTCATTGCCCCGTGATCATCCGTTGATCATCCGTGTCAAGGAGTTGGACTCCTCGTTGATATGATCTTGAACCCTCGCGATGGCTTGCTTTCGAATTACTTCCTTGACAGGGTTAATTTGTAGTGGCGGAAATATCTGTATGCGTCTACGCAGGTCTGCAGTAGGTACATTATTCTGAAAGCCTTGAATAATGTTGCGATTTGACTGGCTGTGCATCCCCACAGTTGCGCACCATAAGTACAAACAGGTTTCAGGACAGGTTGTACAGGATGAGTTTGTTGTGGATGGACATTTTTTAATGTCTTTCCTACAACCAGTACATTTTTCGAAATTTTAACGTGAGCTCTGCCTTCTTTTTTTTGACGAGTGACTTCCACCACAGTTTCGCGACGAGCGTCATTCCAAGGTATGCCTCATTGGCATACGTGATAATTTTGTTACCAAGGTACACCGGTTCATATTTGATTCGCTTGTTAGTGAAGCCAACGTTAACTGATTTTGCCTCATTCATACGGATTCGTCATCATATGGGATGTCTAGTCAATCTATGGAATATCCCCCGTTTTATACATTGACAGTGTAATGACTAATTTCATACATCCATCAAAACTGTAATGGAGATGATTTTTGTTGTTAATCCCTCCTTCCCCTCTCTCGTCCTTCCTCCTTTTCTTTCCTCATTCCTCGACAGTTTCAAATACCGTTTGACCTCCGTATGAATCGGGAAATTCGGTGAAACGGGTTCCACGAACGAAAAGCTCCGTCAAGTTGTCAGAACATCAGTAGGGCTGAAGGACAGATAAGAGGCGGTAGTCATAACGACAGAGTTGCGACCAACTGTCGAGTGGGTGTTTGTTGGTGAACATCGACTGACCCGTTCCGCAGGGTAGTTCCTCGTCCCTGAGATCGTTCCCGCGGTCAGTTGAACGCGAGAGTCGGTCGCTTGAAGTTCGCCGGTGAAGTTGTCCAGAGTCGACGGAATCCGTACCGGTGGCTCACGGGATTCGTGTCCTCCGGCTTTAGCTATTCGACCGTTGTACCTTCTTTGCTGTAGCCATTTTGTTTTCGGGGTCAGGACGTTGTTTTTGGGGTCGCCTCCGATGAACAGGTGGGCATTGGGGCGGACGTTGACTCGCGTCTCAGAGGGTGAAATTCGCCTTCGTCTCGACCTCAAAACTCACATCATTTACGGCAGTTCATTTGGCTAAGAATAACTCATTCCACTAAACTACTGACCAAATCAGTGTCCATATGACATCTCGCCTAAATTAATTTATCAATCAAAAACCAAAAGCTACCTAGTTCAAATCCCTAATAAATCCGGTTTTTACGTACAAAAATCTCCCCTAATTTCATGTGCTCTCTAGTTAACTCAGACGGATTCAATTGAACTGAACGCGTTCATTCTGTCTAAATATGCCCGAAAACCGGTGAAAAATTGGACTTCCGTATTGTCCTTTGAGGACTTGAGGTAGATTCTCAAACCTTCACCTAATACAAAAAATGGCTTAATCCGATAATCCCAGTTGAAGTAGTGGCTTTTCAAAGTGTAGCAATTTCAACTTAATTATGGTATGTCATAATATGACATACCATAATTAAGTTGAAATTGCTACAAGTTTAAACATACCGCGTAGAACTGATTTGTTATATTATAACAAATCAGTTCGAAAATATCAGCTATACTCGGTATGTTTAAACTTGTGTGTTTACATTTTAGTGACTACAAGAAAGGAGATTCATATTAAATAGCCTATTATTCCAGATTGATCGGTATAACACTTATGACCTCATGAAGGTAAAATTTTATTTTGATTGAGTGCAAGATTTGGGAATGGAGTTGAGACAGGTCAAAAAGAGCAATTTGAACAAATTGAATTAGGATTAACAGAGGAGAAAATTTCTGTTCAAATTGCTCTTTTTGACATGTCCTAACTCCGTTCTCAAATATTGTACTCAATCAAAATGAAATTTTACCTTCATGAGGTCATAAGTGTTATACCGATCAATCTGAAAAAATAGGCGCTGAAATTCACATGGTGGATATCTAAACGTGGTTTAGGAATGTTTGTGATTCACCTAATTTTTTGATACCTCATCTGCCTCGGCCTTTAACATGTTTCCTATAAACAAATCTACATTTTCTAGAGCATGCTAGTCTGCTTTGGAACATTATTTGTCCCCTATGCGAATGAGCTGTGTAGGATAGGGTAGGTACAGCTGATAAGGCCAGTCATTTTAGAAGTCCTTCTTTGAAAAAAATGAGTTAAACTTTTTTAAAGTACCTACCTATGTTGTTAGACCGCCATCAAAAACGTGAGACGGCCAAGTTACAGTAGAACAATTTTGACACTTTTTCCCGTTTTTGCACACAAATCACTTAAAGAGCGTCGAAAGAGTAAAAATCACTAATTTTTGCGAACTTGGATCAATTTTCTACAATTTGAGTTGTAATGGAGCTATGCAGCACGTCAATTTTTGAGTCAAAGCCTACAAACGTTTTGTACGACTTTATTTTAGATAAAACCTCAGTTTCAAGTCAAGTGTCTCGGTCCAGCATTTTAGATGTGAAGTAAATGTCAGCTTTGTATCGACTGATTATTCTTCAAGCGACAAGCGGAACTAACCATTTCTATTCGCCACAGAATAAACGTGACACTCACAAAGTACAGCTGTGAGTGATTCATGAAGGGGAACTCGAGTATTCGTTAACACTTTGTATGAGTAGCAACTCATGAATGCAGCCTATTGATTTTTGAGTCACACTACCGACGTTGTGAATAATAATACACCGGTTGTCACACACTTACTCATAAAGCCTCTCCCCCAATTCTACGGCTGTGAAGTTCATATACACCAAAAAAAATCGATTCGGTATTAAGTACATTGAAATTATCCCATAATTAAGTTGTCTCATTAAGTCATAATGGACGATAATCACTTTTACTATACAATCAACTTCACTTTTACATCAATCAATTTTACTATAAAATCAATGTAACAGAATGCCTTACAGTTTTTCCAAACAAACCTGACGTGCCACTTATTCAGAATGTCGACATTGATGTAATTTCTATTCAACAATGTTACAATTCAATATTTCATCATAATCGTTGTTTAATTAATCGTCGACTCGTTCATTTCCATTGCTCGTCGTTCCCTTTTATACTTGTATTTTCATCACTGTTACTAAATTATTTAGTGTTTTTGGGCAACGCGTTCCCTAAGGACGTTAAAAAGTTCAATGGTTCAAAAGTTCACAGCCTTCCTTCCGAGTCAGACCGGGAGTCTAGCTGTCTTTTGTCGTTACAGTACTATTATGTGACAGTTAATTGTCTAATTGTTCTGTCACTAATAATAAAATTTAATAGTAACTCATTTAATGATAACTCTGTGCCTTGATACGTGCGGCCTTCTACAGCGCCCGGAATCTAAGGCTAATTTCACACTGGTAGAATCGTTGTATCTATCGTATCGTCTAGAAAACATAGTTTTAGTTACGACGGTAGTGGGATCAATGGGACTTCTCTTAGATTACCATTCTATCTCTGCAGGATATTATTCGAACAAACTCAGATTTTCTATCCTATTGTGCCCTTCACAATCCTCATGAATTATATGTCTTTATACATGGTTTGACTACTACCACCATAATAATCCAATGATTGGATACATAAGTTGTTATTATTTCTTCTATACATCACCTTTCTATACACAACATCCTTGTCAGTCCTATAACTATATGAAATAATTGCAGCAATGAGGTAAACTATTGTGGGTCCGCTTTGAGGTGTCCAGAGTCTGTAACTAGCTCAGTCATAACCTCGTCAATTTTGAAGTTCCAAAGATACGAAGTTCTGAACTTTTCAACCCTCATTTTGGTAATTTTGAAATACTGAATCGAAAAGGTTAGTTCCGCTAGTAGTAGATACAATTTACACACGTTGTGGAGGAATCCGTGGTCAGTAGCAAGTCGCCTTCGTTCAAAATATTAGCTGAAAAAATTGTTTTGGTAGATTTGAATGCTTGATAATCAATAATAACAAACCCAGAAACTGAAGGTCCTGATGAAGACGTAATTCACCTACTCGTAGTTCTAACTACGGAATTTATCCGTTTAAAAACCACGCGTAGAATTTTTGTATTTCATAATAAGTGACACGACATGAGAGTAAAATGGGAACTCAACTTGTAATCTACTTACACTAAATTCTCTGGTCTTCCGAACGGTTAAAAATGGGTGACGAGAGTCGTAAAACTCCGGATAGCTTGAGGAGTCGCGTGTCGAGCGCCGCGGTATCGCCGGCACCAGAAGAAGAAGCGGAGGGCGATGAAGAAGCACCGCCTGAAGATGATGAGGGTAAGAATCGTATAACCGATGATTTTTGGCACGGATTTTCTTTTTGGTTTATTATCTTCGATAATGAACCATTGGAATCGCCCAAAGAAAAAAAAATTTTAAGCCCCCCCTCAAAATTTGTTGGTTTACGTTTCAAGATACGTAGATTCAGAAAATCGAATAAAAAAAAATCCGTCCGTACGCCGTACGCGCCACTTTGCCCAGTTAGCGTTGAGCTAAAATTACGAAATTTGGTTTCTGGGTTTGGACCAGCCCCACAATGATCCTCGAAACTTTTCATAACCCTAGGTCAAGGGGAAGGGGTTCAAAACGAATTTTGAAATTTTGAAAATTCCATATCTCGAAAAATTCATATAGAACGGTATGTTTTTTTATTTCATATTCAGATAGAGTTTGTTCCGTAGAATTTTTTAAGACCATCCGCAGCTTTGTACGACCAGCCGTTCGTTCACAATGACGGCTCAAAGATTGTGCCTCACAACACGATCGTGAATCAAACTGTTGAAATACAGGTCCATTTTCATACTAACAAGGTCTTTTGAACATCATATGGCTTAAGTGATGTCGAGTTTGTTGTTCTGAGGTGCGTTTCGTGCTACGGAAATGAAGGTAATTTCGAATGTTTGTTGGTAGGTACTTCTTTTATAGAAAAATTATTACCGACGTAGTAATTAAAACCCCAGAATTATATCGTATTAATTAATCATAATTAATAATAATAATTATTAATAATAGATACAAATTATTAATACCTAACAATAAATTATTATAATTTTCACTAGGTACTTGATAAAATTGATAATAATAATTAATCTAACATTTAGGATCTAGACATTTAGACCTAGTGTTTCATCTTCCAGGTAAACTACAGTCTAGAAATTTTAACCGTCAGTCGGGGATAGACCACATGGCAATATTCACTCGGTTTCTCATCTGTAAAATTGTTTAAATAATACCTTTTTGTAATAATACAAATTGTAAGCTGGTACACTTGGGTAGCGTGATTTGTGATTAAGATGAAGGTGTGTACCAGTTACATACGCCGACACGGACACGGGTGACTGAAAGAACAACACTTGTGTAGAGAAAAGATGGTGTAATTATAAGTAATCAGAATAAGAAATAAAATAAGCAAAACTGCTGAGCGTGACTCACTCGCAACTCACGCGTAACATGCGTGTACTATACCTCGTGACCGTGCAAGGTCTTTCCTGCGTGACAATTATATACAACAAATAATCAGAAGTAATCAGGGCTGTCCATAGGAACAGGTCCCTGAGCAAATGAAATATAATGTTACGTCTAACCGTCACAAGGTTACTTGTGACTAAAACTAACTGATGACAAACAATCCCTAACACCTATCTGGCCAGAAAAGGTAGATAACTCACAGTGTTAGAGATCTCGTATGCTGTCTTCACGTGATTCGCGGGTACACGTAACTATTCTCACGGCGTGTGTGTAACGCAACTGGCTTCTATCTCGCGTAACTGACGCTAACTTCAACACAACCACTGTCTAACAAGCAGCACTCGGAGGGGCTATATCGCTTGCAAGGAGAGGTCAGGTTCGCTTGAGGGCTATCTGACAACTGGCTTCCAGGGCTCTGCGCCTCCACTTAAGACAGGCGCTGGAGGGGGGAAGCACCTGGAGGCGGAAGCACGGTGGGGGCCGGTCTGACGATTTCTGCTTAGCGGCTCCACTCCGGTGGTCGTTCCACGAACCCAATACTCTCATTCTGACTGCTCACATTCCCCTCCCTCCTGGGAGCCGGCGTCCTCGCCGGTAACCAACGACTCCCCGACAAGCGGAAGGCCAAGGTCCGAGCCTGGGTTGTATTGCAGTGCGGCAGCCTGGTAGTGGACTATCAGGCAGAATGGGCAGGTTAACGGGCTTGATGTTGTGAATGGGTCATGGCTGCAGGGTGGGTCCAAGCGGTCAGGTCGTTGGGTGAGGCGTCTCCAACGTGATACAATTGTTATTCACACACAAGTTTGAGATTATCTAATCAATTCAAAAAATAAGTTGTTGACAAAAAGCGATTTTGGTTAAGTACAAGTAAAATTTTAGTTCTTCTGATTTTACAATTTTTACTCCACGATTATTGGTACCTTAGGTCCAACTTCGAGGTGGAACCGTCTATTACAGGAATCTCTACAATTTTTGTATGTTATCCACAGTAAGTCGGTTGGTAAATTAATACCGTCCATCACGTTGGGAGGTAAGTAAAGTTTAGCAATTAAATGAAGTAATTTTTTTTTTTTTTTTTTTTTTTTTTTTTTTTTTTTTTTTTTTTAACATTAAATTTGGTTATAATTAGCAAGTTTTACAAAAACAATATGCACAAAAGGTAAGTAAAAGATTACAAGAATGACAGGTAGCAGAGTAAGCTATAAATCAGCAATTCACGGTCCCGAGAGTAAGTCACACCAAGCAGCAGATAGCTTAATTTCTTAAAATTTTACTAGATTGTAAAGTGGTTCATATATCAAGAAAAAGGGTGTATGTGCGTGTAATTAATTACAAAAAGGTATATGTTAATTAAAAAGGTGAAAAAGGTTAATTAAAAAGGTGGAATTAAAAAAAGGTGTATGTTTGTGTCATTAATTACTAGACAGGATAAAGGTTACCGTCTTCCTTTTTCCTTCCCCGTAGTCTACGGCGTCCCCTTGGGTAAAAAGTGTCCCGTGTAATTAAGTTGTCGCAGCGTTGTATGGCTTCAGGGTTACGCGTAGTTGGTTGCGTACCCTGCATCACCGGTTCGTCATATCCATGTATAGGTGTAGAAGTATGCGTCACTGGGTGCGTCACTTGCGTCACCGTCACCACCGGCGTCACCTGTGTCACGGGTATCTGGGGCGTGTAGGTAGTTCTTTGGGTTGGCGTCACCTGGGGCGTCACCGTCGTCAATGGCGTCACCGTCGTCACCGGCGCCACCTGGGGCGTCACCGTCGTCACCGGGGGCGTCACCGTCGTCACTGGCGTCACCGTCGTCACCGGATTCACCTGGGGAGTCACTGGGTGCGTCGCATGCGTCACTGGCCCACCAAGTGTGTGTGTTGGGTCAGAAGTGAGCTTCACCAGGTGTGTCACTTGCGTCATTGGTCCTTGGTAGGGTTGTATCAACTCAGGAGCAAGCGTCACCGGGTGTGTCACTTGCGTCACTGGCCCACCATGTGTGTGTGTTGGGTCAGAAGTGACCGTCACCGGCTCTCTGAGAGAAAAACCTTGAATGGACTCAATAACCGTCGCTAAGCATTCTTCCATCACCTCCTCGTTGGCTGGATCTTGAAAGGTGATGCTTGCTGTTGAGGCTCGTGACTGTGGGCGTCCTCCTATGGCCAATGGTCCAGTTGACACGTTTCGTACCCCAGGTGGATGTGAAATGGGTAGAAGGCTCCGTTTCTTGATACAGTCAATCTCAAGATGTTCGTGTACCCCACAGTAATTGCAGAAGATAGTCTTCTGTGGGTTGTGACTGCAGTCCACGGGGAAGTGTGACATGTCCCCACAAAACATGCACGGGAACCTGGGGTTAGGTCTTGGCGTCTTGGCGTCACGTCGTCCCGTCATTGTCTTCTTTGGGTCCCATGGATCTATCTCCATGACCATAGAACGCGGTATATTCGTCCTCCTGTAATCACTGGCGTCTGAGTGTAACCTGGGCCCGTGGTCAAACAGGCGTGACAGGCGGATCAATGTAGCATTGATTGTGTCCAGTACGTCGGGTGACGAACCGTTCCCCCCGTTCCCTTTTGGTCTTGGCATGATGAAAATGTGTTTACGAAAAATGAAATGTGACGCTATAGGGTTATGGGTACCCTCTGTTGCAATAAGTGTAACGTGTAGAAATAACTATAAGTGTAACGTGTAACGCGTAGAAGAAAAAGAAAATGTACGTCAATGTGACGCCTTATGATGTGTAATGTAACAAAGAAAAATGTGTAATCAAAAATACGTCAAGGAAATGACGGTGTATAATATTCTGTGTGTGTGACTCTGTTGTTGTTTTGCTTTCTTCTCGTCACCTCGTGTCGGCGTAACTGGATTCGTGCCTGGGCTTACCAGACAAAAATCCCACCGCTGCCACCAATATGTAAGCTGGTACACTTGGGTAGCGTGATTTGTGATTAAGATGAAGGTGTGTACCAGTTACATACGCCGACACGGACACGGGTGACTGAAAGAACAACACTTGTGTAGAGAAAAGATGGTGTAATTATAAGTAATCAGAATAAGAAATAAAATAAGCAAAACTGCTGAGCGTGACTCACTCGCAACTCACGCGTAACATGCGTGTACTATACCTCGTGACCGTGCAAGGTCTTTCCTGCGTGACAATTATATACAACAAATAATCAGAAGTAATCAGGGCTGTCCATAGGAACAGGTCCCTGAGCAAATGAAATATAATGTTACGTCTAACCGTCACAAGGTTACTTGTGACTAAAACTAACTGATGACAAACAATCCCTAACACCTATCTGGCCAGAAAAGGTAGATAACTCACAGTGTTAGAGATCTCGTATGCTGTCTTCACGTGATTCGCGGGTACACGTAACTATTCTCACGGCGTGTGTGTAACGCAACTGGCTTCTATCTCGCGTAACTGACGCTAACTTCAACACAACCACTGTCTAACAAGCAGCACTCGGAGGGGCTATATCGCTTGCAAGGAGAGGTCAGGTTCGCTTGAGGGCTATCTGACAACTGGCTTCCAGGGCTCTGCGCCTCCACTTAAGACAGGCGCTGGAGGGGGGAAGCACCTGGAGGCGGAAGCACGGTGGGGGCCGGTCTGACGATTTCTGCTTAGCGGCTCCACTCCGGTGGTCGTTCCACGAACCCAATACTCTCATTCTGACTGCTCACAAAATTAAATTTTGATGCTGAGCTATTGACTTGAAATTTTAAAAATAGGTCAGAACTGGATCACAATGCAATATTCACTCGGTTTCTTGTCTGTAAAATTGTTTAAATAATACCTATTTGTTTAAACAAATTAAATTTTGATGATGAGCTAGATACTTGAAATTTTAAATATAGGTCACATTTCAATATTCACTCGGTTTTTTTCTCATTGCAAACCTGTTCATTGTGTACCCAAGATCCTTCCCTAAAATACCTGGCAGCGGGAAATATTATTCAACATGGTTTGAAAAGGGAAAAACAAGTTTTGTAAAAAATCCCAATGCTCTAGGTAGTAGTCGATACCAGTGACCAACATTTTCTTCAGTAGTCGACATGGTTTTGCACTAGTAGTCGACCTACATGTGTTAGAAGTCGACAGTATCACTTGAGTCAGTAGTCGACAGGTTTCGTCATTCCATCGTTTTCGAATTTTACGACATCTAAATAAAATACATTCAACTGTGAATCGGAACTTGAAAATAGATTAATAAGATGTAATAAAGTAGTTATCAGACTTTTTATTTGCAAACAGCTCATTATCAGTCTCAAATTGCAATAAGCACTTAAGTAAAAAGGTATGAAAACTATAGTCGAAAACTCATTGTCAGAAAATTGACATTACAGTTGGGGTTAGGTACCTATTTACACATTTTTTTGACATTTTCATGTCTTTGCTTTGGCACATAAACTGAAACGGGAAAAATTTGTTCCCTTGATTCACCCTTTCCCTCAGATCAAGTCAGAACACAAGCGACCGGCGGGCCATTACGTCAGAGCCTATGACGCACGAGCGTAAGACGGCTGGCAGGAGGCCAACTAGTACGTCAGAGCCTATGACGCACGAGCGTATGACGTAAGACGGCTGGCAGGAGGCCAACAAGTACGTCAGAGCCTATGACGCACGAGCGTATGACGTAAGACGGCTGGCAGGATAACTAGTGCGTCATAGCCTATGACGCACAAGCGTATGACGTAAGACGGCTGGAAGGTGGCCAACAAGTACGTCAGAGCCTATGACGCACGAGCGTATGACGTAAGACGGCTGGCAGGAGACCAACAAGTGCGTCAGAGCCTATGACGCACGAGCGTATGACGTAAGACGGCTAGCAGGAGGCCAACAAGTACGTCAGAGCCTATGACGCACGATCGTATGACGTAATACGGCTGGCAGGAGGCCAACTAGTGCGTCATACGACGAGACCTTTTATGTCTCTGCGCGCCCTCCCACACCCACACCGCGTACCTCTTACTTCATTTGGGTTTATTATCTTCAATAATGAACCATTGGAATCGCCCAAAGAAAAAAATATTTTAACCCCCCCTCAAAATTTGTTGGTTTACGTTTCAAGATACGTAGATTCAGAAAATCGAATAAAAAAAAATCCGTCCGTACGCCGTCCGCGGCACTTTGCCCAGTTAGCGTTGAGTTAAAATTACGAAATTTTTTTTTTATGGGTTTCGACCAACCCCATAATGGTCCTCGAAACTTTTCATAACCCTAGGTCAAGGGGAAGGGGTTCAAAACGAATTTTGAAAATTTGAAAATCTCATATCTCGAAAAATGCATATAGAACGGTATGTTTTTTTATTTCATATTTAGATAGAGTTTGTTCCGTAGAATTTTTTAAAACCATCCGCAGCTTTGTACGACCAGCCGTTCGTTTACAATGACGGCTTAAAGATTGTGCCTCACAACACGATCGTGAATCAAACTGTTGAAATACAGGTCCATTTTCATACTAACAAGCTCTTTGGAACATCATATGGCTTAAGTGATGTCGAGTTTGTTGTTCTGAGGTGCGTTTCGTGCTACGGAAATGAAGGTAATTTCGAATGTTTGTTGGTAGGTACTTCTTTTATAGAAAAATTATCACCGACGTAGTATTAAAAACCCCAGAATTATAACGTATTAATTAATCATAATTAATAATAATTATTATTAATAGTAAATACGAATTATTAATACCTAGCAATAAATTATAATAATTTTCACTAGGTACTTGATAAAATTGTTAATAATTAGAGATAATTGATAATAATAATTTATCTAACATTTAGGATCTAGACATTTAGACCTAGTGATCTAGACAGAAGGGTGATCTGTAGAAAGAAGATAATGAACCGTTGTGTCAAGAATTTGCGGAGTTTTTTTTTCTGTGTAGCATGGGACACGCTTTGGCGTTAGGCAACTGTCTGGAAAACGACCGAGAGAAGGGTCACGAAATGTTGACACGGAAGTAGCGTCATTGGCGAAACACTTCGTTAATTTTGATCTCTCAAAAAATGTTCACCTCATCGGATTAATCCAGTAACTACTGCCTTATGACTACTGAGTCTTCTCCCGGCGGATCGATCTAAGTATAAGTTAGGTAGGTACCTAAGTTAAGTAACACTAATTTATTTTACTGAATTAGTCTTGCTGATCATACAAAATTTCATCTGATAACACTCCCTATCGTCCCCGCTCTGATGATCAACATCCCACATCGTCATGTTTTTTGGAAAAAATACATGGTTTAAGAAAATATTCTAATTGGTTTGTGAAATAAGGTAGGTATTTTAGATGGAAAGGAGAAAATCATTGGCAGATGGTTTTTTGGCTCTGCTGAAAAGTCGCCAAAATAACATGGCTGGAACAGTGAAGAGTCAATTTAAGGGATCCCAGTTAATTAATTTAATTTTCTTTATTTCATTCATAAATGATTATTGAGAACGTATTAAATCATCAACTTATAACACAAAGTTATATCTCGGGAAACCAGATTTAAAGAAACGAATTTAAAGATTCCAGATTTAAAGAAACGAATTTAAAGAACCGAATTTAAAGAACGAATTTAAAGAAACGAATTTAAAGAACCAAATTTAAAGAACGAATTTAAAGAACCGAATTTAAAGAACCGAATTTAAAGAACGAATTTAAAGAACCGAATTTAAAGAAACGAATTTAAAGAAACGAATTTAAAGAACCAAATTTAAAGAAACGAAACCAGATTTTGAACGGACGAGATTGGTCAGCTTTTGATAATTACCTGAAACAGGCCTTAAAATACCGGATGTACCTGATTATGCAGTTCAACTATAACTAAAAACTTACTAATAATAACTTACTTTGGATTACTAATGCTGGAGATACTAAAAAATGTGAAAAACACGTTCCTTACATGTAATCTTATAAATTACTATACTCTGCTGTGCTAAATTACTACTATATAATATAATATATATAGACAGCATAATATTATTATGCTGTCTCTGGATTAATGATTTATAGTATGTAATATTTCGTCTTGTATATTTGTTACCTTAAAATACATTCGATTGTTACATCAAATTATTATCCGGCTGACGATGATGTTTATAAAATGTTAATGTTAACCTAATAATGTAGATAAATAAAGCATATTCATTCATTCATATAATATATGAATGAATATCCTAAAGCAAGTAGCATATTATGAATATCCTAAAGTTAGTCGGTACCAGGTATACCAGCTCTTCGTACACTTCGGCCCATTTCAATTCTCAACGTCATTTTAGTACAAGTTTGGATAATGGGGTATGAAGGTAACGGAGTTCCAAGTCATTTGTCCTTCTCGATTAATTGAATCGCCGGTCACCGACAGGGTGAAGACACCGTTCATGTAGATATCCATAGTTCCGGTAGCCACTAACTAGTTACTGTTACTTTAGTGAATATGTTTGTTTTTTCCTGTGTTTCTACTGGCATTCAGTAAATTCTTAAATTTTGGTAATAGACGATTGTAATAATTACAATTATTTATAGGCTGCGTTTGAGTGGCTTTCGGCTCATTGCACGATTTTACAGTTAGCTGGACGGTCAGCTGGTACGTGGAACGACGGAAAACGACAGTAAAATGTCAGACGACCGCTCCCTGAAACTAATTGGTATTCTCACTCCGTGATCACGCTTGTGTCGACCTTCATCGATTTTCCATGTTGGTACCATTTCACATCCTGACGGAGGTTTTTTTTTGTGTGTGTGTGGACAAAAAATTACTCGTGCGTGCATCAAAGAACGTACCTGGCGTTGTTTTTGCTCGAAAACAACAAGGCATTCGCTCATATTGATTATAATGTAATTTGATCGAAATCGACGGCATGTTCGAGGCAAATGGCTCGTGGTAACCGCTCATCTCATACCGTATCGCCCAGAGTCACGAAACGTGTTATCAAGATGAAATAACATAATAATGGGTAACATTGAATTATCCTATGATGAATCCGTTCATCTATAATTCTTCACACGTAGCAATCGATGTCCAATATACGGGTATTAATTCGATCGAGGCGGCCAAAAATATTGGTTAGTTTTTATCTATTACAAGTGCTATTACTTAATAAAGAAAAGCTTTTAATCTTCGGTTTAGATAGATTTATTGTAAAAAAAGTAACATGGTATGTTACTTTTTTTTTTTAACAATAAATCTGTCTAACCCGAAGATTAAAAGCTTATACGAGTATTATATATACATATATATGTGTGGATATAGAATGATACTTCGACTTGGGAATTGTTATTAACTAACAAAAACTATGAACCACATAATGAAGAAACATAAAGTGAATATGAGCTTGTCTTCGGAGATGTAGTTCCCGAGTCGTAGCTTCGTCGGTGTAAACTCTTCCAGTTCCCGGACTCGGATGACACCCGTGTCACACGGGTAACTCACTGGTTCGTCACCCAGATCGTCTTTCACGGCACACCATCGCGTCACACCGATCACAGTCCCGTCGATCCTGCACAGGTCGTACTGAAGGGCTTGAGTCGCATCGTAGCTGTCCCCGTACCAGAGCAGGAACCAGTTTTTTCCGCGAGATGCTTTCTTTTCCAAAACTCCTCCGACCATTGAAAACATGAGAATAACCCTGTGACCACCCAAAAATGAATTTATATTAATACATCATTTTTGGACCGGAATAAAGTTGGAAAGCTGATGAGACCGTCACTGAGTTTGAATGGGCGCGCGAATTAGGGTCGGAAATTTTTTTCCCCTGATATTTCTTTATTTGCGCCAAGTAATAATATGTACACAAAGTGTACCTCTACTTATAACACAATCTACTTATAGGCAATTGTGTCGGAAAAGTGGCTGCACTGGATATAAGACTGTGTCGTAACTACGGGGGGCAGTACCTGTTGATCGACTCTGGTGGAAAACCGTAAACCAAAATACAGTTATCCTCGTCTTTTATATTCCTCGTCGACATGCTATTGACGTTGAAACGCGTCATTTTCGTTTCTTTGTTCAGCCACAAGTCCTTCAAATGTTCCATCCTCATGCGCCCAAGAGAGTAGCAGTCGACTGCGTTCTTTCTCATAGATGCTAGCAGGTGCTCCGGAAGATGTCTATCGTCTTCTGACGCTTTCTTCGAGTATCTACCACCCATCGTCTCAACTAGCCAGGGACCACCCTCGACGTTCGTTTGAATTGACGAGCCGATCTTCTCTGAAAATACGTTCTTACAGCCGTCCAAAACCTGTACACAAAACTTTTGTAGATTCCAATAATTGAAACATGTTGAGGTTATCAATAAAAGTGAATGAAACGGAATTTGGAGATTCATAATGAATAGCAGAGCAAAACAAGTGGAACATGTGGAAGTTGTGACATCGATGGGCTAATTCCCACGAATTTTCTCTATTTCCATAAGATTTTCCTGTTTATGACTTGGTACAGTAAAACTTGTCTCTCGCAAACTCAAAGGCACGACTATGTACGAGTTGGCTGAACAGCATTACTGTGTTGAACTTCTGGTCAATGGTGTTACCTAGTTTCTTATCCTTGGAAAGGTGAAAGGTTATTTGGGCTTCTCAAGATAGAAAAACGTTCTTCTTTCGAATTATTTACCTTATATTGAATTTTCGTACTCTGAATACACTATAGAAATTCTCTAAAAAGTACAATGAAAAAGTCTACCTCAAGGAGAGACTCGATTCTCATGATTTCCTCCAGAATTTTCCTCGACTTATCCCGCTCAGACCAAGATCTGTTGAAAACAGAGTCGGCGCAGCAGATGCCGCCTCCAGCTGCTGACGTAAGCCTCGCCAAGTCACCCGTCAGCTCGTGGATCCGCTCACGTAATTTGTGACGGTATTCCGCACAACGGCACCGTCCAATCGCCCACTGACCCGAGCATTTGCGGTGCCTACAAGTAGCCCCATCAAATTAGACATGAAAGCGTCTTCGACATTTTTAAAATGGACACAGTTGTTTGATAATTTCTACTGAACAACATACTAAAAGTCGAGCGGGGGATGGCTTAACGTTCTAAAGTCAATTCTCGATATTATTCGTCAATATCTCCGAAATTATCGACAATATCAAAACATACACGATATCGTCACTTATGATCCCACATGGGCTACTTCACTTTTCCCAACTTTACAGGCGAGACAAAAAACGTGTGCCCAGTTGTCCCAGTTCTCCAATTTTGTTTACAGTTCATCTCATTACACACTCGTATGGCGACCCAAGAATAGTAGAACAAAATTGCAGAAAAGTCTGCAAGACTGGGCCAACGTTTTTTGTCTCGTCTGTAAAGTTGGGAAAAGTGAGTTAGCCCATGTGGGATCTTAAGTGACGATATACAAAATTGAAGAGCTCAAAATTGACAACAACAATGGTCCTATTCATAATTTGAGTTGGACCTCAAATTGGTCTGGAGAATGTAGCTATTCGTTAACATTCTACCTAGATGGTTTTTTTTCCTCACTATTCCCAAGGTGGATAGTGTAAATTGTTAGTTGTCCACCAGTGATAGTGGATACGTTTACATACCTAATGTATTACGATTCTTTCAATATCAATATCGCTGCGTTTCCCGTCATGTAACATGATATTGCTGTGACGAAATACTAATACTTCCCATAAAAACTATCACAGAGAGAATTATCCTTACTTTTCTACCTTTTCGTTAACTTACTTTTCCAATAGAACGTTCGATCCTCGAATCACTTCTGATCTATTGCAGAAGTGACGTTCCATTTTCCCGTTCTTACTATCGTTATACGTTATTCGTCCTATTGAAACAATACCTGATAATCTCGAAAATTTAATGTCTCATGATCCTGGTTTCGGTCTACTCAATTCGAGAACATCGATTGTCGAGTTTTATTCGCATAGCAGATCAGGAACTTATCTCGTATAATTAACAGTGTACCGAATAATAAAACCGTTGGATTGATGAAATTAAAAAATTGAAAACCTTTTGTTCATGATACGGATTTTAATGAGTTATTGTAGTTTAAACGTGAAAATTTGATTACTTGTTGCTGTTCTGGATGAATTCCTAAAATATTTCGTCAGTAGAAGTTATTGGTATAAATACATTTTTTTAGACGTCTATTTAGATCAACATTTTGATTTAATCATCAATTCAACATAGCTTTGAAAATACCTATATTTCCATGTAAATGGTTTCAATGAATTGAGCGATCAAGCTTTTGTGAAGGGAAACCCTGATAACGCTGGCCGGCTAGAACTACTTCAGCATTATTACCCTAGAGGTGCCTCCCGTTCAAAGGCTGTCGCAATTTATCACAGTTTGAATAATGGAGCATTTGCCCGCTGTTTACCGGTTTGAATGCCTGAGCTAGCCCAAAATCGCATTCAATCTCCATTCATCACCCTTTACTCGTTGTAATTCGGTTGGACCAATGTAAATTATTGAGTCGATATTTATTAATGTATCTATTTTGTTGAGCTCCACACATCGCCAGTAGAAAAAAAAATTGTTCAAGTTCAACTTTTATGTAGAATTGTTGATTTTACGAATCATCGAAACGATTTTTTCCGTTTGATTCATTTAACGAGTTAGAATTCGTGAATGTACTTTTGTAGCCTTGAAATCGTTGAGTGTTGGCTGCTCCCGAACCAGCTCAATCAAACATTTGTCATTAGTGATCCACACACAACACAATTTACGTTGAATCTCGCCTGTGGAAAACTGAAAAATATCGGAGGCGACCGATGACATCTTTGCGTCGAACATGTCTGAACACGCCTGAACATGTCTTTTCCCCATTTGTTCGTCACGTCACGGGAATGTGTGGATCGACCTTCAAGCTGCGTTTACACCAAAGTTTATAAGTGTCAGTTAAAGCAAATAGGCAGTTACCCTCAAAGGAAGCGTTTATCCATCGCCAGTTAGTCTTACTGGAGTTTTAGTTAAACTGTTACATTAACTGTTAGGTGAGTTTCGTCCAAGGCTTCCTAACGTTAAAAAAAAAAAAAAAATGTGCTTTTATTTCGACTTTGACTTTGTTCTGTTTTCCTTCAGTGCTCGAATCTTTTTGTTTTTGCTTCTGTTATTTTTGTTGTTTGTGTAGAAGCAGAAGAAGAAAAAAATATTTATTTGAATAGGCTTATTGTACAATAAAAAGAGATATTTGATAAACATGAATATGGCAATGGGCCTAGCTCATCTGCCAGTAGCACCGTTATTAACATAATAGCGCGGAGTGCCGTTAAAGATACAAAAAAGTTGACAACTAAAAGTTGGAAGATTTGTTGATGCGCGCTTTGCGCAAGCAACTTGTAGGAAACTGGTGACTTGTTCCCCTTCCATTGTTATTATCCTTCAGCACTTCTATCAAGACCTTACAAACTTAAATCACAAACAGTTAAATGGTTGATTTTGAGATTTCAAACAGATAACCGAGACTTGTGCACGAATCACCAGAAGCCAAAAAACGTAATTTAACTGCTAGCTTTTCATGGTCAGGTACTGCTTTCCTGTAGTTTGTGTCACGTTTTTTGATTTTATATCTGATCATTGAAATCAAATACTCCAAGTCACTACTGTTAATTCTCAGGCTCATTTAGGCTTTAGCTTGTTCAATACTTTTACAGAATGACATCATTGTGTGGCAAATATCATCAGTTCTAGGTTAAAATTAGGTTTATTCGCTATTTAAAATATGAAATTCCTTATGAAAATGTTAACAAAACTGATTATATAATTATGTAATGATATCGAAAATGGTTAGCGATAAGAGGTAAGGTAATGTTCCATGTATTATCCAAGGTGTCGTTAATTACTGACTACCTGGTAATTATTATGATTACACCACAAGGATATCATCTACGAGCTAAATCAATCAAAATCTGTGACATGCGATGGAGGGAAAAATTGAATCGATCATCAAGCATCAATCAACAGAAGAGTCTTATAAATGTAATCTTGTTATTCTAGGTAGGTGACCATAAACCGATGTTTCTCCTTTGAAAAAATAATTTAATTTAGTAAAATGTAAAGCTTGACATCATAATAAATTGTTCTTAGCGTATTAAAACTATACCTTTGAAAAAAATCGATTTTTATAGTCTCTTCTTCGTAGAAATCCGAAAACGCAGAAAATTCAAATAGGTAACGGAAAACTGACGAACGAAGCAACGAATTAAAACATTAACAGATGCTAGATGGTGTAGCCTTGGATACCATACAACACAAGCACGAGTGTCCACTATTTACATCTCCCCCCCTTTGGAGGGCAAAAGTTTGCTAATGTGCACAAAATTTGCCTGAGAACGACGACTACCAAGGCCAATTTCGTAAATGGTCGATGACAGCTTGCTCAAAACTGCAAACGGCCCTATTCTTATCGGATCCAGTTTATTCCTGTTGAGGCGATTTCCCATTTCCACATAAACCAAATCTCCTATTTGAAATTCATAATTTTTTTTCATTTTGTCCACTCTTCTTTTGTTGGTTTCATGGTTGTTTTGAGAATTTTGAAATGCTGTTAATCTATCTTGCGCCAAATCTTGGGGTTGATTTAATGTTGGAGGTATTATTGAGGAATTTTGTCCCGTAAGCAGGTATAAAGGGGGGAATTTTGTCACACTATGGGTTGTTCGGCTGTATTCCGCAGTACATTCGACGGCGAGACCGGACCATGGCCGACGTGGTTGTTCACTGATCTTGCAACGAATTCGGTTAAATAGTGGACACTCGTGCTTGTGTTGTATGGTATCCAAGGCTAGGTTCCTTGGAAGTTTTCCGTTACCTATTTGAATTTTCTGCGTTTTCGGATTTCTACGAAGAAGAGACTATAAAAATCGATTTTTTTCAAAGGTATAGTTTTAATACGCTAAGAACAATTTATTATGATGTCAAGCTTTACATTTTACTAAATTAAATGATTTTTTCAAAGGAGAAACATCGGTTTATGGTCACCTACCTAGAATAACAAGATTACAAATCGATTTTTATAGTCTCTTCTTCGTAGAAATCCGAAAACGCAGAAAATTCAAATAGAAAATAGGAAAACTGACGAACGAAGCAACGAATTAAAACATTAACAGATGCTAGATGGTGTAGCCTTGGATACCATACAACACAAGCACGAGTGTCCACTATTTACATAAATATTTACATTCTCATCTGAATTTCGTTGTTTGTTCTAATTTTATACATCGTTTGTATATAACAATGTTACATGTCATGTACCAATTAGAGATAAGTAACAATGTAGCGGTTGTACAAACAGACCAGGACAGAAGAGTGAGAACAGGGCGAGGCGATTATTTTAGTAAGTAATGGACAATCCGGGGATCCCTTAATCAACTTATGAAGAGAGGAAACGTTCGCAACGTGTCTCCCGCTCTCCAAACTTGTCACAATATATCGCACATCCAACTCCTCGTAATCAACTAAGGTGGGGTTGCCAGCTCCATTTCAACCATTCCAGGACAAACCGCAGAACACAAATGATAAACCAGGAACTCCAAGACATAAACCTTTGAAATAAACATCAAAACATTTCAAGCGCGACAGAAGGTTATTTCATGTTTAGGCAGTCTGGAATTATTTTCATACAGAAGGTCTTTAAAAAAACCATCTGTTCATAGAGAATAATTTGATTCTTGAAAACAGTCGGCAGTTGTACCACATCGTTTTTCAAAAAAAAAAGATGGAATTTGGGTACCTAGTTTTCCCACTAACTTCACGGTATAATTTTCATTTAATATAATCTTCATAATAATATAAATTATTGATAACTCTTCAATTATATCTTTGGATACTATTTTGAAGAATGTATGCTTAGATTGCTAAAAATAATAACTTGGTGGTAGGTAGAGGTTCAAGTAGAAATATCCTTCATGGTGATCGTGAATCGTTGTATTAACGAGAAAACCTCGACATTCTGCAGGACACTTGAGAACAGTCGCACCCAGAGCCAAAACACCCTCATGGCTCAAAAATGGACAGATGGCTCAAAAACAAGTCAACCTTCGTTTTGTCTCACGCGATTATATTTATTATTATACGGCCTATTTGTTTATTGGTTGTTTTTTTGGTTCTCATATGATGGCTCATAAATGGTAACCGTAAAATGAAATCGTCACATACTACGAGGAAACTAGAGTAGTCCGAACAGTAAGTTTGCTCTCGCGGTCTATTTCTATGATCTTTCGAAAGAACACTTTTGACATGATTGTGAAGTAGTCTAAGCAGTTTTTTTGTGATCGTAGCCGCGTTACGTTAACATGGAAGTGTTAGATTCTCGTCCTCTACTGCTATTGGAAGTCGACGAACAGGATTTAAACGGCTACGAGACAGTTGACGTTGACCCGCATTGGAGGGTCATTAGAAAAAAACCAAGTGAGAAACCCCGTATTTACACTTCAACACCTTAATTTGTCTATGACTATATTCCCATAACGCGGTGAAAGTTGAAATTTTATGAAACCCTCCAATTGAAGTTCTCCATCTGATGTTATTACTTCAAATGGATATAAAGTAACTTTAGTTGGCACCGAAAGTGTCTTTCAAATATAAAGTTCAATAAGTGACCCTTCGTTTTATCTAAAATCATCGTTCAAACGGTTCAGTATATAGTTACGAGTACTGTAGATTGTATATCGTCGGCCTAGATGTGATACCTACCTCCTAAGTGAAAAGAACCTTTCTTTTCAGAAGATTTATCGATAGCTTTCTAAATTTCAAGGTGATAGTATTTCGATATAGAACCAAGCATCATTAGAGGAACGTCAGTGTATGTATTAAAAATAAAGAAACCATTAAAAGAGCTTTTCTCAGCCGATCTGAAATTTATTGGAAGATTAGACGATGTTAATTTGGTACTAATGCATTTATTAGGCTGAGGTATAAATACCGTGGCCACTAGTTTCCAACGCGCTGTGGCTGTGTAATTAGGATTGAGGTTACCACGCTTACCAACACCTTACCAACGCTTCCTTGATAATAATGATATTGTTTATTAATATAATATATTAATCATATTATGATCAATCATCAGAGATACCTAAATGCTCATTCGCTCGCAGTGGCCAAGCTCTCTGGATGCTCAATAGCGCTTCTCAAAAATAAAAGAACATCCGCCAAACAACAGATTACATACATATTAATATTATTATGTATGTAATCTATATTATAGATTAGTTGGACAGAGAGAACTCGTGATATAATGAGAACTCGGCATAAGATGATAAGCTCAATCCACGCGGTGGAAACTACTGACCTCCGTATAATATATAAGTACCTACAGTTAATTTATAACGTTGTAAAGTCCATTCTTAGGGCCTATTGGCAAACTTCACACCTTGACTAAATCTTTGACTTTCAAGAGTAGTTTCATCTGTAACTTATTACTTGTTCCTTTTTCCTAATTAATTTAATTAATTAAGGCAAAACACGATCATTTACTATGTAGGAAACACTTACTCGCTCCATCCCAATAGTTTCGAGTTGGATCATCACATACGTGGTGGAGATACGAGTTTTTGAAGACATTTTTTCACCGTTCCGACTTTTTTTAGACCTGGCCAGTTTTTCTTAATCCAACGGTTCCAAAACCCAAAAACGAGGTATCACTTATAAAGTGCACTGTATAATATACAGTAACATAATATTATTATGTTACTTTAATTAAAAAGCTGGTTCATACAAAAATGAATCGCCTTTTTTCAGAACGTGAGACGAAAGAAAGGAAAGATAACTCAGTAAGAAAATACAAGCATTAAGGATAGGAAACTCGAAAGGATCCATGAGGGGAACCTTTAGGAAGTCGTCGTTTCTTAGAGCCCTGGGTCGGGAAAATCACAGGTCCAGTGATAAATATGGACGTTTACAGGGGTGGAGATTTTGTAAAAGCTCAAAATAGAAGACGAGGGGTGAAAAATATCACAACATATTAAGAGATGCAACGATTAAGATGGAAAATGTAACGTAAAGCAAGTAAAGCCAAGTCTTCAAGGAGAGGGTGTAGTTGGTAATATTTGCTGCGCGTTTCACTCGTGTGGTTTCACTGAGTGGTTGTTCGTGCCTGTGTTCAGCGTAAAAAAAAAAAAAAACTGTAAAATGAGGTGTCACTTCTCAGACTGTTGCATTTTTGGAATTTATGGGTAATTCCCTCCCCCTCCCCCCTAAAACTGCCCTAGCGAATAAATTTGGTACAACTTTTTCGGACCTCAGATTCGGATTCAGCGTCGAAACATACATAGGAATACCCTATTTTGGTCTTTCACGCGACCTCGCCAAAAATTTAAAAACGAATTTTCCGTTTATGGTGATTTCAACTCCTAAGGACTAGTTTTTTGATAATACCTACCCAGATCGCCATAAACTGAAGTAAGTCGACAATTTGGAGTTTTTTGATGTTTGACAAGGCTGCGTTCGAGATAGCAAAATGAATAATTTTGGCCAACAACATGAACATGTCTGTGAAAACTCTCCATGCCCCCCCCCCCCACCTTCAGAATGGTTACTGAACTATTATAGGGCTCGTGGGTCTGCTAGACTTATTTATGTTAAGGACTGTCACTCCTTACTGGCTGTGATGAGGCATTCAGGGGGATCTTCCAATCACCCCGGAAGTAAACCCATGAACGAGCATTTTACCCGATATTTCAATCGATAACTGTCAACGTCGTGTTCAACGTTCTCTAACAAACTTGCTCCGCTTATACACAAATTATCCCCTCAATCCGAACCCCGTCCGGTTATCACCAAACCGTTCATCGCTGTCATGTCCTGTAACGAAATATTTTCTTTCATCGCAGTTTCTCAACTAAACTATCGTTTGGAAGCGACAATTGATACATGTATGCCAATCGTATGTACACGTTGGCAAAATTCAATTCTCGGATTGAAATGTTGAAAAAGATTTGAGGACCGAACTACTGCGTGACTGAGGACCACAAATATTTGACATTTCAAGAGTAGTTCTGTGGGACACTTGTACTCTGTGACAAACAATGGTTCAACGAATGATTGACAATCAGACGTTTATGGGAGCTTAAGTTTGAAACATTCAATTTTTTAAAAAACTTGTCCTGAATGACGTGGGACAGAGACTATGGCACTATGAACAGCTTTTATGTATATACCACCAGAAGTTCAGAAGTTATGAGAGAAGGAGAGACAAAAGAATATCGACCAATAGCATTTTATATCATATTCAAGTCATATGTCTATACCTACACTCTATCCATACGGAAATCAACGAAACTCGCTGTTCCTACTTCCTCGAGTACAATGCAAGTAAAAATATTTTACCATAAAATAAACACTTTATTTCCCATTAATACTGGTGGTAACCTTATTGCAATTTAGTGGACATGACTTACCAAAATAATTACAACTATCATAGCCTGGACATTGAGCCTGCATCAATTGGTACTAAGTACATAATACGTAATTCGGGAACATCTGAAACGCAATTTTGTCTACAGATTGGGGCTACTTGGCATTCATCCTCCAATTTAGTTGAGAATTTAACCAATCACCTACCAAATTTAGTGGAAAAAAGTTGAAATTGATTTCTTCACTTAATTACAAATTGAGGAACCTCGAGTTTAGGGTTTATTTGCCAAAACGTTTTGCACGCCCCAGGTTATGTATAGGTCATACATTTGTGAACTTGGGTTCGTAATTGCAAAAAGATCTATAAATAGAAAATAGTTCATATTCGAGTCTTTTAGCAAACCTTGCTTAAATAAAAGAACCTATAGTGAAATATCGTCTGAAGAAAATTGCTGAACACACTATTCCAGTGACCAAAAGTATCTAAGTTTGCGCAAAAAATTATAAAATTGAGTTCTTCGTGACTTATTGTCTCTGCTATCATAATCTGCTGGCATACTCGTACATTTACTCGTATTTATACCAGGACATTTTCTACGAGAACTGAGGAGTTACGAGTAGGTACTAGAATCACAAAACTCTATGTGGTCACATAAGTGTTTAAATTTACAAGATTTAAAAAACACATTATTTACTTACTAAAATTGTACGACGAAAAATTTGCTCATTAGGTCATGCTGCGTGACTCTTTTAAAATCGTAGGTATAATCAACCGAAATCATATTTGTGTTTCAGGTCGAAATAGTTCCCAGGGTGATCTCCTGAGGTCAGGAGGTGGAACTATGAATTGCGGGACGTGCTTCGCCAAGTACATCCTATGCCTCTTCAACTTCATCATCTTCGTAAGTAGTGTGAAATAATCGATAACTGTGAGGGAAAATTGTAGTTATTATTACTGAACGGGAATTGATTCTAAGGGTATTTTCAATGCATAATCTGAATAGTGGCGTTTAATATTTATCTAGGGAATTTTTATGGTGAAATTGGGACTATTACTTCTTCGGGTGGTATCCGTATTCCTTGCCAATCTGGTTCACTGTTGATGTTTAATAAACGTTGCCAGGTTTTTTGTGATGTGGTAATTTTTGAGAATAAATCATTATGGAGCGTATGCGAACTCGCACAACCGCCTGATCTGTGCCTCCCTAAGGGTTACACCTACCCTTATCACATCTAAGCTATGGTGGGTCTACTACTTGGTATATATTTAAATATATACCAAGTATAGCAAGCAAATATTTGCTTATTTGCTTTTCACCAATATTTAATATTGTTTGGAAAAACGTAATCGAATTTCTTGGCAACTCCGCACGTGTTTGAATGTATGATCAGAGCTTGGGGAAGATGTTTGTCATGGTTTACTCGTCCCTGGACTCTCTAATGATTACTTGCACCTTGAGTTGAATAATCACTTTTCGCCTCGTCCACAGCTAACAGGCGGACTGGTGTTGGCGCTGGGAGTATGGCTGTACTTCGACAAAGATTCGCTCATCAGCATTATGTACGCCATTAACGAGAACGCCGCACCACAGGTCAGTAAATATGCCATTCTTGCTTCATTTTGTTTCAAATGAACTTGGTACAGAAGAGCGTTTTCAGAATTGAGTGTTTCATGTTCGTGTCAAATTAGGCATTCTTTATAATGATCGTCTTATTAGGCCATGTGCGAGATGTTATTTTTACAACCGTTCAATCCTGCTAGATTATGTATTTTAATGCTCTAGATTTTTTTCTCACATAATGTCATAAATCTTTCTTTATTACTCTAACTTTCTGTTGAATAAACAGGCATGAATTTCAACAGTAGCAATCTTTCTAGCAATCTGAATATAATTGTGGATTGCATCAAGAAATAGTATCTACCTAAAATGTTAACCAAGGAATCCTTCAGGGGGAAGTGCTATCACCCTACTTATTCTCCCTTTTTGTTTCGGACTTCGAGGAACTTCTGAGGAATTACGGAGTAGTAGGAGTTCCTGTTAACAGTGAATGCGATGTGGCTTCTATTTTCCATGCAGACGATGAGTGAATCTGCAAGTGGCCTGCAAAGTCTGCTAAAGCTCTTGCATGAATACTGCGTCAGTAACGAGATAACTATTTGAGAAGCTCATCCACAAGCGGCTGATGTCAGTCGTAGAAGAACGCAATCTGGTCCCTTCTCATCAATTTGGTTTCCGACAAAAGCACTCTACCATTGACCAGGTGCATCGAATTACGAGTGTGATTGAGGAGGCACTAGAAAACAAGCAAGTTTGCTCGGCCATCTTTCTCGACGTAACCCAAGCGTTTGACAAAGTTTGGCACGATGGACTAAACCACAAGCTCCGAAGAATGTTGCCAGCAAAATATGCTGAATTATTGCAATCCTATCTATCAGATCGATTCTTCAGGGTAAAGCATGAAGATGCCTACTCAGAAGTGCACCAAATACACGCTGGAGTTCCCCAAGGAAGTGTACTTGGCCCACTCCTGTACGTCCTGTTCACCAGCGATATGCCAGAACGAGAGGAGAATACAATAGCAACGTTTGCAGATGACACAGCTGTCCTTGCAGTTGGTGAAACAAATCACGTGACGATTCCCAAGCTCAGAAGATCTATTAAGAAACTCCAAGAATGGACATCAAAATGGAGGATCAAGATGAATGAAGCGAAATCAGTTCATGTCGACTTTACCAATCGTAAGCTCGACTATTTCCCCCTTCATCTCAACGGCAAGACTATACCGCACGCCAATGAAGCTAAATACCTGGGCATGACCCTGGATGCTAAATTGCGCTGGAAGGCGCATGTCAAGAAGAAAAAAGAAGAACTGGTGCTTAAGTTCAGGAAAATGTACTGGTTAATGGGCCGACGCTCAAAAATGTCGATCCAGAACAAATTAACCCTGTACAATCAAGTCCTCAAGCCTGTCTGGACTTACGGAGTGCAGTTGTGGGGCTGCACCGCTCAAAGTAACCGCGATATTATCCAACGTTTCCAAAACAATGTGCTGAGATGTTGTGTGGACGCCTACCGGTACACCAGAAATGTCCGGCTACACAAAGAACTTCGCATACCAACTGTCAATGAAGTCATCAAGGTTCAAGCCATAGCCCATCACAAGCGGTTACAAGTTCACGTCAATGAAGAAGCTGTCCAGCTGCTCGACGTTGACGACCTACTCAGACGTCTCAAGAGAAAGAAGCCTCATGACCTGTGGAAGTGAGTGAAGGTGTTCTCGCGATAAGTCCGTTCAGTGAAATCAGTGATCGGTTTAAGTGCACAAAATTGCACTCCTAACTTTCAAAACTATAAGCGGCTTAGTTAAGTATCTAAGTTGTACTACAACCAATTCACATATATGTCAAAAATATGTTGCTAATAAGTTGTTACTTGGTGCAATAAATCATTTGAAAGAAAAAAAAAAAAAAAAAAAAAAGTAACGAGATTCAACTTAATTGCAGCAAATCCAAGGTCTTTGGAGGAGGGGGGGGGGGCGATTAAGAGCTACTGGCTTTACTGCGGTCCAGACAAGCTTGAGGTGGTGAATCAATACACCTTTCTAGGAATTACCTTCTTCAGCTCAGGATGTTTTAGGGAGCAAGCCAGGAATGCGGCGGAAAAAGGGTTAGCAGCCCTTATAAAAAAATCCCGCAACAACCAAGCAGAAGTGTGGAAAAAGCTTTTTACAGCGATGACCCTGTCCACCTGCCTCTATGGTGCTGAAATCAGGGCGCAGTTTCTGTCAATTCTTAATAATGGAAGTGTCTTCCGTCGTTTCAACTCATTCATACAGACATTCATTCATAGCTGTAAGGTTGCAAAAATGTATGGTCTCGAAAGTTCTTGAACCATGATGTCCTTTCACTACCAACTTGCTTTCTGCTGCATCAACCATCCTGCTACCATTTCTTATCTATCTTTAACTCTTCTGTTCTGCCTATCTTCTATTCTTCTGCTGCTCCGTATCTTCCCTTATATCTATGGTTTCTTACTCTAATTTCTAAAACTATATCAGTCTCCCACCTGCACTGAAGAGAGTTCGTTGGAGAGTAGGGGCTAGTTGTACGAGGCTCCGGCCCGACCAGTCGGGTTGTTTGTGACTCTTCGGTATTCACTCAATAATATTGATGTTTGTTATACTATTATTATTATTCAAACACAATTACTAATAATATCCAAGTTGAAATGGTAAAAATAACTTTGGTGTACCTATAGTTAAAACGTAACATTTGTTACCAAAACTCGACGTTACTAATTGAACCAAAATACGTACTTTTCATGCTACTGAATGAAGGTAATTTCGCATGTTTGTTGGTAGGTACTTCTTTTATAGAAAACTGTTTCCGGCGTAGGTAGGTGGAATTACAAACCTTGGAATCACATCGGTTCATTATATTTCAAACGCTTGCATACGAGCCTGCAACACATTGAGACATTTTCATGTTGTGTGCAAACAAATTTTGTTTGTGTGTCATAGCAAAGACATAACAAACTGTAAAGTACCTACCTAATTCCAACTTCACTTCTGATGGTCATAATCATCATTGTGGCGACTTGGGACAATTTTCGTGAGCAAATTTCGTGACGATTTTGGTTTATTATCTTCGATAATGAACCATTGGAATCGCCCAAAGAAAAAAAAATTTTAACCCCCCCTCAAAATTTGTTGGTTTACGTTTCAAGATACGTAGATTCAGAAAATCGAATAAAAAAAAATCCGTCCGTCCGCCGTACGCCGTCCGCGCCACTTTGCCCAGTTAGCGTTGAGCTAAAATTACGAAATTTGGTTTCTGGGTTTGGACCAGCCCCACAATGATCCTCGAAACTTTTCATAACCCTAGGTCAAGGGGAAGGGGTTCAAAACGAATTTTGAAATTTTGAAAATTCCATATCTCGAAAAATTCCCATCAAACGGTATGTTTTTTATTTCATATTTAGATAGAGTTTGTTCCGTAGAATTTTTTAAGACCATCCGCAGCTTTGTACGACCAGCCGTTCGTTCACAATGACGGCTCAAAGATTGTGCCTCACAACACGATCGTGACTCAAATTGTTGAAATACAGGTCCATTTTCATACTAACAAGCTCTTTGGAACATCATATGGCTTAAGTGATGTCGAGTTTGTTGTTCTGAGGTGCGTTTCGTGCTACTGAAATGAAGGTAATTTCGAATGTTTGTTGGTAGGTACTTCTTTTATAGAAAAATTATTACCGACGTAGTATTAAAAACCCCAGAATTATATCGTATTAATTAATCATAATTAATAATAATAATTATTAATAATGAATACAAATTATTGATACCTAACAATAAATTATAATAATTTTCTCTATGTACTTGATAAAATTGTTAATAATTAGTGATAATTGATAATAATAATTAATCTAACATTTAGGATCTTGACATTTAGACCTAGTGATCTAGACAGAAGGGTGATCTGCACAAGGAAGATAATAAACCGTTGTGTCAAGAATTTGCAGAGTTTTTTTGTTTGTGTGCCATAGCAAAGACATAACAAACTGTGGCGACTTGGGACAATTTTCGTGAGCAAATTTCGTGACGATTTTTTTGTTATGTACCATATGAAAGACATGAAAATGTCAAAAACTTGTTATCGTGACAGTTGAAGATTAGTTGATTAGTTGTATAAGATTTTCATTTTGCATGAATCAAAATCAGTATTTAATACAGTTGTGGGCAAACTAAAAACAACATCAAACAGTAACGCAAAGGTGATGAAAATAACTGACAATAATTGTATAATAATTATTGTAGTTTTAGGAAGATAGTTGACATAATAGGAATGATACACAAGGTAACTCGTCTGTTCTCGTGAACAAACGGAAGTGAATTACCATGAACTGATTGTCATCGATCGTATCTTTGACCTTTTGAACTGCATGACCGATCCCGATTTTCCTTGTTTCGACGTTCTTGTAGTTGACAGCTTGTTCAGACTAGAAATAAAGAGAAATGAAGGAATCTCTCTCTGCAGACGATAAGGTCGATTTCGCCCGACTCGGGAACGATCGCGATGCCATCCAACCTGCTGCCAAGATAACCGACCGTCTTTGAGAGCTCAGGAAGGGCTCAGTACATGTCAATAATGGTCAACTGGCCATTCTATAAATATCCGGTACCTCCGCCTCTCCGTCTGTATCTATTCCCGTCTGTCGCAGCCTTGAAATTCACTTTCAGTTGGACACTTGAATTACTTCGAGACCCGATTTAGTTTGAGCGAAGCGGATTTCCGCGTGCCAATCCATTTCCTTTGGGGTATTTCATTCGAAGATGATTTATTGTAACGACTGTGGAATTTTGTGACACTGACATTCTGCTAGTCGTCTCTCAATGGGAGTAGGTATTGGCACAACATGCTAAATCCTCGATTCATTTAATAAAAATAAAATAAAAGAAGGTACCTTGATACCTTCTGCGTTCTCTTTCTATCCAATGGAGTGCACGTGAAGTCGTTCGGAAGTTTGCTTCTTTTAGTTTTAGCCTCCATTTGTTTCGTCTATTTATAGCTTCCTGTAGCGATTCAAACTAAATGTACAAACAAAAAAGTTCAGTATGAAGTGTATGGAGCTTTGTGTTTAATTCAGACGTCAAACTCCAAGTAACTCCTTGTTTTCGTTTTCTCCCTTCTGAGTGATTAAAGCTAGATTAGAACAACAACTTCAGGTTACCTGTTGAAAGGTGAATTGTACTACGGCTGTAGAAGTTTGAACGAGCTTGACTTTTTTTATCTTATTATGGAACTCGTTTACGTTACGTATCGTCAGTGTTGATATTGTTCTTATTCAGCAGCTTGATACTGTAATAATGGTTAAAATATTGAACCTACCTAACTTATGAGCATCTTGGATGAACTTATCTCGATCTATACTTGACAACTCATTGGGTTGATCGGAGCCTTTCTTTGGATGGTTTTGGAGTCCTGAAATCTTGAATCCTGGAAGAAAGCAGCAAGTCAGAGTCGATTGTATACCGAGATGCGCGAACAAAGGGTTACTTTATACGGTTTCTCTTTTGCGTCAAAAGAATTTTTTTACCCCATCAAAGGGGTACCTATGTAACATAAACGACATAAACCACCTGTTGGAAGGCGATCCTATTATTATGCCTCAAGGTGAAATCCGATACGTTAGGTGGCAAGTTAAAGGTTAGACGTCGTGAAAGGGGATACTCCAAAAAAAGCCGTAGGCCCTGGTTGTATCCTTTAGGGCGAATATTTATGTGGTACAACTTGTGACGCTTCGAGGTACTCAGTGATTCGACCATATTATCAGCCCTGGAAGTATCCACCGATTTACTCCAAATTCACTTAACCACATCTTGTCCTTGGTATCTCCTCATTTCTAGTGCAATTTAAAGGGTGACGAAAAAAAATGTGGCATTTAAAATTTTTTATGGAATAACATGGCATGTAGTCTCCTCTCGTGTGGCAGCGGTAGGTACTCAACACGATGCACTACTTGTACGTGTTATGTCGTGAGGAAATGTTCAAAGGTTTTGACACAATTTCTTGAGGACACAAAGCTTTAAATAACTAAAGGTGTATGGTTTATTCGGGGGGGGGGGGGGTAGCATGAAGACGTGAGGACAAGTTACAAAGGTTGTGTGTCGATGATATAGGTATAGGTATATGTTGAATCAATGCTACCTCAAGCTCCCTTCTCTTTATATACAATAAAAGAATTGTTGGAAACTTTGAGTCCTGATTTCGCTCAAGCCGTAATAATAATCCAATTTCAATGTAAATCTCTTCTAATATCTTCACCGACAGATATAAACTCCGCCCGCGCCTGTTCCAGGCCCCCGTCATTGTTGGTAAACTTCCTCCGGGAAACTCGATGGCTTCGAATGGCTTCCCATTTCGCCAACAGCAGCATTCGCTATCTCGCCCTTCCACTCGCTGCCTTCGCCCCGTACCCCCTTAAAGTACCATACAAACGACCTCATTGTGTTTCGGTTGTAAACGCTCGAAATATTCGGTAGGGGAAGAAAAAAATGGAGCCAACAATCTCTTTTTAAGGCTCGAAATCTGTTCAAACAGATGCGTCCCTCTTTGACCAGTTGCACTCCTTTCTCTTGCCTTATTGGTTTATTTCTAGAGGTAAGTAAACCAATAAGATACGATTTTAAATTACATTTTCTGTCCTGTTTCACTTCAATTTTAATCAGACACCAAATCGTCTAGAGAAGATAATTAGTATAATTAGCACGATTGCACTCTGAAGTTGATTAATTGAGTTTGAATGTAACTGAATATAATTGAATTGATTGAATTTGAATATAATTGAATTTGTATAGGATTGAATAAAAAATTAATTGAATTTGAGTATTATTGAATTAACTGAACTAGTATAGAATTGAATTCGAATAGAATGGAATTAATTAAATTTAAATAATATTATAATATTATTTAAATAATATTATATTATAATTGAATATTGAATCCAATAAATTTGAGTATAATTGAACATCGAATTACTTGAATTTAAATATAATTAATATTGAATGACATAAATTAGAGTATAATTGAATCAAGTGAATTTTACTATAATTCAATTATTTGCATTTAAATATACTTAATTAAATAGGTATCGAATTAAATCAATTTGAGAATAAGTGAATAGGTATTGAATTAATTCAATTTAAATATAATTGAATGTTCAATTATTGCATTTTACTGAAGAAATTGCACGAATTACTCCCCAGATTTCCAGCTAATTCTGTCTACAATGACTGCGCTTATCAACACCATTGAAAGACATCTTTCCGTTTAACAGTAAGTTAGCGCTAAATCACTCTTGAGCTAACTGTAAGTGTCCCTTACACAGAGTGAAAGTGGAACAAAAGTTTGGAGACAGTCACTGATGTCATGAAAAAGCTATGCGATATGAGCGCAGGCTTCTTATACATCCAAATCCAGCTGCTATCCAGTTACTTGACAACTCTCAACAAGAAGAGAACCATGCCTTTGGACCATCCGTGCTCTCACCACAAAAAGTGTTAATTTGTGAACTAAATAGCTAGAGTTACCTGATGTATCATTGTAACTAGTTGTTATATTATCTGATAAACGCAAGAAAAACTCGGCGCTTCGCGCCTCGCCAGGGGGGCAAGCCCCCCTGGACCCCCCGGATGCTTACCGTTTGGAGCCTGCTGCTAAAAATCGAGAAACATGGAACATGCATGTTTACTAACCATTTATAACATCGCATTGTTGGATTAATATCTCGTAGATAAATATAAAACTGCGACATAAATGCGTGATAAATCGAGAGCTTTCCAACGAATGGAGAACCATTTTTGTCCGATGAAAACTAAAGAAGTTTCATTTCCCTAGAAACGACTCGGTTGTACGTGAAAATCGTTAAAAACTCGGCGCTTCGCGGATCTTTTCTCTTCTATACTTTGTATAGAACGAGGTATTTGCTATGCAAAACATGAATAATGTTTTTGCGTCCCGTTTCCCCTTTTCCTTATCCCTTTTCTTTGTCTGTATGGAAAATATTAAGAAATGTGCGGAAAATTTATTAGAATGTTGTTTACAGTTTTATTTACTCAGGGCTGTATCTCAGCTTCTTCGATATTTACAGCGGTTTTGACAGTATATAATTTATGCATAAATTAAAGGCTTCCCAACGAATGGAGAACGATTTTTGTCCGTTGAAAACTAAAGAAGTTTCATTTCCCTAGAAACGGCTCATTAAAAATCATTAAAAATCTTCGTGACATAATTTCGTGACTTAAACTTCGTTACGCTTTTCAACTCTGGTAGGCCACCGCAAAAACATTATTCATGTTAATTTCGTCACCCATTTTTTGTGACCATTTTTTGTGACCAATTTTTCGTGACACATTCCGCGTGACATTTTTCGGCTAGTTAGTCCAAGGCTAAAGCATGTTCCATGCTAAAAAAAAAAAATATTTTCTGTTCAGAAACTTACAGAAACGTGACGGGGCTCTAACGTTTTCTGAAGGTTCAGCAAACTGCTGACTTTGATGATGCTTGTGTTGTGTACAATTTCTGCAATTGGTATCCGGGATTCAATTTGACTTCCGACGATTTGAAGCATGTCCACTGCAGGTACCAATCAGGTATTTCGATCGCCATCATTTATTTAATTTCAGCCGCTCTCCGAATCGAATTAACCACGAAATTCTTTTGCTATTCAAATTAAGTCACAGCCCATTTCCTGCTGCCCAGCGTGGATCCTTCCATTTCTCCGCTCGCCCGGGCAGCAGTTTGGTCGCGATCGTTGTTATTCCACAGATGGCCGACTTAGATCCTTGATACTCGTACCTCACCATTTACATAATTCGATGGGGTCCGATTCTGCACCCAAGTGTCGGTAGAACTGCGAACTAGTAGAACACAAACGTCATTTAAAATATTTTTCACGGCTCTACTGGTTGGAATTACTGTCCGAGAATTTTTCCACGACCGAAAACAGCTGTTATGATAAAGTTCCAGGTATTTAAATTCTTGCGATCCAAATAATTTTGGTTATTACAACACAAATTGCCTGTGTTTTTGAAAGGCCAATAATTTTTTCTAATTTGATTATTCGATGAGGTTTAGTGCTTTTTGCTCGCTATATGACGAAATAATCAAAAAGGACAAGTGTCCCATAAGGATGTGCCATAGCAGTGGTTTTTCAATTAAAACATCTCTTGATATGTAATATTGGGTTGAATCTTAATAGGTACGTATACTATGTGATCCTCAGTTCCATTTATTGTCCATTGATTTTAAACTCCTGACTAATTTTTTATTCATTCAACTGTTATTAGTAGGTAATTACCTTTATATTTACCCTTTCTCGCAAGTTAATACAAGTTTATATATTTATTGTTTAATGGAGGCTTATAAACGCACGTAATACCAAATAAATTAGTTCTGCGACAAACGAGCCGGACGGGTCGTAAAGGCATTAGGGGCCCACTCACGAACGTGGCTTTTAGTTCAATAATATCTTCAACAATAATGTCTTCAATAATAAACCATTGGAATCGTCCAAGAATAATGTTTTTTAGTCCCCGGGATCGCCGTATTGAACTAAGTTTTAGTGCACTGTCGTGGGACGGATTTTTTTAATAATTAACATTTTCAATTATTGAAATCCGAAGTTTGTATTGAAGAATTCCTCCAAAATTAATCTTTTTAAGCCAAAATTACGATGATTGGTGACCGCTCTCATTATTTGGATGGAGTGCAGCAAATAACTTTACCTTTCTCAGTATATTATGGGCTATCTCGTTGATACGGGTGCGTAGTACCAACGGTTATCGAAACTGTCACTCTTACAGAAGTGTCCAGACTAGACCCCACTTAACTGTATTGCGTTTTTCCTTGTCCACCACCACCCGGAAGTCGATAGACCCTGTGAATAATTCACAGTAGAAACCCTGATGGGCTGGAATTGCGTTCTGGAAGCCGATCGTCCCTCGATGGAGTTATGCAATAAATAGTGTTTTCCACCACCCCTCAGAGGTCGACGCACTCGTTCGCATTTTTCCCAACTCCGATATCATTCATTTCGCTCGATATCTGAAATGAGTGCGGTATTAGACACCTTCGATGGGGTGAAACGATTCCTATCTACTAACAGAATTGCCTCGTACAAGTTCAACGAGGTCATTATGATCTTGGCATTATACTCTCGTGTTGAAAAATCCGTTGATTGATCGGCTGATATAATTCAGAAAACCTTTACGGTACGTTTACATTGAACCCTTTGGATGACATCGTCACTGATCCGGCCGAGCAGCAGATTTTGCATCTATTCACATAGAGACCAATCGAAAATGTTCACATTAAGCGAACAACAAGAGCGCTGATCCTGGGTATATGCTGCTTAAAAGTGTAAGTCCTGAGGAGGCTACATGCCAAATTACAGCTTCATAGTGTGAATAGCATAGAAATTGATTTAAGCAGCCACTCAGCTGATCTTGGGCATATGCTGCTTAAAGTGTAAGTCCTGAGGAGGCTACATGCCAAATTACAGCTTCATAGTGTGAATAGCATAGAAATTGACTTAAGCAGCCACTCAGCTGATCTTGGGCATATGCTGCTTAAAGTGTAAGTCCTAAGGAGCCTACATGCCAAATTTCATGTTTCTACCACCACGCGAATTGGTGTCGGGTGAGAGTCCAGCGTACTGGACGGACGCTCGGTTTCAGCCAGTTGTGTGAAGGCAAAAACATGTTCCATGTTAATAATGTTTTATTTACACACACGTGTAAATCAGTACGTGTACTGATTGTAACATCACGATAATTCTAAGCAAGGAAGAAAAAAAAGTAGGAGGGTAATCACAATTACCGAGTTTTCATGCGATACTTTTGATATTTATTGATATCGATATTTTCAAATATCGATCTACCTATGTTTTTGTCTCATTCTCCGCTCTCGCACTCAATTTAGCTCTCGACCTCCTATTGCATACAGCAATGGACTATTGAAAAATGAAATTAGAGTTAGAGAAGCCATTAGAAATTGGGAGTTTTAAAAAATAGAGCGGTGTGACCTGGCTGAAAGTGAAGGAGTAAAAAACGAGGAGTAGAATGTAATATCGAGGTTCGCATGGGTACCTTATATATTGAATGTACAGTATTGAAGTTATTTCTACCATTTCAACTTGGATTCTAGTTTTGACTCCCACAAGAATAGTAATTGTGTCTGAATAATAATCAACCACCCACCCACGCCCCGAATCCGCCACAGGCGTATTGACTGTCTGCTGGTCCTTCCATGTTTTCATAGTTGTTTTTCTTTCTGTGTGTTCCAGTTGTCTATCTTCACTCAGCCGATCATAGTGGTGAACATCGCGTACATCCTGATGGCCGCCGGTGGCTTCGTCTTCATAATGAGCCTGTTGGGATACTGCGGTGCCCTTCGGGAGTCCAAGTGCCTGTTGGGATTCGTAAGTTGGCCAATTCACGCAAATTCTTGGCATCAACCAATGAAGTCTTAAGTGTTGATAGTGATCATAGCTAACATTTGTGCCACAGCTCTGATCATTAAACAGTATCATTGGTTAACCCCCTACCTACATTATAATAATGTAGGTAGGGGGTTAACCACGTGTACCAGGTTAGTCTCAATTAAGTGGTTATTAATACAAAAGCCCTACAAAAGACTAGTCGATTCATCATTGATGGCGTTTTGAAATGGTCTGGAAAGGAATGCAGAGATTTCCTGAAGGCTATTGAAAACTGTGGTGAGCTGAGAAGGAGATGATTATGAATTGTCCACAGGCAGAGGACAGGGGCATCAGAATAGACCTCATACTAACGACCGTAATGACAATACTCCCTCGCCCGCAGGAATGCGATTGGTACAAAACTGCCTGAAATCTGACATGGATTTTCACCGCACGGCGGAAAGTAGGCTATCACAAGGCTGTCGTTTGATCCAACAGCCCCGCGCTTTTGGCACGCGTTTGCGGCTTGTGGCTTTCAGCTGATAAGTAGGTAGATGGAGGTGCCTACCGTCATGATTTAAAATGCATCTTCGAGGACTGCGTGAAAGCGTCCTACATGTGGTTCGGGGGACGTGCAAAGGTTTCATAAATTCGTGCTGTATATTTAACACTTTCCCTGCCTCTGATGAACAGGTGTTTACTCCCGCCTGCCAATTATTCACGTCTCGCAAGGCCTGGAGACTTAGTTGTGTTGCAACTGATTTTTTTTCTTTCAAAAATTTTTTTCTGTAGTTCCAACGAATTTGAAGTTGAAAATTCGCTCTTGGGGAAGTTGATCCGATTTTGATGCCAAAAAAGCCAAATTTCAACACGAGGTTCCCGTATTGTAGCATATTGCTAAAACAGGAGGTTTTATACGCCCTCCCCCGTCAATATTACCGCTTTTAGCTCTCCGGGTGTTGTACCGTGAGCAATTCCCGCCGTAAATCACTCAGATCCCTGTAGTTGTAATTTATCTATTGATAAGGGGGGTCTAAGTGAAGAATATATTCTAAGTCATCTTCCTAAGACCTGCAGAACCGCGTAAACCTGCCAAGTTACACCTAAAGTAGCTGAGGAAACGGTGTATGGAGAATATATTCAGCTACTTTGGGTCTAACTTGGCAGGTTTACGTGATTCTGCAGGTCTTAGGAAGATGACTCCAGATGGACTTGATCTCCCTGTAAGTATTAATTAGGTAGACAATTCTCGATTCTCTGACGAAATCAGTTAGGTCAGTACAGAGGACCTGGTAGGGCGGTAAGCCACACAGCTACTGTACTTGTTCATGCTAAAAATATAATATATTATTTTATATTAATAATTATTTTGTTCCGTTATTCGTGATTTGATAAATTAATTGCCTGCTTGACATCCCATCCGTTGACTCGAATAAACAAGATGTATCTCAGACTTTTCTCATTTTAAAAGGCAAAAGTAAGCAGATAGCTGTGCAAATGAGGGTCTTCGGTCCGAAGCATCCTAAAGCCGCCTACCATGAACGGAAGCAGTGGAAAACCTCGAGGCCTCATTAGCAATCTAAAAGCTTAAAACGACCACTTCCACTTGTAGGTGAAAAGTGCCTCTTTATCCTCCCCACCTCCTCTAGGAACCCTATTCTTCCTCTTTGAGTAGGAAACATGTCCCTCTCCCGTCAAAGGAACCTCCCCGATCTTCCTTCCTAGAGCACAAATGGATGACGGTCTCGGCGGTTAGTAATCTCTCATCTGCATTTTCAACAGTCTTCAAGCTTCGTCCTGGATTCCCTCTAGTGCTCATATAAAAAACGGCGCTAATTTTTCAAATGTTGCAGCATTTATACAGCCTTCACTTCTGGAGGACGTCTAATCGTATTGTTCGTAATCGCTTCAAAGCGGTCAGAACCTGATGGGGTTCTCCTCTAACCCACACATTGCTGAACCAGATATTTCTCAAACCTTTCAGGGCTTTCCTGTGGAAGTTGGTCATTACTCAGTAATTTATTCATAGCGCCTCATTCATCGTGCAGTTGATGATTGGGATCGTCTTCCCTAATCATGTTCATTTTATTTATTTTATTTACCTATTTATTATTATTATTATTTTTATTTTATTTTTTTTTAATGCAATGAAGGTGAACAAAATTAGCAGGTACTTGGGTTGGATAGGCAGGTAGAGGCAGCCGGTGGTGCCAACAACCGGGACGAAAGGTGTTAGCGGTGCCTAGAGCGGGGGACAATAGCCCAATGTGCTCATGACGAAGTTATTGGCGATGAGGACAACAGAGGTCTCTCCCACACCCATTACATCCACTACACCCCCTCTCATCGTCATACCTCGTGCTCTTCGAGACTATTTATCACTATACAGTCTATTAGCTCCTTCCTCTACTCAACACGCTAGGCATGAACTATACTGAAACTCCGCTCAAATGGCACTGATCGATAGTTTTGTGATATTGAGATTCTCAACTCAAATTCAACATTTTTTGAAAACTTGAAAGAGGGAACAAGGCAATATTGGCAGCTCTGTGTGTACAACAGCTTCTCATAACCGTGTTGAAATCGTACCTGAATTATTTGTGAAACATATTTTTATTACTGTTTATTTGTATAGTGTTTGGATGTAACAGTAGGTATTATGATTATATAGAAACATTGATACGTATTACATCTTACGAGTGCAATGGGCAATTCCAGTGGGTCCGAACATTTACAGTAGAACAGCATTTGTCCGTCAAGGGACGTGTGAAGATTACAAAAAGAGCATGAGTTAATCAATTTTTCGTTAAGTTTGGTAGGAAATGCAATCAAAACGAGCACTTGTTCGTTTTGTGCGTGCCAAACCCTTGACGTCATCAGATATCTCAAATGGGAATGGATGGAGCAATATTCTTGTACTATCCACGATGTTTAATGAAAAACGATCGATGTATTCGCAAATTCACTCGATCTGATGTAATAAATAAATCCTAAGAATGATCTGATGTAATAAATAAATCCTCAGAATGAACACAAAAATAAAGCGTTGATAAGCTTTGCTGCTAGGGGCTCGGATTGAACTTTCCACGCAACGGGGCTTGGATGGGTATAACATTATTCTAGTATCCATAATGGTCTTCATGTTCTCATCCCCTGACGTCACACGCCCGCCTGTTTTTCAAACTACCGATCTTGATTTGTCATCCTAAATTTTTGTGAACATTTTCCCGGCGAACCCGATTTTCGTTAAAAAAAAGAAGTCAGAAACAACTGCTATGCTTTGAGAGAAAGAAAGGATGCAAAAGAACTTTGCTGTTGACTAATGTTTAAAACAGAACGGCAAGTGCCCAATATGCACTAAGTGCAAAAATAAGATGAGGTATTCCAGCAAGATGCTGAAAGAGAGGGAAAATTAATAACATGATGATATTAGATCTGCACCATTTATCTGGTCCCACCCAGCTGGCCACTTCAGGAGAGACCCCTTTAATGGCTCGTATAAATAGGTAAGTACTTACAGCTTGGCCCTTCGAGGTCAGAGTGAGCAAATCGAGCAAATCCTCCGCTATAATAGCCGTACCCAGGTGTGACTCTCCTCTCGCAAATCTAGGCAGTCACTAAAGCAATGGAAGAGCGAGTTGGCCACCTCATGGCCGGCAATACGAACAGCCCCGGCTGTATAACGACCGTCTTTTAGGGTTACTGACTCTTTGCTCAGAGAAACGAGGTTCACTTACTGAGTATGATCTGGTAAAATGTATTTCTTGTAGTTCTCTTATGTTTTGAGTAGGTGTCTCATGTTCCGTTTGTTTCATGTCAAACGTGATTATCCGGATGAAAACTGTTGTTTCTTGTATCCTGACTGAATCGTTTGTTTCAGTATGGCTTCTTGGTGGTCGTCATCCTGCTCCTTGAAATCACCGCAATCAGTTTGGCCTTCGTTTACAAAGATAGGGTAAGATGCTGTAAAGAGTTACTATTCCAATAATTCATCTTCAAACTTTACAACAAGAATACCCCGATTTCTCTTCTCGAATCGCTTTCCTTTTATGTTTAGATAGTGATCAACAATATATCAACTAAATAACAGTTGCAGGAGGTACTTACGTGCCTTATAGTCTTCCGAAGTATCTGTTGTGTTGAACCGATCATTTGGAGTCAATCTATCATGTTCCGTCAGGCCTGGAGGTTGTCCAAATGATCACTTGATCGCACCCTCCCTATTTGGAACAAGTCCTTGTCCCCCACAAAAAGCGGCACAAGCTCTCCCTATTCAGGCTCTTTCTGAAAAACTGATATAATATGCACCTATAATGAATAATGTACTGTTACCAGGCTGAAGGAGAAGTGAAGAACTTCCTGAAGACTACGATTAAGGACTATCATGTCCACTCGGACTACAACCACCCGGAAAATATCAAAGGACCAACAGCTGTCTGGGATGCCATCATGATCAAGGTAATCATGATTTCTATCACGTGAATTTCATTGGCACATCCGATGGCCTTTTGGAAGATATACGCTTATATCTTGAAGAGCATTCAGAATTTACTTGCTAGGAACATGATTTATTTATTTATATTAGTAAATTGTAGTATCACGAGTTGCTTACTATAATCTGTAGTGAGCGATTTTCCACACTCGCAGTTTTCCACACTCGCAGTTTCTTGGCCAAGGTAAACGTGACTAAGGAAACTTGTTTGTACATGGTCAGTTTGCTGAGCCCCCTAATGCTGCCGTGGTGGGGCTCAGCCCCCACCCCCCAATGAGAATACCGGTCGTGTACAATAAATGAGGAACTTGCACTACAAAACTTTTAATTTTTTTTTTCTTGGTACCTACCTGCCTGAGATGGTAATTCTTAGTATAGGTATGTATTGTATATTGCATATAGGCATATCAGATATATTCAAAACAGCTATAGCTCTCACTCCCCCCCCCCCACACCATAATTTTCATAAGTCTAACTATGCAACATCATTACCTTGATACGAGTTCCATTACATCAAGAGTTCAATACCTCACATGAGGCTCTGCGGTATTCCAGTGAGCAAATAAGATGATTATTGGAATATTGAGATAGTTCTATTTACTGTGAAAAAGACTTAGTGAGGGAAAAGGTGATGATTGTGTAATATAAATAATGAAATGCGAAATAAATACGTCGGATGTTAAAAACGCGTTGGCCCTACTTTTAGGTAACTGACTGGGTGGAATCTCTCTTTTTTCGCACCAGCATGAGTACCTACTACACCATTTTTGATCAAGCCATAGATACGTTATTCCGGACGGAAACCGGGTACGGTCAAAGCAATGCCATTGGTACCAAGGGACGGCAAAGATATATCAATGTATGGGAAATATCGGTTTAGTGCGACCGATATATGTATATCGGCATTAGGTATGACATACATCGGTTTCTGTACCAATTAATTTTAATATTAAATCGAATGATCTTTAGATGTCTTGCTGCGGAGTGAACAACTACACGGATTTCTCCGAGTCGGCCAACTTCACGCAATCCGGATACAAAGTGCCGCCGTCCTGCTGCCGGATGATCAACAACACCTCTCTCATCGACAACAACTGCCCGAAAGATCCGAAGCAGGAGAATTCTTACTATCTTACTGTGAGTAAAAGCTTTTCTTCGCCCTCTTACGAGTTGTTATTAGAATCAGAGGCGATCGTCGCAGGGCTCTAGACGCTGGGTCAAGTCGCAGGGGCTATAGACGCTGGGTCAAGTCTCCTCCCTCTGCAAGACTGATGATCCCTCCCTACCAGGTTGCTCACCTTCATTCAATTGCGCCTGAAATACCTCTTATAACATACTTCTATTGGATATTCGGGAGTTTGAAAAATTACTAAGGTACTTACCTACAGCTTTCCCGTGTAGCATCGCAAACATCTTCATAAGATTTGAAGGTATACCTAATATTATATCTTCAAAATGTTTAAAATCTACCTCTTCGTTGACATGTCCATCTCCTTATTAACTAACGTAGTACTTACTGACTTTCAAGAATATTCATAGTTACCTACATATCGGATACGGTAGAAAGTACAACCTACAACTCCATTACCTTTGTGACACTACCCCGAAGATGACGTCGAGCCTACGAAATAACATCTACTTACCTACCGGATGAAGTTGTACCATTCCACCGATTCGGCTTACAAAAATATCAAGTGATTTAAAACAAGGGATAACTTTACCTGTCGGATATTATAGCAAACTTCATATAATTTTGAAGTTGGTAGGAGCATGTGCACACCCAGCCAATAAGCTAAAACTAATAACTAAATACCATCCCATTTGAAGAGTAAGTTGGCTATTGACGGAAAACCATTTTCAATCGGTCGTTCTTAGTCAAATATGGCGATTAAATTTTAATTTTTCATTATGTAGGAAATCAGAAGATAATAATATTATCTGGATAATTTAATCGCCATATTTGACTAAGAGCTTGACCGATTGAAAATTGTTTTCCGTCAATAGCCAACTTACTCTTCAAATGGGATGGTATTTAGTAATTATTTTTAGTTTATTGGCTGGGTGTGCACATGCTCCTGCCAGTACCCTCTACGGGGCTACATCCTTGTTGGAATCGAGAGCACTCTTCTCTGTTTGTATTTAAACAACTACTGAACCACCCTGTGAAGGCACAAGGTACAAGGTACTCACAGTACCGAAGGATGTGCGACTTGCGTCCTGGATGGCTTCACTGTGACGTTCCTATTATATCCAACTTGTTGAAAGCGTTCGATTTTCCAGATTAAACGACGACTAGAACTTTTCTGGGAGTTTCAGTCATTGATGAGATACAATGGCAGGACTGTGCTCTTCAACTTTTAGCATTACTCCAGTACGGATTTGCCATAAACGAGTCATCTGCTTCCTTCTTCTCCTTCTTACTTCCTCAATCAGCGTGATGAAAGTCACAGCCACTTTGGTGTCAAAGCTGGTGTTATCATGCCACTTATTGCATCTTTAGCGCAACAAAATTCATTGAAATTGACCCATTCATTGACACAGCCCGGTGTGCATCCTTCCTGCCACCAGGATGTATGGAACCTGCGACTTTCATCTTTGATGTGAAAGCCCCCTTGAACTCCATACTACGGAGAATCGATTACTAATTCATAAACTTCCGTGTTCCAGGGCTGCTACAGGACGCTGGTGAATAGCATCGGCGAGCACATGAACATCGTCATCTACAGCACAATCGGAGTCGTCCTCGTCGAGATTCTCGCGACCTTCCTCGCCTTCTGCCTCTGTAAAACCATCGAGCCCTACGAGAAATAACAGATGGAGCCCAGCGCCGCGCACCGCCGCCGCTTCAAACATTGTGATATCAACTGGGGACCAGACCAACACGCCTACTACTGATCACATTGCCAATAGAGTTGCCAAAAATAATATCGAAATCGTTTCTCATTTAGCGGCAGGCGGAGAACACGAATTTCACAACATTTTGTAATACTTTCTTCAGTTCAAGTCCACTCTCTAAAACGAGAAAACAATTTGGTGGCAACACCTTTCTACAAAATTTCTTCAAATATTTTGCCACCTGTAAATTCACGAAGTCCCAATTTTTATACTTGTTTCCCCATCAGTTAATTCCATTCCAAGGATTGAACCCTGACTTAACCCTAGTTTAGTTTCAAAGTGCTCAATAGATGCATTTTAAAAGCCACGTATCAAATTATTACTCAGTACCACTTATTAATCAGCAAAAACGTGAGGGAAAAAATGTTACAAAAGCATCAAGTATTTCTAGATCACGTGGTTACCTAACAACGCGGGATTAGTGACTCTGAATCACTCTAAAAACAATTTTCTAGTGTTGGAATGTCACGCACGTGCTTTTGAGTTGCATGAATTGTGTGATATTCATCACGAACGTGAACGTTGATTATGATAGAAGTAAGTACCTGTGTAACCCTTAAAGGGCGATTGATTAACCATTTTCCGATGTCTTTCCAGGATTTTTGAGTGGGAACCAAATTTGTATTAAGACGAGTGACGTTATCAGCTTTTCATTTTTTTTCGGGTGTGCGATGTGTATCCAAGCAATTCATTTTTCGGTTGTTGGGAGTCGTCCAGTTGTGCAGACGTTTAGTAGAGTCGTTTTCGTCTCAACTTTCATTTATTGCTTCAGTTTGTTCTTACACCGGGAGAGGAATTTCGCATGATTTCAAAGGACGGTCTCTGTTTACGTTACTTGAAACTGGGAAAATAATGAAAAAAGACAATTTGAAACAAAAATTACAAAAAAATAGATTTTTAGAATCATTCCCGCCTTATTTTCACGAGGTTTGTGTTTTAACCATCCTAGTGTTGATTAGAGATTTTGAGATCCTTATTGGAAAATTCACTCAACATACGTATACGTATTGTAGTCGTGTACACTGCATACTTCGTGAAATAGGCCCTATAATTGAGAGGAAAAAAAAATTCACTCCAGTTGTTTCTAATGAACGCCTGTCAATTTAAAAGGCTCATTAATAGACTCTCCCTTCATTTATTGAAGATTTTGTCAGTGTTTTTCTCGTGGAATAAGTAGTTGTTGTATTATTGTTTGTAATTAATAAGATAAAATATTTCAATATTGTAAATATTTGATGTAACTGGTAACAAAACGTTAGGTAAGTCAAATGTGTATTTATTATTTCAAAGTAATTTTAAAAGAGGAAAACAATAAAACGTTTCGGTAGTTGCTTCGATTGTCCACTCGGACACCCCTCCCCCGACGAGAACCTATATTTTACTGTTGTTTAGGTGGAAGAGTCCAACTTATCGTACAAAACCAACCCTGTTGTAGTAATAGAGTTGCCTTAATGTATTTTCTTATTAAATGTTAAACAAATGAAGATTTAACTATCTTTCTTAAGAATGTGTAGATTTTCAGAACATTCTGAGGCTTCTCTTGGAGCTTTTTTTAACGGTCAGACGAACTTAAGAGTCGGCTACCGATTTTAGAGTTTAGATTTTTTGTAAATAAATTAACCCTTGTTATTGATATCAGGATTTACCACTGTATCTGAAAAGTAATTAAAACAGTAATTTGCGGATTTTTGGTGATTTTATCGTACCCCAACACTGAGCAAAAAAGGTTTGAATTCAATTTACCTGCGGGGTAGGTGTTCCAAATGAGAGGCATTCATTTCAAATGTGCATATAATTCGATTAAGTACCTACATAACAATTTATTGCTAACTAATACTGGAACTAACGACTATTCATAAAATACTTCAATAACATTAACAATTTCAACTGTGTATTAAGTCACCTTAATCACTCCGATACATCACGCATCGTTACCACCACGCCAAAAGCGCCAATCTGCTTTTTTTGGTCATTTTCGTTTTATTGCATTGCATTTGAATCGCATCGCATTTGCATTATTCAGGAAGTAATTTTCGCGCATGAGGTCAATTTTTGTTTATATTCTATAAATTATTTATGGAAAATAAACAAAAAAGGAAGTATATTAATTCACAGTAAGGTGATTGGCTGACGCTTTTAGGAGTATGTACCAACGTACCGAAACCCAAATCGCACAACCGCTCGAAGTCAGCGCTCCAAGCGGCCGTTTTCAGGCTGTCCCGCGTAATCTTGACAAACAAAATATTTCAAACGGTCGCTTCTTTCTTGTGAATTTTCACTTCTCAGAATGAGTTTTGACCAAACTATTGGTCCATAAGGGTTTTTCAAAGGCGCTAAAAACGAATTTGGGGTCAAAAATGCGAATTCCCGACCCATGCGCACACCCTATTCCTTGTGCTCTAAAACAAAAAAGACCAAAAAATGTAGATTAGTGCTTTTGGTGTGGTGGTAACGTTATTACCAATCACTGCCTAGAGCATCATAGTCTGAATATCAACTTCAAGTAACACTTATCAAACACGCTCAACAATGGTCTTTGTGAGGTAATAGTTTTAATTTAAATTGATTTAATTATTTAGCAATGACTTTTTTTACATAAGGAATGTTACTTATTTAAAAGCTCATATTCAGGGGGACGAGCGGAAACGTGAAATTTGTTTTCAAATTTGGTTTGGCACAATGTACCCAAAGAATCGTTGTTGCCGAAAAATACTTTAATACTCAAGGTTATACTTACATTCATTATAAACATTGGATATTTTCTGTGTTCTCCAGAACAAGCGAGGTTTATGAAATTGTAATGCGCTTGAAGGGAATAGAAAAATTTGAATATGAATACGTTCGAAATGGTACTTCTGGTGACAGATGGATGCACACTGTAACCACTACGTACCAAAATTCCGTAACGAAGTGTAAAATAGGAGTCACTCACCATCGAATAGGAAAATAACTTACATCTAAAATACTAAGTGAACTCGAAGCTTATGACTTTGTGATGACAAAATAAATTATCACCCGCGTTAAGTACAAATAAACGTATACAAATCTAGAAATTGTGTAACAGAACATAATTTTTTAGTCAAATTGGGAAATGGTACAAGAGTGAAACGTGAGACGCACGTAAATAACAGGAGTTGGATATCGTAAGGCTCTAAAACGACATTCTTAAGAGGTTAGTGGAAATACTGATGGTGGAGTCATTAAATTTAAACAAAGATGCGTTTATATAAGAGACTATGTCAAAGCAGTTCTGTGGATGTCTATGTTTAAATGATTTCTTTAATGAGAAATTCAACAGGTGAGTACAGACGGGGAGGTCAACTAGGAATAATCAGCCTCTTGTCGAAGTCTAAAGCCACTTTTGAATCACAGAAGACGATTGAATGCAAAAACAAATAATACTATTCCCTAGTCGAATTTGCAATCAACTTTACCAGAACCGCCAAGCAGCGATTGATCAGCAGATGTTGAAACAAACGACAAACTTGAGGAGGATTTTCTTTGTAGACTATTGAGTGATCAAATGAGAAGGGATGTACCAATGGAAGGGGGTGGTGGACTAATTCCACAGACGTTCCAAACATCTATGTCGTTCAATTCATATGTATGTGCGCATCGAGATATTTGAAAACCAGTAAAAGTAGGTCCATCGACGTTCCACGAATGGAACAGGAACTCTTCGAGAGGTGGTAGGTGAACGGAACAGCGAGGCAGGTCCGCAAAAGAAGTTGCTAAAAATCAATACCTATATAGAACCAACTTGATTGGCATCCTTCAAAGAAATCAGCCTGCGGGAGGAATATTGTGATGGAGTTTCAAGATATATGTCTCTTGATGGGTATAATTTTTCTATAAAATATAATGCGACCGAACAGTGATTTACTTCACGATTGGAGGGAGTAGATCACGTGATAAGCATTCAAATGAGGCATAACATAAGGACCTACCATCTCTACTGGATGGTGCTCATTTTATCCTGCGTCCTCGATTATTTACCTACTGCTAGCAAGAGGCCCACGACTTTCTCGAGGCTTTACAATGTTAAGCCCTGGCAACTAAGCACAAACTACGAAAAGGTGGGATGAAACAGAATACCATCAATATTAGGTTAACTTAACCTCAATGGTTTCTGTGAGGTCTGTGTGGTTCTACCAAACTCCAATCCCCTCCTGTCACTCTTCATCTTTGTAGCCAAAACAGCATTGTTCGTATCTACTTATTTGTGGTCCTTGAAGTATCACGTAAAGAGAATGACGAAGAACGGATGAATCCATTAACCTGGAGCAAAGATGTATTTAGAGGTAGTACGAGTATTAGGTCTCTCAACTTCAATCAGCTGAAGTCTGAGGATGTAGCTTGTGATCTTTACAGATTGTAGAAAGATGACAATTTTACGAGCTCCCTCGGGTTTAACTGAACTCAAACCAGAAATCCTCACCCAGTTCCACGATAACAGATACCAAGAACTCGTAATCTAAAAGATCAATGCAAAAGAAAAAGGAATCTACCTCAACGTGTCTGCTAGAATGAAGAACTAACCACAGCCCAGACTTCTGTCTTTATATATTTTCATCTTGTGAATTATTTCAATAATAGAAATGACGAAATTTCCTTTGTGGCGAAGTGGTATGAAGTAGTTATATACAATATGAGGAGCTTGTAAATAAGTAGTTTTAACTAAACGCCAAGGGACGAATACCAACAAGCAAATTAATATTACAAATAAAACTGAACAAAAACCTGAAATAGCGAGAACATAAAATAGAGAGGGAAATGAGTCCTGAGTTGGGATGTAGCGCTGAAATGGGAAGAAAATGGCGGCTAGTCCAGAAGGAGTGACTGCAGCCGAGACTTCAGCGCATCCATCTTGCTTTGTTATCCAAGGCCATGATCGTCGAAAAATCCCTGAGGAGTTTCTTCCTATAATTAGAAAACAAGACACATTTCCATTAACATTTTGCATTGTACAGGTGAGCGATAATTGTCAGAGCACTCCATAAATAATTGCATAAGTAATATGAAATGCTATAGGGTGTATAATAATAATTGTAATAAGAAATCTTCTTCCCAGTACAAGATTACATGAGTATGTGGACGTAGATTACATGAGTATAAAGCGTAAACCTCCGGGAGACACAATTTTAGTAAACAGAGGGAAAATACTTGAGTACAGAGGATTGCACCAAGCAAGGATAAAACGATTATTGGACTTTGTTGAATTGTGTTATTGGACATGAGTGAATATTTGGGAATAAAGACTCAGACACTATTAATAGAATTTGAGCATAATTGGTCCAGGGTTTTAGGTTGGCGCAAGCCCTTTCATTACCAATACTCCAAAAGCGATGAAATCCATAAGAGGCCCTCGTTAGGCCATTCCCAAAAAATAGGAATATTGCGATCCGATCAGTATTAGATCAGGCTGCTTAAGGGATTTTACGTTTGTCCATGCAGACGATAAACCGTTCCAATAGTTTTGGATTTGTGCCCGTGACAAGGAAACTATGAAATGCAACAAAACGCAAGTGAAAACATTTCATTTAGAGAAATCAACATTATTTTCGACAATCCTCAAAGAGACAAAGAGCTTTTATACAGGGTGGCGCAGATGTGATGACCCTGTGAGAAATGTTGCCATGTTGCCATGTGTAGGAGATTAGAATGAAGCGCATTTCGTACCGAAAATGTGGAATTTTATTGGACGTTTGTGGAAGAGAATGTGATGCGCAACTTCGCCAAGCGCCTCGAAGAATGTGTTAATCGTCGAGGAGGACATTTACAGGATATTATCTCCCACAAATGAAAATTTAGTGATGTCCAATAAACTTCCACATTTTTACTGCGAAATGCGCTTCCCACTATCCTCTTTCCCGAAAGGGGAGCATGAAGAAAAAAAAACCGATTCCTGCTCACTCAATCTGGTATACACATGGTGAAACGGATGTTCCTTTCACCATGGGTATAAAGACGGCTCCAAAATGCCTTGCGGCACTGGAGTGGGTGTGTACCAACTGTCTAAAAACACTGATGGCTGAAACGGCACAGTGTTTCAGGCTGAGAGGATTGACATTGAGCACTGTGCTATATAGATCAGAAAGCTAAACCTAATAAGCAAGAAAATGGCGATCTGTTCTGATATCCAAGCCGCATTGAAGGCATTAGCCTCTCCGGGAATAACATTACGGATTGTGATGAACGGTAAAGGATGCCCTGGACAACATATCGGGCAGGAATAATGTCACCTTGGTATGGGTGCCGGGGCAATATGTACTGAATGGGAATGAGGAGGCGGATACACGGGCCAGAAAAGAGTCAGGAGACCGTCATCGTCGGACCCGAACCCTACTGTGGGGTATCCAAAAGCCTCAGGAAACGCACCATAAAAGACTGGCTGCTATCAGAAACTCTAGCCTTACTTCCAGTGTGCAGAAGCTTGAGCATTGCCAATTTCCTAATGGCCTATGATGGACAGTTTGTAGAAATACCTTCTCAAAATTCGGATTTCAACACGAATCTGTCCATCTTCAGGCGATGGAGACCACCATAATGTTTATGGAAAAAAAATTGATCATCAATAATTCACTTGATATCTTTTCGTACCTACCAAATATCGTTGAATACAGGTAATTCAGGAATGATTGGATTTTGAGTGAGACCTCACGTTTGCTTGGAAAAACGAGGACAAACCACTACTAAATTAGTAATATAAAATAAAATCTGATTTTTTTATTTTTAAAGGTGTAACACGAAAATTCTTGACTTTTCGAGAATATTTCCGGGGATTTTAACGCCTAATCGGAGCCACACCCATGATCTGAGGAACCGTCGGGCACTGTGTCTACATCGAGAGAGTGGGAGATTGTGGTCATGTGAGATGTTCGAGGCAGATTTTGGCTCTAAAAACGCGAACGTAATATTTCGAGGGTGGAGAGGTAACATGGCATAACTCATTTTATGGTCAAATTGAGTTCAATATAGACATTTTCTAGCGACGTTAGCGTTTTCTCGCCCGAAAAGCGAAGGAAACGAGTTGTTGCAACACTACTGCCTATCTCAAACGTGATAGCAACATGACACATCTCAGCTGTTTTATATAGTAAATTGCAAACTGCTGCAACGGAAGTATTCATCATAATGTTTGAGAGATTTGTACATTTTAGATGTTTTTCTTCCTGTACAGTGATTAGTTATGGAATGAGAATTGAGTGAAAGACAGTGAATAGGGGGGGAAATTGGATTGAAATGGGTCATGTTGGGTCATGATTTCGATGATGATTTTACTCATTATTGTTGCAATTTCAATTCACTATTTTATACTGAATAATAAGTACCTAAGTACTCTTTTCATTTACCTGTGGAATTTTAAATTTCATTTTATTTTTAAATTGCTGTAGAAGGGATATGAGATGACAAAAAAAACGATACCTTATCTCAACCGATTTTGGTCTTAGATGAAACTTGTAAATCAGTTTTTTGTGTCTCCTATAAAATCAGGGAAAATGAGTAGTTCTTGCCACTTCAGAAACGGTCGTCGTCAAAGGGCACCGTTCAAGACCAATGGAATTAAGTGTGACTGCTGAGGGTTAATGTATCATGAACCACCAAAACCACTCCAATAAAGTTAATAACAATCTACGATGATATAAAAATACAACTTATTTTCAATCAGAATCATAACATTAACCACAGGTAATGTAGAGGTAAATAGAGGATAAAAGCGTTGAGTGAGAATGCTTAAGGTTCCCTACACCCACTGTGACTCTTGTTCAGGGAAGCAGATTTCGAAATAACAGAAAATTATTAATAGGCATCGATTAAATCTACGAATTTAAGGTTAAATGTACACAATCCAAAGAAGGCAAGTAGCTTCTACAAACTAATGCACAACTACACTGCTACAAAAAGCTAGAGTCGCAACATATAACACACCACAGGGTTCTGACATAATATCATATATCTGAAGATATAAGTTGAATGGAGACTGATAAATGGAAAACACTTCAATTGAAGTCTCAAGATACTGAGTACAATTCAAAGGTTGCTGAACCATTTGGCCATTGATAATCTTCAAAAAGGGTCTATATGTTGCAACCCATCGACTACTAATGTTAAAATGAGGCGGAGTGCGGTAATCACAGGTCATGCTTTTTTTAAATCTCATACAGTGGCGGCTCGGAAGCTGTGGAGAGAAAAATCAGAAGGGCACGTGATCGACAAGGATTGAGGTGAGAGCTAGGGCGGAAGCGCAATGAAATGCACAAAACGTGGATTTGCACAACATCAAATAAGCTATGAAAGAGCTGTCTATTTGTTGGACGACACAACATCGACTCGGAAACAGTGTCGAGTGCACGAAATCAAAATAAGAAGCGATTACAAATTGAAGGGAAATCCATTGTGATATCCACGAAACCCAAAAATACCCGTCAACTATAATGGAATCTACAACGGACAGCACAGTTTTCATAAATAGATCACAATAATTAATGGAGAATTAAAGAAGAAGTAAAATTAATACGAGTATTTCATTCGCCAGTCCAGAAATGAGTAAACCAGAGGGGAGTAGAGAAATTTCTTGAAGTGCACATAAGTATTCTTATTTAAAGTTAGCAGCATTTTGAGTGTTTTTTTTTTTTTTTACATTAAGACTTGAATGTACTAGAAGGTCTTGATAACAATATTGTACTTCTGACCTCTTATGAATATTTGCAATCAATACTGGAATATTAACAAATACATTTGAAGAATGGAAGTTGTACAGCAGTAAAGGTTTGAATAGTTACAAGTTATAGTTGTCACAGTTACTAGTATTCAATCATTTCGAGCAGATTACATTCGTGTTCGCTGAAATAGTTACAGTGTATTAATTTGGTGAGCACACATCTGATTCAAGTAACTCTTATTTATCACGATAACTGTCGTGGTGGGTTAGCTATTAGAAACCCTTGAGACTCTGTGATTACCGCACGAAAGCCCTTTTTTTGGTTTTAATTGAAACTAAAAGACGTACCTTAACGGCAAACTTTTTTCAGGAAGCTGTTCATCAACATGTAGACCCTTTATTCCTCAACTAAACACTCAATCAGTGGTTCAGGATTATTTTTCGTAATTGCATCAATACACCTCTGAGCGGTTTCAATTGCATGCACTCCTGGTAGCTCATGCACAGAAAGAAAATCGGAACAAAGGAGGAACAGGGAGGGAGGGGAAGCTGACGACAAGATCTTGAAATGTACGAATGTACGGAGAGAATGTTCAATGTTTTAGGGAAAACTATTTATTTAAAGTACAAAATATATAACACCATGTACTAAACACATTTCCAGATCCATATATAAACCCAGCCTTTTCTCACATTTCTCGAATAGGTATCAAACCACATCAATAATTAAATTAGAAGATCCCTAATAATGTAACAGTTTCACTGGAATTATAAAAATCACATTACAATGAATAATGTATATTATAGCACATTGAGAGGCAAAAAAGAACTTTCAACCATTTAAAGCTAGTGTTAAGTTCTACTACTAAGGGTTGCGTTAGTAGTCAACTGCGGGGATGGGTCATAGCGCTTGATGAGAGAATAGCTGTAGGGGCAGTCATAACGAGGGACCACTGAATAGAATGGGAGGGAAGCTAGAAGAACCTCACAGCTCTGAAAAGAGGAGCAGTTCTACCTATCGAGAGGATGACATTCGAGTTCGGTTGATGGAGATGTTGTACGAAAATAACGTAAATATCTACGTAAAAACATATTGCGTCCTGCTAATTGCCAATTGTTCATCTATGTTCATCTAAGCCCTTCTGGCTATCATATGCCACCAGTATTTTCTTATTTCTGAAAATATGGGCCAGTGTTCCAAGCACCTTCCTAGCACAGTAGACACAGTATTGTAGGAAGTAAATGGATTTTTCCACAAGTGCATGATGTGGGATTGGAACATGTGCCTATCAATTCATAAATAGAACACGACAAAATCAAATTCCAAAAATGTGAGCAGAACATCGAGAAATACACCTATCATGATGAAGTTCAGTCAACTATGAATAATTGTGACAGCACCGTGGTCAACAATAACTGAAATAACCGGTATTAGCGTGAAATTCAGAATCAACCAAGTTCAGTGGAAAAACAAAACATCAATCTCCCACGGAAGTTAGCAAGAATCTCAAAATCAACAAGCGATAAATCACCACTCCCCGCAGTAGGACACACATATGAATGCCACTTCACGCAGTAACAGCGGGATTTAAGGGCTACTACATAATAATGACATGATGAATAGATTCACCTCATAGACAGATCTGACCTCTGCCGACATGCAAGTCAGTTGATTCAAAGTATAACTGTTTACACATGAGGATCGGACAAAAATATACAAGATAATTTCGAACACAATTATGTAATCCCTCAAATTGAAAAAAAAAGTATTATATTCATGATGGTTATCAGATCGCCGAAAAAAAGTTGACTAGCAAGAAAAGCATCATCAGCACAAAGAAGTTATTTGAAATAAGGAATGTTTTTCCGAATGTTTCGAGAAATCAACAAAAATCTGGCAAGAAAACGTATAGTCTCAACAGTTGGATTTTTTGTCTCCATTAATCAGTTATCTAAATAATTTTTGGTTTGTCATCACTTACTGATGAGTCAGTCAGAAAATTGGCAAGAACAAACTGTGGAAGGTACAAGTGTTCCGACGACAAAACAGTCATGAGTAGAATCATCCACTATTCTTTGGTAGATTTATGTACTATCAGTTAGTAAAGTTATTTGGATATTTTCATATACATTTAATATAATTATTTCTTAAAAGTAAATATATAAAGAAAGATATATTAACATTAAAATTGGTTCATTGGTTTATTAAAAAATATAAAACCCTTGAATGGTAAGAACGCCAAAAATATTACTTAGCTCACTTTGTAGAATTCTATTTGAAAATTGACGTTTGAATTGGCAAGACCCCAACAACCACAATTCAAAATATTCTAGTTTGAATGAGTTGGAAAAAACGAAATGGCGACCAAAAGTTGGACGGGGTTGAAAATCTCAACAGTGAGTACTCATTTTCATATTACATTGGAAGAACATTCAGAGATGATCAGATCATGACAGCCAATTTAAGCAAAACGTGTTGATACCATAAACGTAGCGTTGAATGAGATGATTGTTTACTTCTACCATGTTGATTCGATGCCCAAAACGCATTCAGGTGCGGTATTAAGAGTTGAGTGCTATTAATTGGACAAACGGGAGGTGGGCTGAGTCGCAACTCAAATGTGATGGGGGCAATTCGTGATGAGTGCAATTTTACCAAATGATTGATATGAACTAGAAGAAAGGAAGGCTAACATACGAGTATCGTGAAGGTTTGAAGCTACAAATTACGATTTACAACAAAGAGCAACAAGTCCCCATCTAGATGTGACGTGTGGTTCAAGGTCTCTAACTGTAGGGAGTTTTGAAGGTTGGTACGAATTTGAATGCTACGGTATTTTAGGATGGTTTATTGTTGTCATGGAGCACTTGACAACAAAGCAAGTTCTCGAGACGGGAAAAGCCGTAGGCTACCACCATTTGGGTTTTGTGTGGGGTTCAAAGACGTCATGGTGCTACAAGTGAAGGTGCGATCTGAAAATTATTGCGGAAATTTGAGTTGTACGGCAGTGTGGCAATGGTCAAATCAACCGAAAGAAAACGTCCGGAGGGCTGATGACATCATCCTCGTCGTTCAAGACCCCAAAAATCGATATGTTGCCGAGCTAAACAGTTCACGGTATCGTCAACAAACAATCAATTTCAATTCAAGTTACTCAAGAGCTGAAACCTGCAGATTACGGGTGGAGTCTCCAGTTCACACGATGGACGTTGGAACGTCAAGCTGGAGACGTTGACTTTACCAAAAGAATATTTTTTCTAATAAACTCACTTCCAATTCAGCGGTTATGTAAACAAATAAACTGCAGAATCTGGGGAAAAGAAAATCCGCTAGAATTCATGGAACGTCCTATGCAACCACACCGCGCAACTGTAGCTTCTGGGCATGAGTGATACGCCCATATTTCGTCGAAATTGACGATTTTGAATTATATGGAAATCGACGATGTTTAGCTCCAACAGGATGGGACAACCTGCCACACCTCCCGCTAATCATTAGCTCTGTTGAACGAGTGATTTCCAGAACGCACCATCTCTTTGTGTAGCACCCATGTTGCAAACCTCAAACAGAAGGTTGAAGGGTGAAATCTGCGAGCAGAAAACGTCAACGACCGCATCATCCAGTGCCCTGCCGCTCTCGGTGGACATAAGCCTGGTATAAAACCTCGGCTGTAATAACTTTATGTTTTGGATTGAATTTGAATATTTGACAGCATTTTGAAATTCGTAACAACTTTTAAGACACCCTATCAAGATGAAAGTCAAAAAAAACGTTATACAACCACAGTATCAGAATAGTAATCTTACCTAACACCCTACAAGGAAACATGTGTTGTCAAGTTGGTAGTACTGGCCTAAATACATACACTCACTTCAGTCATTTTGTGTTTTGCCCAAATCCTCTCTTTTCCAACTTGTTCAAAAGTTGAACACACATGAAGTTCACATAGAAATACATATCAAGTATTATTGTGGCGGATAAGGATGGACTGTGAGGTCCAACCAACTATTGGTTTATTATTCTCACTAATAAATCACTGGAAACGACTGATAAATACATTTTTGATCCCACCCCCTCAAAATTGCTACAATTGGTTAACCCATAGGTAGATCGTGAAAAAATCAGTAGTCCATACAATCATACCCAAGGAGACTATGTCTTTATCGCACAGCTTCTGAATCAACAGAAAGCAGTTAAGATCGACAAAACGTGACAAGTCCTCTCAACTAAAATTGGATGGAGTTCTGCTTTCTATAATAAACATTTCATTGTGGAACTTTGTTAAATACGAACTCAGTCAATGGGTCTTTGCAAAATCATGCCCCAATCTCGAAATGAAGGAGTTTATACAAGATGAACTGAAATACGAGTATGATCATATACAACATTACTATGAAAGTATATGCACATAATCAATCGGGTCCTGGACTCGTACGATACTTTGAAACTCCAGAGGCCCCAAATCCATTTCACAGGGTACCTACAGATCTGTTAAAAAGCCATTTACTCCAAGGGAAAAATTAATGAAATTGTATCACATTGTTTGAAACGTCAAAATACGTCGGTACAATCAACGAAAATATGAAATTCGCCTTGAAGCAAATAAGTTTGGAACATGATTTTACTTCCTCACAAAGAGCTTCGTAATGCATTTTGGTACTATGAAGATACCCAGTATCTCATTTGAACAAATTGCTAGAAATCAACCAGATGCTATCACATTGTTCTCGTGCTTCATTCCAACATGAAGCAGGAGAAAAATAGGAAAAAACAAAAATTAAGGATTGAAACATTCAGTTTACAAGGCAAAAGACGAACTTGAAAAAAAGATTAGAAATTAGAGAACAGAGGAACAAAATTTAAATGAGATTGCAGATCAGGAAGTATTCATAAAGTTGGGCATAACCACGAATATTGACAGGACCATTTCATTAGAACTCGGTAGACGTTTCTTCTCTGTATCACTTACCCCACGAATGACGGATTTTCACGAATTTTCGAATTTCACGTAATGACGGATTTTTACAACCATAAATCACAATTTGAACGTTTTTTAATTAAATAATATTTACTGTTGAATTACAGCCAGTGTTTCATCAACTTTTTTCTTGCTCGTTCTTAGGTTTTTTTCTCTTTTTTTAAAAAACTATTGTACATCAAGTTGTCTTTGCTCATCCAATCTGCAGTGGGATGTGGTAAATTTGATCGTTAGGTTTTGATCAAATTGGCCTTGAACTAGAAAAAAGACCAACTACGACAACACTATAAACAACTGATACCTACACCCATGAAAAATACAAATGATTTATCTGGAACCTCCCCTGAATTGACCACTTCGTGTCATCGGATATTGAAGATTCAGCAAGTAAACAAATTGAGGGTTTGGCTGTAGCAAGAAACTGTCAGAAACCCAGAACACGAAAGTGCCTGTGGGTAGTGCTTTGTACACTCGATGACATTGAAAGGGTTAAGATATAGACAACATACAACCGTACTTCGACACTAAAAATACTGGATGTTATTGATGATATATTTTTGGTAACCCTACTTAAAAAAAAAAAAATCAAAATTGATGATACTTAAGTGCCAATTGGTAGAAAGCCCCTACCCTTCAGACATTTAACAAATATTGGGAACAACGAATAAAAGTCAATAATCACAACGGTCTAGACTACGGTGAGCTGGCTTTGGTGTCTTGGTGCATGTGGATGCGTGCAATAAAATGTCGAGCGTATAATAATGAGGCCGGTAAGTCAGTGGGTGGCAGTTTTCAGCATTAGAGAAGCCCTATCTCCCGGAGGGCACCCTCTACTGCTTCGTCCTAGAAAACAAAATACAAAATCCTCTCCTTCGAACGGCATGATCCAGGACATCGTGTTTGCAGGACATCATTCATTGCATCAAATGCAGCTTAGATTCGAATTCGTTATTTTTAAAAATTATTTTTCAACCTTTACAATGAATCAAGTATTGTCACAAGTACAATTAAAACGTCAAGACATTATCATCCAGGTTTATTTTGACCACCAACATGCAAACATGCGGGTTTCTTATCCATTACTGCGGGCTTTGTTTTCTCTTTCAATCACCTTGTAGTTTCACTGGAACTTGAATAATAACACCTCCGTGTAAACATGAAGGCTAATGGAATGGACTGCTACCTAGCATTCTTCTTCTCCCCCTTTTCCATAGATATGTCACACAATTACACCTACAATACCTAGTATTCATCACTAGAATGTGTTGTTTAATTTTTTTCTCTTAAATGTAGAAACACTAGAATTGACCAAGAGAATGTTCACCTGTTCTGTGGTACTTTTCGTGTATACAGAAAGGGGATTTCGGGTATTATTGATAGAGATCAACGAAGTAGCTATGTACTTGGTGGCACTACCAAGAAAGAGGCTGCTGTGATGATGAACTACACCTTTTCCTTCGACAATTACTAGGTAGACCATTAAAGAGCTAGTTACGAGCTACCCTCTATATTCGGACGGATTGTTTTGCCAACGATACCTCAATATCAAGAGCCAAAAATCGGCAATATTACCCAATGATCACAAACTTTTTAGCAGGATATCTCGGTTTTCAAGAGACCGATACCTCCCACATTTCCAGGGGTTGCTCAATAGATCCATACTAAGGCTTATTCAAACATGACGCCTTTGGGGGCAAAACGTTTTTGCCTCATTGAGTAGGAGTTGCGAAGAAATTAAGTAATTGTCAATGATTCCCTAAACGCATGCACCTCATGACCCCCATCAAACTCTGGATCCGCCCCTGCCCAATATTTCACCTCATGTATACCATTCATCATCCTTGCAGTTGTGGGCCGTCCAATTTGCGGCGCTCATTGAGAATTGCAGGATACGCAAAAACAAGGATTGGCGATGTGCCAGCTGTGAAAGCAACATGAGTCACTAGATTAAGGACGTCGAAGAGAGGCTGAAGAGGTATTTTACTCGAGAAGCCCAGGGTTTGGGGTTCAGGGAGCCCCAATACACCAAATTCCGTCATCAGGAAAATTAGTTCCCACCACATTCACCGGTTCAACAACAAACATACACATTTACTTAGATTTCCTCAGATTTTGATACCCGTTCAGTCAAATTATTCCAGAATCACGGCACGAAGAATGGAAAGCGGCAGTTGACACAAACAAAAGCGTCCCCAATTTAAATGCTTCGAACTGTCTAAATGAGCTGAATACTTCCAACCTACCTGATTTTATAGAAAGGTCCTCTTTAAATCACTCAGGGAACATCGGAATACCACATTCATCCTGGACAAATCAACACAGACCTACGAGCTAAACAGAGAAGTACTGTCCATACATCATGTCAACTGCAAAAAATGAAAAAACTGCTCTATCCATGCATCACATGGTTAGAAAAACTCAATTTTGACGGATGAATGAGGCTACGTTCTAATTACTTTGATATTTGTAGTAAAACATGAAGCAGTGCACGTTATATTCAGTGTGCAGAGGTGCGTAGCACAACCAAACTTCGTAAAACACCAGCGAGTGAAGAAAAAGAAGAAAAAATAACTGGTTTTATGTAAAATGTCTCCATTTTACTGGTTTTATGTAAAATGTCTCCATTTTACTGGTTTTATAACACATTTTGTCTCAATTTTTAGCCGAGTAACAGCTCAGTTAGTAGATTTTTCAACGCTGAACACGATGGTGAACCCAGAGTTGTGATACCTCATTACATTATCAGATCAGAGCAGATCAACCTTGAAGAACATCCCGAATAACAACACGTTTCTTCATCCTCAAAGTGCTCCAGTTTGAGAACAGGATAAGATATCGCAATTCTGACTTCACCGTCGTCAGCGTAAAAAAAAATGGTGTCACTAGGTGAAAAAATAAATAAAGAGGGTTTTATTTTTGGAATTTATAGGTAATCCCCCCCCCCCCTAAAACTCCCAAAACACCCTTAGAGTGGCCAGCCCTTTGATTACCAAGACAGATTTTTTGTGAAAATGCGAACTTTTTCTCAATTCTATTCAGAGTTATCGTCTACATTACATACATATGATTTTTGGCGTCTTTTGGCAGTGAATTCAGGAGGGCCTAACAAAAAATACTGAAGGTGCATTGGAGAGAGGTGAACTTATGTAGGCACCCCAAAAGTGAAAGGTCGAATAGGATTGGTTGATGAAAGTGAAAGGACAGCCAAATTGCTATTGCCTATGGTGAAGGAGAAGGGCTACAAGGTGAAAAGTCTAATGGGATTGGCTCCCACCTAATAGAAGGAAACAGCTTCTGATTGGCTGTTTGACGTGAAGGGGGTGTGAGGTGAGGGGGCGCACGAGACTCAAGCTATTGCACAAAATCGTAAAAATGGACGCAACAATGGAGAAAAACTTGAAGGAATTATGTACATCAAACAAAGATTTACCTACCTAAATAATTTCGAACTTTACAAGTATATTTAACGTGCTCCCATTCTGGCAAAAATGAGGGAACTCAATAAATTGCACGTCTGCAAGCTCAACATTAAATGTTAAATTTTAAGCTATGATTTAATTCATTCAATTGAATATAAGTTCACCTCTCTGTAATGCACCCTCAGTATTGTTATGTTACTGACTTTTGGTTTAATCGCCGAAACCGATCTGAAAGTGTACTCATATTTCAGTGGAAATAGACGATTTTTCAAATACTCTGGTTTTTCTTTATGACTTGGGTTTCCACGATTTCGTCGAGCGATTTAGTTCGCGCCTAAGAGTGGTCAGCACTCGGGCATCGTATTCCCAGATACAGTTACTACCCTGCAACTAACCTCACGAATAGTGGAAATGCGATATTGACGGATGAATGTTACATTAACTTTGAACCTACCACATTCAAGCCAGAATCTAAATCCCCAATTGTTGCTGATATGTTTCATAAGAGACCTGGGGTGCCTAATGTGTGTTTACAACCCAACCAGCACAAAGATTGCATCACCGACTTAGCATCTCTTCACATCGATCAAAATATGTATAAATTTAGACATGGGAGCAGGAAAGCATCTTCAGCCTTCGATTAATATCTCACCCACAATGTTAAATATTTCCCAACATCCTCAATATAAAGATAAAGGTGGAAATAGAGAATTGAGGGAGAAGATGAACACGTGACAAAAAAATTCAACTGTATTGGAACACGATGAAAATATGCCAAATAAACAAAATGTTAAACATGAGATGCAAGAAAAAAAAACAGCAAATCAAAAATATGAGAAAATGGGAAGAGTTGTAGTTTTTGATGAGTCTTATCAAACATGCAGAGGCACCCAGTGCAACAGACTAAGTAGCTGGTTAACCAAATTCAACATGCAGCATAACATAGGCAATTGCATTGTGAGTGAATCAAGACAATACTAATCATTATATAAAAATTGAAGAGAAAAAAAAATTTGAAATGTATGTGGCCTCCGAAGCTGTACTTCTTCATGCCATTAATACGTTGGGAATTCAATTAAGGAATACCTACTTAATTATTACAGAGCATTTACAACACAGATTTTCAATGACAGACTTGTGTTGACAGTATAGCAGCAATAGAGTAGTGACGGGTAGAAAAGGATTGCAACTGTTCAGTTGAGTTGAGTTGTGGAACACCAAACGGAAAACCGTCGAACAAAATTGTAAACTCAATAAAGATTTACGAAAATGCTGCACAAGCACCGTAAAAGTGCCTTTCTAATTAGAGACAACATCAGGCACGAAAGAACAAGTTATTACTTAAATAAATAACGTTGGCATTAATCCATAGAATGGCTTTATAAATTAGCAATTTGATTATACTTTGCTTTATTCTATAAGAGGAGTCGAGAACAGGAAGCATTAAAATACGAGATCATGAAGTACCACAAACTTCACACGTCTTCAGACTTTGGTATGTATTACGAAGCTTAACTTCAACACTACGGAATTCAGACTAGCCGAGTTATGTAAACTATAAAGGACCAGTGATGCTATGTCCTATTTATTTTGATTTTTTGTTGTAGGTTAAAATTAATCAGATTTTCTGTTATAACTTGGTATTTGTGGTCAGGTTTATGTGCCAAGCACTAAACACCGCTATCAGTCAATTTGGGATACTATTATCAATAGGGTTAATATTATAGGATTATATCATGTCCTGATTAATTTCCATTCCTCGAAAACCCCAACAATATTGACTAAGTCAAAGTAACTTTTGAGGTCTCAAAAAATGGCAAGAACATTTTGGATTTAGAATCCATAAAAATATACTAATGCGAAGGACTAGGAGAATTGTTGTTATTATTATTTTTAATTTATTATTTAGATGTAATAATTCGAACGGGGAATATCAATAGATTTTTGGGACTTCCAATCGTTTTTTGGAACTTCAGATTGAATAGGATTGAAAGAAAATCAATGATAAAACCCCGACTTTAACTTAAAAGAAAGCCGAAGAACCCCGATTACTTAGGAAAAAAATATAATTGATAACGGGTATTAACGTTATTAACGAGTATTAACGTGTGATTAGGCCCTTTGAGTGGATGAAAGGATTTAAAGAAATTGTAGGTTACGTTATTTGGTTTTAGAGTTCTAGAGGTGTATCTCCATAACTAACCTCCTGAAGAAGATCTTGGGCGGCGATGGCCTTCAACACGTTTTTTTTCGACGTTTCCTGGATTTCTCCGCCCAAAAGGAGTTCGTCGAGGATGAAATACGCCTTTTCGAAATTGAATATGATGTCGAGCTCACATACCTGAGAAAAGCAAAACACTATTTAATGTGGTGGTTACACAAGGTTATCTACGAGGGACGTCCAGGAAGTAGGTTTCAAGGGCTGTGTATTACGAAGGGAATTTAGTTTTTCAGAGTTGTCACCACTGGTAGGTAGAGGGGTTTCTAACGGTCAAAACAAATCATCCGTTACGAAATGTCGTCACAGCAGCCAAACGCGTCAAACAGTTCGTCCTCCAATCGCTCCACCTACTGCAGGTGTGAGATACTTCTAGGAAACCGAGAGTTAATGAAAGCGAGGGTGAAACTTTTCTTGACTCAACTGTGACTGGTGACCAAACGTGGGTGTGTCACTATACTCCTGAGTCAAAAAGGTAGTCTCTACAGCGGCACCAAACCCATTCATTACCATCCAAAAAGTTCAATTTTCATCGAGGAAGATCTGTCTCTTGGGACCGGAAAGGGATATTATTGTTCGATTTTATGCCTAAACGAACCACCATAATTGCAGCTGCATACTGTGAGACACTCAAGAAGTGAAGAAAGAAATCTAGGACAAAAAGAGAGGAATGCTGTCTCGTGGTGTGTCACTCCTTCACGACAACGCTAGACCTCATACCGATATTGTGACTCAGCCGCCCAACTCCCCGGACCTGGCACCACCGGATTATCATCTTTTCATTAAATTGAAGGAGTTTTGGGGTGGACAACGATTTTTAAATGACGGGGATGTCGAGGATGCTTTCAAAAAATGGCTTTGGGAAGTGGAGCAGAAGGTATACGACGAGGGTATACAAAAACTGGTCCCTGGGCTTCAAAGTTGTATTGACCTCAATGGCGATTATGTAGAGAAATAATGACATGTTTGGACACTTATATTGTAAATTTCATTTAAATATATACTTTTTTAATTTTTATTACATGTTGTAACCTACTTTATGGATGTCCCTCGTGACTTAACCTTGTTGTTACATTTGGTGATTAGAAAATACCAAATCCTGGGTGAAGTGGCAGCATGACATAAACTCATGATTTGGCCAAATTGAGTTAGAGGAGGTTGTATATTTAATATCTCGCTGACTCGATTGGCGACGTCAGTTTTAGCGTTTCCAAATCAAAGGAAACCTATCTCAAACGGGATCAACATTACACTTGTTTCATATCGTCGCTTAAGAAGCAACAGAGCATAACCCACAATTTGGACAACATGAAGATAAGACACCGTCTTAATCGAAATTTCACGCCAGATAGCGTGGCGTAGCCAGAATGTGAAAAGCAACACCTAAGTGAAGAGCACAAAAATCACCAAAACGTCAACACCGTCTAATTTTCTGTCTATACAGGTAGGAAACTCTAAAAATATTAATTCCTTCGGAGTATAATTTCATCAACCACCTCCTAGCCAACGTCACGACCGATATTTTGAACGATATTTCGATTGGAGCTTTAATTCATTTTAAATCATTGTAGGATACGTCTGGGAAGCCTACAGCGAGCCTGAAGTACGAATTTTAGTGTGAAATTACTGATGGTTTTGGAATGAAACAGATTTTTGAATCTCCTGAAAAGTTGGGAAAAATGGATTAGGCGGTGTTGCTTCTTAAGCGACGATATATTATGCAAAAAATCATGTTTTTTGTGTCTCCTGTTAAGTCAGGCAAAATGAGTTTGGTCATGTTGCCACTTCACCCTCGAAATGAACCCAAAGAGCCAAGTCTAATTTTATAGTTCAAACCAGGTAGTATTTTACAACAATAAACAGAATTTTTAGGAACTTTGAACTGTTTAAAGGGAAAGATACTCACGCTTCCGAAATATTTGTCGAGCAATTCAACGTATCGATGGATGATTTCCAACGTCAGTAATTCGTTGTCATCCTGTTCAATCGCACAACAGAAATACAAACTTGCGTATCTGAAAAGGAACCAACACTAAGCTTCAAGACGACGAAGATTTACAACTGATAGAGACGAACTAATTCACTCGCAACTGAATCGTGGAAACCCAAGTATTTAATACTCTTGTTTTTCTTATGACATGAGTTTTCCAATTTTGAAAAACCGTCTACTTGCACTGAAATATGAGTATACTGTTAGACCGGTTTCGGTTATTAAACCATCGTCAGTAGGTACAATACCTACTGAAATTGCATCACAAAGAGGTGAACTTATAATATAATATATATCTATATTATAGAGACCCCAAAAGCCTCAATGTACTCCTATTTCAATGCAATTACGCTTGTTTTTCTTTTCGAACTGATAGACTCAAAACGTTGTATTGGATGTTATGCAGTTATGTTTTTCAATAAAAAACAATCTACTAAACAAAAGATGAATTACCATGTAATGTCATCATGATTACTACTTCTGCACCATGCAGTGAGAAGCCTACCCCACCATATCAGTACTTGCAAACAACTCATCTATCATAAAGAGGTCTTGTAGGAATAGGGCAAGAATAACTCAGTCATCCCAAAGTTCATAGAAGTAAATTGCTACTCACTCATCCCCAATAACTACCATCTACCACACAAAGATATCTTATCTACATCCAAATCAAACAGCAAACTGTGATAAACTTCTCAACGGTCACAACATGAAAACTAGTAATTTTATAGTATCTTTCACTCTTAAGTATAATTTCTCTGAAAATTGCTTCTGATAATCATCATTATTTACCTCTTGTAAACAATTTTCAAATCTTTCCACTCCAGAAAACTGCACATTTTCGGTTTTCGCGCAAGTATAGTCGTGATCAGCTCACGGGTTATTTTCTTTTTCAGCTTGTCAGGATGGGCCATATACCATTTCTGCAGCCTCAGTTTGCCTTGACGGCTGAATAGTAGCATGAATTGCATCTGAAAACGAAGGGAATCCCATCATGAAATCAACTCTTGTCAATTAGGTACTTATATATTTGATAAACAGCAAGTTAATTGTAGAAGCACACAGTACCACTATTTGAAGTTGACCAAGTGTCAACACCTTTGATAGCTATATCAGATTATCATCCAGTAAGAACTATAGGAACCCTACATTAGCTAATTCACCTGCCTGTATCATCATTTCACGTATAAAAAATTTGGGTAGCCCTAAATATTTTCGTTTGTTTTTCTTGACAAAGAACAATTAGAAGCCTATACGAGTGCAACTAGAAGCCTATAGGAGTGCAACTCCGTAACTATATCCTAAACCTAATCGAACCAATATGACATTGTTGTTGTTCGCAACAAGAACTAGGCATTTGGCATACGTAACACAATGTATGGCATACCAATATTCCCAAGTAGAAACGACATGGAGTACTCATGATGTTAGGAACAAAAACGAGCCCTATCCCTGTTTATGTAGGGTCGTACTCTACGGACGGTTTACAAGCGTGACAACTGGGGTCACGTTTGTCTCGAGCTACCTCACATATTATTTAGATTAAACGAAAACCTAATACTTGTAGGAAGTGAGAATATCATTTCATACCATCCCCGAGATTATTTCAGCGAATGGTGAACTGGTGATGTGGCCTCAGTTTGTAGTTGACAGTGTCAACTTGACACACCCCAACTACAACACTTCTAGCTCAAAGAGTTTAATCATTGCCAACAAATGAACCTATCAATAGTTAGGCACAAGATAAACTATTCATTTTGTGGATTGATATTCGACGTTTTAAATATATTCACAAACCTTAATAAATTTCGATCTTCAACTACACCAATACCAAGTGATAATACTTTCACAGTTCACACCAAATTGGAACACTGGACATGGATGGAAGCCATTCCATCTCATATGAAATCTAGTATCCATTCATTTCTTCTTCCTATCAGATACTACCTTCCATACTTATTCCATGTCCGAGGAACTATCACTACCTCATGGTGTCCATAGGCCATCTCTTCCTTCTTCCATGGCATCTCTCTATCCTGACAACCGAAATCAAGAACTGAGATTATGAATGGACTGATTTGATTAAAATTTAATATTGATTAATTAATAATAATATTGATTAATATCAAGCATTCCAGGTCACCAGCAAATCTGATTATGTGGATATTCATCAGCTGTCGAGTAGGATGAAAACCGATGTCTGCTATCAAACGTTAAGTAGGGTAATAACTGCTACAAAGGCACACACACCAATCTACATGGATTCATCCATGATAAGTTTACGTTGTACACGATTGTAAGGTTAGACGCTTGGATTTTCTTTTATATTTACCACAATTTTATCTGGACTGATTTTGGACTACTAATACTACACGCTGTGTTTTTTTCTTTCAAACGTAAACATCACTTAGGTATACTCAGTTTTGTCGTGAAAAATTGAAGTTTCCCACTTTTTGACATGGCGTTGATGCAAAGAAGAGCGAACGTAAGTAGCAGGAAAAAGTTATTTCATTGAATTATTAAAATGAATAGACGGTATTATCCCGTTGAAGCACAAATTGAACACAGTAGGTTCCATGCAGTTTCAAAAATTCATCTCTCTGGTTTGCTTCAGTGAATCCGCTCAGTTTTCTAATTGTACATTCATTTCAAAGTTGTTTGTATAACACTACGAAAGATAATATCTTGGATAACACTACGAAAGATAATATCTTGGATCACTACATGTCGAAGAAAATAAGTACGTAAGAGTGACGTGAAGAGCCAAACATAATTGTGATGTATTTTCTATATCCACCTACCTAATGCATACTCATACTTACCTCTTATGTACAGGTAAGGCTTCCGCCTGAAGTCAATCGAGTCTTGTACATCCGTAATCTTCCATACAGAATAACTGCTGAGGAAATGTACGATATCTTTGGAAAGTACGGCGCAATCCGACAAGTCAGAGTGTTAGTATACATTATGTAAATCTAGTAGACATTAAATTTTGTCATTTGGAAGTAACTTGCATTTCGCTTCAATAATAGCGCTATTGGTAACAATGAATTTGATGATATCGCCTATTTTATTCCCCTAGTGGAAACACTCCTGAGACCAGAGGAACAGCTTTTGTGGTATACGAAGACATTTTTGACGCCAAGAACGCTTGTGATCATTTGTCCGGATTCAACGTTTGCAACAGATATCTTGTCGTTCTCTACTACCAGGTACGTTTATCTTTTCTAATATTTGAAACTCGTTAATACCGCATTTCAAGTGTTTTTCTATTATAAGAGAGAGAAGGCTGGCATGTAAGCCATTTTGGAAAAAATCTATAACTTGAACAACGATTGATGTCAATTTCCGTTTGTTTTTCTCTCAACACCAGGCCTCTCTAAGTTGATTCTTGCTAGAGAAACCCAATAGCCATCTCTTCACTGCTACTATCGTATTACGTCGAAATTTACATTCAAATTTTTTTTTTAACCATATTTAATACTTTGTGTTTTTGGAGTATATTTAGAGAAAAGGCAAAAAATGATTACCTACATTTTTACTTATTTTAAGTCATCCGAAAAGTATTGCAATCGGCTTGAAAAAATTACTGGAACTACCCCAGTCTTCAGTCCCTTTCCATATCTATGCGTTTCTGAGGAGTGAATGTCAGTCGTGTACCAAATTACAACACTACGAGCAATTTGAAGATGAAAAATTAGCATTAGAGGTTCATCAATCGCTTGGAGAGAAATTAAGAAAACGTGGTATTCAGTACGTTTTCCTAATGTACCTACATGTGAAATTCCAAGAATTTCATGTAGATATGAACGTTAAATATGAAATTGGAGTCTACAAATTTGCTGTAAAAAGAAGTTTTATTGCTCGCCCAACCCAAATATATTGCTAAGCAAAATATATTGCAAATGGTCTGGGACTCGACCGACCCATTTCTGTACGTTTCTTCAGACGAAGGAAACTTGTGTGCCAGATTGTGCGTGAAAATCACTATTTCAGGGCTCGGTTTCTTCCTTCAGAAGGAATGACTTCTGAATGAAAAATTAGCTTTTCGAGTTCAGGTACAGCTTCGTCTGCATGACGTTAGTTCCTTGAAGTAAATTTTTAAAATAGGTACAGGCGTATCATACCATATGGTGGGGTTTCACAAAGGGACTAAATGTGATTTTGAAAAGGAAGATGTGAAGGATGAAAAGAAAGAATATTAAAATCATCTTACATGAACTTGAATTGGTCTGATACTACACAAAAATAATTCCCAAATCAATGACAAAATTTTAAAAATTACTCAATGATATAGGTAGGTAAACTTTACGAACCACCAATGATATGACATATCACAACCCTAAGGACCACTACCCTGTTCTACTTGGTATACTCTCAGTTATAGTGTTTGAATGTATTTCCAGTTGAGTTCACTTGTTGATCTTGTGCATTTCCAGGCAAACAAAGCTTTCAAGAGGGTGGACGTGGACAAGAAAAAGGAGGAACTGGACAAGATGAAAGCCAAATATGGAATCAATACTGAAGAAAAATAATTTATTACGAACATTCCGTACAAATGTTTAAATTGTCAACTTCTTTGTAAATATTATAATTTTTCACACTAATCGGTAATTATTCACAACATTAGTAATTTTCGTCGTTATTAACGCTACTCTACTCATCAAGTTCCAAATGGCAGAATCAACCATTTAGATAAGGTATATAAATTAATTTAGTAACAGAATCTTTCGATTACACGTTTTTCTTGTGACACATAAGTTTTGAATGAATTGTAAAAGATGTCACCATCTTCAAAATTCAATAGAAAGTGAGTTCGTTTACTCTGCACAAGCCTAAAGTAAAGTACCCTCGAAGTAGGTACTCACGTGCTTATTGCTCTATAATTTACTATCGTGTCAAGTGATAACTAATTATTTCACGTTATTTCTTATTCACCTCTTCCAATATTCTATTTATGTGAATCCAATTTATCTTTTTCCCTGCGATGAGATCCTCCAACTCCGTCGAATCCAGTAGGTTCATCTGCAAAGATTAATCAAAATGTTATCATTAGTATACGTCATTATTATAAGTTGATTACCGACTACTCGACGGTTGTTCAAGTTCGAAAATGGATTCAGCATTTCAAAACGTATACCTAAACGGAAAAATCAAACACCGTGTTTTTGCTGGTGCCTTAACAAACTCTGCATTCAGATGAATTCTACAATTGCATTTGGAAATAACTAACTAACTGCTTGGAGGAGTGGTGCTCCGCGAACTTCCTCTTCTTGAACCTGTCCAAGTGCTCCGTTGTCACCTTCAACCGTACTGCTCAACCCCTATTGTACGCCTACACCTTGTGTGGTTCTGATCTCCAGAGGCTGGATGAGGTGGTTGATCTTGGTGTGCGCTGTGAAGGGAGGCTCACTTTCTCGGGGCATATTGATGGCATTGCGGGACGAGCTCTGAGAGCCTTGGGGTTCCTCAAAAGGAATACCCGCGAATTCTGCAGCGTGAATGCCTTGGTTGTTCTTTACAAGGCTTTAGTTCTACCCCTCCTGGAATATGCATCCCCGGTATGGACACCCTGCTATGCAGTGCACAAATACACGTTGGAGAGGGTGCAGAACAAATTTCTTCGATATGTGGCGTATAAGCTTGGCATTGCTTCAACTGACGTGAACTACGAATACCTACGTGGAGTTTGCCGTTTGCTGCCCCTTGAGAAGCGTCGTTGCATGGCTGACCTCACTTTGCTGTTTAAACTCATAAACAACCTGGTCTCCTGCCCTGTTCTATCCAGAATTAATCTCCGGGTTCCACGGTTGTCTGCACGTTCTCCGCCGCTGTTTGGTGTTCCTTTCTCGCCAACAAATTACCAGCTCAACCGCCCCCTTCGTCGTATCCCAAGAACTGCAAATCTCTTGTTGAATTTGAATCCCGATTTTGATTTTTTTAATGACTCCCTCTCGAAGTTGAAGACTGTAGTCTGTAATCCCCCCAAAAACAACTCCGTTGTAAAAACTGGCCCGCCAAAAAACCTCAGCCGCAAAAAGGAATGATATCCATTTTGCCCGCCAGCCACATATATAGGATGCTCAGTGCTTCGCACCTCGCTGTTGAGTGTGCATATAGAAACCTGATCCTCCTACCCCTAACCTCCACCGTCAATGTTTTCCTGTTCCCTGTCACCTTCCCACAACCCCCTCTCACCCTTAGTCACCCTCGGTTTCACCTAATATGTTTCCTCTGTTACACCAGCAGGGAGCTTTACGCTTCTTTCAATGCTGTTGGCGGGAGCTTTTTGCCAGATGAACAAGCCTGAATTGAAGCATTACTTCATTACAGTTGTACCACCGCTGATTACTCGTGACCACCAGTAATACTTATGTTAGCTTGTTCATCTGGCAAAAAGCTCCCGCCAACAGCATTGAAAGAAGCGTAAAGCTCCCTGCTGGTGTAACAGAGGAAACATATTAGGTGAAACCGAGGGTGACTAAGGGTGAGAGGGGGTTGTGGGAAGGTGACAGGGAACAGGAAAACATTGACGGTGGAGGTTAGGGGTAGGAGGATCAGGTTTCTATATGCACACTCAACAGCGAGGTGCGAAGCACTGAGCATCCTATATATGTGGCTGGCGGGCAAAATGGATATCATTCCTTTTTGCGGCTGAGGTTTTTTGGCGGGCCAGTTTTTACAACGGAGTTGTTTTTGGGGGGATATCACATCTTTTTGCATGGCTAGTTTTCGAGTGGTACTTATACAATACGGTTCAACAACTTATACAATACAAAAGTACCTACGAGGTAACTAGTAAATGTTTTTCTAAATGAAGTTTTATCCTAGTCAAAATTTAGTAAAACTCGGCGCTTCGCGCCTCGCCAGGGGGGCAAGCCCCCCTGGACCCCCCGGATCTTTTCTCTTCTATACTTTGTATAGAACGAGGTATTTGCTATGCAAAACATGAATAATGTTTTTGCGTCCCGTTTCCCCTTTTCCTTATCTCTTTTCTTTGTCTGTATGGAAAATATTAAGAAATGTGCGGAAAATTTATTAGTTTTTTTATTTACTCAGGGCTGTATCTCAGCTTCTTCGATATTTACAGTGATTTTGGCAGTATATAATTTATGCATAAATTAAAGGCTTTCCAACGAATGGAGAACGATTTTTGTCCGTTGAAAACTAAAGAAGTTTCATTTCCCTAGAAACGGCTCGGTTGTACGTGAAAATCATTAAAAATCTTCGTGACATAATTTCGTGACTTAAACTTCGTTACGCTTTTCAACTCTGGTAGGCCACCGCAAAAACATTATTCATGTTAAAATTAGTACGCATACTAATTTGCCTTTTTGTTTCTTGTTTTTGTGACAAGAATAATTATTTTTTGGAAATTATTGTTTGTTATCTGAAATGTGTTTGAAAAATAAGTAGTTTTAAAATTTTTGCGAATTGGTTAAATATTAGTTTTAAAATTTTCGATTAATTAAAACAATCAACAATTTAAAAACAATTATTAAAATTTAATACAATTATTCTTATTAAATTTAAAAAAATAGAAAGAATTAGAAATTTGAATAAATTTGAATTAGAAATTTTTTGAAAATTGGTTGCACTTTTTCTTGGGGATTGTGCAAATTTTTGTTGTTGAGAATCATTACAATAATTGTAATTATTGGTGTCGAAGAGAAAGAGGAAAGAGAAAGTTTGCAACTGGTAAAACGCACGTTTTTATACCAAAAATCGCGAATAACTCGAGAACCGTTGGGAAAAGTGCCAAAGTGCGCTACCCTCATTCGAAAGCCCATAAAATTTCCTATCGATCCTTAAACAGGCGCCACTCTACGACAACTTTTCTGACCACCGTTCAACTTTGATGTTTTCGGAAATTAGCCAAATCAGTAGATGTGGAATTTATTCACGTATTTTTGGCTGAGGATTAGTCAAATCGATTGAGATTTAGTTCAAACTTATTGAGCATATTCTAGACAACCTAGCGGACATTTTAAGACCAACCGCACCAATTTTCATCAATATTTGCGGCAGTTGTTGTTGAAAATAGAAAAATCACCATAACTCCTTTATTTTCCCCCTTAGGAAGCATTTTTTGATCTCAAATTAAACAGTTTGAAAAGCTGAACACAACTAAAAAAGAAAATCTGAAAAAGCTTCAATTTTGAAGGAGTTATGACCATTTGAAATTCCTAAAAAACACTATTTCCCCCCTAATTGGGGGGGAAATGGGGGGAGGGAGAAAAAATGGTCAAAAGGCACTCCCTTGGAGCATAACAAACGTGTGTGCAAAATTTCAGCTCGATCCGATTTGTCTGCTGGGCTGTAGCCCCGTCAATGAACAACGAGAAGAAGAAGAAGAAGAAGAAGAAGAAGAAGAACACGAAAAACGTGAAAAATAGTGGTTTTAAAATTGTTATACCCCCGACACCTGATGTTCCCAAGAGCTGAAATTTGTTTTACGTCCTCACGTGCCCCTGGAGAGTTGGTGTACAAAAAATCAACTCTCGAGACACTCAGGGGACCGAGCTATGGTAGGGTGAAAACCCCAACTAGTTCCGTCGCGTAATCAGTGTCTCAGTCGCTTCGGTTTTCAGGGCTTCGGGTTTCTTGGCGGGCGGGACGCTCCCGCGTCCCTAGATACCCATAGTGCCGTCCTATAGTGAATTACCCATGTCTCTTATCCGTGGTGCCTAAATTGTAAAGTCTTTATCATTTCTTCCTTTTTCATAATCATATTTCAGTTTTGTATAATCTGACTGTATCACTGACCATTAATGTAATTGGGCTTGCCCGTAATAATGAAATAAATAAATAAATGCGTCACCAAACATGCGTCACCAAACCTCAAGTAAAATCCAAGTCAAATATATTCAAATTCGACCCATTATACCCCTGGCGTCACTGTTTCGCCAAACGTTGTGCACCACATTCATGGAGGCCCTATGAAATTACCCTTCAAAAATTACTACAATAACTAATAGGTGATTTTCCAGAAAATTACCTAACACGTTGGACATTTTTCGCACACTAAACTCAAATTTTCCCTATTATTTGTGGAATTGGCAGTGCTTCACATGTACCTACAAACATTTAAACGAAATAACTCTCACATTAATATTAGTCTACCAAAATGTCCTTTGCCAGGCGAATCCAGCTCAAGAAACTGCAGTTCACCCTACGGAGTTATTTCACACAGGGGACTATACCCAGGATATGATGGGCTGTGAGGGCTTCGCAACAACATATCCGTGACAACCCCCTCAATGAGACTGGGAGAAACTACTTCTCCAAATCATTGATCTGGACTAGGGAACCGTAGATAGTGAGGATCTGGAAATCTTTCCTTGTTACACCAACACTACACCCACTGTCTCAGCTGTGACATTGAAAGAGTCAGGAACTTGGGTAACAGCGCCATAAATATACCCCGTATTAAGGCATCCATGGAGGGGACAATTGCACAGCTGTGAATGGCACCTTTCCCCTTACACTTGAATGACGCGCTCTGTTTCTCCCCCAAACGCAGAAGGATCTAAAAAAACAAAACAGAGTGGCGCAGTCTGCAGCCAGGAACCTTTGCTCATTGCCTACTGCCTGCTCTGTTATTCGGACTTCTACCGCCCAGATCCTGCGGAATCTCATAAAAACCATCTGAATACCCTACTGACGTCCCACGAATTAGTAGAATTAAATTGATTGGGAATTATTTCGCGTTAAAACAACAGAGTTTTGTGATTTTGGCACAGTGCGATGTTACAAGTGTGAACTTGGCTTTAGATGTTTGGCCTCTGGCTTTTTCCCAAAACTTGTATACTCCTACTAAACGATCTGAATATTTCGAATGGAAATTAGGGAAATCAGTTATCATACACCGCTTACCGAGTGCCTGACGTAGTTGACCATTGCCTCCAAGTGATGAGCACTATTGCATTCTTGATTGTAAAACCTCCTCCAGAGTGCGCTGGCGAGTACTTTGTCGTTGCTAAGAAGTCCTTCGTCGTAGAGAACCAGGGCAGCTTGGAAACCTTCGTTTAGCTCGTAGATTTGAGTTTGGACGATTGACATGTGCTCTGACTGAACCATAATATTGTTAGTAAACAAATGATTAAGGAATTTAACTCTTATCAAACATTGGCAAGGATACTCACCCCTAGATGTTTCGCTCTTGTAGTAACGTCTTTCCACAGAGCTTCTACGACAAAATTCCTCAGAGTTCTACCTTCGTAAGGGTTCGCCATAAGACGAGCCATCAACATCCACACATGGAGTTCCGTCAACATGAACCATGAGTTGAATGTGTCCGGAAGTTCTAGCTCTGAAATGAGTCATTTTCACGATATTCACCACAGGTCGATAATTTTCTCAATTTAATGGTCCAAACAAGAGATACGTCTTATTATTGTGCAGTTGAACCCTAAAGTAGGTAGGGGTAATATTTGGTAAAATGGATCGAACTTTACTTGTCATAAAAGCTGCATAATCGATTTGATCGGCTATTGACTCGTACAATTTAAACCCAGCAGCTCGTAGTTTCTGTAAAATCAGATAAGTATAACATCATGCAGCACACGTCAATATCCCATTAGATTCAATTTCATTGTGATTAGAATCTTACGTATTTGCGAAATTGGAGTTTGAGTTTACTAAGGGTTGTTTGAGTGAAACCTTCCCTCTTGTTGACGCCAAATGCCTCTGTGGAGACCATGCGCAATTCAATGCTAGCGGGAACGTGGGATGATGCAATTGCAGGTCGAAGGAACGCCTTGGAACGTAGAGTCTGCAATGAATTCCATAAATCAATTGACTTGGAAGGTTAGAATGTTCGAAAATATTGGTACACCCATCGAAAAGCTACAGAACACAATTTCCAGGTCAGGTTCACACTGACTCTTGAATTCAAATTCTCCATCAATAGAGAAACAATTTTTCAGAAACGTAATACCTACCTCATTAAACAAGGTAACATTAAACCCAATATTGAGGATAATATTATTAATGTTACCTTACCTTGTCAGATCTGCATTTATCTACTAAAAGACACGTAGATCCTTCAATTCAAGGCTTCCTATGTATAGGAAGATTGAGGACAATACCTCATATTATGAGGTATTACGTTTCTGAAAAATTGTTTCTGTATTGATGGAGAGTTTCTCTATTGACTTCCTACATAGCTGACTTGGCTACTGGTAGAAACCTACCAAAACTAACTGTGGGGTTAATATGAGTCTTGTACATGGGACATTGATTTATTGTGCTGTAACTCCCAACCAGGAAATCTTTAAGAAAAAATGAACCTGTTGGTGTGAAACCTGATGAGATTTGAATTGAATAAATATTTTTCCCCAGCTTGAAAACACAAAAGAAACACAAAAAAACATTGATGAAGTGGTAACATTATAGAGTGGGACAGCCAGGGGAGAGAGGTTTTTGATGTTTGATTACTGATTACTGATCACTGATTCAGAAAAACTTTTTTTGGTACTGGGGGAGATGTACCAAAGAGAGAACTGTACACACATTTTTTCCCCCATCCCATTATACCAAACAGAATGCCCTAGAACAGTTTGGGACAAGAATATGACGTTTTTCATGGAATCACCCACATACCTGTTGCACATGTACCTGATATTCATTTTTTTTTTATTGTATTTACTTTTTGTGGAGTACCACTATCAAGTGAGCTTAGAAGTAATATGAATATAAACAATATAACACGTGACATGCAGTAATCAAAACTATCCTACGATAGCTGAAACCAATATAGAGAATATTTCATTTTTGGCAATTAACAAGGTTGACTAGATAGTTACAATTTTTTTTCTTTCTTTGGTATTAGCTGTGTGCTCACAAGAGGTCCGAATGCCACTTTCTTTTGAGGCGTCGCGATGATCGTGTTGGACGGGAGTCCTCAAGAATTCCTCTCACCAAGGGGCTCGGATGATTTGACATCCGTATGGCAAGCTGGGTGTACGAAGTCTGCTTCATCCCAGCAACCCACGGGAGATCCAGATCTTCGTGCAGGCAGTCATTTCTAACAAACCAAGGGCAACTTGTAATGAGCCGAAGGGCTCGGTTCTGCACAGTCTGTATCCTTCGGATTTGTGACGCGGATGCCGAGTTCCATATTGCATAGCCATAAAGCCACAGAGGGCGGACAAGGGAGGTGTACAATAATCTTTTTAGATCCAGTGGTAAGTGGGGTGAGCAGAGGAGATGGTGCAGTTGGCCAAGTCTACGGCGTACTCTGGCGACTGTCTAGCTGATAGGTATGCGGGATCCAAGTCAATTTTGGGTCTAAGATGATCCCAAGATATCTCAGAGACTTTAGGATGAATTACCTGGCCTTGAAGATGGAAGAGAATATGTATAGGAAGATTGAGGACAATACCTCATATTATGAGGTATGTATTACGTTTCTGAAAAATTGTTTCTGTATTGATGGAGAATTTCTCTATTGACTTCCTACATAGCTGACTTGGCTACTGGTAGAAACCTACCAAAACTAACTGTGGGGTTAATATGAGTCTTGTACGTATCTGTTGTACATGTACCTGGTATTCATTTTCGATTCACAGGTAGGTACGTACCTACAAGACTTGAAACATTAACTCCACAGTTAGTTATGGTATCTTCCAATAGCCAAGGTAGCTATGTAGGAAATACCATACCGGTCGCAGATTTTCTAGGCTTGACATTTAAATTTTGGAGTCAGTGAAAATAAGTGGCACTGATGCGTGCCAGCAAGAGTACGTACCTTGGCGGCCAATGGTAACTGCTGAGAACGAATACATAAGCGTATGATATTCTGGGAATTCATGATTCAAACGTTTCAAGTAACAGAGGAATGGCGCATTAAAAGATGTTATTTATAAATTTATGATTGAAGAAAATATCACAATAACCAGCAATCTCCCAATCCTAACGTGGATACTATACTGATGGTGAACTACTGTTAACAGATTGATAACACCAGATTTTTCGATGAAAATCGAATGAAATATCTCGATATATTGATCAAATGATATATCGTCAATAATATATCGATAATAATAGATCGAAGTAGTAGGTAAGCGAGTTAAAACGTTTTAAACTTTATAAAAATCATTTTTGATTACATTTACAATAAGGCGATTTATACCAAAAAATAGAAAAAGTATACAAACATCATTGTTTAATACAATCTTATTTCTAAAACACCAGTTCACAAAATTTGTAGAAAAAATATACAAAAACAATTGTATATATACAATCTTATACAAATATACAATCTTATTTCTAAAACATCAGTTTTTAACTTAGGGCACACCAGTTCACAAAATATACGAGTAGAATATAATAGTGTACGATGTTGAGGGATGTCGAGGGTCGGTCAGATGTGACATCCCTCAACATCCCTCAACATCATTCTTACTGACGGTCAAACTAAATCACACACACTCATAATAGTGTACAATATATACAAATGTTCTATATTTTGTGAACAATATTATTGTTCACAAAAATATAATATTTTTAAACTTACACATCCCACATTTCTCAAGGCATAGAGCTCAATAATAACAACAATGGCAGTAATTTGGGTTCTACCCAATTCCTCTTCTTTGTAATAGTGTCCCCAGCTTTGGAGAATAATCTCTCGCTTGGGACTGAGGTTGCAGGAATAATTCCTGCAATTATTGTCAAATTTCTCTCTGCAATGCTGTACAATGTACATGTCATGTTGCAATAAACAGCCTTAACCCATTAAGGCCCGTAACTATTTTTGTGTCATTTGTCAACGGTTGTTATGGTATGAAATAATTTTTTGTTTTACAGGTACAGGCGTTCTTTCTCATCCATTCATGTTAAAATTTATTTTTTACTTTATGAAAAAGTAAAATATATATCGGCAAATATATCGATATATCGGAAAATATATCGATATTGACCGATAATATCGGTCCTCTGTATCGATATATCATATATACAACATATATACAACTTGAATGAATGTACAGGGAGAACACTTACGTAAATTTAGAAAAACATGATGGAAGTGGAGGATTTTCGCGTTACAGCACGTCAGCCCGGGAAGAAATCTTTTCCATCAAGTTGTTCTAAATTTACGTAAGTGCTATAATTTTCATCCCCCTGTACATTCATTCAAGTTCATATCAAACCTAATATATCGATATATTTTATATAATATATTATATAATATAATATATTATATAATGATATGATATTATCGTTGCCATCCCTATACATGACAAATGGAGGGAGATACCCGTTTTTGCCCCTGATGGTTTTTGAGATAGACCATAACTGTTCGACATCCATGTTAAACACGTCATATTAATGTTCGATCTAATTCGATCTCGTTAAATGTTCAATCCTCTTTGTTGACTACAAGAATTGAAGAAGAACCCGTTGCAATATCCCTGTTTTGAAATATTGAGCGTTACTTTTCGTTGAGTAAAGCGTACTTTCGACATGGATATATCTTATGGCTGGAGGCATTCCAAAATTGCGTGATACCAACGAGATCGAATTAGAGTAGGTACCTCAGTGCGAATTCCGAACAGATGTACCTACTGAGTGAATAGTGCGTCCAGTATCCAACTAACTATAACTAGGTTGCAATTACGCTGTGCAGAGACATCAATATGGTTTCTTCAATCAGTAGTTTTGGTATTAGGTACGTAAGTATTGAAAAACACTCCGGATGAATGTTATTTGGCGTTTTATAATAATTATAAGTTAAAAACAATCGATTAGTACGAATCGAAGCTGTCCTCGGCTACATAATTATATACAGTATTATATTTTGTAATATAATTATTATATTACCTACCTACATTATTTGATTTTGAAAGACCCGCGAATTTGAAACGCAATATTAAAAATCGATTGTGAACGAACAGCTTCGATTCGTACTAATCGATTGTTTTGAAAGGAGCAAAAAGGGCACCGTGGGAACATGGTGGGGAGCGAGGGAAAGGCAAAGCCACACGTGCTGCCTCAACGCGGGAACTCCGAGAAATAACGTTGCAACTCCGATTTCAGTTGCTGTTGCCTTCCCTTGTGAATTGCGTCGTTCTAAGCCTAGTGATGTGCATCCGTGGAAATGAGTTTACTGTTTAATTATCATAAATTGTACTAAGACCGATACGGCCATACGCAGGTGTTGACGTGGGAGACGCGTAAGTGATTTACCTAGTTATTTAAGCAGATAAGATTGTAGATCATAGCTAGAAAGTAAGTAGGTGGAGAGGAGCGCGTTGATCCGCTCTCACAAGCTTGGCTGGTCGAGCGGGCCAGGCGCCTCGTTTGACCTCAACTCCCGAGAAGGGAACCTTCATCTGCTTCCCCGGGACTCACTGCCATATTCTTACATCCTGCCGTATTTCGTATATTAATGCGTATCTGATCTCCTCGTCCGATAAGGGGAACATCAAGAGTGACTCTGAGGAAGGTGCTCCATATGCGCTCCTCTGCACTCCCTTGTTCACAATTTGAACTTGTTGACAAAAATATTATTTCTGGTGTGGTAGGGGGATAAGAGATTATCTCCGTTCAACGGAAGTAAGTACTGAGATCTCGAATATACCCTTGATTTTTTCCGGGAGCACAAGTCTAATTCAGAGTTGAAATTTCTTCAAGTTGTGCCCCAGAACAATTGGACATCTTATAGATACACACCAATTAAGTCTTACAGATACAACAATCTTTCATTTGGAGGTATTACCTCCTTGTAAGAAGTAGCTTACCAGGTAAAACTGAGGTTGCTGCAGAAAAGGCCGCATGATGCGGTCATTGTTCCCTCTCAATGTCACTCCCTCCTCAACCAAACCGCACGCAGTCGTTCCTTTCCAACGATGCTCATCGGATCAACCAGTAGATGAATGAATTCCACAGTGGATTAGGTAGGTAGGTGGGAAATGAAACTACTATTACGACTGGTAACATGGAAGTTGAAGAAGATCTAACGGTGCCTACACTTATGTTACTCATATCTTGTCTGTATTCATATTTTTCCTACCCAGTAATTCGTATACAAACCGTCTATTCGACGAATAAATGGGATTTACCCAACCAATTCTGTTTTCGAATGGCGTTCGGGTAGGTGTGAACTATTTTGTCTGAAGGGATTCTGTACTCTCTTGTTTTTTCTGTCCTGCGTATTCGGTCTATGGAGTTATAGAAATAGCTACTCCTGAATTGTTGAGGCAAATAGCGGAGCAGTCTGTCCTGGAAATGTGATGTTCAGCACTTTGATTCAGCATCCCGCCATTTTTGTAATCCTACATCCCGCCATTTTTGTAATTCTAGTTCTAATTCACGTCTGTTGCTCTTCCCTCTCCTCCTTTACGTTCTTTGGTATGATGATATCCCAACTGGACGTTCTCACTAAACGGAGCGTATAGTTAATTATATAATGACTAATTTTACTTTTGATAGGGATAATTATTTTTTGAGGCACAGTGATTTTTCATCCTAGTCTTATTAAAAAGATCGTATTTTCGCTCGTCTCAAGAGCCTAAGGCGTGTTACCTTCATTTGGGATGGTTGTAAAGTAAGTTTACTTTAAAATGTTTACATTTTAATTATCTACTTATTTACCTGCCCCGTGTTTTTTGTAGTTTCCCGGGCGGTATAATAGAGAGTTCCTACGGACACAAGTTTGAACTTATCTTAACTGCGTATGCGCGTCGGCTGTGTCCGGACACATCGCCTCGAATCGATCACAACCGGACACATACATGTGTCCATTCCTCTCTCCGGACACATCCTTGACGAATAACCTTCCTTAACGAGTAACCTTACTCCGGGATAACACTGTTATCATAACAGTGCAGCGCCTAAGGGATGGATTTCGCGTTGTGCCAAGGTGACTTGACGTTACTTATCATGTGATCAGTTCCGCCATATTGGTTAGCATCCAGAAGTTGCTCGCCTTAGATGTGTCCACTAGATATGTCCACATCTGAATGGATTTATCTCTTAGGAACTCTCTAATTAGAGAAGACTGCTGCACTGAATGGGTGAACGCGTCCCAAAGAACGTATCCCAGAAATTCATGAGCTGGTGGGAGTTGACTGGTGGCACTGCACCCCACAGTGCTGACAACTTAACTACACCGAGACCGTGCAATGGCTGCTCGAGATTGTGCTGTTGTCGGAGATGTACTGAGCCTTGAAGGTCGACATCCTTTGACATGATATTGCAACATTAGTTTTCTTCACCTTGTGTCACTCTGAAATACAAGAACAATAACCACCAAATTTGGAATTATGCACACATGACGTTCCACGATCCAACCATGACTTAAAGCGTGAGTTTAGTACAGTTTTGGTTTCTAACAGATAGCTCCTCGTATTTGAGGCTGGAAATCTTCATTCTCGAATATATGCCGACATCTGGAGGATACATGAAGAATAGCTTGGTCATTGCCTGGCAAGTAGATAAATATCCGTCTAAGCTACTTGATATTAGGCTTGCCTGGTATGCCCACATGGTCATCCTAAAAAGGATAGTAATAGTAGTATATTAATTTTGCCTGGAGTCTCCACAACACAGGCTTGTCACTTTTTAAATCGGATTCTGCTCTCTTCTCCCTAAGTGCAAATTTTCCATTACGAATCTGCACTAGTAGGAACAGATCCTCTAGAAGTTTGATTGCGATCAAGGGAATATTCCAGTCGTCTTAGCGTGTTTCCCATTTAGTATTTTGCCTTGCTGTTGTTACATAAACAGATTATTTCCTTAATGTACAATATTGTCACAGCTCGTTTCCCTTAACGTTTGTATCTCGACGCCTGTATCAACTGATGTGTGTCCAAAGGCCTTATCTGGTGGAATAGACTGGATAAGGCCTTTGAATCTGATCCCAATTAAAGGACAAGCCAAGATGGTATAACTTGATTTTTTCTCCTCAATGTTTCTCGCTCACCCAATATTTCCTGTGGGTCGGGATTCAATTTTCAGACCATTCAATGTCCGATCATCTAGTGCATAACTCTGCTGTGTGGAATTCCCAGGTCAAATCCTCCTTTCTAAACACCAGTTATTACTTAATTACAATTGGGTTACCCAAATTCGAAGAGAAAGGTCGAGATGGGAACCGGGTTACTTACAGGAAGCTTGTGGCTCAGACAGCTTCGCCTTATCCTGGGGTGACTTCCGAATGACTTGAAGCCTAAAAATGGATCTGTCTGTGCTAAGACCTCTGAGACACTAGAGCAGGCCAGCATTGCAGTGCACTCTCCATCTTCTTATTCCAACTAACGTTCCTATCTTTATGCTTGTGGTACCTAGGTATTTGTTCGTTTCATAATGAGTTGCCTTTGATTTTCAGTCAAACATGAAAGTCAGAACGTCCATCAGGCCTACCCACCCTCGCAGGGTCAAAACCACTCAGCAGCCCGAAAAGAAACCTGATGAAAAGAAACCCAATACCAACAGCAGCGCTCCTAGAGTGGTCCCAAAGACCCAAACAAAGCGCCCTGACATCTTCGAACTTCAGAAGCCCTTCGTCACATCTTTCTCGTGCTTGGCAGACGTTGTGAAAGCCTTCTCTAATGGCACAGACGAGGTACATAATTACAGTGTTATTTTAAATAAATAAAAAATAGGAACAATCGTTCATTTAGTTTTCAAAATTAAACTCAATTTTCCGAAAAATTTGCATACCGAAATCCGTAGATGAGCAGAATTGGGCAACTCTAAAGGGGGAGGGGGAGGTTGTTACTTGAGATGTTCTTCATTGTTTATCTGCTCTAATCTGAATTTTGACTTCACCAACGTGTTCCGCGTTGAAAAATCTCTAAACTGAGGTGTTTCTCGGCGAAAATGGAAACAAAATTTGTTATAAAATCAGTAAAATGGAGACATTTTTCATAAAACCGGTCATTTCTTCGAAAATGTGCTCTTATAGCCATGCTACATGCTTGTGGATTTAAAAAAAAAATTATTCGTATGATAATAAACTGGTTACATTTATTCTTTAGAAACCACCATTGTACTTACTGAACTGCTACTCTCCCCTCGTTTTAAGTTTGGAGCAGCTGCTCTCCTGAATTATCGTTTGAAACCTCACTAACATACAACATGAAAGTACTGTGTTCCACTCGACAATATACAGGAAGATTCTGCAGATCCCCATCAGTGGTAGAAGACCCCGTGGACCCTTCTGTTTAAAGGTTCATCTAGATTCCATAAACTGGTGTAATTATCATCCCACAACTGACACTAGTGTACAATTTTCAGTCTACAAATCTTAGGCCACAAAATCAACCACTACCACCACTACTTTCAATTATTACCAGTGAGCCCACATACATTTCCACATGGGAAGAGTTCAAGTCAGAAATTCACTAGGGTAGTGGTTCTCGTGGGGTTTTACCTGTCTGGATGGTGTGTACTATTTTCATTACGGATATGGAGGGGTAAAATTCCACACCCTCGTCACCAGTGCTACAAAAGAGAGACTCGCCACTATCTAATTATTCTCAAAACGGAGATAACTGTCCGACCTTTTAATTAATCATTTGGGGTGATTGTAGAGCCTCTCTCAGAAAAATACGTCGTTTCGTATTTGTGGAAATCGAAATTCGTCGTCTAACAGTTCAATTATTGTGATCAGATCAGGTGTGAAGTCGAAAACACAACTGAAATGGTTCCTACAGACTTCAGCAAGGTTTCTCCCTATTTTCAACGCAATCATTTAGTTTTCCCACATAGATAATATTGCCATGGATAATCGTAGAAAGATAAACCTTCTTTATATCTGAACATTACACTGGAATGCAGCATGTTACTATCATATTGTACTCTTCTTTTGTGATGTTCCAGTACATGCACACCCTAAATATACAGATACCATAACGGTTTTACTCAATTGTCAAGTTTATCAAAGTGTTGATACATACTGCCATACAACTTTTGTTGGCAGCCATACAGTGTTTTGACTAAAAGATGGAAGTTCTGTTGGCATCGACTACACTTCTGATATCTGTAACCTTCTTTCACCCTCTCTCTCGAGGTTGTTGGACTCTTGCATATTTTATAAAATTGAAAAACAATTAGTTCTTATTGATTTTAATTCAGTTGAATTATTTAATCTTCCAGCTCCGCAACTTGCTCAACTTCGAATGTGAACTCATTTATGAGTGTAAAGTCTGTCGCGGGTTATTCCGAAGCCTATCAAACTTCCTCCAGCATAAGAGATCACATTGTCTTGACCGAGCTCGTGACGTGAGAAGGAAAATGATGAATGGAGAGGTGAGTCAAGTTTAGTTACCTAAGAGTAAGTGGATAGAAATTGCCTTCAATGGTAATGGCTGCGCTATTGGGGGAGAGTACAGATGAACTGATTTTCAATTTTAGTCCATACATCTTGTTTAATTCCTTGCCCGACAGTCCAGGCTATCATCTGCAGGCGGTAGGCTGGTAGTGTATGCAGCTCGGCGATATTGGTCTAACGTTCGCCTGTTGAGGCGACGGCCTGCAGGGAATCGCATAATGGTCCCCTTTAGAACGGAGCCAGATGTTAATTGACCCATGCAAGCAATGCAATGTCTTGAGCCTTCGGTGAAAAGTGGCAAGATGATCCCAATTTCAATATGAAAATTATTTGAATTCTTTTTAGGTACCTAATAAGTCAAACTTCTAAGTTTCAAAAGGAGAAAATTAATGTGGAAATGGACGTTTGTAATTAAAACTGAATGTAGACGTCTAAGTTAGTCGATAAAGTATCCTCTCTGCGGCTGAGGGGTATTGTGTCTAGTAACTGAACCAGGCCTTGAAACATTTTGCTAAGATGTTATAACAGTTGACAACCCTGATGTGAGTAACTCGAAGAAATGAATATTTTATGTTTTTAGTTGATATAAATAACTTCGACTGAATGAAAATCAGTTGAGTCATTCCTAAGAAAAACGGTAATTATTGCTTGATAATTTTCAAACATGTCATGGTGACGGCTTTTGGTACTGAACTTGCGAGTTACGAGATTTACTTTTAAGGGGAGGGTCCAATCTTTGCATTATTAATAGCGTAACTGCTGTGTTACTGTTCTTGTCGTTCATTGAATTGAAGTCACGTTGTTGGTTCACCATCTACAGTGCCCTCCTGGTCCGATTTACGGTCCGTGATGGAAGGATAATTGATTGCATTGCTCATTTTTAGAGTTATCCGACGGATTTCGTACCGTGTATTGATGTTATGATAAGAACGTTATATCCCCAAGTATTTTACTGATAAAAATCAACTTTCAAGGTTGCCACAGGTTGGCTTCTTGATGAAAAATCAATTTTATTCAAATCCGAGCGGTACCCCTTCAGCATAAATTTACGTGTATTAATTACGACAGACAAAAATTGAGAACCCTGAAGCCGCCGACGATCCCCAGTGGATTAGAGCAGTTGTTGATTTTTACTGGAGATAGATGTACATTGCAATTATCCAGTCCTCAGCACTCCAAAAAATCCACCCCTCTCGCTGAATTAAATTAGGTTAGGATTTCACACATGACGCCTCGTTCCGTTTGGCGCGGAGTAAATTATGGTGTGACTAAATATTTTTGAGATTCCGTAGAAAATGAAGTTCGATGCGTCATTATTTTCAGAACTTCGCTAGTCAGAAAGAGCAAGATCATTGCCGTCTTTAATAACGGATGATGTCTGCCCCAAATTATCCATCGGGATCACGGAACCAAACGGATTGGTCACGGAAAGCTCTGACAGCGTTAGACTATGACTTCGTCGTAAAATTCTTAACGACTCGCAGAGTGTCAATTTGAAGTGCGTGGTTAACTGATGATGTATTGATGACGACTAATTAATTAATCGGCGTTAAATTCCTCTTCAATCGTTAATCGGCGCAGGGCCTCAAGGGTCCCCCGTTGACGTACTCCTTGAGGAATTCACGAAAATATTGTTTCTGAGCTACAGGGGGGACCTGCCTATGAGCCAGCCCCTCGTCCCACGTTACGGGGAGGACAATGTTTTTGTGATGTACTATAGCATTGTATCTCCGCTTTTCGGCGCGTTTCTCGAACACAACGGGAATGTTTGTGAAGTGGGATACAAATCTCTGGTATCTCAGGTGATACCTTTTCCACAACAAACGGTTCCTAATTCTGATGATCTCGTGTAGATTTGTCGCGCATCCAATTTTGTGTTTATGAAAGGAAGGTTGGGGGTAATTAAGTTTGAACTCTTGATTTATGTAAAATGTCCTCTCCTCCACTCATTCAAATATATATATATCAATAGAAAGTATCATATTCATCATCATATGCCACACTATGGACCAATGCGTACACAAATAGTGGGGAAGACTAAATTATTGTTGTGCTCATTATCCTTTAAACTATAAATAATAAGGAACGCCCACTGGCTTTGCTTGCACTTCGTACAAATTTCACCTGTGACTCGTCTCACCACAATCATTGGCTAGGTTGGCATAGTGGTTCCGCTCGTCCTTATCGATTGTCACATCAACTTGCTAATTCTCCCGGCTTGTAAGCTGTCTACAGTCAGCTCAACCTGTCATTACATCCAGTCTCCGCGTTACTATTTCACAACTTGTGCAGCCCAAATTACGAGTCCTGTGCCTAAAATAATTTGTCTCATTCTAGTACCCCTTTCTCCTGCTCACAGGTGTGGTGTTTTATCTCTCTAATAAGTTATTAGAGAGATAAAACACCAGTAATATTAGTAATAACTATCCCGTCTCTCAGCTTTGGATTTTTTTCGTGTCCTAATTCAAAATGACGAGTTACACAGTTTCTAGTTATGGTCCTGTTCACACTGTAGCTGAGGAGAAGGACCTCCTTTGGTTTCTCGCTTTTGTACTTTTTTTTTCGTCGAGGGTAAAGTCTTACGCTTTAGAGGGTCCACACTCCGCAGCAGTGTGAAGTTTCTCTCAATCAAAAACTTACTAACTCTTATCCTCGTGACCTAATCCACCCCGGAATCACTCATTCAGCATTATTTCGGAGTGGGGTCAATCAATGGGCGATGTCACCCGCTCTTCTGGTGTATTCTCGCGGTCTCCAGTTTGTCTTCACCTGAGGAACGGTTCGTCCAGCTTTTTTGTCTTGAGGATCTGGACTATGTAGGGCACAATCCTCTCCAATGTTCGCTGTTGGAGATCATCTTCCCGATCACGTTAGCAGGTGTGGAAAAAGGATCTCCTTTTCTCTCGTCCATCTTGTGCTGTGGAAAAACGTGTGCTCAGCATCTTCGTTTGGTGGTGCATTGCAGTACCAGCACTTCGTGGTGTCTGGTTCTTCGGTCTGTCTAGCGTTCTTCAGTGTAGGGAGTGCTCGCTTTTGTATTCTGTACAGCATGTTAGTTAATTGAAGTATGAATACTTTCCCGATTTTTAGGGTCATCATTGGAGTTTTTCATCAACGCACCGGAATTAATGAGATCCAGATTGGTGAGGATATACAACAGGAATTGTTTCTTAGAGCCTTATTGTTTCCGCTACACAAGAAGGGAGACACCACCAATCCGTCCAATTTCAGGGGCCTTGCGTTCATGGATACATCTGCAAAGATCTTTATGAGCATGTTGCTGGAGAGGCTAACGGTGTGGGTGGAACATAGAGGGGTATTAAGTGAGGCGCAAGCAGTATTCCGACCTGGTTACAGTACCATTGACAATATCTTTTGGATATAATATATACAAAAGATATTATAATTATATTATAATTTGGTGAAACTCAGAGAGATTGAAAAGAAGAAAACCTATATTATGTTCGTCGATCTGAAGGCTGCATAATATCATGATTATGGTCGTATTCAGCGCAGAGCTCTGTTTTATAAACTATCGCAATTCCACGAAATTCATCGGAATCGTGAAGGGGCTGTACAGAGAGACGAGTATGGCTGTGTGGTCAAAAGGCGGCCTTCCGGGGTATCTTGACACGGTCAGTGGTGTGAAGCAGGGGTTTCCTCTGTCCCCAATGATGTTTTCCTTGTTCATGAACGACCTGCCGGATGTTCTGAGCGGTGGCGTGAGAGTAGGGGATACAAAAATAAAAGTTTTGATGTACGCTGACGATATTGCGGTCGTGGCAGATAACCCAACTTCGCTGCAACTGATGATCAACGAACTGTAACTCTCGAGTTACTTTGAAATGTGGAACTTGGTGCTAAGTCCAGAAAAATCCAAGGTGGTAGTTTTTGGCAGGAGCGGGGGAACACTGACTAAGAGGGAAAAATGGTATTATAGGGGTGCGCAGATAGATGTAGCTACATAATACATAGCTACATTATACATACAAGTATTTAGGAGTAACCTTAACAACAAGACTGGATATGGGTAAGCACTTCAAGGAGAAGGTGGCCCAGGCGAAGTATGGATTAAATGTGGTGTGGGGCTCGATGATAAGAAAACGAAGAGTGCCACTCGAGGTCAAACACAAAGTTTTCAATGATACAACGCGATCCCTCATTCGGTATGCAGCACAGGTGTGGGGGCACAAACCATATGAACAAATAGAAGTGCTCCACCGCCACTACCTCAAAAAGGTATTTGCAATGCCGAATAATATGCCCAACTACATACTGTACATGGAAAGCGGACTCAAACCATTACAGTTTCATTTCATGAAACTACAGTTGGACTACCTGCGTGAAATTTTAAAGTACCCCCCAATCGGTCTCCAAAGGCTGTAGCGGAGGAGGTTATCGCACGCAAGAGGACAAGGATTCAGGACTATGCGCTGTTGGCACGGAGTTGTGGAGCGAATTGGGATGCAACGGAAGTAGCTAGTGCAGTGGAATGGGTGGAAGGTATGATGAACGTATGGCAGGAAGCAAGAGACAGGTGGAAAGAGATTGTGCATAGACAAGTACGAGAATCCGCACACCATCAGTGGTATGTTTCGCTAAACCATGATCCGGATGGGGGTCGAGCCTATCAGCAAGAACTGAAAGATCTCGCCATGATAAGACCTGTTTTCAGAGCTAGGGCTGGGATGATCAGCGTGAATTATAAGTGGTGGAGGGAAGGGATAGTGAACATGTGCTCATTGTGTAATAGGCGGGAGGAAGAGACGGCCGTTCACCTCATGGCAGTGTGCCCAGTCTTGAGGGTGTTTAGGGTAAATTTTCTGAAGAGGGCTACTCTCAGCAATAACGTGCTGGTGCAAATACTAGATGGGAGGGATGAGCGGGTGAGATACGAAGACATGGCGGAGTATAATATACTTCGCCATGTCTTCGTATCTCACCAGATATCGTGAACTTCTCGTCCAAGAATTCAACTATGAGGGCTCAGAATAGAGAGTCTGCAAAGATTATACCGAAGTAGCGAGCAACCCCTGTGACGATCAACAGTATTAGCGTAATACTTTCCCGACGATCAACAGTATTAGCGTAATACTTTCCCGATTTTTAGGGTATCATTGGATAAGCAAATAAGTGAAATGCCTTGTGACGTAGAAATGCCTAGTCTCCTAGTCAGAAATGCCTAGTCTCCCTTGTTGGGGCTCTCTGCCATGAGTTCTTCTTGGTAGCTTCTGCGACCCGCCTACGATGCTCATTATCGCTATCGCACCTTCTTTTCATCGTGTCTCACTTGAATTTTATCGTGTCTCATGCGAACCTCCTATTATCTATGAAATGACGATTTTATCTAGTTCCTCATACCACAATGTCGCCCTAAGTTGTCCTTCCCCAAAAAATATTCTATCTATAGATAGTACAACATACAATATCCTGAACTCCAAGATTTACTCCCCAGGCCTGAGTCAGCGACAAGTTTTATCCAAAACTATTAAAAATCCGTGTCATTATTGTCTAACATATTTCATATAATCCTCTGTCACCGTTTTGTTCATCACCATCGCGTAATTGAGGCCTTTTCCGCCCAATTTATGAGCGTTTTCTCATTGGGCGAAGTTACAAGAGTAGCTGTCCGTGTGGTAGGTATGCCTTTTCTCCCACCATCGTAGTGCTTCAGATCGTTTAGCAAGAGCGTGTTACAAGTAAGAGTAGATAAAATCAAAGACATCCTGCCTAGTGCGTTCGTTTTTAGTAAAAAGCTTTCTTGCACATCGATGAAAGGTAGTTGGCGCTTGCTCGTCGTTGTTTTATTTCTTTGGGAGTTTTGATCAAGTTCATTAAACTGGTGAGTGTTTTTTGGTCTCTAAAGGAGAGGTTTTGGTTTATACTGACTGATTAGGCACGTGCATATAGATAACTGACAGATTAAGAATTCGAGTATTCCTCGGTTTCCGGCCTTTCAGGGTGCTAGTTTCCTGTGGCTCGTTGAGATAAAGTTAAGATCTAACCCGTCCAAGGTGGGAACCCACTAAGGCCCTCCAACTTTTGTGTACAACCTTAGAAGCTGGATTGTCTGCTGGGGAAAACACGATGGCTTTGAAGATTTTGTTGGAATTTTCATTAGTTGTAGTGGCGCAATCTTATGATGTTGCTTCGCAATTGGATTCAGTTCAGCTCATAAGTTCATTTGTTATTGGAAACATTTTTATGAATGGCGATGCGTGGCCTTCCTATTAGGGTACCCTACGGCTCAATACCCTCAGTTCTCGTAACTAATCCACTAACATGTACCTCATAGTAATGGAAAACGTCCCCACTCCTTGTTGTTCCCTTAAAGGAAACACAGGGTAGATTTTTTGAATTGTTCAAAATGGATTATGAAGGGTGAAAAAGGTTGGTGAAAAACAGAAGAATTAAGGCAATACACTGGCTGCAACTTCTTCATAGCAATAATCTCAGAACCATTTGAGGTTTGAATCAGCTGCCAGTATGATACTGCTCGTGTTACTGATGTTTTTTCGGTTCTAAATTCAAGCCCTCATCGTGAACAGAAAATTTCTGAAAATTCTCTGAATCTCAATCTATTCACATTTGTACCTCTAGAAAAATAGACGTATGTACTTACCATTCCATTGCATTTTGACATTTCCAACTCCTATTTTTCACCTCTACCTTACGACTAAATTTTTCGGTGCACTCGACATTCCACCTACCATGAAAATTATGCAGACGAATGAAATAGACGTGGAAACTCTAGCTTCCTCGGTCACTTGGTTTGCAGTAAGCACAAGAGGTTATTATTATACCAGTCAAGATTCCCGTTGTATGGTTGTATGTGACGATTGGAAGTTTAATAGGTACCTTTTTTTAACCCTAAACTTCGAATGAGAGCATGGATGGACCTCAAATGAGACATGCGTCGAATCGCTTCCCTCGTATTCAATAAACTAACTTTAAACGATCGTTCAACGCATTATTTCGAGTCACAACACCATTGAAGGCACTTAGTTATCGGAAATCGACGTTTTTCGGATGTACAGGTGTCGGACCAGCTGATCCACATCAATGGCGCGAACCCCAAAGGGCAGGTGATAGCGACAAGGAAAACCATGCGGAAGGACATTTACGACATACTGAGGAAAGTGGGCGACATTAAGGAAGAACCTCTTCCTTCACAATTTTTCACGAGAGACATCCAGGAAACGGACGCCGCTCTACTCAGCTTCTTCCAACAAGAAGGAAAAGTACGTAATTCATTTGTTGACATATTTGTTGCAATTGCGATTTATCTTGTGGTTTATTCCAAATCTCATCTTACGCCATTTCAATATTCTGACAGAGAATGTGTTTGATTTTGGTTATATAATTTCTATGTGATAGAAATCCTTCTCTTCAGAAGATAATGGTAGAAAATAGTATTAATATACTCTTACGACTTCACGATGCCTTTAATTTGCTTATATCACCAGAACGGTAGGATTCAAATCATTTCGATGATGTTTGATGCATATGAACGCATATAAATTCGACATAGTTACTAAGTGGCAGTATCTTTCATTTTTACCATACAAATGTTGCCTTATAGACTTTCAGGCCTACGAAATGTGGTCAAGAAATTATCGACACTGGTGATTTGTGATGCTTTTCACGTTCAATCAATCGTTTCAATCAATCATTCAATCAATCGTTTCAATCAATCATTTTTGGCCCCACAAAAATCGCTCGTTGGTAAGGTTTTGATTTGTCAAACACCACACCACTTCTCATGCTGCCAATTAATTACTGTTTGAGCGCTTCCTTTCGTATCAAAACTTAGTTGATTGGAGTTTTTAATTCGACGAAATCTGACCACTGTTACACGCGAAGCGTTAATTTTTATAAAAATACCAAGGTACTCCAGGCGAATTGGTGCTCTAGCCCCTAAACATTTCTCGAGGGCTGGAAATCGTTCAAATCCCTCTGATGAACGGGTATTTGAGTTAGGCGCGGATTTGGGAGGGATGGGGGGGGGGGGGGTATATAACTCGTCTCTCTTTAAACCTAGCGACTTGAACCGATCAGGGCTTTCTATTATTCACACAAAGAAGATCCACACCAAATTTCAAGTTGATCGGCTGTGGACTCGTCAACGTGGCCGAAATTAGCCTAAATTTCAGTGTTTTGTTCCAAACATTTCCTTGGGTTGAGATAATGGTCCTGTTACCCAGGCTGTAGACTCGTCACAATTGACAATATTAGCCTCAAATTTCTGTTTGTTTTTCTTCTAAAATGTTTTTTGGGTTGAGATAGTGGGTTAAAAGTGGGTTTTAGGCTCTCAAACCTAAAGCACAACGTAGAAACCGTCGTAAACATTTGCTCTTATTTAAAATGACATTGTGTTATAGTATAATTGTTTAGTAACAAACTTTCAAAACAAAGTGTATTTGAAAAGAAAAAATTCAGAGATACACTTTTACAAAAAGACCAATCAACACGAAATTTTGCACATAGCTTCGTTTTTCTAAAGATAATACACTTTGTTTTGAAAGTTTGTTACTAAACAATTATACTATAACACAACGTCATTTTAAATAAGAGCAAATGTTTACGACGGTTTCTACGTTGTGCTTTAGGTTTGAGAGCCTAAAACCGTCAACATTTTCGCCCTTTTTTCGCGTATAACTCGAAAAGTACGCATCCTACAGACACATCACTCTCTCCTCTTTCAGAGACCATTCAAATTTACTTGAGAAATGAATAGTTTTGAGTTCAGACGAAGTTTCCTGCGTTGGGCTGCCACAGCGGAAATTTAACGCTACGACTTTATTTTTTTTTAAATTTGTATCTCAGCTCTGGAGTGAGTGAATTGCAAAAAGTATCAGCTTAACCATTAAATTCTCTACAACTTTGGTCCTATGGCATTTTTCAATCGAAGTCAATTGGGGGTGATCAACTTTATAGCAAAGTTGGTCAAAATAGCCTATCTTTGACGGGCGATTTGGGTTGAACGCGAGGAAATAGTGCGAAAATTTCTTCGTTTTTAGGCTCTCGAAGCACAACCTATAAACCGTAGCTAGCTCTTATACCCATTATTACGGACCCCCGAGAGGAATAGCTTTTAGCAAATTGCAGCTCTCGAGCAATTTTTAGTGGCGAGTCCTAGTTGCACCAACTTTCCTGGGCTATGGTACCATCCTTCAACAGTGAGTCAACGAGGCGTTCCAGTAACATTGCGTATTCGTTGCTAAAAATTTCACCATTCATCCATCCACCGAGCAGGTGGAGATAACACTCGGGAACCAGCAGGCCCTACGTTGTATAATTTTAGCCGTCAGACGTCAAATGGCATCAGGAGGCTGAGCTCCCTGGCTGGTCGCACCTGTAAAACCACTTCTGCAATCTTTGTATATCTGTACGCATTTTATTCATGTCTACAGGCGGCGACTGAAGAGAGAAGCGCAACATTGGGGAGCGACGGGTTCGACGTGGGCGCCAAATCTTCCGACACCATCAGAAAGCCACCGAAGGAAACCGAACCAACCTCCGACGTAAGAAGTAACAAGCAGTCTGATGAAGCCAGCAGTCGAGTCACTGGTGCGATCAGTCGACAGTCAATGGATGGTGAAACCCTCCGATCATCGTTAAAATGCACGAAATGCGACTCAGCCTTTTGCTCAATGGACGAGCTGACGGCTCATTCAAGGCTCCAGAGCTGCAAGTTGCGTCAATGCTACGTTTGCCCAATTTGCAAGAAAATCGTGGCCACGCCTTGGAACGTCTACCGGCATCTCCGAAGAGGTGAGAGCAATTTGTTGATCCTTACAGCTTTGTAAAATTCCTGTTAATTTGGTTCGGCCATATTTGGGATGATGGTTTTTTTTGTTTTTTCCGGTAGTTTGTGGACGAAAATTGGATCCGGGCGTACGATTACATGAATGACATACGATCGGCTTCTCAGAGGCAACATTATAACATTACAATTACATTACATTACAACTCTCGGCCTCGCCTTGACAATTATCGTGGTAGTTGATAATTTCGTACATTCGGCGAGAGGTTTCCAAAAATGTGGAAAACTTTCCCAATATTCCGTTCCATCCGCCACAGTTAAAGAAAACTACTAGAAGCTTGAAAGTCCTCTTCCATAAAAATTTAAATTCCACTCGATTTGAAGTACAATATTATAATGTTCAAGGTAGTTTGAACTAATGTTTATTTACCCGAAAAAGTTTCGAATGTGAACGTAGGATTTTGCATGGGGCGTATAATAATTTGAAAGATCTTCCTAATTGAGTGGACGTGTAGGACTTATTGGGCGAATCCTTCAAATTGTTGAAATTTGAAGTTTGGTGTTCAGTGCTCTCAGGTGAACAATGATTTATACTTATCAAAGTATCATCAGTTGTGTTCTTGAGTATTCGTTCCATTTTTTATCCACAGTTCCAGAATGATGAAAGGCATTGAATCAGTCATTGGGCTGAGTACTGGGAGGATTCGCCTTAATCGGTTTTCTATCATCTCTCTCTTACCGTCATCACTGTCGTCATTATTGCACATTAAAATGCAATTTAGATAGTTTTATCATGCGGAGGTGATACTTTATAGCGTAGTATAATGTTGAAGCATCGAGTGGATGTTGTATGACGATTGAGTGGGGACCAAACGGGTTCAATTCGATGGCATCTGGCGTACAAGTCAACTGTTGTACAAGTCAGTTACTCCCATCGCTAATGTCACTGCGGGAGCGCGACTTTCAACTCGTCTCGGTAGTTTCCACATCGATCGCCGTCGGAAGAGGGAGCCAGCTCTCGGGTAGTCCCTCTGAGTTCCTGGCAGACCAGCACTCCCCTCTCGACGGCCTTCCCTTCTCGTCTTCGCCCAGTCAGACGTTTTCCGAACTGACAGTAACCATTATCCAACCCTCTCCGCTCCCGTCCCTCCCGCACGCTGCCACCCAATCACCCTTGTCCATAATCCCTCTTATCCGCGAAATTTCGTGTAATGATATATTACACGGTAAAGATGGGAGTTGAGCCGAAGAAGGTAGGTTTTTGGGGCTATCAGAAACGGAATATCTAGAGACGTTTGATTCCTGTCGTCCATAGCAGCATGATAGCCAAGTGTTTGCCTCAAATACCTACTTGTTAAACTCAAATATTGGATTTTATTGTATTCTCTCTGAATTTTCTGTATGAATAGTCGATATTCATCCAACAAAAAGTCAATTCCATTCATCTCAAATTAATAAAATGTTATAAACGATTTTTTCCTCTTCAATTTCAACTAAGATTGAATTTATGAATTCATTATCTTATCGATATACAACGTAATATCAGTGACGTAGCAAGAATTTCGATAAGGGGGTCTCAGACTAGTGCCTACCACGAGAGGTATGAAATACTGAAATATGACAAAACTGAAACATTTGAAATGAGAATTAGCTGGATTTACGGATGGTTCTATAGTTTCATTTTGATTTACAATTGACGGAGTTTCAATATTTTACATTTATCGGGTAACAACCTCCCCCCTGGCTATGTTCCAGGTAATATGCACCTATCCAAACTGACAACCAATCATTTTCCCATCTTCAAATTAATTTTCTTCGTCTGGTAGTACTTTTCAGTTGATGCTGTTCATGATTCAACGCTTAGCGGGCGTGAAAGCAGTACCTTTTAACCGTACATTTCACACCAGTTAGAAAGAGAAATTATATCAAGGTTGTGGTAAACTCTGAAGTAATTTCTCTAGTTCAACGAAGGAAGGAACCTAGTGATTGGGCAGTATAGCTTGCTTCCTCAAAACATGGATTTAACCAAAATCGGTTATTGAATTATTGATCAAGAATTTGTAGGTGTTTGAATATGCGTAGGTGTTTGTAGTATTATTTTAATTTATAATTAGCTGTTTCTGTGATGAAAGATCATTGCAAGCCCTGAGCGATCTAAATAAACAATTATTCGATACTTAGGCAAAAAGTCAAACAAGTCCGGTTCTATCGAATATCAGTTTATGTAATACAGTTGGACGTATTCCTCTGTACCTTTCTTATGGTTCTCCTGATGGTGGTGGGATTTGTATTTATTTCATAACACATCCTAAATATTTCTGAATTTCTTGCTACGTTCATGACGAAATAAGATTTTCTTATTTTTGTCCATTATTTTTAGTGCATCAGAAAACAGCCGAGCAAGTGCGTAGACTGCGGCAAAACGTCGAGAAGCGGATGGTGAAACCTGAAGAAATCAAGACAAAAAGCTCGCCCTCCCCTGCCAGGAAACCTGTCCTTAGTGATAAGGTAATGCGATTTTATTATTTGGGAGGAATACGACGTTTCCTAACTGCACATTATGACTGGCATCACAGTCGCTCTCTGCCGAAGGGGTTCTCGTAATGTGGTATATATTGACATTTCGTAGTTGAAATATGTCTTCAATTATTGTTACAGACTCAGCAAATGATGAAGTCTTTCGGGATTACCAATTCCGTATCAGTGGGAGTCAATTGTGTAAGTGGAGCTTCTTTGTTCACCGACATTATTGGAAAATAACCGGAATTATTTAATAACATTAGTTTGCATTTCGTAGGGTGTATCTCATTTTACGTCGCCTGTCGTGTTCAAAAGAGGCCGCTCCCCAGATGTTGATGTTTCTACCAAAAACAGGATTCTAGAGGTATGTTCATGATGTTTTCGATCACGATTTGACAAGAATGACGTGCACGAAACTAATATAAAAAATGGCGTTATGAAATGTGAAATGAACAATTTACATATTAATCATTATGATACGTATTAAGAGAATGAACTTATACGTATTGATTATCATAAAAAGTGACTAGTTCACAACTGAAAGATCCAGCAGGAACTGGGTCATACATGTTATATGTTACGTAATCTACCACTGCATCACGCATGTTCATCGTTCAACTTTCTATTATCCTGAATGTGAATGGTTTTTGATGCTCATTATAATATAATGAGTAGATATTATCTACTTGCGTTCGTATGTAGAGGGTACGAAACGTATAAGATATGACGGTTCCCGAGTTTTAGGTAGAACCCTGTGTGAAATTGGAGACCTTGCTAGCTGTACCTGGACTCCCAGTATCCTCCTAGGCCAGCAGGGCAAGTTATTCTAGTATAATGTTTCCTTCTCATATTCTTCTTCGAGTCTCTACTTATGTGGCAGATACTGATGATGGGATTATTCTCGAAACTGATCTCCGAATAGAAAACGATTCAGTCAGCAGAGGAGTCTTCATGAATGTGAAAACTGTAATACTGCAAAATGAAAGTTGTAACTGCAGTATAGGGAAAAATTTCCCTATAAGTAACGGGAAAAACCTAGTTTCATATCCTACAGGTACCAGCAGTTCGAATGTCTGGCCTGCTGAGTGGGAATTAAGAAATCCACGGTTTCACTATTGCGCTTCATTTTGCTGCGCTCCCTGTACGTCATTTTAGAGCTTCTGCCTTTGATCCGTGCATCCTGATCTGTGCATCAGGGCCCCCCTTGAACTTACCAATCCCAGTTGGAGGATCATAGAAAGCACAACAAAAGCCATGGACAGACTTTGAACCACCTGTATAAAGTCTGAGTCTTCGGGGGAATCTGGACTCCATTCATGACAAGTTGTGTACGAGAGTTGGTCCAAGCAAATTGCAATGGGTAGTTGGTAGTTACAGCAAAAACCTATTTGATAACAACTTTCTTCTCAAGTGCAGTGGAGGTTCGTTACACTCTTGTTACATCATCACAATCTGGGTGAATTCTACGCATCCAAGCCCTATACTAAGACATTGAAGATTGTATTTTATTGAGGTTCCTAATTGCCAATTCCGAAGCCCGACCATAGAAGGAGCGATACATTGCTTGATCGAATTTTTTCACCAGTACACGAGACTTGGTTGTTGAGATGAACAATTATGAGTAACGCTCAACAGAAATATATGCCTCGATGACCAGATCCAAAAGGGCGTTGAAACCCTTTCCGGTCATATAATACATGTCGTCTACATTGCATCATATATGACTTCTGTACTGTAACGAACCCATCTTCCTGAGTTCTATGTATTTCGTTTTTGCAGTCAACTGTCGGCTTACGTAGTGCAAGGGTTCCCCTTAGCTTGTTAACAACGCGGTGATGGCGGTGCTCTTGTGTTTTCTTGGTTCTCGACCTGGTTGAGGCGAATCGTCTAGCTGGTGGGAGATGGTCAGGGACGGTTAGGTTAAAGTTAGAGATGACTAGGGAAGGTGAGAGATGGTTAAAGATGTTTTTTTTTTCTCCCCTTTATTGGCTTTGAAATGAACAATCATACAGCCGTATACATCAAAATGATTAGTGATTATATTACAATGAAATGATTAATACACTATTTGAAATTACAATGTTACTTTGATAGGTAATGATTACTGTTCTATACTAGAATTCCAACTTTGGTCATGTAATCGTAAAGCATATAATAAATGTTCAGATCGCTTTGGCGAGGGAAAGAGGTACCGGTGGAAATCGGAAGGTTAAAACCAGCTTATATCGCTAATAATGAGTTACAAGAAGAGGAGACACGAACAATCGAATTCCAACCATCATCATCAACATATCGGACAACAGCTTCTACACCTTCGATACAGCCACACATATCAACACAGCAAGATGAAGCACCAGGAGAAGGAACATCAACGGAAGAAGGAACACAACTTACGACTCCTGCATCATCACACACAACACCCTGGGTGTCGAGAACCAAGACCACACGGAGCGGAAGAATTACCCGACCACCAGTCCGTTTCAGAGATATGGTTTTTTATTAAGGAGGGGGAGGATTGTGGCGTCATTTATTTCAGTTCTAGAATCAGAATCCAGTTACTCAATATTCCAAATTATTAATCACCTGCAATTATTCCCTCACCTGTTGATGTTGGCATGTTTAAGAAAATATACTTATTCTTTGTTCTGCGATTGAAGAAGTTTCATCTTTAAATATATAATTACAAATATTATAAAGATACACACTAAAAGTTTTACTTCCAATTCTTACTCTTGGAAAGGAGCATTCGGTGTATTTGAGTTGGATGTACTATGTGAAACACTACTAACTCTTGACTGATGACATTAGAATTCTCACCATGAAAAACTAAATTTACAGGTTAGGTCCTACGACAAATCTCCTCCGTTTAGCCCGTTCAAAAGTGAGTGTAATACGACTTCCTCCAAAATCCAGCAGTCTGAGGTTTCAGTATCGACTTTACTGAATTCTCCACAACCCCGAGTCGTTCTTACCAAAACTCATCTCAGCCCCTCGATGTGTGCCTCTTTACTCATCAAAAAAGATCCAGTGGATTCGTCTCAAACTGTTGATCCAGTGAGTTGACGATGCATGCCTCAGGTTTCTCCTTTTCATCAAAAGCTTATTAATGAAACTTAACAAATTAATTTATTGTAGTTGCTATGCCTGCATTGACTTTTTATCAATTTCCCGTGTAGTTCATTTGCTGCTGTTGTAAAAATGTATGCTATGTTTTCTCTGTTTTCTCAATTACCTTTCCATGTTTTTCACCAATGATTCCTACCTATTATAATATAATGGTATTGTTAGGTAACTGGGTTGTTGAAGTTATTATTATCATTGATGTTGTTTTGTTGTCAATAAAAACCTCCAGACTCATAACTATGATCGTTGCATCATCTTTCCTAACATTGGTGTCAGAAGTACGGATAGCTTCATGAATACTCGATCACGTGCTAGGGCTGTGGGCTCTACGGCCATTGGGAATGGAGCCACTACTAGTTCTCGGTCACCAACATCCAACCAAGTCACTTCTGAGAACCCAACGCTTCGAAGGGAGGAATTCAGTAGAGGTCTTATACAGGCGCTATATGAAGACCTGGAGGGCTACGTTGAGCAGGTTCGAGCCACTGACCGGGCTGAGATGATTGCGCTTCAGAAGGAAATAAGTGACGTAAAAGTTATGTTCGAAACAGCATTCGCTCCTCTGAAAGACCATGTTATCAAAATCCAGCAGAGATAAGGAGTTAAGCCCCCTAAGTTCGACGGAAAAGTAGACTGGCTAGCCTAGCTAAAACAATTTTAGGGTATAGCGCAAGAAAATATTTGGTCAAATGACATCAAGGCAAGTAAGTTACTTTTACATATCCACTGTTCAACTCTGGCCTTAGCATCTTATTCATTGCCCGTTGAAAGGTGGCTGGGGCATTTGTAAGACCAAAAGGTATGACGTGGAATTGCCAAAATCCTTGGGGTGTGCAGTCTTCTCTTTATCACTTTCCTCCATGCTGATCTGCCAATACCCACTTTGTAGATCTAAAGTAGAGAACCAGCCACTCCCTGCTAGTGGCCCCAACAACTCATCAACCTTTGGCAATGGGAAAGAATCTCGCTTAGTTACTGCATTCAGCTGCCTGTAGTCTACAAAGAACCTAGTGAAGCCATCTTTCTTCTTTACCAGTACAATTGGACTGGACCAGGGACTCCTAGAAAGTTCTATAATCCCATTGTTCACCATTTCCTGGACAAGTTGTTCTACCGCTGGTACTCTGGGGGGAGGTAAGCTTGACAAATTGGCGCACCAGAACCAACATCAATCCCATGTCTTTCCCTCTGAATGCAACCCAAGTCAGCATCATTTCCGGCAAAAACGTCGGCAAAATTGGCCAGAAGCTCCTCTAGCATAATCCTCTCATTGGGTTCTAAGCACTGCCCTGATCGTTCCAACAGGTCTTGTAAATGGGGAGGGCACCATGGACAGCAGCACCCATCTGAGCTCCACTGATGGGTGGGACCTCCAATTCTTGAAACCCCTGAATGCCAGGTGTCAGGATGGTCACATGCCAAGCATTCCACAGCTGGCTCACAATACTGCTATCACCTGTATGAATTTGTATGTTGATCTCTCTTGAGAAATCCATTCCCAGTATACATTCTGTACCATGAAATATTTCCTCATTTAAATTGAAGCGCTACTTCGGTTGGCTGCATTGGGCAGGCCCGCTAGTCATGCTCAGTGATACGGTCGTCCGCCATCATTTTTCCCGGAGCACATGCGAAACCTTCACTTTCCATCTTCCTTCTCGTGTACTGGCTCTACCGTCTCGTAATACCTCTTCGATTTTATATTTGATCAGTGAGTTATTTCAATCTGTCATTGGAAGTTCGGCGGTGTACTAAAGGAAGCGATCATCGTGATTCTTAAGCAGATTGGTGAATTCGTCTCAGCTTTCTCCCAGCGGTATGTATTTCATCATACTCCTGGAACTTCCACCACGTGTTGATATTTTCCCGAGCAATTACTCAAATCAAGAATATATTCCTTTTTGCAGTCCATCTCTCCGGAATCGTTGAGGACAAGAGACATCTGCGATCACCGAAATTACGAGTACTACATACATCATCGCACTACCATACCTCTTCGTCAATCCCTCTACCGGTATGTTTCACGACTTTTCCAAAAGTTCAACGGAGCTCTCATTTGACGCGAGTAATATTATAACAGTTTATTCGTTGCAGTTTCAAGTCACGGATTGGGACTTACCAAGAAAGCACCTACTGGCGACTTCCGATCATTGTTTGGTGTCAAGTCTTCCAGTCTACGAGCCGATAAGTCCCTTTTCCTTTCCTGTTACCGTACGGCACCAATTTTCCCTTTATTTTTATTTGCTCGAGTACCGACAGATTTATTTGTGCAAAATCCGATCTCTTGCCTAGTCACACAATTTAATTTTTCCATTAAGAAATTTCATTTTATTTTATCTCAAGAAATTTTATTTTATCATATTGACTGTTTTCCCACAAGATTTGCGTTTATTAAATTTATTTTCAATTTAGAAGCGTATTTAAGTTATTGATTTTCTTCCTTTATCTCCTACAGAATAATCTTTGGTTATTTTAAATTTTCCTTCTTTGCCTTTGGGTTCATCCCCACTTTTCAATTCATTTTTCTGTTCCTTTTTGCACAAATAAATAAATGGCGCCCAACGTAAAGAATACTATCGTATAGTATACATGAGCATAGCTGAATATTTTTCCGAATTGCCGTACGGTAGCGCTAGGTAGGTAAAATATTACTATCTAGTTGTACCTACAATATTGCCCGTCGTAATTTTCAATACGTTTTTATACGATTTTCGTACTTAATTTGTAATTATGCCTGGAGACGGAGCAAAAAGTAAAACCACCTCTACTCCCGAGGTTGACGAAACTATCAAGAATTTACATACTAAATTAACTAATGAACGTGAAATGTTATTTGCTTGTCTACAACAGACGTTTGACAAATCACAAAACCTAACATCAAATAGAAGTGTCCTGGCATTTTCTGCCTCATACGATCGCCTAAATGCCATAGAAGCTAAGTTGGATCAATTTTGTGAAAAAGCCAATAATTATAATGTTGACATCCCTGATACCGATAAGCAACGGAGGTTGGACATTACTCAGTTCTATTGCAATGCCGTAGAATTAATTGATATTGCACGTTCTAATTATGTTAATGCAAAAAAGGTACATGTAACGAGCGATGAATGTCGAGCTGTAGGAACTGTTACCGCCGCTTCCTCCTCACAATTACCCAGAATTCCCCTTCCTACTTTCTCTGGCCGTATTGAGGAATGGACGGAGTTCCATTCTTTGTTTATTTCTCTGGTCGACCAGGAGCCCTCGTTGGCGGGGAACAATATAAAGAAGCTTCAATATTTACGATCCAGCCTAAGGGGTGACGCGCATGCGGTGATAGCCAGTTTTCCCTTAACTGCTGAGAGTTACCCGTTAGCTTTGGCGGCTTTGGTGTCTCGTTACCAAAACCGACGTCGGTTAGCCTCTCATTTTATGAATAGAATTCTAGAATTCAAACCCCTTCATAATCCGTCACATGCCGACTTTCAAAAATTCTTGAACGTCCACGACAACAATTGGATCTCCTTATCTAAGTTAGAGAACATAGATATTCTGGACTTCGTCAAGCTGCACATTTCTCTTGGACACTTAGACCCAGGTACTAGACGAGCGTTTGAAGAAGAATATACCTCATCTACAATTCCTTCTCATCAGAACTTAATAGATTTTGTAACTGAAATGAGCCGTAGGGAAGAATTATTGAAACCCATTATATCGATTCGTTCTTCACGTCCAAAAGATTCCGAAACTACTTCTTCTTTTTCGTCTTCCACAATTCCGAAGAATTCCGACAGGATCCATGTATACCAGGTATCACATAAAGAAGCTAGTTCGGTTAATATGGGCACTAAACCTGTCAAATATATCCCACAAAATTCCAATCCCTCAACTTCTTGTCCAGAACCAGTCATTTCAAAGGATTCAAATGCCACAAGTAAGCCTCAGCTAGTATGTTGGAACTGTGGTGCCGACTCTCATACCTATGGTGATTGTCCAAAACCTAGAAGACGGTTTTGCTATCGTTGTGGATACGCGGGTGCGACTATCAGAACCTGTCCCTCCTGTACCACGGAAAACGACAACGGGAGCCGATCGTAAAGGTCCGGCCGACTCCCATTCATCAAGACCTCCCGTCGAAATCCTTATTACCAAAATTACCTGCTACCGAACTTCCGTCACTGATGTTACCTTCTACCTCTACGTCAATTGTAAACAGTTTCTCCCTATCATCTCAAGATTCTTCCATGGAAGAGAACGTACCGCTTTTGAGCATTTCTTCGTACCTTTGTACCTCATGTTTACCTTCTTCAACTTATCGCTCTTATTTGAATAATATTTCTTCTCGTCCTGCTCTGTTATCCCTTCCCTTAATATTTCTTCGATGCGATCAGGACGTGACGAGGTCAATATGCATCCACTCTCTCTATGACACTGGCTCCTCTCTTTCATTTATAGGGGAACAAGGTCTTCATCTTCTGGGACTCACTGAAGCTGATTTGAAGGACTCTCCTCGCTCGATTGTCGCCCAGATGGCCAACGGTACCCAAACGGTAATATTCAAGTCACATACCACGAAGTGTTACCTCGGTCCACAGATGATGGAATTCGAATTTTTGTTTTTGAATACGTTATCTTTTCCTATAGTTTTGGGTTTAAATTTCATCAGGAAGACCGGAATTATCACCGACCCGAGTAATAATACCTGGTCCCTTCCTGGATTACCTAATCAGAAATTTGAGTTCTCTGAATCACGTTCCTTCTCTCGAAATATAGATCCGTTACAAACTGTAAATTGCTGTAGTATCAAGGATCTTACAGATGCTCAACGTGAGGTTTTGAATCAGATAGTTGCTGAAGGATTGTCGACCTTGGAGAAATCTCCGGGTATTACCTCAAGGATTTCGCACTGTATTGATGTTGGCTCTTCTGTCCCCATAAAGCAGCGAGCTTACAACTACTCTCCCAAAGTATTGGAAGCGATGCATAAGGAACTGGATAGTATGCTCGAGAGTGGCATAGTAGAACCTAGTCACGCTCCTTGGAGCTCTCCAGTAGTCATGGTGCGCAAGGGTGACTCCTACAGATTCTGTATTGATTTTCGTAAAGTTAATGGGATTACAAAAAAGGACTCGTATCCAATGCCAAACATGAATACGTTGCTCGACAGTCTGCGACAGGCTGTTTACCTATCTAAGCTCGATTTAAAGCAGGCGTTTCTGCAAGTTCCCTTAGCTGACGAGTCCAGTCGTGACATAACCTCATTCATTGTTCCTGGTAGAGGTCTCTTCCGTTTCCGTTTCATGCCGTTTGGATGTACGAATTCTCCTGCAACTTTTCAGCGGCTAGCGGACTCCATATTCCTTGATATGTATCCCCAAGTTGTTGTTTTCTTGGATGACATTCTTTTATGTACATCGGATTTCACGCAACACTGTGAATTGCTTAAAGAAGTTTTCCGTCGGCTTTCAGCATCTGGCCTCAGGATCAACCCCGACAAGTGCGAGTTCGGCTGCAGCGAAGTCCGATACTTGGGCTATCGTGTGAACGTTGAGGGCATCAGTGTCGATCCTGAAAAGGTGGAAGCTGTAACCAATTATCCTACTCCTTGCAACCTTGTGGAGCTTCGCCGATTTTTGGGGATGGCGGGTTGGTATCGGAGGTTTATTCCTGATTTTTCTACCATTATCGCACCCCTAACATCACTACTCAGTAAGAAGAAAACTTGGTGTTGGACTGATGATCAAAACACTGCCTTCAAGTTTCTTAAACGCTCCTTGACTTCAGCTCCGATTTTGGCTAGGCCAAACTTTGACCTGCCATTCATATTACAAACAGATGCCAGTCATTATGGAATTGGTTCAGCACTTGTCCAAATCCACGATGGTGTCGAGCGTGTTATTACTTATTGTTCGCGTTCTTTATCCAGTGCTGAGCGTAACTATTCCGTTACAGAAAAGGAATGCCTGGCAGTGATCTATGGTATTGAAAAGAACCGCCAATACCTTGAAGGTAGCAATTTTACGGTAATTACCGATCATTCCTGTTTAAAGTGGCTGCTGGAGCTGAAGAATCCCTCAGGGCGGCTGGCAAGATGGACCCTCCGGTTGCAGCCTTACCACTATAAAGTTGAATACCGTAAGGGAAAATTGAACTGCGTTGCTGACGCCCTTTCGAGGATTTCCACGCATGCAGATCTCAACGCTGTCAGTTCTTCTCTCTATTCTTCTGGTACCCCTGCAATGGGTCTGTCGCACGACGATTGGTACAAAAATAAAATTTACAGAGTAAGGGCCAATCCCGAGAATCATCCCGAGTGGAAGGTTGATGGCAACCACTTGTTCTTTTACAGAAAATCCTTCCTCAAGGCCGAACTAGAAGACCCCAGTGAAGATTGGAAGTTGGTCGTTCCCTGGAGTCAACGGGCTTCTATTCTTGCTGAATGCCATAATGAGCCACAGTCCGGACATTTGGGAATTGCTAAAACTCACTGGAGGGTCGGTCGACTATATTATTGGCCTGGAATGTACCAGGACATAGTTCGCTACATTCGCAGGTGTGATTTATGTCAACGGGTGAAACCATCTAATGTACCTCCTCGAGGATTGATGTTTCCACGTTATATAATCCATCCGTGGCACACTGTTTCGGCAGACATCATGGGACCCTTTCCCCGGAGCCCGTCAGGACACAAATATCTTCTTGTCTTTGAAGATCTGTTTACAAAATGGGTCGAGCTTGTTCCTCTACGAAATACCTTATCTTCCGCTATACTTGCAAAGTTCAGATCGACCATCTTGAATCGTTATGGGAGTCCTTCAGTCCTAATTACGGACAACGCTTCGAATTTTGTAAGTTCATCAGTACGTTCCATGGCACAGGCATACAACATAGAGCATCGCACCACGCCACTCTATCATTGTCAGGCGAACCCTACTGAGCGGGCAAACCGCAACGTTCGTCAGCTGATTCGCACTTATGTGGATCAATCTCGCCATAGTCATTGGGATACCTACATTGGTGATTTCCAATTTGCACTAAATAGTGTGGTGCATGGCTCAACTAAGTTTTCTCCTGCATTCCTCAACTTTGGTCGAGAAATACAAGCATACAACTCTCTTCGCTCCCGTGTTCCTGCAGGTCAAGGCCAGCCTATGAACCTCACCCCGGATGAATGGGCCACACGACTGGAAAAGCTCAAGGAGATGCACCATGTAGCTGAAGAGAATCTCTTCCAGGCGAGCACAGCCCAAAGTCACCGGTATAACTTGCGTCGGCAACCTGACAAGTTCAAGGTCGGAGACCAGGTTCTTCATCTATCTTACAACTTGTCTTCTGCTGCCAGCAAATCCACTGCCAAACTCTGCCATAAATACGAGGGACCCTTCGTTGTCGTCGCAGTCAGCGCTGGTGGTACCTGCAAGCTCCAAGACTCTCGGGGCAAGGATGTCGGCCTTTGGCATCCCTCTAAATTGAAGCGGTATTTGCCCACCTCAGCCGCTGGGGAGGAGTGTGTACCATGAAATATTTCCTCATTTAAATTGAAGCGCTACTTCGGTTGGCTGCATTGGGCAGGCCCGCTAGTCATGCTCAGTGATACGGTCGTCCGCCATCATTTTTCCCGGAGCACATGCGAAACCTTCACTTTCCATCTTCCTTCTCGTGTACTGGCTCTACCGTCTCGTAATACCTCTTCGATTTTATATTTGATCAGTGAGTTATTTCAATCTGTCATTGGAAGTTCGGCGGTGTACTAAAGGAAGCGATCATCGTGATTCTTAAGCAGATTGGTGAATTCGTCTCAGCTTTCTCCCAGCGGTATGTATTTCATCATACTCCTGGAACTTCCACCACGTGTTGATATTTTCCCGAGCAATTACTCAAATCAAGAATATATTCCTTTTTGCAGTCCATCTCTCCGGAATCGTTGAGGACAAGAGACATCTGCGATCACCGAAATTACGAGTACTACATACATCATCGCACTACCATACCTCTTCGTCAATCCCTCTACCGGTATGTTTCACGACTTTTCCAAAAGTTCAACGGAGCTCTCATTTGACGCGAGTAATATTATAACAGTTTATTCGTTGCAGTTTCAAGTCACGGATTGGGACTTACCAAGAAAGCACCTACTGGCGACTTCCGATCATTGTTTGGTGTCAAGTCTTCCAGTCTACGAGCCGATAAGTCCCTTTTCCTTTCCTGTTACCGTACGGCACCAATTTTCCCTTTATTTTTATTTGCTCGAGTACCGACAGATTTATTTGTGCAAAATCCGATCTCTTGCCTAGTCACACAATTTAATTTTTCCATTAAGAAATTTCATTTTATTTTATCTCAAGAAATTTTATTTTATCATATTGACTGTTTTCCCACAAGATTTGCGTTTATTAAATTTATTTTCAATTTAGAAGCGTATTTAAGTTATTGATTTTCTTCCTTTATCTCCTACAGAATAATCTTTGGTTATTTTAAATTTTCCTTCTTTGCCTTTGGGTTCATCCCCACTTTTCAATTCATTTTTCTGTTCCTTTTTGCACAATTCTTCTCTTATTGCAGCTACTTGCACTAAATGTTTCCTTGTGTCCATCCCCTAAACTGATCTCCACTTCTATTTTTCCTAGCACAGGTATTACATCGCCTGTGATTGATCTCAACCACCCTTGCTTGTGCACCTTAAAGCCAATTTTTGCAGCGTCAACTATATCCTTACATACTACAGTACTAGTGGCCCCACTATCAACGATCATGCTACAAGGGAACCCATTCAACTGACCCGCCAACACTATCGATGGACAATTCTGCAAACGATACATAGATGGTGGTGGATGCATGGGTGTTGTCTTTGTGGCCTTAGTGCAAAGGGTGGTCAGATTGCGGCCCCTCAATCTGACCTTTCCACGTTTTCCTGCTGGTTATCAGGTAAACTAGGAAAGCGGGTTGGCCATGTGCACCATGTATGGCCAGGTTTATCGCATCTCCAACAATCCAAAAGCCGTCTACGAGGTTGGTTGTGCTTAAAACCAGCTGAGAAAGGTCGTTCTTGAAACCAGCTGAGGAAGGTCGTTTACGTGATGTCTGTTTGTTGGATATAATGTTAACTGAATTTGTGGAGGGTTCACTGTGTTCCCTTTCTTCCGCCATAACTTGTCTCACTATTAAGACTTATGGAATTAAGACATTCAACGTTCAAGGCTAACTCAAGGGCTTCAGCCATTGTTTTTGGGCTGCTTATTTGTACATGCCGGCCAATTTCTGGGTCCCTGAGCCCTTGACCAAACTGGAAGGTCAACTGCCCCTCTATAATAGCCTGGACCTTCCCAGGCCAAGCTTTGTTGGCTAGTTCTCGCAGTGCATAGTGGTACTCCCTTATCCCTTCCTTTGGTCGTTGAGTACGTGCATAAAGTTCTGCATTGTAGGCCTGTGAGGAAAGAACGTCCCCAAATGTATCAGAGAGGGCTGCAACTAACTGTTCGTAGTCATGAGTGTTGGCTACAAGATGCTGCACATTCACAGCATCGCCAGTTAATGAAGAAAGTAGCTTACTTGCCTTGATGTCATTTGACCAATTGTTTTCTTGCGCTATACCCTCAAACTGTTTTAGGTAGGCTGGCCCAGCCACCTTCGGGGAACGGGCAATGAATAGGATGCTAAGGCCATAGTTGAACAGTGGGTATGTAAAAGCCTACCTAGACGATGTACTAATCCACACTCCCACAGTGTCCCAACAAATCAAATGGCTGCAGAAAGTATTCAATCGTTTTCGACAGGAAAGAGTGAAGTTGAACCCCAAGAAATGCCAACTATTCCGCCAAAGTGTTACCTATCTAGGTTATAGAGTTTCTAAAGAGGGAGTCTCGACAGATCCTGCCAAGGTGGAAAATGTACGGTCGTGGCCTGCACCAGTAAATGTGAAGGAATTGAGAACCTTTTTAGGGTTTTGCTCGTACTAGCGAATTTTTGTCCCAGGCTTTGCAGAAGTGGCATCTGCTCTGTACCCCTTACAGGAAAAGGGAAGCCATTACGAGTGGACAGCTGCTTGCCAAACTGCATTTGATTCTCTCAACGCACTGACTGAAGCCCCGCTGGTGGCACATGCTGACCCAAAAGCACGTTATATTCTGGGTACAGATGAAAGTGAAAAGGCTGTTGGTGCAGTACTCTCCCAAATTCAGGATGGATCTGAAAAAGTTGTGGCGTACTTCAGTCGATGTTTACACAGGCCCGAACGAAATTACTGCGCACCCGAAAAGAATTGCTTGGGTTGGTGGAAGCACTTCGACATTTTAGGTCTTTTGGGCTAGATTCGGGGGCAGCTTTCACCGTTCGCACAGACTATGCAGCCTTGCAGTGGCTTAGAACATTTAAGGAACCAGATGGCCAGGTGGTTGGAACAATTGCAGGTATATAACATGCAGGTTGAACATAGACCTGGAACAAAACATCTGAATGCTGATAGCATGTCAAGATGTCCCTGCCATGAAAATAACTGCAAATAGTGCGTGCGTGCCGAAGCTAACAGAGATGCGCTGCTGGAAGACACACGCAGAATGGAGCTTGACGTTGACTGGAAGCTTCAACAACGGGAAGACCCTGATTTGTCCCTGGTGTACAACTGGGTAGAAAGCAGTCAACGTATTATCATTGATGTTGTTTTGTTGTTAATAAAAACCTTCAGTCTCACGTTAACTATGATCGTTGCATCACCTTTCCTAACAGTATTCATTGACTGTCTGTGTTGATTATTGGTTAGTACTCCTCTTATTTCTTCCTGCCGAGGTCTACTCATTCTACGAAAAGTTTTTGATTTACACCCTTTCACACCTGACCCTTGAGCATGAGCATGGGTTCTTTTTTTTCAATTGCGCTGGATAAATTTGTGTAGACGATAATTGGTACAATCAAATGTTTATACTTCCTCCAAAATTCGGCGGTGTACGTATGGGTCATTTCAACGTTCAGCTATTGTCAGCTCTCAACGATTTTGTACCTCAGGGCCTGATGGGGCCTCTCTCAGAAGTGGTTAAGTTGGATATCTAGCTACTCTCGGAATAATTACTTATCGTCCCAACTGCTGCCACGATCTGATCCCTAATTTCTCGCTCGTATTGTATTGCAAATGAGAAACAATCAATGGTGTATTCAGAATTCTGATGAATCACATTCGGGAAAGTTGAAGTTCAGTAGTATCTAACAATCTTTTTAAAGGGCCATTATAAAATATTTATGTATTTTTCATGTTCATTTACTTCGATGTTGAAACGTGTCCTTCTTTTCAGAATTCGACGGGCTCCGTTGACTCGCCGCAAAACCCGGCCAAGAGGATAAGGAAAGAGAATGATTTGTCGTGGTTGAAGAAAGGGCCTTCAGTTCCTATAATAGGTGGCCCATTAACAAGAACCGCTCGGGCACTCTACGGCAGCCCTAGAAAGCTCAACCCATCTGAAAACGACAAAACAGTGTGGAACAAGTCTGGGCGAAAGATAGGCAGTGAGTTGAGGATGTAATGTGGATATTCCTCTAAATGTTACTCATTTTATGTTTCATCAGGAACTCAATTCAGTTTATGAATTGTTTTTAAAATCATATTTGATCTCATTTTTGTTTAAACGATTTCAGGGATGGACTCAGAAGTTCAAAAAGATGAAAGTGAGTGTGTAGAAGCCGGGCCAAGCCGGTCTGCTCAAGATGACTCGAGTGAAAACGACGTTGAGAATCCTTCTGGTCTTGACGAGGAGTCACCTAGTGCTGGTGATGACAACGATTCAGACGATCAAATTGATTCTGTGGCCACGAAACCTAAAGAGACGTCCTTCACTAAACGGCTGTCCTCATCCGAGGATAACGTTCGGTTGTTAACGAGTTCTGTGGACTCGTTTGATTCCACTCCATCCAAGGAGAAAAACGCCGTGCAGGACCTGAACGACCGCATGAGCACGAGCGGTATTGATACAGAGATGGATAGACCTACGACGACGACAACGTCTTCAGCTGGTCCGTCAGACGATGACAATCCTGATGTCGACCCTCACGGAAAAGAGTACTCGAAACACCAACTCGCTAGTAGTGATGGTAGGAACTCTCACTGTTCTTCAACACGTAGGTTTTGTGCGCTAAACTTTCCCATGTCAAACCTTTTGCCGAAATGTATGGGTTTTAAATGATTTCATGAGGTCCTTTGCCTGGTGTCCTTGATCTTTTCGCTCCTGAACCTCCATCTATGCGCGAAAGTTAGATCCACTTGGCAGCCGACCTTATAAGTGCACCGCTGCAACACATTATTGCAAAGTTTCTTACAGTTCTTGAAGGCTTTAGAAACGCTTCATCATCACATCCACGACTGCAAACAGATCGCATACCTATATGTACAATTCATTCCTCCCTACCTGCTCTTAGTTCCACCCCATTCTGGAATATTCCCACCATGTGTTCCTTCGAGCGGCGGGAGTGAGACAATTTCTAACCAAAAAATCTTTTCATTCTGAAATGAGGTTCATTCACCCGAGATATCGTGGGCTTCCGAAAAACAGACACCTGAATCTCCCAAGGTCTTTGAATCGATGGATTGGTACTTTGAATGCATTCATCACAAACGAACACGAATACTTGGTTTCAGAATGATCTGAATTGGATTTGTGCACTTCCCTTTGAAGCTTGGCTCTTACTGGTTCTTAATTGGTATTCCGTCTGATATTGCAGATTACCGATCCGCTCAATCTCCTTCTGACTACTTGGAGTCGATGGAAGATGAACAACCATCTTGCCATGCTCATCCACCTGACATCGAGAGTGACGTAGAACACTCTGCGGTAACTATTGAGAGAAAACCTGTTCCACGTAGAGCTCGCGCTAAGTCTACGGAATTGCGAGTTTCCCTGCCCTCTCCTACCAGGTAAATTCTGCCCTAATTAATTTTTTTTTCTTCTTTTTTTTTAAGTAGTGTTGATCTTGATTGTAGTAATCCCTCGATTATCCTCAGAGCCCTCCTCATCTGTTTTTCACTTATAACTCCTAAAGAACGCATCCTAGCAAAAATCTTACCAAAAGATCAATTGAAGAGCGTTAAATTCTGCGTCGATTGACCCCTCCTCCCCAAACTTTAAAATGTGACCAATTTATAGAGTAATTTTTCCCATATCGGCTAAAATGTAGTACCATTTGACCAACATTAACCATATTCCAAAAACAGTCATTTTGGAATACCCAACATCTTTCTTCCTGACCATTATTTCCTGTATTTAGTAGCATATTTTCAGTAAATATTCGTGAATATTTGTATTTAGTAGTACCTATATATTTCAGTCAAAGTTGAGGGCTTTCTTTCCTTATTTCAACTTCTAGGTGTATTCATTGTGAGCGTCAGTTTATGCATATTACCTTAGGCGCTCATTAGGGCATAGCCGTTAATGTTTGCCACCGAGAACTTGAAATGAATATCCACGATCATTGATGAAGTCATTTGAATTTACCTACAGTTTGTTCGGTTTAATTTAACTTGGAACTTTATGTTGCTGTTCTTCTTCCATAAAATCTTCTAAAATCGGCTACTTTTTGAATCACTATGAATGGAGTCAACATGACTCACTGATAGGAGAAAACAAGTAGAAACTTCAAAAACAAGACATGCTTTCTGCGTTTTTAATGATTGATAATACAACGTTTAATAATTAAATGAATAATACAACGTCATTTGATAATGAGTGTGTTGATGTCACTGAGAGCATAACTTGGTGCGTGGAATATCATTGTATTACTATTTAGTTCAATTTCTGAAATGAATCCATTTTCACTCGTTCAGTTGATTCAGTTCTTGTGCAAACTCCATTTGAAGTTAGGGTACTGGCCGAAATTAGTTTTGATTTTACTCCAAGGAACAGTCTTTGAGGTTGGTACTAAGTTAACGGTTATGCCCTACTCGCCTTGAGTGCCTTCAAGTGCGTGCTCATGTTTGATTCGCAGTCTTTCTATTGTAGGGAGAGTAACGAGGCTGAGGAAGGCTGCGATGGCTTGGCCCAGTCGACTGCGGATTCGTATGAAATGAAACCATCTCTTGATTCGGGTAAGCACTTTCACTGATTGCATGCTAATTTTAGGGATTCACTGACAAAATACTCTCTGGATATGTAATTTCGCGAACTGGAAATTCTGTGGTGTACAGAACATTGGTGAATACGCTCGTGGCAAGAACACACGCAAACGGAGCCATAGAGTGCAGGAAAAAAGGGTGCCTTACACCACTTCACCAGGAAAGGCAAGTACACAAAGGGGCAGTTCAACACGACATAAGCTACAATACGTAACGCTTCTCATTCGAAATCACTCAGTTCTATAGAAAAAATACAAAAAATACAGAAAACAGTTAGGAGAGAAAATAACACACAGGTAGAATAATGATTACGAAAAATTAGACTTCGTCTGGCTCGCCTACTCGATCCGTGCTTGCAAAAGTTCCGGTCATTACGCTTTTTTATATGTTGTTGGGACCCAAATGAATAGTTAGAAACCAGAAACAACCCTTCCATAGAGCTATGAGACCGGAGTTATAGCAACAAAAAAAAAACCCACTAAATGTTGGCACTATTTTGCACTCTTAAACTAGTCTAAATTTGCAACAATTTGAGACCATACAAACATTATTTCTCAGGTTCTCTTTAAAAACAGCCCTTTTTTTCCAAAGTGGACAACTTTTGATATGGTCGCTTATTTTGTGAAATATCTTCGGAAATACGCATCCAACGTCAAAGTCATGTCGAAAGGAGTTGTAGTATAATATACTATGTAATTATATTATGTAATTAGCTTTAACGTGAGGCCACACAGGTATCAGTAGGCTCAGCGGTTCTCTCGAAAACGGTCAATAACAAAAAAAATTCATGTGTGGGTGAGGTGGGAAATGCTCATTGAATGTTCTCTCGACACTTTTTTTTTTTATAGGAAATAGGTCTTATACGAGTAATATTTATAATAACACCTAATAATTTTCATATTATTATGAAAATCACAAGGTGTAAAATAATGTTAGGTCCATAATATAAGGCCTATAATATCAAGTGTAATAATAGATGGTAGGCTGAAGAGGAGACAGCTGAGGGACAACAACTCAGACGTAACACTCCCATAAACACATCAAGACACAATCCAAGCTACATATGATCTTACTAACACAAACACCACTCCCTCCCCACATTAGCCTACCAGGCAATATTGTGAATAAACTGATTGATTGATTGATATAGATGGTCTGATACTTATTGAGGTTTTCATTTTTTATGACCATGCTGAATGAAAGCCGTACACAGGACCCTTGCCAAACCATACTGAGAAGCCAATTAGGCCTGTTTTTCGCCTGTTTCAGGCCTGTTTAGCTGTATCTCGGGGACTAATAATTCGGATTTTTTATATAATATATAAATATTATATTATATATGTTGTTGATACCACAAAAAGGTACCTATAAAAAATGCACAATGACCGGACCTTTTGCAATCACGACCCCCTTTCATGCCGAAATCGCTCAAGAAAAAAAATTACCCCTTCAAAATTTGAGGGTTTACGTTTCAAGATACGTAGATTCAGAAGATCGAATTAAAAAAGAAATCTTCGAAATCTTGACACAATGGTTTATTATCTTCTTTGTACACCCTTCTGTCTAGATCACTAAATGATTGAGTAATTATTTCAGTTATTAATGAAGATTATTAATTATTGATAATAATAATAATAATAAATTAACTCAATATCTGAAAACTGTGCTGGTTCGAATCAGTTGGACCAGTATGAACATTGAACCGACAGGCTGCCGGACGGTTCACCCCCATTGTGAACGTAAGGCTAGTCGTACAAACCTCCGGAAGATCTTAGAAAATTCTAAAAATTAAACTAGATCAAAATTCGTCTGAACACCTTCCCATTGACCAAGGGATAGGTATGAAAAGTTTCAAGGATCATTGTTGGGTTGGACCGAACCCGTAAACCAAGCTTAGTAATTTTGGAACGTAGACCAGCAAATTCTGAGCGTGGTGGGGGGGAGGGGGTTTGTTTTCTTGCACGATTTCAAAGGTTCATTATCGAAGATCCATCTTCGATGAGAAGAACAAAAAATCCATCTATCCGCCGTCTGCTGCACTTTGCCAAGTTAGCGTTATTTAACTAAAATTATTTTATAAGTGTTATCCAAGGTGAGACAGTTCTGTTGGGAAAAAGCCGGGAGTGGTGGGGGCTGGGCCGGCGAGGCGTTTTTATTACTACACATCAATGTATTATTTGATTAGTTGCTTGTTATTAGTATGCGTTTATTGTTAATGGTTGTTTTTCAATACAAATCTTAAAAAGCTATAACACAGAAGGAGGGTTTTTATACAATTTTATCTTGTATAATATGGCACACGATCTTCTCGTCATGGAGAGATTTCAAAACGAGTAGGTAAGGTGCTTGTGAAGTGATTAGTTATAATATAATCTCATCGCACTGCATAAGTACTCTTTTCATTATGCTTAGCTCCTTAATTAGGAGGAAAAGGGCGGGCGGGGAAAGTGGATATCATAACTTTTTCCGGCCGATGTAGAATGATATTTGCGTGGCGGGGTGGTTTTTAGAAAGTGTTTTTTTGAGGGATAGTAGTTGTCTTGGCGTAGCCCAGCCTTATTAGGGCAGGGTTCGAACATGAACGTCTTTGGCGTGGAAAGAGTGTTTTATAAAAATAAGATAAAAAATGCAAAAAGCAAAATCCCTTAAACAAAATGATTTGGCCCTGTACAAGTAGGAGTTAGGTAGAAATTCAGTGCAGTAGGTTAGGTTATGAACCTATTGGAACACCCACCTCCCTCTCCCAAATCAAAGTCTGGGTCCGCCCCTGTCGGAAATTAGATTTTTTGTTGTATTACCACGCATTTAATCGCTTTTCATTAATGGCAATCAACATTATTTTCCAGACGATTCCAATAGCTCCGAAGAAAGAGAAGAGCACGACGACCAACTGATGAAGAACATGATGGAAGTCTTATTCGGCTCTCTAACTTCTACCTCAATTAATGTCACCCGTGACAGTGACAGCAGCAGTTCCTAAAGAAATGTCGTACTAATCTAAGTTATAAATCCCCGGCATGTACATAGACCAAATAGAATCTACCTTTGTTTAAAAACGATTAGATCTAGTAATACTCAATCCCGAAACGGGTTTTATTACTTATCGGTCTTGAGTCAATATATCATTTTTATTTTGGTGAAGTCAAGAGTTCTTTTAATCTGTCATTTTTGTAAGTAGTTAATCAAAATGTCTACTCTATTATATCCTGATTTAAGTTTCGTTGTTTCGTTTTATGTTAGTGTTATGTCACGCATAATTTATCCGTCATCTTGAGTTGATCATGTTTACTCGGCGACAATGGTATGTTATTTATGTTCATTTTTCTTTAGTTTCAATAATTGTATCAGTCATTCGAGTTATTATTTTATGGAATTATTACTATATTCATTTTATTCATCTTATTTTATTCAACGGGATCGTCATTTTAGTTCTCTAGCGCCCCACAGTCTTATGAGACCAGAAATGTTTTTTGTGATCAGTGATTTTCTTTCTCACCTACCGAATGTGCCCAGTTTATAGACCGACTATTTTTCTAAACGAACCAACTGGCTCTTTTCACATTGACTCCTTAGAATAAATCGAACCCTGATTTTGGTACAAACGAATGAAAGTGATCGTTTTAACCTTTTTGATCGACTGTAATGATGGCGGGCTCCCGTTTCGAGTCACGTCGACTGATGAAATAGGCGAGTCCAATTTATTTTGGTTCATTGGTTACTTAGCGTTATCGTCTAGATTAAATGCCCTCTCGGTTAGGTCGTTTTTAATGTGACTATTTTCAAGTTACTCTGTTAAATTTTGCTCTTCAGATATGAAAAAAAAACTACCCACTGTAACTTGAAAGGTTGATTTTACCATCCAACAACACAGAACTATTTTGTTGCATGTAGAATGTTCATATTCAAACTTGATAGTCTAGGATATACCTACTTTATAAGAATCAGAGCCATAAAAAGTCTAGCTTTTACCATTTCGATGGTAGGTGTGGTATTCTGTTGCTAGCCGTTTTCTACTTCGTTCTGAAAAATCACAGTGGGAATACGTCAAGCACGGATTATGGAATACGTTAACTGGTTACCCCATTTACAAAAAAAAAAAAAAATGCAATTTAAATTATAAGTTGAGGCGATGATATTTTGACGTATGATTTCATGTTACATCGGTTAGTTCTCCGGATTCAATAATCTTTTTTGCTTTTAATTATTCATATTGTCGAATAAAATAAATACCATACCGTTTCACAAGCATGAATATATTCCCTTACTTTCCATTTTCATAATTGGTCCTCGCACCTGGGCAGATGATTCATTTTACCACATTTATATTAGTTCCGCTGCCGTGGAATTTTTGTAATCGAGTTTAAACTAAGTTCCGATGAGACTTGAAATTTTAAACATGGGTCGAGGATGGATGACAATGCAATATTCACTCGGTTTCTTGTTTTTAAAATTGTTTAAACAATATCTATTTTATTAAACAAATTAAATTTGTATGGTGAGCTGAATGAAGACTTGAAATTTTAAATATAGGTCGTTACCCTACAAATTATTGGATGGTAAGCAATGAGAATTTGCATCGCATTCTTCTCTCGCAGAAGTTGTAATGGATCTGACATTGTACTGTTTTAAGGCTAAAGGGGACGGCAAGTGTGCGAGTGAGATAGAAGATGTTGAAATGTTTCCCCACTTTTTATCGAGAACCATTCATTTGATTAATTTGAAAAATGGAGTAGTCCGTATATTATCTTGAATGTCCGTATATTATCTATGATGTGACAGTTTGAGTGACCGTGATGTGACAGCTAACAGTGGATTGTTCCTTATTCAGACATATAATTCATGGTTTCTTATCAGTTCAGTCTGATACGCAAACTCAGATTCTATTCTGGTGTTGAATCACTCAAAACCAGTATTTTTTGGTACACCAATGTTTATTTACCTTCTAGTTTTTGTGGCTTTCTAATTTACGGTTAGCATATCAGAAGATAATCACCCTATAATCGTCATGGCATCTCTTTATAGTCTAAATCAAATATTACTCGTATCATTATTACTCGTAGTAGTAGGTATCTAGATTTTAATTTTACACAAGAAACATTAAGTTGACCTACGAAGTGTAATTAATTACACACAACGTACGTCATCCGTAAATACGTTTCGATTACCAATATGACATCAGTACTACCTACTCATTTCCCAACTGTCAGCGATTTTTCGAACTGGACTGAGAGGTTCAAGTACCTCACCTTCACCAAGTTGGAAGAAAGTGTAGCATACTAGGTACTTATTTGCGTACCCCGGTATCATCGCCAACTAATCTAAACTGAGGGTTCCTAATTCGTTCACCGTTTTACAGAAATGGCCCTTCGATAGTTTTGCCTGAGGTGGAACAATCATTTGCCAAACTTCGTTCATGTATTTACGAATTTACTCACGAATGAGCTGCTAGTTGATGTCACTTTGGCTGGCGCTCAAGGTGGTCTTATCTGCGTGTAGTACATATTTTCAGGTAAACCAACTTCGTTCCTAGGTATCGTTGAGATCATATATTTATACGCTTTTTAATATATGAACGTGAAAGAAATAATTGATTACTTCTTTAGTTTGATTAAAAGACTTGGAGGATTTGAACTATTGTAGGTAGTAAAAGGTAATATTTGGAATTTCGGACATTCGCAGCTTAACAGGATGTACAATGCATGGGGAATTTCCTGTCCAGAGCCTCATCAATACATTCAAAACCGATTGAAATCTTTCACTCAGACATGAGACTTAAAAACAGGAAATAATAAATTAAATTTATACAAAAATGTTTTTAAATAGGTATTTTAAAAACGGAGTAAAATGTATATTTTTTTCATGGTCCTTCAATAACTTTGAGGGAAGTTCGTTCGTGGCTATTGATATATTTGGAATACTTTAGAGAAAAACGTGGGGTATAGCCAATGGCAGTAGATTGCCTATCCCTTAGCTACCCACAGCTAATTCACTGAAATTAGCTGTGAATTCATACGAATCGCCTACCTGTATTATTTACTGGCGGCACCCCACGTTTTTCTCTCCAAGTATTCCAAACATAACCATAGTCAATATCGATCCTCCCTCAAAATTGTAGAAGGGACATGAAAAAATATCTGACTGTCATTGGTTTTCTTTCCTTTAAAATTCATTGATCAAACGTATTTTTGGTCCAATAACCAAGATTTAGACGGTCAAAGGTAAAATGTCTCAAATATGAAAAAATTCAGGTTTTTGATAGTAAAGTTAGAAATGTAGAAACTGCGATGACGAAATTTTGGAATGCATCAACGGAAATGACACCGACTTCGACAAGCGACAAAGACGAATGTAATGTGATGATTACAGTACAGTCGACTGTCAATCTAGAAGATTAACTCTATTCTACAAAAGGTACGCAAGAACTCACACAAGCGACTACAAACCAAATGGGAACGACTAATCTCATAAATCCTGTGGAAATTGTAGGTAATGACAAGAAATGAGTTACCTTGCCGTCGAATTCATCCATAAGTTAGAACCAAAATAAGATAAGGCGCAAATAAATGCCCAAGTAATGAATATTAGTAAACATAAATTTACTTACCTACTTATTTTGGTTGGTTTGGTCGAGTTTTTGATTTACACACATCACTCAAATTGGAAAGCTTCCTTTTTCTGGATCAATGTTTGAATTTGGCGCCATCACTCAACTGTTATTAGCGCTACATGCGGCCAAAACGTCTGACTCGCTCAAGATGGCTGAGGTCTGTTGTCCTGTTCCAGGTGCAGCCTGCCCTGCAGCTTGCATTTGTGTTTTGGTCCGCTTTTGAAGTATCGAAGTTGAAGTGCTAACTAAATTTTGCGCTCAACCTCCGTATTTTATACACGTTTCTTCTAAATTGATCGGGAATTAGGAATTCTTTACGTGTTTGTAATCTAGTAGACGTGTATGACAGTTTATTTCTGTGCGGTGAGAAGAACCTTGTTGTTGTGAAGATAAACTGATAACCAGTTCGCTGTTTGGGAGAAGGCTCATTCTGCAGTTAATTTGTCGATTTATGACATCATTATAACTGAAGGTAACCGTTTGGGAGTCTATTATTATGTATTACCTAAGAACCAATAAGGTGAAAAATACGACAAATACTCGTCGGATTACGTATCCCGGATTCATCAAACTCAGTGGTGCTCCAGAGTTAAAATCAACTCTGTTGATGGTTTTTGAAACATCAAGGTATCTCTGTAGTAGAGAGACGTGAGGTGATAACGTGAGGATGAAAGTTGCCCTTGAGTCTAATAGGTAGGAAACTTGTATGTTGCGAGTCGTTGAACCACATAGACATTCTGTCTATCGTTGAATATCCTGATATTTCCCAGCATATGGGTCGCTTTGTACCAGAACTGGTCCCTACACCTTGTGTGGTACAGCCCCCTAGAATTGGAGGACATTGTTGACCTGAGCATAGAATTTATTTTTTATTGAGAAAATCCATTATTTCCTATTTCGTGCCAAGCGAGAAATGAACCAAAATGGGTCAATTCTTTTGGACGAGACCTACCAGTCCGAAAACGTTGCGAAGTTTCGACGCTGGCGGTTTCGTGATTCTCTTCACGTACATCCAATCGTTTCTAGGGACATGTATCTTCTTGCGCAACGATAAAATTGTGCATCACTGTGGTGTGATTTATCAAACATCACTTCTCACCCACCCATGTCCAATGCTAAGGTCCCTCTCAATACCCTCCTGAAAAGTGCTGGTTACGTATCAAAACTAATTCGATTCATTTGGCATATTCTAGGTTTTATCATGTTTGACGTCAATTTTTCGGCGTAAATAAACCTCTGGGCTTGTAGTCATCGTGTACTATTTTCTTTGAACCTGAAGTTGGTGTGAGACAATGCGATAACTCTAACAAGTTTGACCGTGAGAGACGATCGAAAAAATTGAAATCTTGTGGGAGAGCTCGAGTTGGGGCCTGAGAAGTTTTTCCCGAGGAATGTTGACAGCTAGAGGAATCCCACGGGGGGGCGGTCCTCAACAGTTGAGACCCTCGCGACGCTCCTAACCCATTTCCCACAACTTTTCTCACTCCGAAGGTTTCCTGACTGGTGGGGTGTGTGAATTCCCAAAATGAAGAGATAAAAATTCAGAAATATGTATGTGGGCCAAGTGCCGCCGCCGGATAGCTCGGAGAATATGAAGTCACCGCTCCCTCGGAGATAATACTCTTGCTTATAATGTTCTATACGACCCCACGGCCGCGAGTATACCGTAAATTGCGATTCGATACTTGTCTGTGTGTCCGAAAATCCTAAGAGAATTGATCAGGCGTTGAGTCGAACTGGGCCTGTTCGTTTCCAGATGGTCCTTGAGAATGTTAATATTATGTAATGTGACGTTCTCTGACTTTGACATCTGTAACTCAAGTTGGGTGGAAAAGATAGTGGTGAATACAGCTAAGTATGAAGAATGGGAACTACCTTCTCAACTTTAGTAGAAAGCGACCAAGTGCACCTATCCAAACTTCAACTGTGACAGTAGCGCGATTCTGGAACACTTTAACGACAACGAAAAGTCGCTTCGATAGCGGAAAGTCTCGGTATCGCTAAGGAACGACGCACAGTGGGCAAAACTGCTATTTAGCTAGACAAAACCTATAACTCCTTCGAAATGCGTGTAAACCGGACTCAAGTGCGTTTGTGATGGTATTTGAGGTGGTATACGACGAATTTGGTGTAGAATTATACATGGACTGAATACCTTCAGCAGAGGACCCACCTGCAACGAAGTCGCAACTCCTCAAAAATTCGAAAAAGTCTCTCATTTTCTTTGGGAGCCATCAGTGACCTTAAAAACCCTAAAAATCGTAGTTAAAATTCCATCTCATTTTCGACTTAGATTACTAATAAGAAGGATCAAACGACATTGTTTACTTTCTGCAACGAACTGAAGGACGGGGCCTGTAATGAATCATCCTGTATACACCTCTACTTTGAATTTCTATAACTATAGTAGGTACTATACTAGTAGTATTTTTAAGGATATTGTATTTTGAGGTTTTGTCCAGCTAGATTAGCGGTTTTGCCCACTGTGCGATGGTTGGTATTCTGCAACCGGGGAATAGCAACTGTCGCTTACATTACTGTTTCTGAAGGGTCTAGACACAAGTAGCTGGCATTTTGAAACGTGCCTTTGAGTTGCCAGAAACATTTACCTAGACGTTCCTTATAATTGAATAGCTACTCTCTTGTTTTAAGAGTATTTCATGGTTGGCTGCAAAGGCTGGTTGATAATTAACGCACTATTTATAAGTATAATATTGATTAGTATAATACTAAGGTGGCTTAGCTGATTTTATAGCTTCACTAGTCCTCTGTAGTGATGGGATAATCGAATGATTTGAGAAATCTATTATCTTCAATCGAATGAACAGAAAATCAAATAATCATCGAATTAGACGGAGAATTCGCTACTGTTTCATTCAAATAATCACTCATCTTCAATTTGGGTACCGGCCGTAGGGACAGCTTCTGTTTGAATGACGAGTTGTAACTCGAGTTAAAATTTGTATTCAGCTGGTTAATCGTCCGCTAGGTACCACACCGTCCCGAGTTACGAATTCATTCGAATGATCGTTCATCTTTAATTGGAAAATCAGCCGCTAGACACCACTCCCGCCTCAATTATGCCCTCCATCCGAATCGTTATCGCCTGCACCGTACGTACCTACTGCCCCCGTCGAAATTCATGTACAGGCTATTTTGTAATACTTTTGATACTTATCTGTCCAAAATGAAAAGCGTTGTGTGGAATTTCTTCACCAGTTCCTAAACTCAGCTGTACCAAATGCAGACAATGCAGTGTGGTATGTTGGATTCTCCTTATTTTTCATCAAAATTTTCCAAACACTCACAGCAAATCACAGCCAATCGACTATTGCTTCGAACTTGATAATAGGAACGATGAGTGTAAATTTGAATACCTTTTTCGTGTGGATGAACAGATTTAAGGCCGATGAACTTCGTAGTGCACTTTGAAGGAACAGACGTTGATGTAATGGTTGCCGGTAGCAAGTGGCGGGAGAGCGGAGACGTGCAACGCTGGTCTTGACAACACTGGAAACAATTATGTAATAATATTATTACATGATTGTTTTCCGTGTTGTCAAGTATATTACAATAATTTAATACGTTAACAACCTTGTATAAATATGAGACCCTGGTTAAACATAACGGAAAAGGATTTCAGGTGACACGCGGAGTCTGTAAGATAGGAAGTGACTACAACAGTGACAACGAGAGACGACGATGAGAAGGTAATAATAAGGTTCGGATTGTCAGACCATAAACAATTACCGCGTATAGAATTGCGGTGTTCGTGCTGAAAGTTGGTAATGTGTTTTGAACGCTAATGACTAGAGGTGTTGAAGTGTCGAAAATAAGGTGAGCTCAAACATCGTGATTTATTGTCGAGACGGGCAAAGAATCGGATTTCGACCCTGACCGCAAAATCGCAGATGAAATCGAAACAGAAGGACATTAATCAGATGACGTCCTACTTAGTCGAGAACGTAGGTGGTGCGCTAGAGATGTTGACAACATGCGACTGCCATCACTTATTACAATCATACAGTTGTTCCAAGTAATTGCGATTACAACGACCATGACATTGTAATCGATATAATTACACGCACGCGTTTTTTTCATGGTCACCCTTGTAGTTAAATCAATTGGTCGATAAATTTTAAATGCCAGTAAGTGTGTAAGCAGCGATTAGTTGTTGTTGATAGTGCAATTACAATACTCGAGAGAAGTTGACAACGTAACTGCAATCAGAATTACTAGTGGCAATGAAATCGCTTGGTCTAAATTGTATAAAATATTTCCAGAATCCAAAATGCTGCCTCACTGACGTTTGGTTACAAGAGTGGTCTATGTGAAGAAAATAAACCAAAATGGCGGTTATGAAGCATGAATTATACCGCTTTTACAAACCATTAAATGCGAATTTAACAACTGGATTCCCTCGAATCGTTCCCGTTATTGGAATGATTGTTCATATTATGACATAAGAAATTTTCAAGTGAACTAGGAGTAACATTCAGCTCGAAGAACGATGCTAAACTGTAGCAACACTGGCACCATTTCGAAATCGAGCTAATATGTTGAGTATTAGAGTTTTAATATATTTTCGATCTACAAACTCTGCAAATTCTTCCACAACGGTTGACTTCATTACCTTCTGCACAGATCACCCTTCTGTCTAGAGTATGCTACTGAATTAAATTTAAAATGGTACTTTAGAACCAAATGGACCTTGGATAAAAACTCGGTTCACATCGAAAAATATTTATCCAATTGCGATATAGATATAGTAAGAAAATTGAGGTAGATTGACTTGTAAACATCAAAAAAGTTTGAAAAAGGTTGCTCAAGTGTCGGATTGAGATAGGATGGAACTGATGTTTGACGAGACCTCGATTCACTTCAAAAACGTCGAAAAATTTTGCTTTTGAATCGAATCGAGATAGTCGCTTAGGATTAAATGGACTTTTGAGAAGAGCAATGGTAGACTCAAAAACGTCAAAAAATCTCGAAAAAGTAGATTTGGATAGAGTTTGATTGACTGTGCTAGAAGGTTATTTCGAACATATTTTGGTACGTACTTTTAAAACCCCAGAATTATATTAATGCAAATTGATTCTAAAATTTATGTAGATGATGAAGTATTTAATACTTCATCATCTATATAAATGTTCCATTAGAAAATAATTGTGTGTAATTATTATACAAAAATATATAGACTATCACTGAGGTAGTTCCCTCCCTGCATTTGGAAATAACCGCGTTTTCCTTATTTGAACAAAATTATAGCCCGTAACTCCAGTGTTTTTGTACAGTTTTGATACTCACAAACATGTTGTATCTAGCACAGTGATCTATACAGCAGGATGTTTTTACAGAAGATGATAAACCATTGTTCAAGAATTTGCAGCGGTTCGTAGTAAAATACCCCCTACAATTCATGTTTGCCTCAAAACAAGGATTGCTGCCATAATATTGTCGCTTTATGTTTCAGGTAAATCAACCCTCTTATTATGTCATGCAACCGTTCATTCACTGAATCGGTAAGTATTTTAGTAGTTCACTGAATCACCTTAAGGGCAGTCGTGCTCGTGGATGTCATTGTCTATCTTTTAGTTAGCCATTTTCTGATTCGGGTAGAGTCAATTCTTAAATTACACAGAGTTTATACTGCGCAGGAACGACGTTTTACCATCTGGAATTATGCAGGTATGACGAGACAGTTGAGTTGTGGGTTGGGGACCGACTGAAGGTGGCGCTGTCCGGTGGTTCAGGGTCAAGAGCATGGAGCTGTATTTTATGCGATGATCTACTCCTCAAGCGAGAGGTCTTGTAGACTTGCAAATTGTACTTGCCGACGGTTGTTCCGATTTGTGACCTGATGGTAGCTTCCGTGACAGAGGCTATGAACTTGTAATTGTCATGGGCCTGAAATGCTCTGTATTTTGTGTTTCCCGAGCAGGTGGTTGGTATCCCGGTCTGTTCATTAGGGATGAGGCGAAATAGACAAACTTCAATCTTAAAACGGTAAAACGTCAACCCGATTGTCAACCCATTGAAACATCACGTAGGTTTGTAGTATCGAGTTTCTTCTTCCAAGATATTTTTCGCGTTTGTCGACAGTAATTAAATTACTGACAAACAAATTTTGTTTGCTGCTATCGTCCATTTATTTATAAATATCGAAGATGTACGTAGTAGGAGGGTTCTGTACCAAGCAACGTCTTCGAGTCTTGTTATGGCGTTACTATGATAATTGCATAAAGATCTACAGTAAAGATCTACGAGTATTTTGTGAGTAACTCACAAAATACTCGTAATAATCTGTTATGGAAATTTGTCAGCAATTGTCCGCTATGAACAAAGTATCTCAGAATATAGAGTTTTCGTGGCGTTTACTCGATTCGAATTTTTATACTTTCATTGCTGTTTCGCCTTACTTCGAATATGTTATAGCTATTGCTATCTGCTTTGTTGGTTTGCTTCTCTTCTCTGACTAGGTAGACATTGCCATTGTGAAGATCCGATCAAGTTTCCTTTGTTCTGTTTCCCGTCTGCGTCCCAGGTGATTGGGGGTCCTAGAGAACAACAGGTGTTCTCGAATGGGCTGGAACATCCCCTCCCGGGAAATGCTTTGGTATGCGACGAAGAAAAACGTGGGATCGATTGAGCCAGTCGAGTTTCAGATGTCGAAGAGCGGTTGGAGGTATTTTGGGATCGAATGGTAAATAATAAATAATCAAGCGAAGAAAATAAACGTACCGGCTGAAGGTGTACAACAGCATTTTGTTTGTCGAGGTCGTCATTTCGTGTTATTCCGTAGTGAATAGTTCTGGAACGTTTGTAAAATTATCATGTTAGTTTTTGCTGTGAGAGCCCCATAGCTGGATGCCATAATGTCCACGTGGGCATCAACACTGTGTTGTACAGGGCGCCCCATCCAACTATGCAGCTTTTTGTTAATTATCAGTTCAATTTCTCTTCACGTGTTCTTTACATTTTAGCGTATAACACTCAACAAGTCATGTCATGGTACTCAAGTAAATGGCATATTTTGTGGATTATGACTTGCGGTGCTCTTGTTATTTTTTGAAAATCAAGTTCACATTGCGTTCAGTTTCAGTATCCATTTCCATGTTTATTTATCGACTGGATTCGTGGCTTCTTGCATGATCTTTGTTGATCCTCAACTGGTGTATCGTTCGGAAAGGTTGCTGTGACAATTTCCGCCTGTCGCTCATCATGTGTGTACAAGTAAGTATTGTATCCTGCTGATGGAAAATAGTGACACTCCCAGTGTCGACTCTGACCTGGTTGTTGTATCTCAGTCTCCACTGTCCCCCCATTTTGATCTGATGTTTAATTCTTTCCCAATGAAAAGTGGACAAATAAAATAGTTCACTCGACCTGCTACAACGTGCCTGAGACGTTGTTATTGCAACGTACTTGGGGTGTTTCTGGTAAGTTTTCGAGAATGTTCCCTATGTATTCCATCCTGTTTATTCCATCGGATACTTGTTTCAAGTGATCTTGAGAATAGTCTCTCTCGTGGCATTTACAACCCGGCAACATTGGGCTTTGAAAGGATTCAGCACTAACTTATAAAATCACTCAAATGTGCGTTCAACTTTCAGACCTCGTTTTATACTGTTACTTGTTTTATTCACGAGGGCGCAATTTATCACCGAAGTAATGTTTATCTTCTCATTTGGTCTTCACTTGCCGACGGGATCCAGTGGGAGTGGATAGGTTATATCATTGTTAACTATCAAACGAGCAACTATGTGAAAATCTACCACTGAACACGAATCATCTGACTGTAATGTTCAATTATATTGAACAGTAAACATTCGTGAAACATTTGAATTGAAGAGCCTTTGCCGCGTTTGAAGCCTCAAGATTGAAGAGTAGGATAGATAGGCTCAAAGATGTGTCAGGACCCAGAGGTCGGAAGGCGGGCTGGAAAATCGATTGGAACTTTCAAGTTGGAGTTGAAGCTGTGGCTGAGTGCTCACACAAAGGTACATGTAGCAGTCGTATCCTGTTATGTGGTATGCGCTGATCAAAAGCTCTCTTCAACGCCAGTCGTTCTGCCTTGTCTCACTTTGTGATTCCTGGTATTGAGGGATAAATAATTTTCTAAAAGACCAACATTCAGATGGTCCATGGCCAGATAAACTTACGTTTGTGTAAGGTGAATCCGATCCTCCTTTTATACGTACATCTTATAAATTGGTTTGAGACAAGTCAGTTCCTTTCCAACATTTCGTAATTGTCGCTTAACGTCGTCTTTAGTTACATGAAGTGGAAGATAACCCCAGCATAATGTGCAACGAATATCAAAGAGAGCGATCTATTTTTACAGAACCAAGGCCAAGTTGTATCACCCTGGGATTGAAAACTATTGCGCTCATTCCGCGATAATGTTTGGTCGACAGGTTCTGAGACAACCTCCATACTTTGGTCCAGTCCGGTACCATCCTGAGCACGAATTTATTATCTTATAAGATTTTTAAGCTCAGAAATGTTCACTTGGTACGTGCATTATTTGTGCGCAATCACTGAACCGCGCGTAGCTGTACAACGTTACTCATGAGCTGAAATTTTGGGAGTATTTGTGTTTGATGGTGCCCAAATGAACTCTGATTTTCATCAAGATTCGATCTCAGTGTAGGAAACTGGCAGAAATTATTATGATACTGGAACCTGAAAAATAATACAACAACAAAGAGTTATATCGACTGGTTACTAACAGTTGTATCTAAGCTCTTTGAGAGATTGCTGACACAATGATACCAACCGTTCTCGAGAAAGAGCTAATCCCTGACCACCAGTTGTGGTTCCGGGGAAAACTCTACCGTAGGACATGTGCATCGCATAACTGATGTGATGCAAGCGTGTTCCTGGATGTTTACCTAGCTGTTGACTAACTCAACAAGGTCTTCAGGGAGACTTTCCGAAGCCTTTTTTTCAAATATTGAAATCATGTCTTGATTTCAGATTGAAACACGGAGGAAGATACTCCGGTCTCAAGAAAATAAGGGCAGGGATCCCCCAAGGAAGCGAGCTTGGGCCCTTATTAAACTTTCCGTATACTCGTATTGTAACAAATAACGAAAACACGACAATCGCAGCTCTTACTGATGATATAGCTTGAGGTCGGTGACTCGGCAGAGGAAGCAATAAGGAAGTTACAACATTCTATCGACGCCTGGACCAAAAAATGGCGCCCCAAACTTAATGAACGACAATCTACTCATACTAACTTTCGAATAAAAAATAGCAACGATACCAGTCATGACGATTGAAAAAAAAATTCTCTACGCTGATACAGCAAAGTATTGAAAAACAAGAACAATTGAATATTAAGTTCAAAAAATTGTATTGGCTGCTTGGTGAGTATTCTGAACTACCACTCATAACAAATTCCTCATCTTCCAACCTAATCCTAAAACCTGTGTGGACTGCACACCTGTCTGGACTTGGGCTGCACTAAACAAACAGCAAGATTATATAAAATTTATAGAACAAGGTAACAGTATTGTCAACTCCTCTTGGTCCATCTGAAATGATGATCTCCATCGAGACCTCTAGATGAAATCTGCCAGCGAAGTGACAAAGCAACAAGCGATTAAACACGAACAACGTCTGTGTGTATACGAAAGTTCTTCGACTCCTAGAAAACAGCAACGTCACCCGTCGGCTGGATAGCATTAAACCACTCGATCTTATGATGTGACAGGTGTAATGATTGAGTGCTCTCCTTAGTTGCAGCCACTGGGCTAAACACTCCACAAACAGTTGATACAATATTACATGGAATTAACTAGATGGTCCGAAGCTCATTTATGATACTGATTTATAAAATATATTATATAATATATTTTTATATTTTATATTAATATATAATATATTTTATAAATCAGTATCTTTACTGAGCTTCGGCCCATCTAGTTAATTTCATGTAATATTGCATCAACTGTTTGTGGAGTGTTTAGCCCAGTGGCTGCAACTAAGGAGAACACTCAATCATTACGCCTGTCACATTGTCACATCATAAGATCACGTCACGTTTTCAATGAGTTTTAAATAATCGGTATATTATACCGATTATTTAAAACTCATTGAAAACGTGATTTCCTGGAAGGGACCCATGACTATACAGGAAAATAGGCGTAATAGCATCAAATTGGTAGGATAATAATGTCATCTCCGGGAATGAGGCCTGTTGTGGAGCCTGGTAACTATTATGACTGCATTCCATTTTGGCTATTACCCGATAATCACTGGCTCAGGGTCGGTACTTGCTGTGCAAATTATCCTACTGAGGAGCAATTTCACAAATGGAGTTAGTTATAGTTTCCTAGCTAACCGGTACTTCCGCGAACCGAACCGAGTTAAATTGTCGTGTGTCGTCGTTTTCATGCATTTAGTACCTATCTACAGTTTTCGAGATAAGTTGTTTTGAAACTTAACACCCTTATTTTACACTCCGTTTCATCGACTCTGGGTCCTGGAGTTTCTACGATTAGATCAGATTGTATGGTGACCAGTTTATTGTGTTGTTCACCGACACGATATTTTCTGGTAATAGAGACTTAGAAATTCTCCTCTCCACATCATAGTCTGCACGACGTATCTCCTGTGTATATTCCGATTCTGTGTGGCTGTTGACGGAACCACTCGAGCCCAATCAGGCATCGTTACCAGGATTCTCATTTTCCTCCTTAGCAGTTCTAGTGCTTCTGAGCTCCTCATACAAGCATACATGCTGCCATCGTCAACTTCCCTAATCTTTTTCTGTAAACCGAGCATTTGGCTTTGCCCAACACTGGCTTTGGCCCCAAAAATGCGAAGTGTGTGTTTTCGTGACTAACTCCACGTTCGTCGCCCGCCACTTTTACTTTACCCTCATTCCTATCGGCTCTGAGCCATGGAGTTTCTATGATCATCCTGTGCCCAATCGAAGGTCCCTTACCGGATTTCAGAGTTGTAGTTCGATATCAAAACGACGAATCAGAGCAACGTGGGTCATTTGGAGGGGGTTAGAGCTGTTTTCTCGTTCAATCCCAACTAAGGAGCAACTTTTGAGAGCAATTGTAACCTAATATTTACACTTACCTGGTGTGTGTGATTTGTTGACCGTCTGTAAGAATAATGTTGAGGGATGTCGAGGGTCGGTCAAATGAGATATGTTTTATGTGCCAACTTCGAAATATTTATTACCTAACACTTATACCCACTACGTTACTAAAATCCCCTGAAGCTTTCGCTCTTGTACTGACGAATGTATTTGGAATCAAATACATGAAGCGAGGGTACTCCCACATTGTATTCCTCGTTGTCAACCACAACAACTGAATTGGTGCGCTCTTTCAACTATTCATAAATAATTATGTTACCGTCACCTGTTTTTTACTCACAGATATTGTTCTTTGTTACCAAATTCCCTTAAGAAAAAATTGACTTTGTTTAGATAGGAAGGTAGACGTCGCTAATTGACTTGTTAGTCCTTGAGCACTGAGCCGCGTCGTGGAGGGCGGCTTTATTCTCCCAGTCCAGACAGTTTCATGTGTAACTCCCTCCGGCATCATTCTCCATCATTCTTGACCAGTCGATTTTCAACGAAAATTAAAAAAGTGGGCGCTTGGAAACTTTTTTGTGTGTCGTTGAACGTTAAATCTTCCTCTGAAATAACGGACAACACCTAAACACCTATTCGGGTTATTACAGGTGTTTGCGCGTCAAACTCCGCGTGTTGAATTCTTAGCGTTGAGGCATCTCAATTCGGGTCTCAGTGATCGTTTCAATTTCAACGTCCTCGTTTCTCGTCGAGACGGGGTTATTAATTGTGTTTGCATTTATCGGCGTTTTCTGAAACGCCACTGACATTCTGGATCCCTTAGGCGTCGTCTATGCCCTCGTTCCAGTCATTCTTGGGTCGCCATGGACATTCCTGGCAGCCTTCATGGTGGTACAGCCTCTCATTGCTAGAGAATACGGAACGACCAGGTATGATATTTTTGATTATGTCGTCGTCCAATTTCTCTTAGTATTGCTTGCATCAAATGTTAATTTTGAAGTATTTTAACCTGTGCCTCAAATTGAGGGCTAATTTATTGTTAGGTAGGTACTAAAAGGAACCCTTCACGGTGTCTGCCCTAGTATACTGTCGAGGGTCGGAGTGGTCCAAACCTACAGTAACTAGTGCGCCGGCAATAAAAAACGCTGCTATAAAATCTTGAACTCATTGGGTGTCACCAATTGAGTAAACTCGTTAGACGAGTTCGCCTACTGTTGTAATTTTGAGCCCGGTGTCCAATTTAAGTAGTCAAACTTAATTTTTTCCATTGGGCTATCTGGCTAGGGGGACGGGGACCCAGTGGACCCGTGGACGTGTTTTTCAAATTCACACATCAACCTGTATAAGTGCTCTATAATTTACGATTACAGTAAATCCTGTGTGATACAGTAAAACCTGTGTCAGTTCAGTGAAGAAATAAAAATGAGAAATAAATGAGAGCGAAACAGAAAGGATAACCGGCAGGCAGAATCCATGCCCTTGGACCTACAGACCTTCTTACCCCGATTCGCCCCTCTTTCGCTGCTGGTGAGAGGTCGAAGTACTGTTCGAGGTAGGTCATCTGCAAGGATCATGAAGGTTTCGCCGCCCGTCACCATTTAGGATCCGTTCCGAAGGATGGATTGATTTCTTTCCCCTCGAAGTCTCAAGGCCTGGTTTATATACTTGCCGTCGAGTGTATCACGTAGGTTCTCGACATTGGTCTCAACACTGGGATGAGATTAGGGGTAAACTAGTGGTTCCCCGCCCGTTTGAACTTCAATATTCGAACCAATTCTTGTTTGGGCATTTTTTAATTTTCAAACACCAGTCAAAAGAAGGAACTCGATATCGCCAAATCTGTATTGTTCGAACCAGCCGTTCCCCAGTATGAAAATTGGCCTGAAGTTGCACCGGCTCCATTCACGCTCAAGTTGATGATGTTTGAATGCATCAATGTTTCAATGCATTGAATCATACATGATATAATGTAAACCCCTCAGATACTCGTAATACTCATGATAATGTATGAGTATTACACAACACATACAGAGTACTCATGTGTCTACATGAGTATTACGGGGAGCCTTATGATTCCGCCCCGTGTTGTCATTAGCTCGACGGATTTGAGCACCTCACTAATCCCATCGGCTTAGAGTGACCTTAAGATTCCGCCCGGTGTATCAGTGGCCACGTGAACCCGAACCTTATGATTCCGCACCTCCGTGTTTGCCGCATCCCTCATCGACGGGGTTGCGGAATAAAAACATCTCCTAATCAACCGATTAGTACCATATAGATTAGTTGGACATATAGATCAAGTGGACGGAGTTGCGGAATAAAAACATCCTCCGATCAACTGATTAGTACCATATAGATTAGTTGGTCATATAGATCAAGTGGACGAAATTAATGTTTGAACCCGTAAACTTTGTTGACAAATTTCGTTAACAAATTGCTAAATATCATTTCCATATTTTACTAACTGCGTGTTCCGTGCGCAGAGGTGATGTTCTCGGGGAGGGGTGGAATCTTAAGGCTTCTAGAGATAGGCGCGGGGCGGAATCTTAAGGATACTTCAAGCTGCCCGCAGGTAATCGGGGCGGGATCTTAAAGTTCCATTAAGCTGCTCGGACCCTTCAATTACCCCTTGGGCGGAATCTTAAGCCTCCCTACGAGGGGTATCTGAGGGGTTTACAGATGGCACCGTTCTAAATTCGGGGATAGTAGTTCGCTGAGAGTCACGTTTGAGTGGCGGTGACAGCGTCCCACAAATGTCACTGCACCTCTCATCTTGATCAATTGCTTTGAGATCCGAGTCGAATTTTCGAGGACCCGCGACGAAAATTCGACCTGATCATCTCCGTGCACTTTGCCATAGGAGGGCATCGCGTTGGATATCCCGTTCCAATGTATTTTCGAGTGTACACATAACTGTTCCAATTACTCACTATCCACCCATTCCGTTATTAGTCGGTTTCGTATGTCTATTTGAGGAATTATCCGCTTCTCAGCGGGAAAGGGAAGGGGCGGTCTGACCCAGATCAAACAGGAGAGCAGGATGCGGAGGATGATGAGACGAGCGATTGTGTTGGCTATTGTGGCTAATAATTTCTCAACGTCATCTGCAGAAGAGGGAGTCTTCGCTGCACTTGTTATCTACTCTCCAATGTACCTACCTTTCCGACTTCGTTTCTCTTTACATGACTCACCGGTGTAGATTTTTTTAATTGCATTGCAACTTGGCATAGAGGAATTGAATGAACTGTGAAGGCACATAGTGTCGATCAATTAGTACGTACAGACGCTGCTCTCTACCTTATACTCCTCCATCGTCAAATACTCCTCCATCGTCGAATCTACTCTGTGGAATTTCCTATTGCAAAATGATCAGCGTGATAGTATTGAAGTGCAAACAAACATTCAACCGCTTGGCTGAATGCCACCATTCATAGCTAACGATGGTGCTCATGAAGTTTATCGTTGTTCAAAAGGTAAATCAGTTGAATATTTGGCGCTGAATCTCTTTCTAGATTCGTCTTCAAATGTAGGCGGAGCCGTTACACCTAGAATACAGTTGTTTCGTGGGACATTGATAATAACATCCGAACGGTGCAAGGAAAACTTTTGTCTGTGGGGTTGGTAACAAGGCTTCTCATGACCTTCAGTTGCAGCTGTAGTTTCATAACAATAATTGCTATGAACTAATTACTTCTCTTCGTAAGATTTAATAATAATTACTTCTCTTGGTAAGATTTAATAATAATTACTTCTCTTGGTAAGTTTTTACAATAATGTTTTGGGTGTTGAACACCAAACTGATCAATTTTTCTCCCCTGTTTTCGAATTTGCCGAATGCTATTGAAGATTTCAAAGTCTCTACGTATTATTCACTCAAATGCCTACAATTTGCGGTATTATTTTTCACTGTTTCTGATTGTGTGCGTCTTCCACCTCATATCAAAGTCAAAATGGCGAGCAATTGTACAATGGGACATCACCTCTATTCATTCTGTGATGATCTTTCAGTCGACTAAAAGAAATGCATAAAATTTTGTAAACTTTTGAATGGTAAAGTTAACCACTAATAATTTTCCTTTTTTGTAAGACATTTGTAAAATCCAATGAAATATTCCAACAATCAAATGAAGTAGGCAGGTAGGTACAGTGAAGTGTAAAGTTGGCTTATTTTTTTTCTCCGTTTGCATCTGTTTTTCCCAAAAAGCAGAATATTTCATTATTTTCATTCCATATTGATTCTCATAATATTTTACTCAGTGTGCCATCGAAAATATTGTATTCGAGAGGCAGTAATACTGTGTTCCAGGGTACAACAGCAATGTTGTACTTTTTTGAAGACCCCACCATTTTAGATTTTACACACTCCTCGATGAAGATATCTGGACGATTTCGGTCGAAAATTGTAACAAATTCATTGAAGAAAGGAAAAAAATAATACCCCAAAAATTTGAAAAATTAAAAATTGAATTTTGTTTCAAGGTATAGCAGTTTCCCCTACGTTTTTGTTTTCTGTTCATTCGAGAGTCAACGAGGAAATCCCTAACTCTATATTCAATCTAGTTGTGCTCATCACAAAGCCCCCTCCCTAACTCAATGAACATCGTATAAGTACCTTCAAACAAATATGATGTAGGACGCGAGAAGGCGAGGAGATGGCGAGAATTCGATATAATCCATACTAGTTGTAGAGCAGCCCAAATCAGCCTTTAAAATAATTTTTATTTTAAGAATTATTCTTGAGGGTCAAAAATCAAGCCTCAAGACCAAAATCAAGAATCAAAATTGCTTTCTTGAATTCGGTAATGTAGTTATTGACATGGCCATGTATCTTCTCAAGGATATAAATGTTGTGCCGTCATTGCAATGCAATGCTGTGCTTCTCAACACAATGTCATGTTAACAAAACCCTCCTTGTTTTAATTATCAATGAATAATTGCTGTATTATTTCAAATGCAGACGAATGGAATACCAACCCAAACGCTCATGGTGGGTGATTTTATTGTGATGCACGCCTATAGTGGATTTATGATGCACGTACATAATATGTACCCACGGCTTCCATGCGTCCATTTTGATGGTATTTTCAATGTCTATGAAGACAAACGGTGCAATTTTCTGGTTGGTCACGCGATCAATTCGAACCTGTGCTTGTTGTGAAATGATAGTAATTGCGTATGAGTGCCGGCTTGGGAATTGATGTTTCCTGAGAACTTCCCTGCAAGAGTCCTGGAATTACTGTTTGTGAATTCTAACGAATGGTGTGATTGAATTGTATTAATGATTACGTCATAGTCTATCCTAAAAAATGTAAAGCTGTGGAAAATGTAATGCTGTGGCTTTGAAGGTAGAAAATATCTGAAAATAACCGCTAATTCATTTAGGCCCGTGCTACTTGATGGAGTAAATAATATGAACGAAAATCTTTTCTGACCATGCAGACTGACGAAAGACCTTATTGAAAGACCTGCATGCAAAACGTTTAGTTTAATAGTAGATGTGGTTTTGTAAGTGTTCTCTGAGGCAAGTCATGACTAAGTGAGTTCTTGTTATATTTCACCAAGTATACAATCTGAAGAAGATCTGTGGATTCTAAGTAGACATGAATACATAGTACCTAATTGTTATTTTTCTTCAGAGGCATTGGATCTCCGTACGAGTAATAAGACTCCCGGCCTGGGATAGCCCGTTCCATTTCTGAGATACTTGAAAATAGTATCTCATAACCGTTTGGGAGCTGGGCACTTCAGGTTACATAACATTATCAACTATGAACTAAAAATAACCAGTTTCCCGAATGAGATGTATATTATGACGAATTCTAGGTCGTTTGTCGTTTGTTGTTCCTGTATATTTACACGACGGATTTCTAGCAGAGCTTTTCCAGAGGACACCCTACGTTCCTTCAGTCCTTCTTGAGTGAGAGTCCTTCGTTAGCTCTATTGATAGTCAGTTGGCGTGCCCATAGGATTTGTGCCATACGTTCATTGCCTCCATCCTCATAAATTTCTCTCCTACGAACGAATCCTCTTATTCATCGTTAATAAATCATAATCATTCAAGTGACTTTCGATTTTCTGAATAATACGCCTACAACCATGTAAAAGTTCGAAGATGGTGAAATCAGGGACTCGGATCCTACATACATATTTTATGGTATCTTTTTAGAGTCATAAATTCGATAAAAATCTTAAGAAAAAACTCAATTATTGCTTGTTTGCAAAGAAAAAAAGAAGTCAATCAGTACATTGTTGTCAACACACTATCACATTTTGAAAGACACAAACTTTGAACCACAGATTCGATGGACCTACGAGCATCTGTGAAGTACAGTAACACTCCTGTGAATCACTCGGTCAACCTGTCCGTTGGTTTACAGGAAAACATACTGTTTCCCATAGAGGTGAGTCGGTCCCGGTCACTTCCAGGGGTTTAGTGACGGCGGCATTTCACAAAGAAGGATTTGTTGGCTGGTTTGACTTAGTACAATTGAAAGCAAATAATTTATACGTACATATTTTTTTGTATACAATTATTTCGTTTAGTTATGGGTCACGAGGATTTTGTACTCGCCAGTGATGTAGAAAGAAAATAATAAATCGTTTTGTGGAAAAATTTGTAGCGTTGTTATTTCATGCTACTACGCCCAATGTTATTTACAGCCTTTTCGTAGTTCGTCGAAGAATTTTTGAGCTATTTCGGTTTTCAGCTCACCTGGTAGGTGATTATCGTTCCTCACCTCTGATAAGACTGATTTGAACCCAAATGGGAACAGTAGTTATGTACACCAAAAACGATCTAGTCCAGGATTGATATTATGGTAGATATTGTCCTTGTTTTTCGGTATCAATTCCCCATGCCACATCTTCGCGGGCACTGCCGACAAATCGACTTTGAGGAAGTGAGAGGCGGTTGTTCGACCGTGACGAATCCCTTTTGTGTCTCGCAATGAAAACTGCATGATGATCTAATGGCCACCATTAGACTTGAAGGGAGAGAGACCCGGAATTGCGTCGCAGCTCTTACATCAGGTGACAATAACTTTTGACCTGAAGACAACGGGAAGCTTCCTCTGATGGTGATGGCTCCGTGAGCCTCTCTTATTGGAACCATTTACAAGGCTTGCTTAGTGCTTCAGCAATCTGTTTCCCATTTACCTCACGTCAAAACTTCTCTGATCAATTTTCAGACGTCATGATTCTTCATGCCCTCGCGGTTCGTTATTGTAGTTAGTTATTGTTGAGTGCAGATAATTATCTAAAGAACCAACTTATAATCTTCTGATAATAAGGAAGTGAAAAAAGTTTCAGTCATGCAGCGTGGCTATAAAAGCGAATTTCCAAGACAGATTTTTTTATGCAAATTTGAACTTTTCATCTCAATTCTATGTTATACCTACATCAACTTTGAGGGTCCCGAAACTATACGAAGTAATACCTAATACGAAGTTAATGAGGTTAAATATTCCTTGTTCAGTCGAGTAGGTGACCAGATGTTCTGATCTGAGTGAGCGGTAGTCGGTAAGTAGCTCAGTGCTGTTCTTGTCAATAGTTGAACTACATTCCTACCCTCTCCATATAATTTACGGGTTATTTTTGTATTATTACTGCATCGACAATCATTTATATAAAATAAAATTAGCGACAAGATGAAGGATTTTTCAACGTGAAGATGTAAATGAATGCAAAATGAAGGCGCGGAATTCCAGAGGCTTATTAAAACCCGATCACCTAGCCAGCCAACCCTCTGACGTCATAGGCTCGTGCTTCATAGGCTCTGACGTACTAGTTGGCCTCCGGCCAGCCGTCTGACGTCATAGGCTCTTACGGCATAGGCTTTGACGTACTAGTTGGCCTCCTGCCAGCCGTCTGACGTCATACGCTCGTGCGTCATAGGTGCGTCTGACGTAGTGGCCCGCCTGTCGCTTGTGTTCTGACGTGATCTCAGGGAAAGGGTGAATCAAGGAAACAAATTTTTCCAGTTTCAGTTTATGTGCCAAAGCAAAGACATGAAAATGTCAAAAGAATGTCAACTCCATCCTGTTGTCGGACAGGATACAGTTGAGAATTAAATGCTTGCATACGAGTCTGCAACACATTGGGACATTTTATGTCTTTGAAGAAGTGATTCAAGAACCTTCGAACAATGCTACATCACCTACCCCAGTAGCGTAGTTGTTATACTTAATTGTAGGGTTCATCATAAATTATGAAGCTTGCATTCGTATAGACAATAATATTGTCTATATATAATAATTGAAATAGTGGAGGTTGTAAGCTTACATCCTTACCCGCAATATAATAATTTATATTATATTATAAATTATTGAGAATGATCACCTGTGTTTAAACAATTATTTAAACAATCACGCTCATACCGCAGCTTGTCGGCCACGCACTCCGCAGTGGTTAACGTAATATGGTTAGGTAAATCGAGAGCTATAGCTATATATCCAACGAGTGGTGAACGATTTTTGTACGATGATAACTGGCGAAGATAAAGTTCCGTAGCAACGAATCGGTTGTAAGCGAAAATCATCAGAAATTTTCGTGACGATTTCGTGTAACGCTTTTGTGTAACGTTTTTGAGTTAGGTATGTGCCAGAGTAAAGACATAAAATGTCAAAAATACCTAAGAAACTCGGTATCACAGAACCATGTGTTCAGCTCTTCCCCAGCTTGAAAACTGATATGATGTTGTACCGTTTGAGTCTCGCTCTTGTTCATGATACTTTGCCATTTCTGCCTTCGAGCACTGTGATTAAACTGCTGGCCCTACAAGGTTCTCTGAATCAAAATCTGTTCAAATGTCCACAGGAAACTAGGATATATACCGGATATAACTAGGATATATTGACATAATATGTCAATATATATTATACCGTTCCACTTAGAATGCCCAATACATGGCGTTTTTATAAAATTCCAACCCCTTATTTTCGTTAACTCAGAGAACGAAGGGTTATGAAAGGTTTAATTTCTTCCATTTTTCGGTTTCCAAAGGTTCATTATAAGTGTTTTAAATGTGTATGTTAGCGCCTCATCCGATCTTCCAAATGAGCAGGAACCATCAGGATCAGTGGGTGTATCAGTATCTCGCCTCCTCTCTACACCTCGGTAACCTAATCAGTTCACTTGTAAAATCCTCCGCAACACATGCTCCCGGCGTTTAATTAACTAGCATCGGTTTATACACCGGCTTCAACCAAACTTGGGATTACGGAAGGCCGCAGCATCTGCCTCAACAATCCTTCATTTCCACCCCTTTTGTCGGTGTCCTTATTTTTTCTTCATTTAATGTTTGTCCAAAAGCACTCCTTTTGGTGGCCCTTCAACCCTTGGTAGGCTAATATTGTGAACCAGCTAGCCTACTCTTCGGCCTATTTACATTTCACGTATATCCTAATCCCCCTTATTGATTGTACAAACTTCCTCGTCCAATTCAATTGGCATGACTTCAAATGTACCTTCGCCGAAGTTATAGTTGTACCAAGGGATGTTGGACCAACGATATTCTTTGCAGTGTCATTGCCTTCTATCCGGCGACGTCTAGTGTACACTTGATGCTGAAGCTGACATGACAAGGCCGCGGATTCGACACTGAGAGGCCATCGGCCCGGTCGTCGTTCTCAGATACCGCGAGAGGGTTCAATAACTACTCTGTATCGTCCAGACGATAACTCATTGTTCTTCCCACATTCTCACACAGTATTGTTTCTGGTATTAGTTGAGTTCTGGTGTAGTCGTAAACAAATTTCTTTCCCCTTGTTGTTTTTAAATTGATATATTTTATATTTAAAGGTTTGGGGCGGATTTTCAGGTCACTAGAAAAGCTGTTTTATGCACCTGACTTTTGTCGCCCAAACTTCAAAATATGCCCATAAAACATCAATATGCGTTTAGGAATTCACCTTTGCTACCACACTTACAAGTGAAATGGCGAAATAATCAGTATGTTTGGGAATTGCATTTTGGATCAATTTTGATTTAGAGTCGGCATATATTTATGAAAACTATCCGCAGAGTTGTACGATATGCTGGTTCACAATAAGGGTTCGAAGGTAGAACCGTAAAACAGGTTAAGATGAGCGTGAATCAATCGGTACTTCAGGCCAGTTCATACCTCACTACTCAATTTTGTTTTGGTGGTTATGCGAATTACAAAATTATTGACCGAAAGGTGACCTAGACTGAAAATGATGAACCATGTGAATGCACTTGCAGCATTATTGTTCCACAATGAAATTCAGAATCTAAATCAACAGAGGTGTCTTTTGGTAATATATTATGTATATAATATATATTGTGTATTATAATATTATGTTTCTAAACGAGAGCGATTGCCTTCCACCAAACTTGAATGGTTCTCCTAATGTAGAACAAATGAATCCAACGATGATCGAATCTCGGTTTCAAATTAATTGGTTTTCTTCTGATAATTAACCCTTGCACGTGAGAATCTTGAAGTGAATGGCCGAGTTTCGTCAGCCTGAAACGACGTAGTGATATGTGAATGACCTCAAAGCGCTAATTGATAGCTGTAGATTGAGTGAAATTCGCGTGGAGTTGACTTACAGCGTACACAGGTTGCCAGATTATTAACCAAAGGACCGAAGCTGATATCTAATACACAGCAACAGGCCAACTGTCATCAGCTCTCTTCTGGCCACTGGCCTAACGCTCCGTCCTGTTGCACCGCCAGACACTTCCAAGATCCGCATACTTCAGATTATTTATTACTTTCCCGTTTAGAATCGTCTCCTCGGCTGTTCCAAGTATTCTCAAATTACTTGCGGCATAGTTGGTTACTGCAGCATCGTACAGAGGTCATTCGAGGGCTCAAGGTCTACTCACCTTGTCTTCTATTTAATTTTGTCAAGGACTGCGTTACCCGATATGCTGCCCACATGATACGAGTATATATCATATGAGTTCCCTTCCACCGCCCTGAGTTGATTGAAACAGGCTTCGTTGATCTTCTTTGTCTCCTACCGTCAACGTATTATTTGCCTAATCGTTCCTACATCAAAAAACGAAATGAATAAACGGATAGGTATCTAAAATTACAAAGACAAAAACTCAGGGCTCGACCGCATGGAACTATCTTTTTCCATGCATCTTCTTCACCTCCACTTCTTCTTCTTCTTCTTACTTTGTTTTCTTCCTTGTAGTTATGAATAATTTCGACTTCCGGCGGTCACATATATTTACAGGAAAGGTTTTGCAAGAGCGAGGGAACACAGTACGAATTTATACAAGTTAACTGCTCCAATATAAGTTGATACAGGCGTGAAGCGGGTCTGCTTGCTCTCGCCGTCGCTTTACGCGGTAACGCTTTGACAAGATTATACGGAAAGCCTCGGGTAAAAGAAACGTACACTCGTACTTTGGGACGGTGTTGGTCCGCATTGGGACACTAATGAATTAAATCACAGTTCCTAAGTTACTACTACTCAGTCGAGTAATCAAGTTCTTAGAAGTTTAGGTGGTGTGTGGTTGAAAAGTTCCTTGCACCCGTATCCAATCAGGGATGTGATGACGTCAAACACGTTTCTGGGAGCACTTAACAGGTGAGATCTCGCAATCTTTTTCTTGTGACGCATGAAGAACACAATTGAATAGGGTGAAATGAATAGTTGACACTTGAGGGTTCGTCACACTCGAACTGACCCCGTACTAATAGACGACATTCACTGCCGGTTTCAAGTGAGACCCGCACTTGAACGAGCCAAATCCCAGGTATCTTCCATGTCAGTTTACCAGTTTGCTCCGTTTATACCGCCTTGTCATCGTTAACAAACCGTTCTGCCGTCAAACTAATCTCGTCAATTTCGGATTCAAATTCAAGTCAGAATTCAAATTCAGTGTTATCTCGTAAATCGTTGTTTCTACTTGCTGCGATGAAGTTTGACGAGTATGATGAGTGCTGGTTTGATTGTCAAGATTCAATTTTCATGGTTAGGTTGAGCCGAATGGATTCTACGAATGAATGAAATGAGGAAATTAGTCTTAAAGCCTGTTTCTAGTTTAAATTATTTTTATTAGAGACCAGGAAAATCCTCTGGAGGTGTTCAGCAGCACCGATTTTAAAAGAAGATTCAAAAAAGAAACTGTTGTCGAGCTACGGTCAACTCGGCATCTGGAATAAGTCACGTGATAATCCCGTTGAGTGTACCAAAGGTTTGTCCAATAGTAACAGGTTGAGTAAAAATCGTTGTTTATATATCGATTCTGCAAGGTCACCCCCTCTTCCTTTCGCCCTACGTCACTGTGGCCTCAATGTAAAAACCTTCTACTTGTTTTAAATTCGATCTGAATTCAAATTCCAATATCTATAAACATTAACCATACAAAAAAACTAAAGGTAACGTGAAATCGAGTTTTTTATGTACAATTCAAATATCATAATTTTAAATTTGTAAGAATTACAACATGACGACAAAAGCTCCATGAATGTTATGAGCTTGGTCTTGTTCCATGAAACTCAACCTTCAATTTCTAATATTTAGATAAGTAATGACCGTACAAAAAACTGGAACGAGCAGTCCTTTGCGGTTTCCTGCAATTATCAACAGTGATAGGAGTTTCAAATGAAAAGTGAGTGGGTTATGTGCAAACAGTTTCGGCCACCTTGACAGGAGCGGAGCGTCACTCATCAAAGAAGCAGTCTTCTTATAATATTGGAGCCATTGTCACGGATAACTATGAATTAATTTAAAGGATTCTTGTTATTCTTACATAAGGATTTATTCTTATTCAGGGTCTAACTCACGGGTTGTCTTCAATACTGGGTTAGGTTCAGGGATAAAAGGACCTTCGTTCGTGATAAGAGCTCGAAGGTTTGTGGACCAAGATTGGGTCGCCCTTGACCAATCCAACGTCATCTTCTGATTTTACCATTTCCGTTCTGCTCAGCGTGAAACCTTGCGGTGTTGAACGAGGGCGCCGAGTTGTTGTCGCAACCTCTGGAAGCGATCCTGGTCATGATGGGGGACAATATAGCACGGGCCCTGCCCCAGGATGACCCGTGAAGGAGTTCGCGGATGTGAGGAATACGATAAGTAGGACAGACGGTCAGTTGGAATGAGAACCTCTGTCCGGTCATCTGGGGAGTCAGCTGGACCTCACCCTCATATTTTTTCTGACGAGTATTTCCCGTCCTTTCAATGCCTTTCGGATCGTCGACCGTACGTTGAAATGATTGTTGAATAAAAATCCACTATCTCCCCGTATGTCCTTGCTCCGATTTCGGCGATCGAAGGTGGTCCACCATTTAATCTACGTAAAATGCTGAAACTGCAACAAAAAAATCCGTGTGCTCACCTCGTTGGCAATCAACTGGTGATAGTAACTTTTAGTAGAAATTCAGTGTTCATAATATGTTTAATCTATCCAATCTTATGACGGCTATTGTGTTTGTTCGGTAAATCGGTTTATCTTTCCTGCAGTAGGGAGAGGTTACTCTGGCTGAAAACCTTGCAGTCAAATACGATCCTGAAGGTTACAATAAGCGTTGGAACGCAGGAGATCGTTTTACTCACTTCAGTAGTCATCTGATAGGAATATCCTAGTTGTGCACAAAATTTTCTGAGTTTTTTCAGTATTTGGCCAAAAAAACGGGTATGAGCTGCCTGACCAAAAAAAAAAAAAGAAAAAAAAAGAAAAGTGAAGAGCGTCGAGAATCCTGCGTCGAATAAGCCCCTAAACTTCAAGTTCGACCATGTTGTATGGTCGAAACCCGTAGACAAACAACGTCTGTTTTCATCTTTCTGAAAAGTTTTGGTCATCTGAAACGTCTAAATGGCTACAGTACTGAAAAGCACCATTAAATCGAATTTTGGTAAAATTTACTCTTAGGAACCAAGTTGGAATAAACTGCCTTTTTTTACCATTCGACTCGGAATTTAATTCCTCTTCAATTTTTGAGTCTAATTTTGGTTTATCATTGTTAATATGAATTTTTGAAAACCTTCCTGAGCGTTTGGCAACCAGTGGTTCGAGTTTGAGTTCTCGAAGGGATAATCGAGAAATTGCCAGAATGAGCATCAATCAAATGGTGAATTTTCGTACTGATGAATCTTTTATTCGAACCACACATGGTTTTTGTGCCGTTGGGTTTTCTGATGTAAGATACGTTTTGTGTTTATGGATAGAAGGTAATTTAGAATATTTGTTGGTTTATGCGTATTGTTATAAATTATTAACCTGCAGCCCCCTGGAGGTCTAATTTGACTGGACTTGAGTATTACAATATTTGGTATGTACGTCCATTAACTCACTAATAACCCTCTTATACAAGTTGACTGAGTCATCAATAATTCCGTGTTGGTGGAGTTGCTACCGAGCACTTTGGCCGCTCACCCAAAAATCAATTCCACTCCCTCTATCTCTTCCTCCTCCCTTACCAGATTGTCTTTGATGTACGATCTTATTAACAATGTGAGATAACAACGGGCTGTTTCAGTTTGTTCTCCAAGTTTCGTTCCTGAGTGTGAGTATAGCCACCTTTCTCCTTCTTATATTTTCACCTTGAGGGGGCCCCAAAAGCCTTCAATGTAGCACAAAATCCTTTCCTTCCTTTTGGTCATTTTCGTCTATCATCCACTAGTGTTAGTGTAAATCAACTTTTCATTAGTGAGATTTCTTGACGTTGTCAGAGGAGCTAAGTGATATATTATGAACATATTACGTTGGATGTCCCTCAGGAGACACACAAGGCGCCATATATGTCTTCACGGCTGTTGACTTGTCCTCTTCCTCTATATCCACATTGCTGTGTGATTCAAACGCCATCGGAAGAGACAAGGTTGGAGGAGACGGCAAAATTAGCACCTTCGCGACCTTCCGTCGTATTCGGAAAGACGAGGGTCTCCGAAAAAATATAGTCGTCTGCAATGCGGATTCGTTCTTTTGTTGTCCCGAGTCCTTATTTTCATCGCAATATCTTTTACTATTACTTGGGTTTCAGGTCATAATTTAGACTCAAATAGCTTTTCACACAGTTTGCTAGGGTTCTCAACCTCTGATTGTCAACATACTGGATATTAGGTTGGGAATGGTGGGAGAGGAGGATGTCGGTATTGAACTACCTATTCGTGGATATTCCATTTGCAAACATTCCAAACTTACAACTTTATTTTTCTTCAATTCTTACTGTTGATTTCAGGTGTTGAATGTATTCTCGGTAACTACCTGGCGATTGATAGCAATTGGATAGATGTACGCAATTTTCTATTTATATTGTAAACGTTCTTGTATTTAAGGTTTCTCGTACTACTGCGTCTATCCAGTTCATTTCAAATCCAGGTCAAATATAAAGTATTAGTCTACCTCGAAATTTAGGAATGTCGATATGTAGTTAAGTTCCACATTAGAAAGTTCTGCACTTTGAATCAAAATATTCATCAGAATTGTTTGAAAATCACGGTTGAGTGTAGTATTGTGCATTGGGACTTCGAAAATCCACGTCTGCCTCCAAGGCCGTTTCCACTCTGCCTACAATTTCCAGCCGGTTTCCCACCCTTTACCAAACACCTAAGCGAGGTATAGATTCCCACTGTTATCGATGTAAAGTGTCGTAACATAGCCCACATAATTTATTCCAAAATACATTTTGGTAGCCCTTCACATTTTCATTTTGGGGCTTAATTTAGTTCAAAGCTCAAATACTTTAATTATTATTCGTGATCAAATAGCCCCCTCCCACGAGTATTCTAATTTATGCCCTTTAAATTTACTTCCTCAACACTAACTATGGGCAATTACTATGCCGTAACTCGAGTTACGAATCCGGCCTACCCGTCTTCACATGACGTAGCTAATAGCGCTCCATGAAATCAGCGAAACCTGTGATGGAATTGAGCAGCCTTGCTCCATTGTTCGCTGTAGATTGCCTCACAAACCGCAACTGAATCGCGACAAATGATATGAATCGGCCTTAATAGTTACATACGCCCAAATGATGTTCAGGACCCAACCGTTTTCGTTTGCCCGTTAGTACGATTCATTTTGTCGTTACTGAAGACTCGACACTGGTTTAATCAAAAAGCTCAATATTTAGCTTATTGTATTTTCGGTGAAATTGATCATTTAAGTACCCGTGTAATTCTAAATTCCGAACAATTTACTTATTGTACCAAAATTATTGTCTAACCAGTCCCTCAAATGTATCAATAACATTTTTCAGGCCATATAAAGTTTGTTCCCCAAACCAAAGCTGTTCAGAAAACTCCAAGACCCACAAAGCACCCCCAAATGATCGCAATTCTTTGATCAAATTCTGAATGAAAGAAATATAAACCGAAGAACTTTCCCTGAATAAAATAACCTGAAACTTTGTGAATATACGTGGGAGTTGGTCCCCAAGTTGTCTCACACGAAAGTCATCAAAATCTCAGCTGATGTGCTCATGTGTTTTCCACTATACCTCATATCTGATATCCCAGCTGGAAATTGGGGGATCGGCGGGGGAATTGGTCCCCTTATTGTCTCACGGAAATCCGTTGGTTTGCTCTGAAGTTGCTCAAATGAACCACTTGCAGTTTCTGTAAATGTGTGGTTATTATGTCGTCTACAAAGTTGAAGGCCGAGGCATTTACTCCATGGATTACGCTAAATCAGAAGTAATCAGAAGTAATCTAATCTTGAAGTGTCAGGGAGACTAATTTAACTTGATGTTTATGTTTTCTTCTTGTTTGTCCATCACATTATCTGGGTACCTACGTTATTACACAAGCCGTACTTCAGGAATCGATGTCTTTCAGAGTTCACCTAATACAATACGCGTATGATATCCGATGATGAAACCTAATTCACCACGTCGCCCTGTTAAGCCCACGTTTCGCTTCGCATGATTGAATGAGGCGCAAATGTTTGGAGTCGAAACCTTGTAATTGCAGTGATTGCAAAATGGCGTTGCGGGCGTTGACACAAGTGGGGCCAGATTTCGATCAAATATTGACGATACCGACTCAACAAACGGTGGCGTCAGATCGTTTTCGTCCTTCTCAACAGCGCTTATTATCCCCAAGTCCTTCAACATTATGGTTAGTAGACATTTCTCAACCTAATACCTAATGCAAGGACAGCTTTTGGTTAAATTTCGAGTCACGGGACCAGTTCTGTAATCTTCACTTTCAAGCGGAGGCTCACCCGTCGCACGACTTTTTTATACAGTAAAACACTAAAATACCTATGTAGAAGTAAAATAATCAATAAATTCTCTGAATGCACTGGAGAAGGATTGGGCTTATGCTTGTGGGTCTATTTGTTGGTTTATTATTTGCAATAATGAATGAACAGTTTATTAAATAGAAATTTTCCATTCGTATTAATTATGAGATAGGTACCCTCGACAAGACTAACGTTATATGCGAAAACGTTTAATTGTTGAAAGGTTTATTCAATTCGAAGTGGGATGAATGACGACTGACGAATGTTCGATTCAAAAACGTCGGAAAAGGTTGAGTTTTGATAAAACTCACCGGAAAAACCAAAATTCGAGTCAGAATCGTCGAAAAAACGCGCAGAGTACTTCTAAGTTGACATACGTAATTGTTGGAAAAATAAGGAATTTTTTTCGTGTACCTATCTGTAGTTGCACTATTAGTGCACTAAAGCGAAGATGACCAAAAAAGTAGAGGTCGCAATCACGGTATCGGTGGTGGCTTATAAGTTTTAGTGGCGGGAAAAATAATTCCTTACGGCTCATTGTACCACTCTACCACTCTGTTTATTCATAGAGGACATTTATTGAATTCTATTGGTGACTTAATCAAGGAATGCCGTGTGTTTGAGGAAAAACGGACTTTAACAAAAAGTACTGTGTCAATCGAACGTCCTAGCCAAATCTTACTCTGTTGTCAATAGCAATATCGATTTATCCTCACGAACTATTCATTTCATTTCATTTCAACTATCCAAACCAGTTATCACCGTGACATCGAACTTCATTAATTGCTCTGGTTTTGCCGTTTCAGTGGGAACAGAATGCTCGCCGCGGCTACCGAATCGGTTTCTCCGAGAGATGTGTCATTTTCGGTGTTGCCACCTATCGAATGAACTCGAGAACGGTCCCCGTAAGATTGAAAAACTATCTTGGGCGTTGCATCGTAATTGGTTTTATATAGAGCAAAACAAATGAGTTGTTCTCTTCGCGGCGTCTACAACCGCCCGACATGAAATTAAATTCACTCATTACACAGAGAGGTCGGTGCTCTTCCCGTGACTCCTCGAAGCAGAATGTGCATTTGCCCTGTTGCACTCGACTAAAGTTATGGAGGAGTTTACAATTATCTGGAACGCAATAATTGCGTTAACGTTAATAATTATTATCTGCAGTAACGAGGTTGATTATTGTGTGTCAGTTCAAGTAGGTGACCTGATGGTCCTTTCCGAATGAAGGGAAGTCGGTAACTAGCTCAGTCATGGTCTCTTCAATCTACCTTTAGGAAAAAAATTACCGTGAACCGTTTTGTGTATACCTATTAAAAATTCAAGAAGTGGGTCTCCTGTCATTCTGCACCATCACATGTGTATCTCTTATGTATTATGTATTGCTTTCTATAGTATGTAAGCATTATTATGTATACAGACATGCACACTAAAACTGCTCTTTTTTTTCTCTCACTCCCGATAATCCGGCGGCTGCGTGGTCCCACATGTGTCGGATTATCAAGATTGTATTATACATAAGTTCATTTATATTTGTGACGTTTATTGGATTTTGACACAAAAAATCACTAACAAGGGCAATATGAGGAGTAGGCCAAAAATCGGAGCTGCTCTGGGAAAAACAGAGGTCGGTTGCATCTGATGTGGACCAACGAATGCAAGCGACCTTAGCGCCGGTATTGAGAAACGAGGAGTAACGAAAATCCACGATTGAGAAGAACGTAGTTTATTCATTTTTTTAAATTGAAGAAGTAGGTTTAATTAGGTTTTTAATTAAATCAGTGTTATACTCCATTTACTATTACGAATTTACCTGGTTAACATGTCGGGCTGAACTACAAGAAGGAGAGATTCCTTCTAGCTCCCGAGGTGAGTTCGGCGAATTCGACATATTATTCTATTTAGAATTGGCCTGAAGTGCCTCGTTGATGATGTTTTTCCAGTTCTACCTTCGAGCCCTCATTGTGAACGAACGGTCGGTCGCCCGCTCCGAGTGGCGTTAAATTCCAATGGGTTTTTATTGGAAATAATAAACCAAGAGATGGAATTTGTTCACGTAGAAGTACCTACTGAAAGTCGCGACCGACAAAAATATGCACTCTGACCTTACAACTGTTCCCTACAATTTCAACCTTGAGAAGGAAGATCGAAATCGTTCTACGTTCGTGCGAAGATCCGTACTTTTGAAACCTGCTGGCTGATATGATGTCTCCAGCAACATCACAGACCTACTGAGTCTTCTAGTTCAATATTTCAGCAACATGCGAAAAACGGAGTCAATGAGAGGCAATTTCCACTGATGTCGCTCTTTATCGTTAGAGTCATTCTCGCTGACTACTATTCCCAGTAATGCCTTCCAGTTTCATTCATTCGTGAACAATAGTCGATAATGAGAGCGGAGATAAACATCGTGATCTTATAAGCCCCTCGAGGGAAAGTCATGTTTTGGGCTCGCGCCGCCGCTAACGAAATTCCCTTTCACTTCGGAAGTCTACCAGTTTTGCCACTGAGAAAGCAGACGCCCCGCTGGTGACCGCTCATTAGGGGCACTTCTTCACAACGGAATCCTGTGAGAGAGACATCATCGTGGTGAGTTGCGGGATAATGAAATTCGTTAGTCGAGCGTGACAGCTCGTAATAGTGAAGCGTTTCAACTTATCATTTACGTAATCCTTATCTTGACTTAATTTCATGCAAACCTGAATGCAAGAGCATACGTGGTCTTTAACTATTCATCATCTCAGATCCGGTCACCATCTACACCAGGGCTAACTAGTGGGAACTCATTCCAGCATTTAAATAAGGTTTTGTCGAGTGACCAAATACTCCAAGTATCCTTATTGTGTAGCGGAGGGGGATGTCTCTATGAAAATACACATGATGTAGTTGACATACTCAACTTGACATACTAACAAATCCCACATCACAAAAATCAAATTGTGCAGAACGGAATCAACACAACATTCAAAAGTAATAGTTTGAACATCGAGTACTACTTCAAATAGGTACTACCTGGAACGATTTGGATAAGATGATAATTTTTTGTTTATTGGTATTTTTTGCTTATCAATAATTAACCGTTCTAATCGACCAAGAAAAATCAAAATGTTAACCCTTGCCCTTGGAAGTTTGTGGGTTTATGTTTCAACATACGTAGAATCCAAAGCCAAATTTAAAAAATATATAAATGTGGCAGTTTCGTCGAGGATGAACCTTGAAACATTTTATAACCATATTTCGGTAATTTCAAATGAAACTGTATAGTTTTTACAGAAGGTAGATAGGCGTAGTGGACAAAATTTGCACTGCTTTTCGTACAAATATGAATGGATTTCGGTTCAGAGAATTTTAAAGAACCTGGAGCGTTGTACGACCAGCCTGGAATCCTGGGCTATTCGTGATCAGCTGGTTCTGGTTTTGTGGAATCGAGTTTCGTTTTCTGAGATACTCCTCTCGTCTTTAGAAAGTAGATAATTTTGAATACTTCTTGTCATAAATGTCTACCGACGTCGTAGGTTCAAGCTGAAACCCCTTAAATGATGTAACTTTATACGAAAAGAACCACCCTTTACAAAATAACTAATGAAACAACAAATTAATCGAGAGTCTGAATTCACTAATGAACGGCAGCCGTGTACGTTTGAGATCCGTGGAACTTGAGAGAGATGCGCCTCGTTCAACTGTGTGCTAATTGCGGCAAATCCCTCGGATCAACGACTTTGTTGCAAGACGTTACTGTTTGGTTAAGATGGTTAGAAATCTCTCATCACGAGGATTATCCGGTATTCTCTACCGAGAGGGCGGTTCTGAGGAAAGGGAACACTCAACTGTGTAAACTTCCTTCAGCTTCTTGTGTAAACTATTTTAGCGGTAGCGTCCCGTCCCCTTTACTGCCCTCCCTATCACCAACACCTTCTGGTGTCAACCATTACGCATCCAGAGAGGACGTTCTAATTTCGGTGTTTTATATCATTGTTTGCTTGCTCGATTCGAAATGAAGTTATACTCCGTAGCAACGTGAAGGAGGATTTCCGATTGGTAGGAAATCCGAAAAGAGGAATTTGGAGACCAAACTAGACAATGATAAAACGGATTTTGGAACAATAAAATCGACATTGAGTCGTATAATGACTGGACATTAGTCGTATAATACGAACATTGAGGTTCCCTATCACCGATCATCTCACGCACCGCGACTTGTCGTCGCATTTTACTCCTCACGATCGAAGCAGGGGTTTTCAAAAACGTTGTTAAAATTATTTTTAAAATAAATTTGAAAAACATTTGAATTTAAATTCAAAACTCGAATGTATCATTAATTTTACTTCTCAGAGATTTCGCATTGCCGTTTTCAAATTTAACATCGACCGAGACTTGCGCAAGTAGTTTTGAATGTAAATGTGTCTCATTTTGAAGCGTAAATTGGTGACAGCTTTTGGAACTATTTTAGGTCGGATTGACGGTAAAGAGGAAAACTTTGGGTCCCCGATTCAAGATACGAAAAAGTCCTTCGGCGGAAGTGGCATCACAATGCAAAAAATATGGGTGCATGTCTGTAAGTCCTTATGGACGAACACACGGCGCGAACAGTTCGTAGTTACTACGGTGTGAGGCTGATACTGGCCGAAGCTGGCTCATCTTGATTCGTCAAACGCTGGAGCACTCTCAGATATTACGCGGGAAGTCCCAGTAGCAATACCTGTCCTGTCAGGTTAGGTTGCAATCAGTGCAGTTACAAAGGGCGATAGAAAAAACGGCGCCGTGTAGAACATTGCAGTTTGTTTTATTAAATCCCATACATCACCCACCACATCCATACATCATTCCATTTTGATTACTTAGTTCGTAAAAATTATATCAGGAAGGCGGCCGCCCTCACTGATAAACGCGACTTCTGAAGTTTGCAGCCGCTCTTTTGAACATCCCGATGGGAATCGCGGCGATTTCTTCTCTGATTCGGGTTTTGAGCTCTTTCAAGTGTGAGGCCGATGTTTGATAACCTTTCCCTTCTGGCAGCCCCATGGGAAAAAGTACACACTCAAATCCGGCCACCCCTGAGAAAAACGAGGCGCGCGGGGAACATTTGTCACTGTTTCACCATTGACATTTGCGCTTCGTGGACCTTTTTGCGCCCAAAAAAATGTTTCCAACATGGAAAAATAAAGTTGAGAGTTGACGGTAACAGTTCGCCCGTCCTCGTCGAAAAAAAAAAAACGCTCCAGTCACCCCAAATTTTGAAATGGCACACACACCAGTGGAGAGGTTTCTCGTGAACTTCTCTTGGTTTCCTATCTTGGTCTTCGTCCGAGCCCCACCACGACTGATGCAGCTCCCCTTTGAAACTGCACTGTTTTTTTTTTTTTGCTCACCCTGTAGGTACATCGATATATATGTGGCATTTTGTATTGCGCCATCGGGTTCCATTGAAAGTCGCTTCTCGTCGCTGTCTCAAAATTTAGTATATCGAACAATTTATTCGTTATTTCATCTGTAGAGTAGAGCTATACGATAACTACATTGATTAGACAAAGATTTTGATCCACCCGAAAATCCTGGTCGGCCCCAAAACAAGTTCAGGTATTGAAGAGACGCGGCTACGTAATTGCCAGATTGTATGGAGGTTTGATCTAATCATCCATCCGCTTAGGTGTTCTGATATATTACCCTGTTGAGACAGCCTCGAGTTGTTTACTACAATTTAGATAGTCGGTCATTTTCTCGGACGAACCTGGAAGTAAGACTGTTTCTGCAACAGGATTGGCAAGGACACCGGCGCAATCAAACGAACGTCTCGAGTACAGAAAGAACTATAGCGGTCTCGAGGCCATCGTACTCTTCCTCGTAGACGGAGCCTTCCGAGGTTTCCAGAGTTATCAAACATTTTTATTTCGTGGCAAATGGCGAATCACCGCTAGATAATCTGGATTTCACACTCTAGAATCCTGGTAACCGTTGAATATATCGTACTTACGCCACTAAGTCCTCGCGGTACGTATCAGCTTAGTATCTGCTTCACACGATCTGCTATTCAACTTCCCTGAACCTTGGACGTCACTTATTACTACACTGAGAGATCCCTCAGGGCTTTGAGTATGTGTTCTCTGCTTTCTAAGTCTTATTTTTCATTTAAATAGTTAATTTTATAGTTCAATCTCCACTAGCAAATATAAAATGTTTACCGGCACGAGGTTTTATTTGTTGCTTGAGTCTCGTACCCTTCGGTTATGATCTTACGAGTGTATTATGTTTTGTAATTCCTCCTTCCGTATAGATGTAGTAATGTAGAATTCGCTGAAGTGAATATGGTGTATTATGGTGTGTTGTGAAAGTGAGTGAGATTGTGATGATGAAGGAAGACTCAAGTAAGATGGAAATCCGTTAGTGCAACGGATTCATAACATTCTCCTTCGTGAACAATGTTTTTTCGAATCGTTTCCCACTTTCATTTACGTATCAATAATTCACTTTTGCTCTAGTCCATCGTCAGAGAAAAGACAAAAGAACAAACTAATACTGCTTGAAATCAAAATGTCGAATTCAAATATGGCTGAACAACCGCGGAAAAGGGAGGGGGAAAATTCCTTTTTATTTTATTACCTCCTGAGTAAACTGCTATTAATGACCTTTATCCATACAGTAGAGTATCGGAATTCCGAGTCCCGATTTTTTTCAATTTGATGAACCTTCACAGAATGAAGAAGAATTAGTAACCGGAGATGCCGCTAACGATTTTAAAATGAAGATTTTTCGCCAATGGACATCAAATCAAGAAGCTGAAATTGGAAAGGTTATTTCTTAGTTATTGCGTTGCGGCTAGAATTTCCTGCACTATCCCTGCCAGTGAATCACAAGCTGAATGAAGATTTAGTAACTTGAAGCAGATGAAAAATGTTCACAGATCTACTATGGCTCAATATCGATTAAGCAGCCTTTCTTTGCTATGCTTAACAAGTGAACTCGTAAAAACTGTTAATTTCGATTATTTGATTCAAGACATTGCTGCTTAAAAGCATGTAATATGAACATTTAGAATACACAATACCAACCTATTATTGCTCATTTGCTGCAAGAGTGTCATATCTCCAAATTAGATGCTTTGGGGTAATCGAAAAAAAACCATTTCAACGAATTTCACGAAGCCAGATTTTAAAGCTCGGAAATTAGAGATTCAAAACCTTGTTTCGTGAAATTCGTAGCGGAATATTTGAAATTTTCAAAGTTGAAATGGTTTTTTTTCCGATTACCCCCAAGCATGAAATTCGGAGATATGACACTATTGCAGCAAAGGAGCGTTATGTATTGTTGTATTGTTGTGTGTAAGTATTAATTGTAATTAATGCGCAATAATGTGAGTCTTCAATTTTTTAACAGCCTGATTTATCACAGCTGATTAATACAATGCAAAAGTTATTTATTGAAAATTGAACTGGCGCTAAAGTTGGCAGCTTGCGGCCGGAATTGTAAATCTCAGAAAATATATTCGGCAACATTTGCTGGATGTAAAATTAGATTACAGAGATTTCTCTGCCCTCCTGTACAATAAAAAGTTTCCTTTCCCGTATAGGTAGTTTGACCTCACCTTCTCTGGGTACCTTAAATAAATCTGCAAATTTTATGTATGTACCTACTGTAAAATTATTGAGTTCAGATTCGTACCACAATTTGGTATCAATCGAAATGGTGAAGGCTGAGTTTACTGTGTCAGATCCTATTCTCGGGCATTGAACAGTACCGTAAAAAATATTGAGGAACAGGGTTCTTGAAAGGCGAGAAGTGACCATGAGGTTTCACCGTTATTTTTCGCATTTGCCCTTGTAAACATTTAGCACTCATAATTTCCTGATTTTTACTATCTCCACGTAAAGATAAAGAGGGTTCCAAGATCAATGTCGCTTTGTGTGGTCAAGGCTGGTGTTCTGTTTTGTAATTACCAACGCAAATTGAGCTATTTACGTACGAGAGGTACGGATACGACAAAACCTCAACTCCCATTTCACGGGTAATCCACATTTTGGTTTATTGGTTTACATTGGTGGATTTAAGTTCCAAAATACGTATAATCAGAAACTTGAACTTGAAAAAGTGCAGTCCTAATAACAAGCTATGGTTTTCGGTCCCAAATTTTTAAAATTCGAAATCCTGAAAACTTTTCATATCAAAATCCGTTTTAGATCATCCTGAATTCACTACCAACAGACAGAAAAAAATCACATATATATTTATTTAGAGTAGTTTGCGGGTGAGGATGACCGAGGATGACTACTGTTTCCTAGTCAAAACAACCTCCACTATTTATATTTATTTATTTATGTGAACTTCCAGACGATCCTTTCCAGCCCCAAAACCCACTCTTTCTTCTACAGTACGCTGCTGCTACCTGCAAATTGGATATGGCGCCAAAACTGTAAGAACCCATCATATTACTGTTCCGAACATCATGTCCGGTGGTCCTTCGTTCGTTTATAGCCATTGAGGTTTCGTGGGAACCAGCAAATCGCCGTTACCTAGCGGGGTTTGGGATCAATTTCGATCGCCCTCACACACAACCCGACGTAGGTGGGCGCAAGTAAAAACCTGAATTATACGAATACAAATACATCGTGAATAATGAACATCTCGTCACCTACATGAACGGACACAATATTTAACCTCATTACTACCGCATTGAACACACAAGGGTATAGAAAATAATTAACCGTATTGGGAAAATTCGAAGCATTTTCATTAAGGTATGTACATTCATTTGGCAATGTAACGTCATTCTTACGTTCCGGGAAACTTTGAAAACAAACAGTGTAAGGAAGACACAGAACATCGTATGTAAGGAAGAGTGACAAGGGAGTGTACAGGAGTTGTTAATCCCACCTGAGAACCGTCGGCCATTTCCGCTTAGGCTGAACTCGATAACGGGAGATTTGTATGCGGCTTGTGAGCCCATCAGGTGATATATTCCTGTGTGCTACTAAGGAAACGCTCCTCTGGTTTACTTATCGGCTCTCGTCCTTCTTCTCTTCTGAGATTACACTCGAGAACTTGAAGTTCCAAAACTCACTAACAAAGTCGATCACAGTCTTCTGGATTTCAGTCCCTATGTGCTGGTTTGTGCGACTCAAGTACCTCAAACATAAAGATAAATTTTGAATCAGACAGATATTTTCGGAGTTATAGCGAACAGTGGGCCATAACACGTGGATTTCACAACAGTACGGGGGTTTTTTTTAACGAGCTAACATGGGAATTTTGAGGGGCTTGAGTAACACTTGAAGACTTGAGGTATTCCCTTTCAAAATGTACGGAATCTTGCACTGGCAATCTAAAATCCACAGTCATGCAGCATGGCTATAAGAGCGAATTTACGAAGAAATAATTGGTTTTATGTAAAATGTCTCCATTAAAGAACATGATGTCCATGAAGAACATCTTCTTTTTTCTCATACTTCTTTCTGCGCCGGGGGTTTCTCCGTTTCTTCCCCCTGGGCCATGGATTTCTTCCTTTGTACTTTTTTATGCTTCTACTTATTCGCATTATCTTCTTCTAATGAAATCCTACTTGGTTTCTTCCATGCGGCTGAGCCCTCTGGTCGTTCGTTCCTCCGCCTTGTTGGGCACAAAAATTAAGAAATTTCCAGTCAGGCAGGATAGCTATAAGATCAAATTTTCGTTGAAATAACTGGTTTCATGTAAAACGAGGTTTTTGGATCATCTCATTCAAATATAGGCAATCTTAAACTTACTGGAATTATAGGTACCTACTTTATAATATGAAGCTATTCGGTATGCATCAGGCGTGGTGCTCTCTTACTAAAGATCGGTAGGTACAATAGTCTTCTTAATAGTCAAGACGTTTATATTACTACATCTATGTGTTATTTCAGTAGTTGCTTGTGAGAAAGTAATTTTTTAACCATTATAGCATGTATACCATGGTAAAAGCGCCATGGTGCCAAGGGGAGATTTCGAAACGGGTACGGTCATTGTGAAGCGGTTAGGACATCTCTCTAATTGGAAGGAGAAGAGCTGGTTGAGAGTAGTGGAATAATAATGGTATGGCGGCTCTAGGCCCTTTGAGGGCTCGAAAAGGGCTGAAGTATTGGGAGATGGGAAGAGACCTTCTCATTAGAATCAGGGACGTCTGACAATGCGGGAGAGAGACTAGGCTAGGCGGACATGCTAGGCATATTAGCATTTTCATCTGAAAGTTTTGATGCAGTTTCCATTTCACCCTTCATGTTTTTTGAGTCGTTGAACCCGAATCTGAAGTTTGCTGGCAAACAAATGCCCAATACCTGTAAACCGCCCAATACCGCGTATTTTGTTTGCAACTTTTGCTAAAAGTTTGGCTCATTTTTTTTTTTGTTCGAAATATTTCGAAAACGATGCGTTTATTCTCAAACGTCATTGTGTACATAATTAAGAAGATAAGATCTCCTACACTTTTCACTCCAATAGTTTTCTTGTATGACCAACCGTTTTGTCGATAGCACGTCAAAAATGGGGAAAATTTTTGTGGAAACTATCCATCATCATAGATGATTTAAGGTCATGGCTTTTGCGAAGAACAAATCAAAACAATGAAAAAGTCAAAACTTTCCTATGAATCCTATTTTCAGAGCTAATGACTAGGCAACAATTGAGTAATGGGAGGTGGGTATTTGAATGATTTTGAATGATCTGTAGAAGAACCGCAGCTTGTGAAGTTCTTACTCGAAGACGTGGAATAGTCCAGTCAAATGGTAGTATTGACAAGGAAGTATTCCGAAGTTAGGTTCCTAAACGGTTCTTTATCTTTTTTGGAGCGAATCCGAATTTCGACTTTGCCGCGCCGTAAGGGCGGCGCATCGTTATTAAAATTTAACAAAATTTCGAAAATTAGACTGATTTTCGCGTTTCTTGTGTATAACATTCTTATGGAAATATATACTTAATTATTCACTTGATTTTCATGTTATCGAGAATGCTGGATCCGAATTTCAACCTGCTCGCACCATAGAAGAGAAGGAACATGGCGAACTTTGGAAAACATTACAAAATTTCACCAATTGTTACAAAATACCAAATTTTATCGAAAACATTGATGAAATTTCGTATTTTTTCACATTTTTGCTGTTAGTTCTCTTTTATGGGTCAAGCGGGTCAATTTTCGTCACCATTTGACTGGTCGAACTATCCGCTGTCGGCTCAGTGTTCCGATTTGTAATTGATCTGCGCGAAAATTGGAGCTGTCATAGAATCGGAGGCCTTCATTCTGAATTGGAGGAAACTGATTTAAAATTATGATGCCATACTTCTATTGTGAACGGAACATCAATTGAGGAAGGTTTAAACAAGGTCCATTGTCGCTCTCGGCGGACTATTTGTCAATTAACTTCTGAAGGACGGATCGGAGCGAAATGAATGGGAATTTTAATGTCACGCTAAGTTTCAATACTACAGCAGAGTCCCGCTTATACGAAGTTGATCGGATTATCGATCTATTCGGATTAACCGGAATTACAGAAACCATTTTTTCTATAATGAAGAGTACTCCGTGTGAATATAATATAATATCAATCAAATTTATATTTTGTCTTATAGGTATGTACCACATAATTTTTCATTCTTATGTTTATTTTATAATAAATAAATACAAACCAGATAATTAAAAACACCATGGCAATCCCATTCGTCCGCGCACTACCCAAAAACACGAGGAGATCGCGACTTGGGAGACAACCGATTTCTCTTCTCTGTCATTATGGCCCCAGTTTTTGGACACAGTCTTTCTCATGGGAGCGACGTTGCAGGGCTCACTAGATACATTCTTGGGATTTTGTAGAGTCCCGGATAAAGTGAGTGTATATCTTCCCGCGCTTCCAAAGGGTTACTTTTTAGTGGAGCACTTTGGTTTTCCAAATACAGAGTAAGCTCAGAGTTATCCGGAAGCTTGGATCGATAAGTCGACTTCTTCCTTGTCCACTTTCCAGAAATCAAAGTCAAGCGTTGGGCTTGGGCTCGAATCACTTGTGGGGCTGGATGATTCTGCTTCACCTCGAATGGCGAGATTGATTTTTGGATGTGCCTTAGCCAAAGCTCTAGGGGGGAAAGACGGTTGTGACTGCAAGTTTTGACGTTTGTTCAATCAACCCAAACCTTTTGTCTAAATCATATATCTATATATTTATGTATGTGTCAGAGCCAGAAGATAACTCTCGATAGAATTAAGATAAAAAGTTCACATTTGCACGAAAAATCTGTCTTCTCAATCGAGAGGCTAAGTTCGTAGATGGGCAGAATCGGGCCACTCTAAGGGGGGTTATGGGGAGTTTTAGTGGGTGAATAATAATTATTCATTTTTGGAATGTATGGATAATTATTATCCATACATTCCAAAAATGAAACAGGGTGACACCTTATTTTAAAGGTGTTTTTACACTGAAGACTATAGGGAAGTCAGAATACTGCTTTTACCTGTGGCATATCTACACACATTCATATACGATACCTTTGTCAAATCTGTACCATACAAATACCATGCATATACGATGCCTGTGGCAAACTACATCCATAATATTAGTATCCTGTGGCAAAATTCAAAGAAAATATGTAAGGAGTTGCTAACATATTTTTCACTGAGTGTGAAAAAGGTTGTACTGCCAGGGAAAAAGTTGTATTCAATGTGAAAGGTTTAATTCCTTGTGAAAATATCCACAGTCATGCAGCATGGCTATAACTGCAAATTTTAGAAGAAATTTCTGGTTTTGTGTAAAATGTCTGCATTTTACTGGTTATCTAACAAATTTTGTTTCCATTTCGTCTTCAACGTAAAAAAAAAAAACTTTAAGAGAAGTTTCAGACTGTTTCATTTTAGGAATTTATGGGTAACCCCCCCCCCCGGTCTGCCCTTCTACGAACTTAGATTTGCGACTGCCAAGTCAGATTGTTCGTGCAAATTTGAACTTTTTATCTCTATTCTATCGTTATCTAGAGTTATCGTCTGGAATGACACATAGGTACATAAATATGTATTGCACTGTGAGAATTACAGGGGCACATCTCGAAAAATTTGGAAAACCGAGTTTTTTCGTTATTGGCGATTTAAAATTGGATATAGCAGAAACGGGAGGTTGTTTACGAGTCATTTTACTGTGGTAAGAGAGAAAAGTAAATTGTATTGTGCAGGGTCTCTTTTGAGGGTCCTAGAGGCGATTCAATGATAACCAAGACTTTAACTGGCGTTTCCCAGAAAACAGTGTTTTTGATGTGCCCTGTAATTCGCACTGTGCGATACGGTGTCTAGTATATCTTTGGTGTCTTTTGGCGGTGAATTCAGGATGGTCTGGAACGGATTTCGGCATGAAAATTATTCGGAAATTCGAGTTTTAAAAATTTTGGACCGATAAGAAAACTTCCTTTTCTTTGAAAATTCGGTAAAAAGCTGGAGGTTTCACATTTTTTGGATGTTTGAAAGGCCCAACATGTAGAATGACGTGTCCTGGGGCCTCCAGACGTTCTCGGACGTGCGGCCGGTACCGAATGACTCCCCTGACCTCGTCGTTACCTAAACAAGTCGAGCATCCTCCAGGAGGCTGCGGCTCGGCGGGACCTCCGTTCGCCTCCCACTTGTTCGAGCGGTCTCAGCTGCTTCCCCACCCGCGTCCCCACCATCCGGTCACCGACGGACGATCCATTTCACTTCAGTGTCGCTCCGGCATCCTCGTGTGTTGGTCTGTCTTATCGCCCATTTTGTGCTCGTGTGTGCTGTGTGCGTGTATGTGAATCAAACCATCGGAGATACGTCTCTTCGTGTTTTTCCTCTTCGTTCATCACCCCATCAAATTCCAGGTTAGAACTATTCACACTCGACCCACATTCTCCTATCTTCATAAATAGAACACTCTGGACACATCTACACCTTCTACGGAACAATATTGAAGCCCCCTATCATTATTATAATGCCGCATTTCCTAATACCACGTCAACTATTCATTCGTACTTCTTAATTTCGAATCGCACCTTCGTCCAAAAAACCGTCGACATGCACTAGCCTCCTCGATCGCTCGTTCGAATACTTTTCCACCCACTTAAACTCCATATACGAACCATTTCGAGAACCCGCGTCACTGCTCGTCCAATTCACCTATCCATTAGCGAATTATGGGGGAAAACGACGAAGAAAATAATATTACAATAATACTGCGTCAAAATAACAACACTCTTAATTATAACGAACAAGCATCTTGAATGGGAAATGTTGAGGATTTTGTTGCTAGGGAAGTATTCGCTATGTCTGTTTTGGTGTGACTCAGTTCATATTAATTTAACCCCCTCAAACGGTAGTGGGTGATTCATCAGTCGAGTTCATCAGTACCGTGTGCTTGTTGAAACACGATCAACTCGGCCCGCGAAAATTGTTTTGGCCGTCATGTCCTTCACAAATCGACTAGTTATTCGCGCGAAAAGTTCAATAATACCATATTATGTTCCTTAGTGCGGATATTTTTCCATATGTCGCCGCAACGGTCCATCGGTTCCCGGTTGAAAGACGAGAACTGCAGCGTCTGAACGGAAGAGAAATCCACATGAAGAGAAATTAAATTTAGAATGTAAGACAATCTCAAAATCATGACGGCGTTGATTGATTTGGTCTCTGATGAGAATCACAAAAATATCATTCAAGTCCAACCTCATGGTAATACTGCAGTTTAGTCCGGGAGAAACTGTTTTGGTTTATCATCTTCAATAATGATCATTGGAATCGCACAAGAAAAAACAAATTGTTTGTCTAAAAGGGTAAACTAGGGTAAGGCATAGTGAGAGGTGTCGTGAAAAGCTGAGTGAGGGTTCAAGGAGGTTCTTACCAATTTTCCCGAATGATGATCATAATATGTGATCCTTCAATGCAAGTAGATGGTCAGATATCGAACTGGATAAGTCGTCGTTCAGGTTGAGCGGGTTGGTGTGAACTTCGTTTTGAGTGTGACGGTCAATTTCCATTCATTTGTTGATATTCACAATTTTGTCGTTCATTGTTGATATCATAAAGATGCAAGAGCGTTGTATTCCGGATAGTATTTCAAACATTTTGGGTTATGCAAAATGTGAACATTTGGGCAGACTAACACAAAACGTTATCAAGTACACTTCGTTTCATTCTTAAACCACCCTGAAGAGTCTTACACTGAATCTGACGTATCATCTCGTTGGTTTCTGTCAATTAGAGCAATTTATTGTAAATTCTCAATTTTGTCAAAAACTAGGTAGGTACGTTATTAGCATTACGAATAATATTCATGTCCAATTGTCGTACTGTGGGTGGTTTTTCAAATATTTCGGTTATTCACCCAAACCAGACGGCAAAATTTTAAAATATTACCGAGAAAAATAGCCACTTCATGACGTTTTGAGTGTAAAGACTATTGTGTAGAAAATCGTTTCACATTTAATGTTGATGAAATTAGTGTGTGGTCGTACAAATAGAGCATCTTGACAATGAAATCGTTCGATTACGCTGCCAATGTACGACTATTCATGTGAAGATAATATCGTATATTATAATATATTATGATATAATATATTATATTATATATGATACATATTATGATATATATTATAATATAAAAAAGCTTGACTACAATACTGGATTGGCCTGTTAAACAGACAAGGAGACGCCCGAATGTATTTCTAAACGCATGTAAAGTTTTCTTAAGTGAATCCAAACCAGACTGAAGACTCTTCAGGCGCGTTGTCGAGGTGCTCCAACTGTACCACCACACACCAGTAACATCAAATTTCAGAGATTCTCTACTAAGTAATTTTTACAATCCAAATCTCATGTCATGAACCACCTACTCTCGTCCTCAATATTATTTTCTGTCTATATTTTTAAATGTTTGTCCTCTATATATCAGAGTTATATAACTTGTGGGTTTTCACTACGGCTCGTCTTGAAAAAACACCTTAAAATAAAAATCAAAATCAACCCGACTTGTCACTGAGCTTCTCACGACCTACTGACCACTTGGAGAAACCTGGTAACAATAATTCACCTCATTCTAATTATTTCGCCTACGGTAATAGTTGTGGGGCTCACAGAGATATTGTATAACCGTATACAACAGTATAGCAGAATAATCCGTCGAGGAAAAGTTCGCACCGTTTCAAGTCATTGACCTCATTGTATGCTTATGAGTTGTCCTTATTGCTCAGGAGATACGTGTGTTATCTGATAACTGTCGTTATTTTGTTCCGAGAAACGTTTACGAGTTTGAAACACATATCGCAAGTCGTCGCTTGAAGTTCACTATTCCGATTATTGGTGTACCATTCCCGATCGGTAGCCAGTAACGATTTATTTCGATAATAATATTATCGATATTATCCATATTATTATCGATAATATTATCGATGATATTATCCACTAATCAATAGTCGAACTGTATACTTCATTGATCGTGATTAACGGAAATTTGGAACATCACATAGGTCGGTTTTTGGGGTCGAGATAATCGTAAAAATTTGCGGTGCCCCACCCTAGCTTGACTCGGAAGTTCTTCTTCTTCTTGATTTATATTGAAGTAGAACTCCTGCTCTTTGCAAATTACCCCGAACGGTTTGGAACTTGCTCTACGAACAAAGCAGGTAGAAACTGTATTTTGTCAACTTTCATTATTTACGTGCAGTTTATTTTCTTATCTCACCAGATTCGCTTGTGGTGAGATAACCCGAAACTAGTGTTAAATAACGAATTCTTTATCAGCTGAGGAGTCATTCTCAATTCCCGATCAGATCGTCGCCTGTTGTACTCAATATTACTGTCATTTTCGAATTGATAAGAGCATCAAGCCCCCTTAATGTGATTCTTGAACCCTTCAAGAAACAAGTTCGGTAAAACGGAATGTAATGGTACGAGTATATCATTACGATTCATGCCCTTTCGGTTGCAATAAAAGACTTTTTTAATGGTGAATTGAACTCAAACTACTTGGAAACCAAAATCAATGTTGAGCTGGAAGAATACAGCGGTATTTCATGAAAAAGCTGTTTGGACTCCCCAACACCACTCCGAAATACAATCTGTTTTCAGAGACAAACATATTTACCAGCAAACACAAACACACAGGGTACCATTTTCGAAGAATCCATCCGCACGAACTGTTCATACTTCATATACTTATAATATTATTTTTGTCTTCTGAATGATCACTCGTTCATTCTGAGGGAAAATCGAGCCCTGAAAGAATTGGACACTTTCCTGAAACAATCGGAACTAGTATTTTTAGTTCCTCTATTTGCCCATTTGTGGTATAGATTGACTTGGCATACTCCTTTTCTCAGCTGTATCGCCATGGGGTACTGTGTTTTCGAATAATGTCCACAATATTATCACGATTAATCTTCAGGTATTTTTATAATGTTTTTGTTGAAAAATATTTATTTTGTAAATAAATTCGCTTCACCAATCTAATCAATCTATGGATCAAAATCTATGGATTTCGTACTAAATGAATTAATGAAATCGTACCGGATCTTAATTTATATCTTCAACCTCGTCAAAATAAAATGTACCTACTCGGTAATGTCTCTAGCGATCTAGATCTTATCGACTCGACGGAGCAACTTTGTTCTTCCGTTCCTTTAGTCTAACAACCTGTATCTTCCCAAGTGCAATACTCATTACCTCTACAGTTACTTCTGATTATGGTAATTGCTTCACCCACCTCAATTACCGCGTGAAATTGTCAGTTTGAACCTTTTTTGTTCTCCAACAGACTTTGTATTTGATAAACCGTTACGACCGTGCAGGAATTAAACCGAAAAAAAAAAATCTTCTGAAATAAAATAATAATGTCGTGAAACAGCCTTGGGATAACTCCCGTGAACGTTCGAAACAAACAAAGCAGTGACTGAATAACAAGCAGTTGTTTGTATGACCATTTGGTTTTCAATCGGTCGTCAAGTATTCAAATATTATTCCACCATCAGTTTGCTCCTCTATTTGGATTTTCACGTCATTCGAATTCTATTTAATAGAGGCTGATTGGATTTCCATTCCGATTTGAGGTTAGGTCGTACGATGCGTAATTAGTGTGTGTACATAGAGTGCGAAATACGTCTATTTGCTTGAGGCTACACGTCATCTGATATGTGAACGAACACTTGCCTTTCAAAACGCCATATGTCAAAACGGCAATTTGAAATAAGACGGTACAGTTTCAATATGAATAGATTCTGATTTTGATAATTTTTAAAGACCACTCTGTGTTGTAGCCTTTTGGTCGCATTAAGGGCTCGAAGGTATTAAATCGAGAAAAATTCATAAACGTTGACGGTGGAACAATGGAATTATGGAATTCGCGTTAAGGTTTATTACCAGGCCGAGTATAATCCTGGCAACTTTTCATAACCTCAGGTTAATAGCAAGGGTTTCGAATGTTTTGAATTTTGAAAACGTCATAATATGATATTATTATCTCTTATTATTATAGATATTATCTCACAAACGTCTAATGGTACCAAGGGTACCAAACGGGAGTATATAGCCTATTTCCATATATTGAAATAGGCTATAATAATATTATATAATATATAGGCTATATTATAGCCTATATATTATATTCAAACAACACATTTTTTTGTGAAATCCACTTTCATGTTCTGAGATACTTATCCTGTCTAGGGAAAGAAGGTAATTTTGAATATTTGTTGGTAAATATACAAATATTCAAAACTACCTTCTTTCCCCAGACAGGATAAGTATTTCAGAACATGAAAGTGGATATCACAAAACCTACAAACAAACCTACCTTCAAACATTCAAAATTACCTGTCTGTAGGTACTTCTTGAAGCAGCTGTTCCTCAGTTAAAAATCGGCCTGATGTTTCACGTCATAATGTTTTTTCGGTTCTAATTTTGAGCTCCATTGAGTAGAAAATTTCGACACATTTAATGTGTATCAAAGTGAGGAATACAATAAACAGCGAGGACATTTTTCAAATAAACTCCCGACATGCCGATTATCGCAGAAAGAGCAAAACCGCCGATCATAAAACTAGATTTATTATACCTACTTGTTGCTTGAAATAAAAATATATAAATTAAAAGGTCCAAAATATTCCGTCATTTTGACTTTAATAAATTTAATAAATAAATAAACATTAATAAATATTATTTATTATATCAAAATAGTAAATATTAATTTATTTAAAACTCGATTCCTCAATGAAGGTGGTCGATCAGCGCCATCAGAGAAGCTTTTCCACAACACATTAAATGTGTTGACACGTTCCGTCACAAAGAAGTAGAAAAGCTTCTCTGATGGCGCTGATCGCCCATCTTCATTTAGGAATCGAGTTCTGTTGCTTTTAATCTGAATGTTCCTGCGCAAATCGTATGATTGCGCAATTGTATAAATAGCAAGTTGCCGACGTTTGTGAATTTACTCAAAGGTAGAAGACAGGTAGATGTAAGTTGTGTTAATAATACTCGTACGTTTGGCATCGCCCAGCGCTTTGTCCCTTGCGCAATATCTGTTCCGTAATAGTGATCTTTATCAGAGAATAGCTTTTTTCCTCGCAATTCGCCGCTAATTTGGGTTTATCGTTAAGTTGTGCGCTATAATTCTTAGAGATTCATTCACGTTAGACGAAAATGACGGGGTGCCCACCTTGGGAAATACGTACAGCATTGTTGAAACTCGTACGTGGTTTTTCCGCTAATGATTAGACGTTTGGTTTTATCTCGATCGTGCTGGATCACGAGTAGGTACCAGTTAGTGGGACATGACGGTGAGAATTTCGTACGAGTCTGAGAACTGTTTCAACCTGGCGGTACGGGATATTCCTCGTGGAAACGTATTCTGCCATCTTAATGTCTAAGAATGCTCTCAGTGGAAGTCGAAAATCACCTAAAAAACGGCGATAACCTGACCCTGATATTTTTTTTTGTGTTTGTCTCGTATCCTAACACGTGGTATCTAGTATCAGACTCGTGGTTGTTTTCACAATACCCGACCCAAAGACCAAGGTAATATTTCTCTTTCACAACCCCAAAATCGGCTTACGGAGCAGATCATTATATTTTGCCTTCAAAGGGAGTATTTTGAGGAACCTTCAATACACATGTCGACTTATTTTCAACCCTGAATGACGAGAAAATTGGAGGATGAGAACATTTCGCGCCCTTTTCTCTGTCATTTCACATAATAAGAGTTTAAACGCCAGTGTCTACTAAAACTCTCAACACACTCATCTGGAGCTCCGTTGGACAATCGCATTGATCGACAATAGTTCTTTTGTCATTCCTTTAAGTCTTTAACGAGTATCATCAATTTCCATCTATTGACGTAACGTGGCGTTTATAAAACATAGAGAAATACAAACAATAATCATACACTCATTAAAGTTGTGGATTCTGTTCTGGATTCCGTTAGAGTGGTCTTGTGCTTTTTGCTTGTATCTCTAAATAATTCAATGAATTCACACTTGCATATGAAGGGTACTGGGGAAAAACCGCCTCAGTCCACTCTATCTAGATTCTGAGCTGATGATCCCATCTTGTGGCATCCGAAGAGTACTACCGATTGATGTAAAGCTTTGGGCGCTGAAACAGCCTATTAAGGTCGATCCACACATTTCAGTTACGTGACGTGACGTGCAGTACTGTACAGTGACCTTCAGTGAAAAAAAAATATCGGGAGATGAAAGTCTAAGTGAACAAAGGGGGAAAGACGGACGCGTGTTCAGACATGTCCGACGCAGTGAGGCTCCGGCGTTCACAGTGACCTTCCGGCATCCGTGATGTAAACCAAAGATACGTCGCCGCCGATATTTTTCAGTTTTTCACTGACGTGAATATTGTGAACTGTGCATCATGAACGATGAAATTTTGATCGAGTTGGTTCGGGAACAGCGAGTGCTGTATGACTTGAAGGATCGTCATTACATGAATACAGACTTGAAAGGCCGTATTTGGCAGGAAATTGGATTTAAAATGAAAGTTGATGGTGAGTTTTTGAATAATTTATTATTATTTATTAGTTATTATTTGTTTATAGTAAAAATATACCAACACCAGTCCTTCTAGTGAAGGTACGTAAACAACTGTATTCTTATAACTAGCGGGACTAACCATAGAACAGAATGTTTCGAAACGATTAGGTAGGTAGGTACCTACTACTGTTATGAACATAGAAAATCATGCCTCACGGACTCCAATAGCTCGATTTTGCCATGGAACTGATCCAGCTTCTGAACTAAAATAATCTTTGAATGCATCTCTCATTGTAAAAGCTTACCTGGTGGCATTTCCTCCTTGGTGGGACAAGTTTCTTGTTGCTGAGTTCCCTTGATTGTTGTCGTTGCCACGTGTATCTTCTCTGATGACGGGTGCGCCCTCATACCTTTCATACTTTCGTATAAAATTATGCAAAACGCAGGTAGCCAATATTATATTGTCTACATTTTGTGGTAATGACTGAATTCTTCTGTTGTACAATCTGAACTTCTGACCCAAGATTCCAAACCCGTTTTCCGAAACCCTTCGAGCACGACTGAGACGATTATTGAATATCCTTTTTGGGTCGTCTAGTTCCTGACCGGGGTAAGGGCGCATAATGTACGACTTCAATGGAAAAGCCTCATCAGCAACTATTACGTGTGGTAATTCGATGTTCGTGCCTGGAAGAGGTGCGGGTCTAGGTACCGAAAAATTGCTCGATTCAAACGCTTTACCAATGTTAGAATGTGCCCAAATACCTCCATCACTGTTTCTACCATAGGCACCAACATCTACTACTTCTTTTCTTCTCTTCCTCCTCGTCCAAAAGCAATGCTATCATAGCAAGATCTTCGGTACCAAAATTCATTGTGTACGACGAGCACATTCACCAGGCCACATCCAAACTGAAAAGGCCAATTGCGCAGACACCTCTGATCACGGAAGAACACTGGCACGGAAAGGTACGGTAGTGTGTGGATGACAGTGAAAAATTCATCACGGATGCCACTGAACACGGAAGGCCACTGTGCCGTCACGTAACTGAAATGTGTGGATCGACCTCATGAATGGTTACTTTATAATCGAGGAACTCCACTTTCCAAGCGACTTGTAAATTTAAATTCAGTTTTTCTCGAAATCACATGTTGGGCGGTTTTCCCCCTGTACCCTTCATATTGGATGTTTGGTAAATCCAATTTGCGAGCAACTAGCGATATTGATGTTATTGAGTCTGAATGCTGTCGTCATTGATGTTCAGGTTCACTTGTGTGTCTCTTCTTACCGCCGGTTTATTCTTCTCTAAATCGGTCTTCTGTTTCTTTTCGGAGGACAACGACGGGCCCGGATGGGGAGGTGTCAAGGTGGAATTATGTTTTACGTCTGGTTTCGAAACACAACTGGTTCCTGGGGTCGACCCCAGCGGCCAACTTGACTCACGGCGCACAATAGGTGAAAATCTAAAACAAAACATCGAAATCCCCGAAACATTTTGCTAATAGTTGTAGGAAAATTGGCGTTAAAAAATAATAATCATAATAAATAATAGGTAATAATACTATAAGGGCCCAACAACAACTCGTAGAGTACAGATATGAGAGCTGTACAGTCACCAACGAACGTAATGAAATGTTTATCAGCTAATCTGTAAGAATCTATAAGAATAATCTGTAAGAATCTATAGCCTGTATAATACTGGTTATAGATTCTATAACCTGTATATTACCTGTGCTAGGAACTGTGTTTTGTAACCTGCCAGTTCATAATCCTTGATAATGACGAAATGAAGCGTCGAAATGTTGGAATAACAATCTTATTCGTGACCAAACCTCGATATCCATTAAGCTTCTTTCTGCAGTTCTTCTTTTATTCTAATACCTTTTGAGAGAGCTTCATTTTTCAATGGCTTATCTTCATTATCATTATTATCTCAGTTATCTTGGTAATTTTCTAGTTTCATAGTCTTATCTTCATTCTCTTTCATCTTGTGTATTTACTCAACCAAAATAGTCTTAGGTTAAAAGCAATTTCTTTGGTTCCTTCTGGTAGCCCTGACGATGGTGTACAAATACACTGGAGGGCCAAGAAGGCCATCCTTACCCAAGTCCTCTATGAACATATCGAGGGTGTAGTGGCAACATGACCTAACTCATTTTTCCTGATTTTGTGGAGGACACAAAAAATTGATTTATCCCTTTATAAATCCAATAACGTTACAAGTTTCATCTAAGACCAAAATTCTTCTTAAATTACTAAGTTGGGCGATGGTTAATATGAGATTATGTGACGCTTGATTCGGTTGCTACAACTCGTTTCGTTGGCTTTTTCTGGCAGAAATATGCCAATACTAACGTTACCAATCGATTAAGCGAGAAATGTGCTTTATAGCCAAACCTCTAACTCAATATGGCCAAAAAAATGAGATGAGTAAAAGTATGTCTTGTTGCCACTTCACCCTCGATTACTTAGCATTCCTCATAATTTGGTAGGTATTCCTTTCTCATCACAGAAATCAACCGAGAGAAGAAAACAAAATGTCTCAAAATTGGTTCGTTTACTGAGACCTTTGATTGACAATAATAACTCATCAATTTCACGTCAATTGGGAGAGGTGCACATTTTTCGTGGTTTTGTATTTCTCATTAATATATAAATGTATGAATAAATCGCTAGAATCACGAAAAGGCTTCCGATTATCCGATTACTGAAGTGCAAACGTTACACAGTATTAATGAAAATGAATGTTATCGGATCCCGGTTTCCAGCTCCGTAGATCCGTAGGGTAATTTAAACGCCCCCGCTGCATATTTGATGGCCGTAACGGATTGCCGCGACCGACTTCTCCGGCCCATCCGAACATTAGCTTCGTGCTTGCGTTCTAATACCACCTGAATCCGAAAGAAGGTAATTATTCAGAATGAAAACATCACTTAGAAGAGTCCAACGGCCTTCCTAAACAATGTGTGTCGGGCCGTAAGAGTCATTAATACATGCAACACTAACAGTACCTGACTCACTACCACCATTTACGACCATCGTGCAGTTAGTGATTTGTCACATCGCAAAAAGCGAAAGTACATGTTCAGGGAAATCTCCATCAGAAACCGCCGAGCGCCCTGATTTCGAATAGTTTCAAACACTTGAACATCGCGTGCAATGTGGTGCCCGAAACTGACCTACAGCAATTTTTCGATGACGAGTTATTTTCGCCCGACACGCCAACAACCCACGCAAAACGGAAAAAAACCGCTGCAAATTTTTCCACAACAGTTTATTATGTTCTGTATCGCCTTTCTGTCTAAATTACTGTTCTGTGTACAATATCCTTGTGGGTCCCAGAACTACATAAAATAAATTAAGTAATGCGGTGAAATATTGTTCGAGTAGGTGCCAAGATGGTCTTATCGGAACGGCAGAAGGAATAGGGTATAAGTTATTTGTATAAACAATGATTGAAATCTTATACTTGTATATACAAGTGGTTTGTCCTCTCTCTATGGGAGGCCAAACCTCTGAACCGATTTTGATAGTGATTGCTCCATTGTAATCAGCACGTTGCAACGATGGTTTCTGTCGATATTAGATTTCACACACCCGTTTCCTACTTCGTGAACGGGGCTTTGCTTAGTGACGTTACAGCTGATTTCTCTCCCGGTCATTTTGGAGCGCTGACATGTGATACACAGCCTCATGAGACCGTGGGGGAGTGATTGGGAGGAAGTCGCATCAGCTGAGAGAGCAATAAATGATCAATTGGACGATTTTTTCTCAGCTCATGGCGAACAAACGGCTGGTCGTGAAGCTCTAGGACCTACCTCCAGATAAAAGTAAACGATTAAGGGACCAGAAAATCGAATATTAAAAAATCCTTCCGTCCGCCGTACGAATATTTTTGAACAGATCTTGTTGATTCAGAGAATTGTTTAACACCACCTAGGGTCTAAAATTCTCTGAATCAACAAGATCTGTTCAAAAATATTCGTAAGACGGACGGACGGATTTTTTTTTATATTCGATTTTCTGGTTCCATAATCCATATCTGGAAACGTAAACCAACAAAGTTTGAGGGGGGTTCAACACTTTTCTTCTTCTTTGTCGATTCTAGTGGTTCATGGTAGACGATAATAAATCGACGAGTGACAATCCACGGATTTATAGCTGTACCCGAGAACGTACAACGTGCCTACAGCCTTCACCGATTTGATATCGTTTCGCATAATTCATAATTCACTGGCTTGCTGTCCGTATGCACACGCTATATTCAGAGTCTGCTGAATTACCAATGTCGACTCTTTGAACTTCGATCAATGGCCACAATCCAGAGCTACATAAGTTTATTTTGCCATCATCACCGCGATAGTCAAAGGCGTACCCAGGATCAAAACTGGGGAGAGACAAGCCATAGTCGTTCAGGATGTAACATTTTAGAACGGAAAAAGCGAATGAAACCAAAAATAAAAGTATGTAAAATTATAGCAGTGCTTTATCAGTTTTGCAGTTATTACGTCCCGCTTTGTTTAATTATCTTTCTTAATTGGTTCTTTTTCATTATTATTCATGCCCGCACTGCTCTGCCACTCTGATGGTACAACACATTTGTGCAATGTTATAAATTCATCATGAATTGGAATTTGTCAAGTATTAACATTTATAGCATTGAAATGAAATATGTACATGAAATATGGAATGTAATGATTAAGACCATCAAACGAATCCAAATAGTTGAAACTGAGTCCCAGCACGGAGTTGTTCTGACCTCAAAGTATTCAATTTTTCATAATTCTGCTCTTTTACTACAAATTTACAGTTTTTATAGTTCTTTCCAAAACGTTTGGACAGTTTTTGTTGGTCAATGGCTCAGCCTTTCAAGTTTATTTATATATGATGACTACATGAATATTCAAATTCGATGTGGAAATATGAGATTTTTGGTCAAAATGTTAAATGCCAAAGATTTCAATTTTCAATGCTTCTGGAGATCATCACGTAACTCAATCGCCAATATGAAATTTTCATACCTTCCGAGAGACGGATGCAACATAATCAGCAGACCAACATAATAGTCAATGTTTACGTCCATATTGTCAGGCTTGTCTACTGCATCGAAAAATTTCTCAAGATGCTCCCTAATATCGTCTTCGTCCTCAAATTGTGCAGCATTAGTTGATTGAAAAACGTTGCCTTCTTCGCAGGACCCGTCGGCTGGTACGTATGTCAACTACAATTTGATTCACTATTCACGAGACGTTTTGCAGGCTCGGACTGACATTCTCCATTCTACGCTGTATTTGATGGTTCCATTTTTGCCCTGCAGCTATTTGCAGCTTCTCCTTGCGGCATTCAATTTCAGACAGAAGCTCAAGAACCTGTAACCTTTTATAAATAAATTATACAACAGAGTAGTGCACAATTCTCGTTCCCCTCTTTATCCTACTTGGAGTGGATAGGGGCCTGGACCTGTAGTCCCCAGCATGCCCTGAGTTGTCGTCCCTCTCCGCTTGGACCGTTTTCTGTTGCCCCCTAAACCGAGCTGATCCTAATTCTCATCGAAGAGACAAAGGAAATACTAAAATGTATTTGGGAACATGGATTGTTCTTGTCACCTCCAGCTCCGACACTCTGGTACACTTTGAGCCTCCCAAAGCACTACTTCAATCAATTTCGGAGGCTCCTTCCCTGGGTCTAGATGTAGCAGCCCACTGGGTATTCCGACACTGGGATTCTCCATACACCTTTTAATCTCAAGGAAAATTCAGCCGAGGGCGACATCCAGGTGCAATTTAGGTGAAATTTGGATGTTGATGCGTAGGCATAAATAATGTAGAAGCTTCAAATCGTCTTCCAACAATATTCTTGTAACATTTCTGAGGGACTCCAAAACAGAGAGAAGACTGCAATTAATCATTAGTCAAAACAAATGAAATTTTATCATTTCAGACACGTAAGATGATGAGTCACGTTAGATAATGTGCCGCTGAGGGGTGTTGGCCGATTAGTACTGTTATTATGCCCTCCTCCGATTTGTATATCAATCGCTGTATTAATAGTCACTGGCGGAGATTTCGTAGGCGGTTTTTCACGGCCGTTTCGAGACAGACAGCAGAGCAGCGAGTGGGTCTTAGCGAGTCGTGGAAAAGGAATGAGTCACTTCAGCCTGACCGGCTGTTTTCGAGGTGTGGTGTTCCAGGTTGGAGTCGGCTAGTTTCCAAGCTCGACCTCCCTCTCCCGATCTACTCGTATTCGGCTCTCAAATAGGAGCTTTCTCGCGTTTGACTTTCTTTAGCTTTGTGGCTCGCGGGGTTATTTCTTCCTCCTGTTCGGGTGTAGTTGATAATATCATGCGTTCCAGTTTCGTTTATTTACACGGGCAAAAGTTACGATAAATAATGAAAACCCTGCTAATTTTTCAACAACGGCTTGTTATTTTCTGTCTAAATAACTGTTCTGTATACAATATCGTTGTGGGTTCCATATATAATCTAAAAAACTGGAGTAATGAGCTAAAACGTTGTTGGCTTGATCGAGCACATCCGCTCCCCCCACCATGCCCTCAGTAGGCCCTACTGGCGCGCGGCCTACTGACCATTATCTAGGGACGCGGGAGCGTCCCGCCCGCCAAGAAAACCGAAGCCCTGAAAACCGAAGCGACTGAGACACTGATTACGCGACGGAACAAGTTCGGGTTTTCACCATCCCGTAGCTCGGTCCCCTGAGTGTCTCGAGAGTTGATTTTTTGTACACCAACTCTCCAGGGGCACGTGAGGACGTAAACCAAAATTCAGCTCTCGGAAACATCAGGTGTCGGGGGTATAACAATTTTAAAACCACTATTTTTCACGTTTTTCGTGTTCTTCTTCTTCTTCTTCTTCTTCTTCTTCTTCTTCTTCTCGTTGTTGTTGTTGTTCATTGACGGGGCTACAGCCCAGCAGACAAATCGGATCGAGCTGAAATTTTACACACACGTTTGTTATGCTCCAAGGGAGTGCCTTTTGACCATTTTTTCTCCCTCCCCCCATTTCCCCCCCAATTAGGGGGAAAATAGTAATTTTTAGGAATTTCAAATGGTCATAACTCCTTCAAAATTGAAGCTTTTTCAGATTTTCTTTTTTAGTTGTATTCAGCTTTTGAAACTGTTCAATTTGAGATCAAAAAGAGCTTCCTAAGGAGTAAAACAAAGGAGTTATGGCGATTTTTCTATTTTCAACAATAACTGCCGCCAAAATTGATGGAAATTGGTGCGGTTGGTCTTAAAATGTCCGCTACGTTGTCTAGTATATGCTCAATAAATTTCAACTAAATCTCAATCGATTCGACTAATCCACAGCCAAAAATACGTGAATAAATTCCACATCTACTGATTTGTCTAATTTCCGAAAACATCAAAGTTGAACGGTGGTCAGAAAAATTGTCGTAGAGTGGCGCCTGTATAAGGATCGATAGGAAATTTTATGGGCTTTCGAATGAGGGTAGCGCACTTTGTCACTTTTCTCAACGGTTCTCGAGTTATTCGCGATTTTTGGTATAAAAACGTGCGTTTTACCTTTGGCAAACTTTCTCTTTCCACTTTTTCTTCGACACCAATAATTGTAATGATTGTAATTATTGTAATGATTCTCAACAACAAAAATTTGCACAATCCACAAGAAAAAATGCAACAAATTTTCAAATCCAATAATAAGAATAAATTGTTTTAATTAATCGAAATTTTTAAAAAATTAATCGAAAAGTTTTTCCATATACATTTGATTCGAGTTCAGAAATTAAATTAAAAAACGATAGAAAAATTAATTATAAATGAATGACATGAACTGTTAAACATGGGTCGAGGATGGAAGACAATGCAATATGCACTCTACTGTAGAGTAACTAACGTTTTATCATTTATTAATCCAGACTGAAGGGTTTTCTGCTCATAGAAGATAATAAACCGTTGTGTCAAGAATTTGCAGGGGTTTTACAAAATTTCGACTACGATAAAACTTCAATTAGGAAAACATTTACTAGTTACCTCGTAGGTACTTTTGTTAAATTGAACCGTATTGTATAAGTACCACTCGAAAACTAGCCATGCAAAAAGATGTGATATCCCCCCAAAAACAACTCCGTTGTAAAAACTGGCCCGCCAAAAAACCTCAGCCGCAAAAAGGAATGATATCCATTTTGCCCGCCAGCCACGTATGTAGGATGCTCGGTGCTTCGCACCTCGCTGTTGAGTGTGCATATAGAAACCTGATCCTCCTACCCCTAACCTCCACCGTCAATGTTTTCCTGTTCCCTGTCTCCTTCCCACAACCCCCTCTCGCGCTTAGTGCCCCTCGGTTTCACCTAATATGTTTCCCCTGTTACACCGGCAGGGAGCTTTACGCTTCTTTCAATGCTGTTGGCGGGAGCTTTTTGCAAGGCTTCTGAGAATTATAATATATTATTAGATATATTATATGTATTACTGGTGGTCACGAGTAATCAGTGGTTGTACACCTATAATGAAGTAATGCTTCAATTATATTATAATTATATTTTAGAATTATATTATAATTATTTATAAATATATTAATATATTAATTTAATTATAATTATAATTATATTTTATGATTATATTATAATTCTTAGACGCCTTGCTTTTGCAATGTCAGGCAGCCTGAAATGGCTCATTACTTTACTTTTGTACCAACACTAAGTACTCATCATCACCACTACTACTTGTATATCTAATTCTCAGAAGCCTTGCAAAAAGCTCCCGCCAACAGCATTGAAAGAAGCGTAAAGCTCCCTGCCGGTGTAACAGGGGAAACATATTAGGTGAAACCGAGGGGCACTAAGCGCGAGAGGGGGTTGTGGGAAGGAGACAGGGAACAGGAAAACATTGACGGTGGAGGTTAGGGGTAGGAGGATCAGGTTTCTATATGCACACTCAACAGCGAGGTGCGAAGCACCGAGCATCCTACATACGTGGCTGGCGGGCAAAATGGATATCATTCCTTTTTGCGGCTGAGGTTTTTTGGCGGGCCAGTTTTTACAACGGAGTTGTTTTTGGGGTTGTAACTATTCCGCAAAACAGAATTCGCATTGTTACCCATGAAAAGTTCCTTGTCGCAAAACCGCACTGATGTCATTTGATTGGCCCAGGCGTATATAAATAAAATAATGGGTGTGAAATTTCGACCCTGCAAGGTATGTGTCGTTTCTTAGCACAGTAGCATCGTTTGTAGGAACTCCACTTGTTCCGGCTCCCAAGAGACAATTTCGCATGTCCACCGGTACAACGCAGGGAGTATTCATTTGGTTTGTAAGGAATTCACTGTCCCTTCCTTAGTCGAACTGGAACCACGATCTGCCGAATAACGAGTAACGCAGAGATGGTTACCTCCAAAAACAAACCAGTTCATTATTTACTGATGAAACAAATTACTGTACTATAATATAGTACATTATTATCCTACGTCGTTGGATCACGGTCGTCCGAAAACCTAGTGACGGAACGATAATCCACAAGGTCCCTGGGGCCTTGGTATAATACCAAGTCCCCCGATAGAACGAATGAAAATACAAGAACATATATTATATTACTTATTAAGTAATTTGCCTTCTCCCTTTAGCAACAGGACCGTCAATGACGGAGCTGGAAGTAAATTCACAAACTAATAACTAACAATTATTGTACATTAAATTTAAAAAAATAATTTCTTCAAAACGAATAAAAAATTAGCAATTAAAATGAATTGTTATTCTCAGTGTTCATGGTCGTTAGGTACCTACATTAGTTTTCACAAGTTACACACTCAATCAAAAATTCGAATACAAAGCTGTAGCGCACGGGAAGTATGCGAAGGACAAGAGTAAAGTTCAACAAAGATGACTGTATAGACAGATTAGGTTGCAACATCTCCGGCTAGAAATCTCCATGTCCATTAAATTGATTGATTTGCTTGAATGATCGTCAATCGCCACGTGGTTCCACCCAATAAAATACTGACACATCAAAAAGTGCTTGCAATAACTGATCAGTGGCGGTCATGACCCCCTAGAGCCAAAAATAGGAAATATTACAGTAGTTGTCTGGGCGAAGCTCAGCCTTATTGCCCTATGGCCACTACATTGTAAGAAGGACATCTCGATTTTCAAGAAAGGGGCACCTCCCACATTTCGAGGAGTTATTCAATAGGTGTATACTAAGGCTGAGTTCGATCATGGACGTCTATGGCGTGAGAAAAATGTTTTATCAAAAAAATGCGAAAGAAAAAACACTTAGAAGCATTATTTTGGCCACATACAATAGTGTCCCCCTCCTCGCTCTCGCATTTTTTTGATAAAACACTTTTCGCACGCCATAGACGTCCACGTTCGAACTCAGCCTCAGTATAGACCTATTGAGGTGTCGCTATCTTGAAAAATACATGTGACTTCTTTGAAAAATGGTAGTTTTCCGGGTACCCCCGGATCCCCTGCTTTTGGAGTCCCCGAACGAAATTCCTGGTTACGTTACTGATGTACATGCAGGAGGTAGGTAGAAATTCAGTTATTGTCAGTGCTTCCCTAAACGCTCTATGTGCGATAGAAAGAATTGAATCGCTAAAAAAACTTAGGTGTGCATGGACGTACTTTTCAGTACTGTGCATTCGTACTTCAGTAGTCCTTTTGGTATGTACTGTCGGAAATTATGTATAGAAACACGATATTCGAATCTAATAATACATTGGATCGCTCTTTTTCTTGGTTATTCTTGCTCTGAATCGTAGAACACTCCAACGATTTGATAATAGTCAAATAGTCAAAGATTTATCTCGCTTTCAGGATGAAAAATATTTAAAACTCGAAAAAGACAACTTTTTGCGCTAGGCATTCGTTGACATAATATTGAACGTGTTGTGTTCATTAAAGTCTGTATAGCAGGGAGGAATACTTCCTATAGTCGTGAAAGAAAATTTAGCTCATTCGTCCAACTGTGGGGCGCCTGGAGGGACACCCAGCATAAGTAACACCTTGAAATCGGTTGATAATAGACTTCAACATGGTCTCGAATCGATGTTGTCAGACCCAGCTATCCTTGACATATCGTATAAACGATAAGAGTCCATTTATTCGACGGTCTTTAACGACGTTTAGACTGTGGATACACCTATTAATTTAATAATGCGTCTATATTTACGAGCAACTGAAACTCCTTCAGATGTTATGGTCGTGATATGTTCAAATATCCACAGTATCAGTTCTTTCCTAATCGTCAGTTTTATTTTGTTTCAGGTAGGTACCTAAATTCTACAACTTGAACTTCGCTGCTGAACTAGTAAGAATGTTTAACAATTCGCTAAAAACATACTCGTCGATAGAATAATGTGCATTACCAGGTATTTGTGCAAATTTGAGTCCACGCTTGAATTTCTTGAAATCCAAATATAGTTAGTTACATACGTCGTTTTTGGGAGAGCCGGGCATCAGATCTACCTTGAGAGAACAGGTGGTTTGCTCATGCCACTCCTCCTGCTACTCCCCACTTAGTATCCCCTAAACCGGCATGTTTTGATAATTAGCCATATTGTATTCCAAATGGGATAGAGCCACCAGCAATGTTCTTGGTGTTCTTGCTAGGAGTAAAACTGCCGCAATTCCCACTAATATCATCGACATATCCTTTTATCGGAGAACTGTGAGTCCTCCTTAATTTCCAACATTTAATTCCCTACATCTTACTGATCACCTCAAATTTCATTTTGTATTCATTCATCCCCAAACATGTCGCGTGTAGCCCAGTTAGAGACAAGAAACCTTATTCTGTTAATCTTGTAATGTATAAAACCTTAATAATCTTATATTTTAGTTGGTGATAATGCTGATGTTGGCAGTTAGTGTTAATAAATCCCGTTCTGTACACCAATCAGTTGTAATAAAAACACTTGGCTCCATATCATCATTTATTATCATCCTCTCGGAGCATTGCTCATTGTGGGCCATGATGTCATTCCAGTCGTTCGTGACTGGTTGCAGCCGGCGCGTGTGGGTGGTTGAATAAAGGCAGTGACGTCATTTCACCACTTACCTATCTAGATATAGTGGTTTGGTCTAGATAGACCATTTTCATCAGGACCCCATAGAACCTCAACCCTCCCAACGCGATTGGAAATATTTCACATGCCTTGAAAGCATTTTTAGAAATCCTAAGATGGTGACAAAGAGCAATACCTATCAAGTTCTCAAAATCAAAATAATCTTCAAGTAACTTCTAGCAATTATTATAGCACTTGGTTAAGGGCTTCAATTCTACGTTGCTTTTCTTCTTATTTTACTCGTAGAATCTTGAGTGGGTAACTTCATACTTTCAAATTTTACAGAAGAGACCGAAACGCACCGAAAGCTCTCAGAGAGCTCACAATCATTCTTTTTTGTTTACCCTTCTATGTAGATATGCTCGTGAGTCCCACAACTATACGTAATTATTGGTGTTATCAGCTAAAATTAGGGCTTCAGAATCAAAATTGGATAACTCAAGAATGTCAAATTTCGTAGGAGAGACCGAAACACGTCCGTAGCTGTTGATTTTTCGTTAGGACACAATTACAATATTTTCTCAAAACTGCCCCATTGTGATTTCGGTATCATAGACATTTTAAAATTTTTTATCGGTTTTTTATATTGAAAGTGGTCAATATGGTCTTTAAAGCTACGTTTCACATAGTTAGAGTAGGATTTAGGTTGGATCTTTCAGGACTTAATAATTAAGGAATTATTCCTTGTTTGAACTTGTGAAAAAAACGGAGTTGTCCACTTTTGATGCTGAAGGCCTTAATGGTCCCCTTCCAAGAGAAACTTCATCTAAGTATCTTGAAATGCAAATGCACCAATTCGGAGATGCGGTTTGAACACTTTCTTTTCTTGATCGATTGTAATGGTTCATTATTGCAAAAAAAAAAAAAAAAACATACATGGACAATGAGTGTCGGAGATCCGTTCGGGATCAGTATTTCCGAACTAAGTGAGGGATAAATGTGTCAATTACATTCATAAACACGCTTCACCTTTATTCTTGGCTCCCCTTTATGTCGTGGGCCGTATCCCGTGACGTCTCTTCATAAAAGTAGGGAGCACCTTTCAGGACGATGATTGATTAGGTTTTCGGATAAAACGATAACTTAGAGAGCTGTTTATGAACTACCTAACGGCGTTTAGGTCTGAATGTTGTGACACCATAACTCACGGTGGGCTGACACGTCCCTCTTTTTAGGGAGTCCGCTGCGATACATTCTCATTCGCGATACATTCCCGCGTTTTGATGGGGAATGATATCATATAACATATTATAGGTACTAATAAATAGTCATATTAGTTATTGTCATATTAGGTGCTAATAAATAGTCACATCAGTTATACATATACTAGGTGCAGTTTGGTTTTCAAAATGTAAGGCAATTCTAAATGGGCAAAATGCCGCGGGCAGCGGACAGTTGTCACAAGTTGAAGGACAAATTATAGAGTTTTCAGTTGAAATACAAATGACTGAGCTATCACTTCAACTCCTCGGCAAATCTTTTTGAAAAACCTCGTTTTTGAACAGTAAGTGATCCTGGTGATGACAAAATAGTCTCATTAAACTTTGCGTGTCCATTCAGGTCTAGTCCTGTTATTGCGTTGTGTCGACCGCGTGCAGGAACAGTGGACTCCTAGAATTGTAGGGAGCGTCGTGACCAGTTTGGGAGGTTCGTTTCGAAAGACCCAAGTTTCTGGATTTATTTTTCCCCTTCGTTTGGTAGTTCGGGATTACCGACTCAAATATCATTCTGCCGAAGTATCTGAAATATCACTCGACTCGCTAACGATATAACTTCAGAGTCCTCGTACATTTTGTGGTCGCCCCTCACAACTTATGCTTAAATATGAATTTATACCCATTGATTTCAATTTTCGAATAAAATACGGATACAACCCGCAGCTGAAAGGAAATTTGTGAAATAATTAAGACAAATATTAGGTCATTCATACATGGCGTTTGATATCTATAAAATCCCAAAATTACACTATGATTTAGTGAAAGAAGTATAGTTTTCGTCTCGGCTCGCTGACGATAACCTCACAGTTTTCATACGTTTCCTGTTCGCTCCTCAGGAGGTTGGCTCAAATTACAATTTGAACAGAAAGATGGAAACATAGCCCGTAGCTGAGAAGAAAATGTAAGGTTATATTAGGATAATATTGGGAAAATAATAGCTTATATTCTCCATTACTTGAGGACAATAATGATCGGCATAAAGTTGGTGGGGTACTATGATGGACTTGTACAGTGCTCCATCAATAAATTCAGGGAACAATTTACCGAAAGCTTCCACGACAATTCGCAGTGCCGGACAATCCTCATCCATTAGTCAGCACTGTAACAGCAACCCAACCGCATGAACTCCAAAAACCTCCAAGGAACTGTTAACACTTTCATTATAATGTGACTATTTTATTGATGTGGTTCACCATTCGCAACGTCTTACCTCCAAGAAACTCAACCAGTTTGCTATCCTCCTTCTTGTATTTAAAATGATCGATTTCGAGCAAAGAGCTCCTCGATGATTACTAATTTCTCTTACGGACGTCATGGCCAAACCTCGAGACACGTCACACCTACTGTTCTGTAACAGGACGCATCAACTGACCCTCTCGTCCGGTATTTTCGACTTGTTTACTTTTACTGTTCGCTCAGTTACATCTACGGATTGTCGTTCACCGACCGGAGCGGCGTTAACGGTCATTAATTTCGCCCAGTCTACATCCGCCCTAAGGAACACTTGAAAAATCCCTTTTTAACACCTTTGAGATACAGGAAGAGTACCTACTCGAACTCAACAACGTCAGCGAAAATGCTTTTATAACCAAAACAGAGTGTGGTTACGCCATAAGTGAATAGTTGTTCCAGTAAACGAAATTTCTTGAACTTTAAAGATAATTAGATCCCGAAAATCGAATTAAAAAAAAAAAAAAAATCCGACCGTCCGCGGCACTTTGCGTCGTGCTAAAATTACGAAATTTACCCTGTGGGTTAGGTCCAACCCCACAATGATCCTCCTTACTTTTCGTAACCCTAGGTCAATGGGAAGAGGTTTAAAACAAAAAAGTGTGGAATTTCAAGGTGAAAAATGTCTCCAGGGTCTACAACGAGGACGCGAGATCAAAATCACAGCATCATTTTGAGATCTACTGAAATATTCAACGGAGCTTTGTTGGTCACGCACTTATCCGGCGTTTTGTCCCACCGTCTCAAAATCTCAATGCATTCTTGGATTCAGGGCCGGGAGTGAGAGATGTGTGCTCCATCAACATGACGTGGCACTCGACATCGAAGTGACTCATCGGTTGTCAAGCGCTTCTGACTCAGATAGGCGCCCCTCGTTTCATCTCCACTGCCGCAAATTGTTTAATCCTTCCTCTGATTGTCGGACAATCCCGGATGATTGTACTCGTATTAGGTGCGGCGAGGAATGATGGGAATCACTGGCTTGATAAGATGATAACTTTACAAAACGCCTTTCAAGGCGGAAATGCGTAGAATATGTTTTCACTGAGTTCACGTATCTCGGAATCAATGACGAATACGCGCTACTCAATGTTGAATGTCACTATTACGATCCGCAGCTCTGGCTTCCGGACGGCCCTTGTGGTACCTGAGGACAGGACATGGTATGGTGAACCGATGCCTCAATATGATAGGCCTAACTAGACTCGATAGGTGTGACTACTGTGAAGACGCAACCGTGGATATTGAACATAGTCGCTCTGAACCCTTCGTACGCCAATGAACGAAGAGATTATCCGATGATACAAAATCACCAGGATCTTCCGGCAGCATTGAAGATACTAAAGTGCACTACATACAAAACCATTTACCACTGAAGCAGGAACGGGTCGATGAATATGATTCAAAGGCGTTGTATCAGTTTTAAATCTGTGAATAATATTTCTAGGATCGAAGATGTTCGGATTTGGAGCTTTTTCTCGTCACGTTGTCGTCAAAACGAGTTGGCGCTCTCTTTGTATTGTTATTATTAATGAGGACCATCAAGGCCTGTAATAATTGTCTGGTTGGTGAATTATATCGAGGCGGTTGAGTCCTTATCGATTTTTCAAGGAGCGTCTAGAAAAAAATATTTAATGAGGGTCGATTTACAAAGTTTCTCTGAATAATTTATAATTACTGACAAACTTGATGGTTTGGTTTTCACTAGTGAGTTGATGAGTTTGGCTTGTGGAGGTTGCATGTACGACGTGATCCAGCTTTTGGATATGCTTTCACTTTTTAACGGCTTTAGCGATTCACAATTTAGTCTGTGGAGATGGACCACTTGACTTGTGATGTAGCGAATATGGTAACTAAACACTTGTAAAATCCAACTGGTTGTAGCTGTGTAATACCGTTAATGTTCGTTTTGTTGCTACATTTGTTCCGGAAAATTCTGAGGTTCCACGTTCATGAAAAACTCGCCTTGAAGAGGGTCATGATGAGATACAACTGCGGCATTTTTTACCACCCAACGAAACTACTTCATTAGAATCCTTGATCTGGCGCTGTGTGGCCGCTTATTGACGAAATTATTGATCGATCCAGTTACACGATGGAGCATATCAATCTCGAAGACCTCAAGTACCAAGCGACCTCCGCTCAGACAAAGTCGGTCATGGCAACTGGTACCACCGTATTAAATCCTTCCATGGAAAGCAAAACAATGACTCACTCGCGCAATAAAAAACTTCCCCTCGCGAATATGACGTAGTCCGACCCCGGGGATCCTTGATGGGGCGGCTGACGGCGTGATTGCAGGGCCCGTGATATTTGCTGGTGGCGAATGGAGATGGCGGAGGCGAGGTCAGGAAAGGAGTGTGTGTCGGGCTGAAACGTGATTCGGATAATCACCGTTGGATTTGGATCCTGTCAAGGACGAACTTACAGCAAATTCCAATCATGCAGATGAATTCTCTTAAAAAAGCCTTAGACTTTCTCTGTTGATAACTGGTCGATTTTGGTCGTTCTAGACAAGGTCCCAGGAAGACCAAAACTCCCGTTCGTTTAAATGAAATTAGTAACGTATTTTCTTGACATTGTTCGATAGTACGTCCGATAAAGTTACCTTCCCGAAGTTTCAAGGTACGTACGAAGAGAATCCCAATACCAAATTTAAAATGAACGTTTTTTAATGTATTGTTTCAAGACCACCTGGGGATTGTTTTTTAATTTTACACAAGGGTTGGTGAAACTATAATGGGAGCAGCCAATTCACTGGAGCCTGGTTCACATGCACCGTTGTGCTGCTGCTGTGCAGTGCGTTCCGCAATCTGAGTCGTCGAGAGCCAACGCAACAATGGTGGACGCGCCATATTGCCCCCACTATGCCTGTCGCGCAGGATAAAAAAAACTATTGTGTGATAAGTGCATTAGAGGTCTTCGAAGCTTCTGCTCCCTATGCTTGGACGATGGTAAGGGCCTCCCTGAAATGGTTGACGAATTGTAGAGCAGTTGGCAGGCCATTGGCAAGATGTCCGGAGCCGGTTTACGTCAGTGTTTCGCGCGCAGAAAGTGACATAGTCCTGGAGCCGAGGCCGAAAATGGGTGTTCATTTTAGGAGAAGGTTTGATATAAAATTATGAAAATCTAGTCAATTCTGAGTAAGAAAATCCAATTCTGCCATTTCAAAGCGGTTGCTTTCAAAAATGGCAGCCATTTAAAAAGTGACGAAAACGCACAAACATGACCTGTCTTTAGGATGGATGGAACTTTTATAGATGATAGATTATGTCCAAACATAGATGTTTTCACCAGTCTGCCACTTTCAACCGGTTGAAAATGCGTGGCAGACTCAATTTCAAAAATTGCATTTTTCGGGTGTAAAATTTACAGTATTTGGGACGCCTCAAATTTTCACACATGATTATATATGCCCAAATAAGGAGTTTGAGACTTGTCTGCCAATCTAAAGCAGTTGAAAAGTAATGGCAGACTTGAATTGAAATATTGCCAAATTTGGTGATAAATTTCATCAGTTTTAGGAAGATTCAAATTTCAATACGTTAAAGTACCTGTGGTATGAGAGCAATAGACCATGGTCTGCCTTGCCTAGCCAGTTGCTTTCTACCGACAGACTGAAATGCAAAAATTGCCAAATTACTGATCAAAATTTTGTGATTTTAGGATGCTTCAAATTTCGGCTCAACATTGTTCTCCTGCAATAAGACTGAAAAAGAGTAGTCTGCCTTCAGTAACCCGTTGTTTAAGTTAGGCAGACTGAAATTGAAAAATTGCAATTTTCAAGGTCAAAATGAATGTATTTTGGGAAAGTTGTAATTTTGGCATGTGATACTAGCATGTTAGTGTAAACTTTTTGACGCAGTCTGCCATCAATATTCCGCTGCCTTCTGGCGGCAGACTGAACTCAAACGTGGGAAAACAGAAATAATTTCAATTATTGACCATTTTTATGGTAAAAATGCATCTTCTTTAGGACGATTCAAATTTTGGCACATGATACTACATTGTAAGAAGAAACTTTGTGACATGGTCTGCCATCAATATCCAACTGATTTTTTCGGCAGACCAACAATATTAGGTATCTTACTTACATAATATGTTACAATTTGCCATCCCTCAACACCTTTATTAGCTGCAAGTAATTTTTTCTACATCCATTTTCCTTCATGTCCGACTGTAGAAAATATCTTTAATTTATAAATGAAACAAGGGAGAAGCAGAAAACAGAATGGGAAAACACTAAACTTCGCGTCGAAAACGGCCGTTAGGTGGGTCCCGGGTAGCCGCCCAGAATAAAACTGCCTTTATTTCATCTTCCAGGTAAACTACAGTCTAGAAATTTTAACCGTCAGTCGGGGATACACCACATTGCAATATTCACTCGGTTTCTCATCTGTAAAATTGTTTAAATAATACCTTTTTGTAATAATACAAATTAAATTTTGATGCTGAGCTATTGACTTGAAATTTTAAAAATAGGTCAGAACTGGATCACAATGCAATATTCACTCGGTTTTTTGTCTGTAAAATTGTTTAAATAATACCTATTTGTTTAAACAAATGAAATTTTGATGATGAGCTACATACTTGAAATTTTAAATATAGGTCAGAAATGGATGACATTTCAGTATTCACTCGGTTTGTATGACATGGTATGAGTATGGTATGGTATATTATTGTATGTATGATTTGGTATAGTACAGTATGGTATGATAGGAAAGAAATTCGTATGGTATGGTATGAGTACGGTGAGAATATGGTATGGTGCCGATTTGCAACACAGTCTGGTATAGACAGAAGGGAGTTTATTTTTCTATGGCCATAGATTTAGGCAAGTTTAGTTATTTTCCATTGTACATTGGTAACATCAACCGAATCCAGAAATAACATTATTTTGTTTACTTTTCCAACAATTTTGATTATTTATTTATCGCCACATTGCATCCGACATTTGGACATTTCACCGCTGAACACGACGGCGAAGTCAGAATTGCAATCTCGCATTACGTCCTAAAATGGACGAAGCGATTAGGAAGAAGTTGAACGAAACGAAACCTATCCATATAAACTTCACGAATCTGAAGACATACGTAATCCCATTAAAATTTAATAAGTTAATATTAACTCACAAACAGTACCTTAAGCGGACGAGGCGAAATACATTGGCATGACTCTCGACTGCAAGCTGAGGTGGAAAGCCCATGTAAAGAAAAAGAAATAAAAAACATACCGTTCTATATGAATTTTTCGAGATATGAGATTTTCAAATTTTCAAAATTCGTTTTGAACCCCTTCCCCTTGACCTAGGGTTATGAAAAGTTTCAAGGACCATTGTGGGGTTGGTCGAAACCCATAAAAAAAATTTCGTAATTTTAACTCAACGCTAACTGGGCAAAGTGCCGCGGACGGCGTACGGCGGACGGACGGATTTTTTTTAATTCGATCTTGAAACGTAAACCAACAAATTTTGAGGGGGGGTTAAAATTTTTTTTTCTTTGGGCGATTCCAATGGTTCATTATCGAAGATAATAAACCAAAATGAAGTACGAGGTACGCGGTGTGGGTGTGACAGGGGGCGCAGAGACATAAAAGGTCTCGTCGTATGACGCACTAGTTGGCTCCTGCCAGCCGTATTACGTCATACGCTCGTGCGTCATAGGCTCTGACGTACTTGTTGGCCTCCTGCTAGCCGTCTTACGTCATACGCTCGTGCGTCATAGGCTATGACGCACTTGTTGGTCTCCTGCCAGCCGTCTTACGTCATACGCTCGTGCGTCATAGGCTCTGACGTGCTTGTTGGCCACCTGCCACCCGTCTTACGTCATACGCTTGTGCGTTATTGGCTCTGACGCACTAGTTATCCTGCCAGCCGTCTTACGTCATACGCTCGTGCGTCATAGGCTCTGACGTACTTGTTGGCCTCCTGCTAGCCGTCTTACGTCATACGCTCGTGCGTCATAGGCTATGACGCACTTGTTGGTCTCCTGCCAGCCGTCTTACGTCATACGCTCGTGCGTCATAGGCTCTGACGTACTTGTTGGCCACCTGCCAGCCGTCATACGTCATACGCTTGTGCGTCATTGGCTCTGACGCACTAGTTATCCTGCCAGCCGTCTTACGTCATACGCTCGTGCGTCATAGGCTCTGACGTACTAGTTGGCCTCCTGCCAGCCGTCTTACGTCATACGCTCGTGCGTCATAGGATCTGACGTAATTTCCCGCCGGTCGCTTGTGTTCTGACGTGATCTGAGGGAAAGGGTGAATCAAGGGAACAAATTTTTCCCGTTTCAGTTTATGTGCCAAAGCAAAGACATGAAAATGTAAAAAAAATGTGTAAATAGGTACCTAAGCCCAACTGTAATGTCAATTTTCTGACAATGAGTTTTCGACTATAGTTTTCATACCTTTTTACTTAAGTACTTATTGAAATTCGAGACTGATAATGAGCTGTTTGCAAATAAAAAGTCTGTTAACTTCATTAGGTACATATTATTAATCTATTTTCAAGTTCCGATTCACAGTTGAATGTGTTTTATTTAGATGTCGTAAAATTCGAAAACGATGGAATGACGAAAAACCTGTCGACTACTGACTCAAGTGATACTGTCGACTTCTAACACATGTAGGTCGACTACTAGTGCAAAACCATGTCGACTACTGAAGAAAATGTTGGTCACTGGTATCGACTACTACCTAGAGCATTGGGATTTTTTACAAAACTTCTTTTTCCCTTTTCAAACCATGTTGAATAATATTTCCCGCTGCCAGGTCTTTTAGGAAAGGATCTTGGGTACACAATGAACAGGTTTGCAATGAGAAAAAAACCGAGTGAATATTGAAATGTCATCCATTTCTGACCTATATTTAAAATTTCAAGTATGTAGCTCATCATCAAAATTTCATTTGTTTAAACAAATAGGTATTATTTAAACAATTTTACAGACAAAAAACCGAGTGAATATTGCATTGTGATCCAGTTCTGACCTATTTTTAAAATTTCAAGTCAATAGCTCAGCATCAAAATTTAATTTGTATTATTACAAAAAGGTATTATTTAAACAATTTTACAGATGAGAAACCGAGTGAATATTGCAATGTGGTGTATCCCCGACTGACGGTTAAAATTTCTAGACTGTAGTTTACCTGGAAGATGAAAAAAAGGCAGTTTTATTCTGGGCGGCTACCCGGGACCCACCTAACGGCCGTTTTCGACGCGAAGTTTAGTGTTTTCCCATTCTGTTTTCTGCTTCTCCCTTGTTTCATTTATAAATTAAAGATATTTTCTACAGTCGGACATGAAGGAAAATGGATGTAGAAAAAATTACTTGCAGCTAATAAAGGTGTTGAGGGATGGCAAATTGTAACATATTATGTAAGTAAGATACCTAATATTGTTGGTCTGCCGAAAAAATCAGTTGGATATTGATGGCAGACCATGTCACAAAGTTTCTTCTTACAATGTAGTATCATGTGCCAAAATTTGAATCGTCCTAAAGAAGATGCATTTTTACCATAAAAATGGTCAATAATTGAAATTATTTCTGTTTTCCCACGTTTGAGTTCAGTCTGCCGCCAGAAGGCAGCGGAATATTGATGGCAGACTGCGTCAAAAAGTTTACACTAACATGCTAGTATCACATGCCAAAATTACAACTTTCCCAAAATACATTCATTTTGACCTTGAAAATTGCAATTTTTCAATTTCAGTCTGCCTAACTTAAACAACGGGTTACTGAAGGCAGACTACTCTTTTTCAGTCTTATTGCAGGAGAACAATGTTGAGCCGAAATTTGAAGCATCCTAAAATCACAAAATTTTGATCAGTAATTTGGCAATTTTTGCATTTCAGTCTGTCGGTAGAAAGCAACTGGCTAGGCAAGGCAGACCATGGTCTATTGCTCTCATACCACAGGTACTTTAACGTATTGAAATTTGAATCTTCCTAAAACTGATGAAATTTATCACCAAATTTGGCAATATTTCAATTCAAGTCTGCCATTACTTTTCAACTGCTTTAGATTGGCAGACAAGTCTCAAACTCCTTATTTGGGCATATATAATCATGTGTGAAAATTTGAGGCGTCCCAAATACTGTAAATTTTACACCCGAAAAATGCAATTTTTGAAATTGAGTCTGCCACGCATTTTCAACCGGTTGAAAGTGGCAGACTGGTGAAAACATCTATGTTTGGACATAATCTATCATCTATAAAAGTTCCATCCATCCTAAAGACAGGTCATGTTTGTGCGTTTTCGTCACTTTTTAAATGGCTGCCATTTTTGAAAGCAACCGCTTTGAAATGGCAGAATTGGATTTTCTTACTCAGAATTGACTAGATTTTCATAATTTTATATCAAACCTTCTCCTAAAATGAACACCCATTTTCGGCCTCGGCTCCAGGACTAACAGTTTCTCCTAACGTTCCATGAGAGCCCGGCTTGAGTGCCCAGGCATACTGACTACAACATCATTCCCCACTTCTCATAGTGTACCTACCGCCCCGGGATAACTTATTCAGCGTTACTTCGAGGTAGTCACTTATTCACCTCACGGTCTCCTTCCGTTTTACATCTCTCATTCACATACGCCTTGTATGACAAGTCCACCGTTCACAATGACGCAGAGGTAGTACCAAAAAAATACTACTAAAATGAGCGTGAAACGGTGGAACTTCACGCCAATGTGAATATGTCATCAAATCGCGTCATTTGAAACAAAAGCATTTTATTTCGCATAATGAGATCACAACAAAGCTAACAAGATCGCTAGATAAAAGAAGAGGGAGGGCACGCCGTTCATCATGATCTAGTTACCCCTTAAAAATTCAAATGCTACCGGCGTCGGGTCTAATGGACCACTTTGGACTAATCTGCCAATTTGAGCCAAACTCCTTCTTCCTCTTCAGTTACCCCGAAGAAACTGCGGAGTAGATGTTTGGAAAAATATAGCAAGGGGATTTTGATCGCCAGGATTAGCAATGTGTTCCGGCTCATTATTGAACGCCACGGCTTTAAATTTCGCCATTCGTTATCTCCGTTTTGATCTTTCACACAATTGCTTTTCACCTGCAAATTATTTATTTGCGCCCCAATTTGTATTTCATCATATTCTTTTCGAAATTTGTAGTTTCAATTCGAAAATTAAATTTATTTTGGGAATATGTTGGAATATTAGAATGAATGGTAGTATTGATGTAGTGATGGCTCATTAGAATATACCGGATTCCCACTGAGTTTCTCCATTGTTTACCTGTTTGCTCCCCAGTGGGAGCTAACTCAATAGTCGTGTAACCCTGGCTCAAAATTAGATCTGCGAGTTAGCCCTTCAGCAGTTGTTCCAAGCGGCGGCTGATTCAGATAACTCAGTATCGTATTCTAAAGCCGATGCTATTCGAGTAAATGTTTTCGAGTTTCGATATTGATAACTCAGTAAACTGCGAGGCCAGTTTTATAGTTTTTATGAAAAGGGTTCTTTTTATTTAGGGTCATGAAAAGTTTCAAGGATCATCCCGGGGCTCGCATCCCGAATTCAGTTCTCAGTCTATTTTTAATAGAGAAGTGCCCCGGATGGACGGATTATTATTATTGCTCCTTAATCACATTTTCTAATTCTACGTACCTTGATTCGTAGACCCTCATTTTGAAGGGGGGTTGAAACAATTATTGTTGAACATGACGAACCAAAAAATAGTCAAGCTGAGATTTGATCCGATGACCTGATATTTGATCACTCGTCTCATGAAAATTGTTAGTCCGTATCTCCAGATAAGATTTATACTCGTACGTTAGAAGATGCTCTACTTAGATGGCAGAGAGTATTGTGGGTCCAATAACCCTGTTACATAACATGAATGCTTTACAACTCCCGAGTTTAAATACCGTAACGTTATTATGACGTGAAAAACCGCGATAACTCGCTAACCTTAATGGATCGCACCACGAAACGTGTGATTGAACATGTACCTACCAATTGAATCCCCAAAGATCCGGAATGACTCCGATCGTGGAATGATTATTTCATGTTGGTTCTTTTCAGTTCGAAGGTCCATCATTGCCATGGATGTCTTGTACCTGAAAACCAGTCAAAAATTGGCGTCGACTGATTTCATGTATTTAAGATTGTTGATAGAAAACTTGTTTAAAACGAAAAATAATATAGAAGTATATCTAGAACCACAACTCAAGGTTACTGTATCAGGTTCTTCTTCCAGTTCAGTTGTTATGTCGAGATTCATACTAGTCGTAACACGCGAACAACACAATTTGCAATGCAATTAACCCTTTGGTAACAACTAGCCGTGTAAACGAATATTGATAGTCTCAGAACTTTACTGAAGAAGGATAAATAAAATTGGTTCCAACCAATATGATAAAATTGTTTTTCTCCTGTCATATTATATTAGTATATTCGTTACGATAATCATTCTCTGGTAAGTAGTTCCTAACGAGTGTGGTTACAACCAGCAACATGGATAATATCATATATATTATATAAGATGTACTAGAATATGTGGTGAGGGATTATTATTTTGAATAAGATAACATTGACAGGAAATACCTGTTTATTCGTAACACGTGATTTCCCGCCTTTTCTCAGTTGACAATGTTGCCGAAAATAACATTCCTGTTGATAGATTTCTGTAAAACAAGGGGACAGTTATATTTTCGGTTTCTATGAGTTTTGGGTTTTTGTGGATTTAATTACTGTATGAAATAATTAGTGTCCACCACAACATCGCGACAGAAAATTAAGAAGGAACTGCTTTTTCTTTTCGTGTTATTTCTCTTTCACATTGTCGGTCCCTTCAACACAGTGAAATTGTGAACTTCCTAGTGGGGCAGTATTCAGTACAGATGATGTTGAGGGATGTCGAGGGTCGGTCAAATGAAAATTGATTTATGTGCCAACGTTTCGAAGAATATATTTCTTCATCTTCAGGGCAGGTTATGAAATAGAGTTAGACTCCAACAGGGAAGCTCCTTCCTCCAGATCACAGAAGTAATAACCTTCAATGATCAACATCATTCTTACTGACGGTCAACCTAAACCACCACACTCATTCAGTACAGACCTGAATATTTTGACTTTTCTTAATTGAATATTTTTTTACAGAAAACAATTCTAAAATCTTGGAATAACCTGTAGAATTTATGTCATTTCATATTTTCCAAAAAGGAAAAAAAAAAAACGTCAAAGAGTCGTAGGGGCAGCAATGGAGTGATAGGAGATACATTTTGTGCCTGGAGGTGATTTCAAATATTTATTGGTACTTCTTGTTAAAAATGATTACCGACGTGGGTAGTTACATGTAAAAACTTGCTAGTTTTATCCGTTAGAGTAAAAAGTTGGACTGAAAAGTCCAACTCAGTTACCGACTCGCCCCTTAACTCGGAGATGACCATCAGTCACCTATTAGTTGGAGATTTCGCCTCGTTAATCCAATTATTTCGCAGTTGTGGGACTCACAAGGATATTTTACAGTGTAGCGTTTGTTAAAATGATTTCGTAATGGTATTTGTATTGTTGTGAGAGGGCTGACTCGAGTTCCGAGTATGGGAGCGCTGTATAACTCGGGGTTTTCATGTCTTATCTGGTGAAATCAATTTCCTCTTGACCCACCGGTTATTTTGAGCTCTCATTTCTGCCATTGCGTGTACCGAGATCGTCGTAAACGATCGTCGTTGTATTGTTGCCCAGGCCACTCGTTGCACGGAAATTCGCAGTCTAACCACTGACGTCACACGGTTTTTATTTAAAATCGGAGGTGTCAGGCTGAGATGCGATCTTGGGGACCCGAGATTCGAGCGATCGAGTCCGCTGATTATCCCGACTGAGCCACTGCGGTCCCTCATAAACTTGGAATAATACGACCGGCTGGCTGCTGGGGGTTTTCATTACTACCGTCAAGAGCTCAATATCGAGCTCCCCTTGTGCTTGGTTCCCAACGTGGCGGTTCGATAACGCGGGATATTTTCTCTACCTACTCGAATTAATCCCGAGTAAACCGCGAGTATCTTCAGTGATATCGATCCGTTCGCGCTCGAATCCGTACGGTATTTTGGAGAGGGCCGAGAAAGTTTTGGAGTTGTGGAGACGATGGGCCTTGGGGAACTTCCACCTGCTCATATACCTGTCACGAAAGAGGAACCCTCTGAACAATCTTCCACAATTCCTACTATACTAGGAATGAACTCAGGTAGCGCACAGATTGTGGCGGTGATGTGCATACCAGAGACCCCTGTATGCAAACTACTGAGTGTCAACCAGTCAACACTTATTCGCTAGTCATGCTTATTCGCTACTCGAACTCTTACTAAACCCGAACTCGAAATCTGAGTCAAGGTCAGTTAGTCGAAGTAATTTTTTGCGCCGTTTTTTGCGTCTGGCTCACTAGGACTCAACTCGATTGCGAGGAACAAAGAGGAGTAGGTGAGGGGCTCGCCTACTACTTTTCTGAGCCTTTAATATAAGACTGTTTGTTCAATTATGACTAAAGCTATTCAATTTACCAAGTTTATCGCCATGGAAATTCTAGGCGATTCAGTTCCATTCTTTGTGAAAACTGATAAGGTTTTTCATTTGAGTTTGAAGAGTTTGTAATTTAACAACGTTCCCAATGTAAGGCTTAATAAGAAATTGACTTTTGTGTAACACGGAGCCTTTTATTCTTCGTGATGTCTGTGATGAAGAAGACTCATTATGAAGTAATAGTATTAAAAGTTAACTGTTTCACTAATAGTGATTGTTATTCGTTAGACATGTTGATCCAGTTAATTTCTGCTAGTTATTGATGAATCACTTCAATACAACGCCTATTAGGTACTACATAATTTGTTTACTGTTATTTAATATGACGTGGATTCTGTCTCCATTAGCTCAGCTTAAAAAAGCCCCGAAATTTCAAAGTATAAATAAAATGTTAACATGTTCATAGAAGTTTCGGTGTTGGGCGATACGACAATAGTGGTCTAAATTCGGTCTCTATGGGGTGACAGAGCACTCGATGTTCTCGAATGGACAAATACATTTACTTAATACTACACAGGTCAACACTGAATACTGAAAACCTCATCCCAAAACCACCAATGGTTAAGGTTGCGAAAAAAAATGTCGTAAATCGCGTCCTGGAGGCTCGAGGATTTCAGGTTTTTTTTTACCGTCCACGGAGAAGTCAGTTTGCTCCTTATTCTTGGATCAAGAATGTACTTTAATTTCCTGCCCCTCAAAAAACTAACGAAAAGTAATTTTTGTCGGCCAATCTTGGAATTTACGACGTTTTTTTCTGTGAATTTACCGTCGATATGCAATTATATCGACGGTAAATTCACAGAAAAAACAAAAAACAAAAAAAATCGAGAAGGTGAGTGGTGAGGGGAGGTTTTTGAGGTCCCTTCAATTCTTCACCGTCGATATGCAGGCTGTTCCGTTAGATTGGCTCTTTTATTTTTAGTTTCTGCTCATGCGCTTTTTAATAGTTTATAAAGGTTATAATTTACACTTCGCATTTTAGCTTCATAATTCCACTCTCAACCTCCCAACCTCATGTTTTCTGGGGCGCTGAATCCAAATATGTAACAGGGCTTGGATATTCTAGCTTTTTTGAGATGGAAATGGCGTTTATATACATTAAACGTAATTTTCTCTGAAACTAAAAAGTTTTGCCACAAAGGCAACGTGTCAGGATATCAGATTTTATCTCGAAATGCCACCTGCAGGGAATTTAATAAATATAACGTTCTCTTTTCGAAGAGATAACGATCACAGTGATAAATCAGAACGAAGCTGTAACCTTGACAGGGTGATATACAAGGGAAGGAACCCTTTGTGGAAACATGGGAACCTCGCCTACTTGACAATTCAAGGTAGCACCCGAATATCAGCTTCTAGGTCACTGCAAAAGCAACCTTCTTCGTCTCATGCTTGTAAAAGGACTCCAATGTTTCCGTAAAATATACGATTGTATGTTGAAAGCTTTTGACGATTGCCATGTGTGAGGAGAAATTCCCGAAGGGAGGAGTATAAATAACTTGTTAACTGCTTTTGTACCGGAGGCACATGGGTGAAAGGCCTCATCCGCTTGGATGGCACAGGCTGTCACTTTGAGTGTAGTGTGAGAGGCAAGAATCAACCTAATCTGTGATTATTCTCTCAAGAAATTTGATATCCTGAGCGTAGTATATTGTCATCATTTATATATGAGGAAAATCTACTCTATCAAATTGCCTAATAACGAAAGGTAGGTTGGATACGGGAAATCAATCTTCAGAATTGAAAGACGAGTTTTGAAAAATTCCCCAAATAGAAATACTAGACTGTCGATCTGTTTCGGCTGTTACACCATCATTAGTACAACACAGAATGAGGATGGAGAGAGTGGGCGTCTATTTATGTACGGTTCAAAAGTGAAAGGTACCTCCTGATTGGCTAAGAACAAAGTGAAAGGTACCTGACTTGCTTAGAGCATGACTATTGGCTAAGGAGAAAAGGATCAGTTATATAATTAGATCAATCAAGGGGGACACCTAATTTTACTTATATAATTTACAGAGACGCTCAAATGGCGAATCCTCCGAATTTCCAAAGACTCAAATGCATCAAGGTGTAGGCCCTTACTACAAATATGGGCTATCTCAACTGATGGGTTATTCCTACACTTTCACTAAGTGATTAAATGGTCTTCTTTAAATAACTGATTCTCAAATGCTTTCCTCCCTCTTCTAAGTCTAAGATCATACCTACTTCTTTCAAGTCATCCTTAGATCATCCTTCTTTCAAGATCATCCTTATCTCTTCTAAGTTTAAGATCATCCCTATGTTCCCACATTCTAGTCTAAGCTTCCTACTTGTCTGTTCTGCATATTTAATCCCCCAATCACATTTAAATATTTACCAATCCACTTTCATCTTCTAAAGGGAGTGATCGTTTCCACTGAATTTTCAGAATTAAACCCCACTCTAAATCCTAATTTTTCAAAATCCTATCAACCATTTGAGATACATCCCCATGTGGTAAACTAACCCAATTTCTAGAATTTGGTTCCCCAACCTCGCTCGCATGTCTTATAACCGCCGTATCGACGAATTCTACAACTTTTTCACACAAAAATCGCCTTGTGACTTGTCCTGGTTTTATGAAGTAGGCCCCTGTTATTTCGACAAGTGTTGACGCATCTACTTGTCGCAGCCTTGATCCGAATGCGTACCTACTCGTTGAAATTGAGCGCAAGCAGTTCTCCCGACCGGACAATCACCCGTTTTCGTGACGCCGAGCGAGCGGTGGAGTCGATGTGGAAATTATTATCGAGGCAGCTTAGCGGCTGTTTTTCGTAATATAATTGCCCACCGGATCGAATTACTATTAACGACTGATGCGATGCTTGGGCCAAGGAAGAAGACGACGCAGTAGGAGCCTTTCGTTTTATCTCGAACGCCCAAGTTCAAATGAGCATTGAACAAATATCGATAAAGGAGATTAATTTTAAATCTTTGTTGTGCATCAGTGACTCGGCTGTTCGTCAGTTTTGTTTGAATAACGACGTTTTCGAAAGGCTCTTGTCTTGTAGTTTGTTGATTTATGATTACTACACGATAACTGTTTACTGAAATGAGACCGATACGAGTTTCCTCGCACAAAGCCTCTTTCAAAATACATGCATCCTGTTTGGATCATGTATTTAAACGCCGTAAAAGTAAAAAATAACTAATAGTCTAATTAATGCACATGAAAGAAACAATAAATGAATCGCCCAAATTTCTGTATGTCAAATGAAAAAGAAGTGTGCAATAAGTCGTCATGCTGCTACTATTTTTGAGAAAAATCTACAATAATGTCACTATTTGAGTTTATCAGAAGTCACTATTCTACGTTGTTTGCATTGTGAAGCACTGGCACCCCTGTCGTTGTATAATAAAAGTTCAGGATGGTCTGGAACGGGTTTTGGTATGAAGATGTTTTGGTATGAAGAATTCGAAAAAATTATGGTGATGAGATTAACAAAGAGAGAATATACGCATTGCAGATTGCAATTTACTATAATATAGTAAATTATATTATATTTCATATAATGAAACAGCTGAGATATGTCATTTTGAGATCGGCAGTGTTGCTACAACTCGTTTTTTCGTTTTTCTGGAGATAAAGCTAAAACTATCGTCGCTAGTCGATTCAACGAGAAATTTGCTGTATGGAACCACTCCTAACTCAATTTTGCAAAAAAAGAGTTACGTCATGTTACCACTCCGTACATAATGGTGTCACAATAGGATTACTTTTGACACCATTGTGTACGGAGTGGTAACATGACATAACTCTTTTTTTTGCAAAAATTTTTTAAAATTTTTATAAATTTTATAAGTGAAAAGAACAAAAACAGACAACACTCGCGTTTGGCTATCCATAGAATCCGCTGTGGATTCCTGCTGTGATTCCTTTACCATGGAACGCCGCGAGGAGCACCACCTGCTTCTCGATTTAACATGGTGCCCTCATGATAACCCTCCTTTTCGATGATTTTAATTTAACAGGACTCGACGGTCGAAAAGGACCATGAATACCGCTACTGTATAACGTATGGACTCGAGGGATCGCAAGGAAATCTATCGATAGGGAAATGTGGGCGGGAAAGCGAGAAAGTTGGGTGGGTGGTAGCGAAGGAGGAAACACGTGCGCGACCTACATAATCTGTACTGACTTGTTCCTGGATATTCCGCCTTGATGTCTGACAGGAGGGATGGAAAACCTCTTTGTGTACGTAGGTTCACGCATTCACTTTATTGTGGCTCTTTCGGAAACACCCTTGTGGCGATGATGTGTATGAAATGACTTATTCGGTGTAATAGGATGTACGAAGGATGGGAGCGGGTCGGGTGTTTGACCAAGTAGAAACCCAACAACTCCCGCATGATGAGTAAACTTCATCGCGTTTGATGAGCCCTTACACAAGTTTAGTAGGATGTTTTACACGCTACACGGTATGAAACGGGCGCTTCTAACACGGTAGGACCACAATTCACTGCAGAGGAATCAACGTCACCTTGTCCAAGAAGATGTAAAATAATTTTGACTACATTTTATTTTTAACCTCGTAAATAGCTGTTGATAGTCATTAGAGCCTTGTGTGGCATCATCTTGAGACCATTAAAACTTAATGACTCTCGATCATTACAGTTGGGTCAGTCACATCTATCTACTGCCTGTCTGGTCTTTGCTTCATCGTCACCACAGAAACCGTAATGATAACCTGGAGTTTATTCCCCCTCATCAGCATAGAAACCTTACAGTCACCGGTTTGCAACATTCAAATTTACAATTTACAAATTAAAAAAAAAAAACATGGCTTACGCTAAGGGTTCAAAATTTTCGGCAAATGCCATTGAAAAAACGACAAATGATATAATGAACTTCTTCAGTCCTGTCACCCAACATCACGCCTAAATTGAATGGCCTATTTACAACAATTCTAAGAGATTCGAGCATAATATTATGTCGCCTCATCCTCGTAGCGTGGGCAAACTAATACGATCTGTTCCAGATCTTCTAAGTTACCACAGACTTCACAGCCACTGTCACTCACTTGACCTATCTTCTGAACTGGGACAACGTACTGCAGAATTTCTTCTGTTTTTCTCCCACTGCTAGGTACCAGGGAACCGATAGAAAGATCTGGAGGGTTTTCTCCCCTCATGGTACTGTTGCCAGCGTCTGCGGAGATCAGCTCGGAACCTAGGTTTGACAGATCCGTATGGGGATATTCCTAATTCTCTCTAGCTTCATGATATTCTTAATTCTCTCAAGCTTCAACTACACAACACAGTGACCGTCTGTTTATGATATTGAGTTAACTAGCTGTTAACCGTTGGTGATCCCGATTTCATGAGTGGAAATCATCTTAACTACAGATAAACGATAAAAGATACTGAATGGAGCCCAAGAAAACTTTGCTCCATCAGTTTATTTCTATGAGCAAACCAGGCCAACTTTCATTGTTTTCATGACTATTCTTATCGGCACTGATAGTCATCCCATTATTCTGTACATTTTGGAAGGGTTGTCGCAACGATTTATTAGTCACCCAAGCATAACATACAAGACGATGTTGACAGCCGTTTTGTCAACCACATCAATTCATCACGAGGTACAATCGATACGGATGTCGATATTATAGAAGCTCTCCTTTTTCATGGTGCCAATTCACGTGAACTACCTACTCGTATATATACGTGTGTATATGAATAGAAACTATTAGACTCATATAACACTTTTAAATCTTCTTATGTTATAGTTACTTTGGTGGACTGTAGTTTTTTCCTAGTTTATTAATAGTAACTATTAAATTTTCGGTAAATAGAGCTACTTACCGAACAGTGCCCACTAAATATATGGTGAGGTATACTACAGATGTATCGATTTCACAGAAAAACTTGGAATAATCAGGTACTTGGTTTCCAGCAACGAAGGTAGAAAACGATGTGCCCTCACAATAGGCAATGGTAAACATTGAATTTCGTAGGTATGAATTATGCACTGTGTTATTAAGTCCTTGGGAGATAGAGTGTGGCTGGTAGGGATGGGCATAGATTAATCTCAATAATCGATTAATTCCCCAAATAATTCGTGTATTTTTTATCGATTTTTGCTATGTTCGATTAATCCGATAATCGATGTATTCACAAATCTTTGACTTTTTTTTACAATAAATTCTATATTGTTGCAACACTAGTCAGTTATCAGTTACCTATCACTCTGGCTTTAGGTCCATCCATTGTTTGTTCGTTTGTTGTTGCCTTCAAAAAGCGTGCCAAAATGCCAAAAAAGTACGGCCTGGGAGCATGTTGAAAAAATAAAACTTTGCGAAATGCCGCTATTGTAGTAATCATTGTAGTAATCATCAAAAGTAAAAATCATCTTGAGTACAAGCAACCAAAACTCAACTTAAAGAAGCTTTGATTTATTGGCTGCCCTTGCAAGCTCTCAACTCGTTGATAAGGTTGGTCAGTTCCCATCTATTGATAGCACATCATTTTTGAAATGAATAAAGATATAAGCTGCTTAAAGGTATAACCTCAGGTAATTCTCAGGTATCAGATATGTCTGTGTATCTCAGATATGTCCCAGGTATCGGATATGTCTGTGTATCTCAGATATGTCTCAGGTATCAGATATGTCTGTGTTGTGATTTCAGGGCTTTGAACAGAATCTATATTTGATTTTTCATGGTACTCAGGTGTACAGCAACTGTCATGTACCTCTAGTTTGAGCTGCGATGTACAGTTTGACACGCCTTTCGTATTCTCGATGTATCTTACTGCTAATAAGTACAATTAAATTAATTATTCAAAAAGGAATTTCGCTCTGGGAGCTATTGACGACTAAAATGTGGTATTTGGCTCAATTCGGGTCTGCGTATGAGTTAGCCACAACTTGGTTCTCAACGTTATGCACGAAACATTTCTGGTGGACTCATTTATATTTTTTTCCAGTGAAATTTATAATTATCCGTAGGGAAAAATATTTGTTGTGTATATGGAAGATAGGAGACAAGACATACGAGAATGTAAGTGAGAATTACATCACAAAAACACGACTATAACTCAAGAGTTGAGCTGATGAGTCACTAAACTAAGTATACTCTAGAACCCCTGATCGAAATCGAGGAAAGGGAAAACTAGAAATGGAAAACCGAGAAAATTCAAAAGCCGAAGTTAAAATGGGTTTGGCGGCGACCCAAATGTTTTGTTTTTTCGTCTGGTTTCCTCGTGAGGTTCGCGCCGCTGTCGTCCGACTAACCGGATAACGATATATTTTAAGGTTTGCGGAATTTCCGCTCAAACTCATATCCGCGCAAATAGCTAATTGCGATGGGAGTTGAAAAACAACACAAGAACATGTGAAAAATTGACGTTTCGGAGGCCATGTTTTTTCTTTCAGGAAACGAATAATTCGGTATCGCTTTGGAAGGTTGACAATTGGGCAATCGAATAATGATATGACGCTAGCGATCCTTGAAATTTTTCATAACCGAAAAACGAAGGTTTGAAATATCCAGAACGCCATAACCCAAAAACTTCAAATAGTACGGTTTCGTTTTCACAAAAATACGTATGTGAATAAATTTTGATCAGAAAATTCTCTGAACAATTCATTGTTCAGGAGAACATCAGCCATCAGCCGTTCGTTCACTATGAGGGCTCCAAGGTAATATCCAAAAAAAACTTATAAAAACTATACAAAACTTGATGTATGTAGAGGCGTATTCATAGGAAGGGGGGTCATGAGGTCTTGACCCCCTCGAAAGCCAATAATAGACAATATTATTATTAGTTGACTGGGCTTCGCTTTTCAAGGTGTCCATGTACAAGTAGGAGTTAGATAGAAATTCAGTTATGTCCCTAAGAATAGAGATATGCGATAGGAAGACTTAACATTGTCTGTAAAATTCAATCCATACGTCCATATAAGTTGGGTTATAAACCTCGTGGGGAACCCCCCCCCCTCCCTCCCGCCCCGACAGATCAGAGTCTGGCTTCTGTATGTATGCCGTCAACATGAGTTTCAAACGGTGAAAGGCTGTTCTGTCATCCCTATTTACACTACTCCCCTCATTTTCAACCTATGGTTTCTCCTCGAAAATCCAACCTTAGAGAACATTTGTCGAGTCATTTTGCAACGGTGGACCGTTTTTTTTTTTTTTTTTTTTTTTTTTTTAATGTAGGATGAAATGGTGGAACCTCTTCTCTAAAGCCCGCATTATCAGTCAGTACAACTTTCTTTTGACTGAAGTTTTTCCCAATAAAATAATAGGTAAAAATAAAAATAAAAAATAAACAAAACATGGTTAAATATCCTCACACATATGTACATTATTCCGTAGATTCAGGTTATGCTGTGCTTTTTATTTGCAAAAACGGCATGAACGGGAATGAAAAATCAACACTTGGATGGAAAAGTGAGAGGTTGAAAAACGATAGGCACTGTCAAGGGGCAAAGTTAAAGTTGAAAATAAATTTTTAAAATCTAATTCAGCTACATTTACACAATCTTCTAATGAAAGCAAATTAATAGACGTTTGACGTTTCGAAATCATTCATGGCATTTCTAAAAGGGGTGGATTTTCAAGAAGAAATCTCGGTTTAAAAATGGGGGCAGAATACCCTCGTAAAACTAGTAGGCTGTATTTTTTGTATACTGTAGGTAGGTAGTAATGACTCAAGTAACTTGAGTCAAGTTATATTGATCGGCCCAGAGTTCAGTTGAAAAATATTGACGAGATCGCCACGGATTCAGTTACCGACTACCAACTCGAAGAGGACCGACCATCTAATCACCAACTCGAATGAAAGCATGTTGATTTTCCTTCATTAATAGTAATATTATTTCGTGAAGTTTCTGGACTTACGAGGATGTTGTGGACAGAAGGGTCATCTTTATAGGAGATAATTTTCTCTTTGTTTTAACCGTTGTGGGAGAATTGCAGCGTTAGGTTTGATGGTTGCATTAAAGCATTGAAGCATTAAACCACTGGTTGCAATTACTGATGCTAAGTCAACATGTAGAAGCAATTCCGGACGGAATCTGTAGTGGATTATTGCTTCGCAATGACATGGATAGGTACTTATAAAAATCTCCAGATGTTATCCGCTGCCAGATCGGGCATTTCGAGTTCGAGCTATTCTTGTTTTTCTCATTTTTTGTTGCCTTTTGACGATGGACAAGGGCAAAAGTGAATTATTGATAATTTATTACCTATTGATTCACAAGATATTCGAACATTGTTAACGAAGGTGAAGGTTGTGATTCCGCTGCCTTGTGAATCGGGAATTTTTATCGGAGTGACATAATAATATTATATCATATTATATTATCCAAATTGAGTGATTGAAGTAGTTCTTTTTCGAATCTAGTTTCACAGTTCGTAAATACACTTATTAGAAATAAGCGTATTTACTAACGGTGAAACTAGATTTGGCGATTATGAGTGACAGTAATTAAATTTTGGACGTGTACGAATAATCTGTGAAAATCTAGCAAACCTGAGGACATCCGCGGCTGAGTGGAGTTTCTAAAGTGACTTTTTGAAGATGATGTTGGTTGACCGAAAACCAGGTACATATCAAGAGGGAGACGGCGTTGAATTAAAAACAAGAGAAAATCCAGGAACATGGGTTCTTCAATCATTAAATTTAAATTAAATTAAATCTAAATTTTGTATGTTCTACCAGCATTCTCAGAAGGTAAGACAAGCGTTCGGAGTTGACAAAGCCGTTCAAGGAATTCACGGTTCTTGACGTGTGGCGAACACAATGTAGTTACTGGAATGAAGGGCAAAACAACAGCACTCCTTCTCACAAGTGGTTCGTTGAATTGTATCGGAATAATGATTTGAATGGTCTAATGTTGGAATTGTGGAAAAAATAATCTAGTATGTACAGAACTACTTGAACGAACACACAATAATTTATCTCATTACTTCAATTACAGAAAATAAATCTGGAAGAATTTGGTCTCACCGGTTTCGATGGAAGGCCAGGTGGCGTGCTAGCCGGTTATGAAATATCAAGTTTCGCGTGTTGAAGAATGCAAATTTTTACCGTACCATTTAATTTATTTTTCTTTCGCGTATTTGGTTTGCGTTTTCTGCCTCGGCAGGGCCAATTGAACTGTCCTTTACAACACGTTCTAGGATTTCTAAGGGGCCTCGTTATTCTCGCTGCTTAGGTGAGTAATAATCGTGTCACATCCTTTTCTCATTTGCAATGTCGCAATCAATCTTACAGTATACCCCGCAGAAACAAAGGCTTTTCGAATCATCTCAAACTATTTAATTTTCGTCGGCGAACGAGTGATAGAAACCGAGAAGTCCTCCTCTATCGTCAAACAGCCAAGTTGAGGAGCCAAGTCGGGTTGGAAAGCTTCCAAAGGGGTTTTCGTTGTTGTGAAAGAGAGAACGCGGAAATGCGTCCACCGTCTGGGCTTTTCGCTGAGTGTCTGCATCCGACCGTTTTGTACAGATGGAACGTCAGAATGACGGACAACGGCATCAATCAATCCGATTCATTGGCTATTAGAGGGAAATCTGGTGGCTTGGTTGACACTTTCACTTCCTAGTTGTGTCTTCCTAGCTTATTTTGGTTCTGCTCTGTGGGAGGGAATCCTATTGGAATCCGTGTACATAATAATAATGTCTTCAATTATTGAAGACTCAGAGTTGAATGACTCCCAATTCTAATCCAAGTCCATGTTCCTTAAATTTGATTCACCACCAGATCCAAATTTGAGGTATCCGGTTGAAAATTGGAGCCCGTGCTTTGTGCTCTTCCTACAATTTTGGTTTATTATCTTCGACAATGAAGGTATTATCTTAGAGAAATGAAGAAGTTTTAGAACCTTAGCATTTTCCTAAAATTATGATATTCTGGTTATGACTTCAGGTCAGCCAGAGGATGGTCCTTGAAAGTTTTCATAACCCTACGTCACTGGGAATGGGTTCAAAATAAATTTTGAAAATGTATTATCTCGATAGTAATTATTACAAATGGAACGGTGTAGTTGTCTGACCCAATTTAAATAAAGTTCAAATGAAAGAATTCATACGACCAACTTTTCGTTCACAGTGACGGTTGAATGTTTGAGTCAGTGAAATACCGTCAACATCAGCGTGAATCACACGGCGGCAAGTTGAGTCGCTGTTCATACACGGGAACAGCTGATTCTCAGGGTTTACTATTACTATAATATTATCCCTATTACTATACGTTATATACTATTTTCTACGTAGTTTTATTAAGTACAATATTACCAGTACCTATTGAATAACGTAATGTAGTAGGTTCAGGTATAAGTTCATGTTTAAGTTCAGGTATAAGTTCATCCGTGAATAATCAATAAATGGAACCCAATTACAAGTTGATCCCCATTTGCCGGCCGAACTGCTCAAGGTCTGGATTGTCCGAAGGGAAATCTGTACGACCCACACGGGCTTACAAGGTTACCCCTCGAGAAGGTTGGTTCTAATTCCACCCACGCCAATATACTCGTAATTTTGAGGTGCCGTTTGAACCGGTTACTACAAGGAGATACCGTTGAGATACCGCTAACAATCCGAGCAGTTGAGCTTGTGTTTTCAATTGATTTGATTGATTGAAAACTATTGACTACTTCCAGTGCTGGCTGTCCACTGATTAGTGTACATGATTGATGTTCTATCGGTTTGAACTGCTTGCTCATGACACTAAAATTAGGACTTATGCCGTTTCCACCGCCGTTACCCCTCAATTGAAAACGCTGCTTATTTTCCCACACTGCTTTATTATTACTTGGGAATGACGCTAGATGCCAAATTACGATGGAAGGCACGTGTCAAGAACAAGAGCGAGGAATTACGTCTTCAACTCAGGAGGAAATACTCACTCAGGAAGTCACTCAGTTTTGCCAGTTGGGAGCAAAATTATACTCTATAAACCACCAGCCTGTGTAGACTTGAGGGTGTCAACTCTGGGGCTGTGCAGCCAATATAACGTCGAAATAATACAAAAATGTCAGAACAAGGTGCTGAGGAGCGTTCTCAATGCGCCCTGGTACATTCGCAATAGTAACTCTACTGAAATCTTGGAGCGGAAATGGTTCAAGCCGATTTGCAACAGCTCATTAGTTGAGCACATCAATGAAGAGGCCGTCCGTCCACTCGACGTTGATCCCCTAGAGAGAGAACCCACATGATTTTGAATACTGTCACTGGCAGTGATAAAGAGAGACACCACGATAACATTATCCGAATGTAACTGCTCGGAATAGATAGAGCTTTTAAGAGACATAAATCACCTATTAGTTCTGTTTTGACAATAAAAAATTGTTTGTTAACATGGAACATGTTTTAGCCTTCAGATAACTGGTTGACTGGATTACGCTGCCGCCACCCTCTCACCATAAGCCAATTCCCATAGTGGTAGAGACTTGAAATTTGGCATGTACCCTCCTTAGGACTTACACTTGAAGCAGTATATGGCCGAGATCAGCTGAGTTTATTATTTTCTGTGCAGTTCACTTTTCTTTGTATAATACCCTTGTGAGTCTCATAACTATACGAAAGTAATTGGAATAATGAGCATAATACCCTAATTATTTTGAGTGGACAAAGTAGCGCGGACAGGTCAGGATTTTGCTTATATTAAAACGTAAACCCTCCTAATTGGATAAATTGAACCAAAATCCTGTGGACGTATCTGAAACATATTATATTACAATGTACCACAGTATTACTGAGATACGGTTTAGAATAAAGTTACTCGTTCGAATGTGTTGGAAGAGATCCTTGGAATATTGTTGTATTGATCGAATCTCGGTATAATGAGGTAGGTACGCAAATACAGTCACGTCCTGTCGTCCTCACAATATGCTATTCATTTTCACTTATTGTTAGTTATGAGCTCACTCGGGGAAATCCCTCTGTTCAGCGGTCGGTTTTCCGTTGAATGCGTCGACTCGCGTTTCACAACATCCGAAAGTAACCTCCACCTCGTAATCCTCTTCCGCGCCTCATTGAGGACGTCAGTCAGACTCTCGCTCGCCCTATTTGTACCTTACAAATACTTGTCCTCTGTCGTCATATCGTCAAGTAATCCGATGTATTCTTCCAATTTTCGTATATCTGACGTAGAAAACTCGTTTCGTCGCCGCTTTCTCTGGGATTCGAGCTTTCGTTTCGTTTCTCGGATGGGCACGACTTCAATCTGAACCTTCAGCGGACCGCAACCGCAGACGTGGGAAGAACGATCAGTCGCTAAGTTATTTTATTATGGCCTTTCACTCAAACAGACCTATTTCGTTCTCACTTCTGTATAATGATATGGCTCGAAAGTAATACTAGCAATTGAAAAAATCAGAAAGCCATTCATTCACAGAAATGGCTGTCTTTACTATAGTAAAGGTGTATAAAGACACCAGCAACGACATCATCAAATTCTTCACCCAAGGCCGCATAATATCTATGACAGTGGAACCATTTCGTCCAGCTTGAAAGAGATGCCAGCGGAGCCGTCCCCACCTCAGGCGGTGCTATCGAAAATAATATGCTAGCAATTCATTAAACAGCAATTTAGGATCGTCGTTAGTTGCAGTGTATTTGTAACAATGGAGCATGTAAGGCTATTAATTTTTATTTTTAGTACGTAATTCCTCTCCTTGTGCAAGTCCGTAATTATTGGCATCTGAATTCTTTCATCAGTGCTCAACATGTCACTCACCATCGCCAGCTCGTTCATCCCGAAACCGAACAGCCCCCCTTGCCGTGATCTCCCGTTCAAACCCTCATCGATCCCACTAGAAGCCGTTTTTGTTTCAAGGTCGATCGTTTTAATTGGCATCATTGCCAAGAAACGTTTGGCTCTTTTTTCGCCTCCTCTTATTCGAACGAAACGTCCGTTTGTCATTAGTAAAGATTTCCGCGTTTTTTATCAGATTGAAAGTTTGCCGTTCGTTTAGACGTAATTTTTAATGTTCAAAATTCGTGAAATGATTGTGATAGTAATTAAAATCTACTAAGACCCCTAGAATCGATCTAACACTACAACTCTACTCCCACAAACTGTTCGCACATCTGGCTCACTTATACGATGCACCATCACGGTTTGGGTACATCCTGAAACCTCAAGGTATGCTGCTATATATGATGCTGAAACCATTCACTTGCTTGATTCTCACTATCAAAGATACTTTAACGGCACCTTTCATCCCCATTTCCAACAATACACTGCTCATCTTATACTAAATAAACAGTTTGGCTTCCGTCAAGATCACTCATGCCCGCTCCAGCTACAACTTTATACCAATTATATTTAAAAAAATAAACATACATCACCAAAGAAAAGTCTTATTCCACCTATTTTTGTAGAGCAAGCTTGGACGTCGTACATCGCAAGATGGCCTTCTATACAAAAATAACGTTTGTGCTGTCGATCCAAAATTGCCACAGAACGCTAAGACCTACCCGAGCGGGAGTGGCGCAGAGGAGCGTGTGGGGACCTCATTTATATTCCCTATACACGACTGATAGGCCTCTAGAAATCCCACAAGGATTTTCAGGATTATACACTGGCGATCTGGTCTATGCTACGTCACTTGAAGAATCCGAGCTCGCGAACCAGAACCTCCGACAACTTGCAATCTCAGGTCATTCTTCAGGTTTAGTGTACGAAATGGAGAATAAAAGTGGACAGTGAAAGGTTTAGCGTAGTAACTCATACGTACAAAAAAAATTTTTTTTCTTTGGGCGATTTCAATGTTTCATTATCGAAGATAATAAACCAAAAAACGACGAAACTCTGAGCTGCCCTATCTCCGAGCAAAATAACCATACGAGTATCTTATTGTGGTCCTAGACAACCGACAAACGTTGATCATATCACATATCATATCATATCACATGATCATATCAACTAACTAATGAAGAGAGTGAAATGAAGACGTAGGATGACCCAGGTGAGACGTTTTCTGCAAAGCCCACATTTATCCATCCAGAACAAGCCGATATTGTACAAAAACCTTAATAATATACGACCTTTTCGGACGTATGCCTTGGCTGTTTGAGAGGATAGAGCTTCAGCAAAACTCGTCCGAGGACCTCCCCTCGTAAGGAAGGAGTCCCTATATCATGATTTCCACCTACAGCCCCTCTTAAAAAGGCTGAAAAATTGTTCCGACTGGAACATTACAACCCTTTGGTGAATGAAGGATTTCAATCCCCTGGAATCAGAGAACTCTTCCGCACACACTTACCGCGACTATCTTCAATCTTTCTCTCAAAATTGTACATAATTACTTACTTATCTACATCATTCCTATCATGTTGAACCGATAGAATGCCAGTCTCAGCACCAATTCAATAGGTACTTTATTGTCACGAACAATAAACATATTCAAAAAAATAATACCTAAATTTTTGTTATCTTTTGTTTCAGGTGATAATTCCACTCATTCGCCATCTCCCTAGTGTATGAATGAAATGAACAGTGAGTAAATAATGCTAAGGTGTTGGTGTAATAGCTACTGCATATTGCAATCTCACGTTCTCATAAAATACAAAGAATGATATTGTGTCAAAGAATATATTATACACAATTCCGACTTTTACAAATAGAATAAATTTAAACAATTGAGTTGCCAGTCGGTCAAGCGTATGCAATAAATCATTCGACTTGATCAAACACGCGCCTCCTCAAGTTGCACTGGTTGGAGGCAGGAGTCTCCAATCCCATCTCTCCCTTGCAAAATTCATTCTTAGGAGAACGTTGAGCCTTTGACAGCGAATGGCTGGCATCTCATCCTTTGGTTCAACTTCAAGTATTCAAACCCTGTTTGCTGGTTCTCCAATGGTTCCTTGGTGAATTTCTGCCGAATGTCCATTTGCTTTGTGATGGGACGTATTTTGAACGCACTTAGTGCAAAAGTGTGCTTTACTGCGTGGAATAATCAAGATCTCAAGCTTTACACTGTTCAATTATTTGTTCGTTTTCACAACTGCACTACGAAAATTAGGTCGGAATTCGCATAATAACCCCGCATAATAAATGAAAATTAATAATCATTACAGAACTCTGCTACACACGTGCCGTAATGCGCTTGGCTCAGCTAACTGGAACTCCTCCAAATGGATGTGGAAACAGCTTATTTGAATGGAGATGTGATTGAAATATTTATATGGAAGCACCTGGAGGTTTTGAAGAAATCCTACTTTGAGATTTAACAACGATGTTACACCTGGAAAAACAGGAAAATAGTATTCCATTTTGAGAAATCGTTGTACAGATTAAAACTTGAAATTGCCTATTATACGAAGTGCGTCAGGTAAATTTCCTTTTATTCGGTAAGTGCATCATGCAGTTTTAGCGAATTTTCGAAACTTTTTAAAAATCGAATTTCCGAAAAAATGTTTATACCAAAATCCAATTCACTGCCAAAAGACACAAAAAATCATTTATATATAGTATGTGTCATTCCAGACGATAGCTCGATAGAATTGGGATAAAAAGTTCAAATTTGCACAGAAAATCGGTCTTGGCAATCGAAAGGCTAAGTTCGTAGATGGGCAGAATCGGGCCACTATAAGGGGGGATTTGGAGAGGTAAAGGGGGATGACCCAAACGTTTCAAAAATGAAGCAGTCTGACAAGTGGCACATCATGTTATAGGTTTTGCTAAATGTAATGCTTTTACAGTAATGCTAAACACGGTGGTGAAGTCAATATTGCGATATCTCATTCCGTTCTCAAACTGGAGCACTTTGAAGAGGAAGAAACGTGGTAGTTACTTGAGACGTCCTTCACGGTTCAGCCCTCCAGCCCTCAGCAAGGTGATTAAGCTGATTTCGGCATATCTCGCCGGAATTCGCGCCTTGTTTTCATCCAATATTTGAGTTCGAAGTTTAAAAAACTTTTCCTTTCGATGGCACTGGAAAAAATCACCAACGCAATTTGTTTGCTTTTGTCGGTTAATCGTTGCGGGTGACCTCTGGCGCGTGGGGAATGAAAATATGAATAAAGTAAACAGGTTCCCTCACTTTAATCTACAAAATAATGACGCGGGGTTTTAATATCGAATCATAACACTTTTTGATTTGAAAACACCTCTTTCGCCGTTGTCAGTTCTTGCTGATCCTGCAGTCCCAACTCTATAATACACCAAGAGGTCATTGCCCGAGATGGTACGTCCTTCTGACCTTTCTGTTGTTGAAACACCTCATTCATCATCAAAATTCTACGTGGTTTGCATAATTAGCTCGACCGTTTGCGAATAGAAACTCGCTACAAGCAAATATTTGTCCTTTTCCAACAACAAGTAACAAAACCTTTTCAATTCAATTGCACACACGATTCTATATAGCGGCGGAAGAATGGGATATGTGAAGGTGTAACGAACGGGGTTGTGAGGTGCCCTCTGTCTACTGGTGAGTTGACCTAAGAGTGAAAGCATGACGTGATATAATCGCCACTACTAATGCGCCATTGGCACGCATAACATTGAGGAGTCAGCTGAGCGTTGGAGTCGAATGTTCTGCTGATGGTTTGATGGCGTTGTGTGTCCAGCTGCTCATTCCGAAGTTCACGGCTAAGTACTTTTCTTCAAAATTTCGATGTTTACAATTCTGGACGTTAATATCAACATCTTCATTGCATTCATGCCATTCGCCAGAGATATAATATTAACACTGGTGTAAGCCTGACCATGGACTGGACAGAAGTTATGCTAGAGAGTTTCATTGAGTCTGCCAAGACTTCACTCCACAACCGCCCAAACTTTTTTCGAATATGCTGGAATAGGTGCGTTCAACACCTTTCCACTAGAAGCACGTATAGTCCTTCCAGCAGGGACCCACTTCCCCACTCCCTTTTCCTTAACAAGACATACAAGACCTGAAATTGCTAGGAATTAACCATCTCCATTTTTGTTTCCGTCGGACACGACAATGCCCATATAGAAATCCCAAAGCTATTTCATAACGTAGGTAAGTACCTACGTATTTCATGTTCTGTAGGTAAGTACCTTTTCTGTTAGTAAAGTTCATTATTTTCATTTTAAATATGTTAGGGTTATAGAGTTCAATACCTAAAACTGTTATTAAATGGAATGGGAAGTAAATAAATGAATAAACAAATAAGTCCGACACCTGGGAGTAGAGTTTTTTTTAGACTTGGGTTCTGGAGGGAAAAGACGTAACTGCCCACCGAAACGCTGTCCCAAATCGAATAATACGAGTATTTGATGCAGTCTGCGGTGGCCTCTGCCTGGTCATTTCCTGATCGAGTTTTGCCTGGTTGGGGATGTGGGTCAGAGCCCTTGGCCTCTCGATGGTCCGTAATCGAGGTTGCGGTTTGTACTTGACGATCCACTATTACTGTACTCATAAGACGTTAGGCTGATTCATACTCGAACAAATCGCATTAATTGGTGTGGTTTTTTTCACTCGGAAGCTGACCCATTTAACGTATTGCGACTATTACGACTGTCACAGGTCCTAGAAACGAGATTGAATCAGTATGTGACGCGTGTTATTGATGTATTTGTGATGGTGGTGGTTTAGCGTGATTGGGCCTGGACCTATTTTGCTCTCATGCTGCAGGATCGTGAACCTTTCACCTCAAACTCCAATTATGGCTTCTGAATTACAAAACTACAATCCTGGGCGGATTGACGGGTGGAAAAGCCTGGTAATTGCGGTCAACTTCGGGTGTCAATTTGTTTGGGCGAGCGAGCTCCAGTTCTCAAGTGTGAACCAGGTGGCATATTTTCAATGTAGTATTTAGAACTCGATTGGTTCCTACTCGCACACAGCATTCAATTGGTTGGGAATTCGGGCAGGATTCTGTTCCCACAGAGTCTAGTTTCTGTTTGTTGGAGTAGCATCTGCTGAAGGAATCCTATCGCAGAGCCACCACCGAATACTAACGAGATTAGAACGGCTGTAGAATCATAATCATAATCATTTATTCTACCTCTACTGTTTTATATCAGTATACCACGTTGGATCCAAATCGGTATTGGTGGTAACAAAGTCGATTGTACCATTTGTATGCTTGTATGAATTACGTAAATAGGAAGTGCCCAGAAAGAGATCGGAAATTGAACCCCTTCATTTTGGTTTTAATATTGATGAGACAATCAGAAGTGAACTTCTTACCGACTACCCCTCATTCTGGTGGTCTAGGATATGATGACCTACACACGACAGTTAACCACATTACTCCAATTATTGCATGTTACGAATATAGGATATTGAAACTTAATGAACAATTAGCTCCTGAGTAACTATCGATTCATCTTGATAGTTGACTCATCTTATTCCTTCTCTTTATTTTCTAAGAATGGAGGTCCTGCCTACTGCCTCCCCAATTCCCTACCTCCTGGGTACCTCATCACCCACTCAAAGCTCTAGTTTACACTGCAGGCAGTGAGGAATCGATCGAATTCATCGCCGCGGTTACTACCCGAATTATTTACGTGTTGAAAGGAAATCGTTGAGTAGACTCGCAATCGAAAGCCGATTCTTCTTGCCTTCTGGAAGCCGTCCAAATATTGTTGTATCAATCATCTTCGTCGACCGATTATTTGAATAATACTCCTCATGTCTTAGCCGAAATAACCGACCTTCCAACATTCTACATAGTAAACTTACTTTGACTGGATACTGTTATAACTAACTGCTGGCTTTTTTTTAAACTTCTGGTCTCAGGACAATAAAGAGTGATAATATTATTACGAGTCATTTGACACAGTCCGGCACAAGGGGCAGCTACCGAAGCTTCTGCACAATTTCACCAAATATTTTAATCTTATCTATCGAAAAGCCATTATCGAGTACAACTAAACAGCAAGTCAAGGAAAATCCAAAACAATTGAACAAATTTTTGAATGTACTGGATACTGATAAGGCACTCTCAACTCCCAATCCATGTGATGGTGACCTGTGGTTGCCACACTGGTAATGCACCAAAAAGAGCCATGGAAACATAATGAGGACACAACACAACTACTCAAAAGCTTATTATTAGGTCAGTTTTCGAATGTACAAGGGAGGATTTAAATCCTCCCTGGTGCATTCGAAAACTGACGTTTGCCAAGATCTTGGGGTAAAGTTGGTGGATGGAACATTAGAACATATCAAAACATCGCGCCTCCTGGACAACAGTGGTGACGTAGGAGGACGAAACCCGTGGTTTCTCAACCCCCTTGTGTTGTGAGTTCGTGCTGTGAATGTTGGGGCTGATTTGAATCCACTAAACGTTTCTGACAACGAGTACGTATCAAATTGAAGTTACCAGATACTAATGTGTGTCGAAGACCCTCGAAAACTACTTATTGTGTGCAGGAGGCTGTGCACGATGAGGTAGGTTACAAGAGATCTCCGCTTGCCACGCTCACAATTTTCCTTCCTTAATTGTGGAAGACGTGAGACTTCAAGCATTCAAGTGAACCTTTCCTAAGAGCCGTTACTTGGGACCGTTCCGTTCCTCGCTCATCTCGGGGAAATTCAGTTCGTCGACCTTCCCGTTCACTTTTGCCTCAAATAGATTCCATTGTCTTGGAGGGCGTCAACGTCGCATTCGGCCGGATTACATCTGTTGAAAGGTATTCTCTGGTTATCAGACGGAGTTTTTCAAGTGCACTTTTGAGTTATCTCGATTTAGAACTTGATTGAGATTTCGTAAGGCTACTCATTTACCATTTACTATTTTACTCAGCAAGCTCTGAAATTCGAGCATGCATCAGTATAGCTTGATTGTAGATCACCTCTTCTAATTCAGATCGTAGTGCTTGACATTACTTGAGATGATGTTGAAAATTCTGATCTTATTCTATGAAAATTGTGGCTCCTACATGTTTTCTGAGTTCCGTAAGAATTTGGACTTGTTAAATAAACGAAATCCCCGTGAATTATGCCTTGGCAACTGTTCACCTTCTCTTTATATAGACCAACGTCCAATCGGTTAGTAATGGGAGTTTTACTACACAAACTATGTTGGTGTTCAGTAACTGGCGCTTAGTTCGGGTCAACGATCACTCTGAAACTGTCGGAGTAACAAAATCGTTGGAGCTGCTCCAACATTCCAGCGTTGAGGTCATTCGATCCAACCTTCGGAGCCGTCTGTCACAAACATCGGCAGTCGTCCATTTCAACTGTTGATTAGGGAAATTAGTTTGGTTTCCGCTCGGTTCGACGGAAAATAAAAGCAAAATAGCTCTAGTTGATATTCTTAATCAATCGAAGGCCACTTTATCAATTGACTAGATAAACGGGCTGATTGAAATATCGTAGTTACATAATTATATTTTCACCTTTCAGTTTCTCCGTGTTGACAGGTATAGAACTTGTCAATTCCTACGTAAAACTGGGGTAGGTACTGACTAGTTAACTGGAGTACTTAGTGGCCACCAGGCTTTTCACATATTTTTCCCTGTGTATCATTAAACAAAACCTTTAAAAAAGTTCATAAAACTGTGACTTTGGCACTTTATATCTGTATATCTATGTATATACATCCCTAAATGCATACCTTCCTATAATTCGATGTATCCCAGGATCTACTTCTCGGACCTGTTTCTTGTCTTATTTGGTCGAGGAAGATCAAATTTAGGAGTTAGATTTTTAAGTTTTTTAATCTAAGTCCAGACAAACTGGTTGGTAGCAAAATGATATTATCTTTTATTATTGCACTAAACTGATCCTGCCTATTTCCTACCATTAAGCGTTTGGCTAGAAATACTAATCCGACAACACTAGATTAGACGACTAGGGTAAAGTAAATAAAGAGATAACAGCAGCATAAATTTTGTCATCCCATTGTAATCGTCCAAGAGAAACAATTTTAATCTCCTCTTAATCTCCTCCTGAAATTCCATCATGTACATTATGAAAATTTCGGACTTGAATGACCTCAAATGACTCAGTAGGTTAAAATATGCAAGAAAATAATGAGTTCCAATATTACGAGAGAAACTAACGAAAATGGAGTGTCGGACGCTATAGCCGAGGAGGCACTCTTGGGGAAACGTGACATCGCGATTCCTCCGAGGGACATGTTTTTTCTTAGTAACAGGCGGATGTTTGAACAATGGAACATAAGGTACACATCCGTGCAAACAGGTGCTTACAACAAGTTCGTTCAACCAAGATTATCGGGCGTCCCATGATTCATACATATTGCGTTATCGAAGGACATGGTACGTTCCATATGCCGAACCCGAGCCGGAAACAGTACGATGTGACAGAATATCATGCTGAGGTAGAATATCTGCGGCATATCGTACCGGAATGTCCCTCGTTAGCAAACCGGGGAAAGGGTGTGTGCACACATTTGTGTGTTGGACGACCACGCTTCAGTGATCGAACAGAACGCACCAGTACCATTTCCCCGAAGACTTCGGAATATCTGAAAAGATAAAATAAATAAAAAATTATAAAAAATGTGTAAAAACAGCTATACTTCCTGTGGCTGTGTGACCAACCAGTGCCAAATAAAAATTTTCGACATTTCATTTTTACGTCGAAAAACTTTCAGCTGCGGTTGTGTTTTTAGGTGAAGGGCGGAATGATGTGGCTTTTCGATGTGAAATAGTGTAACGTATCCACGGGAGGTGCGACGTTTTGGCGGTACGAGAGTTCACGATAAAAATAATATCTTTCTAACGAGTAGTCAACGATTTTTTAGTGATATGGAAACTAACGCAGCTCGTTTCATATTATTTTGGGACAATATTTTATCTGCCCTCCGTCTGAACTCAACATCACTCAATGAGAACAATCATACGACACAACTACACGATACACGCTGTAGGTCAAAAGACTCACGGCAAATCGTGATTACTCAATAGAAAGAAAGTCGTTATGTGGATGATCGATATCGCATGAAAGTGATATCGCAATTCCCAAGGCAACATTCACCTTCTTCTTCATTGCAGAACACCATTGATGACTCGGAGATACAAACAGCTTTCAATGGCGTGTCGGCCGTCCGAAGGATTCTCAACATCGGCACTGTCAGCGCCCGTTTTATAAATAAAACTGGAAATTGTGACGGTGCGAGTCAGAAAGTATCGTGAGATCAGCTTGTGTTACACAACGTGTTTGGATGCGATCGGTTGATTTACCGAGCAGCCTAAGTGGAATTTTCCATCCCTCGTCGAATCCCCATCCCTTTTCCTTCAATGAATCTACCGTCTTTATTTTGACTTAGAGTGAACTCTTCTTGCGATGGCGTTTAATAATATTATGGTAAATTAATGCTTTAATGGTGATTTTAAGTGGTGAATACCACTCGGTTGGCGAAACCGTAAAATGTTCATCTTTCTATTCGACTTCCTCAACTTGAAGCCACTGTTCATGCACATGTTCTCCTGAATAACATCTCTAAATAACTCACTGAATATGTGTAGGTGACACATGTACTAAGGTCTTCGAACTTCGCTGTATGGTAACAGTACCTACATTTATTGTTACCGATCTGAGTAACAATTACACACATAGAGATTATAGAGTAATTTAACTTCTTTGGTTCCATGATTCAATATGGAATTCAAACCATTTGTATCGTCTATATATTATACTATATTTATGTTTCAAATTGAGGTATGCTACCGCAAACTAGTTTTTCCATTTGTTGTAAAAATTGGTTCATGCTTAGTTTTGTGAAAAACTATGTCACTCCAACTAATCCGTTTCAGGGTAAAGGGGCACCCTAATCATACCTGAATGGATTACAAACCGGTATGTACATAATATGTACGATATACCGGTATGTACGATATTATCGTCCCCTTCGACGATATTTGAGAAATCTGAAATTTATCAAAATGTGAATGATGACTATGAAATGCATGACATGCAACGTTGTTTTCAACTCATAATAGGTGATTTTAGTGGTGAAGTTTTCGTTGATCAGGGACTCTGGAATGAAGGAACCGTGTCAAATCTCTTTTGGGTGTATGATTAATTGTATCGCGCGTTGAAGCTTCTTTTGAAATTCGGTACCTAATCTACGGCAGTCCATCTTCGAAATCCTCAAGTTTTACCCAGTAACTACAGTGAATACTGATATTACGATAGAATGATTAATATCCATCAAACCTATTGACTTTGAGGCTCCTGATACGCCATCGGGTTTATCGATGAGGCTATGGTGTTACAGGACTTTTAAGGATAGGTATCGTGCGTTTAAGTAATGCCAATAGGTTCCATTCAGGAGTCTACAGGCCTCGCAAGGACGAACAGCCTCGCGAAGGACTTCCTGGTCAATGATGTCCATGCCGGTGGAACCCGATACCGTTTTGAACGCTGGGGGTATGAATATCTCATTTGCCTCGATTATTTGACAGGTGTCAACAATGAAATCCGGCCAACCCTCAGATCCTCATGATAGGAAATGCACTTTGAATTTGCTTCTTGAAATGTTTCCATCAAATGAACAATACTTGGGAACAAGCGGTTTGATGAGTGGAAACGTACTATGTATCCATTCAATTGACACTGTTTCTCAATTGACACTCTTTTATAGCGTGGAAGCATAAATTATTGAAATCACACGGTATCCAAAAATTGCTCACATTGACTGTTCGTTGGCAACCTCACTACAGTTGTAAATGATTGTCTAATTCTATTCAAACTCTTGCAATCAATAAATTAAAGTTATTTGTCGATACAAATTGCTAATGGGGCAGGTGTATAATTATCACTGACGTGGCGTTTCTCTACCAGTTGCAATATGTGAGATGCTGAAAAGCTTGCGTTTGAATAGATTACCATCGGCGAAATGTTACGAATGGAGGATGTTACCGAATTCCCCCTCTAATTAGTTCCATTCAGTTTTACCACGAAAAAGTTAGAAAGGCCCATTGGTTGATCGTTTTCACTAACGAACCGTTAGACTCAGTGAAGGGACAATATTTTTGAACACTCCCTCAGAATTTGCTGGTTTACTCAGAATTATCAGGGATGGAGAGTGATCAAAACAGAAAATAATTAACAACCACCCTTAACCACTCTACATTTAACTGATTGCAACGCGGGTTTTCAATTGAAATTTTGTACGATTTCCCAGTAAAGCCCTACATGCTCCTCACAATACGCAATCCTCATTTTCAGGCTTCAGAAGAATGAATTTATTGAGGAGTTTTAACTTGAAATAGCGGAGTTATGTTACGGTAATTGGCTGTATAGTGACGGTAAAAGCGGAAAGTAATTAAAAAGTTGGTAGAGTTTAGCTTCATTGCTAATTTTAGTTTGATTTTGAAAATGTATCATTTGTTCGAAAAAAAATCTCAATAAAGCTGCCGTATCAAACTTGCTGTTGTAAAATACGAGTATATATGATAATTTCAGTACTGAACTGATCATCGATGATCAGTCCGTTCTGCGGTCCCCAAATAGTGTTGTATTGCTATTTTTGCATCTTCTGAATTTTGCGGAAATTTCCCCGTTAAATGAGGTTGATGGCACTTATTTCTGCGAAGTTCGGAAAGTTTCAGTGAGGACGGTCGAGTGGCGGTTTGGCATCAGAAATGTGCGCAGGACTCTGACGTCAACTCCAGGACCTCAATTCCACGATGGACCCTCTTATCGGAACTCCTCTTCAGCTTTTCCGTGTATCTCGACAATACTCTCGCCTCACTGCCATACCAAACCTCCGTAGCCTCCGGTTGTACGCGGCAGGAGGTGACAGCGGCAGACAAAGATTTCCGTTCCGGCAGGTGGTCGATTACTCTTCTTGAGGCGTTTTCTTTAGCCGATGCTGTTTCGATTTTATCTCTCACTCCTCCGCTCTTTTTAAATCCATAATTTGATGAAAATTCAATATTTATTCACTACTCATCTCTGTGTATTCAGGAAGATTATTAGATATCTTCCGAAAATTCGAGTGAGAATTAGTGGTGGAATTTCATTTTTTAGCTCACACTGAACCGGTATTCAAATCATTAAGAGATGAACCTTCCCTAATGATTGGAAATCAGTAACATACAACAAATACTGATTGAAAAACTTTACACACGAATTCATACATGGGTCGTCTCAGAAGTAAGTTGCACTTATTTTTTAAAAATCGAAAAATGCTTTAAAAATTCCAAACAAAGTTATTTTGAAAAAATATTTCATTAATTTTCTACACAATCGCCTCGAACATCGATGCACTTCTGTTACCTGGTTTTTAGACTACTCAGTCCATCCAGCCAACTCTCAACTTCTGCCTTGAGCGCCTCTTTATTTGCGAATCGCCATCCTCCCAGGAGCTGCTTCAGCTTCGGAAAAAGATGGACATTATAGGGGGCAGGTCCGGTGAATATGAAAGATGTCAAAAAACGTCCCATCGAAATCCTTCCAGTAGTCGACCACTACGGGGCTCATCGTCGACCTCCCAGAAACAAATCCCGCCATTTTGCCACGGATTGGCGTCTTACCACAGTTCGTCCAGAAACATCGATAATCTCGGGATCAATTCCCTCAAGCATTTTCCAGCTGCCTGTTTGACCAAACATTTCGACCAAACATCCCAGGAAGAGACGGCGCTCATTTTCGAATTGAGCGCATCCGAAACTGTAAAACTCTGCAAATTCTTGACACAACGGTTCATTATCTTCTTTGTACAGATCACCCTTCTGCCTAGATCACTAGGTCTAAATGTCTAGATCCTAAAGGTTAGATTAATTATTATTATCAATTATCACTAATTATTAACAATTTTCTACCTAGAGAAAATTATTATAATTTATTGTTAGGTATTAATAATTTGTATTTATTATTAATAATAATAATTAATAATTATGATTAATTAATACGATATAATTCTGGGGTTTTTAATACTACGTCGGTAATAATTTTTCTATAAAAGAAGTACCTACCAACAAACATTCGAAATTACCTTCATTTCCGTAGCACGAAACGCACCTCAGAACAACAAACTCGACATCACTTAAGCCATATTATGGTGTTCCAAAGAGCTTGTTAGTATGAAAATGGACCTGTATTTCAAAAGTTTGATTCATGATCGTGTTGTGAGGCACAATCTTTGAGCCGACATTGTGAACGAACGGCTGGTCGTACAAAGCTGCGGATGGTCTTAAAAAATTCTACGGAACAAACTCTGTCTAAATATGAAATAAAAAACATACCGTTCTATATGAATTTTTCGAGATATGAAATTTTCAAAATTTCAAAATTCGTTTTGAACCCCTTCCCCTTGACGTAGGGTTATGAAAAGTTTCGAGGACCATTGTGGGGTTGGTCGAAACCCATAAAAAAAAAATTCGTAATTTTAACTCAACGCTAACTGGGCAAAGTGGCGCGGACGGCGTACGGCGGACGGACGGATTTTTTTTTTATTCGATTTTCTGAATCTACGTATCTTGAAACGTAAACCAACAAATTTTGAGGGGGGGTTAAAATTTTTCTTTGGGCGATTCCAATGGTTCATTATCGAAGATAATAAACCAAAATGGATTTTGTTATGATATTGGTTGCATCACTGTGTAATAGATCGTTTTCATACGATTTTTCTTAGTTCCTTGTTTTATTTTCGCATATCTGTTGGGTATTACTCCCCAATATCGGATTTACCGTCACGTACATACACATCATTGCTGCACAATGCCTTTTAAATAACACTGAACACACAATTACGCTTCTTCCAACCTACCGAAAATTCGCTTCGAGTATTGTAATGATCGCGGAGCGTTATCTGACATGTCTATGTCTCATTACTATGCATGAATACGTGTCGTTTGAAGATTGGTAAGTAAGATTAGTAAACCGGTACCTCCAAAACACCTGTCCACATTACCGTCTGATGTGTGAATAGTGTTGCCATACCTTCTATTAATAGTTTGTTTTGACGAAACTATCTTCCAGTTATCTACCCCTTTTCGAGGAAAACATGTCAAGATGCACTTCTTCCATTTTGGATCGATTAATGACGCTTCAAAGAAATAAGAAGACATGGCCGATATTTCAAGAATAATCGCGACGATCCTATCTATATACGGGAAATGGTCATTAATGTTGTAAGATCGTTCATAGAGCCGGCGTCAGTGAGGCTGGAAAGTAGTATGAAACGACGTCTCGAATCGAATGATTACAAATATGGCTCAAGCCTATGGGTGAAATGAAACCAGTTCATGCCGTTTAGTTCTAAGCGACGTCTATCCAGTTTTTAGCGCTACTATAATTTCATCAAGACGAAAATCAGTTTGAACTGCTTGGTAGAGTTCCTCTACCATTTCACTACTGTCCCAGGGGCCACAGCGAAGGTCGCCTCCGTGGAATGCAAGTAAAGGGCTCTGGCCCTAATCAATCTAAAGGCCTCTCTCAACCCTTCAGCTTTACATCTAATTCTCTCTATTACCACAGTTGGCCACGCGGAAAAGCGAAAGCTTCCTGACCCAAGTCAGGGCCTCGAAATCCCTGAATAATGAAGGGCCAAGGAAAATGTTCTAATTACTATCAAGAGATTTTTTTAAAAACATTATTATTTATTCATGACATGAATGTGTAACATTGTTACAACTGTATTACAACTTCTAGCTCCGTTTTTCTAATACATTAGAGCGTTTTTGGTATTATTTTGGTATATATTATAATTGCCACTCGATGCTCACTTGTCTATCTGATTATAATTTTGGTACATAATAATGTAAAGGACTTGATTGAGGAGTTATAGTATTGCTATTGCTGAGTTATATTATTGTTATAGTACATAATATATTATAGTATTGCAAGCCTACTGATAAGATCACAGTTTTCAAGGAAATGATAAGCACGAAAATTCCTTTGAAAAAAACAAAGGTCATGTTTCGAATCTGGCAGTACTTGAGAGTAGGAAAAAAAAATGAAATTCACTCAAAATGCCTACGATTTCCTTAGGCATCTCTTCGACTGCTTTCAGCAGTGCTCTTCTGCAGGCCATAGTCGTATAGCTATATCCTGACCGTAATTTATACTCCAATGGATTAAGGTCTGGGCTAGCTGGGGGCCAACTCATCAGCTCCAAATGAATTCAAGGCAAATTCAATGGTAACCAAGCTTGCGTAATTCTGGCCTTGTGAGCCGACGGAGAATCCTGCTGGAAGGAGAGTGTTGTCTTGGCGCAATGTTGCATTTGATTTTAGGCCCTTTTCGCTAAAATGAAGTTATGTCACACCTTTCCAGGAAACTCCCCACCAACCATAACACTCGCCATGTGTCCTCTTTGAGCTCTGGGGACCACTTCTGAAGCTTCTCGAGAACTTTTAGCGTACTCTTATCATTTCGGCGGTTAAAGTTCTACTCTTACGTTCTTTCTTTTCACATTTTTTCTAACGGGGTACGCTCCGAGTCCTAGGTCTTCTCAGAGGATTCGGGAAAGACAACAGACTTATTCATTTCTCGTGACAAAGGATTTCTCAAAACCTCACACTGCTTCTATTTGTTTTTCTGCTGCTATTTACTTAAAACTATTGACCAATAGATTTAAACTTACAAACACCAAACAACAATGACAAAAGTTTAAGCAACCTACATCATACATGGTGAAAATATAGAAAAGTGGAGTAATCCCTCTATCAGCAATGTCAGTTCACAGTGATAACCCCAGATATCTCTTCTCTGTGGCTGGTGTAAATATCCTCTGTACGGGTAGTGTGAATCTCTTCTGTGTGGGTTCTGTATGAATGCCGTTCTGATTATATATTCCGATTATGTATATATACTGAATTATATTATACTTTATGGTGGTCATGTGCAGACTGATTACAAACTATAATTTGCTTTCAAAGACGATCCATCAACAATTTTACTAAAAATTTCCTATTTTTGTTTGTTACAGGATGAGGAAGGGCGGGTCCGGCGGACCAGGCGTTGAGGAGCGCGGGACGAAGAAACGAAGCTGGCCGCGATTCTCCCTGCGGCGCCTGCTTCACCCCTCCCCACTCCTCGCACGGCGCCTGCTCAATGTGACAGCGCCGCCGCCTCCCCGCCTCCAGACGCCCCCTTCCCACCCAACCTCCACAAATGGTGAGTTTGACAAAAATCATAAGAAACTTGACAGATCCATCTTCCATATTTCCCTCTCTCTATGAATTTTCCACGTATTTTTCGAGTGAAAAATCTGAATCTGAAGTCGATAATTGACTGTCCAAGACGTTTGAAGGGTCGTTTCTCGAATCCCCAACTTACTTTGACATCCAGCCCTCAAGCTTTTTAGGTATATTTCTCAGAACTAATGAATCCAATAAAATAGTTTTCTATTTATTTTTATTTAGGGTAAAGGCACCAGTTACAGACAAGTAGGGAATTTGGTTTCTCATTAAATTTGTGCCCTATTTTTTGTAGATGAGAACTTTTCCCATGGATCTCCTGTTCAGTTCCCGAATCTTAAACTCCTAAAAATCAACTTTCAACTGTACTAGTATAAGTACAAGTATCTTATAGTACTTTATAGAACTTATAATAGGTATCTTATAGTAGTTTCGATAAGATTTGCATTTTTTGACCAGGTGACAGATATTATCATGAAAATCGAAATTGCCACTTACAGACAGGTTTGGGGACCAGTGATAGACACGAAAATGTCAAAACGTTCTAATTTAACACAAAAATAGCATTTACCTTGTAAATTTGGTATTTTTTAGCGAATTTTCGAAGAAAAGTAGAGTATTGTTCTCGGTCCAAAATGTTTAAAGCTCGAATTTCCTAATATGCTTATACCAAAATCCAGAATTCACTGCAAAAAGACATTAAAAATCATATGTAGGTATCTAAATTTTATATAATGTAACATTCCCCCACCCCTATGCATCGGATCCGGAAGTGAACCCCCCTATGTCCTTCCCCGGTCACAGAAACCTTTAACTACTGGAGAAGGGTTCGATCCATTGAGCCGTTTTTGCGTGATTGAAGGACAGACAAACAGACAGACCCCAAATTCAAAATCGGCATGGTTTAGCAAATTTTGGTTTTCTTGCCTCTGAAAATCGGTCCACTTCTAAGATTGACATTTTTCAACAAAATTCATCCTGTCACACTGGACGCCTTTTAACGATTTTGTTGTTAACGAAATTGTTGGGATTGAATTACAATTAGGTATATATGGATGAAAGGTAACTGTAGGATTGTAACTTCAAGACTCGCAGAAACTATGTTTTTTGAGCTTCCGTCATTGGGTGTTCCAAAACATCGTAATTCAGTTCGGTTAGTTGTCATTATTGCCAATTTGATGATTGGCCAAACCAAGTTTATCAAAAAAACTCGCCATACTTTCCCATTAAATGTAATAAGTATTTTGTCGGACTAAATGTCTAGAATGTGTCAAGTGAGAGTTTCTTCAAGATGACGTGATTACACGGCCTAATGTGGATGTCATATGTTCCAGGTGAAAGCCCGGTCGATAGCACAAAAATTAGTTTAGAGCCGCGGTTACACGACGATTCAGTGAGTAATAAGACTTCAGCCTCCTCAGGCCCTGCAAGGGTAAGTGATCGAAATTGTCAATTGAATATTTTAAATATTTTGTTGATTACAGCTAGTGATTGCTATCGAATTGAATGCGTGAGTGATTAGCGATGAGTATCGGTATTTTCATTTAAAATATCGATGTCTTTATGATTTTTATCGCGATAACATAATGTATTATAATATAATACCAGGGCTTTACTTTGGAGCCTATACCATATTATGGTATAGGCTCCAAAGTAAAGCCCTGCCGTTAATATATGTTTAGCTCGGCCTACCTAGTCTAACAAGATTATTATACAAATCAACAGAAATTAAGACAATTTTCGAAAAGTAAATTGGACAAATTGGATTTTCGCGAAAAATTTTACTTGTCGATTAAATTTTATACTGAAAGATCCACGGTTTTTGGCACGGGAACGAGGATTTTACACCATGAGTCCACTGTAAACAATTTTTTGATCATACCATTGGAAAGCTGAGCTTTTGGGCCAACTTTTAGGGTTATAGTATGCAAGTAACCGGTAGATTCAGTTAGGTTTACAAACGTTTGAAAAAACTGTACATTTGCGAAATGTTCGAGATTTTCCTATTTTCCTATCTGAATCTTCTGCAAAAAGTTTTATTTAGCACTAGGCGGATAGGGAATTTAACGCTCTTTCCAACGGTATAATCACATTAGAATTTCGACTGAAATTGCGGGACTTATGGCCATTTTAGTGACTTAAGGTCGAAAACACGAAAAAAATCTTAAACGTGAAAAAATTCGGATTTCGATCGGTATAAAAAAAATGTATAGGACACTTTTCATAAGAAATTAGTTGTAGAATCCATCCCTGGCCGGTGGTACGACCACCCTGTATATCGATAGCCAGTTGTAAAGAATATGATAAACGGTTGTCAAGCATTTGCCTTTTTTTTAGCCATTTTATGAAGACAGGATAGTAACTGCACTATTATTGTAAATGTATAAGACTTCATCAATTCTCTACTTGGAACGCATTAAGTACCATTCATTCAGACCTGTTACAGAACACTTAACAATTTATAACGGATTTGTTTTTTTAATTTTTTATGCAGAGCGACGGACTGATAGAATGCAGCCTATGCCTCAGCGAATTGGAGCCAAATTATTTCCCTCATCTGCTGACCTGCTCCCACAGGTCCTGCTACGACTGTTTTCAGGTCTACCTCAGGATAGAGATCTCAGAGTCACGGGTCAGCGTCACTTGTCCCCAGTGCTCGGAACCCATGCATCCCAACGGTTAGTATTTTAGGTGTATACACGTATACACGTGTGTGAAAGTATGCGATTTAAATTATATAAGATAATAGAATTCTACTGGTGCTTGCCACTTCCAAATCATTAAATGATTTGGTCTGTAGAAGTTGTGACCTCTGAATTAAACGAGGTTTGGCAGCTGGCGGGGTGAAAAATGACTTGTCACAAACTGATACAACCGAATGACTCTTTGGTCCTGACCTATGATCAGAGCTGCGATAATTGGCCAGAGCATTTCCATTGACGAATCCTCATTGGGTGAATGTGGATCTTCCGATCCAAGTATTTATCAGGACCCGTATCGTGAGAGGAGAAATAAGAAAATATCCTCAATACATCACGTTCATTCTCACGCATTCCGCAAATGTTGATACCTAATGCCTGACCGTGATAGTGATGGAAATAACCGATACCAAAAAGGGAATGGAGGAGGCATTTGCACTTTGGCGCTAACATCGAATGCTTTGTATTTCCTGAGTATCGGCAGCTGTTGTTTATAATAAAGCACCTTACAACAAAACAGCGTAAAACAGCTTATTTCGAATAAAATTACCTATTCGACTATAATATACCCAGAGTACTCAATACATACTTAATATATTATATCAAGTATATGTATTGAGTATTCTGGGTGAGTTCGAGGACAAAATAAGAATACGGAGGAAAAAGATGTCAGTTTCATTACGCAGTGGAGCGTGTTGAGGGTCAAGGAATTGTTTCGTATGCCATCTAAGAAATCAGACGTTTAAAGTATTTTCGGATCTTTTTGTTTGTTATTTCGAAGTAGAGACCCACGATGGTATCAGGTCGTTATAGTTGAGAAAAATCTCATTGCACCAATTCTTCCGTATAGTCATGGGATTTGGTAGGAGCCACTCAACTGATCCTGGGCCTCTTCTGCTTAAAGTGTAAGTCCTTAGGAGGCTAAATACCAAATTACAGCTTCAAAGAGTGAATAGCATAGAAATTAGCTGTAGGAGCCACTCAACTGATCCGGGGCCTATTCTGCTTAAAGTGTAAGTCCTAAGGAGGCTAAATCCTAAATTACAGCTTCATAGAGTGAATAGCAGAGAAATTAGCTGTAGGAGCCACTCAACTGATCCTGGGCCTATTCTGCTTAAAGTGTAAGTCCTAAGGAGGCTATATACCAAATTACAGCTCCATAGAGTGAATAGGAGAGAAATTAGCTGTAGGAGCCAGTCAACTGATCCGGGGCCTATTCTGCTTAAAGTGTAAGTCCTAAGGAGGCCACACACCAAATTTCAAGTCACACCGCGGGAATTGCGCCAAAAAACGTCGCATTTTGTTTACCACGCAAATGTTTTTCATGCAATCAGCGTAAAACGGGTTCAACCAGTTAGTTGAAGGCTAAAACATGTTGCATGTTATTTGTATCAGAGAAAATTGTAATTTGAACATGTCATAATCCTTTTGTCATTTCAGCGATCATCTTCTGCTTGATTCTACATCAGCATAACATATTATGTTTATGTGTAGAGTAAAGTTTCAATCAAACTTTGAATTGAAATGTCGAAAACAAAAAAAAATCACTTGATTGACTTCATTTTCTTATAGAAAAAATATTGTAGTAATCAAACAAACAATAGTGAAATACGGCTGTATAAAAACTTTTCTGAGTGATGTTCATTTTTCTAACGTTTGGTTTACCTTTTACAGATATTCGTATGATCCTCAACGATAAATCCCAATATGAAAAATATGAAGACTTCATGGTTAGAAGAGTCCTTGCTGTAGATCCTGACACGAGGTGGTGTCCTGCCCCAGACTGTTCGTAAGTACGATGTAATTATTGGCATTCGATAGAAAGTTAACCCACCTTCGCTGAAACCCACTTTGAACGTATCCATACGACCAGTGATTAAAGTTTAATGTGATTCGTTTACACTGTTTTTTCTCTATGACGTCTTTTGGTGCGTGATTTCCATTTGTACCGCTCAAGACGCAGTTAGAGGAGGTTCATTTGCTATGCACTGTTCGAACTAAATCGTTTCATCCGAATTGAAAGTTAGGACTTCTCTGCACATGTTGCAAAGAGCAACACAGCACTTGACGATGTTGGCGGGCAAATGCAGGACCTACTCTAAGCTTGTTCAGGCATGGGCATTTTTCCTTAAGAATTTCGATAGCACATTCAATAACGCACCTGGTGCTTTTATGGCGTCTGTTGTAAAGCCTCTACTGCATCTCGAGGATCATTCAGGAGGGGTGTCATCAGCCAGGTTTCAAGGCCATGGCCAGAATCACCCAAGAAGTCAACATTTCGGAACTCCCCTTGTTCCCCCAGGTCGTAAAAGCGGCTATTGCGCTGTACGTGTTTTCATACACACTGCCTGGCCATCTAGAATTAAAATACAAAAATTGCAAATCAGCACCGCAAACAAACATGCAATTTTGGGAATGATTCACATCGCGGTCGACGAAGGCTCGCTCAGGACGCGGTGGTGCGTCCAGCTTGATAAGCGAGACATCAACTGCTCCTATAACCAGCGGAAATTGAGCAATCGCAAAAAATATAGCCACTTTACCAGTTTGGGAAACAGCCGGACGTTCACCGGAGCCACAAATCTCTTCACGCCGCGACAAACTGTGCTTTTGTGTACACCGTGCATCTCTCTAATGGTGTGGTACTGAGCTCCACTCCCTATCCAGTGAACAGCTATTCCGATTTATTTACTTACGTTCAACGCTCCGCTCTTCCTCGTTCGATACGCCATCAGCGGGTCGAGTTCTTGAGCAATGAGATCCATCTTTGGCGGGGACATACGAAACCTTTCGTTGAATTCAAAATCTGTCAAATAAATTGTCCAACATTGTCACGGCTTTAACAACTAATATTACCACTACTTACATTATTTCATTATGCAACAGAAATTATTAGTTATTAGTGCTTGTACAAAATAAATTATTAGTGCTTGCACCAACATTATTAGTTAATAAAAGATTGGGCAATAGGGCCCTGGCATTAATTAGTTTTATACCGTTGTTAAGGATTCGTCATCTCCATGGTCCATGACTATATTGGTGCTGGTACATATCAAAAAGAAAACTATCTAATTCATTTACCCTGTTGTAGATTCACTAGAAGTACTAGATCCAGAACTTACAGAATTGAGTGAGCCATGCAAGAGTGTTATGTAAATAATCTTGGCATTAATGTAAGAAATAATTGTTTAAACCGATGTTTAATTTTAGGAGTTGTTAATTAATTAGGTTTTATATTGCAACTGAAATGAATCGAATTGTGTCTCAGTTATTTTACTCCATTTACACAATTCTTACCTCAGTTATTGGACATGGAAGCGGTCAAACCATCTCTTCCAGTGCCTGAGGTCACTCTAAGCTACTAGTTTGTCTTGAAATTTAATTTTAAAAATTTTTTTGTTTTCCTCAGGTATGCTGTGATAGCGGCCGGTTGCGCCAGCTGCCCCAAGATTAAATGCGAGCGACCCGGTTGTGGCTCGTACTTCTGTTACCACTGCAAGGCTCCCTGGCACCCGAATCAGACTTGCGACGCCGCCCGTGCCCAGCGCTCGCCCAACGTCCGATCTTCCTCACTCTCATTTAGTCAAGACTCTCAACATAGTAAGAGCCTAAACCCAAGTTGTCAGGCGACGTGGGGGCACAATATAGACTTGGTGCCCATCATTTTAGCGAATTTTCGAAGAAAAGGGAAGCTATTGTTCTCGATCAAAATATGTTAAAACCCCAATTTCCGATTTTTTTTTTGTGATTTATTTATTGCAACTGAATAATTGATACATTTTCATCTAGCAATATTTTATCTCATAATATATTAATCACTGTATAGAGTAGGATTTTCACCAAAACCTAACCCTTGTTTGCAACATGATCACTGGAGTTCAGTTCCACTACACAGAACTATTCCAGCAGCCCAAGTCCAGTGGTTTCTTTCGCTTGACGCGCCGGAGTTCCCCTTCGGGTTCTCATGTTTGTGGAGGCGAAGTTCGTGCTTCCGTTCGTACTTGGCAATTGTTTCATTTACTGACTCTACCCTCAGATCTCGGCGTAAATCATCATTTCGCATGTACCATGGGGCGCCCACTATACTTCTCAGTATTTTGTTCTACGAAGTTTGGATCTTTTTAATATTTGAGTTTTTTGCACACCCCCAGAGTTGTATCCCATAGGTCCCCAGGTAGGGCGAAGAATCTGCTTGTATATTAGCAGTTTGTTATGAAGTGAAAGAACGGAATTCCTTCCCATCAGCCAATACATGCTTCTGAACTTGATCCTCAGTTCCTGCTTTTTCTTCTCGATGTGCTTATTCCAATTGAGTTTGGAGTCGAGAGTCATCCCCAGGTGGTACTTGACGGTGTCAGCGTATGGCACCTCAGTTGACTTGACCTCAACATCTAAGGCTGCGATTTTTCGATTTGTGAAGTTGGTGTGAACTGACTTCGACTCGTTCAGCTTCATTCTCCACATCTTAGTCCACTTGACGATCTCATTAGTGGACTTTTGTAATTCGTGGGTGGCGGTTTCAACATATTTTCCAACAGATAGGATTGCCGTATCATCTGCAAAAGTAGCAACAGTTGTGTCTTCTAGTATGGGTAGATCCCGTGTGTACAAAAGGTAAAGTACGGGACCTAGAACACTTCCTTGCGGGACCCCAGCTTTTATACGCTTCAAGCTGGAGTAGTGATCATCTTGCTTTACTCTAAAATGTCGGTTCTGAATATCGGATTTAAGGATTAAGTAATACTGTCGTGGGAGATCCCTGTGCAATTTGTATTCAGGGCCCTCGTGCCAAACCTTGTCAAACGCTTGTGCCACATCCAAGAAGATACTGGATATTAGGTTAAAGTAGGCTCCCCAGAAGTAACCTACCACGATTTAAGATGAATTCATGCTCCGACCGAAAAATTGTGAGGGTCAGGTGATGTTGGCTTAACAAAAGGTGTGATCGGTGGAGGGTTTTCAAGAGTTTTTCCTTCATCTAAAATTTTCTTGTTGAAATTATTGTGGAATGATAATGCGTTTTCAGTATTTGTACCTTTACAGGTACCTGCTTGAATATTAATCCACAAAATACTCCAAAATGGCTACAATGATCAAACACCATGAATAAACGAGAAAAGAAAAAGTTATTAAGAACAATCAGTCTCAAATGTTTACTCAACATTGTTGTTGGGAAACCCAAACAAACAGATTAAGAATTTGAGGGTTTCGCTGAGCCAAAATCCTAGGTAAAAGTTTGACTACACTTGGTCGACCAGCACCATAGTCAATTGTATCAGTCTTGGGAGTATAACCCTTTTAATTTGGAGTTTTGTCGCATTAAAAAATCACACATTTTTGTGATTTTAGCGCTTTTAGTGGCCGATTTTCAAAATTCCGTGCACCCACGATGTCCCAAAAGTGGTACAGAACAGAGGTTGGCAAATTTATGACCGAAAAATGCACATTAAAACGATTTAAAAAAATTGAGAGCACTCTAAGCTCTGTTTAAATGTAGTCAACTTTTATCATAACGTAAGGTGGTTGCGGCGAAGTTTTTATGCAGTCAGTGGCCTCAGTTGTGGCTTAAGCCTAGATCTAGAAGGTTTGTGTGACCTCCTTCTATCCAGTATCGTCCCTTGCCTTTCTCCAAACAGTCAACGGGTGAAAAGTCCGAGGAGAACGCTGTAATTGGTATTGGAGGTGGGGATGGAATATCGAAATTAAAAAAAAATCGTTATCCCATTCCTAACTGAAGTGTTCCAAGCTACGGGAGGAATGCTAGAGACAGTATTGAGTGTTCCCCTGAGTGAATACCAAATCTAGACAACAATAGGCACTAGATGTATAATTCATGAATTTTGATGTCGAATTTTATTTAACAACTCGAACTAATCAATCATTTATTAGCACCTTGGACAAATTTATGAACAGAATTACAGCGAAGAAGGTCGTAGTTATCAGGAGCGGTTACTGAGGTCATGGGGGCTATGACACCCAAAAAAATCGGCTATAGTACAGTAGTTGCCTGGGCGTAGCTCACCCTTATTGCCCAATGACCATAAACTTTTCGTCAGGATATCTCGATTTTCAAGATAGTGAGACCTCCCAAATTTCGACGGGTTAGGTCCATATTAAGGCTGAGTTTGAACATGGACGTCTTTGGCGAGCAATTAAAAAAAAAGAAAAAAAGCGTTTTATCAACAACAAAAATTGAGTTGGCCGCCATGGTTAGGTTAGGTTATGATTCATAACTTATGAACCTCATGACCCCACCCCCAAATCAAAGTCTGGATCCGCCCCTTGTAGTTACGAGTATATTGAAAATGGTCACTGAATATCTATTTTTATAGACGAAACTAGACTTACAGTGCACTATATTACGTAAATACCCACAGGAACTAAAGAGTTGTACGTTTTCAGGAGACGACTTGAAAAGGTGTCCAAGATGTCAAGTGTTGATTGTGAAAATGGACGATGGCTCCTGCAACCATATGACCTGTGCGGTCTGCGGCGCTGAATTCTGCTGGCTGTGTATGAAGGAGATTTCGGATCTTCACTACCTTAGGTATGACGGTTTTTATACTGTTCCTCTGCTCCACACTCAGCTCAGTTGGCTGTTCATCTCTCAATACCCAACACCTTGGTTATGGCTGTTCTTAGACGAATTTTCATTTTGTGCCTCCCAGTACGTACCAAGGTTTCGTACCTACTCAGTTGGGTGATGTACAGAGATAACCATTCAATAAAGTAGAGGGGAAGTGAGCGAGGGGAATAGTATAATTTTAGTTTATCATCTTCAATAGTGAACCATTAAGTACATGGGAATTGACCAAAATTTGAGGATTTACGTTTCCAGATAAGTAGAATGAAAAATTCGAAGTAAAATTCAGGAGGATGATCCTGAAAACCTTTCATAATCCCAGGGCAATAGGAAGGGGTTCAAAATGAATTTCGCGTTCTAAACGGCATAATAAACCGTTCTAATTGACATTTTCGTGATATTATTATAATGAAATATAATTATCTAGAAAATGTCAATTAGAACGGTATAGTTTTCTGTATAAATTTGAATTGAATTCTATTCAGGCATTTTTTCAAAACTATCCGCAGCGTTTTACGATCAGCCAAAGCTAGATCCGATAACAAGAAATCGTCAACATGAGCGTGAATCGAACGGCGGCAAGTATACCTACATATCAATTTCTCATTATTATTTGTATGAATAAATTATCGACCATAATTGAGCTAGTTACTGACTCCCTCTGCATTCGGAGATGACCACCTGGTCACCTATTCTTGCAATATTTTAGCACATTCCACCAATTATTTTGTGTAGTTGTGAGACTCACAAGGATATTGTATACAGAACAGTGATCTAGATAGAAGAGCAATCTGTACAGAAGATAATAAACCGTTGTGGAAAAATGTGCAGCGTTTTTAACATCATATCAGGCAGCCGACGGTTTCTGTCCACCAATATAATCATTGTGACAATATTTGTGTTACATAATATACCATCATTCAGTTACGTGCAAATTGCTAACGCATGTACTCAAAGTGGTAATTAGTCGTTACCAAGAGGGGTGTGACGCCTGATATTAGTTTTCACCCTTATCAGATACCTTGTATCTTTGTAACTTGGGGGTATTCAATTTGACCTGTGTCCACGGAGCAGTCAGTACTCAGCCTATATGATCTAGTAGATAGTACCTATACTAACATTCACGTCTCAGATAGCTTAGAAGAAAACAAATATCATGATGATTTTTTAAAAGGATTGTCTGAGTGACTAATTCCTATTCTTCTATTTAGCTAATCGGAATGTCCGTTTGATCAAATATCAACTCACTTGGGTCTTTCGCAATTGAGCAGTTGTGATGTGTAATAAACTTTATTGATAAAATACCAAAGTAGCACTCATCAATGTGACAATGTAGGAAATTTAACATATTGGTGCAATCGAGAGTGAAATAGGAATCAATGGGAGTAGTTTTTCCATTGTCGGTTTTGGATTGACTAAACTTTCGTAACCGTAGTTACGTAATCTAGAACCCCAACCGTGAACAGTCATCAGTGTTGGTGGAAACATAATAATTATTGATTATTCGACTTATCTTCGAAAACTATCGAATAATTCGACTTGCATCTTCCAAAACTATTGCAATTAGCCAAATTGTCCACTCCCAATGGTGTCGAGTTGAAGTGCAAATCAATCACTTAAGTAAATTGAGCAAAAGTTAGATTTTTCAAGATTCGTTGTCGTACGGGTGTTTCTCCGTAAATGTGTATTTTTCAAGGATAAAAATTCTGAATTTAAAACGATAAAACTCGCCTATCTCTTTCAAATTTGTGCTCTCCTAGAGTACCTTAGTTATCACTGTTAGCAGCAGCATAGTAAGATCAACTACCATAATCTATTTTAGAAAAATTTGACCTGCCAGATGAATGAATAATTGTTGATAATCTTTCATTTTGGCGAGGAAACATTATAATATAACAACGCAAACATGTAAGAAACATTTTATTATAGCATTTTCGTAACTTTTCTAAACTTTTAAATGCCATGAGAAAGGCTTAAAGGCATAAAACATGAAGTTTTCTTTTGAGTTTCTCCGCTCTCGACATAGCCTGTTTTCGTGGAGCCACTTTTAGTCCGCTTCGATCTACAAAATAACTGTCACATTCAGGCAAAATTAACTAATAAGTTTAACCTATAAATAACACATCATAACATCCATAATAAACATCATATCTCATCATAATAAATAAACATTCTGGCTCTCAAAAGTTACTGACAACCAGATGAATGAAGACCAGATGAATGCAATTTTTTAACAAATCATCAAATATAGGACACAGGTAGATGCAACAATTAGGCATTTTCAACTCAATGGAGAGTAGTTCTGTGATGCATACAGAAAACACTAGAGGTTTGTTTGAAAACTACTACCTTCGATAATGAACCATTGGAATCGACCAAGGAAAAAAAATTACCCCCCTTAACTTACGTTTCGAGATACGTAGATGCAGAAAATCGAATATAAAAACAGAAAAGTGATCCAGACAGAAGGGTGATCTGTATAGAAGATAATAAACCATTGTCTAAGAATTTGCAGAGTTTTTTGCTCTTGAAATCAACTGGAGAAACTGGTATCTTGGGAATCACACGATGTTTTTCCATTCATGAACATCGTATCCAAAATAAGCTCTTCTACAGCGCCACTACACGACAATTGTCCTAAAATTATGGAATTTGGGTTCGGACCAACCCATTGTTTATTCAAATATGAATATTATAGAGCAGTGATCTAGACCGAAAGGTGTGATCTGTTCAGAATGTAATAAACCTTAGTGGAAGAATTTGCAGATTTTTAGAAAGAGAGAGACTGAGACTATAACCCTCAAAGTCACTGTCGCGATTCCCTATGTCTCCAATTTGACCCCTCATTTCACAAAACTACCATTGGCTACAGAATCTGGTTTGTATGAGTATTTTGTGAAATAATTCGAAGTTGTATTTCAATATCAGATTCAGTAGCTTAAGGAGGTCTCGTATCTTAGGAGATGACTTGCAGTAGATTCTAACTTAGAAACCTTATTTGGTTTGCACTCCAATGACGGTGTGGAACAGAGAGCGTTTCCTTAGTCTCGACATGCAAGTCTTACTCAAACGTTCGAGTTGTTAGCTAATCGGAGTTCTGAGCTGTTAATTCCGACTAAAAGGTATTGTTTATGAACGAGATACAGTTTGAATACCTCAATGGAACGCAATGAATGATTACCTACATGTGCGTTATAACGCCGATTCGTTTACTTTTCATTTACAAAAATGTTTCTTTCCAATTTCAAAAAAAAACCCAGAGTTGTGAATAAGAAGTATAATATACATATTATGTATTCCAAACATTCACATCGTATAACATTCACATGTATAACCGTGTGCAAAATCATGCAGTGTAATATTCTTCCAGAGTCTAATAAATGTCAAAAAATGGAATTAATTGGTAAAACTTGTGGAATTCATATAAAAAATCAACCCATTTTATAGCGGTATGTAGCTCTTATACCATGTTATTCAACATAAATACCTCTTCGATTGAAGTAAATTTTAAGCTGTGATTCTGTGTTGGGCGCCTTGTTGTATGTGCACGACTTGTCTTTTTGTAGTGTTTCAGTACAACAGTCAAATTTTTAAACCGTGTCGTGCTGTTCCAGATAAGTATGTTGGTATTTCGAGGGTCTCACGGCAACACCCCACATCGTCACTTTTGGCCAAAATGAGTTATGCATACCATTCCAAGCGTCTTCCCCCGGCGGATCGATCTAACTAAGTATAAGTTAGAAAAGTCGCCAAAATGACGATGTGGGGAGTTGCCGTGAGACCCTCGATTTGCTGTTATTGTTGATTGTGAATCTTGAACTCATGTGTGTCTTCCTGCTACTGTACAACCTCGTTCATCCGGTCCTCGTTCAACCGGATGTCTGGATCAATCCGGAACGAAAAATAAAAAACTTAATTTTGATAAAAACGTGACTTCCTCATCAGTGTCGCCTTGAGGTGGTAGATGTCGAGTTGTTGATGCGCTGGGGAAGATTTGTAAAAAGTGCTCTACAGTAGTCTTGGAAAAAATTGCGGCCAAACATATGCAATATAATTGAAAAAATAACCCTACCACTCGACTAATAATAAGTGAATCACACGAAACCCCTGTCACGACCGAGCTAGGTATTGTTGGTATGTTTGCGAAAATTGACGGTTGTTCAGATGTTGACATCAACGACGTCAATGATTAGTTGATTTGACATCAGGTGTGTAAATGAAATGATTTCCGTGATTTACTGTACTGTATTGTGTAAATTGAATTACTGTGTAAGTATTGTGGTTTTCATGACCAAAAGGAAATTATTTGGTTAATTAATGAAGTTATGATTTTACATTTTGTTTCATTTATCTATATACAATTCCGGATTTTTCGATTAACCGGATTACTTCCTGTCCCAATTAGTCCGTATAAACGAGATTGTACTGTATTTCGGTTTATAATATTATCATCGAATTTCCGAAGAGGTTTTATAACCATGTAAAATAAGTATAAATAAGTATAAGCATGTATATAAGAGTTGCACACGAACGTATACTATGTCATGTGTACTTATGAGATAGACTAGACTTCATTGGTGACAGTCTTGACGCATCTCAGAAAATACGCTTTTGATATCGTTATTCATGAATTTTGGAATGCGGAATCGATCTTCATAGAATAAGTTGAAGTGGCTGTGATACCACTCCCGGCGTGAAATATTAATAATATTAATATATTATATTATATTCCTTTAAATCAACGGAAATGAATGGTAATGAAATACAAAAACTGTCTCACACGTTTCAATAACAAATAGGTTTAGAGGTCAATCAGTGGTTGAATTAGCATTTGTATGTTTGAATACAGCGATAAATACACTTTAGGCAATTGAAGAAACTGTTTAGTGTTTGGAAGCACTAGCATTCATCTTCATATAATTTTTTTCACGTCAATTATAATTTTGTCACAATAAACTTACATTACACTACGTGACCATTTTATAATATAACCTCTAACAGTTCCACCAATTGTTAATGGAATGGTACTTATTTTTCAATTATTTGCCACTAATTTGAAACTTTTATTGGATTCTGAAGGTGGCAGTTGTATGAAGAGTCTGGGGTTCTCGATAATGTTTCAATCAAATCTAGTATTTGTTTATATCCAGTGTATTTATTCATCCATACAGTTTTTATTCACTGTCATTTGTGGAAACGGCGTTTGACGTATTGTAAAGTAACCAAAACTCCGCAAATTCTTGTCACTACAGGTTATTATCTTCTTTGTGCAGATCACCCGTCTCTCTGGATCACTAAATCAATCGTCGATGAATTGTCAATCAATTGTTATTATGAATTATCATTAATAGTATCATTATCTATTAATAGTAGTGTAAATTATTATTAATTAACTTGATATGTGAAAACCACGTGCTGCTCGAATCAGCTGAACCAGCATGAACATTGACCCGACACTGCCGCATGATTCACCCTCATGTTGACGACTTTCTATCTGCTCCAACTTTTCTTTGAACCAAAATCTATTTAAATTTGTTCAGATAACTGTTTCGTTCCTTTTAAAATGTACGGGATACGGCGTTTTGGAAACTTCAGCCCCTATTTTGCACGTCCTCCTATTGACTTGGGGTTAAGAACAATTTCAAGGGTAATCCCGGCCCCCTCTCTTCTAATTTCATAGTTCTCATTTAAATTTCAAGCATTATTGGGGCTACCAGGCTACCAGCTATCACACCACCTGCAAAAGCCTCCTAAGGGCAGTTCCAGTCTGTTCTCCTCCCCCACCACATCGCGATATGGCGTTAGTTAACATGTGACAGCTTTTAATGACATATTTTCAAGTTACGTTCAATCGTCGTGCTTATTAGGTATGTCTGTTAAAATCTTGAAGTGTCATTATGTCACCCCGCTCATTGTTGTGTTGGGTTTGCTTCATGTTTGGCGCCAACAGTTCTGGAAATTCGTGAGCCAAAGAGACATTGAACAAACATAACAAAACAACGTGGTTAACAAACAAAACACAACCAAATAATCAACATGGGCTTAGAAACAAATTGAAGATGAATTTATACCATATTGCTCGTGGCTAAATCAAAATTGAGCTTACAGTGGCTTGACCAGTCCCCTTGCTTTAGTAATCGTGGAAATTATATATTAAAAAAATACTTTTTGCTATTATGTCTAACATGTAATGCGTTCCTTCTCTTTCCACTGCCTCGCGTGTTCGTCCTGGTAATTCCACTCCCTGGCTGATATATTCCATTTCCCTGCTTACTGGCGTACTCGATTGAACATGTGACCTCACCTCGATAATTCTCACCTTTTAATAATTCAACGTTTCATTTTTTCAGTCCGTCGGGATGTACGTTCTGGGGAAAGAAACCTTGGTCGCGGAAGAAGAAGATTCTTTGGCAGCTGGGAACGCTGGTTGGAGCTCCTGTCGGCATCGGATTGGTTGCCGGAATCGCAGTACCTGCCATAATTATAGGTAAACGATAAGTGATGTACATTTCGGTGCTGGAACTGAAGAATTATTATGATACCGTTTCATTTGCTGATTGTCCCAGCACTAACTGATCAGTAAGTAAGCAGTGACTGGATCCTCAAAGGACCTCATCAAACTTCCTAAAGTTGGGTATCTTTGGTCGTCCTAGAAAGTACAATTATAATAATTATAATTATAGTTCCTAGGGCCAATGATACCCAAATGTAGGGTACCACAAATATTGTACAATTATTGTATATTATTTGTGGTATTTGGTCTTCATCCTTGTACGCAGGCGTATATTACTTTAATGCGACTAGAAGAACCACAGATCAGTTCGCCTGGGCCATCGACCTGTGTTTTCATGGACCATGTTTGTGAATGTAGATTGATGCACAAGTCACTTGCTATAGAGTTTTTTTCTTGTTTTTCTTTTCATTTCGAGGGTCTGCACTCTGCAGCAGTGTGGGGTTTCAGACGCTAAAACCCCACTCATCCTTATTCTTGACTTGGTGCACCCGGGATCACTTGTTCAGCATTACTTCAGAGTGGGGTCGATCACTAGGTTCTGTCATACTCCCTCCTAGTTTCTTCATTTGCAAATCGGAGAGTCGAGCTTTTTTAACTTGAGGCAACTTGTACGACGCCATCCCATCCCCAGGTCCCTAGATGATCTTCTAAATCACGTTTTTGATGTGATTTCACCTGTATCTTATTCCAGCACGAGCCCTTGCTAGGCACCGGCCCTTGCCAGGTACGAGCGCTTGCTTGTGTCCACCAACTCCCACTAGTGAGGGTAAACTCGAAAATATCCATGGCCCAACACCAACAGGAACATAGTTATGTAAAAATCCACCTCCCTATGCCTCCTGTCCAGCTTGTACAGCCAGTACGTGGGTCCACGCTTTCCTCCCATTGGATTCCTTCTCGAGTTGCTTCCTCGAGTGTTTCCCCTCTCTCCTCATTTCTGATTTGGGGTTTCGGCCACTCCTCGCAGAGGAGGTAGATTCTCTTCCTTTCCATCGCCAGTTGATCCATTGGAATTATCAGTAAAGGATCCCTTCCAAGGCTCCTCTTTTATCCATAAATGTGGTCTAAATACTCCTTAACTCAATACGACATGACTGTCTCGGCTGCTGTCATGAGCATTCTTCTCTTCTGAGAGGAGGGGCCACCAAGTCGGGTTTGGGGTCACTGACGCTGCTCTTTCTCCTGATCTCTTAATGTGGCCCAAATATCAATCCTTCAGTACAGGATCACCCCCATGTCTGGTAGGATGAAAAACTTTCGATGAATTCTAAACACGAAGTCCAGTTTGACCGCGTTTGCTGGTAATTTCACACAAATCGGCATACAGGTAATTTCAAGTGTTACTTACTATTTGTTTTGATAAAATCGTAATGAAGTTCCCACAAATCAGCCTTTTATTAAAATTTTGGCCGAGATGGGCAGATCACAGAAATTGATATTTGGGTACATAGGGACATGGTATATAAGCTGTAAAAACCTGTGATGTGCCCTAGATTTTACTTATTCATCCGGGCTTATTGATAACCTTAGAAACTCAGAAACCGGCTGATGTACAAACAGACGTGAACCAATAATCCAATATCTACTTATAATACCAAATTTTCTCAATAGAAAAAATTTTTTAATGATACCTACTACATTATCTTCGTGAAAGGAAATTGCCTATTGAACGTTATCTAAAGTAGAGAATCAATGTAAAAAAAATATATAAACTAAATTTCATCCTGGTTTTACAGTAAATGTTGTTTTGCCAATTCCCCACCTATCAATGGCACGTGTTTCGACCTCGGTTAATATTCAGCCCTGTCAGCCAAAATAAATGTCTTGGACTTTGGAAACGGATTGCCACCACACTATAATATAAAAAATAAAATTCTTAACAGTTTGAAAGATGGCACTTAAGAAAAGCTGAAACTGATCGCCCCTCAGCAGACTCGCGGTTCAGAGGAAGCACGTGCGGTCCTGTCGCAACGTCCTCTCATTGACCCAAAGCTGTCTTGCTGAGTGGTACTCAGAGCTTTTGATGAAATCCGTATGTGACATCGGCTATGGAAAAACTTACCACTGTCCAACTTGTCCAGTTGTCATTACGTTAGGTACGATAGAAGCTGTGGTTTGAGGGATGTGGAAGTTCCCTGCGGTGAGGTCAGGGAGAGAAAAAAGGTGAATATTGTAAATCTTTCGATGCAATTTCTATTGTTCTATTTTATATTCAATGTGACTAAAACGGTCCGTGAATGTACAAAACCAAAGATATTTTATAGTTCAACCTTTTGTACAAACGTAACGATTCGGCGGATGGAAGGTGCAAAAGGTAAAATTTGACAAAATTGGTTCGGATGACCGCGTAAAGCACGAACAAATCGATCAAAAGATTTTCGGGAGCACAAGACTAGAATTAGGTACAGTAGGAGGTTTTCGATTGAACGATGAATCTGTTCGAGGTGTTGCGTGATGTCACCAACGAAGTAGAATTTTCTCTGAATAGGTTTTCTCTGAATTTTCTCCAACATTTTATATCATGACTGAACCGTCTTAGTCAATTCTTAAAGCACTATCGTTCATGCTCCAAACACTCATTAAATTACATTCTCATTATTACTCTCTACTATTCTTATTAACTACATTCTTATTACCTACATTCTGATTAAATTACTAAATTAATCATGTTTTTGAAGTTAAACATTATTAACCCTCGGCGTGAGAGACAGCTAGTGGTTCATCTTCGCCTCTAGAACTCGAGTTCACATTTTCCAGACTATCGTTAACCAGACTTGTCGATCCTTCCACCAACAGCAGATTCTTCAGCAGTCATCACAGAGACGCGATGAACAGCATCATATTGCCACCTCTTGATCGCAGCAACTTAAGAGGGCATAGCTGAAGCAAATTGTCTTGAATCAAAGTGCGTTTTCTAACGCTTTGGTGCCCCTCGTCGTGTCTAACAGCTGGTAGTTCATCGCCTCTAGAACTCGAGTTCATATTTTCCTGTTTATCGTTAACCAGACTTGCCAAATCATCATCACCAACTGCAGATTCTTCAGCAGTTGATGCTAGACTGAGGAATTGCCTGCCTATTTTCCGTCACTTAAGATCAACCAAAATGGGGTCTTCTTCTTATTGTTCTTCTACTATCAGAGGTAGGAAATTGTCGTGGCCAGTTTTGTCTCTGTCCCATACAGCTCTGAACAGTTCCTGCAAATTGCAGTGGTTCCACTCTTTGAGATTGTCCATCCAACTTATCCCTTCTAAAATGAACTGCAAGATCTTATACTTCTCTCCTCTGATAATATATCCAAAATAAATGTCTCTTTCTCGTCTTCACAGTTTTAATAATTGCTGTGTTTTTCCCCATTCTTCTAAAACTGGTATGTTTGTAACTTTGTCAGTCCAAGGGGTGTTCAGCATTCTACGATCTTTGAGGCGAACTTATGCTAGAGTTTTTTTTTAAATCACCATTACTCTATATTGTACAGTGAAGCCATCCTAGAAGAACTAGTTGGGATAAAACTTGATGGTGAATTTGTCAACAATTTAAGATATGTGGACGACTCTGTGGCTCTTACGAGTGCATTAGTTAGTTTACAAATGTTAGTTGATAAATTAAGTGAAGAATGTAAGAAGTATGTTTGAGGATGAATGTCAAAAACACAAAATTCATGATAATGTCAACGAATCCACCACACTGTACCAATTGTTAACTTGAAATTAATAATATGAGATAGAAAAAGTAGAACCTGACATACACCTGGATCCAAAGCAATGGTGAGAATAGGTCATCGGTGGATATCCAGACGAGTTACAACTTTGGTAGGTATTTATTTTAGATGTATGAATAAGTTGCGGAAGTTGCGGAAACCACGTAAGGTGGTTTCAGTAACTGAAGTTCTGAAACGTATTCTAGATCGCTCACCATCGATTACTGACAAATTCGCCTCAACGCCTTTTCCACAGCTGCATTAACACAATAATTAATCATCATTCCGTCAAGACTGGGACAAAACCTCTTTTGTTCTTATAAGTTATTCCGAGAGGGCGCCCTGGGGATTCTCCTTTGTGCGAGTTTTCTTCCCATCCCCCTCGCTTTTCTTCCTTTTCTGAAATAAATCTCTCTTCTCTGAACGAACGTCTCTCGCGGTTTCGCCCTTTTTCATAATTCACGATTGTTCTGCGCCGTTTTGCCGTGTAGTGATGGAAAGGGAAACTCCGTTGGACTCCTGACAACCCTTCAGGTCCTTTCACCCCTTATCTCCCGCTTCACAATGTACTACCTACCAACTGTTGTGGAGTTCTTCGTATATAAACCAGTTGCCTTGTGAAACCTGAATTAATATTTTCCCCCCTTTAGATCTCAGTACACTTTCTTCGTCTGGGTTCTTTTGGGACTGTCGTCTCGATGGTGAAGTTACTCTAAGAGTAGTGACTGCCAAGTGTAACTATGAAAAACTTCTTGCGACCGGTACCAACCTAGATTACCCCTGGTTTTCTTTCTGAAGGTCCGTTGTCTCTATTCAAAGTTAAATAACCTCAGTTGTTCTTATTCAGAGTTATGTGGCGTTCTTTGATGATTTGCGGTCGAGTTGGGTCGCATGCTGTGAATGAACACTTGCAAAGAACTCCCTGGAATTATGTGTTGCACTCTGGAACCGCGCTTTTTCAGCCCTTTTAGTATTTCATGGTCTACTCTGGAAAAAATTTAAATTTTCTAGATGGTCATGTCAGCACAAAAACGATTTGGATGCAAAACGCTGAAGTTATAATTTATTGTTGCCTTTACATAACGATCAGTTGCATAAATTTTATTGCTCCCCTCCATTGGCATTTTCAAGAAAGATTCAAAGGGAAGCTCCTTGTAGTCCAGGCGAATTGGTGATCGAGCTTCCAAAAACTTCTAGAGAGCTGGAAATCGTTTTAATCCCTTTAGGGGGTCCTGGGTTTCTATTCTAGGCTATATCCTAGTTGAGAAGTGGTCGCGTTAACATATGACGACGGATTCGAACCTTGAACATGTATAATTATACTAACATATCCTCAGTCAATCTGTGCAATTGGGAGTGGAAGCAGGATCACCAGACTGAATTCATTTGATTAAATCCTTATCGAATCCCCGGCATTTGGATATTTTGATCCTACTCTAAAGGTCGCCCATCTGCTGTGCGTCTTGGATAATGAACCAATTTAAGGAAGTACTCTCAGGAGCTGCTGGTTATTTGATTTGCCTGGGAGAGATTCCACTACTATATTTGTGGCAGATCGGCCACAGTACAGTTCGATCACAAGCCCTTGCAAACTCTCTTCACACCTTGCAAATATTGCGGCTCGCTTCAGAAGAATGAGGCTCCATATATCGGCTGGCCGTTGCTTACATTCCCGGTAAAGAACTAATGCTGGCTGACTTTGTCTAGGAATCTTACCAGCGACATTGTGATTAGCTAAAATGTTGTGTTAGACAAATATGTCCATGCGATTAGCTCTAACATTACGGGATCCCAGCAGTGTCTGCAGAGGTTCAGGGATGAAACTGTACTCGATAGCACACTGAAACAACTTATCCAGTTCGTTGCTAATGGGTGGCCCCGATCTGTACCACCTCATGCCCAGCCATGCTCAGCAGTTGATCACCTAATAGCCAATGAGAATGGCATTCTCCGGATGCAAGACAAAATAATTGTTCCGAAGGATCTCAGGAGCTTCATTTTAGAGCAACTCCACTGTGATGGGCATTTGGGAGTGGAATAGTGTAAAACGAAAGCCTGCCTGCGTTTCGATTGGCCAGGTCGTCCATAGACATACCAAATTTCCTATGCCTGAAATACTGTTGCTCGAACCAGAGAGAACCGTTGAAGCCTTACCCCACCAGGGACCTACCTTGGCACAGAATTGGCTCCGATATTCTAACGTTTGGGGGAAAAGACTATCTCTTAATTTAAGACTGCTATTCTAAATAGATTGAGCTGGACGTTTTCCGTGGAAGGATTCCAGGTGAACAAGTGGGGAATTTTACAAGGAAAAAATGAGTGGGAAAAATTATTTTAGCAAAGTTTGTAAAAATCGCCTGTACCTATTTGACGGACCTTGATTTCGATTTTGAAACGCCGTTCGAAATTTAAGGATGCGTAACTGAAAAAGTGCACACAAAATCTGCGGTTTTTAGGCTCTCACATCTGATGCACAACCTATATAAACCGTCGCAAACTCATATATTCGTTATTTAAGGACCCCCATGAGGGATTAAAACAATTTCCAGCTCTTTTGGATTTTTGGATGCTTTTTAGCACACAATTTCCTGGGCTATTCTAATTTTTCCTGTAAAATCTGGACTTGATATTGATAACGCAGCAAAGGTTTCCAAGACGGATCATTTTTCTCTGTATGAATCACCCATTTGTCTGGATCACTATTATGTATAAGTACAATATCCTTCTGAGTAGGTACCACAACTATACGAAATGCTTGAAGTAATGAGCTAAAATATTGTGTTCGTCCGAGATAGTGACTAGACAATTGTGTTCGTGTGACAGGAAGTCGGCCAATTCCCGAGTCCCGAACTGGCCAAAATATAACTTATATGTATTGATTGCAAATGAAACGGTTATATAAGTTGTGACTTACTTGTAACAACTCAAACAATTTTAAACTTTATTTGGATATTTTCCACATACTTTGTGGCCCTTCGCATCATGCAATATAGAATGGTTTTGGCTCCCGGGCGACTCGAGCAAACCGAGGAGACGACGGGGGAACGGGGGTTTATCTCTCCAGAAGCATAGTTGTGGAAGAGATATTGTCCCGTTGGGACGCCATATTTTGTTTCTCGTGTCCTACTTAGTGTGGATAAATGCCGGTCATGTATTTCTAGTCCGACTCAAGGGTTCTTTTGGCAAGATGATCGGGTTTATCGCCACCTTTTTATCGTTACATGGACTCTTATCCAAAGGAAAGTCGTTTGATTGGGGCAGTCGTTTGCTAAAGTTTGATTGGGGCAGTCGTTTGCTAAAGTTTTTACCTTATGTACTGCCTAAGGTCTTGACGCAGCCTTCTGCTCTACCTCGACATTAATACAAGAAGCAAATTTTTACTTGGTTGATTGCCAGACGCTATGCGAATTGCGAGATTTTGTTCTCGAGCTTGTATGCTACATACTCTGAATCATATGTTGAGTTGGATGTGGATCAGCTCTAGTTGAATTTTAATTTTGATTTTCTCGCTGTATGGTATTAATATGGTATTATTAATAACATCATTATTCCTCTATTGTTTTTGTCCTTGTTCTGTACTGGATTCCCCCACTCAACACGGCACCTTGTTCCTTGTAGTGGGGTAATTCCACTATTTGAAATAACCAAATCTTTATAATTTTATGTACATAAAATTTATACGAATAAAATTATACAAATTTGCTATAAAAATAAATGAATATAACATGAAAATCATTTTAATACATGATATTTAATATATAATATTTAATATGACTTTCATGTTATATTAATTTATTTTCATTTCAATACTTTGTTCGTCGCTTTCAATTTTCGTGTTTTAGTGAATTTAGTAGAATCACCACTCGATTTGGTTCGATCTGTAGAGATGGATTTGCTCTGGTTATTAGACACTTTTATAGGGCAAAACGACTCGCCCCTGACTTATGTTACTACATTATTTTATCATTGAATAGGTTGTTGTGTGAAGGTTTGGGTGTTACCCAATCAGCAGGGAATTATGTTGATATTTAGGTTCTGTTATTATTTCGACTTCGAACCTCATAAACACTAACTTGATCCTTATTGAATTTATATATCATATATGATCGCTTCCAACCTGTTGTTTACTAATCATTATTCATATTTTCACGGCGTTGCTCCTGTCCAATCTCGCAGTTGATTCTATTTGTCAACCTGCTTATTTGCTCAGTCACAACACTTCGTCCCCCGCGCTCCATGGCTTGCTCTTGCGGTCACCTCCGTCAAGGGCTTTGACCACAATGAACAATCGTACTGGAAACAAAAGCGGATCAGCGGACCTTCCTCCTCCCAGCCTTGATGTTTTCCCCCCATTGTCTTTCAAACGGGGGACTGACTGCAGGGTGACGCCATTGTGAGGCCGATCCCTTCTGAATGAGTCCAATCCTCGAATGAATAACTTCAGCATGCCGTCCCTCGTTCAGGTCGTTAACGACTCGGAATCTCTTCATCCGCCGCCCCGCACAACCAATCTTTTTAATGAAGAGCATTGTTTCTTCATCTGACGGTGTACTTGCACTTGTAGTCCGTCCCTACAGAAAAAACCCATTGCAATTGGTGGTGAAATGTGCTAATACGACCGAACGTATGTTTTGTCGCCACAGCGAATTCTATGGGAAGGGCAGTAAGAAAAGTTCATAGATTAGTACAATGAATACAGCAATTTCATACTCTGAATATTTTCGTATTTAATATTATCAACTGTTCTTGAATGTGTTCTGAGTACTGAAAATAAAGAGGGATTGATTAGAAATTCCGTGTCATGGAAACCTGTTGAAATCTATAATGGTTCGTATTCTACACGATGTGATGTTGCATACGTCTCTTTGGCCATCGTCCTTCATCACAGAACTCTGCATTGGACGTACCTATCCCTTTCATGAGTCATCACTCTCGCTTTTATAGCAGGAAACAGATATAGGAGTGGGTTAGAAGAACGATTGATGAACGTAGGTAAGCAGCACCCTGTTGAGTGGATTTTTAATTAATTCCTTGTGAGCTCTCCCATTATGGAAACACAAACTGAGGAGTTCAATGCTTGAAGACGACACAACATAGCCTCGAGCTGTGGTATTATAGATGTGATAGTTTTCAAAGGAGTAATGATTCCATTTTACTTTCGGCCTATTTTTTGTGCCGAGGCAATGAGTAGACCATCTAAATAACTAATCCTATATACTATACGCTATATTGGTTTCGATGCAGTCACACTGTTCCGATGTTCTTAGGCTGCTGGGTGTGCTGAGACGTCTCCTGATCCACGAAATAGTATAATGAAGGTCGGCAGCCTTTGAATTTTAGACATTTGAAACCATCCTCTTTCGAAAGCACCAGGCTTGATTCTGGTTTGGACGTCGTCAAAAAGTTTATTAAATGTCCCTATCTTCACTATAGTCGAAGGTATGGAATCCGTGTATGTTTGCAGTGCCAGAGGAGGCACAGTTACAGCCCACTACTTCAAGAACTCCTTCTAATGCCCTCGCCAAAATTCTTTTCTTCCGATATGATTGAATTTTCATGGTTCATACAATTAGGAGCGATAGCCCCCACGGTTAGGGTAAGTAGCATCTGTGCAGGCACAAACTTGATGTACCGTTCAATTTTGATGGTACTTGAGTGCAAGTATAGTAGGTATGCGTTATAGTTTGATACATTTGTGTAGTAATCTAAAAAGATTTTAGGAGGCTTTGCTGCTCACCCACTATGACGTTGGCAGATTTATTGTCTATAAAATATTAAAATTAACCTCTGAATTACATTAATTTGGAGACATACAGCTGTGGGTGACGGCCTTGGTTAGAGCAGGTAGTAATATGAGGTGAAATCGAAACTGCTGTAGTACACGTAAACTCGCAATGTTGTGGAAACATCAATATTCTCGGTTTGTGTTCACTACGCTGGAAGTGTACTTTATGTGACCGTACGATTATTGCGTTCGTTTTTGACGTGTGTATTCATTTGCCTCTCTCGCGTGTTGCCAGGTATTCCCGTGTGGGTCGGCCGGAAGCTGTACACCCGCTACGAACACGCCAACAAGCACAAAAGGAACCTCGCCATCGCTGGAGGCGTTTCAGCATCGGTGAGTTTCCCATGCCGTCGTTTCTAACAGGGCTATTGATGCTTGAAATACATTACAAACACTGAATTAGCGATGTAGATTTGCGCAATTCATCTCATTGAATGACCTTGTACAATGCAGGTGTACCAATCAAGTCCATCATCCTCCACTCCAATCAATTAAATACTGCACACCAAGGTTTCGACGTTGACGTTTTACAGGGTTGTTTTAATCGCTAAGTTCGACAAAAATCGCGACAGCATACTCAAAATCAGTGTACTGAAACTTGACTTAACTCGACAATTGTGGCTTCAAGGGGTGCCAAGTCTCGCTGCGAAATACGAGGTCTCTGCCTCCAAGTACCACCACAGAATAAAACCCGCAATGGGTGCCAGACACAGTGTTGGGTTGGTGCTTCTGTGGGTGACCACATATTGGTCCCGAAACTCATTCAAATCTCTAAGACGATTTCTCGCTTAGATTCTGCCTGTCTGGGGTGGAAAAAATACCTCAACACATCCACATAGCGGTCAGTGGTGTCTCCGTTTAGTCTCACTCCCTTCACCAAAATAAGGCTTAACGAAGCGGTGGCCATCGCCAATAGACGAATACTCCGGTGCCTTGGCTTTCGAACCACAAATTACCTCATCGTCTTTGGTTATAGCACTATTGTGGGTGTATCCTCACTGTTTCTTCAATCGTATGCAGACTATTCTCTGGTTTATTTTCAATCTTGAACCAACGTTGGAGTAAATCACTGGAACCTCTCAGAGTAACATTAGCTAGAAATTCGATCATAGATCGTCGTTTGTTACTGGATAATAACATCTTTTGGAAGAGTGGTATCTACTTGTAAAACAGTCTGCTCGTGAAGCGGTAGCCGAGTTGTAGACGGTGTTTCTGAGCGAACACTGATGGAGCGGTTTGTGGAGCGGACGTGAGTGGCCGTGACATATTTACTTACGCTGCACAGATTTACCCTAAAGTTTGCCTTTCATTGCCCACACTTCCCTTCCATCGCCAATTCCTTCCCCTAATCAAGTGCGAGGCTCATGTTATGAACTTGGTATATCTCTGTTCGCAACTCCTCAATTACATCCCGCATATCAAGTTGAATAGGTGTCCCAGCAGGATCTGTATATTCATCAATTACAGACTCGTACTAGTGTAATGAGATTCCCTCAGGGGTTCTATCTCCGTTTCAACAATCCCAGACACTCACCCCCAAGAACCACAGCACCCCAGGACGCATTCAACCAAAAACCAGTACACATTAAGGAACTTTCATGAGAATTAATCTCTTGGATATGGTTCAAGGTGCCATTATCCAGTGTATTTCCTACTCCAGATACAATTTTTACGTAGCTTCAAATCGTCAATTGAGTCTAATAATTTCAACCATAATGTGAGAATAGATCTTAGGGATCTTGGATCTCGTATTCAGTGTGGTTCCGTATTTTCTTTTATGAGGGAATTTTAACGGTAGAGAATATCATCTGACATCACCTGCGTTAACCGATAATTAAGGTACCTCTTTGCTATACACTCCCTACTTTGGGCTCAAAAGGGTTTACATGCATTTTCCTCTTTTTGAATGCCTGTTGCACAACTTCAATGCTCTTGGAGTCGAATAGAGATCATTTACGACCGAGATCAAAATAGTGAAGAGGTTTCGTGAGTGGCACTTCAGACATAATCACGTCCACTTTACCCCCTAATGGCCATTCCCCCGTACGACTGCTCATACGGAAGGTTTTCTAATTAGAGCGGGATAGCACAGAGTAGGAATGTAACGAAGGACTTGGAGGGGTTCAAAGGTCGCGGGTTTAGGGGCCGTCCTTGACCCATCCTGTGGAGGGAGGGAGCTCGGCTCTATCGATCTGTTGGGAGTCAGGACTTCCCTTCGAGGTCCTGTCCTGATAGCCCCAGCACCTCCGATTGCTCCTGGACATCTGCACCCTTCCAACCAGCAGTCTCGACCAATGACCGTAGTTGAACAGTTTTGGCTTCAACATTTGTGAATAAACTGCCCTTCCTATATTGGAAGGCACTTATTTTTCCACAGTCAATACAAGGGCATTTCCTTGCAATCCTATATATTTTGTGTTTTTCGATGTAAGATAAATTGAGATAGGTACATCTCATACTTGCTTGCAATGCCTCGAATGCTCAATTTGGCTTTTTTGGTCAAAGGACCAAGTGGAATGGCTCGTAAACCAAAATCGGGTCTATCGGATTTGGCCATTGTTGTTGCGTACCCCTGATAGGGGTGTTGAATCAACAATCTGCAACATCTTTGTCATATAGTCCTGAACTGAGTAAATATTTCGAAGAAACGTAAAACTAAGTGAATTGGATTACATCACGTGTACGTTATAGTAGCTTGATAGATATTTAGTCAGCTTTAATCCCGTTGCAATACATTATTAGTGTGATGAGCTTCGAGGGACCCACCGAATGCGATGGAACCGTAATTCTGACGCGGGCAGACTAATGCAATTTCCCTACATGAGATGAGAGAATATCGATCTCCATAATCCTGGGTGAGACTAACTGTTTGGTGCAGCTCTATTCCGGATAGACTGGGATAGACTGGGCTTAAAGCATAATTACACCAAAACTCAATACCGCAAGTTTGTGATGTCGTTCATCAACGTAGAAGAAAACAACGTTGAACTAAATGGATTTGCCCCAAGATTTTGGTTCATAAATGATGAATTCTGTATAGGCATACGTAAATATAGAATGTACGACGGTCATTCGAGTATGTTTCGAAATGGAAGTCAATGTGACTCATATTTTCATACTCAACTGATTGGGGTTGTTGTACTTATGGGTATCTTTACTCAGCCAACTGTTTGAAAAGTATTTATATATAGACACATATACATACACAATACATTTATGTATTGAAACTGTAGGCTGTTGAAAGGCTGTCAATTTTATTATTAACCGATAGAAATTATTGATCTTTTTTTGGCTAAACTTCATAGTCCAGTAGATATGCACTTTGTACCTGGAACTTTCACAGGTTGTTCGTTGGTGCTGTGGAATTACTGTCAAGTTATCCAATTCGAGGACCCTGTACTTAAATTGATCAAGGGCCAAAACCTTCGTTGTTTGCCAATCTTCGCCATTTTGGGAAAATTCCTCTAAATCTGATCGGCTATATCAAATTTAATGCTCTACAACTTCAAAGATGAACGCTTTGGTCAAAAACCGCTTAGTTTGGATGTTATGGGCGAAAAACCCGAAATAAAATCCAACAATTTCAAGGTTTTTTGGTCGTCCATAAGTACAGGGTCCTCGAATTAAATAACTCGACGAAGTATTATCACAGCACCCCTGAACAACCTGTGAAAGTTCCAATAACTTCGGAATTCTGTCTACTGGACTATCAATGCTGCAACGAATTCATGAAGGTCTCGAAGTGCCTTTTAGATTATTGGTTTTAGAAAATGAATTGAGCCGTTCAGTGAGAATGAGTCGCTCACTAGCCCGTTTACGAAAAGCCGTTTGAGAAATGAAGACCGCACGACCCAAGATTTTCTCTTATTAGCTGAAATTAGTTAAATCCGCAACGAGCTTTTTAATAAATTCAAAGTCCTCCGACAGATGTTTCAGTGGTTGACTCGTGCTCTTACAGAGGAAAATGAACCTCGACAAAAAGCTCTTGGAAGAGCTGCGCACGTATAATCACACCAGTACTGCGCTTCAAGAGCCCATTAACGGAACGTCAATACGCCCTGAGGAATTTTACTGGGAACACTTGAATAAAAACTCGAGGGTAATTTCTATTCCCATCAATATAAAGTGCTCGAGATGTCGTAAATATGAAGTTGGAATTGTACAAATATGAATATTACGAATATGAAATGAGGCTTTGTGGCTTTCAACGTGCTCCCGTTTGTTGTATTGTTTATGCAACCCGTGATGATATAGGTACGTCCAGTTCTCTGAAAAATATTTACTTCATAAATTGAATTTACAGCAATTTATTGGATAACTTGAACTGTTACTACGGCCACCATTTGGTTTATTGACAATCGGACGGGATGCGTGCGCGTTTCACTCCAGACCATCAAAACTCCAAATTCTCTTTTGACTTTTCGTATGATTCACGCTCATGTTGATGATGTTGTTTTTGGTTCTGCCTTCGAGCCCTCATCGTGAACGATTGGTTTCGCGAGGTCTTGAAAAAATACTGTAAAGCAAATTCTAAAATTGTTTAATCGCCAAGCATCGCGATGCATCGTTTATTCAAAATTCTGTGTTGATAGTTCGATGTTACATTGTTCTTGTGGCTGTATAAACTTGTTATTGAAGTCAATCAAAAATGTTTTGGTCGATTGCAGAGGTTTTATAATGAAAATAAATATACGGGCCAGAGTTGGTTGGCAACACTTTTCGCGTTTGGATTTGTCTTGCGAAATATTGATGTGTGCCAATACTCTTATTGTCTCTGATTACTTTATTGATGAGGCTATGCTATCTTAATTTTTTTTACATCTTCATGTGAAGTGCTAAGTTTTCAGGAGCACCTCAATGTTATAAAGTAAATCTGCGTCATTCAACCCCATCCTGGGTTTGTTAGGCATATACGATTGGGTTGGTTGGCAAAGTTGGGAAAAAACTCTGGAAAAAAGTATAGCAGTTCTTCCAGTTCTTCTGTTGGCTTGTTGGTTTACATGCCAATTCTGGAGAAGAAAAAGAAAACTAATGGAAGCTTAGTAACAACTACCTGTGGAGTAGAATGTCACGTGGTTAGAAGGTGGCGCTCCAGCGCCCCTGGTGGACAAAATTGAAAGCAGATCGCAAACCTACCTTTTTCGCCAACCAGCCCCGGTCTCCCCTGTGTAAAACCAGGCGGCAGTGAGCAGGATTTTCGCTATTTTAGAAGGGCTTGAACCGAAAATTTCTGTTTGTTTGTTTTTTCCAGAAAAGAATCATTAATTTATTACATCGCATCAATATAACACGATATCAATATTGTAGGGGGTCAGACATTGGCATTGCCACTAATAGGTTAAAATGATCTAGGCAGAAGGGCGATCTATACGGAAGACACCTCATAGTTTGTAAACCCGTCTGTAATCAAATGGTTTTTGACAATTATGGTTAATTTTTACAATAATTGTGATAATCTACCATAATTATTATGGTAGGTACATGAAAAACGTTAATTTTTCATTACTTATATTTTGGACATATCCATGTCAATAAACCAAAATTCATCACAAATGCTATGTTGGTGTCGTTTGAATATGAAAATTCCATATTTGCAAAAATAATTGTGCAGTAAATATTATCAAATTTTAAGTTTTCTGTTACTCAACGATTGCTCAAAATTGGATAAATTCAGTATAATCAAAACAAAATTGTCCCGATGATGTTGATAACTGTTTTGTTCAGCGACAAATTATTGGGATCGGATGGAAAATGTTAGGGCAGAATAGCCAAATTTGGGTTTTTATGGTTTATTTGTCATGGAAAAGAAGATTTCTTCAATGTGAAGAAATAAGTGGTGGGTCGTTTATGGACTTTACTTCGAAAATTCCCTCATTAGGATCACGTTGCAAGAGTGGGACTTTTTGGGGCGTCATTCTCTCGCACACAATCCCTTCGCCCTCGTCTGCGTTAGTTGTAATAAACTCCGTTGTCTGTAAGGGAGTTGGATTACGATAAAGTGGGCCAATAACTTTGGACAGTTTAACTCGGGATGTTGAGTTGGCCGCCGGCCGCGGTCTGGCCATCGGCGCCGGGCGGGTGGTGTCAACTGGTCATCTGTCACTGTCCCTCCCAGTGGATGACCCAATGATTTCCCGCTGCGAGTTTCCCCGGAGCGTTTTCCTCGCTCGTCCTCAGCTCTTAACTGCCTCTAATTGACTTACTTTGAGCACAAACAAGGACCACTCAACTTTAACGTGATGATGTCGCTCTGTTACGTCTTGAATACTATAGAACGTCAATAATCTGGAAGTCAAAAATCCGGATTCACGACCGGGAAAAAATAAAAATGCCAAATGCAACTACTTCAGTACAAATATCTATTAAAGACTTTTTTAAGAGCCCTGACAATGTATAGAGTGTATAATATTCTCCAACTTCCTACTGTACAGTTTTTTTACTGTACTTCACGTTTTGTGATGTATTGTTTCAGTTTCATTAAATTGCAGTACAAAGTAATACGCTACATCTTCAACTGTATTTACCTAACTACTGTACATGTTTACATACATACACATTCAAGTTACTTCTCAAGGTTTCAGTTAAGTTTCTATAATTTTAAAGCATAACAACAGCCTATTTTCGAAATTCCAGATTTTCGTAAGTCGGGTGTAATTTAAGGGCCTAAAAGGTTCAAGGTTTATAAAAACAATTGAATAACGATGAACAGAGAATGACACCAAAAGATCACATTTTTTAAGTTATTAGTTGTTAATTAATTCCTTGAATTTTTACGAGCCTTATTATTCATTAAACGATGAAATTTTAAAAAAAGGATTCACATCATATTAAAAACTACTTACCGATATGTGATAAATCCATTGAAAAAACAATACTTAACTCGACGGTAATTTGATATTTTATATAATGGAACTGTTGAGAGTACAAGTAGATTCAAGATTACGATCCGTAGTTACATAATGCTTATTAATATTAGTAAGGAAGAAATGGAGGTTTAAAATATTTGGCTCCCCTTGACCCCTCTGACGTCATCCATTCCTGCCGGTCCACGTACTTCATCCATTCCTGCCGGTCCACGTACGTCATATCCTGTGAGGTGTTCTTGTCGGCCACTTGTCTGACGTCATCCACCCCCTGCTGGTCCACGTACGTCATATCCTGTGAGGTGTTCTTGCCGGCCACTTGTCTGACGTCATCCACCCCCTGCCGGTCCACGTACGTCATCATATCCTGTGAGGTGTTCTTGCCGGCCACTTGTCTGACGTCATCCACCCCCTGCCGGTCCACGTACGTCATATCCTGTGAGGTGTTCTTGCCGGCCACTTGTCTGACGTCATCCACCCCCTGCCGGTCCGCGTACGTCATCATATCCTGTCAGGTGTTCTTGCAGGCCACTTGTCTGACGTCATCCACCCCCTGCCGGTCCACGTACGTCATCATATCCTGTGATGTGATCTTGCCGGCCACTTGTCTGACGTCATCAACCCCTCTGCCGGTCCACGTACGTCATCATATCCTGTGAGGTGTTCTTGCTGGCCACTTGTCTGACGTCATCCACCCCCTACCGGTCCACGTACGTCATCATATCCTGTGAGGTAATCTTGCCGGCCACTTGTCTGACGTCATCCACCCCCTTCTGGTCCACGTACGTCATCATATCCTGTGAGGTGTTCTTGCCGGCCACTTGTCTGACGTCATCCACCCCCTGAACGATTTTCGTCCGATGAAAACTACAGAAGTTTCATTTCCCTAGCAACGGCTTGGTTGTAAGTGAAAATTATCGTAAAATGTAGGTAACGCTTTGCGAGGACACTTTTTCGTGAGTTTTTCGTGGCAGTTTTTTTTTCAATGTGCCAAAGCAAAGACATAAAATGTCAAAATATTTTCCACTATTACTGAACGGCCTGCTTTTTTGCGCTGACTCAATGTACATTATTCATGTTTGAACAAGTTATACCTACTGCGCCCGTTCTTAAACTGGAGGACTTTGAAGATGTACAAACGTGGTTGTCACTTGACATCTTCATCTGCTCTAATCTGATAACGGAATGAGATATCGAAATTCTGATTTCACCATCTTGTTCTGCGTAGAATAATCTATAAACTGGTGTTGTAAAAAATGGAGACAAAAGTTTTCATGATTATAGTGGTAGTACGTGATGCATACCGAATTAACCGAATAGTTTCATACTTGAGTATCTATAATTACCCAATAAGTTTTAGATTGACCAGTTAGTTCTTCGAAAATTTGCTCTTATAGCCATGCTGCATAACCGTGGATTTGGGATTTGGCCCCACTGTGAAGCGGTACGAATAGTTATGGGAATTGTTTTGTTTTTCAATTCACTGTTCGGACTCTACTCTACGAATCAATCTTGAAACATTAACAAACAAACTTAAAGAGGAGATGGGTTAAAAACATTTGTCTGATCGATGCCGATTGAAAATGATTAATCAAAAATGACACTGATAGTTGGAAATCGCATTTATGAATTTCTGCTGAAAACTTCATTGAACGAATTTAGTCATTTTGCGAATGAGCAAAATTCGTGATGGAGAAGTTTGGTTCCTACCAAAAGAAGCGAAATAGGTAAAGACGATTTACAAAGATGGGACCGCCGTTTATGGTTCATCTGCACAAGTTGCATTTGGCGCTGCCGATAATTTTCATCAACCTGGAAATCGTGAAATGAATGTGGACAAATCCACATGATGATGAATGGGTTGTTGATCTGTTGTTCTCTTTCGGTCATTTCGACGTGGATAATAAGCTTTGGCAGCTGATTCGAAGAACATCATTAACGATAAATATATTTATATACAATTATACAATTATAATTGTCCTAATAATAGGCGGAAAGTTACGATTATAATTCTCCACAACCCTGCAATGGTGAGGTGTATGTGTGAATACTTGTATTGTGCTGCAAAAATGATGTGATGCAAAGTGCAATCAACTGGATGGGTAGTTTCCCCACCAGTACTGATCGAGTTCGAGCGTTCTCATGCAATTGTAATACACATGAAACAGTCACGGAGTACGAACACACATTATGATAGAAGGGTGAATTCATCTCGATCCCTTGAGAACAAGCCTCAAAGCGGTGTTGCGGTCGCGCGACCCCGGAAGTTTCCCTTCATGCAGAACAGGGCCGATAGGGCAGGGCAGACAGGGACGGTTGTTGGGCTGGCAGCGTGGGCTGATAGAGGGTACGGTACACTGAAGGGGAAGTGAGCACAGGCACGCTCTTTCTCTCGACATCGTTATTCAGATTACACTTGTTTCCAGGAGGGTACATCGCTAACGTCTTGTTTTCCGTTATTTTTGTTTTCACATGGATAAAAAGGCTCATGCGCTGACGTAGGTACCCGAGGTGGCTCCGCAGTCGGGGTGTGTCCATCTACCTCTGTTACCTGTCCCGGACGGGCAGAACTCGGGATGGATCCATCTGCCACTCTTACCTGTCGCTTTACGGATTATACCTTTTACATGTCCCTTTACAAACCCTTATAATCTTAAGTACAAAAAATAATATTCATCTGTCTCACGGGAAGGAAGAATTTAAGATTTTTATATCTCGGCTTCCCTATAAAAACCCCCACCCCTATGCATCGGATCCGGAAGTGAACACCCCTATGTCCTTCCCCGGTCACAGAAACATTTAAATACGGGAGAAGGGTTCGATCCATTGAGCCGTTTTTGCGTGATTGAAGGACAGACAAACATACAGACACCAAATTCAAAATCGCCATGACTCGACTCCATTTCACGCGAAACGAATAACTGTAGTGAAATTTTTCGAAAATACCCAAGGAACACGAAAATCGTCTCTAAATTTAGTTATATAGATTAGGCTGAGTTATTGACATGATCTTCATGTTAAGCGGGGATTTCACGACCCGATTTAGAGTCTCTATCGCTATCGGCCCTGAAATCCGTTGGTGAAAATCTGTGCTCCTGGTCACATTTTGGGGAGGTGACCACACACGGAGGTCGGGAGAGATTTCCAACCGATTTAGGGAGGAAAAGTGGGCTTCATCTACATCTTCTTTTTCCTTCCATTCTCGCAAACGGCCAATCTACGCATTTGAGGGTGCATAGAAACACACAAAATGCATTTTGTGAATTGAATAATACTATCATAAAACACCAAAATGGACTAAAACTAAAACCTCTCTTCCATTATTTGGGCTTTGGTAGACAATATTGTGTTTTCCAAATTATGTATCAATGGTCCTATGTTAACAACCGTTAAAAAGTCACCTTAATTAGAAGCAACAAATCGTAAGAGAAACAAAATATTAGACGACTGGTGTTCCCCAGGGCACGTTTTGGGCCAGTTTTGTTTATTGTTTATACGAATCATTTCGCAGATTTAGTTTTTGCTGGTCATCACACTCATTTCGCTGAAGATATAAAGATGTAGGTAGGACTCAATGAAATGTGTGAAGATGTTATGGTAACTGAACAGGGCATTTAGATGAGAGCGACATCGGGGACGAAATACGACGAAAAGGGTTTTGGTTTGAAAGAATTAGATCCAACCCCCCCCCCCCCCCGCCATCATCTCGAGCAGAAGATTTGCCGCAAAAAATCGGGTCGTGAAAATACAACGCTCGGCCAAGGAGAGGGGAGAACAGTGACTGGAAGATCGGGACCAGGAACGAGAACGGGCGGTGTCGTGAAATCCCCGCTTTGGACTGACTGACTGAACGTGCATGAGTCTGTTTGTTGTTCATGGTGTACGATATATCATGGAAACCACATCTCAACATTAAATCTAGACGATTGGCCCATAACCTGTTATACATCTGCACATCACGTCACACACATCATACCACTTGTCCACGGGAAGTTCCAACAGTGGCCTCAGCAATCTCTGCAAAATATCGTGGCAACCCTTTTAGTGTATTGTGTGCAAGTACGTTCAAATTATTCACACGAAAACGCTACAAATGTTTCGGCAACCACGGTTGATAATTTATTGTAAAACATAATAATAATAATAATTGAACGGGATTTCAAGCTTGAGATTTAAAGCCAACTGCCCAGCGTCGCATTTCGCTCTTTGCTACTGGTTGTCCCGTCCCGTCGAGTGGAGATATTATTTGTATAGGCCACCTTTCTGCATGAAAAATCCTTGTGAGTCTCATAGCAATACTTATCAATTGGGAAATTAGCTAAAATATTGTGAGTTCGCTCGAGAAAGTGAGTGAGGGGAGGAGGAGGGAGTCGGTAACTAGCTAATTAGTGGTCTGTTCAATTTTCACTAAATTTCGCCCTAACAATAATTTACCAACATAAAAGTTACAGCGGTTCCATTATTCACCGTTGGATTTTGGATGGTTCTTTCCGAGAAAATGAAATCGTTCCAACCAATTTGGGTCCCAACCGGAATGAGAACGAAATGTGAACGTTGAACCCAGGAATTATGTAAATGTAACAGTATTAGATACACAGGTATAATAATTTATAATGATTATAATGATTCTAATTTACTGAATACCTTCACTCCTCATCTCGAACATGGGTACTTGAGGCTTCATGATTAGGGAAAATAAATCAATTAAATTTATAATGATCATATGTGTACCTATTTTATCCATAAATAAATTATGAATAAAATACACAGGTTTAATCATTTGTAATACAGTTGGATTATCATCATTCCGGGGTTCAACGTTCAAATTTTGTTCCCATTCCGGTTGGAATCCAAATTGGTTGGGACGATTTAATTTTCTCGGAAAGTACCATCCGAAATTCAACGGTGAATAATGAAACGGTTGTGTAAATACCATTCAACCATCCACATACCAACATAATGTCCTCTTACTAGGAAAAGCCTTTGTGGGTTAGAACTGTCGTGTATCCTTTAGCAGACAACTAATATTCCCTCCTATTTCCTCCGAGTTGTTCAATCTTTCTTCCCACTGCTCTCGTTCTTCTTCCCCCCAGTTTATTATATATCCGTCTGACGGAATTTCGGGGAGAAATATATAGCAGGTGAGACGGCTCAACGGTAGACGGATTGAGATGAAAGGAAAACATAAAAAACCACCTGACAGCGTCTTCAGTTTCACATACCTAAAACATTTAACAGTACGTACGTAAGTGGGTACCCATCCATATTTCTCTGTGGTCATTGAACCGTGTAAGTTGGATCTACTTCTATATTAGTTCATTATTTTCAATATTAAACAATTTAACCTGAGGGTCGTAAATTATTTCACGTCCGACCTCTCTTATTATTCACTTTCACCTTCCAACTTTGCCTTTGTTGAAAATGACTTGACCGCAGCCGGATTCCACGTTCGCCGAAATCTCCAACTTCGTCCGTTGAATTCCGTCGGATGCTGCGGTAAGTAGCGAAAATGTATCCCTACGAGCCGCCCAGTGCAACTCTCTTGCTTTCTACGTCGTCGATAACCAAAGTTTCACCGAACGTCGTTGAGATTTTACAGTGCCGATAGACGTGCGTTTTTTTGTTGTAATAATCAGATTTAATTTGGTTTTGGTTTCGTACTTTTGGATTCCACCAGCCGTAACTGTGTATTGTATTTTGGTCGTTAGGCATACCTAATTGTGGTAGCCATCGACGGGGTGGATAGTACCGCAGAACAAGTGAATTACAGAGTTATTCAGGGTAGCACTCTTGGTCCTCTTCTATTCTTGATTTTCATAAATAAGGTGGGTGATCTTCCCCTTGATGGCCTTTACCTCTTCGCTTATGACACTCTTTTTTGAGGGAGATTCTTGGGGGGTATTTTATTCCGTAAATCACGACCTGTCTTTATTATTCGATTGGCTGTCAGCAAACACCCTTACCTTGAACTTGTCGAAAACAAACCTACCTAGTTTTCTCTAAATCCACCAGCAAAGCCCATATGCAGCATTTTGTAAAATTACATACCTGTGACCGATTGAACAGAGATGGGTGTTCTTGTTCGACGCTCGAACGCGTACCTTTTGCAACCTGGTTTTGTACATAGACAGATCTCCTTTTTAAGCAAACGACTTTCTAAATTTAAATATTATTTCTACAGGTTGAGAAAAGTGGTGCCATTTAAGTTTATGCTTGTTTTGTATAGGTCCTCGGTGAGCCGTACGGGGCAGGCGTCGCAATGAACCCGTTCTCGTCAGATCACGGAAGTTAGGCGACGTCGGGCGTGGATGTTACTTGGATGGGTGACCGTCGGTGAGTTGGTCTCCCGTTCAAGTAATTTTTCACGCTTCTGTACGGCGATCCCCTCTCAACTCAAGGGGGCGAGGCAATGAGTAGCTTTGTAAGCGAAATCATCGGAACAATTCTGATCCACCTAGGTGGACAGCCGATGACGTCCGCGACGCCTAAAAACGGCAGTCGGACGGAAATTCAACCTTAAATGGTTGCTTACTTTACTTTTACTTTACTTATAGGTCCTCGGTGCAAAGCATAATGTATTTTGGCATCCTGGCATGGGGAGGGACCGCTCCAAACGTAATAAAGCCTTTGGCCATAGTCCAAAAAGCGATTTAAAAAATGATTACATTCAACTTGAGAAGATTTTCCTCTTATGGGCTAGGGGAGTCCACTCTGAGAGTAAACCCAGTTCCCGCGAGCCGCTTGCCTACCGATACTCACGAGAAAGCTGCCCAGTAATTCAAAAATAGCTTCCAATAATTCTCAAATTATTTGAGTTGATCCAAGTACAAAACTCGGCACTGCGCGCCTCGCCAGGGGGCAAGCCCCCTGGACCCCCGGTTGCTTTTCGTTTAGAGCCTACGGCTAAAATTCAAGAAACATGGAACATGCTTTAGCAGCGCTTTGTTATTCTGTTTGCTGTTCAAGGACACAACATTCTCGCGGAACGTTACAGCGCTTATGATGATTGACTACCACCTTAGAACTTATTGAACAGTTTCTTAGCGTCTACTGTAACTAACATGACAACCAAGTGATCACAAAACAAGCGGCATTGTTTACTACATCTATTAATAACATAATTTAATTTAAATTAAATTATGTTATGTTAAATTAAGTTAAATTAACATTCATTTATATAGTTATAAATCAATTATATAGTTATAGTATCAATTTATATAGTTATAGTATAAATCAAGAGCTTTCCAACGAATGGAAAACGATTTTTGTCCGATGAAAATGAAAGAAGTTTAATTTCCCTAGCAACTACTCGGTTGTACGTGAAAATCATCGTTAAAATTTCGTGACACTTCCGCGTGACATTTTTCGTGACAATTCCGCGTGACATTTTTTGGCTAGTTAGTCCAAGGCTAAAGCATGTTCCATGCTAAAATTTGTTTTTGGCTTTTTAATTAGCAACGGCCACCTACAGTGTGAAAAATTATTTTCTAGTATTTATGTAATTAGTTGATAAGATAAATTGGATGTATGAGATGTAACGTTGAATCACCCCAACTTGTAAATCCCTGTAAAATAACTGTTCATATAATGGGAGAGCTGGAATTATTTCCTATTTTAGTAAAATTATTTTACTAAAATAGGAAATAATTCCAACTCCCCCACTTAGCACGGAACGGCTTTCCAAAAAGTGGGGTATATCCACAATTCTTCATTAGGTTTCTGTCTTGTGTCTTATTAGAAGGAATAAATTTATTTTCATTTCAATTGTGTGGATTTTGCATTTAGTGGAATTTAAAATTTGTGGAAGTTAAAAATGAACCCGTGGAGTTTGGAAATAGGTTAGATGGCGTCCTGAAGCGTATTATACTGACCACTCTTCTTTCAGGCCGTTGCCCATCAAACGAAAGAAAAAATAGCGTTGACGGGACAGTTGAATGACGGGGGCCTCCCAGTGAACGGTCTTCAATGACATCCTCTCGCCCCGCATCATCCGCACCCCGCATACCGCTCGTGTCATCTTCTCAAGTCGAATAGTTCAAGTCATTCACTGGAGACCTGACTCAGAGCCCGCAGCCCACATCGCTCTTCATCGGGAAGCTATTCACTTTCCCGTCATTCCCAATAGGAATCAAGTTGAGGTCAAATCTCACGAATCAAATTACAAGTTTATAGGGCGGCATTGCATAAATAATGTGCTACTTCAATCTCCTTGCCCTGACGTTCACATGCTCAGACCAGTACCTGCAGGCAGAGTAGGAGCAACTTAGGCAAATAAATTGTGTACTAAAATCGATGCCAGGACTACAATATTTACAATTTTGGTTTATTATCTTCAATAATGAAAAAAGAAGAAAAACGAACCCCCCCCCCCCTCTCAAAATTTGCTGGCTTACGTTTCAAGATACGTAGATTTCAAAAATCGAATGTAAAAAATAAAACAAAAAAAAATCCGGTCGTACACCGTCCGGGGCACTTAGCCCAGTTAGCGTTGTGCTAAAATGACGAAATTTTGTTTGCGGGTTCGGACCAACCCCACAATGATCCTAATTACTTTTCATATCCCAGGCTCAAGGTTCAAAATGAATTTCATACCCATGATGAACACAGGTTTCACCTACCGATTACCAGAAATAGGTACGATCCAAAATTAAGATAAAAATTTGAAGAGTTAAAAAATGTTTCAATTTACAATGTCTGTGGAATCTTTGAGTAAGGGACTAGAAGGGATGGATTGAGAAAATACCTCGCTACTTGCCTTCCAGTCTCTAAATTTTTAAAATTAGTTTGAAATTAATTCTGATGTTTCATGTAAAGTTAAGATTTCGGGGTTATTTTCTGACAACTACATAAAATATAACGTTATTTCTAGGGCTTTACTTACTGCGTCAGCTAAAATAGAAGGGTTCTACGAAATCAGCCAAAACAAAGACAGTAGGATTACTGGAGAGGTTAGCGTATTATTTCAACCGTATAGAAAGAATCATCAATGGACTCAAGAAATTCAATATCATATCAGTTTTTTGTCTCATTTGTAACAAAGGTTGCGTTCCATCCCACTTGATGATCTAATTATTGTAGAAGATTGTGGGTGGGGATTGAAAATGGAAGGAAAATTTCTCTAGGTCGACAAACAATTCAGGGCATTCAGGGTAACGAAGCAAACAAACATAGGCTTCCGAAACACATTTCTTGCTCCCCCTCATCAACGAGCGTTTCCTGCTTGAAATCTTCCGGTTCCGGAGTAGAAATAATCAGCAACTTCCTCCTCATTTCCTGTGTCTGTCACCGGTAAGTATCGGATGTGGGGTCATACCACCCAGTACCGGTGCCAAGACATTGCTAGTATCGAAATAGTAATCGGATGTGGTTCTATGGCATTTTTGTTAATATTATTATTAATGGGGAATTTGCGTCAATTATCGATTCCGAATATCATCCTCCTGTTGCTTAGTACGGCCATAGAGTAAAGTGTATTGCTAGCGATATTCATTAAAAAAAATTACTTGAGGAGAAAACTTCAAAAACACCGAGCGTTTTCCACTCTAATTGACCATCGCGAAGTTGAATTGTACTTGCAAATTCGACACTCCTCATTGTCAAATAGAACCGATGAGGCTAATTCCCAAGTGCACTCCTTTAGAGCATTTCTTCTCCACTGACTCTACCCACTGCTACCACCTGGCAGAGAGCAGGGCCTTCCCATTATTAGCATATTACGGACTCCACTGAGCTGACAAATGGTGTCACGTTATCGACTTTGGAATTTGGTTAAAATCGGCGAAATAACTTCTGGCTTTTGTTCGTGTAAGGTTTAGCGAGCGAACAGGCGCAGTTTTCCTTCTCTGCAGTTGAATGCTGAAACTAAATACAGCTCTACAATCCTGACGATATGTTAGGTTTGTTAGGTAACATTGTTAGGTTTGTTGATTTCATTCGTGAGCTTAATTGGTAAAAGTCAGTTGATTCTGATTCTGTGTCATAAATGCAATAGTCCCTAATGCGTTACTGCGCTCGAGGAAAAATTTTTCGAATTATGTGCATTTATCACGGCACACATTGTGATATCTTACCCTGAAATAATGAGGTGCCGGACCTGAGGTGTGATCGGGAGGTTTTGCTTAATCTTCGCATTTATAGGGGAGGGCCACTAAGGGGCGTTTCCACCTTATCATCCTCATTTTGCATACCGAATCCTAGCTCTTCGTCCCAACCGAATAAAAACTCTGAACCCCGACCCTCTTCCATTCCATTACTCCCTTATTTTTTCTACGTGGGATTGTTCAATTTATAGCAATGCAGGCGGTAGTAATGGAGAGTGGTTAGTGCCCTTAAATCCGTGAAATGTACGTCATATACCATTTTTTTAGAGAAGGCGTAAATTCCCAGGTAAATTATCGGGAAGGAACAGGATCAGTGGAAATAATAGCAATTTACTGGTGGAAAGGTTTACCCGGTTGATCCTTTTTATGGAATACGTTTAGTGAATTCGGTAACTCCCCGTGGATACCAACTTCTTTGTAATCAATCCTTTTTATCATCAAACTTAGGATAATTTTAATCCCTCTTGGGGGTCCGGAATAACTGATATATAAATTTGCGACGGGTTCTAGGTTCTGCTTCAGATTTGTAAGCCTAAAAACCGCGAAATGTTCGCCCTTCTTCAGTTTTTCGCGTATAACTCGAAAAGCACGCATCCGTCAGAAAGTGTTTGGCCGTTCAGCCGCAATCGAGCGTCAAAGATTTTACAAGCTTCGCTAATAAGTTGACGACCCTCAACTTCTAACACCTCCGATTGACATGTCATGGGGCCAAAGCTGTAGGACATTTAGTTTTAAATCAGATGCTGTTTGAAATTTCAAATTCGCTCACTCCAGTGCTATAATAGTGAACTACATGTGGGTTTTTATACATGAATCCCATATCCACCGTTTTTACCACTCTGGTTACGACGCCGAAGATGAATCTCCTACATTTTAACAATTTGAAGTAGCGACCCTGGTAACAACCCCTGGAAGCTGAGTTGAAATAATCATGGAACTCAATATGATTAGATGAGTATAGCATTTATAGTTGTTCATGTGATAAATAACTAGTCACGTTATTCGACTGATTTGATATTTTTGCTAATTCGGTTATAGTTTCATAATTTGAGAAAAGCTGTTGGTTTTAATGGAATTTTTCCCTCATAATGAAGTAGAAAACATGTGAGCTGCTTCAGCTACAGCATTCTTGGAAAAGTGAAGGAATGGAGAAATTCTCTTATCAAACAATGCCCTCCATCCCCATACCGTAAGAGGGCCTTCAGCATGCACTTGTAATGGAAAAGGGTTCTAGACGGCCTGAAAAAGGTACCTTCGTCGCCGTATCGAGTGGCGATGTAAAGCAAAGGAACCTCATTACCGCGAGAAGATTGCTTCCACGATTACTCGACGTAGTGAGGGCAGAGGCCTGCGAGGGAGGAAGTAGTTCTAGATTACCTACCTATGGTGTCCGAAGGAGGTTTGCTGGATAGACGAAGAAGTCGGGGGTCGGTCATTCAGAGAGAAAAGAGGCCACCGACCCTCATCTTGATTACTTCAACGGGATCGTTTAACACGTAAGTCGATACTACATATACCGACAGCCTCTGCAATTACATGAAGAGGAGTTCCCGCCGGCCCCATCGTCCCTGATAGAACGAAAACAGCGGGGAACTTGTGTCTGAGCGAATCAGCAGTTTTCCTTTCATCATGAATATTCCCCTGAAAAGTTCCTTCTGTTCCTCACATGCAGGAAAGTGCGCGATCCGAGCGAACTTTTCCGAAGGGGATTCCCATAGTTGTAACTGTGTTTCCATAGAATGTAATTTTTTCTTCATCTCTTCAGATGTTTAGCCCATCATTTCACAAAATGCTTGAACCTGAAGTTCTCCTGCAGGTAGAATATATTTGACGGTATAGGTATATACCGTCAATTGGCAGACATGCAGTTAGTGAAGTTTGTCATTGAAGTTTTGTTCTTTCAGATAATTTTCGAAGAGAAAGCTTGAAAATGTTAAAACATGATTCAATGTGAATGATTTTGGTTTATGTTTTGATATGTATCGACATCGGAATCGACTAAAAATACCATTGTTGTCGGAATTTAGTTGGATTAAACCAATTTATGAGCTTGTTACCGACTCCATACTCGAAGAGGGCCATCTGGTAACCTTCTTCAACGAACAATTGGCTCATTTCTCCAATTATTTCGTACAGTTACGGGACTTACAGGGGAATCGTAGACAGAAGAGTGATCTACTTATAAGATAATAAAGCGTTGTGGAAATATTTGGAGCGTTTTCCATGCTGAATATAAGCTTCCATGTGGCAAACGGATCCATATACCCTTTTCTTCTTCACCCTAATCAACTTTGTCTACACGGTGCCCGGTTCCTTCGAGACCGCAAGAAAGAAAATATTATTCACCACCATTTTCTCATTTTCATTGTGTATCTGCTCATATGTAGAAACGGCGGCGAGCAATATAGTGCTGCCTCTCCCCATCAACTTCTTCCGATTGAAGGATTCTCGCTTCAAATAACCCGTGTGCTCTCACGAAATTCTCTGTGCTTCGTGGCACTTTGCTCCCACGCTGAACGCTTTTAAAAGCTCCTTGTCAAGTGACGCCTGGTGACGCGTTTTCCCTCTCACAACCCCATTCGGCCGTGTACCTTGCAAATCGCTTTCACCGATCTTCCACATCATTCACATTTATTAATCGTGATACCATTTCGAAGGGTTGAATACGTGCAACACTAAGAATTCAGCAACATTTAGGTGGAGTCCTTGTCGACTATTGTACCTTCCACCAATGTTCAATCCGGTTCGCTTGAGTAATCCCTCAGCTTTGATATTTGGCATTTGATATTTCCCTATACCACACTCTCTACATGCAGTTAACATCGCTAGCGAACGTCTTACATCAAACATCGCAACTCATCTTTATCCTGTCACTTACCGTTAGGCGAGATAGTAAGAGGTGGTAGATTTCCTTAGATGACGTTACTACGTTTGCATTTTGGTCGTGTAATATACAGGCTGTTCACCATCCAGCTGTAGAAGACGCCAAATCCATTTTATAATCGAATTATTCTATTCCCCACATCATCGCTACACTACACTGGAAGAACTAGACAAGTATGGTTTATACCATAACATGCGATTATGTAATTATGTACCAACGTTTCTTCTGTTTTATTATTTTGCTCCGGACCTATACATGTACTAAACCTGTAATATACCTGAACCCCGTATTCGCAGTTTTTGGGGTGGGATGCTTGCTTCTTACACATCTTCAACAGCTCATTCTCGAAACCGTCAGTGCTGTACGAACAGCCATGTATTGTTAGTATAGGTTAGAGGCGATTTGGATGTTGGAGCCTGAGCCAGTTCCGAAGGCTCTAATTAAGGGAAACTGTCACATAGTATAAATAAGTGAGGAAGTGAATTTCTGAACAGTATCTAGGAGTACATAGGCTGAAGAGTTCGTAGCAACGGAGCCATAATTCCTACCAACGTAGGAATTGTTTGTGTGGATATCAAAGCAATGGGCAACTTGTGTTGGTGAAAATTTACTTTTATCTACCTCAAAATTCAGTCCTTCAGTTACTTTTTCTTGCAGTGAGAGTAAGTTATTTAGTGAAGAAAAAACCCCAAAATTCAATAAAATTTTCAATGCCGTCCTTCTTCTACTCTTCGGGTGTTGTAAAGAAAGTCGAAGTTTAGGATCCCTCTTTTCCCTTGGCCACCATCAACACTTTCCCGCTCTATAAATTTTTAATTGAGGAATACATCCAATTACAACTTTGCGGCCTAATGAATGTTCAAGTCCGACTAAGTTAAGCGGAACGTCATGAAGTCTCCAATTACTTTCCCTAAAGGGGTCGGAAAGGGTTCATTGTTCGACTATAATATTTATACTCAGTGGTTCCATCCGTTCTAGTCACGAGAGGCTCTTTTGAACCAAATGTTGGGGGCAAAGAAGCCAAAAAGCATTCAATGATTGATCAATTGTGAAGAAGTTTAAAGATGTTCGCGCGGGGCCGCATTGCTGTAAATAAATCCGGTTTTGCACTTGATGTTGTTGATAGGTAACCATCAGTACTATCAAGTTACGACGAGCCCCAAATGACACTATAATCCGTAGAAAACGGTAGGCGGGTGGATTTAAGCAAAAGATGTGGATAATACTATAGTATTAATAATACTATAGTATTACCTATGCATAAACATGCATAAAAAACAGTCAACAAATATAAATAATGATAATACAGATAAGTTGATTGGTAGGTGCCTGCGTTGAGGGATTCTTAGGCCGCCAACAGCGTTATTTAAAAATTATTAAAAAGTACTTGTTATAAATATATGTCACTAATTTATTTGCAATTTATAAGATGCTTTAATTTCATTGTAAATAGCCACTGAAAGATAGAAGGGAAGAATTCATTTTATTCTGAGCCATTCATATACTTAATTGGACTATTGAGGTCCGATCCTCCTCAAATTGGCCTGAAGTTTCCTCGTTTGATTCTCGCTTAAGTTGGGGATTATTAAAGCGAATTTTCGAAGGAAAGGAAGCTATTGTTCTCAAAATGTTTAAAACTCAACTCTTGAATCTCTAAATATTTTATACCCAAAATCCGTTTCAGACCATCCTGAATTCATTGCCTAGAGACACCAAAAATCGTGTCATCAAATCATTATATTATCTGAATAAACGCAAGAAAAATATGTGTGTTATTCTAGTAAGAATTTGTATTCACGTACTTGTACGAGTATTGCAGGTGTGTTTCAATTTATTTTTGAGATGCGTCATTTTCTTGTAATCTTAATTACTTGAACGAATCCTGCATGGAAGGAGTTGAACGTATCCAGTCTGATTTGTCGAAGTTGGAAATTGCTTCTCTGCCCTCTTTGGGGATTGTCGATTTCCCGGTGCGCTTAGTTGACCCAAATCGCCCCTGCAAACACACTCGCCGGTATGTTTACTTCCGGGGGAACCGAATAAGGTCGTTCTTCTGATGTTTACGCTAGAAGCGAAGGGATGGAAGAGGCAAACGGAGGGGGAAAAGGAAGAAAAACCGTCTTCAAGACAGAGAAAGAGTGTGTTAGAAGGGAGAGAGAGATATGCTGAGTGAGATTGGATCGATATGTCTTTCCTTCAGTTACAAGCTCTTTTGTAGGGTCTGACCCGCATTATTCCTTTTTAAACTACGAGCTCTATTGGGTTTCAAGTCATCGTTATTTCCTGACACACTTGAAGTTCTTTTTCCTCTTCCTACTGGGAGGTATTCAATTTTAAGTGGAGTGGAAAGAGAAAATGTTCCGATCAGATAGGCACATTGGATTTCCGCAAATCGAACTCAGGAAAGTGTAAAGAACTTTGATTGCCGCTGTTAAAATCGAGCATAAATTTCATCCCATAAACCTTCAATTTATTTCGAAAAACTTGAATTTAGTGTAGAAAATTGTAATCAGAAGTATTTCTGGTGTACCAATTTACGAGTAATTTGTGTCCATTTGTTACTACATAACAGGATAACAAGAACTTGATGGTTTGAAAACAAATGATTGAACATTGTTGTTTCTTTTGTTACAGGTAAGCTTATCCAAATGTCTCCCGTAGTGTAGCTGTGCCTACTTGGTAAGCTTGCATACGTCCATTTAATTTTCTGCCTGGTTTAGTTAATTGCTCACGAGAGATATTCATTTTCTCGGAATGTTTCTTGCATTGAGAAGTTGACAGTTTTCACGACCTACATGAACCTTCCGAGGGTTCATCCAGTAGGTACTTTCGCGAGCAAAAGGGAATTGGAATATTCGTCAGCTCGTGGTGTGAAAAAACATCATATACGTGTACATAACTCCTCATATACATTACATACGTATTTAGAGAATTCTAGGCGAAAAATCAGCTCCTGGGTGGAGAGCGCGGAGGGTGCAGGGATGGTAATCATACATCGATGTTTTTGCGGGACACATCGATGTTTTTCCGTCGATGTTTTTGGAACATCGATGTCGGGGTTTCGATGCATCGGCACATCGATACATCGATGTTTTCATTTTTTGCCATCCCTAGGAGGGTGAGCCTAATCTTGTGCCTTCTACTTTTAGAAGAGTATCCTTCTTGTCAGAGAGGTCTAGAATACTCGTAGTAACAAATCTTGGATCTTGTTACTTATAATGAATACATTTCCGAAAGAAAGTTTAAGTAGAATTTCCCAGGCCCCTGGAACGCCATAAATTAAGAAAGATGAAAATTTCACGGGGAAATGGTCCGTGGATTGAAACTCATCTCGTTCTCCACAGTCTCTGCTTCACTCAGTTGAATTTGATAAGGTTCGTGGTATACGCCAAAATACAAGGGTCGGGGACACGTGAGAGGATTTTAAAAAATGAACCCCTTGCAACTGAGAGGTGCCAAGGTAAAAATACGCCCATCGTGTAGTGAATGTATTTACATAAGGTGCAAAAAATCCCTTGCGCCCTTTTTATCATCCTCCTGTCCTCGCCCTTTCTCTCTGACCCTCCTTCAAAACCCTCTACAAGGGAGTTTCCTGTCGGGGAGCCTTTGTTTTGCAAACTGACGTCTCTCAAGTCCTTGTCCTAGTCAGCCCTCAATTATCTCCAGGGTTGATTAGCTCTCACCTCGTCCGTATTTTCATATCGAAGACGAGTTGAACCAAACAATATGAAACTTGGTATATTTTTTTATATTTCAGAGATATATTTCATATTATGATTTCATATCATGGTGTAATTCTGACTACATGATCCTCCTAAAATGCATTATGCCCTTCCTGCCGGGGCTCGCATGCCAAATTTCCAAACCCTATTCAAAATGCAATTTTTTGGAAAAACCATAATCCCAACAATCAGTTTTTTGAATTGGGTTTTGGATTCTACGTTCCTCCTTCAATACGTAAACTCTGGATGATGCCTATTGACGTTTGAATTTCATTAAAAATCCGACTGGAAATGCGCAGCTGTGTTCTCCTGGAAACGCCTGTATGGGAGATTGTTAGTAATGAAATTAAATTTTGGGTATACGCGACGGTTGGTACTCATATTTTCTCGTTGTTCTAGTAAAATCTGAACATTTGAGTAAAATCAATAGATTTGACATCAACTACCTGTCCATCTGTTTGTCTTCAAATGTGTAAACGTGATTTCTGTGGAAGGTTTTTGAAAAGTCGTCTTTTTTGACAAATCAATTTGTTTGTATTTATGGAGGTATTGGTATTGAAGATTGATTGAAGATGAACCTTTCGGATTCCTCGTTATAGGTCGTGGCCTTATAATAAATTACCTTCCCGCCGTGGCATTTTCGTTGAAAAGATCTCAGGAAATGAATAGAGAATGGCAGAGAGGGAAGAAAATTGGTTATTATTTGTTAAGGGGAGTAGCGGTAATGTGGGAGGGGCGAAAAACCACTATATTGTACCCTAATGGCCGATTTCACCAGGTCGGTGATAAAGGAGGGATAAGCTACCCTCGAGAATAAACCCTATCCCAGTGATAGCCGGTTTTCAGTTTCACCATGCATTTCCGGGTCGGGGATAACGCATCCCCTACTTTGTTCCCTGGTTAGCCCCAGAATGTTGCTCCCAGACGATTTGACGAAGGCCTTCGCGCCAGCAAAGCTGATAACGGTGATAACGCAGTGATAGTGTTGAAAACGTCGTGAAGTTGTGAAGTCGGTTTGTCTGTAAATAATGGAAAAAAGAAAGAGAAATGTAAATTTTACTGAGGCGGAGGTGGAACTCTTGGTTGATTTAGTTCATCACAGGAAAGAAGTGATAGAAAATAAAACTACTGATTCTGTGATGTGGAAGGAAAAGCAGGCCGCGTGGAAGCAAGTTGAAAACGATTTTAACAGCGCATCCCTCGTAGTTCCCAGGATCATCGAGCAACTAAAATTGAAGTACAAGGGTCTGAAAAAGGAGCTGAGGAAGAAGAGTGCGAGAGCAAAGTAAGTTCAACATACTTACCGAGCTTTTATTTTATAACAGGTAGCAAGGACCCTTCTTTTAAGTTGACCTAATTTTAAACGATTTCACGAAATTATGTGATGAATGTATAGCACTTGGTTTTCTGAAGCTTTTCGAAAACGTACAACCACACATACCAATGTGGTGGTGAACAACCTAGCTACGTTAACCTACATAAATAGCATGTTCTATAATTTTGTTTGTAATAGTTACCAACATATTACGAGTTCATGTGCTGTAACGTTAATTCTTGGTTTCCTATTATTCAAGGCTGGAAGGGAGAAAGACGGGTGGAGGTCAAAATGACAGCCTGCCCCTCAACACCATCGACGTAAAGTTGATGGACATGGTAGGCAGAATATCGGTGGAAGGCATCCCGGCAGAATATGACTGCGATACCATCGACGACGGAGGCACTGGTAAAACCATAATATTTTCATATATCTCCATAAACCATAATATTTCCTTCCTGAAGAAGGAGAAAGTCTGTCGCTCTAGTGCATATTTTTTATTTTATTCAAATTCTTTATTGGCATGCTTGTCAACATACAGCCACAATTAAAACATAATTAATCATAACCACAATCGTAGGGTATCAATGAAAAATATTTACAAACGCATCTTATCACCTAAACTTATATTCTAATACCATTTTCTTGTATGAATTCCCATAATAATTGAAAAACATCGATATTAATCGATAATTAAAAGGTATCTCCAATGTTTTATACAATTAAACCATGGGTCGCTTTTAAGTTGTGGGTGAATGTCTTTGAAAAATCGACCTTTGTCGCACTTCAAATATCTATTTTGCCATTCCATTCTTACTTTTTTCCTGTAATGTAGAAATCCTCCTTTAGGCAAAAGGCATTCCACTACTTCACCTGTCACTGCAGCAGTTTTTGCATATTTTACTAATCACATATCCAAATACCAACGGAGATTATTAAATAATTTTGTTCCTATTTGCTTTATTATTATTCCTTTTTTTTTTTTTCAGAAACACATACAATAGAGGTAACACCAATAACGTACTTCCCACCCCCATCATTTTGTATCAGGAACCCCCACAGAATGAGGACGCCGGTGAAGGTTCGCAAGATGTTGAAGAGGACAGTGCTGTATCACAAGGTAAACTGATGGGAACTTCCACATTTTCCATTCATTAGTTTTATTGGTAGGTACGATAAAAATTGTCGTAGGCATTGTTATAATAAGCAGCAACATTTGTTGAATCCCTGGTTATTGCGTTTTTCTTTTCTTTCAGGTGCAGGGACGAGTCGACAGACAGGATGGGGGGTAGTTGCTCCCGTAAAGCTGCAACAAAAGAAGAGCACACCTCTCAGATCAAATAGTGAGTGGATCCAGCCTTGGTTGGTTTATTATGGCGTGAGAAAAAAAAATGCTTCCTACCTCCCCTCAGAATTCGATACCCACTGTAGGAACGTTATTCTAACGTTATTTTGATACTACTGTTATTTTAACTAAACAAAACTACATTAACAAAACTCTAAAATTCTTAGATGAAAATAACTGCATAGCTCTCCAATCGGATCCAAACACTATCAAAAAACAATTCGTAAAGTACTGAACAGCTCAAAAAGTATGTACTTTGTTTAGGAATAGGATCAATTTTCGGCCAAAAATACCGTTCTAAATTCATACGATTTGGTTTCTGGAATTAGCGGGATTCAAGTGCCTCCAAATGCCAAACTTGCTTCCTTTCACGTTGTTAGTTTGTTCACCAATATCGATGTGGCTTGCTGCCAAGATGTGGTTAATAGAATTATCCATGAGTCCAATCTTGATATTTTGAAAAAGATGAACTGTGTAATTTGATGTCTGTTTGCATGGATCAGAATTATTTTCCGTTTGAAGGCAAATATTATACTCAGCCAGGGGTAGCTATGGGTTCTCCTTTGTCTCCTTTGCTTGCGGATGATTTTAGTTTTGATCTAACAAATAGACAGTATGTAGAATTCCCTCATTTTCGCCCAAAGGGAGGTATGTTGGATGTACTTGAAAAATTCGAAATTCTCAAGAGTGATAGGTATGGTAAATGAGATGATCCCTCAACATATAGCTTGGTCCCCCCCCCCCCTGGGGATGATGTTACCCTCACCATTGTTTTAGCTCCCTTTCACTTTGTCTGCCTAAATTGGCATTTGTTGATCCGCCCAATCCCTTTCACTTCTATTACTATATAAGCTGTACCTACCTATTTCATGATGTACCTTCAGTTCATGTTTTTTTACTGATGATGACCTAATCGTCGAAATCGATTTAACAATAACTGTACGATTATTGTACTCATTGTTTTTCGTGGAAATGAACTCTCTCACTCTATACCTCCGGTTTTTATTGTAGGAACGTTAATATTTCAATGCGTATCACCGTTAACATTTACATAGGAACTTCATTGGATGGTAGCAAATTAAAAATTGTTTCAGAGAGACGTTACCAAAGCACAACGGCTGAGGCAACCAAGGTTTTACTACGCAAAGACAAGTTGCTGGGTCTACAAGAAAAGTTGACTGAGCAGCAAATCGATATGAATGAAGTTAGGAAGAGACTTTTGCTATTGGAAGAGGAGAAAATGAAGTTGGAAATTGAACTTCTCCGAATCAAAGTTAAAAAAACTGAATGATTCGTTCGTTCCTATTTTGATTTTTTCGAATTTTCCTGTGATTGTAATTTACTTTCGTATAATTTATTTTTACTTTATTTATTTTTTACTTTTTACTTTATTTATTTTACTTTATTTAGTATTTACTTTCAGTTCCTATAGGTAGTTATTTATTTCTTTTACTTTCAGTTCCTATAGGTAGTCAGTTCATAAATAGTTATTATAGTTATGTTTTCATGCTTAGGATCAACATTGCAATTGCAATGTACTTTTGTGTCGTTTTGTTACTCATTTATTTTACGTTTCTTTTACTTTCAGTTCCTATAGTCAGTTCATAAATAGTCGTAATAGTTATGTTTTATACTTTTCATGCTTATATCAACATTGCAATTGCAATGTACTGTTGTGTCTTTTTGTTACTTATAAACAGTCATGTGATAATTATTTTTTCTAATTTTCATTCCTATATTAAAATGTCACAACATACGTTTGTTTTCTCTCACCTTGTCATTGAAGCTAGAGCATTTATCTGAGGTTACTAAAGTGCTCCTGGATAAGTTTTTCTCTTTCTTGCCTCCCTCTCAAACTCTGAGCATTCGTTTCATTATTTCCAATAAAAGATTCCCTTTCAATGTCGTCATCCATAGACTGATCTGCCTCATTTGGAAAAACATCAAGCCTGTCACAGCATATGTTGTGGAGTACAGCGCACGCAACAATGATTGCCTGGACATTAACTACATCAACTGTAATACCTTTGCTGAGCACAGGGAATCTTCGTTTCAAAACGCCGAAACATCTGCAACGTATTACAGGCAAAATAAGATCACTATTAGTTTGGGAATAGTAGGTGTAACATGGGTTCCATACGGAAAAATAAGGGGGTGTCGACCTATAACTGCGATAAAAAGTAAAGTAGGCTGTTCAAGTATTACCTTTCGACAACATTTCGGGTTCTGATGTGGCTTTCGTTGTACAAATGTTCAGCGGGAGTGGAAGGGTTTAGAAGAGGAGTCATGAGGTACGAAGTGACTTCATAACCGCTGTCCCCTAGGAGGTAGTATCCTCCTATAATCCCGGTCTCAAACTTCATTTTTACTGCCGAGTTATCAAATAGGTATTGTTTGATCATGAGAGGACCCCGGCCATCGCGCCACTATGTCCATAATTTTCAAGTTTGCATCACAAACGCATTGCGTATTGATGGAGAAGTAGCCCTTCCTGTTTCAGAAAGTTTCGGCGCCGGCTCCACCTGAAATAGTTACGAGAAAAACGACTTCACTAAAATAAAAATGAATTCACTCAAGTAAAAAGTTTATTCAGCAGGACATCTGGAAGTAGTTCACAGCAGAAAAGTTGGTAGGTACTCTACCGACTTCTGTCTGGTACTTAGACGATGTACCTAATGTTTGAATACAACTTTTTGATATTCCACTACTTTCAACTGTCACACCGTATCAAATGTCGCTCACCAGGGGATTGGATTCTCACGTGAGTGCAGTCCACAGCTCCTATCACTCGCGGAAAGCGACTTCGTTCATAAAACGTGGTGACTACGCACCTTCTATCAGCAGCAGTAGTTGGGAACGATAAACCTTGGTCTCAGCCTGGCAATAGCTCGGCACACTTGGTGTACATATCGGCAGGCGGACGATTGGCTGACGCCTACGAAGTCAGCAACTGACATCAGAAATGATCCTGTAGCTAGGTACCTCAACGCCATGTACAATTTAGAAGCCGCACATATTGCTCTATTCCTGGAACATGAGAAATTGATGCCTTTCAATTCCATTCATGTACATCTTTACACCTACTTATGCGTAGTTGCATGAGATAAGGTAAGAGAGGGGTAGGTAAGGTAACTACGGTGGTGATGCATTATCAGACTACTTACCTGTCAGAAGGAGGGATTATTTGACTTATGATCAACCTCAAAACTTCCGTGAACGTTCCCTTGGCTATCCTGAAAATCGGTGTCGTCGAAATCCTGCAAATAATCTACTCGTTGACGCAAAAGCCGTGGTCGTCTTTGCAGCCGAATGACGGAATCAATTTCCTCTTCGTCGTCGAACAGAATTTCATCGTCGACCAAAATGTCCCGAAAAGCCATTCTCAACAATAATAAAAAAACACGAAAAAACGGCCAGAAAAACACTGTTAACAGAAAATATACGGCAGAAAACAGATTGATAACACTGGGGCTCCGAACATATGATCGTGGTTCGCCATTTTGTTTTGACTACTCCGGGGGAACAAGCCCTTATCCCCCCGATGAAGTAGGGAATAAAATCTAGGGAATACCGCTCGCCTTATTCCCGGTGATAGCGCTACCTCGCAGTGGTGAAATGCACTTTTTGCACTATTCCCAAGATAACGTTATCACCAACCTTATCCCCAGGTGGTGAAATCGGCCATAAGGGAGTTGTAGGAAGGGTGATAGCCTCTTAGTCCTCTACCATCCTACAGGATCTCCCCTGAGGAAGGGACGGTCTTATACTCGTAACAGGGAGGGCTCATAAAAGAAATTCGCAGCTTTGTCGAATCCGATGCAAGTTCCTCGCGGAATCAAATCATCTTACGAGGAAACATAGGTAGGATGTTACTTAAAACACACTTACTGTATAAAACAACAAGAGCTTGTGAACAACATTTGGGACATCAAATCGATAATGAACTCAAGTGACCTTTCCAGGCGTATCCGGCTTTCATCCATATTAATTTCATATATTGCGAAAAACCTTATGATCTTGGGACCATCACCTGGATCTATAGTCCCTCATTCATGCACCGAGTACCCTATTCAGAGGATTAGAGTGTGATATGTTTCCATTATAATTTAAAATTCCCCCTGTAAGAAAATCTCCTGACGTGGTAATGGCCTGAAACTTTGTGTTTATCGGTTATCCGTTATCCCATTCCCCTGAAACCTCTTTTTCGTGGGAGAAGAGAAGGTTTTACTGCCCTCAGCACCCTCTCCAATCGAATTTCAATACTTCTGGGGCCGTAGTAAAAGAGTCGGTTCGGCCTGCTGGAACTACCCCACTCTTTCATTCAGCTAAAAAAGCTCCTCAGTCTTGTATCCGGTTCTCCTTTTTCATTTATTTACTCCCCTCACTTCGGATCTGTATTGGTATTCTTGAATTTTTTCGACAGCCCCGCTGCAAAAGCCTGTTAGAACTATATTTTCCGTGAATAAGGTTTTGAGCTTCACTGGTAAATTTGGACCTTGTGGGACGGAATCGAGCGCTTCATTTCTCCTCAATGGATGTTTGTAGTAACCGGTATGATGGTTACAGTTACTATTGGAAACCAGTTTTTATCGTTTCCTGAACATTTTTTTGTTTTTGAACTGTTCAAATTGAACATACCTACAGGCTTTTGGATCGGGGCTATCGATATACATAAAAACCTTCTCTGTCATCAAAACATTTGGAGTAAAAGAGATAGAAGAGAAATAAAAGAGAAAAAATGAAGCACATAAATTTTTACAGCAGTCGCTCAAATTGACTACCGCTGTCTTCCAACATTTTTTTTTAAGCACGCCTAAGCCAGTCTCAAGCCTAAAAAGGTTGTCGAAGTAAAAAGTTCATGAAATTGGACGTATAATCTGAATCTACTATAAAAAAGGGGGGTTTCCATTTGAAATAACCAAGTTGGCATGCGTAGCCAGCCTTTCTGCGCATGCGCGGGGCACGAAAATGTGATCGTTTAATTCTTTGTAAAAAAAAATAAGGGGACGTTACTTCGATGAGTTTTTCGCTATCTATCGAAACATCGAAATAAATAGGGTTCATTAAGAATCACTCTGTAGTTGTGACATCATGTATTTTTCGAATTCCCCGTTTCCGCTGTTCTTATAATAATTACTAGACCAGTGGAAACGGGGACTTGAAATTATTAGAACAATTTTGTTATTTCTAATTATTAGAACAATTTTTCTTTCGCGTTGGATGATATTCCTGGGTGACTAGATACCGCTTCGTAATCATGTTTTGCTTGGAGGGATTGTTAAAAATGCAATACAACACCTCACAACCCAGTGAAGTCAAGATTCCCAACTAGTTTACAACGAGAAAACACTCCATCGTCGGAACAGGTGGAAACCACTTGAAACTCCAATTACTCTTTTTTCGGTTAAGAACTTTGACACCGACAATAAATTGAGGCTCCAGAAAGCTCAAAACGTTGCTTTTTTCTATGAACAAAAAAGCAACTTGGAGAGAAAAACGGGTGACTTGAAACTTCTTGTTGGGCAACTGACCATGACAACTTCCATCGTGGCCCGCTACCTACAAGTTTTCCAATCAAACTTTCCGAGGTGACTGAGGACACCGCTTGCCTGAAGGACCTTGCAACATCTACAACTATTCGAAGATGCATCGATGATAGGGTATTTGGTGTTATACTCGTATGTTGGTCATCAATAAACATCTAAAACTAAAAATATAAGTGAAAATAGAACAAAAAAAAGGCTGAAAACTCGGCCGAACGAAAGATATTGATTATATAATGTTCCTTATTGCCCAATCGAGAGGAATAAAAAATAAAGTGGTGGTAAAATGCAGGAAGAAGGGTCGGAGAACCGAAAAATGGACCATTTGACTCGAGGGCAATTCTGTTGAGAGCTCTGCAAGTATGAACTAGCAAGTTGGTGGTGACGTTTCCCATCCCCACCCAACTCCTTTAACAGGATTCATTTCATTTTATGGGGCTCTAAAGGTTAAGGTTGGTTGGGCCAAGAGGAGGGATTTATTGTTCTCATCCAATCCGCCATCAACTTATCTTAAAAAAACTATATTGGTCGGCTCTGGAGTGGTTCATGAAGCAAAATAAATTTGGACTCACACACATGGAAGTTTTCTTCCGTCAAGTGCTTATGTCACGTTTTCGATTTGAGAAAACCATACAGACATTACTCCTTCCTTAGATATTGTGTCATGTGAAACTTGAGGTAGTTTTTGGATCAGTCGTTATGAATCCTCCTTATTAATTTGCTGTTTCTCCCGGTATTATGGCAATTTCCAATAGTGCTCGAAATATGAATGGTAGTATCTACTCATGAAATGTTTCTGAATATGTTGTTTGCATGATAGGTATTTGTTTAGATCGGCCCTTGCGGGCTCAACGGGCATTGCCTATAGCCCCGCAATAAGGTTTAATGATGAATTCATGCTATTTATATGTATATTATTGTATTGAAACTTGAAAAAAATTAAAAAAAATTATTAGTTACCCAAAAAGAGCTGATTTTAGTGGAGTGTTCAAGTCGATTTTAATGCAACCTTACGCTATGAATCACTGTTTCTATTCATTCTAGTCAAATAATCTCTGGTGACAGACACCAGCGTATTAACTAGTTCAAAATTCGATATTTGTGGGGTTCGAACGCCATTTACTCCAAAGGAAAAAGTTGCACTTTTGGCCAAATTACCTACATGTCATTTCAGAATTGAGAAAAAAAGTTAAAATTTGCAAAAAAGATCAGTCCTGGCAATCGAATGGTAGTTCGTAGATGGGCAGAATCGGGCCATTCTGTTGGGTGGTTTTACGGTGGTTGGGAGCGGGGGGGGGGGGGGGGAGTACCCATAAATTCCCAAGATGAGACAATCTGACAAGTGACATCTCATTTCAAATGTCTTTTACGCTGAACGCACAAAAATCGAGACAACGTTATAACACCAGTAAAATGGAGAAATTTTACATAAAACCAGATGTTTCCACAAAAATTTGCTCTTATACCCATGCCGCATGACTGTGGATTTTTTAACTTGTCTGCTGTAGAAACTGTCCTTGAATCTGATGGTCTTGAAGAGACATTCAGAGGGTAGTTCAAAGTTCTTCTAATAAAGTTTGACTTTGGTGACAAGACGAACAGGTCAAAAATCTGAGTACGTGTTGAAAACGGCACAGCGGGCCGGAAGGAGGGAATCAAGTCGTTCTCTCCGAATCAGCAAGTTTCTGTGAGGGAAGTCGTTACGAGTTGGCAGACAATAGGGTGAACTGTCCAACTCGCCCGCAGAGAAGGGACCTGATGAGATTAATAACGACCAGCAATTGAAATAGTTAGGAGAGGTCTTTTTCAAATGTTAGGAACTAGCGGGCATCCACAGCCCGATCGGTAGCTCGTAAATACCACTATGGTTTGTCAAGGTGGGGCCTTGGGTTGGATTTGCATTCGACTTGAAGAATACGCTAAGTGGTTTAAACAATCACTGTTATGGAAAAAACGAACACTGGATCCAATCTAACTACGAACACTGGATCCAAACCGAACCGGTGGATTCCTTCAAGAACTATCTCAGGATCTACCGACTCTTTCTCCTACTACAATACAATAGGTATATTGCAGAATTGGAGAAGAGATTTACCGGAGGGTGTAATTAAAATTACGATTCTTGAAATGATGTCAATACTAGGTACCAGTGCAATACAATCGGCTGTCCGTCTCGATTATGACTTTCAAGCCAACTTTCCTTTGAATAGAAAACTTCCTGACTCTGCTGACAATTTATTAATAGGATACGATAGATGTGAAACTTCGCACAACCACCCAAGTTACTATTTACCCTTGTTACTACTTGCACTCTTATTTACTCTGCTCTATTTCTTGTTTGGAAAAGGAGAAAAATAAACCTATCTGTGTTGCGAAGAAAAATATATTTCGTCTTGCGTAAACGCCAAATTCACCAAAAACTCTTCTAAATTGTCAGGGTATCTCAATGTCGCACATGTAGCGACAAAAAGTGTCTCAACTCAACTTGTCGGCCGGCTGTCATTCCTGTAGATGGTTGGGTTTTGTCGTACGGTAGTCGTGATGTCGGAGGGGGAGCAAAAGTGAAAAATGACGAGGCGCCCTTGTTGATCCGCTTCCTTCCCTTAGCGGCTATCAGGAAGGAAATCCCATTTACACGAGGAAGAGATAGGGAGCTTTCCAACACAGATAAGAGATGTCTCTCACACTTACCTGTACAAACCCCTCGCCTCACACACGAGACGAGCCGATAGAAATCGTTGAGAGCACTTTTACTCGAGGAATTTCCTAATTGAAGTGTATTGTATCGGAACCTCCACGAACTAGAAGGCCCCCATTATATACAAGCTCTATACCATACCGCACTTAAGACGATAGATATTGAAAGAAAAATTGCAGTTCATAGAAATGTGTCTTGCTTTAGTGCAAATTGTACTGGCACTCGTTTTTTGCTACCCTTCAATGAACAATGCAAATATCTAGATATGATCATATATGATGACCACATTGATAATTTAATCTCTAGATTGACAAAATTACCTCATCTTTTTAAAGAAATTCGTTATTTTTTAACTAAGGACTATTTTAGACAATTTTTTTTTTTTTTTTTTTTTTTTTTGGTTTGGCTTTTTCAACCATCAGGTATGGCATTATATTGTGGGGAGGGGCATGTAGAATTTATGTTAGAAAGGTTCCAAAATCATCTAATCTTCGTTGAAAATTGGCCAAAATCGTCTACTTACAATTATTATAGATAAAAATTATAGGTTTCCCTCTTCACAGCTTCATAAATGATTTAATGTCCTGACTATACATCAGATTTTAATTTATTAGTCTCGTTCCCATGTTCATAAAAAGGTTATTAATCCGGAACATTTATCAAGCCTTCCTTCTTCAAGAAACTTTGAAATCTGTGGGGTTTTGTTACCAAAAAGGCGCACCCAATTTTATAAAAGTAATAATTAGAATTATTGTTATGCTTCCGCATTGAGGTTTTTCTTTCTAAATAATATAAATCCGATACGATGCCATGACCAACTTGTTTTTAAGAAAATACTGACATCTGAATCTGAAAGAAAGACAATTTATCAAGTGCGGGGAGGTTAACAAACGGCACACGGTTCCTCGTGGCAACCACTTAGATTATTTATACTCATCGGAAGTCAGATTATTTCGGGAGTTCTGATAAAATGCGTCAGGGGGGAAGCTTGGCACCGCTCATATGACAACTGTAAAGTATTCGAACAAGCCTTTCAAACTTCAGTTCAGATAAAGATCCTACGACAAGCTTTTCTCAACGACTTACAAGCGTGAAGACTTTACGAGAAATACGTCGTACCAAAATAAGCTCTAACGAGTATTGTTGCGAATTTACGGGTGATTTTATTGGCCGTAAAAGTTCTATGTCATCCAATTAAAATAGACCACCACGGTATGGCTGTTTTATTTATGCAAGTATAAAGTTGATGTTTTATATCGTAGTTTTACCAATTAGTTTTACTTTTCAATACAATTTTGCTCATAAGGATTATTATAGACATTATGGTATAGATAATTTAGAGAAATTCTAGCCTAACTTCTTCATATAGTATATTTATATTTTATTCGTGAACCACGTATTTTACTGAAATATTCTAGGTAGGTATATTATGAAAAACAGAATTGTGTAATTAAACGTTTATTTACCTAATTAAGTTGTATTATAAAATATTAACATGTACATACATCTCGTGTCTGCAGTAGCGCAATTAATATAACACTGATTAATTAACATTGAATTTGTTGAACTTTCCAACTGAAGTTTGTTATAAATTTATCCACTTAATAATAATTACACATTATCAATCATTAATGCATGTTAGGACGTATATATGTTTTTAAATATCTCATTCAATTGATAATCTAGATGTTCAGATCAAGTACTGTGGAGTTGGTATTTTAAAAAGCTTACTACTTATTTTTATTCATCAACCTTTTCTTTGTATCGCCCTAAATTGTAGTTGCTAATCAGTACACTAATCAGTATGGTTTTAGCGAATGAAAACACCTAAATAGATACTTCGGTGGGATTTAGTTTTTAATTTACGAACAAGCAAAATAGGGATGTGCTCAGATTTTGCAACTAAAAACCAAAAATTAATAAACGAATTCGGGATTTTTGGCACGTTCTTGATAATGGGAATGCGGAGCCGAACTTGGTCCCAAAAACGCAAGGAGGGCTTGAATGACACCGAATTTTTAAATCGTATACACTTAAACTAACACTTTGGTAAACGTTTAGGAACAGTCATGGATCCAACTAAGCGCAGTGAAAACTTTTTCTCTCTTTTAATGCGAATCTTTGCTTTTTGCCTTTTTGGAATGTCGTAGTTCGATGGAATCTTTTCAAAGCGAATTCCCAACAGGTACGCTACTGAAATTTAGTTGGTGTCGAACTATCTTCAATAGCTCTACTGGTAACGTTGATAACGTGACTACTTATTTACTGTGTTTAAATTAGGTCGGTATTGATGTTCAAGAGTGACATTATGAAGGATAGGTATACACGGATAAGTTCCTGGATATTTGGTTGACGAGCACTTGGTTTGGTGTTGGGAATTCGCTGCACCTTTCTACCACTTTCTAGCAAATTTCTTGCCTTCATTTCTTAATTCTAATAAAATATTTTTTCAAATTCACATAAAAGGATCACAATTATAAGAATGAGCCGCCTGCGCCATGTTATAGAATGTCTTTTGAAAGAATTCCATCGTCGTGGAGGTCTTGGAGGAGATCGAGAAGGCGCTGCTCGGTGACGGGGTCGCCTAGTGCCACGTCGACTGAACCAATGCACAGAAGCAACGCCAAGAGTTGGGATCTGCGGTAGTCTTCACTGAGATTTGTTTTGGAGTAACCCAGGTCAATCTCGATGTCGACTGTAAGCTTCTTGGTGTAGGCCGTGAAGTGCTCCCAGTAGTGATCCAGGAGCGTCTCGCTGTGCCTGCGTCGTAATTCAGTCGGGACGGAACTCACTATGAGCAGAGCCACGTCGTTAGTTGGCCTCGAGTACGTCACCATTTGCCAGTCCAGTATCTTGCAGGAGTTGTCGTCTTTGAACAGGAGGTTGTTGCACCAGAAGTCCGTATGCGTTATGAGTGCCATTGGCTCGTGTGGCGCCAGGAGGGACGATATCAGTTCTTTGGTGTCGTTTTTCATTGTTGCCAAGGCTTCCATGACGGACGTGTGTCCCGGTCGGGTCTCGAGGAATTGGGCTAGTTGTGGAAGTCCTCTCTCGACCAGCTGCTGATACGAATCAGTCGCTCGAGCCGTTTGAAACAGAAACGGGTACTTCTTATCCAACGGTGTCCCTTCTTTGACTTTCATGACTAGTGACATCGCGTGCAGTTTAGCCACAGCGGCCAAAGCGGATTTCGCCTGATCCAAACTTAACCCTCGGGCAAATTCCATGACGTCGAAGCCGCAGAACTTGAGGTTCTCCAGGACGAGGACGGACTCCATCGGGCTCTCGTCTGCTCCGGAGTATCTGGCATGGTAACACTTGGGAATCGGCAGCACTATTGGTTCCTCCCCCTCTGGTAGATAATCTTTTTGAAAATCTAGCAAGTCTGGCGCCACCTGAAACACACCAATAGAACGAACATTGTTTATAACAGTGAAATTTTCTCATGCTGTTTCGTTCATGCCATACGATGTAATTTCACCAGAACTATTCCGAAAATATCTAATTTACTTATTTCCCGGCTGTACCGATTAAGAATCCAACGTAGTAAAAGTAAAATCACAGTAAATGTGCTGATCCTCGTTAGTTTGTCTTGTTTTATCAACATGATCAATTTCAAAATTTCCCTGGTATAACTCGATGGGTGTGTTTTTACGACAATAATTGTTATTCATCTTGTGGAGGTAGTATCGTGTGTCGGGGATAAAAAAATTTGATTAGAAAAATGTAATTGCTCCGTGGTTAATTAAAACTGTCAAACATTAGTCTGGCATTAAAACCACTTCGATAGCTGGACGATTAATTTAAATATATTTCTGGTGTGATTTATTTCAATATTTTCGTTAGAGACCCCAATGCTACCCACCTTCGTGTAGAATTTGATTTCCCTCAGATCGAACTGAGCCTCGGTGACGAAAAACCTGGAGAACGGGTCACGAGGGAGGAGTTTGAGGACTATGGCGCGAGTCAGGACTTCGTCATCCGGCGATGGTTTGTATTTCACTACAACCGAAAGTATGTCGGATAGTGCGGATTCCTTCTGAGCGAGACGGAAATCCTCGACGGTACTCGCCGAGCCGTGGTATTCGGAAAGTACATGTTCCAACCACTCGGAGCTCACCGGCCACTCATCTTCGTCCGAGCTCTCCGACATCGCGAGCTGCACTGGCCGCCCCTCGACGCTCTCCGACCCCACTTTTGGGCGGGACCGTGAGCCGTTCCGGAGGCTGTTCCCTGGAACGAGAACTGCTATTGATCGAGTGTCAAATTCACCTCCAAAAGGTTATGAAGGAACTGATTGAATCCTGAAACATGAAGAAAAACGACTGATGATTTTGCCTTCTCGAAATTCGTAAAAATTAACCGCACAATCCATTTAAGGCTGACTAACCCAAAGGTATTGCTGGTTTTAAATTGAAAAATATCCTTATACTCTTTCCCTCCTCTTCATTTTTGGTTGTGGTTTATCAATAATCAACCAGTGGAATCGACCAAGGAGATTTTTTTTCTGTGGTAAGCCTTGACTTTGCCTTTAGTCAACGGTTTCATTGATTTCAATGGATACCAACTCTACCAAATAATTTACCAAATGCATATTCCACACTTTCTCTAAACTATTTTGGGGGATTTAGTTTAGATTCCTCTTATTGTTTTCTCCTATCGGAGGTGGGAAATCATCGTGGCCACTTTGTCCCTTACAGCTCTGAACAGTTCCTGCGAATTGGTTCCACTCTTCGAGATTGTCCAACCAACTTGTAAATCTTCCTCTATTCCGTGCTATTTTCCCTCCTAAAATAAGGAGTAATAATATGTCCAAAATATTGATTCTTTCTTGTCTTCATAGTTTTTCCCCATTCTTTTCAAATCTTATAAGTTTGTAACTTTGTCAGTCCAAGAGATGTTCAGCATTCTACGATAGCACCACATTTCGAATGCTTGAATCTTGTGGATATCTCCTTTATTCAGTCCAATCCTCCATACTAAACAAAAGTGCTGAAAAATGTAACATTTCAGCATTCTAGTCCTCAATTCCTAAGTCACTATTTGAAAAACGTTTCCTCATTTTAAAGAAATTAGATCTCACAATTTCTATTCTGCTCTGTATTTCCTTTCTGTTTTCACCATTGCTTTTGATCCAGGTGCCCAGGTATTTGAATGATTCTACTTTTTCTACCTCAATATTATTAATTTTAAGTTTACAATAATTGTACACAGTGTAATACATCACACTGTACCAATTATTGGTACAGTGTGATGTATTCTTTGATATTATCGTGAATATAGTTGTTTTTACACTCGTGCTCAATCCATACTTCTTACATTTTTCACTTAATTTATCAAGTATTCTTTGTAAATTATGCTAATGCACCTGAAAGAGCCACCACAGAGTTTGGAATAGGTGCGCATAATTATTTCGATGTATCCTTATATTTTTCGACTATTCGAGTATAGTCAACTCGCTTTCGTTGTTTGATGAATGCTCTCGTGACTGAAGATAATTAATTATACTTGTTGTACTCAATTGGTCAATATTTCAAACGTAAGTAGGGGCTTACTGGTATTTATAATAAGTTCAAGTAAGTACAGTCATTGAAGGATTCCAATTGGGCACTTACGTCTTCAGGAAAAGTTAATAGACAATTCTTTTGTCACCCATTGTTTGTCAATGAGATAGCGATAGTAACTTTATTGTACAGTTTGCATAACAGTTTTGCATTTTATTATAACTAGAGGGAAAGAACAGCCTCCTCAAAACTTGTTGTGGGTTGCAGTCCAATGACAGCCTCGCATGTAACTACTTAACCTATCACAAAATACAAATTTGCTCAACAATACACGATAACACAACAATTTGCATGAATTGACACAACAATAATAAGAGTTGAGAGTTATTTAACATTGATAAGATGAATGGATTATTTACATAAAGATGAAAAATAGGATGTGGCCATTGATGGTAACTTTGGGGTGAAGGGTTGTTAGGAATAATAGTGACTAGTTCATTTATTTGGTGCAGCACGGTTGAGTGCAATGTCGTGTACAGTGCATAAATAGGTACATCACCATTATTAAGTAGACTAAGAAGCAAGAGTGTTTTCTTGTACGTATTAGCCTACTTATATTTACTCTGCTTGATACTTGGTTATCATTGATAAGGATCGTTGAAATTTAAATTTTACCATTCAGAGTCGTTCCAGGGCGTATTTCTTCGGCTTTTACACCACTGGAACAGCTCTATGTCACAGTGCCAGTCATCGGCCTCCTGCACCCGCCCCTCACGTATCACCGGGTGACTCCTGCATTCCATCTTCCTTTTTCGCTTTCTTTCCTCCGATTTCCTTTTCCTGTCATCCCGAACGTTCAACATCCACTCACTTTCCGCATCCCTCTAATTTATTCACCCCTAACAATCCCCGCAGGACACGAAAAGTCCGTATCTATTTCAATGATCTGTCGCTTTTAACCAATTTCCTACCTTTCTTCCTATTCCTACCCCTTTATGTTGACGATATAATTAATAATGTATTATGAAACTAATAAACATACCAAAAAATACATGATATGTAATATTATAATCTTTTAAGCGCGTCCTAATTGATTAGAATTTGCCTCAGGCAAGGTGCCACACCCCAGTCGCACTCGCGATGGCGCTAATTGAAGTCTGTGTTTTACGAAACGGTGACTCGAACTCGCTTTCTGCCGTAAGGCCAGGCGTTACTCATTCCCTATATGAATCAATTTCCTAATATTATCCGAATCTATGATTAAGTTAATTAGGTTATCTAGGTTTTGCCAAGGACCGCAGATCTTTCTAAGGTCCTCTGTTTGTTTTCACAACTCCCCGTAGGTAATTGAGACTTCGAGCAACTGTCATTATCTCCTGTCATGGTGATTCCTTATACACAAATATAACCCTGTTGTTTTATGATGGTTTTGTTTCAAATTGTAATTATGACTTTGAATATAAGAAAGAATCATTGAATTTTTCTCCTGCTTTTGTCATCTTAGTTAGTAGCAGTAGCCTATTTGCAGGGAAACCTTGTAAGATATTTTGTTGCTATATGAATGGCCTCTCCAGGCCCATAGCCAGTTTAAAATGAATTATAACCTTATCTTTCTAGGACTCTTGTACATTGTATACTGTCGTATGAAATGCGTGGCTGAGAGATTCCGAGGGTAAACGATTGTCCACTTCCTCTGGGATGGGAATTAATTGGCAGCTGTCGGAAATCAATAGGCGGCTATGGAGTGTAGGGTCTGGAGTTAATAGTCATCAAACGGCTGATGTTAAGTAAATTTCCACACGAGCCCATGTGGGGGAGTTGGGGTCGGCTCGGTTTAGGGTTTTCCGCGGGTTTCCTTCCGACATATTTGAACTGTATCCGGGGAATAGCGAATGGATTTTGTTGAAACTACATGTTTCATTGGAATCCCACTCTTTGCTATAAACTTCGTAAAAATACATTATCTACAGAGGCAAGATTAATATTCTAGAATTCAACATACCAATTGCTTTTCAAAACATTCGGTAAATAATATTTTGGAGAAATATTTTTGTAGATCCGGATCGCTTGCGTGGCAGTTCAGTTGCCTTATTGACTACATTACAAGTTCAGTAAACTATAATTCGTGTTCATAACTAATTGTATCACTACAATCGTGTGTAACGCACGCACTTGACGATCGCTTTAGAAGTCTGGAAACCCTGAATGACGTCTAGGTTTGTTCATTTCTGGTAACCAGCATTGAATTATTATCGATAAATTTCCTTTTATTTAAACGCGTTTGGCTGGTTATCGGGTTATTCGATTGGTCTTTACGAGGAAAAAATACAATAACAGACCTCAATTGCAGAAGACTATTCCACTTAGAGTCATCGCTTACCTCACTCTTAGTTTTACCTTTATCTTAGTCGGAATGCATTTACATTGAGGCCCCTTGACGAATGGACCCGGGTCTGACTCTTCGTTAAAATCAAATTACATAGTAGATAGAATGCTGGAATCCAAATCTACTTAAATGCAACGAGTCACGTTATCTCACTCAGAAAACTTGTTGATGTGTTCTTTATGGAGTATAGTTTTCAAACTGACTTTCACATGTAAACACACGTGCATAGAAACAACAGGACGTAGATAGTTTAAAAACAGAATGCATTGAATCACTCAGAATCAGACTCAACACACGATGACAGGCCAATTATGCTAAATACGTACATGAACTAACATCATCAAATTCATGAAATCATTACATCCATAATAAAAAGGACGCAGACAGGGCCTACTCGAAAGCTTATGTGCAAATTACGCACAATCAACGACGGATCGTTAACAAACAAGTTAGTAGACACTACATCGGACGTAGCATTTCGGCCACTTGACAAAATTATACTCAAAACCCCACAATCACCACACTCAAGACTGAGATATCAATTAAAAAAAAAAAAATAATAATAATAAAATTAACCAGAACCGATATGACTCAATGTATAACGACCGAGGAATTCCTAATTTTACCAAAGAAATGTTAACTGGCGAACGATAATGTATCGTTCATTGTAAGAATTAAGTTAGTGCAGTCCTTGGGTTTTACTTTATGCGATTTTAGTACATCAGTACATACGGTATTTATGGTAAAATACTAACCTATACTCGTTCTAGTTATTATTGTTTACTTATTAAGATATCCGATTATAAGATGAATAGTTACGTATGATTAGTTATCGTACAAGCCTCTGGCCATAAGACAAGACAAACAGTCAACCTTTCACAAAACAACCTTTCATTTTGCCCGCTGCTCCCTATCCCTTTGCCTTCACCCACCTCCCACCAGCCTTCGGCAGTGTAAACGGGCTGACGTATTTTCTCGACAGCCCGATATATTTACATCGCCTCTGGTGCTCGATTTAGTGATCTTGAATAGGAAGTTATGTCAGTTTTCCCTCAAACACCAACCAATTTCCACCTGTTGGTCTAGACCGTATTGTCACCAATACTGCTGCACCTTTTTGATTTTTTTGTATCAAGTTTGTTTGGGGGGGGGGGGGGTTAAAATGATTAGCCGGTTGTTTGGTTGTGAAATCAGCGTAGTTGATTGTCCAGCCCGGACGGCGTGGAGTGGGGGACGAATAGTAAACGGATGTCAAAGTGGATTAAGTCGACGTGGATGGGCAAGATGGAAGGGATAATAGCGTAAGGTGGTGGGGGAAGTTGTTTACCGAAATGAGAAAACAGGGTCGGGAATTTTCCTGCGAATACTCCACGACGGGGTGCGATGGGGAAGGGGGACCTCGCCCCACTTCAATCAATACTCAGGCTTTCCTTTGCCCCCAGCCTCAGCCCCTGACTCGCAGCCTGTCGCCTTTTAAACCGGGTACCCCCAACCACCATTGGCTTTTCTCTCTAATTAACCGGCCATTTTCATCCCCTCTCCCTTTTCTCGACACGTCGTAAGATATTAAGCTAACTGATAATGTAGCCCGTAAGAATCTACTAATGGAGCTACTTAATCGTACTTCAGAAAGACTACCCATTCTAAAATTCTAAAATTCTAAATTGTTATTTATGTAACTTACCTAAACTACATAAATTCAAAATCATCATCGTATTTGAAACATCGAAACTTAGGAATAAGATATCGCAATTCTGATTTCACCCTCGTGTTCAGCATTAAAAATGTCACTTGTCAGACTGTTTCATTTTGGAAATGTATGGGTAATGTCTCCCCCCCCCCCCCCACCACCATTAATAATATAGGTATTCGACAATACTTAAAATTTTTGGAGAGGAGCTAAGATTTTTTTTTTGATGGATTTTGCTTAAAAATCACAAAAAGGTGTTCTGTACAGGAAATAATAAACCTTTGCAGATGCATCAGCAGCGTTTTCATCACGCAGTAGAAGTCAGGTATCGTCTGAACTGACAAATATTTTTCAAATGGCAAATATTTGTCGAGCCTAATATGAGAGGATTTCCAAAGTAACGAACTTTCTCTGCCGTCAATATACTGCTAATAATTATTAATAATAAGTATTAATAATTATGAATCAATTACCCAAAATTGATAAAAAATGGAAGTTGTGGGCGCTTACATAATTAGTCTGATGAATTCTTGGTAGGCACTTGTTTTTGTGGCTTCCTCTACAAGTCTTTACTCGTTATCCTCCCTTCATTTAACAATATGGAAATAAAGTTTCCATCTATGAGATCTCGCAGAACAACTTCCTCACCTGGTTAGTGCGACAACTCCATTACCGACTTAAACATAAATATTCATACTATGCCATGAAAATGCGATAGATGGCGATTGGGAGGGGGTCTTTTAAATGCGGCTAGGCGCCTCCAGCGGCACTCTATTAAAATTCATCTCGGTTTTTTACCCCCACCAACCCCTCATCATTGTGATCCATCTCGCTTACTATTCATGCTGCTCTCTCACCTGCATTTGCTCATTATTCACCTCATTTCTCAGTTAGGTACGATATTTTTACCGCGTGTCTTCCATAAGTTTGATGATATATAGACTATAAATTTGGTTCCCTAGAACTTGCTAACACTATAACGTCAAATGGATGATATAGATAACATCTATAAATACAACCAAAGAGTTAAGAATGGAGGCTGGTCACGTATGTGTACATTAGGTACCTCTCGTTTTAGAAGTGTCCATATGGGGACGTTGAATTGCTGTTGTGATAGACTGAATTCAACTTTATTCTACAACGGTTTATTATTCTCTGTATAGATCATCGTTTGTTGGAGTTGAGCGTGTCAAAACTCACCAACAGGTATGAGAAATTATTTTCTTTTGCACAAAAAAATACCTATCTCAAAACAAGGAATTCGATATTATAAAATGTGTTGTTTGAATTGCCTAGCTGTTGAAGATGGGCCGTTTTGGAAATTTTCGAGCTGTGGCGTTTTGAAAATTTGAACTCCATTTTCACTTTTCCGTATAGATCTATGATCATCCTCGGCCCAATCGGAGCACGTGTGCCGGATTTCAGAGATGATTGAAAAAATACAAAGTGCTACAGACGGCCTGCGTCAAATAGTTATGAGTGGATGTTCATCATTGAAAAACTGTCAATACTTTCTGAACGTCCCTCGTACATCAGTCAAGCCATAGATCATCGTATCATCAGTCTTAGGGCTTCAATTTTATATTTTTGACTTTTCACGACGTTCAGCTCGCGAACTAAAAGCGGAAAATCAATAACTCGTAGATTATTGTAGAAGACAAATTATTTCAATAAGCTTCACGTACGGTAAGATCTGTGTGACAACTGTCATTTTGGTTTATTATTTAATAATAATTATGATATTAACAATAATTAAAAAATTAAAAGATGAATATATATTTAAATTATATGTATAATATAATTATATATATAATTTTCACCCTTCATGAAATTCACGTGCAGCGTGGAGCGATTGGAGGACAAACTGTTTGGCGCGTTTGGCTGCTGTGACGATATTTCGAAACGGATTGAGGCGTTTGATGGATTGTTTTGACCGTTGGGAGTCTCCCTACCTACTAGTGGTGGCATCCCTGAAAAACAAAATTTCCTTTGTCCTACACAGCCCTTGTAACTTTACTTTCTGGACTTCCCTCGTACATCAACTATCATTATTCTCTTTAAAAACTGTACTAATCCTCGTAGTACACCCCCCCCCCTCCCTCCCTCAGCAGCTTTCCCCACATCCATCAAGTACTTGAACGAATTCATGTATATAGATATTTAAAAATGGACTAGTCGTTCACTCGAATTATATACTTTGACAAATTAAGTAAGTACTTCGATAAATAGGCACCAGTATAATATACTGACATAGGTACTATGACAATTAAGTGTTGTTGTAATTCGATCTACCATCAATATTGGTCCCATTTGATTCACCCTCTGCTCCAGAAATACGAGTAGATTCCACTGCGTTCCACATGTCCCGTGAAATGGTCGCTGTCGAGATTCGAATGTCGTTTGAGAGAGCGCAATGTTACCCTTTTATTTTCAGACTCAACTAAAACTTCTATTTGTCCCACCGACCGTTTTATCCTCCAAGTTGCCTTCATTTCCCGCTCCACTCAAACGACCTAAAAAAAGTTTGAAAACGTATTGCAAATTGTATTACGAGTACTTTCCTCCGGCTCCAATTCCATTTGCAGCTAAAGGGTGATGTATTTTCTTCCGGTCATTTCCCAGGGCACTTGAAACGGGTTACGTTGAAAAACGATTTACTATTGGGTACATACCGTCGGGCTGTAAGTGACAATAATGCGTTTTCGGGGTTTTATAAACGTTGGATTCCGAAAAAATGGCTGAGACCTCGTGACTGTGAAAAACTTTCAGATCTGTTGAGGCCTTCGTAAATTTTTTCAAGCCATTTCCCTGGATTTAGAATCGAAAATGTACCTCTTTTATGTGTTTTCCTTATTCCAATAAATATATTAAATGACGCTCTAATGACGCTTGGTTCTATTGCGAACTCCCACCCCTCTGAAATATGGAAAACTATAGCTAATATGAACAAGTTGGTTTATCGATCTGCGCTTGAATAGCATAAGCTGTAGAAGTGACAACACGAACGACAGTTTTCCGATCAAAAGCTAAAATGTTATCTCAAGCGCCATCTAATAGTTAGCCAAGTTACGTTTTTCGCTTCTCATGAAAGGGTTTTTTCACTTGCGAGGCATCGCATGTAGACCGACGATACATTCACAACAATATAAGCCTTATATATTACTATACATTTTGGCCTATAAGCTTCATAGATTACTATACATTTGGCCTATAAGCCTTCTCCTTTACAAAACATTCCCACTTCTACCATTTCACCTCTAGCACAAGAAATCTCAGTCACTCATGTCTTAGGCGTAAGCAATCTGTGTTCATGAACGGTCAGTCATCTGAGCTCCTTCCTATAGAGGAAGGGGTTCCTCAGGGTTCTGTTTTGGCTCCATTCCTGTTCTCAGTTTAAATCAACGATCTTTACCTCTCTCTCTCGCTTCAATAAAAAAATGTTGTATTAGCAATGGGTTTGTAATAAACTCCTCCAAGGAATGGCTCTTGGAGGAGTTTATTACAAACCCATTGCTAATACAACATTTTTTTATTCATAGTTTTCAATCGTTCCATCCCGACTTCCTCTCTCCCTCCCATTCTTGTGGATAATTTACCGACTCTCTACCATCAGTCAGTTGGGAACCTTAGGCTGATTGTAAACTCCACCTTAACTTGGAACAATTATGTTGCTAACATCTTCAGACTTTTAGCTTACTACATTCCTTTTCATATCCAGCTAAAATTATTCCAGTCGCTTATTCTTCCCCACTTTGGTTACTGCTCTGTCCTCTTCATTTGGTCCCTTGATTTTAACTCCCTTAAATGCCTCCGTACCACTTTCAATAGTTGCAATCACTATGTATTCTGCCTCAAATCATATTCCCATGTATTCGCGAATAGTACGCGATTCGGCTCCTATAGGGATGGACCTCTTAACCTATCTAAATATACGGACAATTTTTAGAGCATCCAAAGGTGTCCTACCCGAATATATTAACACTTTATTTCCCCCTGGAGGTTCGTCACGCACAAATAACATCGCCAGCCGTCTCCATTGCTGGAGCGAGGCTGTGGAACTCCCTGCCAGTGGTTATGGGGAGCACCCCTTGGGGCATTCCGGCATTTGAGCACCACTTCCTCACTGAACGCTAGACCTTCCCCCTTCCTTTCCTCCCTCATTCAAATTTCTCTACTCCTTTCTTCCCTCCTCTTTTCCGTCATATTTTTCCTCTTCTCATATCCTCTATTTTAGTCGTTTTTTTTTAATTTGATTGAATTATTATTGAATTTTGGCCCTTCAGGCTCTCGCTGATGCCCTCCAGGCTCTTGTCGTGCCCATCAGGCTTTCTTTTAAGCCCTTCAGGCTCTCTTGCTAGTTTTTAGCCATTATCATGTGAATTTTGTATACCTAGGTTTTATTTTAGATTGGTTTGCGAGGTGGGACTAAAATTGTCCTATGTACCTACCGATAAATTATTATTATTATTAAAAAACACTGAAAAAATAGCTACCAAGAGTTGGTTCTGTTGACGGAATATTCCCCTGCTGCTTTGTTTGTTATATTACGCTAGGAGATACCTCATTGGTTTCGATCTTTAGCGAGTGATGGAGTATAAAGAGTACGTTTTGCACATAGGTCCAATATTGACAGTAACTCCTGTTCTAAATTCACGGAAATCTGAATAACTATCCAACATTAACGGATGAAAATCTAAGGAATTTCTAACCTAAAGAAATTTCTCAAGAGTTTCCTCTTCAAGAGATCATCAGATTCTGTACTATTCCTTCGCCTCGTACCATGCGTATGTATATATGCAGACGTACATTATTTGTTTCAATCAATAAAATTCGTTTGAGACTTATGATTGAAGAATGCATATTTGTACCTGTGAAGCGGTTTCGTCACTGCGTACTCGTTTTCTACCCTCAAAATATGAACTTGAGCCGCCTAGGTTTCTTGCAGATACTGGATATATCCTACATATATCCTACATATACTACATATATGTAGGTTTTCTCTCGGGTGTTCTAAAACACTCAAAAGGCCGGTATTTTCTATAAATTGTATCAAACGTTCAAGTTGAAAACACGTGTGTTCATCAAACATCCTTAATCAGTATTAAGGTATATCCTTAATGATCAGTATTAAGTATTTAGATTTATTTTTAAATGAATTATTCATACTTTCATTCAGCTACAGCTCAGGGGAAGTTTGTATAAATAGATCTTCATCGTAAGTCTTTACCAATATTGCTTGAGTCGCCCGTTGTCAATATCTCGTTCTTTGCGACACCACCCTATTCTATTCTATTCCAATCCCCTTTTGCATTTTGTTGTACTTTAATCTAGACCTAGTTGTGTGCAGGGCATAAAGGTATAACTTACACATTCCCTTCCCTTCTATCCGACTTTGTTGCACGCGAACATTCGTCTTTGTGACGAAGAGTCGTGTTCGCCGCTCACGCTACCACATCGTCAGTGATGCCGGCGACTTTCTCAAATGTTTCTCCTTTTCAGTCCAGTCAAATAAATGTTGGTAATCAGATCGTTTTAATTATATTATCAGGCTTTCAGTAGAAGTATCATAGTTTATACTTCCTCAAAAAACGATTTATTCCAAACATGGAAATCATTTAATTGTGTGTCGAATGAGCCGCCCCAAACGTCAACTTCGATCATATTATGACACGTTCGTAAAACGTTTTTTCAACAAGTGACTTTTTGTCACTTGTGATCTTATTTGACTGAACTATTTTCTCAACAATTTTGACATGATTAGGTATGTCTTTTGGCCTGGTGGTCATTCTAAAATCTGTATGTCAAAGAAAATGCAACGTACATTTTGTATTTTGGAACACTTCCCAGGGTGCAAGAGTCTTGAAATTTCGTACGAGGGCTCTAGGGAATCTAGCTGGCTGAAGATCCTCGCCTTCAAGATCGGGCCACTATCAAGGGTAGTTTAGAGGGAGGGTTAAATACGAAAAAATTTATAACTTCGTTGCTGGTTGACTTGAATTTTAAACCACAGCTTCCTTAGAATGGCCCATACCAACTTTAGAATAAGGTGCTCGTCAGATTAGCTGATTGCCCTGAACAGATATGCAATTTGAACCCCTTGAATTTGAATGCCTCCAGTAGTGGATGTGAAGGATTCTGGACATGAATTATCTTAATTGAGTTATTTTCCAGTAAGAAAATTGAAGGCATATCCATGCTCGTTAAGGTCTCCCCTAAGAGAGATCTTCTGACCCAAAAAACGGCAAAACTTTACGAAAAAAGTTGATTACAATTCGAAGAGACCTATTCATACTGAAACGAATTTTCGTTAGATCTTCTTTCGCGCAGAAATCAAACTCCTTTTTCATGTTTGAGACACGATTGAGCCATTTGGCGTTTTCCTATAGATGGGGGTAAATATCATGAATAGCTCGTAATACACTATTTTGTGACAATAAAAGTCAGTGCGGAACTGAGAAACGGAGAAAATGTATTAACGAAGGCTTTGAATTGTTGCAGGTGCTGATATCTCCAGTCTTGGCGAGCTTGGCAGTGGGCATCGGCGTTCCAATCCTCTTGTTCTACGTCTACGGTGTCGTCCCGGTCTCCCTCTGTCGCAGCGGTGGCTGCGGCGTTTCAACTTCCGGTACCGGAGTCCGCTTCGATTTCGACGACGAGGGTGATATGATCGGCGTCCTTGCAACCAAGTCAAACGGTAGGTTATGGATGAATGGACCATCTTGAATGAACCCCACAGTGGAATAGATCTCCTAGTAGGAAGTGTACACCTTCATCAGCTTATAGATGTGCGATGTGAAAATGTCAACATGGCAAACTCTAAAATGATTGGTACACTCTGCACTGCATGAAAACGAATCAGTCGAACACAATTTCATCAAGCTAGTGAAGTATATCGCCGCTCCGGTAGAACAATGACAACTGCGAAAATCCCAATTTTACAGGAGAAGAAAAAAATATAAATGCTTCAGTAAAAATGTGTAGTAGTAAAAACGTCTCGCCATGGCGCCAAGGAGAGATTTCGAAACGGATACGGTGCTTGTGAAGTGGTTAGGACATATCTTTAGTTGGAAGGAAAAGGGCGAGCGGGGAAAGTGGATATCATAACTTTTTGACTAACTAAGTTGATCGGTCAAATTGGAGTCGAGATATGGATACCTGAAAAACGCGTTTCTTGCGTCCGGTAAATATACACTCGGTACCGTTTGTTCTTCTCAAATTGTTTGCTTGGCAAGGCGGAACCAGATCGACTATCGTAACACCCCTACAATACACCCTTTCAAGTCCATTTGGTCCAATTTTGCAGTTACGTCATTGCTCTACCAGAGCAGCAATGCAATATTTAGTAGTTAACTACCTTCACTTCAATCATCCACAGTACAACAGGCACTCGCTGTCATTGACATAAATACATAATACTCCTTGAGCTCTATCATATCCTGAACGGTCTTCTTCAGATCAAACTGCGACCTCAGCACCAGGAGTTAGCGTCCCTCAAAAGATCGAAGAGGAGCCGGTTTTCCGTTCGTCCAGTTTTGTTTTGATGGAGACCTCACGTACCAATGAACTGACCTTCCTGCTGTCCATAATCGATCGAATCAGCAGAAGATCCCGCTTGCCCGACCTCATCACATTGGAATAAAGTCAATAATTCACGAATATCGACGATTTATTTCACTGGTTCTGTTTTTTATTAAGAAATAGGTAGTCATTAATTGTGGCGCATCCTTCCTTGATTCATCAAAGCGGAGGGAATGACTTCATTACGAGTAGTTTCGCTGCTTCGATTATAAATAGCTATTAATGTTGGATAAAACAACACGAGATTGCACCAAGTCCAAACTCATTCAATTCCAATCTTAGTACCGTCTTTAGGTCCCACGTATTCATTTCTACCCTTGTCTGTTAGCTGATCTGGGGGTTGAGAGTAGCCCCTTGTCCATCAAACCCTGAACCTCAACATTCATCTTGATATCCCCAAACAAAGGCGAATTTGGTGGTGAAAAATCGGAGTGCTAGCTCAAGACTGCGTGGATACTCGGATGATCTTGAATAGCTTCAGGCAAGCCCAGTATTGCAAAATTATTGATGACCTGAACAGGTAGGGTCGCATACGCTTTGGTGAAGCGTTGCAGTTTTTCATAGTAATATTCTTTAAGGCTACCAGTAAGAATTAGCATGCTTGGCTAGCTCTAATTTATTCCCACGAAATGAGCTCAAGAACTTTTCTTTCCAATCAGCCTAGCTGTACTTGGTATGCTGCTCATCCAGCAGAAGTCTACGCATCCATTTCCCAACAGTAGTTTGAATGGATGAAATGGTTAATTTCCTGTTCATCAGTCAGTTTATTGGATGAACAGGTGCGTTCGAAAATGTCATCCAAATATTTGGCTCCTGGGTTTTTCAATCAAATAAAGGAAATTCCATATCATGCGCTCGAGATTCATTCAACACTGATCCAGAGAAAGACTGTCTATAAACTCTGGAAACTGCGAATTCCTGTGTTGGTACTCTTGAAATTGTAGCGGAACAATTCAGCTGAATTTTGATCGCAATTTGAAAAGCTGGGCTTTTTTTTCTGAGACCGCACATGCTGGCTACTGACTGCGCCATAATTTTATAGTCTGTTGCAAACTGCTTTAGTATTGGGACGAGCGGACACTGTTGAGTGGTTGATCGAGACATTGAAGCAGCCCTTGTCACTTTGCCCATATGTGGCAACGCCCCGCTTAACGACCCCCGGTCATTGGCCGAGCCCCTTCTCCAATACCCGAGGGCAAGCGCCCCTCAATACTAAAGCAGTTTGAAACAGAGTGTAGTTTCACTGCTACGATTATAAATAATTATTGATATTACAGGTTTTTGCAGTGAGGCTGTCTAAATGCACAATCAAACATACACTTTTAAGGTCCTTTGTGTATTTTCGAACCCAACTCTTTTGTTTACATGATAAATCAGAATTACATAAAAGTAGATCAAATAAACTGTCGAAAATCGCTTTGTGTCGTCACTAGGGAAATTAGAACTTACGTGAGTATTTAAGATGAAAATATTGCTTTAAATATTATTATGGAAGTGAAAAAGACACTTGTTTGCATTTCCAAATTACGAGTATCTCCCAAAGAGGGAGCTAGGGGTGGGTGTTAAAATCGCGGTTTATGTTCTATAATGTTCTGGCCGGTCGAGGCACGTCAGTATATAGAAGGCAGATACGTCGTATTATAGCTCGGATGTGGAGCATCGTAAAATGTATCGTGGAGGTCTTGAGAGGTTCCGGGCCTCTCAAAGCCCATTTCACGCCCTGGCTACGTCCTTCCAAGGTAATGCCCGTCAAGGATCGAGCAATGGCGGGGAAAATACTGCGCTGGGAGTGGCGGCGTTCGGCTATAAAAACTTTTGAGATCGAAAGCGAGTCAATTGAACCCTCTACTCATCGATAACTTGGAGATGTACGGTTTTCCGAATAAAGGGATTGTCCTCAATTGGTTGCTAACTCTACTGTTCAGGAACATTGTTCAGGAAGGCATCTGCACTAGTACGTAGATATTGAAAACAAGTTTCACCGCTTGGTAATTTGGTTTCTCGCTTTTGAACTACGGCAAGAATTCATAATATTACCGTCTATATTCATTTTACGCTGCCTGGGGTAGTTGCCTGGGCGTAGAAACCTCGATTTTCATGATATTGACACCTCCCAAACTTCGAGGGGTTGCTCAATATGTCCATACTAAGGCTCTGTTCGTACATGCACGTAAATAAATAAATGCAAAAAGTCAAATCTCTCAAAAACATTGATTTCACCATGTACAAGTAGGAGTTAGGTAGAAGTTGTCAGTGATTCCCTAAATATGCTCCGACGAGAACCAACTTTGTCAAATTCCATCCACATGTCTAAGGGATGAGATGAAAAATTCTGGAACTCAGTCAGAGCAGCTTGAACAATGCTTTAATTTCCTATTAAATGTATCAGAATTATTTCAAACATATTCATTGATACAACCATTGACGTAAGAACTATTCTCTCTAGGCTAGGTTATGAACCTCATGGACCCCTCCCCCAATCAAAGTCTGGATCCACCCCTGTTTGCTATGACTGATGAAAATTAAATGACATACCTATTGCTGCCAAAAATGGTACAGGAATAACCTGTGATGAATGACATTAAAACGATTGTTAGAAAATATAGTTAAGTAGTTGACATGAGGATAGTTGACGTAGTAACATGATGACATAGTTGAGAGGGGGATTGGTAATATCACTTTTTTCAGCTCTTGAAACACAAGACGACTGACCCAGGAATATACGAGTATAATATAGTCGTGAATAATATACGTGAAATATGAGTGTAATATATTATGTACCTTGACAGTGTCACTCCTTATTATGACTAGCTTGGATTTTATTACGTCTCTTTCGCTTTCGTCTGATGACTTCATACTTCGGTTGGCAGGTTCTTTTGTCGTGAATACTGAGGTTTTTCCGCGTACGTTCTATTTGACCTCATTTCACCATGTCAGATAAATAAGGACGACTGCCTTTTATAAGAGGGCTAAGTTGCAAACTGCTAACAATGAAGCCTTTGAAAGGAAGGAATGTGTTGTGATAGAACAATATGGATGATAAAAGTCAATATCCCCGTGGGTCTGTGCCTAATAGGAGTAATTCATCAAACTTATATTCACCTTCCTTCCTTGACAGCTACCCTCCCGTCTTCTGGGTTAAACGCCCTTCAACTTCTCTCAACCCTCAGCTCCCGATGGGGAAACAACTGGGGGAGATAGGAGAGATCGGTTCGTCCAACCTCGACGGCTCCTTTTAGTAAAAGCAACACCATCTGAAGGGTGGAAGAGCGATATTCGCTCCCAACCTCCCCGTTTTTCCTCAAGATTGCTCCCAAGCTCTCCTGATTAGCATGTTCTCCCCTCGAATGCTCCATGGGGATTATGCATTCCTTATCTCAAGCTTTTCTGCCGGTTCTCACGTACCTACCAATCTCCACTAGTTACTTGAGGATGTTTTAGGTCTTTTGAACGCGCGATAACAGGGTCTGATCGTTTGATGCCATGTTATAAAAGGGTAAGTATAAATGGTACAAGTTCTGGATTAGAGTATAAGAATATACTTTCAGGAAGAGTCAGCCTTTCAATTATATTAAGACCCAACATTCTGTATGAAAACTACATAGATTAGATTCTATCCCCACCAGCCGCACTGAAACCTGGGCATATTAAGCGGATCGTTGCCCTGTAGGCCAATTTATCGGCACTTGGTCCAGTCCAATCCGTCCACAAGGCTGATGATGCTCTTACTAGGTTGTTTGCCGACACGATCTCTTCTGGTAGGTACGACAGTCCTGAAGAGTACCGTCGAGCTTCGAGAGCTGGACACACAAAGAGGACATGAGGAGAGGTTCCGTCCTCCTTTCCACAAAGTCGGCACGACGGATCCCCCATGTATACTCCAATTCTATGCAGATGTTTTCGGAGGCAGCCGTGCCCCGTCAGCATCCCCACCAGGAGTCTCATCTTCCTCCTTGCCAGCTCCAGTTCTTCCAAGGTCCTTCTCGTGCAAGGTGCTGCCATCGTCAACTTCCCAAAATTTTGTGGGATGTCTTCCCTATGCCCTTCTCTCATCCATTCACCCAAGGAGAATTCTATTGAACATTTGACAATACCCAAGATTTGCTCCGGCCCAACAAATGCTGTGGAGACCCCTTTTCTTGCTATGTCACTGCTTGATCATTACCTTCCATCCCAGTGTGTACCACGTAGATGGTTGGAGTGTACATAATTCCCAATTACCAAATAATCGTTGTTTCACTACTAATTTATTGTCCGCGATATATAGTCATATAATTTGGTACTTTGGTGCATGTTTCAGATGGAGACACTGTAAGCCATCCTGGTGGCAATCCCAGTATTGGCGAGGCTTCGCTGTCTTTGGGCAGTGGAAGTCAGCTGGAGAGAGAGGCTGATCGGGAGAGCGCTAGCTTCGTAGCTCTTGCTGGAAGTATAGCTTCCAACACAATCGCCCAAAGGTAAAGATACTTTGTCGATCATAGAAAACTAATTTCCTTCCACTAGCTCAGGACGATGGGTCTAGTTGGAAAAAGACAAGCAGAGCCTATTTCTTCCTGCAAATTAACAGTCAATAGTTTGAGATTCTGGATCCTAAATTTAATCCGGGAAGGGTGGCCCCCTTGTAGAAGACCTTCCATTGGCTGAAACTTCCAGTGTTACCAACCTACCTCGAGCCATGGTAACCCAACGTTGTTGGTTTACTTGCGTGTTTTTGCTATTACTTCTATTAACGCTTCAAACCCACTGCATATCTTCAATTTGTTGCTGCTATTGATACGTACTTGTTTGTTGAAGGTTGGAAGTTCTGGCTGACGTAGTTGCCTCCCAGAGGTTCAGTGTAAGCAGCGAGACGGCTTCAGCTACGACGAGCCTCTCTGACAAATCTGTGGCAGACGATGGGGGAGCATCCACTAGGGGACTAGCTGGTTCCATGCTCAACTTCAAAGTGAGTGTTATATTGTAACTAGAGAATCAAAAAAAGTTGTAAATCTGGAAAAGTGAGGGAATTTCACTACAAACGTCAAATTTCTTCCTAAAGTCAGTACACCAACTTGTAATAAATTTAGGCAATAACGTACTCTTGAAAGTGTTTGTCAGAGCTCCGTCTATCACTCCTTTGTGTGATATCTACTTCATCAAACTAAAATATTGAATCACGTTTTCTTTTTGTTAACTGATTCAGTTCTTAATCTTGAAAACAAATAATTTGGAATCTCCGTTTATAGCCCAGGCAAATGAGTGCTCTAGCTTTCAAAAATTGGTCGAGATCTGCAAATCGTTTCGGAGTAGTAAACTACCGGCGTTAGAAGTTGAGTGACAACCCTCAACTGCTAACGCGCGCCGGTAGTTTACTTTCTAGCTAAGTCGGTAAAAATCTATCTTTGACGAGCGATGACGGCTGAACGGCTAGACCGATTTCAATGTTTCAAACGCCATTCGACGCGGAATTTATTGCTCATTGCAAAATAAAGGTGTAACATTTTCTGGAGGATGCTTACTTTTCGAGTAGAGTAATTTTTGGAAGCTAGAGCCCTTTTTTGCGCTAACTTTCCCGGGCTATTAGATAGACTCACTGTGCTATGGTTTTTAGTTCTTGATGTACCTTTGACTATGGCAACCCAATTGGATACGTGGTACTTCCAGCGGCGGTAATTTGGTTGTTACACTTATTTTCATGTGGTCAAATACAATTTTCGTTATGCCCGCATTCTGTGTCTTTTCGAAGATGGACAATGGGTCTCTCTCCAACTACAGAGGGGCAAGCAATGATAGTTCTACTGCCAACGAGGCAGTCGGGGGCTTGCCTAATGCGGAAACTGCCTCCCAGTGGAGTGAGCCGATGTCCGTCAGTTCTCTCGAGGAGCTCAACTCCGGTGCTTCTCGTAAATCGGCGAGGAAAAACAAATACGTTAGTAAAAGTTGAAACACCGTTTTGTCCACTAAGAGTCTTGCTTAGGATTTGGGACACATGTCTATTAATAATTACAAAGGTGTCCGGAGGAAGAACCACCATGAACCGAATGACCGCCTAGTTACCAAGTTTGTTGGGAGGTATTGAATCTAAGCGAAAATCTTATCCATGTGGATATCTTCTGTTTGCATGAAAGTATATGGGGTAGTGATGGGGAACAGTACTCAATATTGTTTCCCTTAGAAACACGTAAATGTCTTGATTTCTCAACTAATAACTAGAATTTATTACTAACATATTACTTATTCATTTACGTTTTTGCATACTGACTTGTCATATTCTTTAGGTTCACAAAGAGGATTCTGAAGACGTGTCATCTGAGAGAGTGAGGTTTGACACTCATGTTAGTTACATCGACTCCAACGTGGCCCACATGAAGCATTCAAGCCGGATGCCCTACTTGTCAGAAAATGAGCCATCTACATCGAAGTGAGTTTATATTTGTTGAGTCGCTTGAATATTGTTGATATTGACTTGTACCCAATTTTTTTGGTCAAAAATAATGAAGGATGCTGGGGAAGGCGGAAGATAATACAGTATTAATAGAAGAGCAACGGGCCTAAGGTGTCTGGTACCACTATTTATCAGTACAGTAACTACGGTGAATTTCACCGCATAACCAAATAAAAAATTTGATCACAGTCCACACTTCAAAATTGGACCAGCGCTTGAGGTGGGCCACCACAGGTTATAAACATGCGACCTAGCGACCTGAAATGTTTACAGTGTCATTTATTTATAAGACGGGAGTCCCGTCACGGGGCGACCCAATGCACTGAACTTCAGTGACTGCAGTTTTTATGGTCGTTTTGGTGGTCACAAACCATGATAGCTGAAAATAATGACAGTAGCAGAAAAGATCTGGCTTGATCGAGGCAAGAGAGTGGTGGTACAGATCGTTCCACGGGAAGCTGGACGTAAAATAACTTGCCACACCTTCCCCTGCTTTCTACCTCTTTTAGTCCTCGTACAGTAAAATAGGGAAACTTACTTATGGGATATAATATATATTCGCGGCTTAACAATATTATTAAATTGTTATACTCGTTTACTGGTTACTGCCGCGAATTCAAGAATCAATCCGCTGAGTAATTACTATGACTAAGTACATACCTACTAATACTATGCATTTGTGTTCTGTTGTCACAGGCAAGACTTGGTTATCGACATTCAACGACTTGGCGATACAGTGTCAGTGTCGTCTGAAAAATCGCAAGGGGACGACTCGAGCTTTAAAGGAAATTTTAAGGTAATTAGATTCACACTCTGTATCGATTATCGAAAAATGTGTAGATACTCATGACTGACATGACTACATCACGACTACAAACAAATTGATTGAACTGATTTATTTTAACAGTGAAGAAACCTCTCTCGATGATCACCTATACAAAGGGCAATGATCACCTATACAACAGATGTCATGCACCTTCTTAAATCCCTAGACCACTGATATGAACTCTGATTTGGTTTCCAGGCCGATGATTCCAACTCTCTCACCGAAACTGGTTCTCAGTCTGTGAGTTCCCTTGACGACGTATACTCGGGACTGTTGAAGAAAACTGCTGTGAGAAAAACTAAATCGGTTAGTCTCAATAGATTGTTGTTCAGAAAATCACACTGTAAGGTTCATATTGTGTTAGGTAGATGGAAATTGGTTAGAGGGAAATTGAGGATATATTCCTCATTAGGTCAGAAAACGTCATAAATATTGTAGTTGTACACCGACCTAGTGAAAATTCAAAGAAAATAGCCAATCTTTCTCCCTTCACCCTAAAAGGGGGTTTCATTTGAGGAAAATGTGTTTTAGCCACCAGATTAAAAGAATGAAACCAAAGGAGAATTTTTGTAAATTGCAACATTTTTTATTTTACAGTCCTGCCACCAGACATGAATAATTGTAGAAAAATTCCTTATTTTTCACAACTACACCCATGGTATTTACCCTATACTGAGTAAATTGCAACATGAAACACGAAAATCGTAATGGTTTGCTGAGTTTCCCCTGTTCCAGGGGAGGTTAGGCAATCATGTCCTGAAACATCAGTCTACTGGGCAGTCGTGATTATGAACTCTCAGCTCTCCCAAATATTCTCCGGCATTATTATCTTGGTTTGGTTCATTGCAACCTCATCAATACCATTGTTACAAAACACCAAGAGTATCAAGAGTGTGGGAATGTCCACAACGAGAGCTCTACAAGTGAGCTGCCACCGGCTCAATATGGTTCTCCCGAATGGGCATTTCATGAGAAACAAGTCATTGACTTGCAATGGCCTCTGTTAGATCAAATGTTAGAAACCCTTGACAGTTGAAGGTCCGAGGGGGGCTCTTGTTTTCCCCGTTCCTGTAACAGTGAGGTCATGAATTGAACTTGATTAAATATTGTCTAGTTTTCAAGTTCGTGCTCAATTCCAGACATCGTCGAAACTATCGACCGGTTGATGTCTTGTCTTCAAATAAAGCCAAAAATATTTGTGTGCATCGGAGAATATCTGGAAAACAGTAGGGTATCTCACAATCCAGAAGTCTCGCACACGAAAGGCGTCCCTAAATCCGAAGTAGTCAAGGGATCTACAGTAATGAAAACATCCTGTATGCGCCCGACCTACTCACTTTTGAGACAATTGGAGTGGGACCATCAATTGATTGAACTCCAGGGAACTTTCATGGTGCCAGTCTGTTCTTCCTGTCGATAACGCTCAAGACTTCGATTGGTTATGTATTAATCACGTCTTCATATCGTCTGTTAATGTCTTCATATGTCTTTTCTCAACTTTTCAGGGGAGCCAAAAACCGTTTTTTCCAACCTACCATCAACGTTTCTAATGCTTCCTTGGGTTTTCTGCAAAAAAGCCTTCTCCTCTTTTACAATTAAGTTTTTTAGTTGAAAATACCATACAATTTATGGTATTTCAGTATTTAATACTCAGTATTTAAGTTGAAAAAACTGAGTTAAACCTTGTGCGATCTTAACAGACGGTGATATGACTGCTATCATATTATGACCCTCTGATATGACTTCTATGATATTATACCCTCTAGCCGACCTTGACTGTCCAGTATTTTCAGTATGAAGGTAGAGAAAAATGAGTTAGACCTTGTGGAATCTTTACAGACGGTGATATGACTGCTATCATATTATGAGTCATAATAATATCACATATTTATAAAATGATAGCATAATTTATTACTTCTATGATATTATCACCCTCTGGCCGGAAAGCTGACCTCGACTGTTTCAAGCCTTTGTGTGATTACTTTAGAGCTTTTTAACCCCGGAGTAACAGGGCTCCTCTCGAGGGACAATAGTCACAAAAAGGGGTCACGAGTGTCCCCAATCTCTTTGTTAATGTATGGGAAGTGAAATGTCATAATTTTGGTGCATAAACATTATTTCAATGAAAATTTCTATGAAAACATGCCAATTGTAGTTATTTGGGTAATATAATATACTATTTACTTTTGTACTTTAACAAAAATAACACATCCACACAAAAAAAGAATTTTTTCTCCTACAAAACTTACTAACCCTTTGATTTGGGTCGCTGAATCCAAATCTGGGGTTGGTTGTTCTCATCAGGTCACATTCAAGGTCAAATGCCCTATTTTCAACAAAACTGCCTGAAACCACCTTGAACGACCCCAGATTCGGATTCAGCGACCCAAAAAGACCCGAGAAATGGACTCGGAAAGAGAAAAAAAAAGAATGTAATTAATTAATGACTAACGAATTTTCGCAGGTGCACAAGGAAGACGTAGAAGAAGGAGTAGGTGACAGAGTGAGATTTGACCACCGTGTGAGCTACATCGATGATGACTGTGAAGTAATGCCTCCCATCCACAGGAAGCACCCTTTGTCCATCCCTGAAGACGCTCCCACCTCTTCCAAGTGAGTTTGGTGGAACACTCTGACCAACCAGATACTGCCATCTTCTTTGTAAGACCAATGATTCATTATACATGGCTGTGCAGCAATAACGCTTAATGGTTTGGGGGTGGTGTTAGAAATCAAATCATCATGGACGTAATTGGTATTGGCAACATTCTCTATGCGGGTGACGTGAAGCGTCAAGGTTTAATCTGAGTCAGAGCGAGTCTTGTCATGAGACATCACAAGACTTCAGTTGTTTTTCCTCCCAGGAACTAGTTCACCTGTTAGATGGGAATTTCACATCTTGTGAAACGTTCACGTCTTGTCACACATTGTGAAACGTTACTTTCAAACTTCGACTGGAGAGATTCTAAAGAGGTGCCTGATCACTTTTTTTCCCACAAGGAGCCTTGATGTCTTAGGTCACCCACAAAGAGAGTGAAAACGAAATGGGTGACTTGAACAATATCAAGTTTTCTATTTCAATGTTACATTTACCCACTAATTATTTCTTTAGGAACTTTTGTATAATATAATATTCACACTATGATGATATTATCATCATAGTGTGAATAGCATAGAAATTAGAGTTAGGAGACACTCATCCTTATAGAAATTACCGTAGAAAAAGATTAGCGTAACGGACGGATGGTTTCAGCCAGTTATGTGAAGGCTAAAACATGTTCTATGTTAAAATAGTGGACAATGGTTAAATATACTTGTTTTTATAGGATTTTCAGAGGAACGTTTTGCTACAGTTGTGATATCGTCACCCTTCATGTTTTTTTGGGTCGCCGAACACGAATTTGAAGTTTGCGGACAAATATTTAGCCCGGAACTTTGTTTTTCGGGCACTTTTTGACCTAATGTTGGCACTTTTAACATGGAACATGTTTTAGTCTTCACATAACTGGCTGAAACCGCCAATCTATTTCCATGCTAATCACAGTATGAAGCTGTAATTTGGTATCTAGCCTCCTCAGGACTTGAATTTGAAATTTCCCAGGCCCCAGATGAGCTGAGTGGCTAAAACATGTTCCGTTCTTATAGAAATGTAGCCGTAAGGTTCATAACGAATGTGGATGGAGCCCTAACAGCTCATAACGAAGTGGAAAATGAAGCCCGGGGCGTAGCCGTAAGACCGAGTTTTCAGTTTTCGGCCTATATTTAAAAAAAGAAGCGTTTTTTCAACAATTTCAATACATTTCAATGACATGTTTCTATTAGATGATTTTGATTAGACCGTAACATAATTGCTGATAGTCACTTATTTGATGGTACTCCATCCTACACAAAATTAAAATTGATGGTACTTTCCATCAATACTTGATGGTACTTTCGATCCACTTTAAATTGATGGTACTTCCATCCTACACAAAAGTAAAGTACCTAGACAAAATGTCCTACATTTCATATGCAGTACGTTTATTTAAGACTAACTGTTACACCGCTAGTGTGCGCCTTAAAGGGCCCATGTTTCCATATTTGATTAAATTCACAAAATAGAAAAGACAGTTTTGATCGCTCACTAGTTCGTTGTGGCAATTTTCTTTTAACAACATTTGGCAAAGCGCTTTCAATCCTTTAATTTATTACGTTATACAATTTATTTGACGTAAAAGCTGGTCGCCAAATTCACGAGTGGAGATTAACAATAATACAATAGGTAACTTGATCTTGACACAGCAAAATCTAAGAAAAGATATATTATATGTTCCATAAAATAAATTTACGCGGGTGAATTGCGTGACAAGCTTATCTATATTGTAATGAATTGATGGAGTAAATAAATGCATTTCGTTGGTTGGTATCAACTTTTTTAATTCTTTAGTTATATATCTTATCCTCTAGCGGCGAAACGTTTAGGATAAGAAATGTAGGACATTTTGTCTACCTTAATTTTGTTTAATGAAAAAATTGCCAAGAAGTGCCCAAAAACAATGTTCCGACCCAAATGTGTAATGGTTTGCTGAGTTTGCTTCCTTCCCACCACACTGGAGATGGGCCTGTCAGTGAAAGCAGACCAGGGCACCTCTCTGTGTGGGCGTAATTGCCCAACCTCCCCGGGGAACAGGGCCAACTCAGCAAACCATTCATTACAAATGTTGGCCCGAAAATTTCAAATTCATGTTCAGCAACCCAATAAACATACAGTTTGAGAAAATCAAAACCAGTCCAGCCTATTCTCATATCAGTACCTTGGATTTGTCCTTGATTTATGTGCAGTTGAGTCGTAGCGTTGAGTTTATGTGTACATTTTCGTTTTGCAGTAAATCTACTTCGAGTCTACGTAGTCTGTTCTTCCAAGGGGAAACTTCTCAGTCTCGCGGATCTGAGTCGTCCAACCTGCCTCCGATCCTCGAGCCAGTCTCCGTAGATTGTGTGGCGATCGCCATGCCTCCTCAATAGTGGTCCTTCTTGAAAGTCTTAAGTGTACTCTCTTTATCTGTGTTCACTCGTCTGTACTATCGAAACTTGAGACTTTAATATTGTGTTTATACTGATTGTGTCATAGTATACATACCTGCGTATCTTATTTTAGATACTGCTTATCGTGGAATTTTATTGTATAATTGCGTGTTGAATACTTTCTAACAACGTGTTCTTTATTTTCGTTGCAATTACGAGTGTAAAATTAGTTTGAGATAGTTTCTGCTTTATCGACCAAAACCAAACGTGGAGGAGTGACCACTATTTCACTAGTTAGCTACTCACCCTTATCAACTGTTCTTTCATAAATATACCGACTTTCATGTCGACTGCTTAACCTGTAGGTCTCATTCCTGCCATTGTGGAATATTGCATTTACCTATTTTTCTAGAACGCTTCAGAATTCTCTGACGAAATGTCTGTTGCTTTACCTGAAGAAGACAAAAGTTAACTGTCGATTCAAAATTTGTGAGCAAGATTGTAAAGTTCAACTTCAAGATCAGTGATTTCCCCTAATGTCCGAACCATACTCGTAACTCTGATGAATTCTCAACTTTTGCAAGTGGTCCTACAACGTAACTTCGGCCTCGAGGCAAAATAATCGATTCTATATCATCGATTATTATTATTTATAGTTTAATTTTAGAATCTAAGTGACCGTAATTTTGTGCACGGGTTTAATCGAAGCTGCACAATATTACAGTAATGTAGTAGTGGACGGTAAATGAAACTCGTATACTATTCCAAACTATGTGCTATCCATATTAATTGACAGAATTGTTTTTTCGCTTTGATTTTATTGGGGGTTTTCTTCGTTAATTTGTATCATTTTTTTTCTTTTCAAGTACCAATTCCTTATTCGTGGTGATATATAACATTAATAAAATGATGGATGAGTGCTACGTTTTGAATTTAGTTCTTTATTAAAAAAATATATTGAGTCATACTGCACGTCATGTTAGAGGTCAATGTTGATATACTCTATCCTTTCAGAAAGCTTCTGATTGAAGTATTTCAATTTGGTATTGAAAAGTCCTGCCCTTTCATTTATTTTCATTAGTAGGTATTGTTCAGTTTGTCATTTACGAGGCCTCAATTTTTGCAGCATATGTTTACGTATTCCTAAGGTTCTGTAATAGATTTTGTACAGTATTATGTTAATTTCTTCATTTTTATCGAATAAAATGGATTGAAAAAATGTTTGGGGTTTTTTTTTTTTTTTTTTGTTAAATAGGTACCTACTGCCTTTTACTGGGAAAAAAGCCCATCTTGAGCCTCAAGGCTAACACCGAGGAACGTAGAATACGTTTTATCCTTACAGTGGAAGTTATTGTCTGTAGACGTATTAGCTATTACAGGTTTATGGTTGGTGAACTCCTTCAGGAAAGAATCCTTGGTATTTATAACAACAGGTTAAAAATTGGATCATATTACAATTTTTATTAAAATCTTACGGGAAAATTGCATGGCATTACACTTACATCGAATTTAAATTAACCGAAATTGAGTCCATAACCTGATATTAACCGGTAAAATCCGTCAGTCCTCTTCGAAAAACTCTGCCAAATCTGGGCCAATGTCTAGTTTGGTTGCAACCTGGAAGAGTTTTGTAGAATGAGTGGAAGACGTCGGTGATCAAAGGCAGCAATGAAAGAAGGTTTTCCGTCTTCTCGGTACTGGTCCTGCAATGGTAGGGAATTTGATCCTCGCGAGTGAAAGGTGGTAGAATTCCGCAGATCTCAAGGACCTTTCTTTGGTCCTTTCCTAAGGACCTGTCTTTGGTTCTTTCCTTGGTCCTAAGGAGCAACTGTCCGACGATGTCGTAGAAACCATTACTCTAATCATTCGAACACATGAATCGACTTATGTACTTTTGTGCTCAAATGACACATCCTGAAGGTTTTTAAGAGTGTTCAGATGTGGGCGAGGTGTCAAACTGTGCACTATGTGTTCGGTTGTTGGTAGAGGTGGGGCATGTATCAATAACAAACCAATTACCCAAACTAGAACCATATTAATTATGTGGTTGACGTGATATAAATGAGTAAAATAAATTATTGTTTCTTAGAATTATTAAAGTAAACTATTGTCTCCTGGTAGTACAGGGTGGAGCGCGGCAAACAGATGGATTACAAAGTAGAACAGAACACAGAAGTAATCAGAAATAGTCTAAGTTTTTATTTTTCCCTTACATGTAGGTATTGGAAATTTGATTTTAAGTGGTTTTGAACAGCGTATCTGACAAATGGGCGCCCTCACTCTGAATACACTGAAGAAGCCGGTTTCTGAAGTTTTCGTGTACTCTTCCAAGCATTGCAACGGGTATTTCGGCGATGTTGGCTCTGATGTTGTTCTTGAGGGCTTCAAGGGTCCTGGGACGATCATTATAAACCTTGGATTTGAGGTAGCCCCATAGGAAAAAATCGCAGGGGGCTAAATCTGGTGACCGCGCTGGTCAGTTCAAATCGCCTCAAAAGAACCCCCGCCCAGCTACCTGCGACCCTCCTGTCGGGTAGGGGAATCTTTACAAATAAATCTGTTTGCCGCGCTCCACCCTGTATTATTCGTGTACAGATAAAATCAAACGAAAATGAAAGTTCAGACCGTTTTGATCGGAAAGTTTGATCTGCTCACATCCGTAGTTTGATGACTTCCTCCGTCGTCCAAGTAGTCTGGAGAATATGGCGAAGCTGCCTGGTAGTGGAGAAGGTAGAACGAAGTACTGGTAGTAACGATAGATCGTCGGTAGTGGAATAATACCTTGTAGTGAATTATGGTATTTGGGATTGATCAATCCGGGAATTCTGACGATCCACGAATTTGGTTTTGGACAAGGAGGGATGATTTCGTCAGAGAAAGAAAAGTTAGGTGACGAAGCAGTTGACGGAAGAAGAGTGAAAAACGCAACGCGGTCCGCGGTGATGGTAGGAGGGGATGGAGAAGGACAGCAGATCAAGTATCAAAAGATCAGAGTTCGCTGTGGCGCAACCACTATGAACATTTGAAAGGAAATAATTCAATGAAGAATATCTTCCAATAGATCAGCTGAAACAAGATGTTGGGAGGCTTGCTATAAGTAAAGCACCTCGACCTAATTAGATCTATTGTGCCCTCCCTGCAATTAGAGCACCTCTGTGAGCTCCAGTTGTTTCACCAACTTCCAGAGGCTATTTAGATTCCTCATGTAGATTTCCGGGTCAGGTTTTTCATTGCCCAGGCACTGAAACCGGGTCCTGGATAGTCCTTCACTGTGGCATAGGATGTGTTCTGCCGTTTCCTCCTCTTCGAGGCAGAACCGGCACTCGCTGTCCTCTGCCACCCAGATCCAGCAGAGATGCTTGCGGAGTCGGCAGTGTCCAGTCAGCAGGCCTACCATTACCCTCAGCCTGGTGAGGCTGAGGTTTAGTAGGTCTGCAGAGGCGGTATGCGAAGGTTCTTTTATGAATTTTGACGCGTGCCTCGGGCCTGTGGATTTATTCCACACGGCTTAAGTTTCTGATAGCAATCACTCTTTTATGGTGCTTTCCCTCAGGCACTGGGACACCGATCAGTGTTCAGGTCCGATGATGTCAGTCCCCGACCCTTTTTTGGCCAGTGTATCCGCCGCCTCGTTCCCCTTCAGCCCAGAATGCCCTGGCACCCATACTAAAGAGATATTGTTCCTGTGAAATATGCTATCCAGGGCATTTTTGCAGTCCATCACAATCCGTGATGTAATAACATCAGAGGCTAATGCCTTCAATGCGGCTTGGACGTCAGAACAGATTGCCACGTTTAGCTAGCTTTCTGATCTCTATAGCACAGTGTTCGATGGTGATCGTCTCGACCTTATCTCACCTGCAGTGTGACGTAGATATAGATACAAAGATCTTTCATGTGGTGACGAGGAAAAGAACGAAATTTTCGTCACCACATTTAATGGAGTTTTTTTTGCCACGGTCAGTGTTTGGCAACTGCAAATAAGAGTGAGTGAGCCTTTATAACTCTGATGGTTAACATATTATGATTAGTTAATGGTTAATATATTATGATCAATGTAAAGGATAGTGTTGGTAAGGTAGGTATTTACAAACCTCAAACTCACACTAACCAAACCTCAAAATTACACCGCCGCAGCACGGTGGAAACTAGTGGCCTCCTAATAATACACCGAATCTGCTACCGAATCTGCTTGGCATAAATAAACTTAATCAACTTGAAAACACTCTGAAATCCTTGACAACGGTTTATTATCTTCTTTGTACAGATCACCTTCGGTCTAGATCACCAAATATTATGAATGATCTATTAATGATCTGTCAATGATCTATTAAATATTAGTTTGAATTACTTATTATTAATTATTCATATTAATTACCAAGTAGTGTAAATTATTATTAATTATTGTTAGTTATTGATAATTTTATTATGAGTATTAATAATTAGCTGAGCCAGTTTGAAAATTGACCCGACAGGTTGTACAAAGCCCCGGGTGGCCTTAAAACATTCTAAGAATTAAACTCCATTTAAATGTGAACTGAAAACTATACTGTTTCATCTTAATTTTTTGAGACATGAAATTTTCAAAATTCGTTTTGAAGCCCTTCCCATAGGGTTATGAAACCCTAGGGTTATGAAACGTTTCAAGGATCATTGTGGGGTTGGGCCAAACCTGTAAACCAACTTTCGTAATTTTAGCACAACGCTACTAATCATTTACACCAGGTAGGTACTTCATAATAATCATATAATGATTATTAATTTATCATTTAGTGATCTGCACGGAGAAGATGAGCAAACCGGTGTGTCAAGAATTTGAAGAGTTTTTGAAACTGGGGGTGGTTTTTAGCTCACTTTGCACCTGTATGTATGATAGGTACTCAACATTTTTTTAGCGCGTTTTGGCAAAGCACCCATATTTTAAACTCGTTTTTCGATAGGGTTTGACTCGTTTTGATCTTGGGAACCATCACAGGGATGTAAGTGACCCATTTTTTTGCCTCAAAAAATCGATTCAAAAGTAGGCGCGTTCTTTGTGCAGATCTTCTGTCTAGATCACTAAGATCATACCTGGGCAAAGTGCCGTGGACGGTGGACGGACGGATTTTTATTTTTATTCGATCTTCTGAATTATCTTGAAGTATCTTGAAACGTAAACCAGCAAATTTTGAGGGGGGGGGGGGGGTAATGTTTTTTTAAAGCGATTTTAATGGTTCAATTGAGCTTCTACCGTGATATTTGCAGGGCAGTTTCAGATTCACAGAACCACCACCCCACTGAGTTGTTGAAAACCTCGGACGCTTGTGAATTGCGTTCCTTTGTTGGCAGCCCTGAGTAATAAACTGAAGACAAACTTGTCATCTTCCCCTCCGCAAGCCAGTCCCCCACCCCACCCTTTTCGTACCTAGTTGGCGAATTTTATGTTTTCTGTTATCGTCCGTCACCAGTGTAAACTTGGCGTCGAAAAACATTTGTTAGCGCATTCCAATTTCCACTTGGTTTCCAAGGAACACAAACATTTGTCCCGTTCACGTGCGATATTGCAGCTGTTGAACTCATCAGATCGGTTGATTGGAAATTCTCATTCCTCAAATACCTCGGACCTTTCTGGTATGTCTAATCATTCTTTGCTAAATGGCTCCGAAGAATTTCCTGTTTGGGCTCTTCTCCCTAAAAGGGAAACGGGAGTGTCGAGCTTCTTGAACAAGTATCCAGAGTACGATGGGCGAGGGATCATCATCGCCGTTTTTGACTCGGGAGTCGACCCTGGTGCACCCGGTTTGCAGGTGACTAATATCATTCAATATTTTACCCTTTGATCTAATTTGTATGTATTGTAGTGTATTGAACTAAGTTTTCATATGATCGCGATAATATCGTTACATATTATGTAACTACCACTTCTGACTATCATGAGATGAAAATCCTGATACCTTCCTAATTTCTTATTTTTATGCTGTAATGTGAAACTGAGTTTTATTACCCGCCGTAAGACGAACTCTAGTGTTTCCAGTTCAATTGTTTCCTTGTTTAGTTGACCGCTGTTTACCTCCTGCTGAGAGCTAAATCGTATCACACAATGGGCCTGGAGTAGGTATATTTAGAACATTCAGGAACAGCCTTGTCAGAATATTTGAAGTGGTATTCGGATATGGAACTACTGGCGAGAACTTGAAAAGTGATAATTTATCCCTCTGAGTCTCATATCTCGATTAAGACTTAATGCAAAATTATCACTTATCAATCACGCCAGTAGGTAGTAATTTGCTTATCACACGGTACATTTGCTTATCGCACGGATTATATCGACGGTCTCACAGCAACACCCCATATCGTCATTTTCTCAACTTGTCAGGAGGGCTGGAAAACCGCCTTCTAACGATTTTCTCCTCCCATAATCAGTATATTTTTTAACCACCTTTATGAACTTACGAAAGAAAGTTAGTCAGTGTGTAACAAGAGGGCGCATCCTTCGATATGCATAACGCATTTTCGTCAAAAATGACGATGTGGGGTGTTGCTGTGAGATCGCCGATATGGAAAGGCAGAGTTGTGTCTTGGGATTCAAAGATGAAACTGTACGAGCCAATGGTGGAGTTGGTCCTCTTGTATGCACCCGAGATTTGGGGGTTGTGGTATGACGAGGAGAACTGTGGGAATCTACTCGGAAAATTTAATAATCACTGTTGGTGCCTAGATATCCAGCGATCATACAACTCATCGTACAACCATCTCTTCAGGCAAATAGTTGACTTTGGGGAAAGACAAGTAACTTGTCTTGTTGCCATTTTTATTATTGACCTATAAGCTGTTTACCTGGGCAGTTCTTCATCAGACTTTCTTAGCTTAGGTTGGATACTATATCTGCTGATCCAATAATTATTATACCTAGGATCGCTGTTTGAGCCATCGTCTTCAAAGATGGTCAACTCCCCAACAACCGCCATTTTCAAAATTCTCAGCAGGAATGCCTCAAAACATTATTGATTGATTGATAGATTGAATGATATGAGCCATTTGAGAACTGGTGCATTGCGCGTCCCAAATTGAGTTTATCCTCGCTTTTCCTCAAACCCTGTTGCAAAGTGGATTTAACCCTAGGTGGGGTGGCCTTGCCTTTCGCGAATTTCCAATCATAGTCACGGGTCATGGGAAATGGTTGTGAAAAAAGCTGAGAAAGGCCATGGGGCAGACCACATCTTGCCTTGGAAATGTGTGAATGATGGTTAACCTTAGTAAAACCAACTTGATTGCCTTCGTGTTCAGAGACGGAGATGTTCCAAGGATCGTATTGTATTGGGAGGACTTTGGGGCTCTTCCTTGGACAATCGTCGCAGCGGGATGTCTGCAATTGCCCCAAAGTTGGACAAATTCACGTCCACACGCTACCTCGGAGTGGAGGATGACCAGTGCTCGAAGTGGGGCAAACACATGATATGCATATTATGCATACTGGTAGAGAGGCTCCGTAAATTAGTGTATTTCTGCAAGATGATGAGGGACGTGATATCTGGAGAAGCAAAAAGAATGCTATACTTCGCCCTGGTGCAGTCGCATATGGTACAAGGCATCTGTGGATGGGTTGGAGCGAGTCAGGGACTTTTAGCCACGGTCTCTGTTATTATTGAAGGTGTTACTGAAAAAAAAAGAGAAGGCCTCCGTCTGCTGATTTATTTAGCAGTGTGTAGAACTCGCGTTCCTCGTGAAGGGAGTCACTAAAGATGTCAACCGTAGTTTGATTGTGGCGTTGGAGATTTTCAGATGGTTTATGACTATTTGGGTTCGAAGCTTTTTGATGAACTGCCTGAGAATATTCGCTCAATTTCGGCATTATCTCTCTTCAGGAGGGAATTAAAAAATTATTATATTTATAATAATAATTTTGATCTATGATAATATCTTATTATTATGCTGTAAGAGATACTGATGTGCAACTTACATTTATATGGATATTCCTTGTTCAATTTGGAATTTATGCTGTTCACTTTGGATTTTAGTGTGTATTTCTTGTTTCAATGCAGTGTATTATTCCGGATTTAAGGTAGTCAAATTCGTATTGGCTATCTCTGGCCACGCTCTTTGTTCGTGCAATTTAAAATAATGTATAGGTAAAATTTCCCAACTCCTCCCCACAGCACAAGTAGAAACTTATAGTTGGGATGTCGTGGCACGGATGTCGTTAAATTGACTAACCTCTATTAGCGAATTTTCGAAGAAGCTATTGTTTTCGGTCCAAAATTTTTAAAACTCGGATTTCCGAAAAATTTTCATCCTTTTCTTTTTTCATTTTTCTTTTTCAAACTCATGCATTTATAAGTATTTTAAAAAAACTTATCGCATGGGTCCCTCTCAAAGATATCACTAGTAACGCTCGGTTAACCGTACAAATGCCGTCTAGAAAGAGCGCTATGCTTCATCTAGCCGACAACAACAAACAACCCCGTTAAGTAGGTTAAACCGTCAATAAAAGACCTGCAAACTTGAAAATTTCTTGTCAGGTAATATTTAATACCTGGGAACATTGAATGTTAAATTAGGTAACATTTACATTAGGTTGACACATAAATCAGCGAGTTTGTATTTTGGATAATTCAATGTGAAAACTAAGCACGTGGTAAGGAGGGAATATCCACTCGACAATGCTAATTGGTACAAATGCTGATGCTAAACCGACCATTATTCACTGCAATCCGTCCAAGATAACGAGAAGTAACTAAAAAGTTACGTAACATCTTGGCTACGATAATACGAGTATATTATTTTCTAGATTCACATTTCTTTTTGACAAACTTACGTCAGCCTTCTTGGTTAGAACGGAGAACTCATATTGGTTTGTCTTCTGTACAAATTTGGTCGGTGTTTCAGTATTATTCAAACAAAACTCGGTCTGGATTCCTTGAGATGTGAATTTCAGCCTTCTCTCATTGAAATTCATTTGAGGTCCCCATATGGCCGACAATTTACTTTACCCGACAGTTATGTAACTTCTGATGGGATTTCAATTACATTTATTTATAACGTTCCATAACGATAATACCAAATTATGATGAAAGGTGGGAAACACTCACCTATCGACCCACTTTCTGGTCATTACGATGTAATTCTTTCATTCAGGTATTGAGAATTGAGTTAAATGCTTATGTCAGTTTGGGGCTCTTGAAGTTTTACTCACTTTTTCTATAGTCATGGTTAGCAACTGCGAACGAGCGAGCAAAGCAAGATGATTGATCATAATATGATCAATTTATTAATATATTATACGAGTATGTCCACAATATGTGTAGGTTGGAACATGGATTCAGGGATTGTTTCCAGCGAGGATGTTCACTGTGGGTAGCTAAAGCAGAGGTGTGGGTAGTTGGGAGCTTATGTCGCAAATTTTATCATGAGAGCTGGGGGCTTTTGTCGTAAGGTTGAGAGCAGAATATGATAGTGAGGGGCGTGTACTCCGAAGACTCCAGTACGTCGATTTTTAGTCCCCACGCCTCCCGACCAAGTGAGAGGTCTGTCAGGGTGGTGGGTGAGAAAAGACCACTGTATTTACTGTGGAAACTCTCACAAGCATTAGTAGTTCTTTGAGTGCTGCAGAGCATTTCGGCTTACATCGAAACAGGACGTCGGAGTTTCAATGTATGTTTCCACCAAATAACCCAGAAACTGTGTAAGTGGCGTTGACATGGGTAAAAGTGGCATAAAGTCTTCGGTTCTCATAGCAGTAGCGGTAAACCAAATACATGACTCACCAACTGCCCTATTTGATGTCTGGACACAGGGCAAAAGGCAGGAAACTGGAATCTTTTCCAAAGCCTCTAAACTGGTAGCAGGAGGCCCAGAATACCGACACGCAGCTTTACGAGAGATCGCAAGCTGTTGAGCTGGATTCTTCTTTAAACACTGAAACATGCCATTTCATAGTCAAAGGCGAGACCATGGTTCCGAATTTTGTGCCACCAACTACGTCAAATGAAATTGGCACCCTTGAGATATCGCTGTTGACCACGCCTCTCTAACAGCTCTGATTATAGAATCTTCGAAGTCCAAGAAAACTATTTGTGGCGCATTTACGAGTGGCGGTAGTAAATAAGAGAGCGTATAAGTTTAACATTCTCTGGGAGGAAAAATAATAGATTACCAGGAGGCTTGAGGTACCTCAATCTTTTTCTTTACCTGGACCACGGGAGGCTGCAGGTATACGCCCTCGTTGAGAGTTTGTGAGACGCGTAAACTTTTATGTCTTCTCCTACTCAACTGCTGTCTGTAGGTATCAGATTTTGACTGCTCACTTACAGTAGGTAGTGTTTTTACTGCTTGTTTGTCCGTCTTATCTCAATCGTAAAACGACCTTCTTTTATAGTTCACGAAAAGTTCATTTATCTATCAATTGACTTGATATCCCAATTCATTAACACTCAATTCAAGCATGAGGTCATTTATTACGTTTCCATGTATTTCTACAGCTCAGATTGTCAAATTCAATGCTCCACCCTTTGATTAGGTACCTACAGCTGTCATTTGGTTGAGACTATACAATTAGACTTTACAACTAGTTCTTACATTTGTTTAAATGCATTTCAAAGGTGACAACCGAAGGGAAGACCAAAGTGATCAGCCGTTATGACTGCACTGGTGCTGGTGACGTGGACACTTCCACCATCGTGACCGCCGTCAAAGGAACCATCACTGGGCTCAGTGGAAGGACTTTGAAGGTATTTGAATGATGATTTGATAACTAATCACTGCACTAGATTTGAATGCAGTTGAAAAGGAGTGGAGTCGAATAAATTGAAATTATTTCACGTTTCACTTTTACCAAGCGTTACACCATTAGCGTCACTCTTGCAATCACCTCGTGTTTACAACCTAAATAACAGTGTTGAGGTTATCATCCAGCGTTGTCTTCCCTTGGCGAAGGTAAGTAATAGGTATGTGCTTGGCGACAACTATCTATTGTGTGTCACTGCATTCACACCACACCACACCAGAAGATGCACAGAATTAGTGTTTTATCGAGTTTATTTTTAGTATTTTCATAATGTAGTAAAAATGTATTCCAGATTCCAACTGACTGGAAAAACCCAACCGGGAGCTTTCACATTGGCATTAAAAACGCCTACGAGTTGTACCCGAGAACATTGAAAGAACGGATTGAATCTGACAGGAGGGAAAAGAAGTGGGATCCTCAGCACAAATCTACGTCTGCTGATGTCAGCCAGAAACTGAATGTCGTGAGCAAGGCAAGTATTTTATTGATACAGCAAGCAGCACACAGTTGCTGCAGCAGAAGCAGTATAGTCAACTCGCTCAAATGTTCCTTCTTTTTTCATAATGAAATTCTAAAACACCCGTTTTCAGGCTCAGGAGAATAAGAAGAACCTCACAAGACAAGAGAAGCTCGCTAAGGAGGAATTGGAAGCTCAGGTCGAGGTTCTGAACCAACTTGAGAAGAGATACGTCGACCTTGGTCCTGTCTATGATGTTGTTATTTTCCATGATGGGACGAATTGGAGGTAAATTATAGTTTTCAAGTTCCAGTTTGCTATTCCAGTATGGGTTTTCTTGTACGCTTGTCATTCGAAACATTCCCTTCCCTGTTCTATTCAATTTGTGCTTTCTGCGGTTAGGGGAATCTTTCTCATTAGTTGGCTAAAAAGGTTAGAATGGGCTGAATGAAAAAAGTCACTACTCAATGGAATTTAATACCTAGGTATGCTAAATGAGAACACAGGTTATCTATATCGAGTGTCTCACGGCAATTCCCCACAATGTCATTTTGGCGACTTTTCAGCATAGCCAAAAAACCATCTTCCAATGACTATTTTTACTGACTAATTCAATAAATTAAATCGTGAGATTTACTGTTACCTAACTTAGGTACCTAACTTATACTTAGATCGATCCGCCGGGAGAAGACGCTTCGAATGGTATGCAAAACTCATTTTGTCCAAAAGTGACGTTGTGGGGAGTTGCCGTGAGACCCTCGAATGACAAAAGAGAACCCATCTCTAATAAGGTGTGGGCGTGGTGGAAGCTTAGGTAAAAGAATGAACAGAAGTTAACAACGGCTTCATTTGATCTCTGTACAATGGTCAGGGATTTGATAGCCTGTGGAGGGGAGAGGTTCATCTCTGTGATCACTATCAGGATTGCCAATCTCAAAACAGTTTTGTCCTTGACGTCTTGTTCCTAGTTGTGTTGACAGCCCTTATGGTTTCCTGTCCTCACCATCTCCGCATCCATTTGAATAATACGGGGGTAGTGTTCAAGTAGCCAACATTTATATCAGTGGAAGTAGCACCCTGAGGCGTACCCTGCCCTGCCCAGCCCCAAGAAGATGTTTCAAAATTTACACTCTTGTTTCAGAGTGTGCTTGGATACGAGTGAGTGTGGAGACTTGGAGAGCTGTACTGTTTTAGGTGAGTATGACCTCACTCACGAGTTCGCTTCGTTGGCCAAAGACGATTTCATCAATTACTCCGTCAACGTTCACAACGATGGAAACTTGCTGGAGATCGTCTCACTGTGCTGTAAGTCTTTTTACGCTGTGGTCATTTTTACTTTCATTAAACTCACTTGTCACAAAATTAGTATTACATCTTTACTTCCACTATTCGAGGATATGCCTTGAAACTGTTCGGGGGGGAGGGGGGCGGGCAGAGAGAGAGAGTTCCAATAGGTGAAAGCAACTTTAAGGCGAAAATTAGCTCCTTGTAGCAATACTGCAGCTGACGCATAATTGTTTTGACTGCAGTTTTCAGGAGGCAATGGTGACACAGTGGCAGGTTGACTAATGATAAAACCCGGATATTTTAATTTTTCACAAATTGCTACTCTGGGACAAAAATAAACATGAATAATTCTATAAAACAAAAAGAAGAAAAAGACGTCGAAACCATCTCATCTCCTCCTTTGAATTGACTTTTTTTTGGGATACACAGCTTCCATTAAATTTTGTTCCTAAAGATGGGTATGAATCCATTAGGTTGACTGAACCAGGAGAAATCATTCGAGAAAAAAAACTAAGAATAATAAGCACAAAACTTGCAGGAAAACTGGATAAAATCAACACATAACACAACCGAGGCCCTAATAATTGAGCTGGGTGTTAATTAACCACAATCTTCATTAAAACTCTCAACGGGGGATGATAACAGAATGTAGTGCTGGAAAAGCCTCATAAATTCTGATAACTACAACTGTGAACAGTGGCTCTGCACAGTTTGCAACAACTTTGTCATATCTTTGTACATGTTTTATTCAGGGAAAGATTGTTGTCAATATCTTATATTTTTTCTGCATAGCCTCCCATGGTACTCACGTCGCCTCCATTGCGGCTGCCAATTTCCCTGAGGAAAAAGATAAAAATGGAGTCGCGCCTGGAGCTCAAATCATTTCATTGTGCATCGGTAAGTTTGTTTTTGGATGGAAAATCCTTTGTTTGTTGATACGTACCTTTTGTACTATGACACGTAACATTCACGGTGGGATTTGATAGCTTGTTTGTACTCTATAGGCTGCATTGCATCTGGCGGAAGGCGTTCTCGAATCCAGATATCTCTTTGTTGGCAAAGAAGGAAATTTTCAGTGCAATTGTGAGAGCCGTTTTGTAATATTCGGCTCAGCTGTGGGGAAGCTTCGAGTGTGGTTCAGTTGAGGGAATTCAGTTACTCTTCATTAAGAACTCATTTCATCTTCCTCAATGTACGGCGACTTATATAGCACCTACTTCTGGAAACTGAGCCTTGTCGGTGTATTTATTGAAGCTGCTTAACGCCTACCTCTAGAGTGTCATGAGAACGACTGCCGACTGCCCAGGTCGTTGCCGTCGACATGATGAGGAGCTGCAAAGGGTTCGCTGAGCGTTACGTCTCCCTTTGCCCTGTCTGTGCCATTCCTGACAATATCAATTTCTCAAGTGCGGTCTCATTTCCGCAGTAAGAGATCGGGAATGATGGAACTTGCTGTTAAGTACGCCAGTTTGGTGCGTGATCCCGGAATTCCATTTCGTGTGGCCCAATGAGCTTTCAGGTTCTGCGCAGAGTTCTTGGACCTGAACGCGAACCCGTATCACTTCAGGAGATCTGAGCAGTGCGGGTTCTGCAATATGCAAGTGCGATATGGCGTGTTTCATTTCCTCTCCGAGTTTGTGAAGCATTGAATCCAGATCCTGATTTGACGACACGGTAACTCTTCTGCGGACCAGCTTGGCGTTTTAGTTCCTTTTAATTTTGTTTAGGGTTAGAGTATAATTTGGAAGCAGTTTTCTTTATTTTTATAAATAAATTTTACACTCCATAAATTAATATGTACCTCGGAGTGAAAAATTGGCCCATCCTTCCGACAGTCGGATTTCCATAGCCGTATAGTTTACTTATCTAATTTTCCTGTATATCAAACTTTATGTTATCCAAATAAACGCTATTTTTCTGCTCCTACTCTGAGCTACTGAAAGCAACGAATAACCCCTCAAAACATTTTCTCAATTCACACAGGCGACCATCGTTTAAGCACCATGGAAACAGGAACTGGATTGGTTCGAGCCATGATCAAAGTCATGGAGTCTCAGAAAAAGGAAAATGCTGCTCTTGTGATCAACATGAGTTACGGGGAGAATTCGAACTGGTCTTCATCAGGGTATGATTTATATCTCCATTGAACTTCCGAATTACACAAGTTTTATAGACAACAGTAACTGTTGTAAGGTTCAAAATATACAGCTGAACGTGGTTACAACGAAATCGTAATTCATTCAGGTTGGCTCGTCATTCATAACACTCAGGTTGTCAAAATTCAACCAGCAAGAACTTGTACATGATTACCTAAGAACCGCCTGGGCGTTCCACAGCTATACAATAAGCAATTTTCTATTTCCTAAGTCAATTTCTGTGTATAACCAAGAGAAAACTGGTTTCTTTTGTGGTTAGTTTTTGTTAGACGTAGTGAAAATTTAAATAAACTGACCACCATTGAATAAAGTTGAAAATTTATTTAATAAAAATTGTTGGGATACGAATGAAATTTGAACCATCATCTCCTAGATCACAGCATTTATAATGAAGCCGCTTCGAGACATCTTTTGTATGCAGAATTCGGTTGTTGACTTATTTTTTCCTATTCTGTAACTGGTTATGAAAGAAAAAATAGAGAAAAGTTCTTTCTAAGAGGTATTTTGCCTTACAAATGAAATGCCCAACAATTTCTGTCCCATATTCGGGGTTTTTTCTGTAAGCTAGTCTAGAAGTTTTGAGGTTATTACACATCAGACTTCTTTCAAATTAGTTCTGATATACATAAAATTGATCAAGGAATACTTCCGTTACAGGCGAATAACTGAGCTGATGCATGAAGTTATTGACAAATACGGCGTGACGTGGGTAGCTGCTGCTGGAAATCATGGTCCCTGTTTGTCGACCATGGGCACACCACCTGACACCTCAGACGACATTATAATAGGTGGGTAATCTCTCTTTCTTGATCCGCTGACTTGTGTTATTAGAACAGCATGACCTCGATACCCATTTAGTGGTCAGTGGTTACCCTAAATAAACTGATCAATGGATGGTCCCTGACGCAGAACCCGTCGAGTTGTAGTCGTTGTGTTGCTTTTGACTCTTGACTATTGCATTGTCTTGTTCCTACATTATAAGTACAAAGATATTGACCCAATTTAATAAATTCGTATTTATTAAAGTATAATTCAAAAATAAATCATTTATACACCAATGAGATGAGGAAGTTTCAAAGTTTTTTTTTTAAACTTACACGTGCATGGAATTTTGGGCAGTAGTTGCAGAAACGGCCGCCAGAGTTCTCGTGCCAATGGGCCACCATTGTGTTTCACTGAAAGTTTGGCTCCTGGCGACCCATCATTTAGTACCTAACCCTATATTAAGTTGATCGTCACGAGGTATTACGCCGAAGTTTCCTACGGGTTTCCTACCCTTCGGGACGCCAGTGTCATGGTAAATTATTCGACATTGAAGAGCTAGTTCCTGGAGATTAATTATCCGAATAATGTCTTCAAATAGGCTTTTCAATACTTGGCTACCCCACTACGTTCCACAGACTCTTCAAGGTTCTATTTGCAGACCGGAATGATCTGTACCATCGACCTCGTTCACCTGCCAAAAGAAGCAAAATCCTCTGCTACTCCAGGCTACACTGAAAACCTTCCCATGCATAATGAAGCTCGAGGTTCCATTAAAGCTCAACTTCTTAATCCAGTGCTTCTTCAAACTTAACATTCACAATTTAAATCTTCCCGAACTCTATTTTTTATAACCTAGTTCGTGTGATTGCAGTTAACCGACTCATTATATTCACATTGTGCGCTTTCTCATTGAAAATAAATTTATACATTTATAAATAAATACATTTTCGGCCATTGCAGGTGTTGGTGCTTACGTATCTCCAGAGATGATGGTTGCAGAATACTCACTACGTAACAAGCAGCCGGGTCAGCCCTACACGTGGTCATCACGCGGCCCTACAATGGATGGTGGTAAAGGTGTTAGCATCTGCGCTCCTGGAGGTGCCATCACCTCCGTGCCTCAATACTTGCTCCGCAATGCCCAGCTTCTCAACGGCACGAGCATGGCATCACCACACGTGGCAGGAGCTGTTGGTGAGTAAAACCTGCGATGAGTGGGTAATGAGCGGCTTGTAAAGTGGAAATTGGAATATAGCGAGCTTGTTGGCCAACAACAAGTTGGCGGAACAACATGAATAACCAATTGAATGGTTACCTGGGAATATTAAAAAATCATCTGTGGACCAGCTGCTTAACGTACCTATAATCGAAAAAATCGTGGGGAAACAGGTTTGTGCATGCTCAGAAGCGAGTTCTGAGCTGATTATGGTGAAACTTGAATAGCAGCCAGATTCTGATGAAGAACCTTGGCTCATTATGACACGCTCTACTAGCCAAATGTGGTCAATGTCTTATAAATTCATTCAAGTTCTTCATGTCTCGATGGTTTTTGCTCATAATATAAATTCCCTTAACGTGGGTAACTAAGAAGGAAACCCACATTTTCATACAACTCGAAAAACCCGATTATGAGTGGTTGGTAGTATATTTACACAGATATAAGTTACGTAAGTATGAAGTCGAACGAAATATGTTGGTTTAAATATGTATTACAATTTATTGCATTTTCCAGCCGTCCTATTATCAGGAATGAAGGCTCGCAACTTGAAGCATACTCCTTACCTGGTCAAAAGAGCTCTTGAAAACACCGCCTTGCCCCTCTCTGACGACTACTTTGCCCAAGGTCACGGTCTCCTGCAGGTAAGTTGATGGAGCTATAGTAGCCATTATTTGCCAGAATGCAAAAAATCCACCATTGAATGCCCACAGACATTCTTTCCACTATAACGATTAGAATTGTGACAAACAAGACTACATTGGGCTTTAAGTAGTACTCACTCAGTTTGGAACAGTTTTTAATTGTCATAGCAGTCTTGAATAGTATAAGCAGGTCTTAACTGAAAATAGGTTTAAGGTTCGCATTTCAGCATAATTCATGATTTTTACAGTAATAAATAGTACATTTTTCTTATATATTGTATCTGTTGTTTGTCTATATCTCGAATGTGCAGGATTACCACGAATTGAATCATCAGTTAAAGGATTGTTATTTTAAAACGAACTAAGAGAGGATTTCGTCCGTAGGATTTTTCGATATTATCCCCTCGTTCCTCCCATGAAAATTCCGACCCTCCTGAGGCTTACTGTACAACTTCTCCCTAAAATGAACCGATCGAAGAAGCAACTACCAACTTAACTTCGGAAAAAATCGCTAAATCGGTTGAAAAGTGCTGGAGTTTTGTCCTTCAGAGATATTACTCTCAGGATTGTCCTACCTCTGTTACTCCCACCTATCATATGAATTTGTTATCCCGAGGTTTTGTGCACAACCCTAAACTTTTTTTTTTTTTTTTTTTTTTTTTTTTTTTTGAAAGATTTTATTGCTCCAAGTAATAACTTATTAACAATATTATTTTGAAACTAGGGCACATACTATTCAAAGCTTAGATACATCACTGAGTTTTGTTCATTTTTATGATGATATTGCATTCACTATACTGCTTCACCCGTGAGCAAGCTCGAGCGGTTTGGTACGCTTCAATCGTCTGGTGATATCACTCGTGTCAAGGAGTCGGACAGCTTCCTCGTTGACGTGAGACCTTAGCCGTTGAAAATGACGTAAGGCTTGCCGCTTGATGGCTTCGTTTATGGTTTCGATTTGAAGTTCATGGTGGAGTCGTTCATTTCGAAAGTACCATGGTGCATTGACAACATTTCTTAGCACATTGTTCTGGAATCTTTGGATTATTTCCCGGTTTGAATGAGCCGTGCAGCCCCACAGCTGAGCTCCGTAAGTCCAGACTGGTTTAAGGACTTGGTTATACAGCGTAAGCTTGTTCTGGATTGACAGTTTTGACCGCCTCCCCATTAGCCAGTACATTTTTCTGAATTTGAGAAGAAGTTCCTCCTTCTTTTTCTTGACGTGGGCTTTCCACCGAAGCCTGGCATCAAGCGTCATACCGAGGTATTTGGCTTCATTGGCATGAGGAATCACTTTGCCATTGAGATAAGCCGGTATATAGTCGATCCTTTTATTGGTGAAATCGACATGTACCGACTTAGTTTCATTCATTTTGATTCTCCATTTCGCTGTCCATTGTTGTATGCTAGATATTGACCGCTTTAACTTGGTCATTGACTCAATGTTGCTGTCTCCAACTGCCAATATCGCTGTATCGTCTGCGAAAGTGGCTGTGGTGTTCATTTCAATTTCTGGGAGATCGCTGGTATACAGGACGTACAGGAGTGGGCCAAGTACACTCCCTTGCGGGACTCCTGCACATATCGGTTTTGGTTCTGAAAATGCATCATCTTGCTTTATCCTGAAGTAACGATTAGTGAGGTACGATTGAAGCAACTCAGCATACTTTATTGGCAGGGCCTTACGCAGCTTGTAGTTGAGTCCTTCATGCCAGACCTTGTCAAACGCCTGAGTGACGTCAAGGAAAATGGCAGAGCATACTCTATTTTTCTCAAATGCTTCTTCGATGATGTGTGTTATCCGATGGACTTGGTCGATAACCCTAAACTGAGCCGATCAAAAAGAGAAATAGCTTTGGGCTTGAATACTCATTACATGTTAGGGACTACTCCAACCCTGAATCAATCTCCTCGTAGAGACGGATCTTCTGGCTGATTGGTGGAATCATGCGAATATTGATTTCTGAGTCTTAACATTTATTTACTTGACGAGCCAATTCACAGCTTCCACTTAATCCGTGTCAGTTTCAGGTTAACGCCATAATTAGTACAACCCCTATTCCTCTAGTAGTTTTTCCATATTAATAGTAATAAATTTCTCTTCCAGGTTGAGAAAGCATTCGAGTATCTCGTTACGTACACCCAATCCCGTGACAATCAAGTTCGTTTCAATATCAACGTCAATGGAAATAAGGACAAGGGTATTTACATGAGGGATGCCCTCCAGAACAAGCCAAAGGACTTCAGCATCAGTATAGAACCCATATTTGCTGATTCTTCAAATATTGGTTCGTGTCAATGATTATGGAATACAATTAGGCTGCATGATTACCCTTGGAATCACAAGGCTGTTGTCGATTGACATTAATCACACTTAAAATGAAAAAGACCTGCAAGGAAAATGTGAATGTTACAAAATTTATCTCACCACGTTCTGAATATTCAATGGTGTAGAGTTATTTTCATTTGTCTAGATTCCCGTGAAAAGCTCGATTTCCAGAAGAGCTTCGTGATCACTTGCGATAAACCGTGGGTGCAGCATCCGTCCCATTTAGAGCTGAATAATTTGGCCCGTCCAATTCACGTGCGAGTCGACCCTACAGCTCTTCCTCACGGCATTCACGCCACTTCGTGAGTTACCAACTTACTCGTTTGATCAGAAAGATATAGAATCAGAACAGAACGTATATTATTACAGTTGCGTACTTGTTTTTACAGCCTGAAAGGTTTCGATGTCAGGGAACCCGAGAAAGGTCCTCTGTTCAACATGGAAATCACTGTGGCAAAACCGCTGACATTTGGAGAGAAGTCCACGAAACCGATTCTCAAATACGAAAGCGTTCATTTCAGACCTGGTCAGATCCGAAGGCATTACATATTTGTGCCTGAAAGAGCCACTTACGCTGGTTCGTGCTAATTATCAAATTATTATTATTTTATTTTTATTTTTTTCAAGTACCTTCTCAACTCTACTCGTGTAATTTTTATTTCAACGCCAATTTTTACTTTCAGTTATTAAGCTCAACGTGCAGGATGAAGACAAATCTGGAAATTTCGTCCTTCAATGCATGCAGCTCGTACCGAAGAAAGCGTGCACAACCCACGAATTCCATAAAATGGTTTTGGTGAAACCCGATTCCGATTGTACACACCCTTTCAGAGTCAAGGTACGTGTCATGAGTTCACGAAGAATTGTAGTAAAATACGGATGAATGTTCGACTTTTATCTCAGATGATGCATGAAACTTGTCAGCTTCGTTTCCTCATGAAAACTCCCATCCAACTCCGATGGGCACACTGATTAAGAACAGCAGAGCAGGCCAAGAGCATTGATTTTCCCTACTCTCCCTCTCCACCGCAGCCCGATTCCCGTTACTTTTGGGTACCCCCTCGTATGATAGGTACTGGCTTGGAGACATCCCATTGCATGACGAACCACCCAACAAATCGATGGCATCCGATAACAACCTCGTGTAACTCAAAGATGGGTAATTAAAATTTTTACAGGAGAGCCAAAAAATTGATCAATTCCCAGTTTGGAGGTTTTCATTTTTAAAGTAGCGAGGTCAAATCAATCCCAGAAAATACTGGAATTCCTCGATGATTCTTGTTGAAGAATTCAAACGTCATCTATATAACCTCTTGAAATCCTGGCAAAGTTTTCAATTACTTATATCTTACAAAATACAAGGAATCACAGATTCTATCATAATAGAGGTTATAGTTTTGGGTTCACAAAATTCACTAGGTTTTCATTTAGAAAATGAAAGAAAAAAACGATTGCATAAATTGAGATACGAGGTTATTGTTGGAAGCGATCAAAATGTTCCTTAGTGTGCTCGTCTAATCACTCTATAAACCTACCAAAAGTGATTTCGCAACTTATGATTGTAGGGGGCGAGGCAATGAGTAGCTTTGTAAGCGAAATCATCGGAACAATTCTGATCCACCTAGGTGGACAGCCGATGACGTCCGCGACGCCTAAAAACGGCAGTCGGACGGAAATTCAACCTTAAATGGTTGCCTACTTTACTTACTTACTTACTGATTGTAGGGGGGTGTCGTCATGGAATTCGTGGCCGCCAAATTTTGGTCAGACCAAGTAGAGAGCGTCTTGGACTACAGCATCAGTTTCCACGGATGCGCTCCGGAGGGCAATGAGTTCACCATGCACCACGCTCAGGGCGTCACCTGTTTTGACATCGTCGGCGGCCACCAATTAGAAGAGATCGCCCCTCAGATATCTCTGAAGCACAACGCAATCGTACTGAAGTGAGTAATTTTGGACATTTTCTATCACTAACGAGACACAACAAACCATTATCTTTAGTGTAGGGAAATTGTTGAGGGTTCGTCAACTATTATTGTATTCGTGGTTTTCCCAACCATGTTTAACGTGATAAATTGAAAAGGTTGTAGTCTTTAGGAATCATAAGGCCACTGGTACTAACTCTGCTGAGCTAAACTTCGTATGTCGCATCAGTTGAGTAGGTGCTAACAGGACTGAAGAAGAACCTCAGCACCAAAATCTGGGCTTATTGCGGAGAGCGTTGCCCTGTAACTCAGCCTATAGTCTCTGCTCTGGATCCAGTCCACTCCCTTTACTAGACTGATCATCCTCCCTACCAGGTTGTTGATGAAAACTTTGGTAACTCCCAAGTCAGAAAGCAGGTTTCTGCTGTCTTTCATTGGTGCTCATCACTAAAGACCGTGTAATTGAATAATCTCGTTCTCCCTTTTCAGGCCAACCGAATCCCGTATCAGTCCTTGCGGGTCTCCGAGGGACGTCATACCTGACGAAAGACACATCTACCAACTCAGCCTCACTTACAGCCTCCACCTCCCCAAATCTACTGAGATCACCCCTAACTCAGTTCTTCTAAGTGAACTTCTCTACGAGTCGGAATTTGAGTCCCAATTGTGGATGCTCTTCGATAGTAACAAACAGTATTTAGGTAGCGGCGACGCTTATCCCAGCAAGGTACAGGATATTTCAATGCATTAAACACAACAAAATTATTGTCATGATGTGTTGTGTGTGTATACATGCTACTATTATTTTCATTTGTGGTCGATCAATGAACTTTCAGTATTCAATGAAACTGGAAAAGGGAGACTACACGATCAAACAGCAAGTGCGCCATGAGAAGCGGGATCTCTTGGAGAAGCTGACAGACCTTCCGATGATGGTTTACCAGAAGCTCCAGAATCCCATCAACCTGGACATATACAGCAACATGCCTCAGCTCCTCGTCCAAGGAAAGAAAATGGGCAATGCGATTGTCCCTCCAGACCGTTACAGGTTCCCAATCTACGTCAGCGCCCTCACCGACACCAAGTAAGTTTGGAACGTTGATTGAGCACTTACGAAAACCAGTCTCTGATTATAGTTCTCCTACTTTTATTATGTGAAAATTTACTTTTCTATCATATTGTTTGGTTTTTGTTGGATACATGAGTCACAAATTTCACTTGGACTGGCCGTCCAGTGGACGCAAAGATGAGATTTCGCGCGAACAGTTCACCCTTTATCACGGTTTTGTACGCGACATCAGGCGAATACTAAGAAAATCAGATCTGTTTGAACCTGTCATGGATATTGTCAAATTATCGCTTTGTTTTACGTTGAGAGCTGCCATCTATTCGACTGTAATTATGGAACATGCTTTAGCCTACTGGCTGAATATCTGGTCCCTTGACAACTGAATTTCTGCCTACCGATTTTCTGAATGCAGACTGCTGAACTTGAGAAATCTTGTCACATTTAAGTCACATTGTGGCATAACACAATGAAGGGGTGGAAGGGTTGGCCAAAGAGGGAGGAATAAATGGCAATTATTTGGAGGTTAGAATTTGGTTATGCTATTCACAGGTAAATGCATACCGGCCCCACTCCATCTGACGGCTTTTTACTAATTTTCTTTCGTATCCATTATTATTGGTTCGACATGAAAATATACGGGGAAAAAACAGAAATTTTTTGACCCCAACGACTTAATTTTAGCACATACGCCGGTTTGATTTAACTGCGACGAAGTGTGGATCCACACCGGTATGCCAGGCCTGTGGTTAAGAGGAAGGTATTGGAGACATGGACATTTCCAGTGGTTGAATTCTAATCCGTTCAAAAATTATTGCGCTCATCTGCGAGCTTGGTAGATTGTAGTGGACTATTCCTCGCCCTAAGAAGCGAGAACTTGCGAATTCGCATCCACCGCACGGCCAGCCTCACGTAATTGAATCGTGCTAATTTTTAGCAACAATAGAGTATTATACTACAACTATTTGTGTCAGTTTGATGAGATCAATTTTTCATTTAGACGAAAGCAAATTGTTTTGCAAATGTTGCAGGCAGGTGAAGAGTGTCACTGCTGGTCAATTTCTGAAAGGCTCCATCACGTTCTGCAAAAACGAAAATTCTCGTAAAACGGTGAGTAATTTACCAGTGCACCTAATGGCCACTGCTTGCAAAACGTGGCTGTTAATAGAATGCGGTAGCTTCATGATTTATGTTATGTCTGGAAATGAACCACCCCGCCTAATCTTGGCTATTTGATAAAAATGTCGTCACCGTAATGGGTCGTTTATGTGGGTAATCAGAGAAATTAAAGGGCGCCAAAGGGGGCAGAACTCGGGCAAATTCCACTAAAACTTGTGGGATGGAAGGGACCTTGAAAGGTTGAACTACCAATAAGGCGACCTACGGGTAACCCTTATTATAAGAAAAATAGGAAATATATGGCAATAATGCCAAAAAAAAAATAGGAAAAATCAGGGTAATTGCACTGGACTAACGTGGGATCGCCCACCAGAGGGCCTTCATCACCAAATGACAACATACAGCCGCGCTTACTCACTTGCCGTTTGTAAAGCCCGAAAAATGAGATAAATTGGGGGGTATATTATAGTGAAAAATGAAGAGCTCTAACAAGGAAAAGAAAATATAAACACTGGGGGATAAAAATGAGAATCTGACGAAATTTTCTCCGAACAGAGCCTCACAGCATTTTGAAATGAAATGAAAAAATGAAAATTAATTTATTTCTTCTACAAATATAATCCAATGAAATATAATGAAATATAATCTCCCAATATGGGCAACAAGCCCGCGCTAGGGAGATGAGGGGTTTTCCGTTCCTAATATTGGATCTATAGGATGTAACTCAGTATACCTTGTAAATACACGTGACAATGTTTGGCGGACACTTCTGGCGCTGGACTAACCAAAAACGCGGTTGGTTCGTGATTGTACCAAATTATTGTACACTGCGAAAAATATCGATAATATTCTACCGATTTTTACGTGAAGCTTGTGGGTCCAACTCACAGAGATTTCAATTCCAATCGGACCCTTGAAACGTAACTGGTTTAGAATTTCTATGTAAAAATCTACAGATGAAAGTTTATTGCCTGTGTCACGAGCGCCTCTCCCGACATGAATTACTTGTGCTTGAGCTGGTGTCCTGCCAAATCTGCATGTGTTGAGGTTTTCTCTTGTAGTGTTTTTAGTACGTGTTTAGTGTCTGTTCTGAATAAGTTGAATTTCTGTAATACAGGATGCATTTCCTTTCAAATACGTTCTGTCGGATTTAACTAAAAAATCTGGCAACTCGAACAGCAAGCCGGCCAACGATAAGACGAAATACGAGGAATATCAAGAAGCGCTGAGGGATTTGAAGTCCTCGTGGCTATCGAAATTGGGTGAGAACTCAACAGTGTTTGATATCCTTGATATTTTAATAGTGAGTTTGAGAGCGACTGTTCAACGACGCCCTTTTGTTTATTGCAGATAATAAAGAAGACAGTGAAAAGTTGTTCCAAGATCTCAAGAGCGAGTTTCCGGAGCACTTGGGCGCCCTAACGTCGATGATGCAGGGGTTGGAACCGGACGCTAAGCGCGTATTCCCTGGTTCCACAGCGGAGATCGATCCAGAGACTGCTCGAACGGTTTACAAACTCGCTGATGAGGTCATTGACGCTGTTGATCAGACAGCGCTGTTGTCCTACCTCGGCATCAAGTCAGACCAGCGGCCGGATGCCAACTCGATAAAGACGTTAGTTAATTTTAGGGCAGCATTTAATGCTATTCACCTTAATAACTTTGATAAGTGTTCAAGTGTGACTGCGACTCTGTATATTACTATAAACATTCATTCAGTAAGTTGACTGTTGGATGGCCAATGTCCACCCAGTAACGTGGAGATAGACGATTCGTCCCACTTCCTTCTCAACGTAATTTCTGGAATTTCTAATTTCCCACATCGCTTCACTAGTTTCTGTGTAGATCACTGCAGCTCAGTCACTGGTAATCACTCAGTGAAAAATTACAAGAAACCAAATTAATTCATTAGTTATTTGTACAAGTCACCCTAAGGTGAAATAACACATCGCAACTATTCAACACGAACATCTAATAAGCTTTGAACCACCACAACTAGCTGGTGCTTTGCCTGAGGGCAAACCACTAATTGTTGGTACAACCACCCTGGAAGTCACGTTTTCTGTGGTCCTCAATCTTACAATTATCATTTGCATCTCTTCATTTCAGTTCTATGGAAAAGCAAAAGACAGCTCTGATCGACGCTTTGGCGCGCAAAGGCTCCATTTTAGCCAAATTCCAGTTGATGCCTGACAAACTGGTGGGCGATGGAGACATCAAGCCATCTCTTGAAGCGATTGATGACATCTGGCTCAACTTGCTCAAATACATTGAGGCTTCTGATCTCAAGGTACGAGGTCTTCATATAATAATAATTCATTTATTCATCTATTTATAAAAACGGGATCAAATCCCAATTATAGCATTTCCCGATCAAAATAAACACTTTCCCGATCAAAATAAACACTTTCCCAATCAAAATAAACATTTTCCCAACCAAAATAAACATTTTCCCAACCAAAATAAACATTTCCCCAACCAAAATAAACATTTTCCCAACCAAAATAAACATTTTCCTAACCAAAATAAACATTTTCTTTATTTACATTAAGACAATCAAAATGAACTTGCTTCTTTAACAATGTGTAGACTATAAACATAAATATTTCTTTAACAATATTCAAAAAACGAAAACAACAAACTGTTAGTTTAATGAATTGCTTCACCCACAGCTGCTGATATTAGGTTGACAGAGGTGTTCATTACGTAGTTCCGACAGTCATCAGTATTAATCGCAGCAACTGCTCTGATAATCACATCCTCTAACACATGGTTTCCCTGTTCACTTAGAGTGCTTCGAACTATGGACTTTATTTTTGAAAAGGCGTTCTCCACGGGATTGAGTTGGGGGGAGTAGGGCGGGAGATAATCGACGTTTATCCCCAAAGTACGAGATGTGGTAGCAACCTCATTAGAATGGTGAATTCGTGCATTATCCATTATGATTGTGCACTCACGTACGTCTCCAGGAAGGTTTTCCACAAGTTCTTCCAAGAATTGAGCGAATAGGCGACCGGTGGTTGTACCACTTGTTATGACTGTGCGGTGGACCACCCCTTGTGTGTTCAAAGCAAGTATAAGTGACAAATTTCTTCCCCTAACAGTTGGGACAGTGACCACTGCCCTTGTATTAGCTTTCGATCGGGCTTGAGTCCGGCGCATATGAAGGTTAAAGCCTGCTTCATCAATAAATATGAGTTTGTCTCTTTGTTGCGGTCCCATCTTAAGAGCGCGCCGTAAGAGTGGCGCCTGCTACTCCAGTGGATTCCGAGAGAACTATGTTTCTGACATGAACAAGGTTCAAGTTTGGAAAATCCCCGGCAGGTACAGCTACTTGTCGTAGCTCTACCTACCGTTAGGGACTGCCCAGGGAACATGTTGACAAAGCGATGACGTACTTGAGATGGCTTACCTCCTTTTCGTTCACCCTGCGATTGCAACAAAGGAAAGGGTAAAACCACCACCTACCGACCTTCTTGCCTTGACGCTGGGCCACAACGGGAGCCGGGATATCAGAACTGAACTGCCGACACTTTTTCAATAATATTTTTCAATATTGGTCTAAAATGAAAACGATCATTTCCCTCAAAATTTAGAGCTGTTTTGAAGATGAATAATTTAGTCATTACCCATTTCTTCTTTTTTTGGGCGGCTACGAATTCCGTCCCGGAACCTCATTAAAATATTAAGCCGGCTTAAAAAACCTTGGGATTCCGTCCCTACCTTTAGCGTGGGGCTCACTGGCACCTTGGGATTCCGTCCCAACAACTTGGACCCAGCCTACTGAAACCTTGGAACTCCGTTCTGAGGAAAGTAAAAAAAAAAACTACAGACATTGTGAAACATATCATCGTATAATATACACTAATAATATAATATACACGCAAGGCCAGTTGTGACAGTACCCTATATGGTACTAATCAGTTGATTAGGGGATGTTTTTATTCCGCAACCCCGTCCACATGATCTATATGTCCAACTAATCTATATGGTACTAATCAGTTGATTAGGGGATGTTTTTATTCCGCAACCCCGTCCACTTGATCTATATGTCCAACTAATCTATATGGTACTAATCAGTTGATTAGGGGATGTTTTTATTCCGCAACCCCGTCCACTTGATCTATATGTCCAACTAATCTATATGGTACTAATCAGTTGATTAGGGGATGTTTTTATTCCGCAACCCCGTCCACTTGATATATATGTCCAACTAATCTATATGGTACTAATCAGTTGATTAGGGGATGTTTTTATTCCGCAACCCCGTCCACTTGATATATATGTCCAACTAATCTATATGGTACTAATCAGTTGATTAGGGGATGTTTTTATTCCGCAACCCCGTCCACTTGATCTATATGTCCAACTAATCTATATGGTACTAATCAGTTGATTAGGGGATGTTTTTATTCCGCAACCCCGTCCACATGATCTATATGTCCAACTAATCTATATGGTACTAATCAGTTGATTAGGGGATGTTTTTATTCCGCAACCCCGTCCACTTGATCTATATGTCCAACTAATCTATATGGTACTAATCAGTTGATTAGGGGATGTTTTTATTCCGCAACCCCGTCCACTTGATCTATATGTCCAACTAATCTATATGGTACTAATCAGTTGATTAGGGGATGTTTTTATTCCGCAACCCCGTCCACTTGATATATATGTCCAACTAATCTATATGGTACTAATCAGTTGATTAGGGGATGTTTTTATTCCGCAACCCCGTCCACTTGATATATATGTCCAACTAATCTATATGGTACTAATCAGTTGATTAGGGGATGTTTTTATTCCGCAACCCCGTCCACTTGATCTATATGTCCAACTAATCTATATGGTACTAATCAGTTGATTAGGGGATGTTTTTATTCCGCAACCCCGTCCACATGATCTATATGTCCAACTAATCTATATGGTACTAATCAGTTGATTAGGGGATGTTTTTATTCCGCAACCCCGTCCACTTGATCTATATGTCCAACTAATCTATATGGTACTAATCAGTTGATTAGGGGATGTTTTTATTCCGCAACCCCGTCCACATGATCTATATGTCCAACTAATCTATATGGTACTAATCAGTTGATTAGGGGATGTTTTTATTCCGCAACCCCGTCCACTTGATATATATGTCCAACTAATCTATATGGTATTAATCAGTTGATTGGGGGAGGTTTATCGGAGGAACCACTAGCCATTCCTGATCTTCACTTAAAACCGTGAAACGTTTTTTAAGTAACGTGTTTATGTTGGCTGTTCACAAAGACTTCTAATCAACGCTGAGAGAGGGCGGGACGGAAATCCAAGGTTCGCCCGAGCCGAGGGATTAACCGTGCGTGGGTTTTACCTGCTCCCGGGACGGAATCCCAAGGCACCCCTTTTTTTAGAATCATCATTGAAATCAAAAAGATTTTTGTTAGGAAACCATTCAAATAGTATTTTGGTTTATTATCTTCGATAATGAACCATTGGAATCGCCCAAAGAAAAATTTTTTTACCCCCCCCCCCCCCCCCCTCAAAATTTGTTGGTTCAAACTGGCCCAGCTGATTCAAACAGCACATGGTTTTCAAATACCGAGTTAATAAATACTATTTATCTGGATAATTACCGTCCCTTGGGAAAAACGTAATTTCAAAATCTGATATTCTCCCGTTATCCCGTTAAAACCTAAATCCTACCTGTCACTAACTGGCTTTCTAATCTCCTAGGGTATCACCTTGAGAAAAACACATCTGGGTCTCTTGGGAAAAAAACACTTTCAAAATCAATTGGTGTCCCTGTAATCCCAGGTCCCCTTCTGAAAAAATCATGAACTTTCACTTTTTTCTTCGCATGCCAGGTGCGCATGTTCAAAGCGCGACAATATTAATAATTAATCCACCATTCAGTAATCTAGAAAGGGGATACAAAGAAGATAATAAAACGACAAGCAAGTTCTGGAGGAGTAAACAGTTGAGTACCTACAACACATATTATAAAATACACAAGTCAAAGTTAGAATTTCATGTCCAATGTAAAAATAATATAATAATAATAATGTGAAGGGTGATCTGTACAAAGAAGATAATAAACCGTTGTGTCAAGAATTTGCAGAGTTTTTTTTATTCTGCATTCAACTATGCAATTTGCAATTTTTCTGGAATTCACATTAACTTTTTTCCCAATGGGCCCTCTTTTCTATTGTGGATGCGGATTTGACGCAAAATTTCATAAAATTTAACCCATCAACCGATTTGTTTCTAATTGGGAACACACCGTTCAGCGAGAGCACAACGGTGCGACAAAGAGCGAGGGCACAAAGATGCCACAACCCAGAGATTATACCAAAAAACGGAACGTAAGGAAACCCTAAGTGGGGCTTGTGAACTTTAATTATTTTTTGACGCTGATTCACGTGATCAGCTATCAGTTTCTTGATTTACTGATCATTTTGCCCCAACATCAACATTTCCTAGTAAAAAAAACTATCATATTTTCGGGCATGTTGGCTGTAGTAAACTGAACTGTAATGACTCATTTATTAATTTATCTTCCCTCGCTCTTTCACAACAGAGAGTAGGGACCGGCCAAGTCATGAATGACGTGGCCCTTTTTCCCAATAATGACTTCAACTCTTCCAGATAACCCCCACAACGCTATTGGGTTTTGGGAAACCCATGCAGAACAACTTTTGCTTTCAGAAGAGTCTGCACCTCTGTTTGACTGGTAGGTATAGAGATTATGGGACCGCAGGTACTTGGGAAGTAGCCCTTTCTCACTTTCCTCAGTCAGCGGGATCTAGCGGTAAAGGGCTGAACTACTGGCGTTGCCGCCTGAGTCCCGCCATTCAAACTGCTTCAATATCAGATGTCAATTTTTCCCGGGACACCACATCCCCAAAAATGAACCGTTTTTATCGCTTGAGCACTCAAATTGAAGCTTAGGATCTGAAAAAGAGATCCTACGGAGCACAATTTCCATATCACTTCATATAAGGAAGAAACAACCATCCAACTGGGGCAACCTCCCATCTCTCTTGGAATACCAACTTCATGAGATGATGGCTGTCTTCAGGGACGTCATATCAAAAATCGCAAAAGTAGGATCACTAGGACTTGATCTAACTTGAAAAAGAAAAAAAAAATCAAGGAAATCGGTGCAGTTTTGGCAGAGTTACATGGCGGGACAGATACATTGATTTCTTATGGGAGCTGTCACGTACGGCGCCCTCTTAACTCTGAAACGTTCTGCAAAATCTTTCCGCATGTCTCTTGTCCGCTGACAATTCATGCGGTCGAGCTCGATCGACCCCTTCTTTAGAGTAATGAGCAGTTTTCTCAGTCCCCTGTCAATGGTAGATTTCCCTACAACAATGTTTTGGCCTCCAAGCTTTTCTTTAATTTTTTTTAATGTTATGTCTGGTAATTCTTCTACTATTGACTCAATTTTTCTGAGAACTTCGGGCGTAAGTTTACCTCGCCGGTTCCCACCTCGCTGACCATTTTGTGGAGGTAGCTCACTTTTTTTCATGGATGCAACAATGCCTCTCGCCGTAGAGTACTTAACTAAAGACGTTTCGGCAGCCTCTTTAATAGAAAATCCTTCTTGGTATAACTTGAAAAACATGTTTTTTCTATCTTGAGAAACCTTGTCATTTTTCCCATGACGTGCACGCCTTCTACGCCCAGTCGCTTGTTGGTTTTCGTCGTCACTTTCGTCGTCACTGGACTGAAACGCAGTACGCATTGAACGGGCCCAACCGCCTATCCTCAATACTCCTGTCACGACGTCCGTGCCACTCATTATTTGGTCAATGGAAAATTAAACTAACAAACAAATGCCTTCAAAACAGAACGACTGAAGGCGAACGAAAAGGATAGATAAGGAATTCATATAGGGAAGACATAGGGAAGACATCCATAAGAAGACATTCAACAGAGGGAAGACATACTCGTCGAGCGACATACTCGTCGAGCTCCCCGCCCGGCGGCTTGCACTGAGCAGGTTTTTGATCTTTCGACCACCGACAAATTATAATTATTCCTATGAATGATGTATTGTTTATTTTGGTTGGGAAAATGTTTATTTTGATCGGGAAAATGTTTATTTTGGTTCGGAAAATGTTTATTTTGGTTGAGAAAATGTTTATTTTGGTTGGGAAAGTGTTTATTTTGATCGGGAAAATGTTTATTTAGATCGGGAAATGCTATACATAAGAATACAAAATTACATACGTTCCGGACCGCACAGAAGGACATAAACTAAAAATAAATCCTAAAAAGAAATCAAAACAAATATCAAAAACAAAAAACAAGATACTACAGAAAATTTATAAAGTATCCATTTCTTATTAATTATTGCTATTATCTTTGGAAAAATATTCATATAATTTTTTTATTGTCCTCTCTGGCTCAAAGTTAAAGTCCAAATCGACACCAACATCATTTACCAGCCGCTGAATTCTGGTAAACGGGCTGTTGAAAGAATAATTTGTGCGCTTATTGTTAGGCACAAATAAGTCTCAATTAATAGGCACAAATATTCCTAGTGGGGTACATTGGTGACTTGAAATTCAAACTTTCGAGGAGGCTTGGAGCATCGTATCAACCATTAATCATTACATTTGAATCATTAATCGAAAACAACATCGAATATTTTCCGATGATCTTGTAACATCTTTAAAATAAATAAATTTAAGCAATTTGTGTTGTACCCTTTCAATAGCATCGGAAGAACTAGCAGTCTGTAGGTGGCTCGGGCAGGGTTAGGTTTACAACCTTTTGACTGATTAATGGCTCAATTTCCCTATTCCCTTAGTCGATTGTGCTAATATAACTAGCAAACAATAAACAGTTTAATTGTTTAAATAATCAAATTCCCTGTTGATCCGTCTAATTTATGTAAAACACCTGGAGGATGTTCAAGATGAACCGTCAGAACAACTGTGACATTTTTTCATCTCCTCGTACCAATCAATGATGGTTGCAGGAGCTTTGTTTTCTACCAGTACTTCCCAGTACAAACCATCACCATAGAGGCTCGTCGCCTAGAAGTAGTTCATATTATTATTTCCTGGAGAACACTTCATACTACATTCCACTCCCTTTTTTCCTCCTGTTTTAAAGGAAGGTTTAGGGACCTGTTCATGGCGGATCTGCTGACATCGGATGGGAGCCCATCTGATGACCGGAAATGCGCATGCGCGAGGGCTTGGATGAATTTTTCACTCGTTTCGAAGTTGCCTAGCACTCTAGATAAACTGTCGCAAACAACAGATAAACTAGATAAATAACTAGATAAACTCCCGCAAACAACAGATCACATAAATATAGATTAGTTGGACAGAGAGAACTCTTCATATACTTTTAGTGGACGCATAAATTAAGTTGAAGATGGTATGCCACTATTAAGGGAGATAGTGGCAACAACGCTACTGGACGCCGAGGGATATAATATATTATGTCGAGTTCGAGCAACCTCGGAAGAGACGAAGGCATGGGCTAGTCTCCACATGGTCCAGTGTAAGGAGATGGTGAACAGAGCTGTATACAACCTCCTTGTCTCAGGTTTAGCTGTTGTTGTTTGGATGTAAAGCCTAACTAAAGGTTTAGGTACTGCCCTCATAATATAAATTTTTTTCTTATCGTAGAGTGGTCTTACTGCTCCTCAACATTATTTATTCACCAGTTGGTGGGTACTTCATTCGAATGTCTCGTTTCATGTACGCAGGCCGGTTACTTCGCTCTCTGGCACGCTGCCGCTCACAACCAGTATGGACGTCTCCTCAAGGTAGCTGGCAAAATGTACGAAGAGAAGGTGAGTAAGGAGCTCGAAGACTGCATCATATGGGCGCTAACGCAGCTCGGCTGGGAACACGCCGCTCAGCACGCCTCTCGCTCCACCCTTGTCCGTTTCCCACCCTCTTACCGCCTCTTTTAAACTACTTCCAGCCCCAAACCCTCTTTATCATCTTATAATTTTTTCCCGGTTTCCCCACAAAGGGAAATCAAGTTGCAATCTTGTCAAAACACAATTCGAACAATATTTTCATCAGCTTTTAGCGAGCAATTTCTTGTTTCCCAGACTGGTATCAGGCGATAAGTGATCGCCCGATGACAAGCTCAATCATTATTCTCACTTCTATTTCACGCTCTATGTTACTAGAGTTAAAGAGTTGTATTATACTTGAAAATACATTTTCCATTATCGTTGATATGTTTTAATTTTTTGATGCGCCTAAATGTTCTTTTAATCATGGTTTTGAATTAGTGAAAGGGGAGCCCTGTGGTAATTGTACGGCAAAATCAACTTTTGGTGAAATTTCTGTGTAGGTACGAGGGAAAACACATGAGTTATAATAAAAGAAGTCAGTAGAAAATTTACTAAACATGAACATAAAATAGCGAATCATCATCACAAATCACCATATTCAGATTTTCACGAAACTTTAGTTGGCACCATTATTTAGAACGCCGTATTATAAACGCTATGTTGGCCTTTTTTTTTAATGGATAGTTATGATGAAGAAGATCTCCCTTTACTGAAAAAATAACTCTCTAACTTTCCTAATGTTGGGTGATCTCATTATTCTTCAATAAAACCAATTCCGTTATCACCATTTATCAAACTATATTACACATAATTTATGGTTTTTTGGTAATAAGCTGCTGGACACAGACCTATTTTATAAAATGTTCATGTTTTCTACTGCACCAAAAATGAAATTACTATAAAAAAAAGACTGTAAACAATTATGGTTACAGTGACCTATGGATATTGAGTACATGACAAACTTTGTATTACTCCAATTTTTGAGAGGTCCCCAGCCCTACGACAAGTCTATGTGAAACAGGTCGAACCAGGCATTAAGCTGGAAAATTGAAGAGACCATCACCGAGCCAGTGGCTCACATTAACTCAGAGGACAGCGGGGGGTGGAGTACAGGAGCACCTTTCCCCATCTATTCCAGTTGTATGTAATATACCAGCATTCTGGGTAGCTCCCATCCCAAAACCGGTACCACGGGAGGGGGGAAGCCCCTGGCGCCAGATGCATAGAGGCTGCAAAGCATCAACCTCCCCCCCCCCAGTCCGTGGACGTAGTCAAGGGATGCGGTAGGGTGGCATCACCATGGAACGTGTTCCCTGGTTATGTACCTCGGCATCGGAGTTATGCTACGAACTCGGGGACCAACATCCATCGTTAGTAGAACCAGCTAGAGGGTTCCACCGAAACCTGCGGTGCTTAGGATATCAGGTACCCATTCAGGCGACGAGTCATTCGCCTGCCTGGGCACCCGAGTATACCACTCTACATCCCCCAGGCAGGCTTTGTATCTTCCCTCCTGCTAGCAGAAGGGCAATTCGGTACGGATCAGCTCTCCTTAATGCTTCTTTTCCATCTTGGAAGAAGAGCTAGGCCCACAATGTAGTACACCCACTAGAGCATGGAATTTGAGGCAATGGTGGAGAGTTAGAATCACGGTCTGGATTCTCTGACGTAGCCGGGCCCGGAAGAGCCTTGCTTGACCACTGATTTGCCTCTGCTAAAACAGCTCATCACTCCATGTAAATTGAGGCACTCAAAAGGATTTGTATACAAATGGTGATCTACTCAGAAGACCAAGAGCAGTGTTTTTATGAATGTTTCATGGCAAACGTATCAAGCACATATATAAAACTCTAGGAAACAACACTATTTAAATGTTTGTATACACAGGTTTTGTAACTCACCCAAAAGGTGTCAGCCACTTGACCGTTGAGTTTCAGTCACGTATAATTCAATCGGATTAAGAACTAACCACTGAACTTTGTATAAATAGTATGATATTTACAACATATTTTGTTCACGTCAGATCCGCAAAATGTCAGTGTTTCTACGGTTCACGACATTTAGGAAAACAAGGATTTAAGAAAACTTTCGCGATCCTGGTTGACCTGAGGCTTCTTCGCTTTCTTCTCTTCGACCGTTTCCCTCTGGGCAAAGACGTAGGGCGAAGGGCCGTCGGCTGACGGAGCGTCATCGCGAGGTTCGGCCTTCCCTTTCTTCATCCGTTTACGCTGCCTCTCCTCCCGCTCGACGGTCTCTTTGAAGAAGTTGGCGACACGTTTCGCCTGAAAAAACAGAACGGAATGAAGTGAGAAATAGTTTGAAGGTACCAACAGAAGGATTAATTGTGTAGGTTGGGAAGATACTCACTAACCACGTAGGGTTTAGAGGTTACTTGACGTAGTATACTCTTCAACATAGTTGGGTTTACTTTCAATGGAACTAGAAACCGCATACCTATCAAGTTCACTAACGAACGGCCGATTCAAACCACACAACGTTTAGTGGTATGTAGTGAGTTGTTATGGGTACTTTTTGAGTGTACGAATATAATAGGTAGGTACTACCATTGTTTCTAGGTTGCTGGCGTAAATACAAACGAATTATCAATAATAATTTATTATGAGTAGGGCCCGAAATTTAGCTAGGAACCAAATCATATAAGAGAATTTGGCATTTGCTATGGCCTCTTTCTCCCGAGATAACTTCCTAGCTCGTGCACGAATTAGGGGGCCCAAAATTAGGACGTGATGGGTGACAGAGTGTTTAGGATCGCATTTTCTAACGGGAATTGGTTTTGTCAAATCAAGGTAGTGAGAAAGTAGTGCGAGATACGGGGAATCGATAGCAGGCCCTACTGTAGAAATTGCAATGCACTAAACGTTTTATAGAATACCAGAGACATGGAGAGAATTGCGACTGTCAACCAGATTCCGACCTTTGATATCTACCGACAAATCGAAATGATGTAAAAAATCTGCGCTTATTATCGCTTTGTCCACTGCAGCAATAATTGCAGCAGTAATAATTGCTGCAGTGGACAAAGCGATAATAAGCGCAGTGGTGATCTTACGGCTAATCGTGCACGTTTAACCCGAAACCAGGGGAGTTTCAACTCCATGCCGCTAATGGTTCAAGACATAATATGCTTTATTATGGGCATCAAATCCTGAAATATGATGCCCATAATAAAGCATATTATGTGTTAAACCATTGGCGGCATGGAGTTGAAACTCCCCTGGTTTCGGTTTAAACGTGCACGATTAGCCGTAAGATCACCACTGGGCTAGTTACCGACTCCCTCACACAGGTCTGAGATAGAAAAATTGTCTTGAATATGAATATTGAATCTTCTAGTATTTTCAGCGTTGATTATGGGAAAAGTATTGAAAAAATTTCATCGCGTACAGTTTTGTCACAAAGAGCAAAATAGCCAAAAGTACCTTTAATGTAGGTACTTTTGGCTATTTTGCGGTTTTTACGTAAAGAGTCAAAAATAGTTCGACTAAAATTCAAAATACAGTAGAACCATGCTTATCCGGGGTAATGGTGGGGAAAGGGGCCAAGGATATGAGCACGGTTAAGCCGCTGATAAAAAGAGGCTGTAAGGCATAATTTAGTGAAAGAACCCATGTTTTAAGAGTGAAGTAGGTACATTTTACCTGCTCGTAAAAAAAGAATATGCATGCATGTCTTTTCGCTAGGAAACGAATTTATTTTGCACTAGAAAACAATTTTTACTATAGAACATACAAAATACCAGTGTGAATCGACCCACGGTTAATCAGTTCCCCGGTTAATTGAGGTTCTACTGTAATTCCAAACTAATATTATTGTAAATTAAGTGTGAGAATGTCTGATTTAGCAATTAAATAGCCAATAATATACTGTATAGGCTGCAGACCCTGGAGTTATGGCAAAGTGTAATACAGAATATGTTCCTGATGAATGAAGACTTTTTATTGATTCGTCCAAAAGAAACCTAAAAGTAGTTTCAGGAGCGTCAATAATATTGTCAAATTATGATAGCTACTGCTGGATGTTAAAAATGGACGATCCTCAACGAGTCCACAGCAGGACGAGCACTAAAAGAAGCTTTGATGGGAAGCGAAAGCGCTACCATAAGGACTTTTGACTCGAATACTGTGCACATTTTGTAATATTCTGTTGTATATATAACCCAATTGTTAAATTGGTCCTCTAGGTCCTAGAGTACCAATTTAACAATTGGGTTAAATTGACTTTTTTCCTCATTACTCATCCTTTGTGAGATAACCTGATGTGATAAGAAAAGGTGGATTGACTTTTTGAACTCAGCGCTAAAAATGACACAAAAACCAGCTATCAAAATACAAACAACTCAAACTTCTCTTGTAGACCTGTGTTATCCTCCAATCGCCCTCTTGAATATCACATGACACACAATAGCAAATATTATATTATATTACAGTATATTATTTGGCCCCAAGAGGCCTATTGTAAATGTATATGCCAATAAAGGTCTATTCTAATATGACAGCTTCCTCAAGAGAATGGCGGAAGTGCTCTCAGAAAAGTGGGCCAAACCCCTTTCACAGGTCACACATTGGGTCCGCGTGAAGACACAAATTGCCGTCGTAAGAGCGGTGTCCTTAAGGGTAAGAGGCTCAAGAAGAAGAGTGAGGTGCCTCGGGCTAGAAGATGGCGCCCTGATGCCCTTATAATAGAACAATACGTGAACAAGGGACCATCCCATCTTTGCCTCCTAACCACCTCCATCTGTTCTCATTTAAATTAAAATAAAGGTTTGTGTTAATAGTAATAAAATCTATTCTAATATTCTAATATTTTACTTCTGATGGGACTCTCAGGGAAGTTGCATGACTATCATTTTCATTTGTGTGTTGGTAATTTAGAATTGATTTCTTCAATTCAATAACTCACTGCCGGCTAAAAGAGAATAGCAGCATGTATACCCGATCAAGATCTAATTGGTTCCCAGTGTCTGCGATTGTTGAAACCTACTTGGCATATTTTTCTTACATCAAAACACAGCACTTACTCGAAAATTTAAATATAGTATTACCTGACTAATTTCGTTCTGCATCTTCTGCCTCATGACAGCCTTCTCGTAGCTGAGCCGCTCAACGAGGTGAATCCATTTGAATCTGAAAGAAATCACAACATGATGAAAACAAATAATTCAGATGGAGGTAGATGAACAATAATTGTTCAACTTTCTCTAATCACTCAGTCAAAAATTCGCACGCATCCTAGAAGAGGGGTACAAGTCCGAAAAATTTAGTCAAGCCTCCCCCCCCCCCACTCCTTTCTCCTTTAAAAAAAAGAATATTAAATATTCTTTTTTTTTTTAAAGGAGAATTAGTGTGGGGAACGATTTCCCTAGAGTTCACTAATATCAGGCATGTTGCTATGGAAACACAGCCTTTTAAGAGAGAAATTTGAAACGCGATTCGTGGAAATCACATTTTTGGACTTGTACACCTCTTCTAGGATACGTGCGAATTGACTGATTGGAGAAAGTTGAACAAAATTTGTTATATTTGTTAAATTTAATATACGAGACTCGAATCATTAAAATTAACAAGGTTTTCGTTTTCATGTGGCTCAACATCACTTGAATCTTTTAACGGTATTTCACTTTGAAGTAAAGAAATTCTTGGTAGGGAGTAACGCACATGACGCACCTCGACAGATATTTTAGATTCCAAAGATGATCATAGAATTTGTCCTTCTTTTTCCCACCCATGGGCTGGTTGTTGAGAAGAGCTGCTACTTGTTTGGCGTGGCGTTTTTTCAAGAACTCGACCCAACCTTCGCTGTAGTTGTCTGGCGCAACCCAAGAGGAACCACCTTCCTTTTTCTTTTTCTTCTCTGTAGATACGAAACTTTCAGTAGGAAACATTCAAATGATGTAATTTCCCTATAATTACTATAATCAATTCGTGGAAACACATTTAAGCGCACAAAAAACTACTTACGGCCTTTCTCTTCTACCCTTTGCATGTACATCCGTCCAACAGGTGCGAATTTAGACAGGCGCTCCCTGAGCAATGTCGGGGTCATACCCCGGGGTATGAAGGAGATATAAAGGACGCCACGCTTGAATCTCTCTTCTTCCGGCTTCTCGCTTCCGAGGCTGATGCTGTCCAAACTAACGGACTTTCGGAGACGAGATGTTGAGGGTTGGGGTGCTCCAGACTCCTCCGCCTCGGATTCTGCTTCACTAGCAGAACCGCAACTGTCGCTGTCATCGTCCGCAGAACGTTTCATAGCTTCAACTAAAATGATTGGGATCATCAAGGTTCATTTTCATCATGATATTGTGAAAGACATCGTTCATAAGATTCTACACATTCTTGTACAATAATTCTGCCTTGACAATGTACCCGTGTACAAAAAGATACTTCAAAAGATCCTGCCGGATCAGCAACCATCAGCTTCGTGGTCATCTAGAGTAGAGTCAAACAGTTCTACTTCCCATCATGACGTAACAATAAACTAACACGATATAAAACTAGAACACCCTCAGAACCTAATTGCCTGTAACTCCTCACAACAGACTGAAGTAGTAGATAAAAAATACATGACATTGATATCTTTGGAACAAATTTATTAAGTAGTTCCATCAGCATAACTCTCAAGTTCCACAACCATCAGCAATCAGTACCTATCAGTAATGCTAAAGGCCGTATACTCTCGAATGAGATGCGCAGATTTCATCTAATTAGGTGCACCATCAATGTCAGCGAAACGTCTCTTTGTGCCAAACCCAGAATGAAGGTGTTTATAAACGTAGCTACATTTGAGACTTACGTGTACGCGATGGATACTGGAGAATTAAATACGGATCTGCTGTAGAACCGGATGAGGCAGTAAAGCTCCCTACGCTTCAACTATTGTTGATCAGAGGAATCTGATGATTACCCATTCACTCTAAATTAGCGAACTCGAGAATTGTAAATAAAACTAATCACCACACGTGCATAAAACGCGTGACAATATAATTTGATGTCAAGTAACCTGGAAGTTACCTTCTCCACGGTGTAGTGACGCATGACGAAGTGATATACACAACGGTCAGCTGACTATTCTATCGGTTTTCTACTCTATCATTCTATTGGTTTTCAACTTTCATGTAGGGTGGATCTCTTTTATGATTCGTATTCTGAAACCTCCTTGCAGCCTATTCTCTTATCAATATTTCTCACATACCTATTAGATGGTGTAACAGTTTTGACATTCACGTTACTTCTACTTTTGTCGGGACGACTGGTTAGAACAACGTGTTTGAATTGAGTGCTAGTTTGAATTCACATGTGCTGTTATGAAAGTGGAAGAATCTGGATATATTGTTTATAGTTATACTAGTTATAGTTTATAGTGTTTAGAACATGAACAAGTAAACATCAGGATGGAACCCATTCTAGCTCGTAGATTCACTGGCGAGGAACATGAAGAAGTGGACCGTTCTTCAAACCTTCAGAAGCTTCTCAAATCCATCGAGAAGCGGAAATCCGAAAAGTCAAGAAAACCTAAGAAACAAATTGATGTGGACTCGGGTGTTGAGTGCAATACCGAAGCGGAGAGTGGAGAAAAAATTGGCGATGTCGTAAGTACGATTAGTGATGAACCTGTGTCAGTTAGCGCAGAAACCTCCAAAACCGAAACTGTTTCGATTATCGGTGGTCACGATTTTGGCAAAACCAAAAAAGTGGTCGCCGCATTACCTAAATGGCTCGCTACGCCCACCGTGGTGTCTACAGATTTGTCCAATTTATCAGTAAAAGTAAAGAAATTCAAAATTTTGGATAAATTTTTGATCGATAACCTGAAGGAAAATGGTGTAAAGTTTCTGTTCCCTGTTCAAGTCGAGGTCATTCAGTGGATGATGCAAAAACAGTGCCTAGAGACTTCAAAGATCAGACAGTTTGCTCCCAGAGATTTGTGTGTTTCAGCTCCTACTGGCAGTGGGAAAACACTGAGTTACGTATTACCAATTCTACGTGCCTTGAAGAATCGATTTGTCCCTCGAATCCGGGCGTTGGTCGTGGTGCCGGTCCAGGAGTTGGCATTACAGGTTTTGGAAGTGTTCCGGAAGTATTCGAAAGGCACCAAACTGAGAATAGAAGTCACGACAGGGGGTAAGACAGAACTGCGCGTTGAGCAGTTGAAATTGGTGAGGAAGGTTGGCGGCGTTGGTGATTGTTTTGAGAGTAAAATCGATATTTTGGTTACAACCCCAGGTAGATTGGTAGAACATTTGAACTATACACAAGGGTTTGATTTAACTAATTTGCGATACCTCATCATTGACGAAGCTGATCGAGTGATGGAAAACGTGCAAGACGATTGGATGCATACCCTTGAAAAACACATCAACTCCGGGAACGCCAAAACGTCGACCATTTTGTCCGTTACTACTCTAAAAAACCGTAGACAACCTCAGAAACTACTATTTTCTGCTACGTTGTCTCATGACCCAGAAAAATTGAAGCAGTTTGGATTGTACCAGCCCATTCTGTTTACGTCTGTAGTGCAGAATGAGAAGGGCTCTGGTTCGCAGGAAGATTATATAGGGAAATACACTACGCCTCAGGAGTTAAAAGAATATTATTTGACCGTAGACATCAAATTGAAACCGCTAGTTGTGTGGTCTTTAGTGAACAAGGGGTGGAAGAAAATCCTGTGTTTCGCCAAGAGCGTCGATGACGCCCACAGGCTGTCCCAACTCTTCGGTAAACTGCTGACCGGTAAGACTGTCAAAGAGCTTTCGTCCAAGTTGAACAGAAAAGGAAGAGAAGACACTCTGAAGGAGTTCGCCGATGGGAAGATTGATCTGTTGGTTTGTTCTGACGTCATGGCCAGAGGTGTTGACATACCGGGGGTAAACTACGTTGTAAGCTACGACCCTCCCAAGCACGTTGAAGGCTACATACACCGGGTTGGCCGAACTGGTAAGTCACAGTTTGTAGATTACTATTAATACAGATGTCTGTATTTTTGTCAAGTTGCTTATTGAATCAATACTTGGAGAGATAAAAAATGATGGAAACTTGATTTTATGTTTTGTGCTTTGTAGGGCGCGCTGGTGTCTCAGGCACCGCTCTCACGCTTCTCGATCCTGATAGCCAGAAAAACGTCTTCCTCCAGAAGCTCCAAGAGGTGAACAAGAGCAACCTCGAAGAAATGTCTATTCCCGACTCCGACTACATCCACAAATTGGAAGACTACAGAAAGGCCCTGACCACTCTCAAGACTACAATGGAGGTCGAAAGCAACATCCAAAAGAAGGACTTGAAGCGGAAGAAAATCAGCATGAATAAACGGAAACCCAAGAGACTGAAAACTAAACCCTGATGGACTCTTCGTCTCGTGCACGTTTTCTGCCTTTCAAAATGTGAAAGTGGTGAAAATTGGTGTCTGATATGTATTGAATTTTAGAGCAATGTTCATCCCTCCTACTTCTAAATATGGACCCTTGATACATAATCATCTCGCACTATCTCGTTAGACGGAGTGTCTAAGCAATGAAATATATCGTTTCTAAAACAGCTTTACAGTAGCTCTAATTTATTTCTTATAATAACCACCACACCAGAGTAAAGTACTAGTCATTTTCTCTCAGATTCCATACTATAATTTTATTTATTTTTTTTTTTTTCGTTGAGATCTTCTCTACAAAATGCACAAGTTACATGCTCAAAATTGATTTGGTTTCAAATTATACCTAATATTTGAAATGCACAAACGTGTTGATTCAGAAACCTTCAGAGGGGGATGTTCCTAAGTCAACACTGGAAAAAAAACATAATATGTATTATACAAACATTTTATATTATTTATTATTATACAAGTTATTACTTCTGTGATCTGGAGGAAGGAGCTTCCCTGTTGGAGTCTAACTCCATTTCATAACCTGCCCTGAAGATGAAGAAATATATTCTTCGAAACGTTGGCACATAAATCAATTTTCATTTGACCGACCCTCGACATCCCTCAACATCATTTTATATTATGTATTATATTATACAAACATAACATATATTACACATAACAAACAACATATATATTTATAACAAACATAACATAATATAAAATATTATTTTATATTATGTATTATACAAACATAACATATATTATACAAACATTTTACTCGTTGCATTTGTAGTAGGTGTGTGCCTCCTTTGCGCCCATGCCAGTCTTATATTATTTGGGTGGGGTATTGTGATCCATCTTGTTTCCCAGAGCTATCACCCCCAGATTGTGTCATCTTTTCACCAAATCGAAGGAATTCTTGGGAATTCAACGTTTTTCCAACGGTGAGGAGGAGAAGGAGCCAGTGACTTTTGGAGGCGGAGCAGAGCGCGTACGATGAGGGCGTCAAAAGCTGGTCCCCAGGATTAATACGTCCATCAAACTTGACAGCAATTATTTTCTGAATTTTTTATTTATTTATAAATTGCTTTTTTAAGAAACAGAAGGGCAACAATAATGTGCCTTTAGGTATAACCTGTGCTGAGGGGAGGAGTCTTTCTACAATTTTTCTATGTTATCCTATTTTCATTGGCAAAATTATTATTTTGATTTTAACAGCAAAATAATTTTCTTTGGCAAAAACCTCTGCGTGCCTAAATACATAAACGTAGTATCCTGTAAAGAAGATACAACTTTGTCCGGTAGTCGTTGAACGGAATGGAGACCTCACTAAGCACTCTCCACTTGATCTGTTGTCTGGGTTATACACCAGTTGGAGCCTGCCTGCTCTCATATCCCTATAAGTTTTAATTATTGTGACCCTCTGTATTAATTCCTAGACTGACAATACTCGGGTCAATTACTAACCGTTCTCTAGGGTACCTGATAGTAGCAGAGCGTGGTTGGTAGGTACGTGCTGGCTTTGCCACGGTACCTCCTTCACTATTTTTTTGAAATTTTGAGGAGCTTTCCCAGAAGGGACTCTCATATAGTGATCAAACCCATTTTGCGTATAAGCATTTATATTGGCAATTCAAATTCTCGATATTGTTCAATTTCTTTCTCTCCTCCAATCTTCTACATTCTAATTTTCTGTTTCTACAATTCATTGGGTTAACTCTATATTCAAATTTCTTTATTTCTATAACATCCCTGCCAATATCCATGCTTGTAGGAGCATAGTTCTCCACAAGTAGTAATTTGCAGGAGTACCATTACAATGGAGGTTAACCATACCTTGGAGTTTTCCAGTTGTTCTTCCTGGATCGGAACTCCATACTACTTACTTACAGTCCCCCTTTTCTGTCAACAACATCCTGGCATAGCTGGTGTTGTTTGAAGGTGGGAGTGTGATGGTTTGCTGAGCCCTGTTCTCGAGGTTTTTGTTCGACCGCTCTGGGGATAGACGGCTGTGGAAACAGACCGCATATCCCTCTGGGTGGGCATATTGCCTAACTCCCCGAGAACAGGCAATACATTACAGTCACTACACAACCATACATTACAGTCACCAATACGAGTATCATCCGCCCAGTAGCTCCAAAAGGATAGACCTAAGACCAGAAACATCTTATGTGAATCAACAAATTTCAACTGCCTACATTAATTTTTGAACGATGCTTATATTATTTATTTTCCCTGGATACAATTAGGTGCCTACTTCCGTTTAGAATCAAAATGGATATTCCTTCTCATATTTTGAGGAGTTTTTGGACGTGAAAAAATCATGATGAAGCCACCAAGTTTCTGGCGATTCGCATACGCAGTAAGATTCTAACAATGAATTTCTAATCGGATACCTACGCTTACTAAGCAGTATATGTCGAGCTACTCATTGTCCTCATTCATGTAACAACTACTCATTTAGGTAGGTCCCTACTCAGATAATATCTTGCTCTCAGTTACTCCGTGTGTTCTCAGATGACATCTTACTGCTCTCCTTAAATCTACTTGGTGACGTCACCGATGTACCGCGCGTCTTAATAGGTAGCAATAGAACTATTTATTGTTGGTCACTTACAAGAAGCGTCGTACAACACTGAGTAATAGGCGAAGACGTTGAATATTAAGGGGAAACTAATATTTACAGTTTGAAGCTATCAAGAAACTATCAGCGAAGAGGAGTGCAGTCGTTATATCAACAACTATCACTCGTGCCTCCTGTGGAAAGTTTCCAGGATTCTCCAAAGGCGTGATAGAGCCCAATTGTGAAGGTAAGGTATTCATCGTTTAATAAGTGGCTTCCTCCCTCGCATAAAGGTACCTATGCTAGGTTGACCCTACAAATATTCAATACAACCGCCAGTTTGTTCAGGAATCTTGATGGTTACAGATGTTGGTCCAGGAGCCACGAAGGAGGGTAGCTACCAAAACCCTGAATATTTCTGCTACAACGAATATTCATACTATGAACTGCATATCCTATTGCGGACGTTCAGAATACCACAACCTAGTTCGTTGTCACCAAATCAGCACCAACTAGGCGATAGAAAAAATAAAACCAAATGTACCAATTAAGTAAAGAACTCCTTCTGTCAGTAGGTAGTTGAACAAATGAAATGAATGAACCAGCAAGAGATTAGATTTTAGAAACAACAAATTCACATACGCAAGGCGAAATTGGAAACAAGGAAAAAGGCTGAAACAACTTGGGCTGATGTCCCCTGTGAATCAGACCTTCGCCTCGGGTAGTCAGTGGTTGAGGTTGCTTTTACACTGGCCTGTCTGGTTAATTTCATGTCAGAGTTGGATGGAGTACCTATCTAGACAGCCCTCTGAAATCGATCAAGCTAAGGAGTTAGCTGCAGGTTGAGTACATGTCACCTTATTGGCAGATGTCGATTCCTAGAGTCAGTATGATGATGATTGATAGAGGGTGTCACACAAGTCAAAGCTCTGCTTCTTGAATGAGGTGCTCGCAAAACTAAATTTGAAGAGTGACCAGGACGAGATGGAGGTGAACCCAGTAGAGCCGTCGGTTTCATGGCATCAATACGTATCTGCACTCCTCGGGGTTGTGGCCGAAAGTGAGCTTAGATGGCTGAGACGTGAAAAATCGTTGTGATTTGATAGAGCAGAGATCGAGCCTGCAAAATCTGGTGCCTCTGGTAATTGGTATAAAACATATTTATTGTTCAACTGGCAGTCCACTTCTTAGACTCTACTTTGAAAAGGCTTGACCCAGCTCAAAACGAACCACTCTCCATTGTCGTTCCAGAGGACTCCACTTTCACGCTTGTACCCAAAGTGTTGCCGCGATGGTGGGGGGATGCCAGGTGACTCCTGCGACAGAAATACTCCAAAATACGAATTTATAGTAATTTCATGCCTCCTCATGCCATTCATATGGGCAATTGGCGCCATAATGACAGGAGGTGGACTCAAGAAACTCCTCTGTTCAATATTCGCAGAAAGCGGTGTTGAGAAAATCCTGATTGGGCATGCATATTCACGAGCTGTTCGAGCTCACATTCTCACAAATGCTGCATTGGCTAGCTTGATTTTTAAAAATTAAATAGGTATTACTAAAAAAGAAGACACAAATAAAACCTGCCAACCGAGGAGTGAGATGCTGTATGCTGGACAACATGAAAATGTTCAGGCTAAATAGGATAAGCTCAGTCCTGCCTTATTGACAGCCGCTGAAAGCCTTATTGCCAGGACAGTAAGGGAAAAGAAGAACCAATATCTGAACATATTAATAGCTGGAGCTCATTTGTTGGTGCTCCTCAATAGACTGGGCAACAGCAACGTATTTCTCCAGAAAAGAAACAGGGGTGGAAATGATTGTGAAGTTCTCGTAAATATCCTTCGATGGAGAACAATTGTCGCTCCCTCCTGGATCGGAACTGTTCTTCCACACATTCACCACGTCTGCCTTCATCTGGCAAGGAAAAACAAAAATGCTTAAAATCATGGTAAAAAAAAAAACTCTGAGATGGTTGGCGTGGCTGCCATCTTCTTGAAATTTGACTCCACTCAGGAGAAAATTGTATCTGCAGGCAGCAAGCGCCCTAATAGTGGTGTAAGTAGAGGACAGCACGCTTCATACCCCCCAGTATGACCTGTTCGTTAATTATGCGGCTAGTGCCAGAGTCAATCTTGCTCGAAAGTCCCCAAGAGGCTGCGAAGCTAGAAAAATCCCATTTCCTTAACTTTTCATTTTGTTTTAGATCTAAAGTTAGAAATTTAAGTTTTAGTAAATTACTATTCTATCCCTTGGGTGGAATGTTGGCTCTAATACAAGCACAAAGCGAAGTCCGTTGGTCCAATAGGTTTCTAGTTACTAGTTTCTAGTGACCTATTGGACCAACGGACTTCGCTTTGTGCTTGTATTAGAGCCAACATTCTACCCAAGGGATAGAATAGTAATTTACTAAAACTTAAATTTCTAACTTTGTGGAAGAAACAGTCAATTTCTTGGGATCTACAGAGCTGTGGTTGGGCTTTAACTTTTAAATTTTAAAGGTAGAAAGCACTTTTCGTGGAAAACCAAACTTTTTCAAGTTATGAGGAAAACTCTGAAACAAGTCCGAAAATTCGAGGTTTTTTGGCTCCCGAAAAGTTTCCTTATTGATTTCGAACCTGCACACTTTGTGTACTACTACTCAAACATGTCCCAACTACATACCAAAAATAAATCAGCTTCCTATTTAAACAAACGCGGTAACTGGCCTATAACAAGTTTATTTAGAACCAATTGGAATCGTGAGCGAGGTCAGGCTATTTTAAATTTGGCGCCACGCTTCCATCGTACGATGTCACGTGACTCGAAACAACTACGTGAAAAGGGCACAGACCACAAGTTTTGTGGGTATATATTTATAAAATTGAAATTATTGAATGAAAAAGGAAATGTTATTGATTACCTTCCACTTGCACTCTTCAACAACAAATTTTGTTGATCACATTAAAAGATACCGATTGAAGAGAATCGATTGTCAACATCGAACGCTATCGATAGATGTGCCCCCTCCCTTCCAAGTGCAGATACACCCTCCCTTCCTTGACCAGACACACACCAACCAGTACACGTAATAATCCACAACTTTACAATTAATCCATCAATTAGCCTTTGATTATTAGATCCGAATCGCTTCTCTTGGATGATATCTGAGCAACACTGACCTGAATTTACCAAGTCGAAATTGCGGGAATGTGAAGGGAGAATAAAAACATGTAAATATTGTTTGATAAATAGTTTCCAAAGTTTTAATATCAAAATTTGTAGCACTTATAACAAAATGAAATAGATTATCTTACGAGGAAAAATAATCATAGAAATTCCTGTCTTCACGTAACACTCTGTAAGAGCTAATTGAGAGAAATCATGTGGAAAGACTAGCCGCAACGCCAACAAAACTCTACATTCGAGGATAAAAAAAACCCTGGAAATATACCAAATTTATTTCAAAATTTACACAGTCTTTCTTCTGTACATACAACACGAAACTTAAGGCCACAACAAAATTATTATCACATAAAACAGAACTTTTTATTTTATCGCTCTTCTAGAATGAGAGTCTCTTGAGGGGGTAAGTTGATTTGCTTGAGAGTCGTCACAGGATCGCGGGTGGAAATGTCAGTTCTAGGCCAGCTCGTGATTACTTTGTATTCTTGGACCCTGAACCCTTTTGTGAGCAAGTAGTCGAAAATGACTTGAAGCGTATGACTTGAAAGGAACTTGCGCACGAACGTACCTCCGGTGGGGTTTCTGAATCTCAAAGTGATGACGTCGGAAGATCCATCAGCTGGTTCTGGAGGGAGAGACGCCAGCACGGCCTCTCTTTCCTCCAGCCTCTCGCGTTCTTCGGCTTCTTCTTGTTCCTTCTTTCTTTGCTCTTCCAGAGTCTCTTGCTCTTTTTGACGCTTCTTGGCTTCTTCTTTGGCTCTATCAGCCAAGAGCGACTGTTGAAACGCTTGATCTTGCTCGGTTTTGATCCTATCTCGAGCCACTCTTTCGTCCTCCTCGCGTATTTCCGTTTCCTGGATTGAAGTGTAGAGCTCAACAGCTTGCATCAAGAAACCAGTGAACTCGGTCAAACCAACGTTTCCAAAAATGGTGCTCAAATTCTCAGAATTGAAGCTTGTGCGAGCGAATATCATAAGAGCAGGGAGCTGGTCCATAGCCATCCGCCTTATAGCACTAGCAGCTTCTGCTCCCAAATTAGACATCACTAATGCAAGCAGCATGTTTCGATTAGCCTCATTGGTCAAATCCCAACCCCACAAGACGAAAAAGTTGTTGAATGTTTCCAACACTTCTGAAGAGCCAAGAAGTTCTGTGCAGAAGACATTTGATAAAACGCTCTTGTCATGATGAAGATAAATACCCAGCATTCGCCGCTCTCTTGCAGGTCGTGAGAATGCTTCTTTCATGGCTTCTTCTAAGGAACCAAAAAAGAAGTTGGGAATGTTGGGCCCAAACCTCCTAGAAAACCCATCATTAAAATGAACTGAGGCAGCAGTTTCATCTTCAACATTATCCGGTATTAACGGTTCTGCTCTTCTAGTCACACTGTCCTCAACAAACATTTCATCCGTGAACGTTTCAGGAGCATCTTCGAAATCCTCGGGAGAACTGTCTGATTCCGTTAAATCGATGTACATATTTCTTCTTGAGGTCTTAGAAGATGTACGAGTTTCGACTCTGGGTTGTGAAACTGATGTTGGAAGCAACGGAGCAGTAGATGCTTTGACACAAAGTGTGTGAACGGGTCTATCAAGGGGCAGTTGAGCCAAAGTGCTGTCATCTGTTTTTCCTGGAGGCCAACCATCCCAGTCCTGGTATATGATGCCTATTGAAGTGAGGACACTAACTTTGTCCATAACGCTATATACTGACGTGTTTCCTGGCAGTCTCAAATGGTACTCATGGTTTTTATCTTTATCCTTGATTTTCAAATGATAGAGAGACGCTTCTGCTCCTTCGGTTCCACTGTTTATCAGAAATAAATTAACAAAGGAGGATTTGACGAGATTGGACAGTGGGGGGTTGTCAGTTGTTGGTTCTACTTCCCAACCGGTGATATGCTGAAAGCAAGGCGGGATGCTCGAGTCGCTGAACACCAGCGTTTGAAGATCTTGAAGAGTCATACTTTCATGTGCTTCATAAGTGAATGAAGTTGGATTACTGTGAATTTTGACTTGGATCGTACGCTGATTGGAAGTTGACGGAATGCTAGTGAAATCTGAACTTAAACTTATAGGTACGCTGCCGTTTCGTATATCCATCGAGTCGCTCGTGCACATGAGCATATCGGATTGAGCCTGAGTGTGTTGAGGTACAGCGTTTTGTATAGCAGTCAGGAGATTCCAATCGGCGCCCTCCAACCATTCTATGGCCTCTCCAAGGTCTTCAATCCCAGTGCAGCCCTGGAAGTCGGCGAGGATTTCCTCCCTGTTGACGTACTTTGCATCAATCTCACTCGAATCCATCGACTCGTCCATGGCAGATACTCAGTAGTTCAAACCTGGGAAGCAGAAAAAGAAAAATATCACCAATGAGACAACATTATCGGATGATCAACAAATTTAAACCAAGTGTTCAAGTAATGAGTTTTCATATAAATGTCAAGTTATATGAGCTCCCATATAAGAGTAGTTCATGTAACACTGGATTCACCAGGGTACTCGTACCAGTCACCGATTATGTGATATCAACAGAAATAATCAGGTAATATCGTGAATTTCCTAGGGTTTTTAGCTTCTGGGCAGATCATCGGTTGAAGAGTATGGATGTTCAGTAATAAACGTCATTCTCATTCTCATAATACTAATAGGAATAAAACCGACTAGACAGTCTCTCAATTAATTTCTATGGTCCCGCCAGAGTCGATTCCAGACAATGAGTACCAACTTTTGATAATTCACTTCACATCTGCGAATTATGTCATTATTTGGTGAATTGCTTGGTTGAGCGATGAAGTTGGGAAATACCTGATACTAGAATAGAATAATCCTCAATTACGTGAAATAACAGACACGAAATCAAGCTGTGGAGGAATAGGGTTTTTCGAAATGCGAAAGGGACGGGAGGAAGGAACCATCTTCGTCGGCTGGGATCATAACCTGCCTTAAGAAATGACATAGGGAGAGCACTAAAATTGCTGGCATCATTTAATTGATGAGGAGATACCTGTAGGAAATAATTTGACGATTACCAATGAGGGGAATCAGTTTCCCCGCAAGGGGCGACCTTAAAAGAAATACTTCAAGTAAACATAAAACGGGAGAACAATGAGATATAAAAATAATAATCGAGGGGGAGCAGCGCTCCAGAACGAACAATGAAGGACATTAATACGCGGGAGGTAAAACCGAAAAGAAAAACAATCGGTGGGCACCTATTAAGTAGCGGAATGCTTCCCCGTCAACGGATTTCTAACTGGGAAACGAGCAAATCCGAAGCTGGGTGAGTAAGAGGGTGTCGAATGATCAAAGCGTCTCTAGAATGCACCACGAAAAAGCTCAGGAATAGATTTACGGGTACCAAATTTAAATGAAGGTCTTTTCAAGGTGTCTTGGAAGGGGGCTCCGTATAATTTCCATCTTTTCCACCACGACACCATCAGCTATGGGGATAGTAACGTACCTCCATGTCAAGCCTGAACAGTTCGGCCAATGATGTTAAATATTACGGGATCCCAGCAGCTCATTTTACAGCAATATGCATAACCTCCGACTACAGACAGTCATTACAAGGGACCCTTTGCTCCATAAGTACGTACGCTATTTTCGCCCCCTCAACGAACTTTGCAAAGTGATTTTAGGTGAGGGTGAATGAGAAATTAGCATGCATTTTCAACTGATCCCATTAGTCGATTTTAAAGATAATATTTATTTTTTCGAGCTATTTAAAATTTGTTTTTGTTTTTTAAGTTTGCTAAAATAAGAGCTGAGAATTTGAGAGGGCTTCAGTTAGTAAGAAGGCTTAGGGGGGCTACAAGGAAAGGAAGCACCGTAGTTTATATAGGAGAACTTGTAATATAGCCCTCGATGTAAGTTCTATATAACTAAGTATAGACTACAGTGCTTCCTTTCCTTGTAGCCCCCCCCTACCCTTCTTATTAACTGAAGCCCTCTAAAATTTGTCTCATCTTTCATTATTCTTAGCAGGCCTATTTTACCAAACTGAATTTTTTTTTTAAATAGCTCGGAAAAAAATTATTATATTTAAAAGTATAAGGTAACAGAACCACAGAAGAATAAAATAGCACCGTTAAGCTGTAGTCATCAACAGCTGAAGTCCTCTGGCCTGATTGTCAAAACTCGGGCCAATGGGTGGAACGACCCAGCTACTGCGGTCACGAGACTGACGACGTATGATGTAGCCAGCCAAACATAGTCGTGAATGGGCTTCAAACAGTACATCCCCACCCCAATGACGACTTTTGGACCCGACTCAAAAGTACCTCATCAGCCAACTTACTGCTAGGCCATCATCTTATGGCAAACTAAGCACTTACACTTCATGACGTGAAAGCAGTTTGCCCCTCCACCCAACACCACAATTCCCCTTGCTATTTACGAGACCAAACTTTACCCAATCACCAATCCTCCCTCGCCACCCACACAAGGTTTGTATTGAGAGGACATTCTCTCTTCTGGTAGCTCCTCTATACGAACCTCCAACACTCATGGAAAGCCCCATTAACCTCATTATTGCTCCTTTGACTCACCCTTACGTACATCCCTCCCTGCTTAAATCCCCCAATCTCAATGAACTTTTAGCCACTCATAGTTTCCATAAATTGTAGCCTTTCTATCAACTATGAGCCCTACGAATAGCTTCTTCCCTAATGAGTCCTCGAGTCACCTACAAACAGCCCTATGCACATATAGTTAATTCAGTTACCAAATCCACAAAACCCAACAATATTGGGAGAAACATATAAAAACAGCTCTCTTCTAACCTCATTATTGTTTAATTTCGTGATTTTGGTTGATCTTCATCTTTACTGCTCTAAATGTAATGATATTTAACTTGAATCAAAAAATTTTCATCTTATTGTGCCATTCTGTACCTACTTAATTACCTCGATTTCGAACTGTTCACATATTGTCAAGTTACAAAACATACCTACATGGCAATAAAGGGCTCTCTCTCTGCCCAGATTACCTCACTGACATAAATAGAGATTGGGTAACAGGTAAACCCCTTTCAAGTCACGTAAAAAGCTATTTAGGGGCCTCGTAATGTACTTGGCACAATACCGGATTATACGACTAGACAGGCTCAAAATTTGAGATTTAATGGTCTATCAGCGTACGGAGTTGTCACATGTGTATACAGATCGTTATCAGGCTGGTAAGGAGCCACCAGTGTAGAGATGACGGAGTGGGAGTTGAGAACTGATCATCCATGGTACAAAAGAAACACTCCTAGACACTGGTGCAATTATAGTGACTATCAAATACTTGAAAGCAAATCAAATATTGGCACGAATAACGATTACTCAGTACCGACATAGATTTCATAAGCCTAGTACATACCAGTCGAGTTGAATCAGTTCCCGAGTGACAAGTTTACAACAGACGGAAAACACCGAAAACCAACGAAATGCCAACGTAAGTTAACACGTTAACTTGACAAATACGGACATAATGATTTAACAGGTAGATTTAGTTAGGTAGGTATCGAGTTTGGTGAAATCAGACCGAATCGGAGGCCAGAATATTACCTTCCCCTTGAACACCTACTCAAAACCTCGGACCGTTGGGGTGTTTCGGATGTTTCAACGAGGTAAAACTAGGCACAAAACGGGTAGAACAGCTAGAAACAAAGGTACGGAGTAAGAACCTCGCTCAAATATAGTTGAGGAACAGTTAAAAATAAAGGGGAAGGCCATATTGGCGAATAGAAGGAGAAATAAAGGCGACAGCAGATGACTCGACAGGAATGAGTCAATCATAAGGGACAACAAAGAGTAACTAACCCAGATGAATCCTTTGGTTGGAATTACGAGCAAGTCCTTTGTGCAGATTTCCTGAAAAAGAAATTGCCTTATTACTGCTACAATCAAAAGCGATAATGGCAAAACTGTGGATGCGAATGAGGTTACGAAGAGCAGTAGAGAGATTAGACGTTTTATTTATGTATTGACTTCGTTCGAGAGTTTCACATGCGGTGAACTTTTAACACAATAAAACGCAATAAAACTGCCGGAATAAAACTTACTTTTCGTAACATTCCTTCAAAAAACACGGATAAAGGGACCCCGATACAGCTAGAATTGGATAGTATTTATGTGAGCGAACGGCAGTTGGAGGCGGGACGCCATTTTGGAAGGGGAACTTCGAGGGGAGAGAAATCGATTGTGGAAGTAGGTAGGGGAAGAGGAGATCGATATCTTCGAAGCGACCAGAAAAACGATTGAACGAGGTGCAAGAGTGGTGAGTGCCAGACGTGAGTTCAGTTCAATATGGCCGATAGAAGTGGTTTATAGAGGACAAAGAGAATGCTTTAGTTATTTTTCAAGTGATTCTTACTCAAAATATGATCCGCTCTTTTCATAAACGGCGAGTTTCACGGTGAATTCGGAGGTTTTGTGAAGTTATTCGGGTCACCCAGTTCGTCCGTCGAGAGACATTTTCGTCCGATACCCTCCGATTCTCCGCAGGAGCCCAGGGTGCTTTTTCGCTTCATAATCCCGTTAATATGGATCATTTCAGCTAACTCGCGAGTTCTCCTTCTTCCCGACGATTTCAAGTAAGTTTTCATGTAACGTGTAATGAAACACGTACTGGTGTAGCCGTACCTGGTGTAGCCCTACGAGGTTTCAACCACAGCCGCTTTGCATCGGGCTCGCTCCACCGATGCTTTCTTGCCTTATCAATGCCGATTCCTAAATCATAAAATCCACGCTTCCGAGAACCTCCCCACGTTTTCTGAGTAACCTCGAGAACGTATCTCTCATGTGACGTTTTGCTGGTGATTAGTTTTCTCCTAAAAAGTCCGAACCGTCCGCGAAACAAATTTCGGATTCTAATAGTGGTCGGAGAAACGTAAGGGAAGACTCGAGAGAATTTCAGTAAATATAGCAGATTCAGCCTGCTGCTGGTTTCCCTACGCAATATTTACCTTCGTACGATAAATGTTCAGCGGTTTATAACACCCACCAACCTAAGTGAGGTCCTACCAATCAACCGTGTAAAATCACCATTCAAAAGTAGGATGTCATGGTACCTTTAGGTACTTTGGTGTCATTACTGTCAATGAATAGTGAACCTAAGTGTATCTGTAGGTGTAATATTGTATTCACTTCGTAATTTACCGTGACTAACGTGAGTTGAGTACATAAAATGGTAGGCACACATACAAGTAGATACCTGATTCTACTATTGACTTTTTGTCATCATCCTCTGTTGTTATGAGAAGTACGCTGTGTTCACAATGCAGCTCCAGTCCCTCTGAAAACTCCTCATAATTCTATAAATGGAATTGAATTTTGTCTTGGATCCTCCATAGATACGTAAGACCTTGTATTAGAAGCAATACCAAGACTGCAAAAGTGCTGCCTAATGATTTAAAATAGCGTCAAACATTTGGAAGAGGTAAAGCGAGTTGTAGATTGCCCTTAGAGATCACTGTACAGCATCAGTACCCAATCACATTGGTAGGTTAGAGCTTATCACATGTTGGATATGGATTACAATACTACCGTAGAGAGACTACGGAATTGAGAATAAAAATACTCCAGGGAATTCGATGCAGTTTGGATTAGAACCTACAGTATAATAGATTTCCACTTATTCCCGCTGTATTGATTTACAGATTGGTGTAGTTAGCACGGAGTTATATGGGCGGCTTCATACAGATATTATCAGTATGTAGGTATCAATAGGGCTCGACAATGATTACCTTACAACCCTCAAACCCTTCGTGACATCAATTTCTTGATCGTTATCAAAATCGACTATATCTGTCGTAATAAGGAAGTTTTTTTGAGTTTGAAAAGTGAACTACTAGATTGAAAATTACACCGGCTTCTTTGAGATTTTGATGTTTTCGAGGTTGCCGCTGTCTGAAAGAACCAGAGGTTCTTTGAAGGTGATATATGTCGGTTGTTATTGCCACTGTTCTCTAGGCACAGTAAATACTGCTATTTCTTGATAATAGGTTATCGCGTAACAGCGACTGTCTGGTAATACGTTGTGGTATTAGGTTATTTTGATAATTGGTTACCGGCGATTCGGGAACCTTTCCAGCGCCCAACGCGGACTGGGTTTCCACTGGATTTTCACACTGACAACCGATCTTGATTCATTTTTAATTCTCATCATTAGCTCCTATGAACACTTCATGTTGTTATAATTCCTACATACTGATGCATGTTTCTTGATGCTCTGATTGAAATAAGTGCAATAGTGAAAACATAGGTAGCTACACAAAAAATAATCTTGAAAAATACATACTGAAATCGCACCGAAAAAATAAGGTAGAAGGTACATAATGAGAAGTCATTGAAACAGACACAAAAATTAATGTACGCAATATGAATACTCAGTAATCTCGGAAGAATTGAATTTTCTTTATTAGTTTTAGAATGGCTAGTCTTTTAATGAATATTATGTGGCTAACTCTGTTGTGGGAAAAGGGATCTTAAATTTAAAATGCACAACTAAGTAAGTATGCGTGTATAATGATACATGTATGGGAATCATTGGATTTTAGCAATAGTTACTTATAAGACAGGCATCACAGTCTCATAAATAACTATTGCTAAAATCCAATGATTCCCTTCATCACAAGAGCTGGTTGGTAACTAACTCAATACTCACTCAAATAACTTGTCGACAGTTTAATAGTTTATCCGGTATTAGGTTACTGGACAGTATTAGGTTATTTGAAGCGGTTACGTTAAATATTCCCCACCCCTACTGTTCTCTCATAATAATCTCGAAGCGAGAAACAAAAATTGTATTTAATACAATTACGAGAAATAGTTGTTGAATCGAACAACCGACCTCTCGCACATCTTGGACACCTACGACCGGATTTCCATGCCCTTACCATTGATTATTTCAGTTCTGAAGGGAATTTTGAGGAGCTGAATAAGTAGTCAATACAGTAAGTGGAAAGTGATTGTGCGCTATTAAGGAAAAACGCCTAAATATAAATAGGTACCTAATTGAATTTTCAAAAATCAGCTTCAAACTTTTCCAGTGAAAACTCCCCTGTCGTTCATTGCTTAACATTCCCACAATCCCATTTTTTTGGTAGGACATCGATTGATGATTTAGATCGATGGGTATGAAGGATCCATCAAACCTCCATTAAAAAAATGGAGTTTTTCCTATCGATTTACGGCATTTGGGGCGATTATCGATTATTTCTGGCTGGTTTTTCGAATGTTTGTTGAATAAAAACACCTCAAATCGAGTTGAGGCATTGTGCCTTCACAAATCGAGTTGAGGCATTGTGCCTTCACAAATAGAGGTGGCTTTTTTGCAAGGGATTTGATGAAAAACACCTCAACTGGTGACTAACATACTGAAATCACTTATACGCTTTTAATATTACATACGTAAAACGCCTTCCAGGCGCCATTTGAAACACCTCAACCCATCATCTGAAGCCAACGATGAAATTGCACCGTGTTTTCTCCCAACGTTACCGGCACCGTGGGGTGGATTCCAACCCACTTTTTAAGAGCGCTAAAAAAAAGTATATGTATAATAGGTATACATAAATATATACCTATTATAAACCTATTATATGTACCTATTATAAACCAACTGCCAAAATAAATATATACCTATATACCGACCTTTGGTTTCTTAGATGGTAATTCAGAACCTAAGATAGAACATGATAAAAACTCGTAGATCTCTTAGAACAGCATCTAAATGCATAAAAACATTTCTTTGAGTTTTTCATCATCATTTTCAAAAACTAGAGATTCCACTCTAAAAGGGGTAGAAAGAATTGTCTCAAAATATTTATCAGGGGCGTTTGAGGTACAGATACAAATTTTGTATCCGTAGAGCGTTGGTTACCAGCAGAATTTTCACCAAAAATGGAGATTAACAATATTTGGAGTGGCCTAGAAATGTTTTGTATATTTACTCGTCCTTGGGCGAATGGTTTGACCATATTCGCATCAAAAAGCAGTGTCCAAGCCTGGAGTGGAGTGAGAACATTTTTAGCCTCCTCCTGAGGACCGGGCTTGCCAGAAACAATGTTCCTCAATTTCATGCGTCCTTCATTTGAGGGAACATATTTTTTCCCAGTTATGGTCTCAGCTTTCCTTATCTTACGTGGTGGTTCAGGCACAGGATCTTCCTCAACAGACACAGGATCGTCAATATGTTCATCCAGTTCCTCTTCTATCTCTGAGGGAACTTGGACTAGAACTTCACCTTCCAAATCGCTAGCTTCCCCACCTACTTGAAGGAGTAGGAGGATCTTCCTCCTCCAGTAACTCCAAGACCTCCCGAATATCTTCAGGCTTCCAAGATTTCTGGTGACTACCCATCACAGCACAAGAACCAACCGAAAAACTCTAGGAACAGCTGGCAGAATCGCGAAAAACGTGTTCGTTAACTGTTCTGTGGGTGGGATTCCACCCCAGAACCACTTGTTAACCTGTCCCTTTAGAATCTGACATGTAACTGATTTTGGAAATGGTGCGACATGGCGGGGAGGGGAGAGGAGAATTCCTAGAAACATGGTACTCAAAACAAGAGCAGCTGGGGTGGAATCCACCCCGCGATACCGGTCTGGGGTTGAGGTAAAAGTTTCCAGTGAGTTGAGGCTTTTTTCCCAAACAAATAACATCAAAGTTAAGGTGTTTCAAACGAAGCGTTGAGGTGTTTCTACTCAACAAACATACGTTTGAGGCGTTTTTCTCCAACATCAAGCTTATTTGAGATTTCAGCCTTATTAATTTCAACCCCTTCCTGTTTGAATTTTGAAATTTCGACTCGACCATTAGAATGGTGAGGAGGGCTACGTAAAAACCCCATTTTTGACAATTTATGAGTTAAGGCTTTTTGGCTTGGAGCACGGCAGTATTGGCTTGGAATTATTATTCTCCAGTAAAAGTTTCATCCGTGCTCACTGATTGTGGATGATAGTGGGGTTGAGGCGATCATAATTTTGATTTTATGCGGCTGTTAAGATCTTACGAATTTCCAACATCTAGTCCACGGATTTCTAGCCTTCAAGCTCTTGACTTATGAGTAATTGAGTCGTGCTGTGGTTGGTCGCATCTTTCAAGATGATTCGAACTTGATACAAGTCTGAGGCGGGTCCCGCGGCTTCTGTCCGATGAAGGCAAACAAAACCGTTCGGACGCAGGAAATCGATTCTTTGAAATGCTTTGAGGACGGAGGAGAAGATGTTTATGTTCGGGTCGTGACTGGGGGTGAAACTTGGGTCCATCTCAACTCTCCAGAAACCAAAAGGCGGAACGTGGTGTGGAAAAGAGCGCCGAAAAAAACCAAAGTACGCTGGAAAATAGTTAAGTTCTCAAACTTTGGGAAAACAAGTAGGGTACGAAATTTAAAATTTACATTTAATGGTTTCAACGGTTTTTGGAGGAAGTAACAGTTGTTGGATTTTTATGAAATTTGTATGGCCCTCTCAGTGGACGAACCAGAGTTAATTGTTACCGCTTTCACTGTTGAAGGTAATTTTCAAGTAGAATGAATCTCTCGATGCTTTTTCCCACGTAGTACATCTTCAACGCCATTTTGATATTTGGGAGTACCTACTCATTTTCATTGCTTCTTTTCATTCTTCGTTTGGTTGCTTCAATGTGATAATGAGGTTGGTTCATCTGGTGGGGTGGACAGAAAGTTCTTTGTTCTGAGACTTTCCATGTAAAACTACCAAGGGCTCAATCAGAGTACTTAATGTTATGTAAAAAATCCACAGTCACGCAGCATGGTTATGAGAGCAAATTTTCGAAGATCTAGCTGGGTTTATGTAACATGTCTCCATTTTACACCTCAGTTTATAGATTTTTCCACGCTGACCACAATGGTGAAGAATTGCGGAATCTCATTCCTTTATGAGATTATAACATCTCGAGTAACAACCACGTTTCTTCATCTTCAAAGTGTTCCAGTTTGAGAACGGAATAAGATCTCGAAATTCTGACTTCACCATCGTGTTCAGCGAAAAAAAAAAAAAAAAAAAAAAAAGTTGAAATGATGTGCCACTTGTTGGACTGTTTTATTTTTGGACTTTATGGGTAATCCTGAATCCGCCTTTGCCCAAACTCCTATACAAACGACACCCTGTGGGGCGTTCTGAAACAGCACGAATACTCGTCACACAGTAGATACGTCTCCGTAGGGTGCGAACTGAAGTTGAGTGGGAGAATCAATCCGATGAACCGGTTTGCTCTAAAATACGATTCCGAAGTCATACCAAACGTGGTAAAATTAAGAGACTCCTTATTACCAGTTCGTACTCTCATTGAGCCCCTAGTAGTTTCATTATGTGCATGAGGAATAAAACGTTTATTAACACAGCAAGCGTTCCAGCTTTTCCCACTTTGATTTCTTTCAATAAACCTATTTTAACTTAAATAGTCGTTAATATAATATATTATGGCCGTTTCGGTTATTTCCCTCATAATAGGCTTACAGTCGTTATAACTTCCGGGAAAGCTCCCATTGTTGCGAGGGATTGTGAAATCTGCCAGTTTGATGGCACAGGCTAATTTTTTAAGGAAATATGCTCGATTCAAATGTGCTTGAAGTCAGTCGACTGTCGGGGCACGATCTGATTTATAATGGTGGCTCACTATAAATATTACACTCCCATCACAACGTACCTACCTTCGTCAACTCATCAACTCGGTTGAATATGCCGTATACGGAGAACTAGGAATTGAAATATTTGTTTTGTCGAATTTATCCCTCGTCTGTCGCACTCCGCTCATTAAGCCGCGGTTAGCTCAAGTTCAATACAACCATCAATCAGGGCGAGCTCAATCCAGTCACGTCTGATCCTCCGCCGGTCGTTTGAAGAATGGTAATGTAACCCGTAAATTCGTTATTCACTCGGGCAGCTCCGAAGCGATTGATGTGACCAAGTGGTCACTGTGTACTTTACATCTTCCTGCACCATCTATTTTTTCTACTGACCCACATTCTTCTCTAATGAGTCTTGGGCGGTAGTTTTGCTGTATAAAATATCATTTACCCGAATCCTGGTGAGCAAGCTTTTTTTCTTTATTGGCATCGAAATTATTATTACAGCCAAAACCTTTTGAATAATAAAATACCTACATACGGTTGCATTATAAAAACAAGAACATACTCGGACATAAAATCAAGAAACGTGACACAAACTACAGGAAAGCAGAACGTGTCCAAGAAAACCTGTCGCATTACGTTTTTTTTTTTTTTTTTGGCTACTGGTGATTCGTACTTGATTCGTATACCATCTCAGGGTTAATTACTTTTCCCTGACCGCTGGAAAAGATTATTAGTTTACCCTCGATACCTTCGAGGCTTCCTGCGGGGACCTACCTAGAATCTTCAGAACTTTCCAGGAGGCAGCTAGGTGAAAGAAGCGCTCAACGTCAACCCTACTTCAATTGATGAGACTGATTAATTGTTTGAGGCTAATGGGGGTTCGATGATGGCTTCTTGAGGGGTTGAGATGTTGTTTTACCGGGGAAAGAGATTGCAAAATCTCCTACCGTAATTCCTCCTGGCTGTCTGGTGAAGTTCTAAGATGCGGCAGCTTGAAGTTCGGTTGGTTAGGACGACAGCTGAACCAGGTAGCTGTAGGTGATTGCTTCTGGTGTCAAGTCCCGGAGGTTGATCAGTCTCCTGGGTAGATTCTTCCTGTCCTCGAGCTCCAGCAGGGATAGAGAGTGCCTCGGATCGGAGTAGAATGCCTTGAAAATGCACGCTCTATCGGTTTTGAGGAATCACCGAAATCGGATGGTCTTGCGCAGTAGGATAGATCACAGACGATTTTCTTAACGGGGGAAATTGTTGCGAGAGTCATCGGTTTTCCGTGGGAAGAGGAGCGCTCTCGCCTTCCCCCTCGCTGGCTGATCTGAGTTGCTTGTACTCGTAAATAGCGTAGTAATCCATTCATACTTTATGGGGGTATGGTGGATGCCCTACACTGTTAAAATTCTCAAAATCAACCATTTTAATGTTTGTGATAGTAGTGCTGAAGGATAATAACAATGGAGGGGAAACAGCTCTCCACTAGCTTCCTACAAGTTGCTTGAGCAAAACGCGCAGCAACAAATCTTCTACTTTGACTTGTAGATTTGGAAGATTCGTCTCTCCACATTGGAAGGCAGAAAAAGTTGTGGTATTTTGTATAAAAAGCAACAAATTGCCGCAACTTGTGGAAGGCTTTGGTGCAAATGCCGCTTTATTGCCACTCACAGCACGCCTTTGTGTTACTATTTGCATACAATTTGTGTTACTATTTGCATACCTAACTTGCTTGTTAGGTTGCTCCTTAGCAACTTCTGACCCACGATAATAATGATTAACCGGATGGACATCGCCGCAGTTCATGCATTTCGGGATTTCCTTTTGGAGAGCATGTCGTTGTATGGTACTCACCAGCACATTTAACACACCTTGTTTCTTTTTGGCAATTGATTTTCGTGTGGTTGAAACCTCTGCAGTTTTTCACTGCGGGATGAGATTCGTCGTTTTGCGAAGAGGTTCAATCTTGATTCCCTTGTCCATGATCGTTTTAATACCACGAATCCTGTTGATATCCTCGCAGTTCTCAAAGTTGTGGATGAAAAGAGGAAGGATTTTCTTTACCAGCACCGATTCTCCCTTATCATCAACTTCTCTTGTTTTCTTTATAAGATTCACAGCATCAGTTATCTTATAGCCTTTTCCCTTGAGGTCAGTCATAATATCATCGGTATCACATGAGTGGTGCAACCCACTTGCAACCACCTCAATGGGTCTCGTGTTTTTGTCCTCAAATGGAAATTCTTATCTTTCAGCCCCGTGTATGAGTCCGGTGCGAAAATTTTCCAAACATTATTGGCTAATGCCTCGACACTACATTGTTTGGCAGTAATCGTATTGATTAGCTGATAGATTGCACTATATTTCGATACTCCAGTGACTGCAGTCGTGTAATAGGAGGCGGGCGTTCTTCCCTTTTAGCTTTGAATTCAGCTTTTTTTGGTATCTGGCCTGCCAGAAGGACAAGCTACTTCTGGAGAGGAGTTACTTACTCTTCCAGGCCCCGGATCAGCTGAGTGGTTCCTAAAGTTAATTTCTATTTCCACCTTAGGACTTTCAAGCTGATCTTCCACTAGTACGCGACGCGACAGCAAAATCTTTCTCTAGAAAATTTCTAGAGAGAGCGGTCGAGAACGGAAAATGTTCCGGATGAGTCGAACATTTTCCGTTCTCGGCCGCTCTCCAAACTTCTGGGACGCAGCTCGGCGCGAAAACACTCTGCACCGACCTAGTGGTCGGAGGTCGGGGGAAACATTTTCGACCTCGGCCATTTTCGTCAGAGCTCGTGCGACCTCAGTCTCTGTGATTCACACTGCTCGTATCATCGCTTAATCATTTCATGAAGCTTAAAAAAGAAGGTCTCGCGACATTCTGAAATAGTGGACGAATTTCCTTTCATCGACCAACAAATCGTGGAAAATGTGGTTGTGTCTCTTCGCGGTTGTGTCTCTCGGATGAATCCATTGCCTCCTCCAGCTTCTAGTAATTTCCTCCTCCTCTTCAGCTTCCAGTCGTCCGAAAACATTTCTTCGTCCGATGACATTTTTAACACAGGGCACTTCACTGCACGACGGTCTACACGGGACTGGCAAAACGACTGATCGAAAAGTGAAATCCGCCCCATAGTGGACAAACCTCAAGATTTTAGCGTCGCGTCGTATCGCGTCGCTCTGTCGTCCTAATGGACGACCAGCTTAACTTGACACGGGTCAGCTGAGTGGCTCCTAAAGCTAATTTCTATGCTCCTCACACTATGAAGCTATAATTTGGCATGTAGCCTCTTTAAGACACACTCTAAGTAGCATAGGGCCGGCATCAGCTGAGTGGCTCCTAAAGCTAATTCGTAAATATAATCTTCAGAACGATTTTGGTTTTTTTTCTGACGCTATTAGACGAATTCACTAACATTTATCAGAGGTCCTGTGGAGAACTATTACACCTTGGTACGGGATGTAATTTTTTGGTATTTTAAGGTAATTGTTGTTGTAAAAACGAGTGAATATGGTGGCGCCTAGAAACCTTCTTACTTTTCACCAAATGCAGTACAGCTCTTCTAAAGCTGATTTACAGTTAATAGACCAAGCTTCTGAAACAGAGGGATTGTTCAACAAATCCGCTTGAATTTTTTCCATTTTCAAACTGTACCAAACAATTTACACAATTTCAATAATAATAACTACAACCGAATTCCAACATACTTCCGAGCCTGCAGTGTAAATTTGTTGGACGTTATCGCTACAAGTACGTAATGGAACTATAAAATGTTTTATTGACCCAGTCTGGCAATAATGGGTGCTATCAGACCTTGATCCGGCATTCACGGATGGGTAGCGGCTGCTAATCGTGGTTCGTGGTCTGTCATGTTGGCGAGGTCACAGTAGACTATGGATGAATTGTCTGGCGGTATAGTATCAGAGAACGTTGTTAGTACCTCATAAATATTGGTATTTCTGGAACTTCAAAGTACTTCTTACGTACTGGACAAGCTTGTCTGTCGGTGGGTTTGCATGTAATCATCGCCCTCTTGGGTCGTTGGTTGAACAGATTTTTATGAATTCTATAGAAATAACTTCAATTCAAGTATGTACTGTTAATTTCCGACTTGATACTTGAAACCGCGCAATCTGAGTTCACACGTTTATCTCCAGTTGTAATCAGTCGGTTTAGATGAAATTTACAGAGGGTAAATGACACTGAATGCAAATTAAACAAAAGCGTGCGACAGGTTGGATCGCACGTACGCAGATCGCATTCAATCTTCTGAGGAGGGCCGTACTTGACCGAATAACGCACAAAACTTCGATTCAGAGACAGGATTCGTTGCAAGATGGTTCTAAATTAATATAATTGCAATCAGCAGAGACGAGTAACATGATGGTTCTAGTTTCATGATTTAGGTCATTTTTGATAGGTCAATTAGGTCATTCGTTTTGCAGATTTAGGTAATTAATTTTGCCAGAATTGCACAAATAGGTCATTCATAGGCCATTGCCCCTCATTTTCCAGAACCTAATAATCGTAATCAGTCGTGATACATTAAAAAATATACATAGAACTCCAGGAGAATCAAAAACAATCCATATGTACAAATGACAATTTAACTTTTTATTAAATAGGTACAAGTTTATAAATACATAATTTTTCTCTAATTAATAGGTACAAAGGCTCAGAACTTTCCGAGTTTCCACAAGGTCTGCAGAAAATCTTCTCCCCCTTTACTGCGAAGTCTTTAAAATCCTCTATCCACTTCCGCATAAGAGCAGCTTTGACATGGTTGGTAGCAGTACAGACTCGCGAATGAGGAAAGTACTATACCTGGTATACCGTTCCCCAAACTGGTAGTGGGGGACAAGTCGGACGATGACTGTAGTGTCCATGGATACTTCAATGAACGAAATAACGAGATCTCGAATAACTTTTCCCATGGGATTATCGCAAGGCGTCACCTAATAATTATTAACGGCCGAAGAACGTGAGCAGGGAGAAAAGTTCGTTGAAAAAGAGAGTGGACATTTCACACCCTGAAAACATCTAAAATATGTCGTTTTCTATGTCGTTTCCACTTTTTTCGGTGATTTAGGTCATTTTTGAAAAAAAAAACAAAAAAAAAAACGGCACATTTAGGTCATAGGTCATTTACTCGTCTCTGGCAATCAGTAGCTTCCGCACATGCATCGTCCATAAATATTAATATTTATGATGTTGGACGTTTCAAATACCTTGGCTGTCGTTTTGAAATAACTTTTGCTTTCAATGAAAAACAGTGACACTTGCAAGATGAGTGAATTGTGCTCGTGTCTAAGTACAGCCCAATTCTTCACAGAACATCTATATTTGTTAGTTATCGGTTTTGGGGGGGAAGGGGTTATTTCATCGAAAATTCGCTCTTATAGCCATGCTGCATGACTGAGGATTTTGCTTTTTTGACATGGGTTTCCACTATTTAATTCTTAGGTTTTGATTATTGGAATGTGTTCTATTGCGGTTGGTTATGGTCATAATAAAATCCCAAAAGTCCAAGTGGCACTGCTTAATGCCACATAGCCCTCTCGTTTGTTTTCGGTAATTATTTTCAATAATGAACCCTTGGAATCGACCGAGAAGCATAGCCCCGCCATCAAAATAGGTGGGTCCTCCTTAGGGAACCTACTCGTACGTAGATTTAGGGATTTAGGTAGTCTGCATTTGGAAAATTGGAAATATTTGCCTCAAATTAAAGTCTTTTACCCTAGAACACACCACATTTTCAAAGTTATGTTGTTTGAAATACGCCCACCGTAGCGCTGCCTAGCGGCCTTGAAAATAACTATCAGGAACCGTAGTTTTCTGAATTCCAGCTGGAGACCACAGTTGCTGTTTGTACCTGGCACAGTGAGCAGTGGTGTAGTAGTGAATCAGACTTGGTTTTCTCCTGAGTTTTGCGTTTTCCACATTTCGTTTTCTGTAAATTCAGTGACATGGCAGCTCCGCAGCGGTTTTCATCTGTTTGTTTCCTAACGTTTTTCATGAGTGATTTTCAACTCCTTTCAAAGCATGAAAAAATGTTCGTAAATTGTCAATTTCAGAAGCTTCCTTTCATTTTATATTTCAATTTTTTCAGTTTTGTGTTAGGTATTTAATATTGATTTTCCTTTGTAATTAATTTGGAGAATGTAATTTATATTTAGCGCTTCCATTCCACCAGGGAAGCTTTGTGATAGATCGATTTGCGAATTTTCGTACCTAAATAGGCTTGTCTTTCCTTCAGTGCCATGAGGACAAATGCCATGATTTTCGCAACGGTTTCTTTCTACGTGTCGCTCCTCATGTCTAGTTTCATTATCTATAATTAGCTTACGGATAAATGATGTATTGGTTTATTATTTGTTTCTTTGAGCATATCTAGTTAATTATTTTTCTGTTTTGCGTCGTTCACTTCATTTTTTTTTTTTTTTTCATTGCCTGAAACCCTTCCCAAGTGTTCCCCAACAGTTTTTTTTTATTTAACAGAAAATATGAATACGAAATTCTCAAAACTAACTTTTTAATTTTTAAATAAGCAGTGGATGCTTATCCACTGTAGTGGGTACACCCCACTCATGTACGAAAACCAATGGTGTGTTCTAGGTTTAAGAGTAAGGTGATTGTCAGTTTACTCTTTATTAGCTGTAGACACTTGTTCTCCTGTAACTGAAATTATATGCGTCAACAGTATGAAATACTAATTTTGTGGTGCATGAGATGGAGTAGTGGTCAAAGGGAGTTTCATCCACCCATTCCAATGGACACGACAGTGCTCTCAGCTTTTCAGGTCAAATGAAAATTGCACGACGAATTAACTACACCCACGTGTCTTCATCATGTACACTAACATCGGGCGAAGGACGATTTCGATATGATGTGCTAGGAAACACCTTTTTCATCTATTGATCCCGTGCTTGAAACGCCCGGATATACGTAGATTCCTGCATGATGAAATTGCCTCGTACCTATAACACACGATTCGAGGGATCCCGGCGGCACGGATTCCTCTCGCCCCGCACCTGTGCAAATATTGAAAATTCTCGCGTCTCCCTTGCTGCAGACTGTGTGCCGTTTGTATTTTCCGCTTTATATCATTATCGTTGTTGTGTGTACTTTCTGTTAGTTCCTCCAGCTCGGATCACACGCGAGTTTTCTCCTCTGAGCCACTCATGTTCAGTAATCTTTTGTCGAGTAAGAAATACTTCATATAAATCTTTCTTACATATTTATTTCAAGGCTTTTTATGTTTGAAGGTTACGCGTTAGAACGGAAGATAGTTCACAAATTGACGAATGATCAACATCTCATGTTTTATTTTGGATAGTTTATGGTTTCCTTCTGAGTGGACCCTCATGAATACCAAACCCTCTAGAATGGTACCCAATGTAATATTAACAAATTCGTGCTTTTTCGAGCTCTTTGAGCCACCTTCGGTGCATTATGTTGTCCACATTTAACGTCTTAATTTGTGCAAGTGCCACAGCCCAATCCTTCATATCCACTTACTTGGAACTGTTGCATCATACTACATCGCACATGTCGCAATGTCTCGTGATTCTGTTTTATCTACTTCAATTTCGCTTTCGTTCCTGTTATTCTTATGCAGACTCTTATCTCACTCTTCTTTTTTCCAAGCTCAGAAAAGGATCCAGATAACGATTAAATGCAGTTGTTGAATAGGCTGTCGAATACACTTACCAAAAAGCTGTCCAAGAATCGAGATTCTGAGGAGAATCGGTCTTTTGTTTGTTTTCTCATTGAGTATCTTCCAACTGCCAATTTTGAAATTGCGAGACAAATGGAGTCGAAATTTGATTAAACTGCAATACTATTAGCCAGTGAGGCTTTAAAAATCGTTTTGTCCGGGATCGCAAGCGTAATTACTTATTCACTCAATTACTATTCGTTGTCAGGTGCATTTCTGTCCGTGTATTCAAACTCGTGGTCTTTTCACAGATTTCCCCCGTTGTGTGATCGAGGTTATTTGATGATGAGTCGTCGGTAAGTGGAGTTTGTGAAACGTAGATACGCCTTGTTGCTGAATAATTAGTACATCCGCATCTCTTGTACTTAAAATTTTAAAGTATGCGCTACTCTGCGTGTATTTTTTTTTTCGGAGGCTGTTGAGGAAATCTTTAAGATCCATAGGTGGCATTTGGATTTCGTAAGATACCTGGAGAGGAGATACCGTACGTCTAGGTTATGTGGGACTCAAAGCTCACTAAACATCACCCACCTTTCCCGTGTTGGAGCTCAGCATAGGACTGTTTAACACATTATTTTGGGCTTAGTCCTCGGGAGTCCTCTTTACTCTTCCCCCTTTGTTCAAGAAGCATCTTTCCCCATAAGACCCTCTCCACATATTCTGATGCGTGGGTCCAATGCTGCTCACTCTGCAACATCTTGGCAACTTGTAGCACTCGTGACATATCCTGAGACTATGCCAAATGCACCTTTGAGCCAGCTTCTTTCCTCTACTCATTTCGCGCATTCAAAGAACGTGTGGTGCCCATCATTGTTCACATCGTGGCAGCTTTCCCATTCTGTACAAGTAGGCATAGAAAAGTCCATGTCCAGAGAAGAACTCGGGGAATAGTTCACTTCTCCATGCTTTGTTTGCAACCAACCAAACAGTCAATAAGCGTGGTTATAAGAATGCCCCATGCCTGATTCCTCCTTATGCTCTTCCATGGGATAGCTGTTTCAGGAATACTGTTGTCTCCCTTTCGTCTTTTAACTTCGCTCATGCACAATCAGGATCCTCATCGATGATTAGCGGATCGTATTCGGAGTCTCGGACCAGCCTCTTTATCGCTTTTGTCATGGGGAATCAACCAATAAAGCAGGGCCTCTCCGTTGGACGTTCGCCGCTGGTGACCAAACATGCGTTCATGTGGAGTAGAGTTTGTTGCTGTGCATACTAGAGATCGTACGGAATGAATCACGCAGGACCGACTCCCATTGTTGCACTGCTAACTCTCGATTTTTGAGAGCAAGAGTGAGGTCTTTCACCGCAAATCGTTTTCCCGCTCGACTTGTCAATTTCCTTGAGTGTGAAGTAGAGAATCCGCCGGAGACCCTTGGAACTGTATAATTTTGTTTAATCAGCTTCTTGGAAGAATATGATGATTCTTCTACAGTAGAGCTGTTGTCAAAATGGAATACGAATGAGGAAAATTGAAGAACATGTGATCAATTTTGACAACAGCTCTGCTGTTGAAGAAACGCCACAAGGGAGTAGTTAGGTAGGGAAAGGAAATCATCTTTTTGAATTGATGTGGCTTGAATGCTCGCTGACAAATATCATCCTCAATAATCGTCTAGAGAAATATATTTTTGTTGCATAAATACGTCAGAGTAGTGTGGAAATAATAGAAAATGCTGCGAATTCTTCCATAAGGTTTATTATTGTTTGAGTCACCTTTCAACATAGATCTATGAGGTATTATAAATATGTTATGCTTACTCGATAGTTAGCTTCTTCCAATGTCAGGTAATCAGATCATTGGTGTAAATATACCCTCAGTGATCTGGCCATCTATGTAAAACGTGCGAGTTTTTCCTATCTATGTAAAACGTTATGTTTTTCTGTTTCCAGGGGATAGTCGCAACGAGCGGCTGAGTTTGAGGGTCGACCACTAAACAAGTGCTCAATGTGGAGCGCAAGGGTACCACACTATACTGGGCTTGGGCATGATGGCAAGCACAATCTCGAATATGAAGGTGACAAATCCAATCAAAGGGCTCGTCAGCAAAAGGCGGAAACGGTACACGAAGGATGGCTTCAACCTCGACTTAACTTGTGAGTTTTCAGATCATGATCGTGGTATTGTTGATGGTCATTTGGCAGTACCTCATGTTGGAGGGGCTAAATTAGACGCAGACATAGTTTAGTCCAGTTCCTCCTGCAGTAGAGAGAAGTGCGGCGGCGGGCCAGTTTGGAAGGTATAGCGATCTGATTCTGCCAAACCGTTCTACATCTCATGTGCTTCTGCCAAAAACTCCAGGCCTCTGTCTGCTAGATTAGACTCTGACATCAATCTACACATTACCCAGTAAATACGGAGGCCAGATTTGGACCTTCCTGTGCTGAACTGTGCAACTTTTGTGATCTTGAATTTTGCATTTCCCTGAAGGTCATGAACGGGTTAAAAATCACTTGACAAACACGGGGACATCTAAAAGGCGTATTATAGTCGTCGATATAAGGGTATCAATTGCCACTTATCGATTCCAGGAAATTGAAAGCCAACTAGTAATAGTGTTGATCAGCAGCAGACATTCAGGGGAGACTACGTTTAAAGCCCTTCTGCATTCTTTAACCTCTTGTTCATGTTTTCCTAATTAAAAAATGTCGAATAAAGGATTCATGAGCAGTCTTCTCGTTTTGTTTACTACTCCCTTGAGACAGTAGTAAACTCGAAATAACGTAGAAGAGTTATTTCTGCTGACAGTAAAAGAGGTGAAATAACGTCAGCTGAAAGAGTGCTACGCTCTAGTGGTTACAGTGCATTCAGTGCTGAGCATTTCCCTCCATCAGCCTTCTATTAAATTCAACAGCAATGATGGTAATAATTCGGGGGAGACTACGTATTGAAGGCCTTCTGCCTTCTTTAACCTCTACTCATGATAATGATTTCCTACTTGATCAGCTGGATGAGTGCTCAGCAGTCTCAGAATTTCGCTCCATCAGCCTTGTGTTCCATCCAACTCTACAGGTGATACTAGTGTTATGACAGTCTCTCCTGGAAGAGTTGAAATGATGTAGATCAGCTGGATGAGTGCTAAGCAGTCTCAGCATTTCGCTCCAATCAGCCTTGCGTTCAATCTAATTTTACAGGTGATAATTATAATATAGTTATACTTCGTTGGTAGAAGTAAATCACAAAATGTTCCAAACCTTGGCGTCTCTAAGAGGTTCGTGATTGATGGACTAGAGCAACTCTTATCAGCCACTGTAGGAATTCAGAACCAAGCCCTCTTTCGTGTCAAGAGTCAGAAATAATTCAAATATGATGTACCTAACTATTCATTCTCCTTGTCATGCTGTTCTAATGCGTTTCATTTTTCAGATATTAAAAGTAACCTCATTGCTATGGGGTTTCCAGCCGACCGTCTAGAAGGTGTATATAGGAACCACATAGATGACGTCGTTAAATTTTTAGAAGCCAAGCACAAGGATCATTATTTTGTGTACAACTTGTAAGTAACTCCACTCAGAAAGTCATCTTTTGGCTACAACTTCACATTATCATAGTGAAGATTGAGTGGATGAAATGTATGTTACATGAAATATCTCTGTGCAGGTGTGCAGAAAGGTCGTACGATGAACGCAAGTTTCAACAACGCGTGCGTTGTTACCCTTTCGACGACCACAACCCTCCTAAGATTGAAGTCATCCGGCCGTTCTGTGAAGATGTCCACCAGTGGTTGTCCCAAGACCAGGACAACGTTGCTGCCATCCATTGTAAAGCCGGAAAGGTAGGACATTTCACGGTTTTACCTGCATATGAACATCGAGGGGCGATTCTCTCATCACGCCCATTTAATTTTTTCTCCAGTTTCTCTGGCTTCGGTATGATCATGGCCAACTTAAATCTTTGAACGGTTCAATTGAAATGAGATTATTTAGTCCAGCCAAAATAGGAAAAATATAGGAACTGAAAAGGCCAGTTTCAATTTTTCAGGAATGTGTAGAGAACAAGAAACAAGAAGATATATGTCCCTCCAAATCCAGGTACCGCTGGGTGGTGAGGCAGCTTTACAGGTTCCATTTTTCAGTTTTTCGCTTATAACTCGAAAACGGTGCGTTATGCAGTAAAAATGTTCTTCAGTACCGAATTATTAGTATGAAAATAGTATTTTTAGTTCCTCCTTTTGCCCATTTTCGGTCTAGTAGATTGACTGGACTAATTGGGTTTGATCGGAATCTGTCAAAAGTATATTTAATAAAGAAAGTTGACTGCCATTAATTGATGAACTTAACTTCTTACACTTTTATGTCATTCGTTTCTACGCCAATAAAATAGTTTCTACTGCCTGCAGTTGCTATATCCACTCATTTTGGAGATCAATTTTTGTTGCTCAGGGTCGCACTGGGGTGATGGTCTGCTGCTACATGATCCATGCTCGCCAATTCCAGTCTGCCAACGACGCTCTAAATTTTTATGGCCATCAAAGAACGCATGATCGTAAGGTAAAGATGCTAGGCTTTCAACCTATAACCAGTTTGCTTATTTTAGTATCACGTCAGAGGTTAGTTGGCTCAGAAACCCACGACTTCTTGGGTTTTACCTATAGTCGCTATGATTGATTTTATTTTATTGCAAAGGAGTTTGAACGGGATCTAATGTACAATATGTGCAGCGAAGGTACGGAGGAGTACCCAAAAGTAACAGGAATTGGGCTGCGGTGGAGAGGGAGAGTAGGTATAATCATTGTTCGATCAAGCACGTCCGTTAGGAAGACGTCTCCTGAGTTAGTGTGCGAAGTTCTGTCGCTGTGGGCACATCGGTTCTTCTGTGGGAATTTTTTCAGTGAAACGACTTTTTCCATTTTGCCGAAAACGTGATGGCCGATTGTCCCTCACCAGGGGCGGCTCGTGGGCTCAGAAACTGGTGGGGCACCAGGGCAATATTTAGGTGCATACCTACCTATTAGGTACTCACTATAGGAACTAAACTCAAACTACCCTTACGGCTAAACTGCTTCATAATTAGTGGTATGCAGCTCTTAGCAAGTCAGGAAACATCGTTCTCCAAAGAGTTCTCTTGAGGAGAGGGAAGGTTACTGACCAGTATCCAGGATTACCGACGAGGAGGTGGCTGCAAGGCAATCCCACCTACCCACCCAAATAATTATCTTCAAAATGATAGGAAGAATAAAAGAGAAATTGTGACTGTACGAGTACTATTCAAAGAGTAGGTACATTATAAAGGTAGTCAAAAAATTATATTATTGGAGTTTCTATTACTGGGGTTTTTAAAAATTAGCAATCGCGACCATCTGCTTCCTAGCCGAGTGGTACCTTGAAAACCCCCTCTAAAAATGTCCTCTTATGCCCAGATTGCACATACGTTTTCTTATCCAATCGTATCAAAACATTTTGAACGATCACAGAACAGCAAGATTGATTTCAACTAGCTTTTAGAGTTCGTTGGTTAGCTCAAACAAAGCTCGAGTCAACGAAGTCACCATCAGTTTCAGGGATAACAAATAAAACAGTATTCTCAACGGTTGGCTGAGCTACATAATAATATTATGTATATTACTGTTATTAACGGTTATTAACTGTTATTAACTTACAGAATGTAGAAATCAACAAATGAGATTCCCTTGGGCGAATAGTGATCCACGTAGTATAGTAGGGTTTTCTGTGGATCCACTTCAGTCTTGACGACTAGCAAAGCGTTCACGCGTTGCACGTGAGATATTAAATTATAAGATATTAAATTTCAATGTTTAGTTGATTAATATTATGGAGACAATAATTCACTTTTACTATGATGAGTAAATACGAAGCTAAAAACCACCAGTCAATGCATTCAAAATAATATTATAACGTCAGGCAACGTTTTGATATCATTCTTATCAAACATGGAAGAAAGCATGGAAGAATGAAACTCCGTTCTTCCTTGACAAGGAACGATTCAACGATCGATTGTTTTCGGCGTTCAACTTGATACGATATTTTGGCCACCGCCCGGAACGCCTCCTATCTCGGAACACAGAGTGCCTTCCCCCACCCCAGGAAGCGCCTATACCTTCAACATTGAGACTGGGGCACTTCTGGTCGATCCGATAATCGACTTTTTTAATCGATAAATCGAAACAAAATGCGTTGAGGACACGACTTCTATCGAAGTCAGACAAAATAGCCGCCCGCCTGCAAGAGCTCAGTGGAAGTGGGTAGTCATGGAAGAAGGGAGATCTCCCTTCTTCCATGGTGGGTAGTAGTAGGTAAGATTTTTTTCTCCTTGTTCTATGTTTTTTCTGTTTTCCTTTGCAAATTTTTGGGTGGGGCGAGGGCCAAGGTGGCCTTATGGACGAGCCGCCACTGTCCCTCACCTTCTCACAGACGAGCAAAAGGAGCGTCGACTTCAGACATGTTTTGTGCTTCAAAATCAGCTCAAAGGGGACCCTGATTTTTTTCCCAATGTGATTACTGGTGATGAATCGTGGTGTTGTTGATAAGACCCCGAAACAAAGAAGCAATCAAGTCAGTGGATGTCTCCTGGCTCTCCTCGTCTCAAAAAGGCTCGATAATGCTCGATTGCAGAGGTGTTGTGCACAAGGCGTTCGTTCCCGGTTCAAACTGTTAACCAGAAGTTGTACTTGGAGATTTTGAAAAGATTAAGGGAGAGTATCCGAAACAAAAGGGCAGATTAAGGGAGAGTCCAACATGACAACAATTTTTGACCACAAACGGCATGACATCAATTGTTCACTCCCCCTACCAACCGGATCTGGCCCCCAGTGATTTATTTTTGTTCCCCAGAGACCTAAAAGGGACTTGAAAAGAAAGCGTTTTGCCACTGTGGAGGAGGCAACACAAAAATCGCTGAGAGGCCTAAAGAACATCCCAATACTTAAATTAATTTAAAAATGTTTTGAACAATGGAAGGATTGTTTGCAGAAGCGGATTGTGGTCAGGGCAAATACTTTGAAGGGGATTAAAATTTGGTGTAAAAATATTAAGAAACGAAGAAGTTACGAAGAAATTTGCGTTTTTTTGGGTCCCCCTTCGTATGTTGGACCCATAACCTTCAGAGTTCACGGAAGGCGGTGGGTTATGCCTCCGAACCCCCCACTGTAGGTCTCCCGACTCGTACACTCCATGCCAACATGTTTTTGTTGGGTATCAACGTAAGAATTATCAACACTGTCAAGTAAACTATCGATACGCCGAGACATTGCTGTCCAAAATATCGATCTAATCGTAAAATAGCCCTAGTTTGATGTTGGTAGTTTAACAGAGAATAATAAAGTGTTATATATCGATGTTTTCGATGTATTGATTCCATCTCTACAACATGTAGGTACATAGTTTAATCACTACTCGTCCATTTTATTGATATACAAATTTTATAATATGACAATGTTTCAGGGCGTTACAATACCATCTCAGCGACGGTACGTCAACTACTATGCTACATTGGTCCAGGAAGGTTTGGAGTACAAACCGGTCGTAGTTCTGTTGAAAGAAATTAGGTTTGAACCCCTCCCACATTTATTCAACGGCACGCAAGGAAGTGAGTGGTGATGGTTTCATATAAATTATATTCACTGTATGTTGGTGGTAGTGATTGTTACTATCATGTACCATCATGTCGTCGGCCTTTAAGTGATACCTCGCAAGGCCTATTTCACCCCTGAATCTCCAAGCTAGAAAGAATATCGACTAAACGAGTTAGTTTGGTATCAACTGACCTCTCAAGTTTTTAATCAATTTTTTATTCTGCCCTGAAGAATAATAAAAAAAATAAATAATAAAAACTCTTTTATTATCCAAATAGGAACAAAGTTCCCGCCGAGCCTGGACAATTATATAAAACAACTAAACTATACTATTTTTATAAGAACCCAATTGGGGGTTAGAAAAAAAAAGAGATAACGAGAAAAAAAAAAGAAAACTAGAATTGCGTATTATGAAAAAAGAAAGAGGAAGAGGGAAAGAAAAGAAAAGAATATAAAGAAGAAGAGTAGAAAGAAAATGCAGTAGAAATGAAGGAGGAAAGAGGATTACTGAAATGTGATGAAGAGACTATTGGTGGGTAAAATGTTCTTTTAGTGATTTGGTAATTGCTCCGAGAGTGGGGAGAGACCTGACAGCGAGAGGCAGACGGTTCCAAGCTCTTGCTCCTGCCACACGTAAGGAGTTACTAAATGCTTTAGTTTTTGCAAATGTTTGCACTAGAGTGGACAGTCGAGTGGACAAACTAACCGAAAAAATTCCATGAAGATAAGAAGGGACATTGTTCGTTTTATGTGCGACTTGAAAGATGAATCTGAAGAAACGGATGGACAAGTAATCAAAAAGGCCATAGCCTAATACAGAATTAATGTGGGAGGAGACATGCCCCCGTGGTTTAAGCTTGTAGACATATCTAATGCAACCTCAAGTTTTCTCCTCGATTCAGCATCACAAGAATTTACATAAAGGAGATCACCATAGGGTAATCTAATATTACTAATTAGATTACCTATTGAAATGTTTTTTGATAATTATGAAAAATGAGCTAGTGATAAATTGAAGCTGAAACTATAAGTCACGACAAGTCAAAAGGTGGTGATCAGCGAAGAAATGCCTTCCAGAACAGAAATCTCCCAGCTCGTGTTTCAAACCTCAAAACGGACAATCGCCTGGTATCGATAGCATAACAGCCGACACACAGGCTCTCGCAAGTGCGATTGAGCCTCTGTCAAAGAAGATATGGCTGGAGGAGAAAGTTCCTACCGAATGATGTAAAGGGCTAAAAGTCAAGATCCCCAAGAAAGGTGACATTTCAGAATGCAACAATTGGTGCGGATTCACAATGTTGTCGGTCGTTAGCAAGGTCCAACCGTATTATCCTCAAGCGAATAAAAAGAGCTGTTGCACGAAAGCTGAGGAAGGAGCAAGCTGGTTTTAGGGAATAGCAGAGCTGTATGAGGCTCATAAATACCCTCAGGGTTATTACTGAGCAAATCGCTGAGTATTTGTCGGGTTTGAGAAAGCCTTTGACTCATTGGACAGAGACGTCATGTAGAAAATCCTGGGAAGCTACGGAGTTCCCCCCAAAATCATCAACCTGATCAAGAGCTCGTACGATGACTTCATAATATTATGTCCTTTCGTCGACCCTTTTTATTGTAGTACTGGACAGCCTCTTGCGAGCTTCACTTGGGGGTAGACGCCGAGGCATTCAGTGAAGGGTCGACTGGAAGACCTTGTCTTTGCAGACGGCCTCTGTTTGCTTGCATAGAGGTTCTCTGACAGCCAAGACAAATTGGATTCTTTGCTTCAACGCCTCCTCAAGAAAGACACAGGAGATTCGAATAAACGAAAGATGCCATAACCCACTTGTTCTCAGGGACGAACAAGTGGATGGCTCTGCTAGTCAATTCCCAGGCCACTTTTAGGAAACCGGACAAAGCAATAGAAAAACGGTGTTGCAGTGGAACCCACAGGGCGAAGGAGGAAGGAGAAGAGGGCGGCCCAGAGTAACCGGGAGAAGATCCACTGAAAAAGAACTGGAATGAGGCGAGGAGGATCGCAGCCAACCAATCGGACTGGAGGAACTTTGTTTCTGCCCACTGAATGAATGAAGTTTACCACTAGGCACTAAGAATGTTCCTTAAAAACTTGCTTCCCTTAAATCTCTCATGCAATTTCAGATCCGTTGAGGCCTTAAATTGTTATAAGCCGTTTCCCAGGATTTAAAATCGATTATCTGAGGTCTTTTACGGGCTTTCTTGCTTTCTAATAAATACATTGACGTTCCTAGAATGATGCTTAGTTCTGTTTCGAAATCACATCCCTCTGAAGTTTGGAAAATTATCGATAGTAAGAACATTTTGGTTTGTAGATCTACGGTTGAATATTATAAGCTAGAGGAGTGATGAAACATTTCAATTTATCAGTTTTCCGATCAAAAAATAAAATTGTATCTCAACATCACCTAGTGATCTTCAATGAGCTAACACACGTTTTTCGGGAGCCTATGTCATTGAGGATCACTAAAAAATTGATTATTAAGTTTTTGCTTTTGAAACGTGAGATTTTGTCACTTACGAGGTATCACATCTGGGCCGACGATTTTGTTGTTATCCTCCTGTACGATCGATTGCAGTAATAAAGAAACTGGTCATCTTACGATTGTTACTGAGTCACGTGATTTTTGTTTCACAGGTGTGCATTTTGTGATCTCAGAGGGATCGAAAAAGGTGTTCACATCCGATCCCCACGAAGTGAAGAAGGGTTGCCCCTCAGTAACGATTCCTATAGACCAGTGCCCTTGCCTCCAAGGTGACATCAAGATTGAATTTTTCAGTCGGCAGAAGGTGATACGAAGAGTGAGTATTGTTATAATCATTTATTTAATATTTAAAGTCATTGTCACTTTACGTTATGCATACATTTAAGACGCTGCCACGTTTAGGGTACCTACACGTATATGTTGGGTGTGAAAAAAAGAGAGGACCGTACTTTGTACCAACAATCTCAGACCAAGGCTAATGAACACTCACTCTTTTAATTCATCTGCACACGCCCAATGGCAATGGTGTAGATAGGTGTTGACTTGAAAATAGTTGGAAGTGCTTGGAAATTAGGGACTATTATGTGGAGTGCCAAAAAGCCTTCTGCAACGCAACTATCTTGTCAAGGTTCTATCAAAAAGGGAAAATGGAAAGGGAGGAGGATTGTTTCCAATTTAGTTTATGTTGGTACTCCACACTATTCTATACCTTTTCTATTTTCAATCTCGTTGACAAATGTATTATGTTTGATTTCCAGGAAAAGCTGTTTCATTTTTGGTTCAACACGTTTTTCGTTCGGACTCCCCACTTAGACTCTAAGAGCAAAGTTGGTGAGAATGGGAACCACGCGGAAGGACCTGAAAGATCTTTGAGCTGTGAAGAGAGGACCAGTAATTCCCAGCCCATTCACCACCATAATACTAGGTGAGTAGTGCTGACATAGCCTACATTCTATGATGTCATGTATCTAAATGTGACAATCCACGCTGGTTTATTCGAGAGTAATCCCTCTCTTCCAAAACTCAGCTGTTAGGTGCCAGTCTTTCGTCAGGAGTAAGAGGAGTCGAATGGCTGTATGTCCATTACGTACTGAATTCCTAATCCACCAAATTCATCAAATCTTAAAACCATGTAATCAAATTCATGTGTTAAATCGGTTATGTACGATTTAATCTTTCAGAGCTAGTTCACTGGTGGAGCTCGACACGCAACTGTACCAATTAGAAATCGATAAATGTGACCTCGATGATGCGCATAAAGATAAAACCAACAAAATCTACCCTTCAGACTTCAGGGTGAGTATCGATTTCTTTTGCTTTGTTTTCATATGAGGTAACATAGACTTGCTCGGTGGGGAAGTTTCGTATTCGTCCTAACAAGGCTAAATACCAAATTACAGCTTCATAAAGTAAATACAGAATAGGAATTAGCTGTAGGAGCCACTCAGCTGATCCTGGGCCTATTCTGCTTTAGTGTAAATCCTAACAAGGATATGTACCAAACTACTGCTTCATCGAGTAAATACAGCATAGAAATTAGCTTTAGGAGCCACTCAGCTGATCTTGAGCCTATTCTGCTTAAAGTTTAAGTCCTAAGGAGGCTACAAAAATTGCCCGTTGCGTACTATTTTCCGTGTAGCAAAATTTTTCATCACCCCCAGCGGTAAGACATATCCATGTCAAAACTCTACTTCCAATCGTAAATCAGTTATAATGGCATTTGCATAAAATATTTTGAATGGATGTACAGGTAGTAGTAGTGATGTCACGCATAGACAAAGGCCCTCCTCCCCGCCCGCCCTCGAATCACCACCTCTGGAAGTCAGCGACGTCCGACCGGCTTGGCAAGCTGTCGTCGGACGATGCCCTCTCGTCCGCCGGCTGTCAGCAGACGACCTGCGAGTCTTCCGATCCTTCGTCCACCGACTCGTCGACCGCCGACGACGAGGAAGACGACGACGAAGACGGTTGGGAGTCAGGTACGTGCTCACTCTCTAAACGTCATTCACTTCTTCACTCTGGCCTACGCAAGTGGATATCTAAACACAAGGGGATGCTCAAGTTCAAGTCCATTTGCTGATCGATCAGTATTCCTAATTTTTTGTTCCTTAATCGTGAAAGCTGTTATGCGCCATATTGAAACTGTCTTTTCTTCGTGAGTAAAAGATCGGATTGTAATCAAATTGTTGTCAACGTCCTACTTCATGTGTCGGAACCTACTTTGTTGTTGTTGTTAAAAGCGATTCAGTGTTGATTCCTCCTGAACAGCGAGAAACCCTAGGGCAAAACAACATCGGAAACGTCGTAAAACCTCTCTACTCCCATCAACGTACTCAATTATCTCGAATAACTTTTGCAGTTCCTCGATGAACCCTGCCCTACGAACGTCATATCATTTCTAACAACATTCCACCGAAGGAAAAACGTTGCTGTGACGATTCGTTAGAAAAAAAAACAACTCAAAATTCGTACTTTTTACAAGTTTTGCTCTTCGTCTGAAGCAGTGCGTTCTCGATTTTCGATGTAGTTTTCCCTTTTCATCGAAGTTTTCTCTGTTTCGGTAGGAATCGGGGTATTGGCTTGATGAAAATTTGGACTTTTTGGAGTATTTGGCGCGTTCTATACTGATTCCCCAAAAGTAGTGAAATACGTTGGTCTACGAAAGAGTTTTATACCAGTTTAAAGCCCTTTTCTACTCGAGCAGACCAAAGTTACTAGAACTCTGAAACTACTTTTCATTTGAGCGTTAGGTTTGAAAAATAACTTAGGGTTGGCTTTGGACCGAAATTGTGGTGAGTTAATTCGACAGGAACTTTGAAACTAAATACAACTAATGATTGATTATCAAGTAGTAGTAGTAGTAGTAAAAGTTGAGTTAGGTTTTCGTATTCCTGTTTCATCAACATTCCTAATGCGTTTTTTTTTTCTCCTAAAATTTCAGGACTTCCTCTTGAAACGTTTGAAACGAATGGTCCTCTTCATTATCGAGGCATGGAGAAGAAATTTTAAATTCTGCTGTAATAAATTATAATACATTTTATTTTATTCATCAAATGATTTGGAAATACTAAATTATCTTAATTAATTCTTGAAAGATAGTGAAAAAGTAGGAAATACGGCGGAGTTGAAACGCATTGACCCACATTGATCCAAACATACCGATTTTGAAATAAATCGACGCTTGTCATTACAAGAATTACTGGTTCTCATGCTCTGAATTAGCACCAAAGTCCATCGTTTTCATCGCAGCCTTATACCCCCTACTAAGTATTTCTTATCTTGTACCCAGTGATCTCGTAAATCTCAACTAGTTCAAACCAAGTGACTGCTCTCGCCTAAAATTAATGTTTCTTGAAAGATCTTAACGTATGTGTGTGGAAAAGTATATATTTATTGTAACTACTTGATTAAAAAAAAAACGAAAAAAAACTCACGTTTTGTACGTTTATTTTGAATACCCCCCCCCCCCCCCCGTTCCTTTTTCCAAAAGTCGAATCCTGGTGTTGTTATTTGAGTTCCTGCCCACAGTCCCGTCAGCACAATTGGAAAACACGTCTCTTGAATGTGTCAGTTTTCAAAGTAGTTTTCGTTTATTGTGTTCAGTTATTCACTTGCATCACAATTGCATTTTGAAACAATCTTACTCTCTTGATAGATCAAAACTGTATTTTTGTCTTTCAAATTCATCTGCGTAGCTGTATATTCTTTGTGCTACTTATTTATTCGTATTTTTCTTTGTATTGATAGTCTAATCAGGTTGTAAGGTCGAAAATTGAAAATTTTTAGTCCTTGAGTTTTGGTATGTTGATCATCAGGCTGAGCAAGTATTTTTGACAACTCCGTGTCCTTGACTGGACCGCCATTGCAATGCGACAACAGCGCCTCTAGTGGAGGCCAATCACAACGCCAATACCTGATTCTTGAACTTACGTACCCATGATAGCTGTTCAGGCTGGAAGGCTAATTTATACCATTGGGGAAATATGATCACTTTTGGGAGGAAATCCTCCAAAATCAAAATCGTTTTCTGATCAGCAAATTTCAATGAGTTCCCCAAGATGATCGGGGTTGTTGCACCATACGCACATTTGCTACCTTGAAAGTCATTTCCATCAGTAGAGTTTTCAAGGATTTGTATTCAATTCAATGCCTTTCACTAGATACGATGTTGTCGCATTGAAACTGCTCCCCTCAGCTGTTGATCCGTTCCAATTCACTTGCTGTAGGCGTCAAATACACTTCAAACTTTCGGATTCCCCTCAAGTAGTTGAAGGATATACACATTTCATCTTAACATAAAAATCATCAAGTCAATTGGGTCAAATCAGAAGTCGAATTTTGAATATTTTCATCACCATCACCCAGAAACTCCTTCATAATTTCGACTAAGTCCCATTGAAGTGGTGTTCTATCATTGAGGTGTTGGGCATTTCATGTACAGACGCAGCACTGCATGTGAATTATTATACCGTATGCATGAACTATTGAATATTGCATGGCTCAATTGTGAACGCTTTTTGTTCGGTCTATTCTAAGTTGATTATGGATGAATGAAGGGTGTTTTTTTTCATGGATGGATGAATGAAGGTATCATGAATTTTCCCCCAGTGTTGGTTGGGTTATTGCAATTTTGCAGGTATTGAGGGAAATACATGTTGAGGCCACTAGTCTTTCAATCCTCCTCGTTTGTGGTACTACAAATATTTAGTTATAGTCGCAAAATGGGAAGGAGAATCAATGCCAAAAAAGTGGAGTATGGCAATTGTCTGTCTAATCCATAAGAAGAGGGATAAAGCTGTGTGTGACTACTATCGAGACATTGCTCTCCTCTGTACTGTGTACATGTTCCTGGCAAAGAACTGTTCCTGGCAAAAGAAAGTGGCTAAGCGATTGGATCAGTACACGGAGGCAGCCGTGAGGGACTATCAGTGCGGCTTCAGAGCTGCCACAACAAATCAAATCTTTATTGTCTGTCAGCTAATGAAGAAATGATGTGAATATGATGCATTCATCAGCTGTTAGTGGATTTTCGCCAAGCGTATGACTGAATTAGAAGATCTTGTCCCCTAAAAACTGATTCGCCTGGTGCAAATGACACTGACCGGTACAAAATGCTAAGTTAAGGTTGGCAATGGGCTGTCCAACCGACAGGAGGTGATAACCTTCGAGATAAACACGCGACTAAACAGACAGTGTGTTCATTCAGGAGAAAATTATCGTGGTCGAATAGTGATTAACTTTTTCCTTGATCTGCCTTCTGAATGGTTGCAGTGGCAATAATTAGTTTTGTATGGGGACGTGTAGCTTCTGTTAAATATGCTCGTAGGTCGATATTATGTTGTGTGGTAGTTTTATCTTTTAATGTTAGGTATTGAATACTTGTAAAATTCGCTCATTTGGCCATGCTGCATGACTGGATAGGACTTTTTGAAGTTGGAACAGATGTTCACACACTTTTGTTTAGGCTGGTTTGACCAAACATGCCTCCAGTGGAAACGCACCTCAATAGGGCAGGCAATGTGGATTTGTTCGTTTGTTTATGTATTTAATACTTACGAAAGTTGACTACTTCTATGTGTATATTCATAACCACTTTTTTGGCTGATCCCGATAAGAAGACGAATTATCCTGATTCAGTCGCCCTGACTAAAAATGCCTTCTCTTCCCTTCAGCTTCTCAACAATAACTTGCTACCATCTCGTGGTTAATGAAGATTTTTCAATTATTCGGATTCTAGGAATGGTCCGACTTTCCCAGACTGATAAATTGTTATTGATCGAAGATTGGCTTTCTCCGTAACGACCAGGCTAGTGAAAACATTATTTTGGATTTCCTGTCCGTTCATGTCCATTATGTCAAATTGATTAGGGGGAACTGCTGTACCTTGGGACAAAAGTCAGTTTTTGATTTTCCTGATTTTCTGGGTATTATTTTTCGCCGGTTCACAGCCTCATAGTGAATTTAATTTATTACAATTTGTGATCCAAATCTTCCCGATATCTGAAAATGCATACTTAACTAATAGATCAACTTTTCACCTCACTGTACCTAGTTCATTCGATTGGTAGAATATCTCTTGGATTTTGTAAATGTCTTACATACTGCAACTGCTCGCCATTTTGACATAGGAATGACGTGGAAGACCCACACAATGAGAAACAGTGAAAATTCTAGGCATTAGAGTGAACTCTTCTATAGCATACCTACCAAAAAAAAAGAAAATTCGAAAACTGGAAAAGAAAAATTATTGGTTGGTGTCCAAAATCAAAAAAATTATTGTAAAAACTTACCAAGAGAAGTAATCGCTCCGAAATTACAGCTGCAACTGAAGGTCATGAGAAGCGTTGTTACCAACCTCACAAAGCAAAATTTCTCCACACTATCTAGATGTTATTATCAATGTCCCATGGTACAACTGTATTCAAGGTACAACGCCTCCCCCTACTTTGGAAATATAGTAGTGGTGTGCATCATGCTCAAACGATGAGCTCCATTTCCCTAAATGCGCATCGTATGAATGTTCTGTCCAAGAAATATCGTAGGTTGAAGCATGAAGGATTGAAAATGTTACTAAAATGGCGTTTTGGCTCACATGTACTTACACGTACATGGCGCAATGGTGAGTGTTGAACGTTTCCCGTTGTCTGCAAGTTCATTCCTCACTGTACCCATTATGCCTTTTATATTTAGTACCAGGATTGTTGTTTTTTGTCAAGTACCTTCCTACCAACATTTATATAAATTTCATTGGGCATTTTCATTATTTTCGCATGGTTTGCTTCATTGTATAAGAATGATTGTGTGGCATACCTAGTTATTCAGTTTTTTCTGCGTTGATTTTTTTTATAGATAACATTGTAAAGGTGTAATTACATTTTATAGATTTCTAATCAAATGATACAGTGTTTGACATCTATACTGCTTCAAGTTGGTAAGCATTGTGAGGCATTGTGGGCTTGATATATTTATCCAAAATATCGAAGGTTCCTTCACAAACGTTCTCATTATCGTTTCTTGATACAAACAGCTCTAACTGTTCCAAACTTTGATGAATTAGAAGAAAAACCTCTAGCTTTGGAAGTTGGCTCGAGACGCCTGGAATAGTTTAAATCTCCTTACAGCACTAACTAGTCAAAGTGAGCCTCAAACTGAATAATATACGGTTCTAATAAGAATCCGTGGATTCAGGCTTTCATGTTTCTTAATCTACATCAATATCACCTATTCATGGCCTACTGCCACTAAGTGACCTGCCTTCACAATACTTACCACAGTAGCATCTACTTCTACTCATAATGTCACCATGTGCTGTAACAGACACACAAACTGCTGAAGTTTGTATATTTTTCACGATTCAAAACTTATTATGGAGAGGGTAAAAGAATGATCTCATCGACTAGAGTTTTTTTCTGTTTTGGGACGTTCGAGTTATGCACGTAGGTTTTTGGTCGCTTTGTTACCTCGTGGGTGTAAGTCTTTCGGGTCTTTCATTTTATGTTACTATTATTGTAATTGGAACGAGACTTAGTCCTGAGGGGTGTCAATGATTTGAGTTCCTAGTGGCCTGTGCCTCACTAAACTACCTTGATGTATGAGTGTGCTGTAAGATTTTACAGCGTTACACCTTATAATTTGATACTGTGTAATTCAACCAGGGCCCCCAACACGAAAACGTCATCAGCCACGGTTCATCTTTAGTAGAGTTCAATATTCCATCCCAACAAAATGTAGTTTTGTCACATTCTACGGCTGTTTTGGGGTTTACGAAATCGGGGTGTAGGCGTAGTGGACTCATTTCCAAAGTTAACGGAAATTCTGGGGATTGTAGAGGGTATATTTGGTGAGTTTTCGAACACCCTGTGCTCTTTAGGGGGGGGGGGGGGGGAGTGTTATTGGTTTTTGTGGTCGTATCTTCTAAACCACGCCAAAATCCACAAAAAGCAATTGAATGAGCATTAATTCCCCCCCCCCCCCCACAACCTTTAAGTATCTAACCTTCAGATGTGTGTTTTTAAATATAAGAACGAGTAAATTTCTCACTATATTTTAATCTATAATGTCATATAGATATTACGAGTATTATCAACCTCAATTCTTAGTTGAAGTCATGAATGCGTTGGTAATCATTAATATTACTCTTTTCAATTTTTGACGAATAAGGTCAAAAGTGCAAGTTCTTGAAAACACCCGTTGCTATAAAATGTATGACCAGAAAACCAATAACATTCCGGAAAAATCGCCGTTTTTCCCCCTGCAAAGAGCTCAGGGTCCTCGAAAACTCAGCAAGCATACCCTCTACCATCCCCAAACAATCCCTCAAATTTTCGTTGAGTTTAGAATTGAGTACAGGGCTCCTGAAGCATCAGATTGAATCAAACGGTTGAACTTCATGTTAGTTTTTTATCAAATTTGGATAGATTTCGATTTTGCAATAATAATTCAATGATTACTTTCAAACGTTAAAGGAAATGTATTGCGCCCGAAACCAGCTATGGTTGACTTTTGCGATATTGACTCGGCTTAAACTGAAAATGTTGAATGTAAGAGAACTTAAGAGACCTTAAGGAACGTTTTGCTAGGATTGTTTAACGACTATTTTTATGTTTTTTCTATGGAGCCATTTTGCTTTGAACGACTGCCGTTGGGATCGTTCACGACTATCGTACCCCTTCAAAAGTCGTACATTGAACTCGAGTTTTACGTCACGTCAAGTGACGCTAAAGTTTTCCACTCATTTTTTCGGGTTTGGCTCTCCTGTTGTGTTCGTGTACTCCCTTGAAAAAAAGGAAATAATCGAAAATTACTGAAAGCCATGAACTGAAATAGAGTGAAATGGCGAAAGGGGCCCTTTGCCTCTGAGCTTAGTTTCCAGTTATACCTTAGGAAGGTTACGGAGTACCTGGCCGTGCCATAGACATAAATGCATTTCAAGCATATAATATCCATCTCATTTCCTACCTTACATTACACAATAACACCTTTTTCTCCACTTTACGTCCTTTCGTTGACCCGCATAATCTTGTTAGGCGTCCACCTTAATTTTTAATCTCATTGTACAAATTGTGTCAACAATCCTCGACAGAGAACTAATCCAGGAAACATTTCAAGATATTTGGGCCAAGAAAATTTACCTGCATAACTGCAACCCAAGGTGTTTGTAAGCTTCTTTTGATGAAATAATGTCGTAAAGAAAGAAAGATTAAGGCAACACTGAATAATTGGTGGCATGGTTTTGTAACAATATAATTTCGTCAGTTTGCGAATGAAACGTAGTTGTCAGGACATGCGAGGTTGTATTCAGTTGTGGATGTGAGTATAATATACTTTAATACTATTAAAGCATGACTGTAACTTTGAGCTCACCTCGTTTTGGCTGTGTGTCAGCCCATAGCAAAGCTGCCTCAACTGAGTTGTCGAACTGTACTCAACCTCTGAGTCACAAAGACGAGATTGCAGAACTTTGGACGCACAGTTTTTGTTGGGCACACTTGTATCTTTGCAGTGGGTGCACCTTTTCATTCCAGCGTTGTTTGGTTCTGAAGTACAATTGTGTTTTTCATAATAAGTTGCGTAGCTTGAACGTTTGGTGTGAAAAACACTTGTAGTATCGAAAAGTCAATGTCGTTTTTCATGTTCCCTTATTACAACCTCGTAGTCCAGTGCATTCAGCTTCTTAGTAAGCATCAGTATGATTGTGTAGCTAACAGAAACATTGAGAATAGAAGCTGCTGTTAGTTACACAAATGGTAGAAGACTGTTGGTGTTTAGTTCAAGGCGAAGTGGGACGCTATAGGCTTCTCTCCGATTCGGAAATTCTGCTTTCGGAACGGCTCTTACCCTCGTGATTCAGGCGCCTCATTCAAAGTTGCCGCTAGCCAACCAGCTGCAAGCTCCTCTGGTAAGAAAACCTCTCCCACCTGCTACCCCGAGCCTTCACATTCCTCACAGCTTCCCTCTTCACCACTCATCCAGTTTTCCCGATGAAGGCTTTGTAAATGAATTATCTAAATATTGCTTTGACTCGCATTATGTGTAGTAATCATGTTTCTTTGACTTTTGAAGGTGTTCGTGTTCATAAATGAATGTAACATAATATTATTATTTTGTTGTTTGAATAGATAGAATCTTTAAAGAAAATATTATTTCCAGATGTGTAGATGTATTTGACTGTTCTATGGCCCTTTCATATCAGATTTCATCTGGTCCATCTAGGTTAATCTTGCTCCCACTTTGTAAAGGTCAGTGAGTTTGAAGATTGTTTTTTTTTCTGTTGGGGAAGTACTTGTGAACTGTACACACATTGCACTGAAGGTAAATATTGTGCCCCGTCCTTGGTCCACCCACAGCAAACACATCTCCATTAACATTCATCGTTTCAGCGATACTGATGAGCTCGTTATCATGAATGTGATGAGAACTGGCGATTCTGTTTTGAAACTCCCTGGGTGCTGAAGGTAATAGGTCGCTTGCCTCCGCCTGTCCATTCCAGTTGTGCCTGGTTACCAAAAGCAATACTTTGGCCTTCAACTATTCTGACTCGTTGGGTACTCAACGCTGGTCTTCTATTTTACCAACCCATTCCACTTATAAGTGTCAGGGTATTCTTCCTGATCACCTCCTGGTTGGGAGGTCCAGCGCCCCTGCAGCTGTCAGCTGTTCCTCACCAGGGGATGGATCTACGTGATGGCAATAGTTAGCTTTCCAGTTCACCTGTCAGTTGTGCAGGCGGAGGCAGAGGTTACCATTTAGTAGTAGCGTTGTGACGTATTCATTAGAAGTAAGAACGTCCCCAGTAATCCATGCTCAACTGTATGTTTCTTCACATATCCCTGAGCTGGTGGGTCAGGAGAAGAACATGTATCGCCCTCCAAAGAGTGGTCTTTGCTCAATCCGTCGTTTTTTTCTGATTGGGAGTCAAATAAATAGTACATCAATTTTAATGAAACTAAAATTGACCCACAGATAAAATCATGGGCTGTTAACAGAATAAACTGGTGCACCTGATAGCCCTCATGATTTCAATGGAACATTGTTGGTGTCACTTTGGCGCCCGAGACTGTTTCTTGGTTGTATTCGGTATTTAATTTTGGGTCTCACTCCTTGAAATTCAGAAACGAGATTCATAGAATACCCAATTCTGATGTAAGCATTAATTCTGCTCAATCTATTAAATCCTTTGGCTCACTCTATAGAGCAAAGAAAGTATAAAAAGTCATGTTTTGGAATGCAATTTGGTCAACAAGGACAGACTTCGTCTATCTTGGATTTGTTGAATCAATTTTATAATCAATGGGCTAATTGTTTAGAGGCGTACCAGGCGTTTTGTGTGGTATCGTGAAGGTTGAATCCCTTCACTCCTAAAGTTCTCTTACCCTTCCCAAGTTGGCTCATATATTCACGAATTTGTTTGCCGAAACTGTACCTTCCCAACAAGAACAAAAATACACTACTAAAACCGTTGGGCTTTGTTAAGATGCTATTCAAGTGAATGTTTGTTCTTTCAACTAACCCTGCGTTGGATGTTATCAGAATTAATTTACGCTTTAACATTGGTATGTTACAAATAAGTTCCGTTGGTGTTGGGATGAGTGTTTCATCAATGGCTCTCAGGGGCTGCATTCTGTTGGTATAATCCGCCATTGCAAAGAGTAATCAGCAACAAGGGTTCCAATTACTACGTACATTGTCGATGGAGTGTTGGTAGGAGTTCGATACTACGAGTATTAGCAGTCAGGAGCTTGTCCCATAGCCAAAACGATAGCTTGGGGAACAGAATATTCAGTTGGTATAGAATATTTTCTGTCTTCAAACTCGTGAAGAATATGGAATATTTTCTGCTATCGCGCGAAACTTAATCGTGTTGTCAATGTGTTGGCATATTGGGAACATGCCTCCATCAGCTGGATAATCTTCGGAATTTGACATTCTTACTCTCCCAGTCTCAGCCAATGTTCAAATTTTCATCTTAATTTCCACTCATATTAAAGAACTTTTCTGACGAATACTGCCGGGCGCAATTAATCCTTCTTCAAGTCTTCAAACGAACTATTTCAATGCCCGACGAATTATTTTCAAATGATTCGTTCACCAACGAGGACCTTCCATCTTCATTTACCAGTTCTGAGCAAGGACCCTTCGTAAGCTAAGCATATTAGGATTTTCAGAGGTAAGTTTTGCTATAGTTTTGATTTTCTCACCCTTGATGTTTATTGGAAATAAACACGCTGTACACGAATTGGAAATTTGTGGGCATAAATCTGGTCCAAGACTTTGTTTTTGGGCATCATTTGAACACATTGTAGCGCTTTTTTCAGTTTTTGGCGTTTTTTCGATAAACCCATTAGGTGTGGGTTTAGCGAAAAAACGCTCCCTTTGTAGGATATAGGCCAAAAACTGATTTTTCGTATGACTAACCGTTTCGCCGCTAGTGCGCGCCCAAAGGGGGTATTTCCATGTCTGGTACGTTTTGTCGAAAAAACGCTTAATTAGTGAGATAACAACAAAAAACTGAAAAAAGTGCCAAAACTTGGCCAAAAAGTGCTTAAAGAACGATGTTCCAGACAAAATTTTACCCGCAAACTTCAAATTCGTGTTTAGCGACCCAAAAAACATAGGTGAGATCATCAAAACTGTAGCATAACTTTCTTCTGAGCTCCAATTATGTTAATAATACGCCTAGTCTAAAGCTGCTGACGGCAGTTGGCTCACGCTCTCAGGAGGAATCATTAGTAGGAATATGTAAAGTTGACTATTCTCTACATAGAGTGTAGTCCAGTCGTTATGTAAACTCCAAAAACATAGGTTCATACTTTCATACTTGCTCACTAGGCAGATAAGCTAATCATTTCGTCCATCCTAACCTGAGCTAATCTTGATATTCTGCTTCCTCACCACCTGCTATTCATCATTAGTTATTATTTTAGAATTGGAAAGGATATACAACCGAAGGTAGGGAAGCTTGATGTCCATACAAGAAGGAGAAGAAAAGCTTCATGTAGAAATTTGATTCGGCTTGCAGTCAAATCCTGGACAACTCTAAAACTACTAGATGCTGTAGATGGTTCCCTGTGCATTCCATCGCAATTGGAACATTGTTAGCATCTGCGCATGCGGAAATGTAAAATCCTGTTAACATATTTTGCGGAATCTCGTTCAAATATGTGGAGAGTAGTCTACAGATAGTCCCTTATAAATGACATCAAATAATAATATTTTTATTGTTCCGTTCTTTTACCACTCAAATAATCCTAGTATTCAGAAACAGAAACAAAACCAAAAAAGTCAAGGTGCGTAGGTAGAAGTGGCATGAGTCTGTAGATTTTGATGTCCCTATATCCAGAATGCAAGTATTTTTTCTGGATTGGCTTTATTTCTGAGGTGTATTTCTCATTTTATAGGTGTGAAATTTAAATGTTTAAAATTGATGTTATTATTACCGTTTGCAGCCATCAATCATACTTTATGTTTTTATGGGTGCTGGATCTAATAATTAGATCCAATTATTAGACTATGAGGCCACTCCAATCCTTTTAGATTAGATTGAATCAGGGACTCAGGATGGGACCGATCCCCATCCGCCGCACTGAATCCTGGGCTTATTGTGCGGAGTGGCCAATTTATAGGCTCTGGGTCCAGTCCACTCCCTCCACCTGACTGATGATCCCCCTAAAGGTTGTTTGCCAACACAATCACTGCCGGTACTGGAGACCTGAAGATTCTGTACTGTCGAGCTTCAAATGCTGGACACTTGAAGAGGAAGCGCAGTTTCGTCCTCCTCTCCACAAAGTCTGCACAACGGATTTCCCGTGGATCCTCCGATTCAGTGCAGATGTTTCCAGAAGCACCCGTGCCCCGACAGCATCCCCACCAGGAGTCTCATCTTTCTCCTTATCTTTCTCCAGTGCTTCTGCAAGATGCCGGGATGTCTTCCCAATGCCCTTCTCTCACCCACTCTCGCAAGGTGTGCATTTGGCAATACCCAATACTGGCTCCGGTGCCACAAATACTGTGGAGGCACCATTTCTTGCCATTTTTTCACTCATTTTTCCACCCCAGTGTGTCCCGGTATTCACATCAGGGTGGCTGTTCGCTGCCCCCAGCTCTAATTCCCAACCTCTTCTCAAAAGTCAAATACTCGAACTATTGAGTCGCTTCTCATTTGAAGGATCTCCATACCCATAGTCCGTATGATGCCTGCACGGCCATCACAACAGGTCCCCTTCCATTCATGCAATGCAAGGAGTCGATGGGCCACTGCCGCCGCCGAGGGCTTGACCATCATCTGCAGTAGAGGAAGGGCGAAGTGAGTCTCCATTCCATCCGTGGGTAATTGAACCAGCGAATTGAACCCGGACCTCCCACAGCCCACCCCAAAACAAATCTGTATGGAACCTTGATTCGTTTACTATATTTACATGCGAATACTGATTTCGGTTCAACAGCTATTTCTTAACCCACACTTTTCCAAGTTTTCTTAGCTTCCTCTGTAGCTGACATCTTCCGGTAAGGAGAAGAAGTTCGTTTTCCATTTTCCAGGGCAATTATTGAATCATTTGAGTACATTCAAACATGTAAATGATTGAACGTAACGACCAATCCCATCGTGTGTGAGTGGCAAGCTTTGAGCACTCAACCGTCACGACTTTCAGATTGGTCGTAACGACGGATCGTTCCGTTCAGACGAATTACGTCTCTTGAATATTCCGACATCGATTAAAAAGGCTCTAGTTGGTCCTCGTAGCTCAAATAGTTTGATTTTCTCCCTGCTGAGCCAAAAACGTTGTCAGGCTCTTCCCAAATCCAAAATTTCTTGTTAAATTTCGTTAACTTTTCTTCCTATAAAAAGATGCAAAGAATCATACGCTCGGAATCCCCATCTAGGAGAAATTCAAGTGAGGTCCTCGTCATCGTAGAACGTGGTTTCATAACTGATTTCAGCTGTAGTCGACCCATCCCACGGGTTTGGGTTGGGAGTGGGCTGTTGGAGGGTCTGGGTTCAATTCCCAACCCTCTCGTCCTGTTGGGACCGTTCTTCCTGATCTTCGCTTAAATCTCCAAATGACTGAAAATCTAATTTTTCATATTATCCCCTGAATTTGTATAATAATTCCCTATTTTCAACTGTTTCAACCCCTTTCCATTAATCGCAAACCGAGTCCATATTTGGATCCCCCCACGAATGCATGGTGGTTGCAAGCAGGAATACAAATTCCACATGCTTAATTGTCTAAAATATGTGTCGGTATGAGATATTCTCGGAAAATTTCATATTTAATATGAGCCAATCCTGAAAATCTTGGCCTTGGTCTCCCTCTCCCTTTTATATAGTTTTGTAATTAATTTTTAAACACTCATACTCACATGCTTTTCATACACCTAATTTGCAATATTTAACAATACATCTAACAGGTTCTGTCATTATTATATTACTTGTATTAAATTATCCCCACGCGATTTAAACCAATCATGGTTAACACACAAAAAGCCACACACAAAAATGGTCACGTTCAATGTCATTTCAAGGTCAAATGCTCTACTTTCAGCAAAACTGCCTGAGATATCCTTGAACGTAATCTGGTGACGGTCAACTGACCTCAGATTCGGATTCAGTGACCCAAAAAGTTTCTGTGGCTGTGTCAAAGTTTGTTTTGCGTTTTGTTAATACCGAGTTTCGTCGTGATTCAAAACGGGGTTGGCCAACCTTTGCTCTCAGTAACCTAGGAAGGGGCTTGAAATCAGCTTGACTCCTCTGTAAATCTTAGTACTTGGTCATGTTACTGAGCGCTTCTAGTACGCGTTCAGAACCAATCTCTTGATATGAAAATGCATTATTCAACCATTCAACATTTCGGTATTTTTCTTGGTATATTTCAGGTCGGCGGGACTTGGAAGATCAGGAGAGCTGCTTTTTTTGATGTTCTGTGTTGTCCAATGTCCATTTATAAGAAACAAATTAAAATGCTAGGTACCTCATCTAATGAAGTTTTTGTGCGTTTATCTGTGCGAGGATCTTGCTTGCAGTTGTAGTTTACTTTGTCCTGAGTAATAATTCTAAGAACATGATCCGAAATGTGCTTTTCTCACTTCCACCATTGAGGCGGTTGGGGTGAACCATTTGCAACAAAATGAAAGCGTGCAAAGTCCCTATAGTACCTGATTATAAGCACGGAAAGGTCTAAAAACGAAGTGATTTCTACTATGCTAGTAGTAAAATGCTTGAACGATGCTTTATAAATGTAGTGCACTCGAAGGAAAACGGGACAACTCGGAATAGCTGCAACCTGTCCGTTCAATTTCACTTGTTTGGTTAGTGTTGATTTTATGGGAGGCTCCACCAACTAGAAAGTCACATAAATTGAACGCAGAACTGTGTATCCTTAGTGACAATATAAGCAATTTGGTTTAGTAGGGGAATTAATATTCTTGTGTATTTGAACCTCAAGTTTTCTCATATTGAGTGGATTCTAGGGTAGGAGTTTAGTGGAACATTGATTCCATTTCATTTTGTGTGTTACTGAGTTGCATTATCGAATTGTACCTTTTAAAGTCAATCCTTCCAATTGTGGGGGGACTGCGTTCCATTTTTAATTTTCAATTGATACATTTTTTGTCACCACGCACTATATCGTTCCTAGAGCTTTTCTTTTGAATAATTTTTTGATATTTTGTTGATCGTGTTGGGGAATCTTGAGACCTCCAGGTAATTCAGTTCAATTGTGTGTTCGCAATTTTACATTGTAAATCCCCAATGTATTTCTACGAATTTTGACCTCTGGTCGTCAGAACTACTCAACTACCTTTTTTGAGTAAAATCAATTAATTTTTTTTATTAACTTTTGCATGTACGAGTATTTTTTTTAAAAATTGAGCGGTTACTGCTCAGAAGGAGAGGTCTGAATAATGTAGCTTCGTTTGAAAAACTCGGAAATGTTTGTGGTACGTCACCTACATCACTCAAGGCTTTTCTATAGAGATTTTGAACACTCAATTCGTTCTATGTTTTGACATTGATCGGTGAGGTTTTACTTTTAGTTCTACAGCTGAATTAAAAAAAAAAAAAAATATCTAAAAATTGCATAGAAAACTATACCTAATATAGTTTTCTATGCAATTTTTAGATTTTTCTATATTATATTAAGATTTTATCAATTGGTAGTTATCATTTAATGGCTAAGAAACAGAATTCAAAATGCAGTAAATTCAGTGTTCCGAAAATGTGCCTCCTGATAAGGCTGCATCACCTGCTGCCTGTACAAGGAGTTTATTTCATAAAACAACAAGTACAAGTTACGACTTTTTTTTGTACAAGTTGTACAATTCGTCAGCACTTTTTGTAATGCTCTGTGAATTTCAACAAGTATACAGATGGATTTGGACAAGTTACAAGTCTTTCTCCATAGTTTTTTAGAAGTCACTATAATTGTAAAAACTGTCCAATTTTCTTACTCCTTTCGTTCTTTTGTAAACCTTTTCATATTAGCAACAACAAAAAATAAATAAATAAATAGATGACCCACCACTAAGCTACTGGTGATGGTGATTACTGGTTTTCCATTTGGCTGAAATTCATCTAAAGTCTCATTGATCTCTATTGCAATGTTTTAAATTTTTTAGAAAATGAATTGTTTGTTTCCTCCAATCTTAATCTTCCTTCATTTCAAATTTAAGCGAAATTAGGGAGTAAAAGAAATCGTGAAGCTTTGGTAGATAGTTTTCAAGCTTGAAATGCACTAGAAATCTTTGTACAAGTAGTGACGGTTCTTGACTTTTGGGTAGAACCAGTTGATTGGTGGGCTGCAACGAGGTCGCAGAGACATTTTCATTGTTTTGTTTTGGCATTCGTGTATGAAACTGGAGGTCAAACCTGTCGAGGTGGAGCCCACACAGACAGCTCCAGTGTTGGAGAGTGAAACTAAGTCTCTCTGTTGCTATACAGGGTGTCCCATCTAAACGGGCCCATCGGGAAATTACAGCCTTGCGGTGCGAGCTATCGAAAAATTGAACTGGACCTTTTTCATAGTATTTTAACTCAGCTTCACGATGCCGAAGTCCGATTTTTATTTTTCCATATTTTAGGGTCTTAAATCATTGATTGAAACTTACGGTTTCGTCTTGACCCCCCTTTTTTATTGCTTTTTTCGATTCTAGGTTGAATTTGGAACAGAAAATGCTTCTTTGAAATTTTCTTTTTGGGGCTTCGTTTCTGAGTTATTTCACTTTTTGCGAAATACAGAAAATCGCCGTTCCTTTTAGACGTTACCAACACTTTCTTACTATTTTTTCTTCAATTTTTGAGATGTTCACCACACTGAATGACAGGTGGTTTAATGCTGATTTCAAAAGTGTGGTGAAAAAATTCGAAGATAAAAATAGTAAGAAAGTGTTGGTAACGTCTAAAAGGAATCGGCGATTTTCTGTATTTCGCAAAAAGTGGAATAACTCAGAAACGAAGCCCCAAAAACAAAAATTTCAAAGAGGCATTTTCTGTTCCAAATTCAACCTAGAATCGAAAAAAGCAATAAAAAAGGGGGGTCAAGAGGAAACCGTAAGTTTCAATCAATGATTTGAGACCCTAAAACATGGAAAAATAAAAATCGGACTTCGGCACCGTGAAGATGAGTTAAAATACTATGAAAAAGGTCCAGTTCAATTTTTCGATAGCTCGCACCGCAAGGCTGTAATTTCCCGATGGGCCCGTTTAGATGGGACACCCTGTATACAAAGTTATGCCTTCACCTGACCGACAGAAAGGTCTGGAGAGTGAGGACGCGCTGGGGACGAGGCATTGAAGACGCATTTTAGGGGCTAAAAATTCAATCAGTGAAAAACCTACCGCACTCTGACCAATTACCCCGTAAGCTAAATTTGAGGAAACGCGACAAGGGACCAAACAAAACGAACTTAACTTCCCTCATTTTCGCTTCACTCTTCACTCGCTGACTACCGGACTACAAGGCTAGACAGCCACTGACAAACTCAAGTAATCTAAATTTAGCTATGTACCTACGCATCAAAGGATCATCAATTCCATATGGATGCTTCTCTTGTAATTTTCACATAACAGTTATTGTAACTTTTCTTCTGGGAGAAACACTTTTGCTATGCATTACAAATACTTGTTCCTTGAAATTGGCACTAGGTCTCCTCTGGCAATACAACCCCTTGAGTGAGTCACCCTTGTGCAAATTGAGTGTAGGTAGATCTCAGCCCATGGCCTTCTCTGGCCTGATTAAGGTTCCCATCTCCTTTGCAACACTGGTAGACGAGGGTCCAAAACAACCTTCTATTTGAGAGGTTATGTCTGCTTAATGAAACTCTAACAGTTCACTTCTCTAGTCTGTAACAGTTCACAATGTCATGGAGCATTTGGTGCAGGTGCAGTAGTGTGTTGAGAGACAGCCACAGTAATGGTGGCGGCAATGGGCGTATAAAAACTACCACAATGGATGTTGTAAACGAGGTTATATACATGATGACCATCGTAGTGTTTTGCGCACTAGATTTTGTGACAGTTGTTGACATAAAAAATTCGAGCAAAATCACACTTTAACATTACAGCGCAAAGAAAGTCGTTGAAAACATTATGGCACTGGCACGGTGTCCAATGTACCACCACAGCTCGTGCGCTCCACCACTTCTTGATCAAAGTAAGGCACAACCAGCGCCGCACCAAACGATCCATGCGAACCGAGCTTTAAAGTTTGTTCAAATGGAGGGTTATACGTTTAGTTCAAGATTCAAATCGTAGAGGCCACCAGTGTGTGACAGGGGCGGATCCTGACTTTGATTTCGGGGGAGTCCATGAGGTTCAGGTTGCAGTTTAGTTGTAAGCTCGTCCGAGTTGCCCGTTCTGTTTTGTACTGAAGTGCCAGGTCTGCTTATGTGATCCATGTGGTTCGGTGCTGTCTCAAGGCAGCTATGCTTTATTGTTATCGACATACTTATCGCCATAGTATTTTTTATTACTTTAATTTATTTATTTGTTGGCTCCTTTGATGTCATTTTCGAATTTTCCTTAGAATTGGCGAGAATAATCCACTGAACTGTAATTTACTAGTTTTTCTTGTTTCCCCCGTTTTGCCAACTCCGATGTTTCGTAGGCTCTTCCAAAGTATGTGTTCGATCTTAAATTTATCTAATTTGTAACAAAAAATGTACTTCAATCGCGAAATCATCTACTGAACTGTTTTAATTTAGGTAGGTAGGTAGGATTATACAATTACATTAGAAATGAATGATGGGCTCACACATTGTCGAGGAGTGTTTCTGTTGTAAATAGAAACAATTTATTATTTGCAAATTACTATTTTTTAGAGTTCTCCATTTTAATTATTATTGTTAATAGGTAGTTTCCTCGCTAATTAATTTTTACATTTTAATCGGAGCTGTGTATTGTAGGTCTCTAGCTAATTCAACTTCATAACATCAACTTTTTAGTCTTTACACTTCTCGTAGGTTTGTATTTCTCTTAAACCATGTATTCGTGGCAACACGTTTTTGGTTTATTCTTATATTTTACAATTGAAAAAATACAAAGTTTACTGCTTGCCACTTGAAATTCGTCGTTACGTAGATCTTATGTTTTCACCACTGTTTATTATTCCTTATCTTACTGTTTTGGTACCATTGCGAGGTAATTTATATTTATGCAGTGAAGAGTTACAATGTAGCTAGTTTATCTTCAGTTATTGTCAAAACTTATTGTGATATGAAATTCTTGTCTATGCTGAGTTTACATGTTTAGAAGAAGATTCATGCCCTGCGTTTGATTCTTCGAGTTTTCACATAATCATTTTCGAGTGGATTTGGTGATCAGTTGAATTTCGACTTGTCCAATGGCTTTTCTCTATGTTGAACAAAGCTGTTTAACATCAATATAGAACAGAATTTGCTGCCTTTATAAAGATTTGTCTTGGGGATCAAATTTTACATGGTACTCGAAAGGCTCTGCGTTTCGTGAGGGTTTTTGAGAGCATTCAACAGATGCCAGTTATCGCTCTTCCTGAAGAAAATAAGTGGGGAATGGTACATTGTCGTTCTTATGAGAATAATTGGTGGTTGCTTCATAAGTTGAATTCAGGGAGACGCTTGAATGAAAGAAGTCCAAGTATTGTCAGATTGACTGTTTTGGCTGTCAATCTTTGTTGAGCCTTAAGTCTGACTTGTAGGCGGGGCAGCACAAAGTCCGAAAGGCATCGCTAAAACTACCCTCCTACCCTTCATCACTAGCTTCCATAGGGACTTGCCAATAACAGCTATGCAAGGATTGAGAACCAGGAACTGCCTGCTAGTGCGCCTATTAATTCTTCAATTTTGAAATGAGTCGTTCTTCCTGGTAACATCATTCAGACTCCAGAAGTCGACACAGGACCTAGTTGATCTTTCTGCGATACCAACACAATGGGGCTGGCCCATGGGTTACTGGATGGCTTCCGACCTATACTGATGATTGCCGCATCCTTTTCCAATTGATGCTGATGATTGTCGAATTGGCGCAAAGTACGCGCCAAAGTACATCCAATGACTAGAGCCCTTGACCCTCCCCAAATCCTTCCAACTCCTAGCAAAAACATCATTAGTCCCAACAAAAGGAGGGGAGGGAGGGCTAATCCTGTTTCTAAAAAGAAACATCTACTAATACCACACACCCCGAGTGAATGGCTTAGAAGACATATTTTAGCCCTCCTTCGCTGGTCTCGGGCATTATGTCCCCTGGAATAAAACTTCAACACTTCAAAAACTGGCGAAATTTTTTTTCAGTGTTGATTGTGGGTGTCTGCATTGAAGACCTGCAGAGTTGTAGTTAGTGGTCGAGTGCTCCGAGTGATTCAAGATATGGCACCTGCCCCTCCCTCAAAAGCTTGAGTTGGTTGTTTCCTGTCTTCTTGTTTCTCTACCAGAATGAGTTGAGAATGACGTACTCAATGTGTAGTCGTGGAATTAACGCAAATTTCCCTTTTAGGATACTCAAACACATCTCATATTAATGGGAAAAATCTCTGCCTGGCCTTGAGTCTCGTTTAAAGGCGATTACCAAGACTTCGCTATACACGATTTCAAGACACAACTCCACCTCAGCCGTGGACCACTTAGGAAGGTTCCATAGTGAGAAAAACGCTATAGCGATTATGTAAAGACGTCACTTCGATTTGTTGGTAATTATTGCTGTTCAGAGAGCTCTTTGAGTTGACTTAAAGTTGATAATATCCGTATTGGAAGCGGAAAAAGTCCCAACGATGTTTCTAGTTCTTTCCTTTGCAACCCAAAATCCGTACAGGGAAATTCGTTGTTAGCATCCCAAGAAACATAATGGAGCATGACGTCGTCTATCGATGGCATCCAATATAACCTCGTATCTCCATTTATGGCAATTTTGTGCCCTCTAGATAACCTCTTTTATGATAGAATCTGTGATTACGAGGTTATCAGAGTTATCGAGCTTACAAGATGTTTTCAAGAGATGAGTCATCGAAGAACTTTGAAATTGAATTCTTAGCCGAAATTTCATGAAGTTATTGAATTGAAGGTTTGAATTCTTCAACAAGAATCATCAAGGAATATTTTCTGGGATCCTACTTCAAAAATGAAAACTCCCATTTTCTTTAGTTACGAGGTTATTATCAGAGGCCATCACTATGTTAGAGGGCTAATTCCTACAGAGTACCAAAATTACGACTATGCGAGCGATAATGGTTTCTCAATAGAGACAGATTTAGAGAGGTTTTTCAAAACCCCACCAACTCCATCTTACTCTTCACAGCCTCTTATTTACCACACCCACTGAATTTCTTCAACTGGAAAGTTGTTCATTCAACCCATCATTAAAACTCACTCTACGTGCAGTTTGTTATGTTATTGTACATTTACTTGTTCATTACTATTTATATTCCCATCGGAACTGCTCAAATTTGATCTTTTGCCTTGTCAAAATCGAATGAATGGATTCGCAAAATTAAACGTTGATAATGAATTAGTAGGTAGTGTTTAAGGGTGAAGAGAAGGAAACTTGATGTTTTTAGGTACCTTATTACTCGACGTTGGTACAATTGGGCCCCTTTGAAAATGACGTGTGAAGTTGAAGAATCTCTGCAACACCAATTTCGATTAGGGTTTAGTATTCTCAAACGGATTTTCTATGTTAGGTCTCCTCTGAAGGGGAAAAACAAATTTGTAATTTGTAAAGTGGACGATAAAGCAGTTTGGGAAGCTTTGTGTACAACATCAAAAAAATCTTCTTTATTCTCTTTGTAATTTTGATCTCTTTTTATGTAATACTAACCTTTGCAAGATTTGTTAATGTATAGTCTTTAGATACCTATAAATGGCTCGTGTAAGATTTCCGTTTTTTTCCTCAACAAAAAATTGGTTTTTCTTTGTAGATATTGTAAGTCGGTATTGTTTAATCTTACCAAACATTTGTAATATATAAGGAAAAACACATGTATGTTTGTGAAACACCTCCCCGTTCAAAGGTTAACCGCCTAACAGAAGAATCAGGCATTCGTTGAAGCGTTACAACTGTTGACGAGATTTTGTCGACTTGTTCACCATTTTTTGGGAATACAATAATATAGTATGGAAGTTTATTTGATTGTATTTAATGTAGTGGCTCTTAGGGCTTTTTTCATGTTAGAAATTAGAAAGGAGAATTGAATTCAATGGCGACGATCTGCGATGTCTCGCGTGTTTTGTTTTACTGTTGTTGAGGGTTTTCGCTGCATTTTGTTGAATTTTTCAGTGGAGGAACTTCAAATAAGTTGTTGCGTAAGACGAAAAAAAACATGGTTATGAGGGAATATGTAGGATAAGATGGTGGTTCCCACTCATTTGAAGGACATCATCAGAAAATATTTGAGCAATTCAGAACAATCCAATTGGAATCTTCTATAATATAGAATGTTATTATGTTGGTGGGTGCACCCGTGGACATGTGAATAGAATGGAAGGTTTCATTCAGACACAGCGCGCTCAGCAGTTCGGAAACTATTCCAACGTGGACGTCGCCAACCGTAACGCGTTGTATTCTTGTGCATCGATGGTTTGCGGACAAACTGCAATCATTCGTGATAGGTGAATCAGAGAGTAAAAGGAAAAAAACATAGTATGTAGGACGTAGTATCAGGACATAGTATCAGGAAAAAAACGTAGTATGTAGGACGTATTACGTCCATCTGGATGGCATAATTGAAGAGGCTGCTAGAGTGTGTAAAATGGGGAATTAGTCGTGCAGGTTGTGGAGGTTAGCCGACGTTTTTAGGTAGGAGTACAGGTCCTCACCTGCACTCCAACGTAAAAACGTCGGCAAGCCTCCACAACCTGCACGACTAATTCCCCATTTTGCCCCCTCCTTGGCTACATTGTTTATTAATATATTATGATAAATCATATGATCAGGAACATATTCTGCCGCCGTAAGTTAAAACCACTTATCTCCATTTTTTTCATGTCGAGAAAAATGCAGTGAAGTGAGGAAGGGGGCCCAGATCATCAAACTGGAGATAAGATAGTCTTTTTTCGAATCTTTCCAATGGAGATAGGAAATTCTACCTTGGCAGAAAAGACGCGCCGCGTCGAGATCTACGCAGCCATGTGCCCAACTCCAAAAACACCAAAATGGTCGATAGGGGACTTTATCTTAGCACGGCAGTATTATGGTCAATCTTCAGAGTTAAATACCAAAGCACTCTGGATGCTCGCTGGTGTTTGCATCTCAAAAATAATAAAAAACATCCCCCTAAGCAATTGATTACGTAAATACAGATTAGTAGTTCACGGGGCTGTTAAAATGACTATTTCACCCCCTCTAACACAAATTGTCCGCAAACCCCACGCTACCGGTGGACTTAGCAACACAAAACGCTCGAATTTCTGCATTTATTTATAATCAAATTCCTTGTGCAACCAGTGGAAAAAAATATTAATAGTCCAGCCAAGATGAACATTCGTGCTTGCAGGTCATTATGCATTTTTTATGGGTTTTTGGTGCCCAAATGAATAGTAAGAACCCAGAAAAGCAGCTTTCAAAAACCTGTGCCTAGCCAAAAAAAAAAAAAAAAAAACCACTAAATTTTTGGTTTTTGCTCAATATTGGATTAAAAAAGCGTCTAACGGGTATGGTCACTAAACACTTTTAAAGTAGATTAAAATTTAATGGGGAATTTGCGTCAACTGTCGATTCCGAATATGATCCTCCTATTTCTTAGTACGGCCATAGAGTACCTAAAGTTTATACATTTAAAAAATTAAATGAAGCCTCGTAAATCGAAGTCACCTTATGACGTCAAGAACAGGACGAAACAGACTGCGATGAAGCAACGAGCTCAGCGCTCCAACCGGGGGTTTCGTCTTGTTTGTGACGTCATACGGTTCCCTCAATTTTCGCTGTTTTTCAAACGCGGCCAGCTTCTCTAAATTTCCTAAATGTTTGGGAAGACTTGTCAGGCAGCTGACCATCATTTTCTGTGGCTGGTTTCCATAAGTGAAGTGAACACCATACTGTAGTCGGTGATTGGGGCATGGATAAAATTTATCCAATCCAATTATTTAATAATTTATCCAATCCAATTTATCCTTCAATTATTGAAGGAAAAGAATTCTTGTGCGTGAAAACCTTAATAGGTATCCACGTTAATAAACTTGATATTATATTAACCTAACATTATTTTAACCCTTATAATTTTCATCTAAGACTGATTTCTTAAAAAAAAAAAAAACCGTTTTTAGAGAACCGCTGGGCCTATACATACCTGACTGGTCTCAAGTTTAACCTAACTAAATTTACTACAACTTCTTTCCGTACGACATTTGACGTTGGATGAGTATTTTTGAACATATTTAACAAAATAAGTGAGTATCAAAAGTTTTTTACTTTTTAGGAAATTACTCCTGTTTTTGAAAAGGCGTATCTTGAGAACTAGGTAATGTTTGTACTGAGCTCACTCTGGTCTCAAATTGTAGAAAATTTAGTCTTGTTTAAGAGTGTATATAGTGACCGTACCTACCCGTTAGACTCTTCCTTTAAAGAGATATTGAGCGAAAATTAAAAAAAGTGCGAACTTTTAGTGGTTTATGGCTATAGCTCTTGTCTCCCTGAAAATGGTTTATAAATAAACCGTAACGTTAGAGCACACTGTTAGTTGGTTGGCAGACTGACTCATGAGAATTCTGAAGAAACGATATGTGGGATACAGCGATCGATCTAACCCCCTGTTTATCAGCATAAACCTCCAAGTGATACACTCATGTACAATCAGAATTCTGGAAGTTTTTATTTCGTTTCGTAACCAAATTTGCAGTTTTCATTGACCTAAAATGGGTCTTTTATTGTTGGTACTGTGCCTTGTAGTCATGGGGAGCAGGCGCTTCCATTCTCTTCCTTGTACTACAGGTGCATGTAAGCCCTTCTGAATAACTTTAGAGCATATTTAAGAAGGATGTTGATGGGTGTACATCGAATCATCAAGACGCCACCTTTTGAATTGCGAAGCGCCAGTTCAGAACAAATTCAGTTGGGGTTTCTAATTTTACGATGAAAGACAATGTGATATTTACACTAATCGTTAGCAATTGAATGTGGCAGATAATGGAGGTTGAAGATGAGTAGCATACCACGATGTGCAAAACGAGCACATAAGCTACTTTTGAAGTCGTTACCAGGTGTACTATCCACTTGTAGCTGCATCCCAAAATGTGTTCTGGGGCTTCTGGCTAATGACAGTTGGTAAATCATACATTGTGGTTTCAGTAGGTACACGTTGTGATGAAGAAGTCGGGATAGGGGTCTATTTGCTGTTTTCCCCATTCGTAGTTGGTTCTTCAAAGGCTGTGTTACCATTGGATCCGACGTGTAACCGCTTCAGTTGTTCAACGCTGCCAGAAAACTACTCAGTGGTTTGCTGTTACCGACAAAGGGAAATTCAGAAATAAATAATTACAAAGTCTGGATAAACCTCTGCTCCCTGCCATGTTGATATGGTCAGGTTAACATGGGTTGGGTAGGTTGACCTTTGCTCGGTGGGCGTAACAATGACCGCCTAGGTAGGGAACAACACGTCACGCAGGAACATACCTGTTCAGTGGTTGGTACGGATGGTCTACTGTGTTACTTGGCTACACATCAGGAGTAAGAAGTGTCAGTTCGTGCTGCTACAGAGTAACTTTGGGGCAACTCCTATACTCTTCTCACTCCGTCTGATGTGCAGGTCATGTTTACTGAGTCAAACTACTCCTTCAAGTATTTGTACTCTGTTAAGGTAGCCTGAGTCACCAAGGGTACCAACTCTGTTTCAAACGCCCTCCCTGACCACAACTGTACCCGCTCACGACCTTTCCACCATCTTATCTCTACACCAAGCAGCACTGACTCCTTCATTGCCTGAATGCCTTCCTACCGCACTGACGTATCTTTCCCGTCCACCCCGCTCTTATAATTTATTTGCTGGTCTACTCCTGCCCTCGAGCGGCCCGTCGTACTCTAAAATCGCAGATCTCGTCACAATTTCGGTATTTCTAAGATGGCTAGAAGAGAACGGGTGTTTCTGTACAAATTAGTTGTTAAATCTTTGCTGAAAAGAAACAAAGAATGAAATTTAAAAGAAAATCAATTGCGAAAATGTATTTTGTATTTTAGTCCGTAGGAGTTACTGTTTTGTAAGAAATGACCGATCATTGATAGGTATCGGTGTGAACATTATTCCTGAACATGTTCCCATTTTGTTGCTTTAGTGTGATTTTTCATAACTTGAATTGTTTCGGATAAAAACCATTCTATTTTTTTTTTTTTTTTTTTTTTTTTCAATTGTAACTACTAAATGTTAGGTGTGGGAACGAATTCGCAGAAACAGTTCACTGTTTTAAAATTTTGGCGTTTACCATTATATTCTTGTCTTTCTATCTAGGGAATGTGATACTGGGAAGGAGATACCCGAAAGTCAATATTATAGGTACCTATTCCTGGTTATTGTACATTTTTTAAATTCGCCATTCGTTCTCTGAGAAAAATTATTTTGTTATTGTAAAAAAAAGTATATATAAGAAAAATGAACCTTCCATCCAGAATTACCATTTTGAATTGAAAATGTTAATGAATTGAAGGTATCTATTTGTACAAAATTATAGTATATTGTTATACAGAACTGAGTCGTTACTTGTTGATTTATTTGCTCCTATGCATTTCATCTTCTTGGATCTTCATAAGTGGTGGTGGCGGAGCTTATACTTCGTAAAACTTCTTGGCTTTCCAAATGTCTTCTTACCTACAAAGAGAAGGTTGTGGGATTGAAAATGTGGTTATGGGATTTGGGAGGCTTCGTGCGTAGAGCAATCCTCGATTCTGAAAGCTCAATTGAATACTTTCAGTTTTTGTTTACTTTTCTACGTCTACGTACTTACAAGTACGATTCTGAATTGCTTTCCTGCATCCGTTTACTGATTCCATACTAAGAACCTCTTGGTAGAACTGTCAACACGCTACACAAGTCACAACAATATTTTGGATAATCGTGGTGTCTCTTCATCATTAGACACTATTCACAATTTTTCACTACACTTGTAGACTAGACTAGTTGACCTCTTCATTAACGTGCCTTTGAAGCCCCTGCTGATGAGCTGTTGCAAATCGTGGTATTTCGGCTTGAACCATTTCAATTTTAAGATAACAGGGCTCATTGACGACGTTCCTGAGCACTTTGTTCTCAATTTACTACAATTTCTACGTTTGGTTGCACAACCAGAGCTGACACCCTCAAGTCCACACAGGTTTGAGGACTTGTTTATAGAGCATAAGTTTGCTCTCAAGTGCAAAACTGAATGACGTCCCATAAGGTAGTATAATTTCCTGGATTTGAGACGTAATTCCTCGCTCTTCCAATCCTAATTTGGCATCTATCGTCCTTCCCAAGTAGCCCCAACTGGCGTAAAATTTGCCAGTAATTGGTCAAATTTTAAAATTTAGGTGTTATTTGAATTTGCCGTTTACAAGCATTACTTAATAGACAATTTAAAGAGCATTAAATTTTGGTAGTAATCGGCAATTTTTCTCATATTGGCTAAAATGTACCATTTGAAAACTTCCGGTCGTCTGTAGCATCAAAAGTACTGGTCCTATCAAACACTCAGATGTAGGATATTCCAAAAAGACTGTTTTTTGAAATTAGCTTATAAGTATGATTAAAATTGGTCAAATTTTAGGATTTAGGTGTTCTTTGAACTTGCCGTTAAATTTTCTACAACTTTGGTTCAAATAGTGTTTTGATAGGACCAGTACTTTTGATGCTACCGACGACAGAAAGCAGTCAAATGGTACAATTTAGCCACTATGGAAAAAATGGTCGTTTTAATGTTAGGGGGTCAATAACGTAAAATTTTAAGTTCTTTAATTTGACTCATGGTAAAGTTTTCGCTAGGATGCGTTGTTTAGGAGTTATATGCGAAAAACTGAAGAAAGTATGAAAATGTTGACATTTTTGGGGCTCAACTCCTGGGAGGGGTACAAACTCATATTACTCGTTTTCAAGACTATCTTAAGGTTTTAGAACATTTCTAGCTTTCCCCAGATAACTTCGAGGTCCTTTCCTTACTTTTCTGGATGAAGAAACTGAATTAACGATAACCGCACTAAAAACATTTACCTACCAATCAAACAAATTGGTTATTTATAGCTCGATTACCAAGGTTACTTACGACAACGTTTATAGGCACAGTCAACTTCACTTACACAGGGTATGCTAATATCCCTCACAATAAATCTCCTGCAGATAACACTCCAGTTATATTTTTCTCAAACGGCTATTTTAATCAAATTATTCTCTCATTTTTAGGTGAATCGACGTACCTGTGAAAAAAAGGCACCCTAATTTACGCAACTCATCGTTAAATACTATTACGCAATGAAATTCCTCTAGGACTCACTAGACCTGTGATTTCTAACGAGAGAACAAATGAGATGAATTCGTGAATTCCTTTATAATTTTAAACTTTTATTTGGCCTAAATGAACTGTAATTGAAATGTCGAGTACAAATCCCATTTAACATTTAAGAGCGTAGAGAACAAAAGTTGTGTCATTTCTCTCCAGTAACTTTAAGGTTATTTAATTTTAAATAAAAACGGCAATGACCAGGTATAGTGCAATTTTATATTGTTGTTGTAATATCAGTATTACTGGAGACGGTGGTCGTCGGTATCTGTTATTTTATTTATTTATTTTTTTTAAAGTGTAACGTATATCAATACAATTGTAACGGCCTTAGTTGATCTCACACTCCGGCGAACATCGAAAATGCGCTTTTTAAATGAACGTACTACATAGTGCCGATTATTCTTTCATGTTTCATAGTAAAATTGATATCAACTGGAAATTATAGAACTGCTGACTAAAGGATTGAGTTTTATTTTGATACCTGGTCTTTTCAGTGCTGAAGATGATGATTGTGTTATTCGGTGAGACATCTTCAGGAATACATTATCAAAGCATGCAGCGTGAAGCTGTGTATGGTGGACGGTATGATGAGTCCCGGGTTTGTTTGAGGCTGCGCAAAGAGTCGCGGCTTGAAGGTCCGTAGTGTTATTGGTGCTTGCGGTGCGTCCGTGCTCAGGAGCCATTCATATAAAAACTATAGACTTTGGCTTTCTGATGCAAATGATGATAGAATGATGGAAATTCGTCGGCCACATTAAAAAAAATTATTATTGGCTTCAAAATCAGGTTCATTCAGCCGCACTAAGTAGGTGCAATAGAAAGGAAATGTTTATTTTAGTTGAAACATATCAGGACACATATTTTAGTTAAACTGAAAGTTTGTTTGTTTTATGAAATTAACTAACTGAATGTACATGTCACAGTAAGTTTTTGCGAGTATGGTGTCCAGATTGAAGGGCCCGCGTATCCGGGAGTTGTAGGAACATATTGTGATCCTCAACTGTCCTGCCAACTGCAGCGCTCATGATGTTTTCCTCAGACAACTCCCGGATACATATTATGCTCTGGCATTTCCTCTGTCTATTGCTTTGTAGAATGACTGGCTTAACGTCACCCATTCGGTCGAACCAGCTTTATATTGAGGGCTGTGGGAACAGGGGCTGTGGTCACCTGCACGGCAGGCAATATGTTCCTCTCTCCATTGTCTTAACATTTTGGCATTGACCAGGGGCTTAAGGTCTGTGTGGGGGTAAGAGGCTGATAGTCCTGGAGCCGAGGCCGAAAATGGGTGTTCATTTTAGGAGAAGGTTTGATATAAAATTATGAAAATCTAGTCAATTCTGAGTAAGAAAATCCAAGTCTGCCATTTCAAAGCGGTTGCTTTCAAAAATGGCAGCCATTTAAAAAGTGACGAAAACGCACAAACATGACCTGTCTTTAGGATGGATGGAACTTTTATAGATGATAGATTATGTCCAAACATAGATGTTTTCACCAGTCTGCCACTTTCAACCGGTTGAAAATGCGTGGCAGACTCAATTTCAAAAATTGCATTTTTCGGGTGTAAAATTTACAGTATTTGGGACGCCTCAAATTTTCACACATGATTATATATGCCCAAATAAGGAGTTTGAGACTTGTCTGCCAATCTAAAGCAGTTGAAAAGTAATGGCCGACTTGAATTGAAATATTGCCAAATTTGGTGATAAATTTCATCAGTTTTAGGAAGATTCAAATTTCAATACGTTAAAGTACCTGTGGTATGAGAGCAATAGACCATGGTCTGCCTTGCCTAGCCAGTTGCTTTCTACCGACAGACTGAAATGCAAAAATTGCCAAATTACTGATCAAAATTTTGTGATTTTAGGATGCTTCAAATTTCGGCTCAACATTGTTCTCCTGCAATAAGACTGAAAAAGAGTAGTCTGCCTTCAGTAACCCGTTGTTTAAGTTAGGCAGACTGAAATTGAAAAATTGCAATTTTCAAGGTCAAAATGAATGTATTTTGGGAAAGTTGTAATTTTGGCATGTGATACTAGCATGTTAGTGTAAACTTTTTGACGCAGTCTGCCATCAATATTCCGCTGCCTTCTGGCGGCAGACTGAACTCAAACGTGGGAAAACAGAAATAATTTCAATTATTGACCATTTTTATGGTAAAAATGCATCTTCTTTAGGACGATTCAAATTTTGGCACATGATACTACATTGTAAGAAGAAACTTTGTGACATGGTCTGCCATCAATATCCAACTGATTTTTTCGGCAGACCAACAATATTAGGTAAACTACAGTCTAGAAATTTTAACCGTCAGTCGGGGATAGACCACATTGCAATATTCACTCGGTTTTTTTCTCATTGCAAACCTGTTCATTGTGTACCCAAGATCCTTTCCTAAAAGACCTGGCAGCGGGAAATATTATTCAACATGGTTTGAAAAGGGAAAAACAAGTTTTGTAAAAAATCCCAATGCTCTAGGTAGTAGTCGATACCAGTGACCAACATTTTCTTCAGTAGTCGACATGGTTTTGCACTAGTAGTCGACCTACATGTGTTAGAAGTCGACAGTATCACTTGAGTCAGTAGTCGACAGGTTTCGTCATTCCATCGTTTTCGAATTTTACGACATCTAAATAAAACACATTCAACTGTGAATCGGAACTTGAAAATAGATTAATAAGATGTACCTAATGAAGTTATCAGACTTTTTATTTGCAAACAGCTCATTATCAGTCTCAAATTTCAATAAGTACTTAAGTAAAAAGGTATGAAAACTATAGTCGAAAACTCATTGTCAGAAAATTGACATTACAGTTGGGCTTAGGTACCTATTTACACATTTTTTTGACATTTTCATGTCTTTGCTTTGGCACATTAACTGAAACGGGAAAAATTTGTTCCCTTGATTCACCCTTTCCCTCAGATCACGTCAGATCACAAGCGACCGGCGGGAAATTACGTCAGATCCTATGACGCACGAGCGTATGACGTAAGACGGCTGGCAGGAGGCCAACTAGTACGTCAGAGCATATGACGCACGAGCGTATGACGTAAGACGGCTGGCAGGATAACTAGTGCGTCAGAGCCAATGACGCACAAGCGTATGACGTAAGACGGCTGGCAGGTGGCCAACAAGTACGTCAGAGCCTATGACGCACGAGCGTATGACGTAAGACGGCTGGCAGGAGACCAACAAGTGCGTCATAGCCTATGACGCACGAGCGTATGACGTAAGACGGCTAGCAGGAGGCCAACAAGTACGTCAGAGCCTATGACGCACGAGCGTATGACGTAAGACGGCTGGCAGGATAACTAGTGCGTCAGAGCCAATGACGCACAAGCGTATGACGTAAGACGGGTGGCAGGTGGCCAACAAGTACGTCAGAGCCTATGACGCACGAGCGTATGACGTTAGACGGCTAGCAGGAGGCCAACAAGTACGTCAGAGCCTATGACGCACGAGCGTATGACGTAATACGGCTGGCAGGAGCCAACTAGTGCGTCATACGACGAGACCTTTTATGTCTCTGCGCCCCCTGTCACACCCACACCGCGTACCTCGTACTTCATTTTGGTTTATTATCTTCGATAATGAACCATTGGAATCGCCCAAAGAAAAAAAAATTTTAACCCCCCCTCAAAATTTGTTGGTTTACGTTTCAAGATCGAATTAAAAAAAATCCGTCCGTCCGCCGTACGCCGTCCGCGGCACTTTGCCCAGTTAGCGTTGAGTTAAAATTACGAAATTTTTTTTATGGGTTTCGACCAACCCCACAATGGTCCTCGAAACTTTTCATAACCCTAGGTCAAGGGGAAGGGGTTCAAAACGAATTTTGAAAATTTGAAAATCTCATATCTCGAAAAATTCATATAGAACGGTATGTTTTTTATTTCTTTTTCTTTACATGGGCTTTCCACCTCAGCTTGCAGTCGAGAGTCATGCCAATGTATTTCGCCTCGTCCGCTTAAGGTACTGTTTGTGAGTTAATATTAACTTATTAAATTTTAATGGGATTACGTATGTCTTCAGATTCGTGAAGTTTATATGGATAGGTTTCGTTTCGTTCAACTTCTTCCTAATCGCTTCGTCCATTTTAGGACGTAATGCGAGATTGCAATTCTGACTTCGCCGTCGTGTTCAGCGGTGAAATGTCCAAATTTCGGATGCAATGTGGCGATAAATAAATAATCAAAATTGTTGGAAAAGTAAACAAAATAATGTTATTTCTGGATTCGGTTGATGTTACCAATGTACAATGGAAAATAACTAAACTTGCCTAAATCTATGGCCATAGAAAAAAAAACTCCCTTCTGTCTATACCAGACTGTGTTGCAAATCGGCACCATACCATATTCTCACCGTACTCATACCATACCATACGAATTTCTTTCCTATCATACCATACTGTACTATACCAAATCATACATACAATAATATACCATACCATACTCATACCATGTCATACAAACCGAGTGAATATTGAAATGTCATCCATTTCTGACCTATATTTAAAATTTCAAGTATGTAACTCATCATCAAAATTTCATTTGTTTAAACAAATAGGTATTATTTAAACAATTTTACAGACAAAAAACCGAGTGAATATTGCATTGTGATCCAGTTCTGACCTATTTTTAAAATTTCAAGTCAATAGCTCAGCATCAAAATTTAATTTGTATTATTACAAAAAGGTATTATTTAAACAATTTTACAGATGAGAAACCGAGTGAATATTGCAATGTGGTCTATCCCCGACTGACGGTTAAAATTTCTAGACTGTAGTTTACCTGGAAGATGAAAAAAAGGCAGTTTTATTCTGGGCGGCTACCCGGGACCCACCTAACGGCCGTTTTCGACGCGAAGTTTAGTGTTTTCCCATTCTGTTTTCTGCTTCTCCCTTGTTTCATTTATAAATTAAAGATATTTTCAACAGTCGGACATGAAGGAAAATGGATGTAGAAAAAATTACTTGCAGCTAATAAAGGTGTTGAGGGATGGCAAATTGTAACATATTATGTAAGTAAGATACCTAATATTGTTTGTCTGCCGAAAAAATCAGTTGGATATTGATGGCAGACCATGTCACAAAGTTTCTTCTTACAATGTAGTATCATGTGCCAAAATTTGAATCGTCCTAAAGAAGATGCATTTTTACCATAAAAATGGTCAATAATTGAAATTATTTCTGTTTTCCCACGTTTGAGTTCAGTCTGCCGCCAGAAGGCAGCGGAATATTGATGGCAGACTGCGTCAAAAAGTTTACACTAACATGCTAGTATCACATGCCAAAATTACAACTTTCCCAAAATACATTCATTTTGACCTTGAAAATTGCAATTTTTCAATTTCAGTCTGCCTAACTTAAACAACGGGTTACTGAAGGCAGACTACTCTTTTTCAGTCTTATTGCAGGAGAACAATGTTGAGCCGAAATTTGAAGCATCCTAAAATCACAAAATTTTGATCAGTAATTTGGCAATTTTTGCATTTCAGTCTGTCGGTAGAAAGCAACTGGCTAGGCAAGGCAGACCATGGTCTATTGCTCTCATACCACAGGTACTTTAACGTATTGAAATTTGAATCTTCCTAAAACTGATGAAATTTATCACCAAATTTGGCAATATTTCAATTCAAGTCTGCCATTACTTTTCAACTGCTTTAGATTGGCAGACAAGTCTCAAACTCCTTATTTGGGCATATATAATCATGTGTGAAAATTTGAGGCGTCCCAAATACTGTAAATTTTACACCCGAAAAATGCAATTTTTGAAATTGAGTCTGCCACGCATTTTCAACCGGTTGAAAGTGGCAGACTGGTGAAAACATCTATGTTTGGACATAATCTATCATCTATAAAAGTTCCATCCATCCTAAAGACAGGTCATGTTTGTGCGTTTTCGTCACTTTTTAAATGGCTGCCATTTTTGAAAGCAACCGCTTTGAAATGGCAGACTTGGATTTTCTTACTCAGAATTGACTAGATTTTCATAATTTTATATCAAACCTTCTCCTAAAATGAACACCCATTTTCGGCCTCGGCTCCAGGACTATGAGGGAGTTGGATCTGGGAGCACTGCAGCACGCTTCGCCTCTGCATCGAATGAGTCATTTCTCGCAATGTCTGAGTGAGACGAGAGGAGAGTTTTTGTTGTGCAAACTTGGATGTCACACTTTTGGAGTCGGTCAGTATAAGGATTGTTGAGCAGTCTTCAGTTTGCGTATTCAAGCGCTTGCAGGATTAAGAGACATTCAGCTGAATAAATTGAAGTCTGATTCCGCAGTCCAAAGGCTCTCTGTATGTGTCGCGCAGACACAAAATGTTCAATAAGCCAGTTCCGCGCCGGTCGAGACTCTGGGGCAATTCAACCAATTCCGTGCCAAGGAAACACATTAGTTGGACACACTGTTTATTAATATAAGAAAGAAGATCGGAGACCGAGTTTGAGTTTTCAAAAAACGTTTATTTCAATTTACACACACGGTATAAGGTTACTGCACGGACACGGATGTTGACGGGCGTGAAGAGTGGGCAAAACTGACTGGCGAGGTGCTGAAGGCGCCCGCTTATATACGTTATTGGGTTGCTGAATCAGCAGTACATTGTTATGTATGGGGACGGGACGAAGTGGGTACATAACTTATATATACCGTCCATTTGGAAGAAGAGTGACACAATCCGAAAAAGCTGATTTGCGGGAAATCGTCATCAACATTTTTTTCGCTACTTTCTCAGCTGTCCAGGCTCTTCTAAAAGTCAGGTAAAATTGAAGTGAGTTGATTTCAGCTCAGCATGAGGCCCTTGAAAAACCTCTGTAGATTTGGGTACTGACTGGGATACTGGAAAAACATGCCGTTTTTCCATAAAATACCGATGATGTTTCTTCAAATTTTTTTGAAGAAAAACGACACTTTCATGAATGTGGCGTTTTAGTTTAAAATAAAACGGGAGAATATAATGACATCACACAAAAATATCGTGGAGATTTCACGTAGTGGCAGTCATCCGTTAACAAACGCTACCGTCCCATTGGACGGATAAAGCACAACTGCATGGAAGAATGGCACAACAGAAAAAGTATCTATACTGTACCGACATTGTACGTAAAATGGGGCCGGTGGAAGAATGACACAAGTGCTCTCTAGGAAAAACTATCCGACTATTGACATGGCGATCTTCTCCAGATAAAGAACACCTCTTTTTATGGTTGTCACTGTGTTTAACTCAAAAATGCAATTTTTCGGATTGTGTCACTCTTCTTCCAAATGGACCATATGATCAATCATCAGAGTTAAATGTTCACTCGTATGCAGTTGCTAAGCACTTTGGATGCTCAATAGCGCTCGCATCTCAAAACATCCCCCAAACCACAGATCACATACCATAGATTAGTTGTGCAGAGAGAACATCGAATGAAGACTTAATTTTCTGAGCGCAATGAACAGTTGAAATCAGAATAAGCGGAAAAGTTTGCTACGAGCGTTCGGACTTTACTGGTTACTGGGGAGTGTGGCCGATGAGTGTTTCAAATGTTTTATGTTGACAGGACCCTCGGAACTGGCTATATAACCTTTCGTACAGTCTAACGTATTTTTCAATGCTAACTTTGTCTTCAAATTTGATATATCGAGTTAGTTTCGGATTTCAGAATCCTGAATCGACTTTTCAACTTACCAACATCTTGATGGTTTTGACGACCCTTTAGAAGGTACTCGTTTGGTGTCGTGTTCGTGCATTTTTTTAGAGCTGAACTGATTTCCAAACTAGTTGGTTAAACTAGAAATGTTATTAGATTATCAATAATTTCCGTTAAACCAACGCATATTAGAGGATATCGAGGGTCTCACGGCAACATCCCACATCGGCACTTTTAGCCAAAATGAGTTATGCATACCATTGGAAGCGTCTTCCCCTGGCGGATCGATCTAACTAAGTATAAGTTAGGTACCTGAGTTAGGTAACACTAAATCTCTCGATTTATTTTACTGAATTACTCAGTAAACATAGTCATTGGCAGATGGTTTTTTGGCTCTGCTGAAAAGTCGACCAAATGACGATGTGGGAAGTTGCCGTGAGACCCTCGATATGGTGTACATGGGAGGTGAGGGGATGAGACATCACCACCTTCTGCTATAACAGAAAACCCGTTAGAGGGCACCTAAGTATTACATTTAGCTTCATTTATGGTTAAAATCTGTGGAATAAGTTGGATAACGTCGTCAATTGAGGGGTAGATTGAGTAGTACGTTACAGATCAAGTTTAATTTAAACAAGATGACAAAGGATTGGATAGATAAGATACTATGTTTCAATTACAATATGCAATTGATGGATCGTAACTATCTATTACCCTAAGGAGAGCCATACAATTAAAAATGTTGTCAATATAAACGCGTTATGAAAATTTAAAAATATCATGAAGAGGTAAAAGTCTGAAACTACAGTCCCAGATGTGTTTTACCTATAAGGTATAAAGCATTAATTTGAATTCTGAATATGGCTATGTACATCCTTCATACAATTATCAAACTGCACGAGCGGTGATTATCACAATCGATATTCTCGATTGATTTATATTATACAGAGATGATGCAGATCAGAAGGTTTCACCTCTGGCGAGGGCGCGGTCTGGTAAAGTTAGTCCGTTGTTTCCCTTTGGGAGGCGGTGATTTGGGTCTGAGAGCCTCAATCCGATCCGTGCAGCCAGTGGTGAGCGTAGAAGCCGAAAACTGTCCGGTGTAGATGTCCCAGTTGAAGTTGGAATTGGTGAGCTGAGGGCCCAATGTCAGCCACCCTGGACGTATTGTTGAGTCGCGGCCAAAGATGTGGAGCCTGGACAAAATCATTCAGTTGAGCGTTAGCTGAGGAAACCGAAGGAAAATACGAACAAAGGGAATGTTGCTACAAGCCTAGATGACTTGAAATATTTTTCGTAGCAGCATGGCAGCATGAGTAGAGGCTTATAGAAGGGAAGAAACATAACCACAGATCATACTCGCCCTAATTCTTGAACTTAGAACTACTTTTTGGTTTATCAACTTCGATATAGAAATTACGAAATTTAGGTTTCTCGCAAATTAAGCAGCATTACATTTCGCGTCGACTGACCCTCCCAACATTATTTTGGACCAATCTATAGGGTAGTAATCGTCAATTTCCTATCGTTTGTAGTACCAAAAGTATTGGCCTCATCAAAACACTCTTGGAAACAAAGTTGTAGACAATTTTACAGCAAGTTCAAAGAACACCGACATTTTAAAATTTGACCACTTAATCATACTTATATGCCAAACTCCAAAAACAGACATTTTGGAATATCCTACATCTGAATGTTTTGATAGAACCAGCACCTTTGATGCTACAGACGACAGAAAGTTGATTACTACCTACCCTTTAGATTGTTCCAATTTTAATGTTGGGATCAATCGATGCAAAATTTAATGCTCTTTAAATTTGGTCTTGGTGAGGTTTTTGCTAGGATGCGTCGTTTAGGTGTTATAAGCGAAAAACTGGAGAATGTCCGAAGTTGAGCTCAACCCCTGGAGGGGTAAAAACTCATATTACTCGTTTTCAGGACTATCTTAAGGTTTTAGAGCGATTTCCAGCTTTCCCCAAGTCACAGAGGTCCTCTCCTAATTTTACTGGACAATTAACCAAAGGCTGAAGTAGGCAATGAAGAAACTAGCTGGCTTTGAACATACGAGAAGATTCACCAACATGATGGTGGTGAGGTACAGACTTCTAGCATCAGTGGAATATCCAACACGTGCTCCCAGTTTTGGCAGTGCGCCTCCTAGCGTACTCAGGTATGAAATGAACATGACGACTCAATATCATTCCATGTTCCATCTATCTCATTTGGATGATTGAGTACAACACTAGTCATGAAAACTCCAAGATTGTGTCAATTCCAGAAGTAGAAAGTACTTACCTCCTTCTTCCAAGGCAAAAATGCTCAATGATATGGAATATTTCCACCGGCTTCTCGAGGGAGCCATATTCAGGTTCTTCACTGATTATCAAGTCAATGTCCATATTAGCGTGAATGAAGTCACCGTCAATCGATCTGCGCACAGTCCCTTTGATTCCCATAAGGCAGTGTTCCTATTATAATACAAGCAAGTTTAGTATTCTTGAATGTGGGAATGTACATTAAATATTAGCATTATCTAGGCCATACAAGTATATCAGTATGATCCATTTTGGTAACCCACAACAAAATGAGGGACAGGGGGAGTTAGGATATGACTGACATTAGGCCTTTTGTAGTTGTCACATTGTGCATGGGCTACTTCATTTCCCTAACTGGCACACTATAAACAAAGAGCCTCCGCATTATCTCATAGAACATAAACGTAAATGTTATCATTGGCACTACCTTAGTCCTTTGAAAGATCGCCTTGGTGTCGAGGTTTTTGCTGTGGCCTGGATTGTTGATGTTGGTCTTGATCCATGAGATGTCCTCGCACCTTCGGAAACCCCACTTTCTCAAGCACGCTCTTCCCATGTCCAGCCCGTCTGAGGAGCCACACCACAGGAAGACAAAGGATCTGGATGCTGCTACTTCAGGAATGTTTAGATCCATCACCTAATTAGGCGTTCGATGAGTCAGTATTACCAATTACCACAGTATTTAATGCTGAAGACAATGAGTTGGGAATAATCAAATGCTCGACAAACGTAGGTAATAACATTTCAATAGGTAGCTCACCTGTTCCCAGCTCCAGAGTTTGACGTTGGTGACGCCCATCGTCCTTTGGTACTCCTCCAGGGGCGGCTCGATCAAAATAACGTCATATTTGAAATTCAGGTCTTTCAAGTTGTACGTTTCAAGATCGCACTTCAAAAACATGGGTGGATTGGCTGTTTGGGCGATCAAGTCATCCTAGAAAAATTGAACAGGCTGGAGCTACTGCGAAACAAACCTGAGATGTAAGTGGATACTTGAACTTTCACTTCTAAAAGTGTCAGATGAGACGAGAATTATCAGGCAGGCCTGGGGGAGGGCGGAGACCATTTAAAAGGTATCGTGCTGTCCACCTTGACATGGCTTCAACAGGAAAAATGTTGCCGTTGTATAGCTCAAAGAATGGCGAGGATTCAATGAGATGTTGTGACTCCCACGCTGCCACTCCCAAGTTCATAGATACAAAGTAATACCCTTCGGACTCCCAAGATCTCTCTGCAGGATACAGATAGACACCTCAAAGTAAATCATTGAACGACATACAGATTGCTATAGTTAGGGATCATGCCGCAGTGACTCATGGAGCATTTGCAGGAGCACAGGCTACACGTGCATGATGAACGAGTCTGCTCAAGGAAATGTCTCAACCTTCCTTCAATCCCAATAACACAAGGATCAGTAGAATGAGCGAAATCTGATTCTTCCTGAAATATAAAATATTTTCCTTCCAAAATATTCGTAACTATCAAGAGCCAGCTGTCTAAAACTTGGATTGGCACATGAAGTCTGAAAGTGTTACAATCTTTGCCAAAGAAACAGTTTAGAATATGCTCATTGCTGGATAAATGAGGTTTAAAAAGGATGCCATAGAACGCTGTAGAAGACCTGTTCGATCATTTCTTTGCAATTTTCACCCTTGCTATGTTCTTCTTCTCCTTCTTCTTATTTAGTTAGGCAAGGCTACAGCCTCTCGACCTTCCCCAATTGACTTGAAATTTCGCATTTTAAAAGATTTAAGCCATTATCTCAACCCAAGAAAAGTTTAGTAACGACAACTGACATTTAGGCTACAGCCCGGGTCACTGGACCAATCTATCTAAAAGTTCGCTTAAATCTTTCAAATAGCACTGGGTCAAGTTAATTATTTTTTAAGTGATATCATTGTGAGACAGGTCTGTTGGGGAAAAGCCGGGAGTGTTGGTGGCTGGCCTGGGCGACCCTCATCCAGTGTAGTTCTGTGAACTGGCCGGGGTGACTGGCATGACTGAAGGTGTTTAGCTGGAAATGCACCTAGAGGAAAGGATTGACAAAGTCTGTACCAATCTCAACCCAAACAAATGTTAGGTCTTTTTAACTTCAATGACAAAAAAAATGTGATATCTCTTAAAAAAAACCTCGCAAATATCATTCTACAGCGGCCGAAAAAAGTGATGATATCCACTTTCCCCGCCCGCCCTTTTCCTTCCAACATGAGATGTTCTCACCACTTCACAAGCACCGTACCCGTTTAGAAATCTCCCCTTGGCGCCGTGGCGAGACGTTATTATTATTAGACATCTACGTATTATTTTAGTACCTAGATGCTTGTGAGAAAGTAATGGTTCTCAACATAAATCTTTAAAACAAATCTATAAAACTGAAGGAGGCTTTTTTCTATAATACTGAAGACAATTTTTCATAACTTTTTCCGGCCGCTGTAGAATGATATTTACGAGGCATGATGGGTTTGGGGGTATGTTTTTTGAGGGAAACACTTTTTTCTTGCGTTGGAGCTATTCAATACATAGTCACTGAATTCAAAATAGAAGTTATTTTCTCCAAATTCTGGTCAAAGGATGGGGCAGCTGTATCAATCGGATGATTGTCAAAGGAAACCGGGCAGCCTCTACCCCACACCTCTTCTCATTGGTTTTGATGACCGGAATCAGGCTCACCACCTTCCTGTATAATTGGCGCCCAGCGAACCCGTCTCTAATCAGGTCGCTTACCAAGTAAGGGTATGATTGAGGGTCTGAGGCTGCTGAAATCCCAATAAGTTCGTATTCTTTCAATGGAACGGTATGTTCAAGATTATCTCCACCACCACCACCAAATCAAAGTCTCGATCCGCGCCTTGGTTCAGGCCCAAGAACCCTACCAAGATTCCTGTGTGAACATACCAGTTTCACGCCCCAGAAACAAATCCCGTGCTCTTCGCACAGGTTCCACTATTAGATCGATTTTCTCTTACTCAGGATAGTTATAACATAACTATCATGAGTCAGAGAAAACTGAAGACAGCATAATATGCTATTAATATTATTATGCTGCTCAAATGTTAGAGAAGACAACGGACGTGTCCAGGCCCATGTGGACAATAAAAGGCGTCTTCACTTGGGACTGGAGTTTGGTCCTTCTTGGCCACCTCGTTGTTCAAACCCAGGGTTGACCCTCATCTGTGAGCAACTGATCATGTCGGATGATAAGCCCTTTTTTTAAACCTCAAAACTGATGTTAAATTTCTACATGTTGTTCCATTATACGAAGGATAGTTACCCCTCTAGGAGGATGAGGGCCTACGAGATAAAATAATGTACGACTTTAGAATACTCGTATATTGAAACAGTAGTGTTTCCCCATAAAATTATTTCATTAGAACATGGTTGTTCGGTAGATTAAACAAAGCATGAACAGTCACCAACCATATCTACTATTCCGTATTTGCAAAAAAAAAAAAAAAAAACAAGCTCGATAAGTCAATTTTAATCAATAACTAGGAGGAAAATGAAACTGAACTGAAAAAAAAATCATTTTTTCCCCGACATTTGGTTTGAAAGCGATTATAACATAATATGTTATAATATTATTATGCTATAATCGCTCTCGAATCAAATGTCCAAATTAAAGGATGATCTTATTGTCGACTAAGATTCACAGGTCATCAGTTCTTTATCAGATATTTTCCGTTTTGTGGCAGTAGTGAAGAGGCCAACTGAGTCGAAAAAACTCCTCTTCCTGTTGAGATGCCATCTCTGTGAAAGAAGTATCCCTCAATTAGATGGGCATGTCTATAGTGTAAAAATCGTATTCAATCAAATTTAATGGTTTTGGTAATACCAGAAAAATTGCTTCCTGCGACACTTTCCCTATTTTCAGGCGTTAAAAGAGCCTGCCCACCGTCGACTGGAATGTAACCCAATAAAATCAGTCGAGGAAGTGTTACCACATCCACCACCCTTGATAGCAGCAATTTTACTGCCAATTAGATTCGTGGTCATGTTATTTTCACAATCATAATATATTTAATATAGTTCGCGTCTTATGCACACTTACTGACATTCTTAGCTCTTATTCATAAAGCCCACTTGGGTATAATGTGAGTCCAAACTATGTTCAGGAGGGCTCCAAACCCAAGAGCAGTCGGCAGTCCTCTCAAGTGCTCACTCAGCTTTATTTGTGCAAGTTTTCTGTTTCAGCGTCTTGTTCTCGTTTTCCCATTTAGTCCCCATTTATTCCCATTTATTTAAGTCACCTATAGGTATTACTTTCCACTTTGCAGTTTCGTGAGTCCCTATAGAATCTCTCATGCGAGCGAAGCGAACCACTGTCAAGCAAAGTTGGCCAAGATTCTTAACACTGCATCGGTTCTAACTTCCATCTTGTTAATCTTAGAGAGCTGAAATTGGGTGCTCAGCCTTATCAGATCAGCTCTTGACGCCAATGTTTGTAGTATTGTTTATCTGGGGCCCATAAGGTACATGCCATCCAAGGTTTGTGAAGCGAACCAAGTTTGTTGGTTGAGATCATTATTTATCCGCAGTTTGTCTCTCCAATATGTTAGCAGTGATAGCCACCTGCTACCAGTGGTTCTATTACTTCGGTCTTCCGTCAATCGTTGGGGTCATGTACCTGTGGCGAACCACATTCGTTTCCGAAATTTCTTGTTGTGATTTTGTGAGCCAAAAAGTTCGGAAAGTTGTGAAGCAAGTTCAGGCGAAATTTTCTCTCTGTTCAATATGTCACATCGTTTTCTGTGAATGCTTCCAGTTTGGTTTTATTAGAGAGTCCAGTCGAGCTTCTAAATTTTCCTCCTGAATATCCTTTGATTCAATTGAAAGGTTGGCTCCCCCTGTTTTCTCCAGTGGGTGAGTATACCGAGTAGAACACCCCAGTAATTGTACTGATAGTATGATAGTTGCAAATTACGTAAGTAGTACCTACATACCTAATACGCACCACTTACTTACCTTCAATTTGATGAGTTCTCTCAATTTTGGATACTCTTCGAACCGATCTGCAAGGCCAACATCTCTTATGAAGTTCTGAGGGCGCTGACCAGTGTCGACAAAATGTTGGCAGTAGTCGTTGTGCGGATTGGACGATTGAGTCCCCTGAAACGATTAATTCAATGGTGATGTTTCCGGAAGGTCGCTCTGCTATGGAGACCACAAAGAATATCTGACCACGAGGAGTTCACCGATTAATGGGTTATGAGGATGAAACATTTTCGCCGTAGGGTCACCTTTAGAAGAACTTTCAGGACGAGTTGAAAAGTATCTTTCGTTGAGATACGAGGATTGATTATTCGCCACATATTGATAAATTGCGTCCCTGCTATGTATTTAGAAAGTATTTAGAAAGACCCCCTCAAACCTAATATTGTAATTGTTGACTCAATTTAGGTTTGGGTGCTTATGGCCAACTACGAGTACGTTCAACCAGTTTCCTACTGTCAAGAATATTCTAAACATAGGCGATAGAAAATGTAGGAATCCCTCGTATAACAAATTGAAGTAGAACAAATCACCTTGAGGAATGTCGACGAATCTTTGTAGACCACACCACAGTCATTCTTTTCTTCCTCTTTATATTTTTCTTCAGCTACCGGAGACGCAATCACTTTCGGCCTCTTTTTCACAGGTTCATTATCGTATGTGCCCAAAGCTTGTCTGAGTTCATTTACATTTGAAACGCCAAACTATAAAAACACACAAACTTGATAACGAACGAATAAATGACTCAGAAATCCAATAAAGTAATATAGGCACTACAACTATTTTGGTATGTACAAAATGATCCATAACGAAAACAATCTTTCGCTTATATTCAAGAGAATTAAAGACAGTTTAACTCTAAATCTCATTCAAGTCTAAATTTCGGACAAGAATCTCGATAAAGCCCTACAACCAATTATGGTGTCGTTGGTGATATGAAAAAAGAGCGACTGCAACATTTTTCGTAAATGACTTTTTGACATAGATATGTCTTACCGCTGGGGGGCATGAAAAATTTAGCTACACGGAAAAAATGTGAGACGATACCAATGAATTGCAACGTTCTATTTTGATACGAATATTCACTCTATGAAGATGTAATTTGGTATGTAGTCTCCTTAGGTCTTACACTTTAACCAGAATAGGCCCAGGACTTGCTGAGTGGCTCCTAAAGCTAATTTCTATGCTATTCACTCTATGAACTTGTAATTTGGTATGTAGCCTCCTTAGGACTCAAACGTTAAGTAGAATAGCAATAGTATCAGCCGAGGGAGTCCTTCACCTAATTTATCAAAAATTTGTTACACGGAAAAAAACATTTTAAGACCATACCTACCAATACACAGCAACGGGCAATGATTATCAGCACTCTTTGGTTGCGTTATAACAGCCCCATTTCTCTTACACAATGCTAATATAAGCAATTAGAAATAATACCTAGTTACTTTATTACACATTGATGTTATTCAATTTGTATCGTTATTTTGTTTTACTTGAGACACAAAACACATATTTTAGAAGGAGAAAATGAGACTGTTGAGACCTTTCGTGCTCATTACATTGGTGACTCCCTCGCTCAAACTTCCAGCTTCACTTGAACACCTCGAGATCAACCAAGACCTACAGCTGTCTTCATCTTCAAGGACTTCGAAGAAATTCTTCTGAGCTCACGACAGTCAAGAGAAATCCACCGCTCAGCTCCGACCCTTCGTCTGAGAGAAGATTCTGATTTCAGTCATCAGACCACTCTGTACATCCCAGAGCGGCCCCCTTAACCATATACCGGTGTATCCCATGTAGTGTAGATACTCAACATAAGTTTTTCCACTAATTTTAAAATTGCGTAGATCCGGATCCATAATTTGTCATTGAACTGAAATGGTATGAGTTTAGAAAATGGCCAATTTCTTAGAACTGAGACTTAGCACATGACAAATTGTTGAAAGGCTCCCCTAATAGAGAAAACATAATTTCTGGGGATTCAGAAATCCCCTTTTTTCATATTACCAACGATATGTAAGTACGAGCGTATCATAATCATTACTCACTGTTTGCACCAAAAGCTTCTTTCTCTTTTGCGACCTCTCTTTCAGCTCTTTGACCGTATCATTGAGCATTATTTATTCGAGTGCAAACAATCAATATTTGTAAACGGAAAACATCACCCAAAGAACATCGCAAGCGTCTGATCAAATTCACAAGTTTTGAGTTTCTGTGACTGGTTAACGTTAACGTAAGTTGTGTGTGTGTTTCCTTTGATTATTGTCTCCGGTTAGTCGATGGAAGGTTACACAGCGGTTAAATGGTGGAAGTTCTTAGGTTCATGGTAGAAGTGGATGTTCCCGTGAAGTACCTAGCTGTTGGATGTAGAGGGTAGAGGATACATTGAATTATTCAGGCCTCTACTAATTAATTATTGAATATTAATAATTATGGCTTGTAAAACAAGTTTGATGAGAGGCCTCAAAATATTAATTGTGTAGGTAGCAACAGGTAACGGGAGAGCCTGCTTACCGATCAGACATTGGCGTAGGAAAATCAATGGTATTGGAAAGAGGAAAAACACTGACCAAAAACCTTGGTATAGATACCATTCCCAAGGGTAAACCTGTCAAACAAAAAAAAAAAAAAACTGCAGGACGTCAAAAATCTATTAAAAAATATATATATTTTGGAGACAATTGGGTTGCACATGAAAGGCTAATAATTCGATTACGGGAGAGGAACCTTCTTATGTCCACGAAGGAGATCCTGAAGATGATGAGACCAAGAAGGGCAAGTCACAGACTTTAAGGGCAATGCAGATGAGATAATAAAAATCGCTGAACCAAGTCTGTACAATAAAGTCTGTACAAAATGAGAATTTTTTAAGCTAGATAGATGTGTTGAACTGTCATCATGCTTCATGATTTTAACATTTTTTAGCTACAGCTTTTACATGGAAATATTGTACCAGGTAGGTCCTACTTACTTTTCAAGTTTTTCACGAATATCTCACAATTAAATTGAAATTGAAAAAAATTTTATTGTACATAGGACTAGTCCCTCATAGTGTACATCAAATGACTTAAGATTAAAGACGTTATAAAAATGCAATAAAATATATATATATAAAAAAAAGAGGGAAGGACGGAAGTAAATACAAATTGAAGTAGATAGGAAAAGAAAGGGATATGAGAAGAGATTTATGTCAAGGGAATGTAATTTAAATTTTAAAAACCTGCGTACCGCACCCCTGAAACGCCCAAGCCAATGGGTAGAGCGAACCCCCATTGGAAGTTTGTTCCAAAGACTCGACCCCGCAACCGCAAAAGAGTCGGTATGAGTAAATATAAGACTTGGTAGCGTGGGTATCCTCAGAGCACATGACCTAGGCGACAGCGCAGCACAAAATTGAGTTCGGAGATAGGATGGACCACGCAGTTAGGATGGGAGCTACCACGCAGTACCTTGAATACCATCAGACACAACCTATATTTATAATGAGAAAAAAGATCGAGGCCCATGAATTTGGTCTTGAAAGCATCGAGGTGATCACGCGTCCGAAGGCATAACGAACACAACAGTTAGATGCGACCTCAAGACGACGGGCCGGAATGCTACAAAGAGAGGCACTGAAAACGGAATCGCAGTACAAGAAGATGGGCATTATTAGTGCCACAGCAGGCTTAAGTGCTGAGGCTTTTGAAACTGGACGACTCATGTATCCGTTCCTACGATAATAAAATATCTCAAACGCAAGCTTCTTCTGTAACTTGGAGGTGCTCTCGTGTTTGACAAGCTCAGACTTTATACGCTAAGTACAGTACTTAATACAGCACTAAATACAGTATTTAAAGTACCTACTAGGTGCTGGTGCCCACAGATTTCGATACAATTTTCTAGAATTTCCAATCGAAATCAAAGAAATGCATGCGACCATTGGTAAGTAACTTACTTACTACATTTTGTGAGCGAAAATTTTGAGAAAGGCCCGTTATATTCATGACCGGAGCTTTGAAAACTCCGCCTTTTTACTCATTAGTCAATACTGAGAGATTGTAGCGTTTCTACCGTCAGGAGTCCGAACTACTTCATATCGTGGTGGCATTGAGGTCTTAAAACAAGTTTGCCAACCGCAGTTCAAAAAACGAACTCCTCCAGAGTTTTCGTGTGTTGTACGAGTCTAGAAGCCTGGCAACATGCACGCGCGTGAAAATTTAATTATGAATCGAATATTGTCAATTATCAACAGCTATAGCTCCACTGTACTACTGAGCCAATGTCGTGGGTGGTTAGGTACCTAAGATGGTTAGGTAGGTAAACCTTGGACGTACCTATATGCACAAAATAGATTTCTTTCTTGACACAGGTAATTAAGTACTACATGACATGTAGTACTTAATTATCTCTTATATACATTGTATATAAGAGGTGATAATGTTAGAATTCTACTACATGTATGCGGTCATAATATATTACATGATGAACGAATTTACGGACTTTTTATGGTGATACAAATTACTTTTGGGGGAGAGCGGTTGGCTACCCTGCCTTCTGTTAAAGTGTCTGATGTGTCCCTGAGTTATCACTCAGGTTGTAATACATTCCGGTTTTATTTGCTCGGGAAATTCGTTGTTTTCTGACGGAACATTAATAAATAACTTCCAGTTTTGCTTGTTAACTGTTCTCACTTGGTTGTAGAAGCGTTGCGAGAAAGCTAAGTTCACAGGGGGCTCTTCCGTGGTTGACGCAGGATTTGGTGACGTTGAGACGTCGGCTATCATTCAGGTTGATTTTCTAAGGTGAGTTCTCTTTTTGGCCTCTCGAATTATCGATTTATGTTTTCTCACCCGTTTCAGCCGTACTAGTTTAATACTCCCTCCAAATCAGTCCGGTACCATACTCTATTATATACGTAGTACTCCTTGAAATATTTTAGAGAAAGGACTCGCAGAAGGTAGGTACCTACTTGTATGATTGACGGAATCATGTCCTCCTACCTGCCTTCAAAATAGTGTCACAAATTTTCGATGTTTCACCGGTATGTGAATTTCGTCTCAATCAGTTGACATTTCAATTACTTATTGCTGGAAGGATGTTTTTCCGCAGCGAACGTTCTGGATGTATATCTGTACTTTTGTAGGTTATTGTTATGTACAGCAATCATCGTCTATTTTTGTTGTTTCGAGTTCCAAAGCTCTTTATTTCAGCTGTAATTTGTTCGATTCTTTGGTGGCAGATATGTCGTACAGAGTTAACCGGCTATTGATAATGATACCTTCGTGATGCTGTTACTTGGCCATCGTCATTGACTCCGTACAGAGTCTGAGCTGGTATTGATCCCTCAGAGCTGGAGGCCACGCCCCTCCTCTCTCCGCCCCACCATTCTTCCACCCCTAGGGCCATCTTGCTGTCTAAATCCAACTCCCCACCATCTGAATTTTCCTTTTTTTTTTTAAAGTTACGTGCCAAAATATAAAGAAAAATCTCACTTTCCCCACGTTTTTAGCCCTGTTAAAATCTCAATATCCCCTCACACTCCCTTCATCTGAAAACGTTGCTTACACAAGCCCGATCAGCTGGGTGAAATTGCAAGAATCTATTACACTGTTTAACAGCCAACCTTTGGTTCGAGTGTGATGTTAATTGAACAATCAGGACGATATATGAATTGTATTGGCCAGCTGCTACACTATCAATTGCTGATCGAATCATCACAGGACAGCACCTCTTTCAGGTGAATGGCAAACATCATTTGAGTAAACTGTAGGTATTGGACAATCAGGACGATTTCTGAATCTAGCCACCTGCTAGATTTTCCTCTACTGATCGAATTAAGACAGGAAAATACTTCTTTTGGTGGTTGGCAAACGTCATTTGAGTAGTATTTGAGTAAATAGTAGGTATTGGATAATTAGGACGATTTCTGTATCTAGCCACCTGCTAGAGGTTCCTCTGCTGATCGAATCATCACAGGACACCACCTCTTTTAGGTGGTTGGCAAACATCATTTGAGTAAAGTGTAGGTATTGGACAATCAGGACGATTTCTGAATCTGGCCACCTGCTAGATGTTCCTTTGCTAATCGAATTATGACAGGAAAATACCTCTTATGGTGGTTGGGACACATAATTTGAGTAAATAGTAGGTATTAGACAATCAGGACGATTTCTGAATCTGGCCACCTGCTAGATGTTCCTTTGCTAATCGAATTATGACAGGAAAATACCTCTTATGGTGGTTGGCACACATCATTTGAGTAAATAGTAGGTATTGGACAATCAGGACGATTTCTGAATCTAGTCACCTGCTAGATGTTCCTTTGCTCACCGAATTATGACAGGAAAATGCCTCTTTTGGTTCTTAGCAAACATCATTTGAGTAAATAGTAGGTATTGGACAATCAGGACGATTTCTGATTCCAGCCACCTGCTACATGTTCCTCTGCTGATCGAATAATGACAGGGAAATGGTAGTATTTGAGAAAATAGTAAATATTGGACAATCAGGACCATTCCTGAATTCTATATGAAGTAGCTGGATATCAAAATCATCGGATAATGCATCATTGGTTGTGATAATTTTGAGGTACAAATTCATGTCCTCTAAAAAGCTACCTTGGGCTAAGGACGTCTCAATTGGACGTAGTGTCGTTGGACTGACACTCAAGCACGTTTATCATGTAACGTTGACTCGTGATTGACAGGAAAACAGATACTTAAACAGGAAAGTCAAAATCGATCTGAGGCGAAACTCGTTAGAAGCATGTTGAAGCTACTTGTTTTTGAACGGACAGTAACAAGGTTGAATCCACTGCGAAGTTTACAATGAGCCTGGACGGATAATTAAGGGATGAAGGTAAACAGAATACGTTAAGTCGGACTCGTGGACTGCATGGGGATGGAGGTGGATGCTGAGGGCGAGAATCGAATCATGAGGAGCGAAATAGGACCGGGACAGGCGAAGATCCTGAGTTTAGGAAGGACTGTAAAACTCAGACCGGATTGAAAAGTTCAAACAGTTTTAGGAACCGGAAACCCTATATTATTACATGAAAAGCTGACAAGAAGACCTTCCTCGTTAACGTAAATTACTCGTTGTTCTTCCGTTCGGAACTTGAGCTCTTGTAATTGGCGCCCCGTCTGAAGAACAACTGTCTGCCAATCAAAAGCCTTTAGGGTATGCCTCACGGAATTGTAGATTTATCTAATTGTAATATAAAAAATAATATAACTAAGTTTTGATGAAGTTGGTGAAAATGATTTAATAAGAATGTTGGTGATTGGAGATCGTGTTCCTGACCACCATCTACATAATTATTGTAACTCGTATGCATAATATGTGATATTATCACATGTTATTCATGACTGTGCTGAGCCCAGAAAAAAGTGCTAATTGTGATTCAGTGATTTGATGCGCTTTGTAAAATTAGTTCGAGAAAACAGGCCAATTCTGATGGTACATGAAAAATTGATATCTTCGTTGAGGTTCAATTTCGATGACATTTTCTCACCGAATCGTCAAATGGCCCGCTCTCAAAATTAGAGATCTAATTTGTTATTTAATATCTTATCTCAGATTTAATTCAATTTTTAGATCTCATAAATTCTCCAGGCGACTTGAACGCACACAGTGCCATCCCATTTGGGGTTTTGAAATGGATGTCTTACCGCTGGGGGTCAGCCGAATTGAAATCATCAGAAATCGTCATCATCAGTTAACATAATCATAAAAATCACCGAGCAATTACACAATCATGAATACACTACGTCCAGATACATCGATTTTGCATGACCTCCAGCGGTAAGACATATCAAAAATTGAAGGCTAATTTAAGACGTATCCATGTACCGATACAACTGCATTGAGTGTAGATACATTTGACTGTTTCTTCGTTTTCGAGTAGAATCTTCGTCTAGTTGAAGGTTAGATTCATCCGAAATGAATATCTTGTTTAAAATTCTTAATGAAATAGATTTCATGTTATGTCAAATATAATGTTTGTCCGTGTATTTGTCCTGATCTATTATAGGAGTTTTGATGAGCATTAAACGGTGTCCTGAAAAGCTTCCAGTATCCTTTAGTTCAGCAATTTGTGGCGTCAATCGTTTACACGCTGTTTTAAACCTTAAAAAAAGAGTTGAACAACACTGTTGGGATGCCTTGCAGTCGTGGAATCCCGATTGTCGTTACATAGTATTAAACTGTTGGCTCCCGTCCCATGTTGCAGGCCATCCCAAATGTTTTTACTCCCGTAATATTGGTATTTGGCTCGTGCGATTTCCCCCCTCTATTCTTTCACTATTTATTTTTTTTGAAAGCGATCGTTTATTACTTGTCCGGTATGCGACGAGGTTGGCACGGCCCACCGACTACTGTGCATTCGAACTATTTTTTAGCGGAAGTCGTAACTCATAAGGCCGTTCCGCCGTGCGGCCGTTTCTGCTTGCATACCCCGCTCTTCTGTCTCTACTCCTCTACACCGGCTGTAGCCAATTTATGGAGCAACGCTCTCATTCGTTATGACGGTGGACTTGACTTTCAATTTCATTTTGGATCCTTCGCAATGGCTTTTCTTTGTCCCGGATTGTAGATTGACTCTTCTTTCTGCTCTGATTTATAACTCAGAACCTGGCAATTATTTTTCGATCAATCTTTAGGTACATTGTCTTATTCAATTTCTCTCCTCCTAAAGTCTCGTCACTTGATAATTTTCAGACTAACTGAGAGATAGTTTGTATTTTCACATACAGTACGTGTGACATCAATTAATTATTGTATTGATAGTGCACCAAGCTGGGTATAAAATTGTAGAATATGCTAAAATTCTTCTACAAGGGTTACAACGTTTACGATTCCCACAGCTCACAAATAACTTTGCCCACCAGACTTGAAGGAGTTCTTTGTGCATGCTCCTAATAAGACGGATTTTGCATGACTTGTTTGGTTTCTGTGCTATCCTATTTAGTTAAGGGATTCACATCACTCGAAAACGCCTCTTCTCCAATGATCTGAACGTAATCCTACCAAGCCTTGGGTCAAACTTGTTATTTGCCACGCCCCAAATGTCACTAACTGGCAAAATAAATCACCACGTTCGTGTTCTCTATTAGATAAAATTTGGTTTATATTCGTAAAAACGAGTTAAAAGGCACCTACTGATAAGTTAACTATGTATTTGGATGTAAGCTGAGGGTGATACAAATGTGCGCGTCGTGAATTGGTCCTAATGAGCTATTGCAGTGCATCTAAAATATATAATGCACAATTTTCAGAAGGGTTTTCTAAACAATTCCTCAGTTCTAGGGCATAGTTAAGGGGACCCGCTATCTCTGTTTCCACTCAAGTTTTCAAGTTTTTGGCTGAAAAGTTGATATAATACCTACATAGGTACACTCCTTATAGGTTGTAATGCATCATCCAAGTTTTATCAACATCCATACATTTTTCGATGAAAAGTTACAGCAATTTTACAGGCAAGAAACCGAGCGAATATTTCATTGCCATCCATCTGCGACCCATGTTTAAAATTTCAAGTCTCTAGCTCAACATCCAAATTTAATTTGTTTCAACAAATAGGTATTGTTGAAACAATTTTACAGACAAGAAACCGAGTGAATAATCTCGATCCGTTTTTAAAATTTCAAGACTTCAGCTCATCATCAAAATTTAATTTGTTTAAACAAATTGGTATTGTTGTAAAACAATTTTAATGACAAGAAATCGAGTGAATATTGCATTTTTATCCAGTTCTGACTTATATTTGAAATTTCAAATCCCTAGCTCACTGGGAACTTGAAAAACAAGTAGGTTGTGACCATTATTATTATTTATTGTTAGTTATTAATAATGTTTATGAATTATTTTTAATAATGATTTATAATAATAATTATTTATTATGAATTAACTCGATATCTGAAAACCATGCTCTATTAGAATCTAGACCGTACAGGCTGCCGGATGATTCACCCCCATGTTATAAATAATAATAATTTATACAAATTATTAAAACTAACAATACCTAATTAATAATAATTTACACTACTTCATAGTAATTATCATTAGGTAATTAATGATAATTCATAATAATATTTAATCTATCATTCAGTGATCTAGACAGAAGGGTAATCTGTACAAAGAACATAATAAACCGTTGTGTCAAGAATTTGAGTTTTTTTATATTCGGTTTTCTGAATCTACTTATCTTGAAACGTAAACCCTCAAATTTTGAGGGGGGGGTAATTTTTTTCTTGGGCGATTCTAATGGTTCATTATTGAATATAATAAACCAAAATCGGCTCCACTCTATGGAAGAATAAAATATTAATTTTGCGCACATCTGTTTCATGGCGCCTTTATGCAGTTAATATTCCTTTTATCCTCATTTTCGTCTCATCTTATCTTGTGTATTTTCCCAGCGCGTTTTATCGACCAGAAATTCAGTGTGTCAGTGAAACGTTAGCAAGGCACCTTACGCCGCTATAAGAGCTCGGCGATGACCGGTGATGTGAGACATCTCGAGCTCCACTCGACGCCTAACCAACCGGTAAATCTCAGAGAAGATTAACCCGTTCTCCGCCCCGAGGCTGCCTGGAACCAAGAGTGGATTACTTTTTCCAACCTGCCGCCCTAAACATCCTATTTAAGGTTAAGTCACCACAATCTTATCCCGATTTAGTTAACCGCATCTGTCGAGATTGGGGTCGCCAGAAGATTTAATAAGGACAAAGCAAATTGTCTAATATTCGCTCTCTCTCCATGCAAATTACCTGTTTGACGCTGCTTGTTGGGCAACTTGAGCAACTCATCAATTTTAATGACAATCAAATTCCTTCCGAATAAATTTTTTCAATTTTTTCACTGCTATGCTTGTGCACCTATATTGGTACTCTGTGAAAGTGGAGTACCTACGTAGATTCGTCGAGTACTGCAGCTGGGGTTGCCAACCGTACTTTTTTTTTAGTATTGTAATAGAAGTATTGTACTTCTTTTTGATGATTTGTACTTGCTTAAGTTAAAAAAATTTTTTTTCATCTTCGGGCTCATTTATCGTTTTAAAACTGAAATAAGAAGTTTTACCTATTTCCCTACCTATCAACTAGCGACCCCGCCCGAGAGGAGGTCGGTACTACACTAGGACTATAGAGAAAAACCATAATAGAGAGAAATCATCAGCGAAGTGCTCTTTCTCTTCCTCCTTACCTAATCAGTCTATAACAAGTACACTTTTAAACAAATATGCACTTGCTGCAATAAAATTTTATGATGTTTTAAAAAAAATTGAGGTTTTTTACCAATAGCCAAGTATGGAAACGAAGCTATTGAAATTGTTGATGAACAGTAGGTATTCTAGGTACCTAATAAGGTGCTTCTCATTCTGCTCATTTCCGCATGTTGAGGTGGTGATGATGAACCGAGGAATTCAAAATTTTCTTTCGGACAGGTACTAACTAAAATAGGTTCTAACTAAAATAGGTACTAACTAAAATAAGTACTAACTAAAATAGGTTCTACTTTTTTCAATAATTTTCTGAAAAGTACTTCTTTTTTCCAAATAAAAGTTGGCAACCCTAACTGCAGCAGAACCAACCCTTGCAGCAGAAACGATAATTGCTCAAAACCATCATATTTGAACTTTTGTTATAATGTCGATCCATGGGGACGCAGTCTCGTGATGATAATCAGAGCATGAAACCGCAGAATTCCACCTTTTCCTCCTAATACTCAATGTTGCCAATTATTACTAAATTGCCACTTGTGTACTCGGAAATAGTCGTGCGTTTGAGGTACGATATATTTACTTATTTTTTAATTAATCCAGACGATCCAGGGGTAAAAACTTCTACCCAAAATTCACCTTCATGAAACTTCCTAAAACAGGATTTCTTTGTGTCTCCACCTGTCGCCAATATTTAATTAAGTCTCCTGCCATCCTCAAATTAAACTGGCAATTTTCATTAAGTAGTATCTTCCCCTCCCCACGACTTTCTATCCCACCTACCCGTTACCCTTTACAATTGTTCAACCGCGATTCTAATTTCCCTTAGTTAGGGACAATTTTCTCCTCCCTCCCAGAAAAATAAAGAGAAGACAAAAATAACTGAAATGAAAATGTTTCTTTTAGTCCAGCGCCAAGCCATCCAATTTGCTTCCATTCCCGTCCCTACTTTTATTTCTAATCCCGCTCTTCCAAGGATTGTTTTTATCTTCTGTACCGAAGTATTATCAGTTTGAGAGCCAAAAACCGTTGTCAACAGAATTCTAATTGCGCTAATTCTAAACCCGACAATTGTTAATATTTCACGAACAGTTTTTTTGTTCAGCCCTAATGTTGAAGGTAGTTAGAATCGATTACTGGAATAATGGTATATTAGTCTCATTGTGGTTGTTACTTGATAACTTTAGGTACTTGATAAAATTATTAATAATTAGTGATAATTCATAATAATAATTAATCTAACAATCTAGATTTACACCTAGTGATCTAGACAGAAGGGTGATCTGTACAAAGAAGATAATGAACCGTTGTGTCAAGAATTTGCAGTTTTTTCATGAAGAGATAGTGGCAGACCACTATTAGACACTTAGGATGGTGGCTAGATCAACAGCAAGTCACACCAGGACTAAAACGCGTTTATGATTAAAATGGCGTTTATCATCTTAGTCTATTATTTATTTATTTATTACGGGCAAGCCCAATTAGACAGATTAATAATTTCGAGTCAGCAAACTTGCGAGAGAGACTTGAAAAAATAAAATAAGGAAGACAAATATACACTTCAAACGCTTTGAGGATAAACAAGACAAATGTACCTAAGGAAAATATTTCGTTAAATCGTTGAGTCTAACACTCGATTTGGCGTTTACTGAATGTTTTTAAGAAATTGAAAAATATATTGAAAAATATATTCCCCTTCAGCTCGCCTTTAACCATCCATGTGACGTCACAGGCCCTGGTCAAGGATCAATGGCGCTTTTCCACTCCTCCAAATAACCCTTATCCCTCCCCGCACAATCACGTGTTCAGTTTCCCCTCTCTCTCACTCTATCCGTGATAATCTTATACTGTACAGCTGCCTTCCTTCTCTCTCAGGCAACTTTCTTCCCTCGAGTTCAACCCCACACTCCTCCCGTTCCAAGTTTACCCCTTTCAAGATCATCCTGTGGGAATATAAGCTTCCTCATTTTAACCTTCACCCCTTCGCCCTTCATACATGAAATACCTATCTAATAATTATTATCAAACAGCCCAGTTCCTAACTTAACCACCAGGTTGTGTGAGAAGGGGGGGGGGGGGGACCTCAGAAGTCGGTTGTCTCTACAAGTTTGGCCCTTAAACTAATATACCCACCCATCTCGTGAATAGGAACCCTTCGCCCGTAGTGCTCCCCAGCGATATTGCTGTTCGGAACTCTCAGCAGTAAACCATTCCAACTTCGGTCTAAATTCATGCAGCATTGCCCATATTGCATCCCGAATATTACAACCTGAAACATTCAATTCTACACCTATTTGCCTCTAAACTACTCTCAGTAATCATCCAGAACTCCACTAAATATATCATTTAGAATTCACTGTCGGTTCACATGCTACCGTAAATACTAAAGGGCTGAAAACCTGTACGTCAATCACCCTCTAAAGTATTTCAGATTCGCATCAGCAAAAATGGCATGTATGATTTCAATAATTTCATTTCATGCCTTGAAACCAATTTTAAATTTGATGAACGGCAATTCTCAGTCCAAAAAAATAGTGACATAAATACTAACCAAAATTCCTTAAGGACAGACCAAAATATCCTCAATTCTTCGATAAAAAACTGTTTTCATTTCAAACAAAGGTAGTTTATTTAATTTTTAATTGGACAGATTTTGCAATATTCTTCTGTGATTCATTTGTCGACAAACTCCAGTGGGATGTTCTTGAATTCTTTATGTACCTGGTATTCCGTCAATTGCTTTGAATCTATTATATTGATTAGCTGTCTCTGTTGCTCTGTGACGGATAAATAACTTCTAGATTTGTGTACGAAGTGCTTCGTCTGAAAAGTTCTATTACGAATTCATTCCTTTGGGTAGGTAGTAATCGCAAATTGGGTTATGACGACGGTAATTTCAGGGATTCATTGCCTACTTCCCTAGCGCCCGTCTTTGATGAACACGGAAAATTTATAATTCACCTACAGTTGAATATTCAATATTTCTCATTATTTGCTCTTTTCATATCAAGTCTCAAAGGTGGATACAACAATAAACTCAAAGCGAATATCTCCTGAAGATATGACGAATCATCTGAAATTGAAGTTGAAACGGGAAGATGAACGGGAAACGGGTGAAGGGGAAATTATTTTTCGATTAGAGATTGACCTTGGAAAAGAGATGACCTTTTCGCTCAGAATTGCTCTCCTGATCGACACAATTCGCTATTCATTACTCTGTTTTTGAGCATCTTCAAGAGATTTTCTCCTTTAGAAAATCCATCGGTTCACAAGTTTGGAACAATAGCGAAATTCCTCACCGGAGGAAGTTTTACATCACCTAATGATGGCATTGCCCGAGGGGGGGGGGGGGGATCAAACTTACTCCATAACTTTTGGTCTTCCTTAATTAACTTGTTCGAACCTCTTGCAACCCTTCTCGTTACCTCGGAAACTTTTTACTCGGAAATCAGGAAGTCGTTTTACGAATTTCGTCGATAAAACTAATATAAATAATTGAGAAACATGTTAAACACCTTCTGTCTACTAATAACAATATGAAGAGTATGGTGGAAAAACTCAACACAATCCTCTCCAATGCGTCCCGCTCTTATTCTAGCTTTAAAAACTAATTGAACATGAAAATTTAGTCCCTCGAGAGGCATGCCCTAAATAAATACACTCTGGCAGTTAGTCTTTGATAATATAGTTTAGCGTTCATTAGCCCCATTGCTTGTTGCATTCCGACATCCACTGCCAAAAGCAAAATTAGTTCCTAGTCGTGAAAAGCAGATTTCGCCTGAGTTGACTGGGTTATGCTAATCAATCTGAGGGAGAGAGAATTCAGACTAGTTTTGAACAAACAGGCGATAGGTAATATGACGTGCAAATAGCTTTATTAATAGGCGAATTAAATGTGAATGAAGAACAAACTTGAATTTCTCATTATTTTTTAGATCTTCTGGTTTTTGGCCAAATCATACGGCTTTAATGCTCAATCTCTTCACTTCCCTTCGCGTCTTGTGTTCTCATTTGCCAGTACTACATCGAACGTTTCTCCTACTTTATTGGGTGTAATGATTATGAGACCCGGAAGTACTTGGCATCTTGTTGAACCTATTAACCAAAGTAACGCAACATTCATGTCTTTTATTTGTATATTACTATAGATACAAAGTAGGACTAGGACCATTCCAGTCCAGGCGAATAAGTGAATGTGTTCTGTGAATCCAACAAGCGGCAGCCATTGTATAAAACAGAGTTACTATTCAAACGATAGTTCAAATTCATGCTGAAATCATCTGCCCTCGAACGGTCTCAAATTAACGCTCAACGTGAAGTACCAAAATTTGGCAAATGGCGTAAAATGAATTGGAGGAGGTGAATACAACAAAAGATTACCTATCCAATTATTTGATAATCTTTTGTTGTATTCACCTCCTCCAATTCATTTTACGCCATTTGCCTTCGCTTTCTGAAACTTCGCTATGAAGCTCAACATTAATCCGCTCACCCGCTTCCCCACAGTGCCCCTGAGTTGAAGGTGCTTAGAGTTTTGGAAAGCTGGTTAGTACGTTCTAGTTTAATAGCGGATCTCAGACGAACGTTGAAGTACGAACGTAGTTCCAACTCTTCATAATCCCTATGCACTGGATAACACTGGATCAACCACTCCTTCTATTTACCAGAAATATTCTTAATTAGAATCCTGACTTTTACGAGTGTTAGTCAAGCTAATTCAAAGGGAAGTTAAAGATTTTATGACAATCGTATTTTCGGCGTATAGCTGGGTTCTCGTTAAATATTATTTATATTCTTACTCAATATTTACCTATCGCATGCTCTCAAGTCATTCTTCCAAATCAAAATTTCCTCCTTAATTGGCGATTCAAACGAGTTTGAGCATCTTTGATTGTATTAGGGTTGTCGTTAGTTGTCACTACAGTCGTTTTATGGATGTGTGGAGGTGATGTGTCACACCTTCCCTTTGTTGTTATGTACGCCGTTCTTCTCGTAGGTTTTAAGTACTTTCATTTTCCATTTCAGGCTATCCTATTTTTCATATCTATGAAAAACTGTTTTAATTAGATGAGCCATGCAAGATTTACTCAATAGAATATTCCTACATTTAAAAAAAAAGAAATAAGGGTCGTTGAGCGATGGTGGTTCAGGAGTCAACATGTAAGTAGCTACACAAGTCATATCATAAGCAGATTTGGAAAAATAGAATTGGCTGTACTGCTAATTTATTTATCGCATGACAGCATTCTACAGCTAACAACCTTCACGTTGGTGCTAAGTTCCGTAGCTGTCTTGCTAAAACATGGTTGCTACTTTTTTTTAGTCGCTCTTGCAACGATATTAGCCATCCATATCCTGCAATGTTTTTTAGCAGCGGTAGTTAAAACTGGCATCAGCTGCTATTTATTTTTCTCCGTGCACAACATTTCCTCCATTTGATCCACTGGCGAAAAGGTAGAACCGTCTTTCGGCTTGAATTCGTTGTCCATTGACGGACTCGAGGACTTCCCTCCTCCATCTCTCGTCCCTCTCTCTCGCATCAGTAATCGAAACCGATCGATGAGTAGGTGTAACAGGGAAACCTCCACCCGGATACTTCCAAAGGGCCCTGAATGACAGCTGCGTGGGCGAATCATAGCTTAGGGCACACGCGGTAGGAGTTACGGGTGAAGTGCCTCCGTCAAAGCTTTTCTCGACCCTTTGAACGTTGGAGAGGTATCGCAAAATACCATTAGCCTATCAGAAAGGAGCTTCTCAACCTCCAATCGACTCTTACCTATCTCCTAAGTGTAAAGTGGTGTAAAGTCAAACCGAATTTTAAAGCGGTTTCAAGAGGGAGAAGGGGCGTTTTGGTTGAGTAACTACTTGAAGGAATCAACGAAACAAGAATTGGTTTATATTAGCGTGATAGAAGTTCATTTAAATCTTGAGTAACATTATTATTCATACCACTTCTTGTTCGTTATGTCTTTTGAAATCGCTGAGTAAGGTAATTAATAATAGAATGAATAAAATAATAATTTCTTTCCCCTTGTATAGACACTGAGTTATTGCACTTTTTTCAAATAACGTGTGATTGGTTGATTTGTTGTTACTTATTTACTGAGGTTAAATTTAATTCATATTTTAAGAGGGTGTGTGTTGCAAACCGAATGTCTGGCTCGTATAACTTCCGATTGAATGAGTTACGTAACGAATACTCGCAGAGTGCAGGAATGAATTATCCTACGTAGGTCAAGTTTTCAGTTACAATGTACCCTGTTGAGATCAGATTAAGATTCGTGAATAGCTAAGTAGAGAGGAATAGGAGTAAATCCTCATGAATAATTTATTGGAATACATTTCCACGGACCCCAATATACATGTTCAAAGGGTAGCGAAAATCAAAAGCCGAGAGTTTATATCGGTGAAAACGAATTTTTATTAGCAGGATGTGCAGAGTAGAATTCATGAATACGAAAAAAACGTATACACAAAGGAAGTTAAGAAAATAGGGATCTAATAAGAAAATATATAAAAGAAAGAAACTTCCTGCAGCAAACAAGGAGCGGGCCCGAATTGAACGTTTCCCGTTATTGGCAGCGGAAATAGGGGCGGACAGAAAAAAAGCTGAGGTCAGCAGTTGGTAGGGAAGGGTGTTCACTTAAAGTTACGGCCGAAGGGATATTTTTATAGGTTGGAACAACCTGGACGGAGCAGGAGGGCCATACGTTTGGAAGGAGGAATCGATCTCGTTGGGAGATTGTGTCCCAAAAGTCCACCTTCGCGGGTTCACCCTTGTATTATAGCTAATAGAGGGGTCAGTTTTCAAGAATATTTATTAATGTTATTTATATGTATTGCAATACAAATATTTTTACATGTACTTAGTACTGAATATAATCTAAAGGGGAACACGTAGGTACCTTTCCTTCTCTCTTCCCAAACCATTTATATCCACATTTCTATTTGAAAGCGTCACGCCACGAGTTCAATTTCTAATACATCTATTCGGCTTTCAATCTGTAATCGGTTTCTAATGGGCCTGATTGCAGTTCCATGCACATCACTCCATGGAATCCACGAGGATCTTAATTATTCAGCCAATGTTCCCGCGTAACGGCACAGTAATCTTTGGATCATCATTACCTCCAGTTCCATTCCGCCGATTCAGAAGAGATCTAGAGGGTTATGACCTAAATTGCCACCGTCGATTTGATAGTTACACTTGCACCTGCGCGAATTAGAATTCTAGTTACGTACACACTAATTTCTGGTCAATTTTTTTTTCACGTTACTTTAATAAATGGGGATTTATATATTTGTAGAAATGTAACTTTGGGTAACACCAATTAATTATGCGGATCCATTTAACGTGGATTCTGTTGTACCTGCTGCCCGTACAATTGGCGGGCGTTATTTACTGTTGCCCTTCGCAATCTCATACTGCCTGAATATTTAAAAAGGCCGATGGAAGCAAAAGACTACTTAACCCGGGATGGTCGCTATATTCAACCTCAACGGTCTAATAAAACACGTTCAGCTTACCAACCCCTTCTGTACCGGACTTTGACCCTCTCTCCATCACAGGAGCAGGTTTATGTCGTCCGGTTACCAAGGTTGCGCGTTTTAATGGCCTGAACATAGTCACACTTCCCTACCGTTTGCATACCTTAATGGCCTGACAAGCTGGCCTCACTTCACTCGAGTCTATGAATACCTAAGGCGACTAAGCGTATTCCGTGTATCATGCACGTGTTTTAGACGTATTGCTGTTGCTCTATAAACTCAACTCATTCGTTACGGTATCTAGCTAAGTGGTCAATCGATATTCTGAATACCCAGGCTCAAGCCATTAGAGAGCGGGTATAGTAATTCGAGGGTATGAAAATAGCCTTCATAATGGCCCATCTCTCGTTTCATAAGGATAGTAAATGGATATAGAATACGCGTGTATTAAAGCTGATCAACTTCTGTACAGAATGTTGGATGTTAAATAAATCCTATAAGTCCTCATCATATTTTAAATTTTGCTAGCCTAGTCAATGAATTATCAATAAATTTGAATTACACCATTATGGCAAGACGAATGGCAAGAACAAATTTTGTTCTTTCACATTCGACTCAAATTGGGCCAAGTCGTGAAAAACCAATAATCATGGCACTGAGTTCCCTCAATGTTGATCCGATCATCCTTTTCGGATTTTAAACATGACTAGAATAATTATTAGTCGTAGAAGTTCAATACTAGGAAAAAGTTGAGAGGTGAAAACCAAAATTCGACTCGAAAACGTCGAAAAACGCAAACAAGTTGAGTTCTAATCTAAAAGAGCAATATGAATTGGTCATTGATGGTCCACATTAATTTACCAACTACACCAACTTTTATTGTGTAATATGACAGAAATTGTCTTTCAGAAATTGGGTGTTCATCATATTCCCTTTGAATGAAGGGTTAGTTTGACCGTATCGTCCGATTTCTACTTACCTTCCCCGAAGGCACCATTTTGAAACATTCTTCCACGTTTTTGCTCATTTATATTCCATCTTCAAGCCACTACGACTTTTTGTCTGAAATCCTCTTGGCCGAAGAGGGATCAACTATCCTCAATGAATTCCTGAGATTTATTGTGCGAACAGGAGGGAAAAAGTTGGAATTACAGTTACGGAACGTTTTTGTTTATCGGTACGATTAGAGACCCTTCCATAATCCCTTGGCGATCGTTCGTAGCCCAACTTTACACGTGAGCGTTGTGAGTTATGATTTTCGTTCTTTCGTGGCCGGATCGAGTTTTCTGTGACAGGTCCCTATTGATATTCGTGAAGTTACGTTCTACGTTTCCTTAGGTCAGACTCATTGAATATGCCGCTATTAATTATGACTTATGAAAGCCATGTAGCCACCCAGTTAGCGTTGTGCTAAAATTACGAAATTTGGTTTACGGGTTCGGACCAACCCCACAATGATCCTTGAAATTTTTCATAACCCTAGGTCACTGGGAAGGGGTTCAAATTCAAATGGAACAGCACAGTTACATTTGAATCAAGTTTAATTTTTAGCATTTTTTTTAACCGTCCGGAGCTTTGTAGGACCAGCCGTTCGTCCACAATGTGGGCTCAAAGTTGGAGCAGATCGAAAGTCGTCAACATGAGGATGAATCATGCGGCACCCTGTCGGGGCAATGTTAATACTAGCTCAGCTGATTCGAACAGCACATGGTTTTCTGATATCGAGTTAATTAATGAATACTATTAATATTAATAATTATTAATAATAGTTAACTAATAACTTAATAATTAAAATTTATTAATAACTAACAATAGGTATTTAATAATAATTTACTCTACTTGATAATAATGATTTATAATTAATGATAATTCATAATAATAATAATTTAGTGATCTAGACAGAAAGGTGATCTGCACAGAGAAGGTAATGAACCATTGTGTCAAGATTTTGCAGAGATTTTGTTGAGCTTTTGGCTCTTGTATTTTAACTGTAATCGGTCTTTATAAAAATTGATTTGGAGCACTGTTGTACTCTTTTAGTGTAGGTAAATATTTCCATTACTGGAGGTTGTATGACGTGACGGAGGTCATATCAATTCATCGAGGCCGGTGACGGTAGGGAAGTGCAGTATCTCAGAGTTCAGGTTAACCAGGTGTGCCCGTAATTGGAATGGCGCTTCAATTAAAAGGGTCGACGGCTTGAGGGCGTATCCTTGAATAAATAAACGCCCTGGTAATGATCATCTTTGATGTTGAGCAAGATCGTAAGCGAGAAGAGGTAGTAAGAGCGACAAACTGACGAGGAGCAATAGAAAATGTCGTGGCTAGGGCAAGGTAGGAAATGCAAGATTAATCGTAGAAGTACCGACGAACTTTGAAGAGCCTGAATATTTGAGATCAAGGAATTTCAGTTGGTCATGGTTGAGAGCCTGGCAACCCTCTGTTGGCAAGAAACCGTGTGACATCAGTAGAAGTACTTAGAGACTCAAACGTGCCTCAGGGAAAGAGGAACAATAAGTTCGGAAGAGAGAGAGAAGCCCTTAGGTAGCGAGTAGGCTGCAGCGAAAGCCCTCCAAAGAAACTGAGCCTAAATGAGTGCCTGAAACTTGAAAAAAAAAAAAAAAAAAAAAATCGTTCATTTTACTCATAATGATTACTCCTCTCTTATCCTTTAGATTAAACCCCTCAGTGGTTTCCATTAGATAGGTACTGGCATCATGTACAACTATCAGTAAACTATGATTACTACTATACATCATGTTATTTGAAACTTCCTTTGTAGGAACTTGACGAGTACCTTTTCGGTTCTATTATCTGCGTAATTAGGTTCAGATTATTAACCAGTCCAAGTAGCTTGAACTATTTTAACGAACCCCCTGTGAATTGACCAAGATAATACGCAGAAGGCTGTTAAGGTATTTGAATACTAGTCGAGCGTCTTGCCGCTATTGGAAATTACTTTGAAACTCGTACGAACGAAGATCTGGTCTCCAATGGTGTCTCCTTCGGTAATAACCGGTCGGTATCTTGGACTGGTGTGTGACTAGTCAACATTTTATATTTATTCATCAATCATGTTATCAAACTCGGGAAATGACTCATGGGTTATCGAGCCCCCTTCTCCTCATCCTTCGACAAACTGGGTAATTTCTTTCTCGAAATTCCGATGATCACAAATGTTGTTTCATAGAAAGTTTTTTATACGCATTCATGATTTTTTCATTCAAATTTTTTGATGAATTATTGCATAAAGTAGAACTATGCTATTTGTATTGTTGTTATCAGGACGAACAGGCGAAGCGAGGGGGATTCGCTAGTACACGATGAAATTCTACTCACTATCGTACTGTCATTTCTCAATTCTCACTCATGTGGTAATTCAATATCAATTCAATTATACTTAGTCTCGGTGCACGCAAGTGAGGATATTTGAGATCTACCATACTTTAGATCTACGATGTCCATACGCTCGGCACGAACAAAATTTGTTCGTTTTATGTTCGATCTAATTACTTTGCGTTTAGAATAATGTTGGAATAATGAGGGAAATTGATGGTTGATGCACGAGTGACGCTGATTTCGGGGCGTAAACAAGGGTAGTTGTTTTGATAGCGGGATTAGAAGATGTTTGGCTAATTAGCAAACCCATACAAGGGCTGTTACATTTAGCTAATTACGTCAGTTGAGTGATGAATGAATCACTGTTTAGGTGATGGCATGAATATTTAAGCTCATTAAATGAATTTTATGGTAGATCGAATATCATGTGGGATTGTTCCAAAGTAAATTCCTAATCTTTTAAGTTTGGTGTAATTAAGTGCAGTTATTGTACACTGACGGGAGTCAGATTTCTACATGTTCAACTTATTTTTTCGCTTGATGAACATTGTCAGTTTCCATATCTGTCAATACTAGTGCCTGAGACTGTCCAATACACGTCAATTCACGCTTTCCTACCCCGCAGTCCCGAAACGATTCAATCATTTGCCATCATGACCGTGAACCAAACGATGCAACTTCTTCAGACCAATAATTTTCAATTATTGTCACGCTGGGAAACAACTTGTTAAAATCGCACAGTTTGGGGATATCGACTTTCTCGTTCTGAGAGACGTTTTTTGTGTCTGCGGAGTATCTGAGCTTCTCTCCATAGATCGAAGTTGGTAATACCCCATAGGCTTTACAGTTCTGACCGGAATTCGGTTGGAAATTCACGTGATCGTTACTAAGCATGTTGCTGACAACCCCCTACTGTACTGCAATTGCAAGAGTAGGTATTTATTGTATGTAGAACAGTGAGTCAAACACAAGGGCGATCTTTACAGAAAATAATAAACAGTTGTTGGAACGACTTTTTCTGGTGCGGTAGAATTGCTCTCAAGAGTAGAGTATGACCTGTATAAAGGTTAGCCTATAGTATAAATGAATATGGGTCCGGATGCGATAAGAGCCACCAACAAGATTGAAGAAAGACGTTGGGTTCATTAGACGGTATAAGGTACATTCGTGATCTGCGTTATATATCCAATGAAGTTGTAAATTATAATGATTCTTGCGCCATAATTGGTATTTTGCACCACAGTGCGCTGTTAGGCTACAAGCACCCGACCGAAGGTGCCCTTGGGATCCTGCAGGAATGCTCCCTCATATCCACCCTTAATTCGATCTCTTCGTTCCATCCAACCACCAAACCTCTTTAGTGCCTCTGTTTCCCAAACGAACAGCGTTATTAGGTCCTATTTACTATTCAGGAGATGTCCCCCGATTCTATTTACACCTCTCTCATCGTGTTCTGCGCCAGGCAATTTTATCAGTCTTCAACACCTATAATGCAGATCCTTAAACCTGAAAATTTTCCCTTATAAACTGGTTGACAAGCTTATCTTTCAATTTTTTGTTCCCTCTTTCACTGTGTTTAATAAATACTATTGGGGTTCCCGTCATCATCACATGATGTATTTGCACGCCCAGGGCGGTAATGTGGCATCAGCAACATCTTGAAATTATAAGTTAGTCGTTTAAATAAACCGCAAAGCTGAACCGATTTCGATTAAGTTCAAGTATAACATTCAATTGATATAATAATTATATCATTTGAATGATATAATCAAATGATATCATAAATATATAATTATTATATATATTATATATTATTATATATTTTGTGGTTTTCAATATGTAGCTAGGCACTTAAAAGATACTTGCGGAAGGGGTGGAGGGGCTGTGGAGACTTCAACTAAAACATATTGATCTTTGGTGGTCTGTGCACACTGCGTCGTGTTGGAGCTAAAAATGCACTGAAAATTACTCTATAATCCATGTTAAGTTGATGTCCCCATCATCAACTAAATTCTAGATCTTCTTCGGCTTTGAATACATTAAATCTGACCCTTTTACTAAACCCTAAAATTCCAAAAGTGAACTAGATAAATTCCCCCGTGAAAACTCGTAATCAAAACGAGGTTTTACTAAATGGAAACCTCCTGTTGGCCTCTCTTCAGTTGCTTCCCAAACTTCTCTTCATAACTGGACGTTCCCATGTACCAGGTTCGGCTCTTCCTACCAACAGCACCGGCCAACCCAACTCTATTATTCAAAGGGGTTTCCGCTGGTGCTAATAGTGAAGTTGGCGATGGTTTATTGTTGCCCACTCTGCTATGTGCAGGTGGCTCCGTTTCTCAAGTTGGTTTTAACGGTGTTACCCTTGTTTGTTTCCCTTCCCCTCGCTGATTTTTAACTTTATTAAAGTTAGGATAGTAATTTGTTGTGAGGATTATTATCAATGTGCAACGTTTTTCTGCCTCTAAAGAATCAATGTAAAATTGCCACAAAACGTTTGACGTTCAGTATCAGAATGGGCTTTAAACCCTAATATATAGGTATTTGCACTCATCATCTAGACATCCTTTTGGCTGAAGTGGAGAAGACGCTGGTCCGTAAAACTAGATGCAGTTGATTCAATTTTACTGCCATTTTCCTGCATTTTAACCTTCTTATCTTCTGCGTCAGACCGTATCTAGAACATAAAATATTTGCATGTGCCTATCCTTATGTGTATTCCTAATATTATAATAATTAGGCAGAATTGCTAACGTCATCAATTTTTTGTTTGTTTCAGGTGAGTTTTTACCATGGGCTTACGCCGAATGAGTAAGAATTGGATTTGGGTAAGATTGAGGGTTAGCCTCTGAATGTGATGATTTATCCAGTTACACTTTCAAAGTGCGGTCCATTAAATATCACTTCCTAGGAAACTCGATACTGTCGGTGAATTGAAAACACACAGTGATCAAATTCCGACCCCCTTCCAATCTCTTCTTCACGGACCGGAACAGTTCAGGTTTCACAACTTCTGTTGGAACGTGGGTGTTTCACGAACCAATTTTATGGCTGATGAACTCCGTCCAATAAACACAAATTAACCGGAGTGACGGGTAGAGGATTACCCCGTCCGACCGGCCTATTGATTCGCCATTCATCTTCTCCCGCTCCGGGCCAACTTTTCCAGCTTTCCGGCGACTCCACACCCCCATTAGAATCCAATACGAACTCCCAATTTTTCCTGTCGATACAAATCCGTTTCTTGCGGATCAAATGGGCTCTTCCGCTGTCGAATAGAAATGTTGTCCTCAAGGTCGGTACCTACGCCTTCGTTCTTGGCCATTTATTTGATGGCTCTCGAGTTTCAGCGATTTTTAAAAACTTCTGTGTTGAAGTCGCCTTTGGTTTTGGCTTGCAGTGTGCCACAGCTGGCTTTTATTGTTATCCGATTTTTCCTAATTCAATCCTGGCGTAAGACTTTCCGTACTTCGTACGAACTAAGGCGCACCACCTACTTTGCGATTTTATTTCGCATCAAATTCAAGAAGATTGGTAGTTTAGGAAACGCTTAGAAAAACTGTGATATAAACGATCTCATTATGTTTATTTTTCCAAATACAGAAAAGAACTCGTTCAAAAACATTTTGCCGTTCTCCGCCGCCGTTTGTAGCCGCTGAGTCAGTAATGTATTCACAGTTACGGAAAAATTACCCCCGGATAGACAAAAATGAAATAAAAGTCGGTGCATCAAAGTTGGCAACTTTTATTACGTTCCAGGGGATGTGGCGTCCTTTCATAATTATCAAGGGTCCTCCAGGACTCGGTGCCAACACGAGGGTTTCCCAACGCAAAAGGTTTTAAGCTGTTTAAGAACTCTTCAACTCTAAACGAGCTAAAACAATGTTGAGGCTAGAAGTTGCGACCTAAAATCGTTTAGTTTGTTAGTAGTTGTGGGAATGAGGTTTTCTCAACATGCTTGCGTTCAAGTATAATGGACAGTGAATAAATCTCATCACTTCTCGTGTCCAGGTTAGTGACAATACTGACGCAAATCAAAACTTTAAATTAGTTAATAATTATTAATTATAATTACTGTGTAATGATAATTACACAGCTCTGCAAATCATAGGGTTCTGGTTGTTGTTGAGCTGCTGGAGATCATTTCCGAAGTAATTTTCTGCGTAGAATATGAATCCGAGCTCAGAATTGTCCCATCACGTCTGAATTTTGAGATATTTGAGGTTAAGTACAGTGTACCTACATTGTACACGAAAAATGGCTCATTTGGCTATTTTTGAGGTTAGATACAGACTGGCAAAATTTTTCTACACGTTATAATATTACTCGTTATCATCTAGTGCTACACTTTCCCTTTAAAATGAGACTTTGAATGATACGGTAAGATGCTTCTTTCGAAAATTATGGCGATCCTTAGGTGAGGGATGACATGAAACACATTATAATGACATGAAAAACTTATACTGGGCTAAACAAACCCTTTTTTTGTCATACAATATTTAAACTATATCAAACGTATAACTATGCGGTTTCCGAAGATGCTAATTACGAATTTGAAGTCAGATTACAAAAATTTAAGATGGTGACTACAATAGGTATGGTGCGAAAGTACCTACCTATTTTTGAAAAATCATAGTTTGAATAGGCGACAAAAGCCTGTTTTCTAATGAGAGGTTTTATTTCAAGACTTTTCGGCATGGGTTTAAATGCTTAGTGTTCAAATGCTTTTAGAGGAATAGATATTGCGAAATAACACATTGAGGTTACCGTAAACCTATATATTTCAACTTGAGCCGGTCAAAGTTGAAATTTCGATTGTTAAAGTTCAGAAAATCGAACCAGAAGTGGGGAGCAAAGTAATGAAGTTTTATCCTGTGTGGACGATCTCATCTTAATGAAACCTGAGACACATATCCAGAACTTAGAATTTAGGACTGTTAGGATTCTGACAATTGAGACTAGGCGTCGGCGTTATGAGACGGATGGATGGACACGCACCACTTGCAGTATAGGTATATCCCATGGAAGGCACCTTAATGTTTTGGTGGGATAATAGCAGCTAATTACATTAAAATATTAACTAGAAATTGCAATTCTGTGGAGGCATCAATGCTCTCAATTTCGCTCCTCAATATTTCAGGGGTACGGCAAACGATTCTCATAGTTGCAAGAGTTCCGGTTGTTCCGGAGGGTGAAGATGCTTTGCAATATCAGTCGTGCCCTTTCCGTTTCCGAAAGGGGGTAACTTGATGTGTTACCGAGGGTAGTTTCCAGCGAGGTAAAACCAATTAACTTTATGTTAAGGCCTACACCTCCATCACCCCACCGCTAGTAACATCCACCTATTCCTTCCACCTTAATTTCCTTCGGCCCTTTTTATGTATCAGCTACGAAAATTAATTTAATCTTCTCGTTGGCTGGCGTTGTTCTGGAGTTAGCGTTCCTTTTTCACCACATGCAATATATTCTGGTCCCTAATTCGCGGCATCTCTTAACGCTCATGGTTTTTTCCGTTGCTTTTCAATTCGCTTAACTTTCTGCGTAACTTTCTAGGTCCGACATATTTATCTTTCTCTGTTCGGTCTTCTTCTTTCCCTTCTCTTATTTTGCGTTTACATTACCTCACACTCGTCGAGTGTTATTTAATATCGAGTTTCTCTTTGGCCCTACAAACTCTCCAGTCACTTCTCTGATCCTCCAGTCACTTCTCCAGTCACCTCCAGTTGCTGCTGCTTATCACCTTTAATGAATAACTTGAATGGTCGCATCAATCACCACATTTCATACCAGTCCATCCAGATAGCACAATCGTTTTCCTGACTGTGTGCAAAACTTCATACAGTTCAAACGTTTGTAGACATTTAGTTAGAGGTTTTTCCTCTAGTTGTTCAAGAGGTTCAAGTTGTCCAAAGTTTGGTCAAGTTCCCCGCAGTTTTTTCATCACGTTCCAGGTTTTTCTCAAGGAATAAACCGTCGCTTTTTCTCATATCTAAACGTATCCATTCCATGGTTATGTGAATCATTTTTTTGGTGTAAGCCCTGAAATATATAACGGGATATTACTACTAACCCAAGTTCTTTTTCGTGCAGACGGTTGAGTAATATTGAAGATAGATTAGTATTGACTAGGTACTGTATGTATACATGCAGGAACATGGGACACAGTTTCGTCTCTCGTCTCCCTTTTACGTTTACTCCCCCATTACACGTGCGTATTTCTCCCCTTATACCCACACATCCAGCCGCATACAAGTTGCTACGCACTCAAACTCTTCTCATCCTAATGCTTTCACCAACTTGAAATTACACCTGAGTTGCGACGTAATATGACATTATCTGCAGAGCCCACTCCGTTCCGCGTCACTAATCCCACATAAATGCTGGAGCTTCCGCCATAAATGTTTTATCTGAGCGGACCACGTTTTCAGACCAGGTCCATTTCCTGTTGAGACATTCCCTAATTCGACTTATTTTAGGATATCAGGTAATGGTGAGTATCAGGTTTGTCGTATATATTCGTTATTGGTGTTATCGTAACGAAACCAGTAATCATATGAGTGAAAAATACCGATTGAGTTTCTTATTGGAAATATGCGACATTAATCTTGCTCACTCACAGAACACCACCAGTACGAGTGAATATATAAGAGGAAAGGTATCGCATATTCATCTCATCTTCATCCTATTCATCTCAGTTACGATTGTAACTGTTTTCTGTGGGAGAGAGTTATACCAAACAACTATGACCCACGCACCGTTAAAACTCAGGAGGTCTTGTCTACACAAAATTCCCGTTTCTAACTGCAGAGTTGCTTCATGTTTCCTACGCGACTTTTGAAATTTCATGTCGGCTGGCGGAAATGGAGAAACGATCTTCACGTATGGTTCTTAGTGCTGAGACAATCACACTAATAGATTTAGTGTATAATTTAGAATCCTGTCTGAGGTATTATGGTTGGTATAGAAGGGTGAGAACGTAATGTATTTAGTTTTCAATAGGTTTATGTTGAGACAATTTTCGCTAACCATGCCACACAGACAGTAATTTCTGCGACAGGGTGTGCTAGCTCCCAGGACTCTTCATTAGCCATATCATCCGCAAATGCTACAAATTCGCACCTCAATTTCATATTAAACTGATCATTTATTTATGTGTACCATAAATAATATTAGGCTAAGGAAAGATCCTAGATTCATAGTAAAATTTTTTTTAGATAGCTATTCATATCCTGAATTCGCACATATTGCTGCCCAATATTATGTAAACCCAAACCATATTCTGAGTTGTCGCTGTGGTTCAATCTCTTAAAGACAAACTGCCCTCACATGTTATTGTCTATTTCTTCGTGACGGTTGTCTCTCCCATCTCATGTAATCCTCGGCCGTTTCGTAGCATGTAAGAGAAATGTCCACCCCGAGGGCATTAGTGGGGATGGAGACTCGGAATTCACCTTGGGACGGCAACGCGATTCTCCTCCCTGCAAAGGCGGTTTCCTTGATAAAGAGAACGGGATTGGATTAGGTCTATTAGGAGATCTTGTAGGGAGGGTGCTGTGCGAGAGCTATCAGCCCTCTTGGAACGAGGGTCTTTTGTCTCCAGCCCAACCTACTGACTTGTGACTAACTGTTGGCTCGGGGCACAACCATCCACACTAGTAATGGTGTAGCTGTTATCAAAAGGCCGTGAGAGATATCACCGAGGAAACGAAAGGGACGCAGACTAAACTCCCACCTATAAATTTTTGGGGGAAATCCGTTTTTCGTTTTCCTACGAGGTTCCAACACATTTATCTAAAAACCAGCTTTCTTTCTTTTTTCCTCATCCGATTCGTATTGTTTGTCATCTTTTTAACATGAAATAATACTCACATATTTTTGGTCGTTAGCTACCGACTAACATATTACTTGTTAACATAACAATTCGCCAAACTTGAGTACTTGGTATAATTTGTACACAATTTGCGTTAAGCTTTGATTGCAAGTGGAAAAGGGTTAAAAAATGGGGAAAATGTATAAAACGGATTCAAGTCGATTTAGCTTATTATTAGTTGCAATAACAAAGTTGATTGATATTTAATAAATTATATAAAATTCCGTCATCGAACTCAATACACGTGCAAGGGTCAAGTCGTGGGAAGTCATGGGAAAACGGGCTCGATGAAATCGAAAACTGTGGGGGAAGAAATCGTCGTATCCCGACACAGTTCCGGCAAGTTTTCCGAGATGATCCCAAACAAAAGTTTACAACTTGAAACTCCTTCAACTCTTCCTCAGAGCTCGTGAACAAATATGATGGGCTCTTTTAACAAAAACCGTGAGCAGTATTGTACTCATACCGATCCGAGATGAGTTGTTTTCAAGTTGTTCTCCGATCGTAGTAGGTAATTGAAAATAATGAACCAGAATGAAAACTACTTCTAATTGTGGATCTTAAGAATACAACTTCTGAGTGCTGATGAATTTGAATTAACAAAAATCAAGCCGACGTTTTCGTAGCTCTAAAGCTTTCATAGACAATGTTTTGTCAATAATGAATTGACTTAAATTAAGATGAATTTAGTTCCTTGTCCAACTATTCTTGTTACGTTCAAACATTGCCATTAAACAATGTTTTGTCAGATGTAATTGCAATTAAGCCAGCACATACTCAATTTGATAACCGATGCCCATATCCCACAAACAAGTTTTCAAATTTGCCCCAATTTCTCAAGGCCAAATTGGGGCTTAAAATTAGATGTCACTACCAACTCGGGTCTTCCCAAATTCACTCTAAGTTTCATAAAGCATAACCTCCCTTAATGCATTCTGTAAAAAACTGTCCAAGTGATGATATCTCTCCTGCGATGCTCAAGATTCAAATCCAACCTCTATTTTAATGATGTTCTCCGACTAGCCCCCGGTTGGAGTTTTACCTGTGTTAAATAAACCGCCACACTTCTTCAAGTCCTGTATTTTGCGAGGGTTCTCTCACTTTCGATTCTCTCAATGCCTTCACCGAATGATCAAAAGCAAAGACGTCCCTTTGAAATTTATACGTGTTTTCAACGGAGCCTTTTATAGAAAAAAAAAACCGTTTTCCCTCGCGAGAGTTTTACTTTTCCATTTATTTCCGCTACCTGTTGATTCACGTTTCAAACGATGCACGACGACACAGCCTTCTTTATGTTTCCAATTATGACGATTCTTCGTGTATACAAGTTCTTGCAGGCTTCTTTGTTTCTCTACAAACTGCTATTTAGCTCAAGAGTGCCGTTAAGACTCGAACACTGGGCAAAAGCCTCGTTTCTTAGGGTCGGAACCCTAGTCAGTGGCCCCCATCAATTCCATGTTTCTGCTAAACTCGAATGAAAACCCAACTCGAAATTCGATTATTTCCTCCTACTTAAACCCTGTTGCGGTGACCAAAGTAAATGAGTCGACCGCTGTACATTAGGTGGTTAACGAGTTGGCCCGGCTGGACCGCAAAATACTCGTAGATCGGTACAGCGTTGGGATCCAACTAGAACCGGCAAACTCCGGCACCCAAACGGCTTACCGAAGGTAAACTGAATAATTGAGTGCGGTTATACTCGAGTGGCCGTAGTTCCATTTAATTAACCGGAGGGAAACTGAATTCTGTGCGAATTCCTCGGTCGAATGTGTCAAGAGCGTTGCGGCGGTGACACATTCGACCGAGGAATTCGCACAGAATTCGGTTTCCCTCCGGTTATATAAGGCTAACCTGGCTATCTTTAAGGCTATCTTGGTAACTTGTAATTCAACAGATGACTAGAAAAAGCGTTTGAACTCAATGTGGAGTTGGACTCCCTTTCTTCTTTTGTTTTGAGCTTTAAGGCGAAATTTTACCAAATTACCGCTTCAGAGGGTGAATAGCTACATGCAAAATTTCAAGTCTCCACCACCACGGGAATGGGCCTCGGGACGGTTACAGCCAGTTATGTTAAGGCTAAAACATGTTCCATCTTAAAATTCCAATTCATATTTTCCCTTTCATTAGCCTATTTATTGAATAATTTTTGCTTGTTTCCACGAAGTCTTGTGTTACAATCCTACGATATATGGTGTAAGTTTACGAATGTGCAGGACGTAATGGACATATCTATTTACTCGTCACATCTAGTTTATCTTCTATGCTTCTATTTCGAGCGAAATTGACAAGTGAAATTTGGGTTGAATTGAGTTTCCTGCCCGATTTAGCGTAATATATCACGATGGACAGGCCTCCTTTAAATGTATGAATACATTAAATATAATTCTGAATTCAGAGAAAGCTTGATTGAACCGCCTGGAAATTAGATTCTGCGTCGGTTTCGGACTCCACCTCACATATATGTTCTATATATATCTTCTCTAGCGTTAGTCGATCATATCAGTGCGTTCAGGAGCGTAGCGTGGCTCTGGAATGGAGGGTACCGCACACCATCCCCCCCCCCCCCCCCACAAATATCCCAAGTCTCCTGCTGAATTTACCTACGCACATTATTCACTTCAACCAAGATAGAAAAGTAAAGCAGTTCTTAGCAAGCTATTTGCTCAAGGGAATTGTACAGTGTTATTATATTAATTAGCCTTCAAACATTAGTTAGAAAATGAGTTTTGCTAACCTGAAAACTTCGGGTAAAACCCGTGGCATGTCAGCAAGATACAAAACTAGTTCATGAATTTCTTTACCACCAAAATCCTCGTCTTTGTAAAGGATTGTTAATTCGTTTTTTGGAAGCGTAGGTTCATGTTCATGTTACAACCTAGTTTCTGAATTCAACTGAAACACGACTGTGTCTCACATCTTTCTGAATTCATGATCATGTTTCTGAATTTAACTGAAACACGACTGTGAATTTAGGCGTTCACAGTGGACCATCCCACAAAACTTCCTAGGTTCTTTATCAGGGTCAACAAATCTTTATCAGGGTTAACAAATAACAAACCGTCTGATTCTTCAGCACTTTATTGCGGTTTCATGTCAGATTTAGTCTCGCTTGTTCACTTCAAGAGTTCTCCCATTTGACACACGTCACATTTGTAAGGCATCTGTGTGTGTATTCGTGGTTTCGTAAGTTCCCTTTTCCGCAAACTGGGTGACTTTATGCTGCGATAGTGATTAGTTGTCTAAAAATACCTTCGGGCAGCGACCTTATCTTCAGGAGGGCCGCTCTCACCTTCGATTGCAAAACATACGTTTTGTATAGATGAATCCACCGATTATTGTATGGGTTGTGTATAGGTCCACCGACTCAACGGTGTTGTGTGACAGTTGTGTATCTTTTTAAAATGCATCGAATGTTTGTGACAAACCAAGTTTGACATTTGGTGTCACACGTTTGACAAAGCCCTAGTGACACACGTCACATTTGCTTACGTTGCACACGTTACCCTTTTCCGTACACCGAACATCAAGTGGGTGACTTTATGCTTCGATAGAGTGCTTAGTTGTCTAAAAGCTTTGGGGCACATGTTACGGAACCACAAAACCTTCTGGCAGCGACCTTATCTTCAGGAGGGCCGCTCTCACCTTCGATTGCAATCACCGGCGATTGCAAAACATACGTTTTGTATAGGTGAATCCACCGCTTAGCCTCGCTTTTTCATTTCAAGAGTTCTCCCATTTGACACATGTCACATTTGTAAGGCATCTGTGTTCATTCGTGGTTTCGTAAGTTCCCTTTTGATAGAATCCTTTTCCGCAAACTGGGTGACTTCAAGCTGCGATAGTGATTAGTTGTCTAAAAATACCTTCGGGCAGCGACCTTATCTTCAGGAGGGCCGCTCTCACCTTCGATTGCAATCACCGGCGATTGCAAAACATACGTTTTGTATAGGTGAATCCACCGATTATTGTATAGGTTGTGTATAGGGCCACCGACTCAACGGTGTTGTGTGAGAGTTGTGCATCTTTTTAAAATGCATCGAATGCTTGTAACCAAGTTTGACATTTGGTGTCACACGTTTGACAAAGCCCTTGTGACACACGTCACATTTGCTTACGTTGCACACGTTACCCTTTTCCGCAAACCGAACATCAAGTGGGTGACTTTATGCTTCGATAGAGTGCTTAGTTGTCTAAAAGCTTTGGGGCACACCCTTAACTCCTGGTCACTTCCTGGTGGTGACTAACCGTCTCAGCCGTTGGCAACTCTTGCGAGAGCGAGTTCAACATATTTGGCATCGTTGGCAGACTGAGTATCTGAGTTCTCTTCAGGTCAGGGAAAAGTGGCAACATAAGTATACGAATCTGAAGATTGGTGACGTGGTGATCATTTGGGACGACCGATCATCTGCCTCTCACTGGCCCATGGGAAGGATTGTTAACGTTCACCCTGGCGGAGATGGAGTTGTCAGAGTGGTGTCCATAAAGACAGCTAGAGGTACATTCAAGCGCCCTTCCGTAAAACTGCTACGACTGCCTGTTAATTACCTTATTTCCGACAATCCATACTTAATTACTAACGCAACTTCACCAAGTATTATTCAAGTAACATAACTATCATAACAATCTATTATCAAGGCACTCACTACTTATGTGAGTTACGATTAACTCGATGAATCACCGACCGAAATCATGGGATACGGACACGAACAAAATGATCGCACAGGGAAACTCAAAGGCACATACCTAACCTGTTGAACTAATAAGTAATTAGTTCATTAATTATTTCAACATAACCAGCTGAAATAATAAGTAATTTGAAATAAATTGAGAACGTTCGGCTTGTAAGAACTTTTTATTCGCGACTAGGTTAGCCAGAAGAAAACGTGGGAGATATACACAGTTGCCACCAGAACAGTGAGAACACAGTTGACACAACTGCCAGCCCGCTAAATTCAAAAGTAACATGGATATTGGATGATTGTCCTTATCTCAACAAGAACGCCTCGCGTGGGGAAAGGCGAGAGCGCGACGCCTACCTTATTTTCGACAATCCATACTTAATTACTAACTCAACTTCACCAAGTATTATTCAAGTATCATAACTATCATAACAATCTATTATCAACAGGAGCGTAGCGTGGCTCTGGAATGGAGGGTACCGCACTCCATCCCCCCCCCCCCCCCACAAATATCTCAAGTCTCCTACTGAATTTACCTACGCACATTATTCACTCCAACCCTGACAGAAAAGTAAAGCAGTTCTTAGCAAGCTATTTGCTCAAGGGAATAGTACAGTGTTATTACATTAGCCTTCAAACATTAGTTAGAAAATGAGTTTTGCTAACCTGAAAACTTCGGGTAAAACCCATGGCATGTCAGCAAGATACAAAACTAGTTCATGAATTTCTTTACCACCAAAATCCTCGTCTTTGTAAAGGATTGTTAATTCGTTTTTTAGCTGAATAGAGTCGAATCTTTTGTAGGTTGAAACAAGGCAATTGAGAGCATCTTGCGGGAAACTATTTTGGTACATTCCAAATTTGCGTGTGTGCTCACGATAACGTTCTTTTACGACTGCCGACAGGTTTGGAAGCGGGGAAGTTGAACGGCCCAACCTGATGATCTCACATTTGTGTACAAAATTACGTGAACTAAAGGATCGACTTACGATTGACTTACATTCGAGGAACAATTCACGCAACAGCTATCCATTTTCGAAGCTGAAAGCAGCAAAAAAGTCGCGTAAACAACAAGTTGACACTCAAGAAACCGATGGAGTGAAACAAAAACGAACAAATCGGCTCCCAAACAAATCGATTATACCAACCAGCTTCGATAACATCGGCGTGATCACGACAGCCACCGCACAAAACTTGCGGTGACTCGGTAACTTGTCTACCACTAGAATCTACACACACACACACACCGAACCATCATTGTGAAGACGAGGAGACACACTGACACATGCGCTCGGCCATTGACTTTTCACCGCAATGGAAGTGCGGTACACCAAAATAATTCCATGCGTAATTTCTGCTTCAATGGATACTACTCTTATCAGCTCTATCGATCAGTTTGTAGTATCGATTCAGACAAAGAAGTCATCGATCTCTGATTTGAACCTACCACGAAGAATCGATGAAACTGGTTTCTTATCGATTCCATCAGAATGCGCCCAAATTCAACTTTTCGGATTTTTATTCTTTGTGTCGGTACCTTTTTTCTTCTTTTCGTCAGGGGTACCGCCGCTACCCGCGGTACCCCTGAATCTACGCGCCTTAGTGCCTCATCTGCCTTGTCCGTTTCATCGCCTCATTTCTATTATTGACTGACAATCGGACGGCGGACGTGGTCTCCGTCGAACGTGTGCGAGTTAGTGAATGTGCCATTTCCATTACGTCTGCACTCCTACCTCATGCCATTTATTATCGTCTCATTTTAAATAGGTTGAGACAAAAATAATGTTTTTTTTTTGTTTTTCATGTGAAGGAATTCGTATAGCAATAGCAAAACGAAAAACAGTTGATTTCTACATCAATATTGGCTCAGTTATAATGTTCCAAGTGTAATCAGCGCGTACTCCCTACGTACTAAACCTAGTATTAAAGTTGAGTTACATACTTGGACACATGGAAGACAAACACCAAGTAACATTAGATGCACTTTCGAATATTACAAGCGCCGGTACGTAGACATTTCAAGACTTTCAGTTCGAACTCCATCATAGATAGCTTTCACATAGAGGACTCATTGCAATAATATTGATCTCCATCCTCTTCCCGTAACACTTTGTTTGAAGGGGGTAACATTCTACGTGTCAAGACAAAGTCGGCTTAGATGATTGGAGTCACTCCCAAACAAATACCCTTTTCCAAAACGTCCGTTTTCCATAGTATAAGTCTTTAAATGTAATATTTGGATACTTTTACGTATCATTGATACATAAACCTACCAATTTGAAAGGAGTTAGAAACCCAAATGTGTATCTCGGTTGATTCCATTTTTGGTTTATTATCTTCGATAATGAACCATTGGAATCGCCCAAAGAAAAAAAAATTTTAACCCCCCCTCAAAATTTGTTGGTTTACGTTTCAAGAGACGTAGATTCAGAAAATCGAATAAAAAAAAAAATCCGTCCGTCCGCCGTACGCCGTCCGCCGTCCGCGCCACTTTGCCCAGTTAGCGTTGAGCTAAAATTACGAAATTTGGTTTCTGGGTTTGGACCAGCCCCACAATGATCCTCGAAACTTTTCATAACCCTAGGTCAAGGGGAAGGGGTTCAAAACGAATTTTGAAATTTTGAAAATTCCATATCTCGAAAAATTCATAGCTCTTTGGAACATCATATGGCTTGAGTGATGTCGAGTTTGTTGTTCTGAGGTGCGTTTCGTGCTACGGAAATGAAGGTAATTTCGAATGTTTGTTGGTAGGTACTTCTTTTATAGAAAAATTATTACCGACGTAGTATTAAAAACCCCAGAATTATATCGTATTAATTAATCATAATTAATAATAATAATTATTAATAATAAATACAAATTATTAATACCTAAAAATAAATTATAATAATTTTCACTAGGTACTTGATAAAATTGTTAATAATTAGTGATAATTGATAATAATAATTAATCTAACATTTAGGATCTTGATATTTAGACCTAGTGATCTAGACAGAAGGGTGATCTGCACAAGGAAGATAATAAACCGTTGTGTCAAGAATTTGCAGAGTTTTTTAAAATTCATTTTATTTTCATCTTGTTTACTATATCATATTGTGGACCATAATATCGGCTAGTTATTCGGCTTCCCTTATGTTTAATAAATGAATAAATATTGGAGTAATGAGGCGAAATATTGTGTGTTCGTTTGAGTTGGTCATCAGAAAATTTAATTTTTATGTAGCGACGCGAAGTCAGCTATTGAGATGCAGATCATGCTGGAAATGCATTATTTTGTTGGCGTACCTTGTTTACTTCACTATAACGATGGACCACATCATATTGTGGTATCCCTGCAGTGGGTTTTCAAAATTTCTGCTGGTTTTCGGAGAAACGCGATCCATCATCCTGAGCTTTCAGATATGACAACATTGACGAGGGTGAAAGTATGCGGGAATGGATAATACATGAGATCCTACCGCAGGAACCTGCTTCACCCATCCCCGAATTTTTGAATATGAACCAAAATTCATGAATCGGGAAACAGGCGGTTGTCGCCATAGCGACTACCGGTTGTTGACGGCTGGAAAACTGTGCTGAGGTCAATACTGCAACATCTATAAATTTTTATAGCCCTTTTTTCTCTTCTTCAGAAAGGGTCCTCCCCTCTAGTTTTCTTTGGAGGTTTCTGCGACCTTGAGATGACCCTTCTTCCGCTTTCACTCTCCTTTATCCTTCTCACTTCACTAACTATAGCAGTCTCCCCTTGCTATAACGTCCTTGTCAGTCGTAAAGGGGGCGACTCTCGAGTATATTGTCGGTGATAAAAATAAAATTCCAGGGCAATTCGTATCGGCTCCTCTTTGTCTGACCGAATATAGTATGGTCCCCTTCTGTTCTAACCAACTGATCCGTCCAATGAAGGACACCGATATCCATTGGTACAGAAACTCAGGTGGCCAACTCCCATGTAATTACGTACCTACCCATAGGCACCGTTTTCCTACGAATGGTGAAAATCCTACGGATTTTGGTTTTTAGATTGGAGAATTACACCGACCTTTATCTAGTGTCCTTTCATTCTGGTATCCCCTCCTTGAGGCTTTGATTTGGTATTTTATTAGTGAATCAAGTTCATTTTGAATTCTAATTTCGTCCTATTCCTCTTCATCAAATCTTACTACGAGTATAATATAGTAAGATTTGATGGAAAGGAATAGGTCGAAATTGGAATTGGAAATTAAAGTAGGATCATTCTATGTATCATTATGTACATACATTTTGACCAAACTTGACACTAAAAAGTGAGTTTTTCTGTTTACGAACTTTATTGCAAAATAACTCAGACGTATAGTGAGTATTCCCAAAAAAGCCAGCCTGAAGGAGGGTGTATGGTGCCAGGATTTCCTCGACATACTTGCGCCGGGCTGGGTGCCACAACGAGTTGGTGATTCATTGTCACAGGCCCATTGTAGGAACGACTACCTTGCAAGTCCATTCGCCATGAATGAGCTGAAAGCTGCTCTCCGCAATAGGAGTTCAGAATCGGTACCAGTGAGGGATAACATAGCATACCAACTCCTCAATAGGCTCCCACTAAACTACAAATCCAAGCTTCTTGGCTTCATAAACGATTGGTATGATTATATAATCGTACCCAGCCTGGAAAACCTAACGATCAGCCAGATTCATGTAGGCCAATTGCATTAGCGTCATGCGTAATGAAAACCTTGGGAAGGATGATTAAAAACCGCCTCCAGTGGTGTAAACTAACGACCTACTCCCCTCTAGTCAATACGGTTTTAGGGTACAACGCTCAACTATGGATGCCCAGAATGCGTTAGTTTGCTCAATCTTGAACGGATTTTCCAAAAACCAACACACACTGGCCTTGTTCCTAGACGTCTCCAGCGCGTACGACAATGTTGACATAATTAAGCTTTTGAGAAGCTCCTCACTATACAACTACCTGTCTCCTGTGTACAGGGCGTCATCAAGCTTGTGTCAAGACGACACCTTTACACGCGCGTCAATGGGCGGCTCCTGGGACCCCAATCAACGTGGAGGGGCACAGCGCACGGTTGTATCCTTAGCACCATCCTTTACGCTCTATACGTTTCTGACATTGAAACAGTACCTCCTGAGTGAGTTCGATAGTCCAATATGCTGATGATTTATGCCTATTCACAACAAGTCGGGTGTGGGATAACTGCGTGGAACTTCTTTCACAAGGATTTTGTGCACTCCAAGAATATCTGGTGTACTTGAGACTTCCAGTCTCGACATCTAAATCAGTTTTTTTCCCTTTCACACGCAGCAGGCGACCACTATACCCATGACGTTCGAAATGGGCAATTCGGAAATTTGCTGACGAGGTGAAATTTCTCGAACTACATTTGACGAATGACGAAATCATTGAGCTGGTCATACCATATCAGTGAACTCGCACAGAAATGTGAGTACCACATCATTATAACGCGGGCTTTCAGTCACGCCACTTGGGGAGCCGACCCCTCTACCTCTATCATTTACTATAGAGCCACAATACGGAGATTTTGGATGCACGTTCTTTGGGAATGCCCCTCTCACCCATCTTATGAAGCTGGACAGAGTCCGTGTAGCATTGGGAGCCCACCCATCAACAGCTATTAATTCGCTTCTAGTGGAATGCGGCGAACCCCCTTAACAATAAGCCGCGAGGTGCTGGCTCATCGTTTTCTTGGCTCGCTGTACTCACGAGAGCAGGGACAGTTTGGAATGATACGGGAGTTGATTTTAGACGACCTTACAAGGCCATACTGGTACAAGAAGCCTTCCCCACTCTTATGAAAGAGCTTTCTATCTATTGCCCCCATCTTAACCAAGGTAGCAATCACGCATAAGCCGACCAAATACACTGTACCATACAATGCCATACAACATCCACCAGCCACGACTTTCCTCAGAACAGCCTCCCAAAATGCAGCACTGCTCTCAGAGTACATCCAACGGCACCACCCAGCTGCCCAATGCATCTATGCAGATGGTTCAGTGTCAACGGATGGAGTCGGATGTGCCTTCTTTGACGCATCTAGAAACCATATTCAACAGTTCAAATTATGGGAGCACGCTTCAATCTACACATCTGAACTTGTTGCCATTCATCAGACCCTGAGATACGCCATGCAGCATGCCCACCAGTCCCGACCCTCTAAGATACTCATATTCACTGACTGAATGAGCGCCCTGAAGAAGCTCAGTCAAATTGATCTGGCATCTCACGTTAATGAGATTGAAGGAGGCATCTTGCAATGCTCAGAAAAACTCCGACAAAGAGGAATACCAACCACCCTCTGCTGGATTAAGTCCCATAACAGCCTGACAGGGAATGTAACGGCGGACGGAGCTGTAAGAAATGCGACGACATTGACAAGTTCTGTTGATATAGGACCTATGTACCAGGCCACGGACCTCTGCAGCACCACCTATAAGAAGTGAGCAGTAGGGAAGTGGCAGAGACTTTATGAATCGTACCCATCTGGCCAACGATACAGGGATCTATTCCCCAATGTTACCCTCACACTATGGTTTGCTTCCATTCCGGACAGGCCAAAGCTGTTTTATAAAACCATAACCAGACTGCGAAGCGGCCACTGCGTCACAAGATCTTATCTCCACTGGATTGGGGCAGAAGCGGTGAAGGTGTAGAGGCTGTAGTCTGCCTGTCTGAACCAGAAGGAGAAGGAGAAGACCTAGCAACTTGAAACTTTCAGGACTTTCTATTATCCACACAAAGAAGATGAAAACCAAATTTCAAGTTGATCGGTTGAAAAGGAGCCGAGATACGGATATCTGAATAACGCGTTTCGTGACGTCCGGTAAACATACACTTGGTGCCGTTCGTTTTTTTCAACTTGTGGGGCGTAACGCTACTTGTTCCTAGATATTATGTGTTCATTCCTGTAGATGACCAGGTTGTACAATACCAGAATTGTCCCGGTTCAGGTTTGGTCCAGGGTTGTTGTAGACTAGGATTGTAGTTCTCTCCGAGTTTCAAATATCATTGAAATTGATGAACCAAAATCGAACCAATTTGCCACTTGTTGATAGCAACTTGTAGGAGTAGGTTGAGTTCATTTCGAGTATTTTACATGCTGCACGACTGAAAATCTTTTATAATGTATTGTTAGCGAATAGAAAGGACGTATAATTTAACAAAATTTTATGTTTCCATGCAACAATTCCGTTATAAGACGACCACCAATTGTGTAATTATTTAGAATGAATACATTTGTTTTAATTCTCTCGCGGCCACAGCGTTTTGTTCAGAAAAATAAACCGACCAAGGTGTATTTTAGGAGAGGACTAAAACTGAACGGACGAAATTTAATACGGGAAAAACACGTCGGTACAACAGGGCTAACGAATACGAATAATCCGAGCGTTGGCCAACCTACCTACTGAATAAACTTTGAGGTGAAAAAAAGGAACAAAAGGGAAAATAATGGGAGAGTTCATTAGCATTCATTGCGAGTACTTTGGTTTTATAGGGGGAGATGAAACATGAAGAACGGCGTGGTTTTTTGCTCACTTTTTTCATTCCAGAAATGAATCCACATTAGATTTAACGCAGTCGTCGCGTCGTGTTTGTATTATGAACACGTAAATACAAAATACATCTACGCGACCAATAGAATATTAGTCCGTATCCGACCAGGTTTTATTAATAATGTATAAAAACAACAATAATGCGGTTCGTTTTGTCAGTTCAGTACCGCTGAATTAAAGCCTTATGTCTACCGTTATAGATATTCGAACTCTTTTAAAAATATCAGTACGAGTAAATAAATATATACGTATATATAACATCCACACATATCCAGTTGGAAAAGAAGAACATGTTGATAAACATGCTAGTACATGTTTCATGTTTGAAAGCCTTTAGTTAGTTTTGATAGAGAACCAGCAAAAGTCAATTAATTTTTCAAAAGCTAATTAATTTTTTAAACGTCCGTATTTGGTTATACTTTTGCTCCACCTTGTGTAGCAGACCTATAGCATGCCGATCTCCAATAAGCATACTTCTTACGTTCAAAATATGACTATATTCAATATTTGTTCAATTCCACTTGATTCCAATAATGAATGTTCTGTTTTTCTGGTCGTTCGTTGAAAATAATTAGGATTGCAATGTTTACTCAGCGCTATCTTCAATTCGAAATCAGGCGCAATGGCTCAAGACAGTTAATGACGATCTTGAAACAAAGTCGGCAGTGACAAAACTTGACTCGGGGCGTACGTGAGGGGAATGCAATGGCTGTTATCATCCGACGTAAATCCGGTAATTACGTTTTTATTGCCTGAGGGGAAATGAATGTTTCTGGAGGAGGGTGAGATAGCAGAGAACGAACCGGCGAGGGTTTGGGTGGCCGTTCTTTTGAGGAAGGATCTCATATACGGGTTAGTGAACCGAAACGGTATCCCAACTTGAATAAACAAGGCATTGCGGCGGTTTATTAGGAATATCATGGAGGGATTGAATATTGGACCGTTGGATAAACCCTTGAAACATTCTATAGGAGTGAGTTATCGTCGAATATTGGGGAAGAGGCAAATCAATGTCATACCAACCTCCTTAGCAAGTGATTCCCAATCATCTGCCATTCTGAGCAGTAAAAGGCACTCGAAAGATGCTCATAACAACTCGAGCACCTTGGCATGAGCTTTACTACCAACCTTCTCCTAGATTTTATTACTGCAAACGAAAAAATGTCAAGGGGTTCAGAATTTCAATTGTCAGATGAATTCTCGGGCAAAGTTTGATAAAATCCTTTCGTGTACTAAAAAATGTGATTTCAAGTTATGTATAACATACATGTATTCCACTCTGAAATCTGCGAGAGAGTAGGTTTCAGAAACGGATTGAGGCGGACTGACGGATTTCGTTTTATTTGATTTTTGTATCTACATATTATCTTGAAACGTAAACCTTCCAATTTTGAGTGGGGGGTTATTGTCTAGAATGTCCCATACATAAATATATATACATATGATTTTGTGTGTGTTCTGGCAGTGAATTCAGGAGGGTCTGGAACGGAGTTTGGTAAAAAACATTTTCGGAAATTCGAGTTTTACACATTTTGGATCAAGAACAATAGCTTCCTTTTCTTTGACAAATCGCTAAACCCATTCTCAATGGATACTGCGGATGAGATAAAAATCATAAACAACAATCCTCATCAAACATTTCATGGAACTTTAGAATATCAGCAGAACTGTATCAGTATGGATAATTTTATGGACTTGCTCCCAGGACTTTTGGATATTTATGACTGATCCCAACTAAAACATCGGTATTCTGAAAGGTCATGATTCATATGATCCATCAATTAGAGGGTACTTTGGAACTGGTTCATCAAATACAGGTTGATATTAAGAAGGAAATGAACTAGACGGTTTATGTTCATAACGATGCACTAATATAATATTAGAAGGAAAATAAGATGCAATGCAAATAATTGAGTGCTCTCTGACTTTCTCGGGCTGAACTCTCCGCATTCCCTTAAGCATCCCGCTGACATGATTTGTGGTGAAATGTTGAAATGAGACTGGGTGTCTGACAGGGCCATGAAGCGGCGATGAGGCCATTTTGAAGCGGCAGGTGCCTGTTTTATGGCTAGCGATCACGGTAATTGGCTTCCGGGGGACATCTCCCCCACGAGAACGGAAGATAAACGTTTTATCTTATGGGGAAGATGGTTTTTGGCTGCGGTGAAAATATAGATCATTTTCGCATTAGCTCCGGTCGAGGTGAAGCTGTAAAGATGGTGAAATCTCCCTCACTAATTGAGTTCTAGGGTGAATAAGGGTCTAACGCCGGTAGAGATCACCATGACGATGCGTCTCCCCACCTGCCGGTTCATGATATTCGATCTTGCAGGTTGCACTCCTGAAGGTGTTCGGAACTCAGCTTGTGGCTTCATCTTGTTTCACGGTCCAAAAACGTTGTTCTTCAACTCCTGGATCGACAAAAATTATATTATTAACAAAAATAACTCGCAATTCCCTCTAAATCTCGAATTAATTGATGTTTGTTTTCATTTTTTAAGCAAACGAAAAGAAAAATATTTGTGTGCATTTTAATTCCATATTAAGCCAATTTCATATTAATGACTATTTCATTCTTACGACCCTTATTCCTGAGGTCATACATGACTAATTTCGGCCGACCTGTCGAGCATAGTTTCGCCAGAGATTCATAAAATGTTTACGAAAATGTTTAGATAGGCGATTAACTTGATATCTGAAAACCGTGTGCATTTCGAATAAGTTGTGTCAGTATGAACGTTGACCCGAAAGGCGTCATAAAATTTGTGGCACAATTGTGGGGATGCACCGCACCTAGCAATCGCAACATTATTCAGCGATTCCAGAATAATGTTCTGCGTTCATGCACAGATGCATACAGATACTTTCGTAACGACCGATTACACTACGAGCTTCAAGTGGAATCGGTCAATGAGGTCATACGCAACCAAGCCATCAACCACTTAATGAGGCTACAAGATCACGTCAACGACGATGTTGTCCGACTCCTAGACACAGATGATCTACTCCGAAGATTGAAACGTACCAAACCTCATGAGCTTGCTCAACTAATGTGAAAACGTCAGAACAATATAAGACTAAGTGATGTACTTCAGTTTTGAACACTTAATTTGAAATTCAACATATTGCTTATAAGTTTACTTGTATATACTTGGCGCAATAAAATATATTAAATAAAATAAAATAAATAAAAAAATAAAAAAAAATTGTACGAATTAAGGGTAGTGGGTAACTAGTAGTTACTAACTACCGTTAATAGGTAGGCGATTTGACGATTTTCAGGTACATTTTCCTCGGGTGTTGTCCGTGCAATCTCGTTCAAATTTTTACAGCACGTAAACAATAATATTATGGCCTTTCTTTTCACTCAAGACGGATATTTATCGATATGATTAACAAAAAAATTTTCTTTCATGCCATCCAAAAAGTGGCTTTTTTACCTCCATTTTCTTGTATTCACAAAATCGTACCAATAAACCAACCAAGCTTTATTTCACAAAACTATCCGAATTTTTTGAAGCTCTTTCATTCCTCTCTCAGGCAAAAATAAGATTAACACGCTGCGACGAACCGTTTTCAAGAAAACGATACCCAAAGTTGAACAACGTAATTTTTCAGTTTGAACAACGCAGTTTTTCTGAAAAAGTTCTTCCACGCACTTCAACGTAGCTTTTAGTGTCTTACTTAATACAATGATGGTGGAGGATGTTATTTGGAATGAATGAAGAAGAATAACATTGCACTTATGTTATCGTCACTGATCATATCTAATTTTTGCCTATCCATATACTGAAATCATACCAATTGGTGGACACGGTAGACTCACAGGTGACATTACTGATAAGAGTCAAACCTATTATACGCTTTCCATTAGGTTGTCAACCGGAACATCAGTGATTGAGATGAAAAACAAATATAGGCTATATTCGTGCACCTTCGATCCACTGATAAATCCCCATGTCATGAGTTCTGTGATTCTGTAATAGAGCCTTTCCAAAATATCACAAAATATGCCAGAGCACAAAGAAGAGTTGAAAAGTAAGAGATTGTTTTTATTTTATATTTTTATTTTATTTTATATTATTTTTTTCACTACCCTTAAACTGAAGTTGTGAGTGGTGATACGATCTCGTGTTTACGCATGTACCTACTGGATTATGAAAACATTTCGAAGCGAATTTCATGAAAAGCGCCTAAGCAGAATAACCCTTTCCTGAGCGCAACATGTTTAGGTTAATAATTAACCTAAAAATTATTGCGGATTGCAATGAGCCTCTGCGCCAGCGAGGCGAAAAGGGAACTCGCGTACGAGGTCATTTTTAATTTCTCCAACCGAATGATCATGATGAGAGCTTCCGAAAAAGGGTGTGTGTTTACGATAACGTCCGAAAACGGGTTCCTTCACCGGCTCCTGTCAGAGAGATCGCCCTTTTGTTTCCTAGCAAAAGTGATTTCGACACCTCGGTAGACTCTGAAACGAAATGTGAAACTTGAGGTTTGGTTTAGAATCTCCCAAAATGCATTAACGAATTGAGGAATGGATTTTTTGAATAAAGAAAAAATATAACATCTTGTGAATAGTTGTACTTGTAGTTAATTTAGGAATAGATTCATAAATGTATCCAAAACTACCCGAACAATCATAAATCTCTCCTCACATACAAATTATGTCCTTTCCGTTGGCACGAAAAGTATTTTGGACCAAACAGGTACCTAGTTTCCTACCGATGCATAGTGGATGTGTAATAATGTACGCCTATAGGCGTACAGTTGCCAGAGATATAAGTGTCAAATAAACAGATCGTCATAGTTGCCAGCAACCATTCGCCGGGGTTTTACAAAATTAAGATCAAAATAAAATGTCAACTTGCGTAATGAAAAGTAATCAAAACAAATGAGAATGGAAATCACCGAGGTTATAATTTGGATGCCCACGCTATGTAGCCTGCATGCAGCTGCAGGGTGAAGACGGACTGCGTCAGCAATTGGGTTTCCAAATAAATTAAATAGTGGGGAATCGACATGGGGAGGTGGAAAACTCACTTTGCAAATAGGTATTAGCTGCATTGCCTCCATCACCTTGAACTCTTGAAAACTCCACACCTGAGTCGCATACCTGCAACTTAGCTTGCAGGGGCACTGACGAGTTTGCGACCAGCTTCCCCCATACGTAATTCAGGGCGAATTTAGCCAATTTTGCTTTCCGGTTCAGTTGCTTCGTAAGGAGAGATTCGGCGTGAGGGTAACTCCCAGGTAGGTGTATTCAGGCTCTTCTTGGTTGTATTTCCACCTTTCAGTAGCGCTTTGGTCCTTATGATATCATTGGCACAGAAAGTGTCCAGCACTCGGACCTGTATGTAAGAACGGGTCTGATGAGTGTTTTGTATGGCCGAATCTTTCTGCGTCTTGAGAAGAGTGTTTTCATATGCTTAGGGACTATAATCGCATAGCTGCAGTGGTCATTCTTTCAATTTCTGGGCCCATCAAGTTGTTGGCGTTCACCTGCGTACGAAGATGGAAAAATTAATCCCATTCAAAACTCTGCTCGCCTATAGTGAAGATACAATATTAGACGGGGCATTGGTACGGTTGGTTTTAGCTTTGTCCACATTCACCTGCAGTCCTACCCTAGAGGCTTCCTTAATCAGCTCATCATAGGCCCGGATTTTTCATTTTGATGTACAAAGTCTGCGTGTCTTGAAGCGCAAACCAACAAGTGCATTGATAAGGGTTCAGAACATTTCCTCCTTAGTCGATTCCAAAGGTTGAAGGTTGGTCGGTTCCTATCGAAGAACAACCTCGTCGACCGGCTTCTAAATCACGTTACCCCAAGACGTGACGTCACTTTCCCGGCCTCAATCCTGGAATCGGGAGGTGATGCCTGTTGGCACAGTGGCGAGGTGAGGGGAAGTCAGTACAAAAAGGAGAGGAAGGAGCTGGCAACGCTGGGGCGCGGTAAATCGATAACAGCCCCCGCCCCCGCGTTGGGGGCTGCATCGGGGGCCGGGACCCCACCAGAAAGTGCCTTTCCCTGCCTTTTCCCACATCCCTTCGTCCCTTCATCCCTACCAGGAGGTTATTCTTTGAAATCTCTCCCACATCCCCCACTGATCCCTTCAAACCCTTTGGATTTCATCCTGGATTTCTACATTCGGGTTGCTCCAACCAAATTGATGAGGAGCTGGTACACGTTTCGTACATGCTCTTACGTTATTACTTCCCTTTACCAAGTATTACACTCTAAGAGTTCTCGTTGCGGTTTTTTTTTTTTTAAATCTTTTTGAAATTCTTTAATCAAGTACTCGAACTCAGTATTGAATGGGTTTATTTCCACGCAGGAAATAATTTGGTAACCGTAAACTGTTCGGAAATTTCGCGATCTGACTTCCATACCATTTTAAATCCAATTACCCTGTCAAATTAGAATTAAACATTTTCCATTCCAGGCTTACGAAAAATTTCAGTCACGCAGCATACATGTGTGTTTCGCATGTACACATTCTACACACTCTACACATTTTGATTTTCATTCTTGACGATAACTCTCGATAGAAGTTTGATAACATGTAATCTGTCTTGGCAATCGAATGGTATTCGTAGATGTGTAGACCGGGCCACTCTACTGCTTCAAAAATTCGCTCATACGGTCATGCTGCATGCCTGGAACTTTTCATATTGGTTTGGGCCTCAAAAAACATCACGAATTCGATTGATCGTCTTAGAAATTCCTGTTGTTCTACAGGCGTTGAAATGTTATTCTCTCGGGAATGGTAGGGAAGGGGTTGTTCAATACCCACCACCGACTGAGTGCCTAGCGAATCAATTGTGCTCTGAACGATTTATTACTAAAATCCTTAGAAGTCCGACAGTGGGTCTTGCGTGACTACAATTTTCAAGAACATCAAGGGGCACATGTACTCGTAGTATCAATACACATGTATTACAAGTCTATACAAAAGCCATCCCATACAACTCAATACAAAAAGCTTCCAGATTTTTGAGGGAATTGTCTAAAGGGTTTTTGTTGCTATTACTGTATTTATAACAAAAAAGCCCACATATTTACCACAAGGAGTACTTTTTCAAATTATCTCTCCTCTATAGCTCGTTTCATCTTGTTCTCGTTACTTACTCGAATTTAAACAACTTTGAGCATGATGATTCCGTCAATATCATAATGCCCTTTCCCTGCGTTATACCATCAGATCAAAGAGTCAACTGCCACGATTCCCCCTCCTGTGTTTTATTAACACGGCCTGCGGTTTTCACACATCAATTACCTCGGGAGTTTGCACGGAGATCAGAAACTCGCGAGCGTTACCAGCTTCATGCCCAGCTTGTTCAGGGTTCCCTCCCCGACTTTAATATACGCCCTAGAAATCAATTTAACCCGCCGTCGACTGCACTCTGCCGCCCGGCTCTAAATATAATGTTCGTTATAATTTCCAATTTGTATTGCCTTGTAAAATACGTGCGAGACGAGGTCCGAGCGCGTGCGTGTGTTGTAATTTTATATCATCAGCGGTGGAGCAGTCGTGGGTGGGGTGTCGGTGCATCAAAGGAATGTCGACGGGCAGCTGTTGAAGCCTAACCTTATGTTATAAATTTTTCCGTATATAAATATACCTTGTTCATTATTCCGTGGCTCTATGACAATGTTTCATGTCGCACAAGGAGCGGGTGAGTAACTATTGCGTTATATTTCGTAAAGCTGATATTCATTTTACTGTTTGTCAAATTAATCTGCAGTCTCAGACTTATCCTCAATACTTTATTCAGGACGAGCTTATAGAAGCCTTAGGGTAATGTTAGTTGGTGAGATGATTTGACCATCATCCTTCATCGTCCCCATGAATTGCGCCCTCAATTCCGTGATGCTTGTAACTTTTTTGAATTTTGATTACTTTTGATTTTGGTTTATGCTGCAAAATATCTCGCAAGAATCAATGATTTCAAAATACGATCCTTCTCAAATACCTCCTCTTGTTTGCGCTTTGGATGATGCAGCTCTCAGCCCTGCGAGTTATCGGATGATGTCCAATGGTGGGTACAGTTTTCGCCTCACTGTTCGCATTGTACCAATTTCAGATTTCCAGACAAATGTCTTTAGATCTCGTCTATGTAACTCTGGCCTCAGTCAATATGAAACAGTTGTTTGGAAAACTAAAATGAACGTGATAATGTCAATACACCACCTCTCATTAGTAAGCACTTCAACCGTCGCACGTCACAATAGAGACTTCACGTAATAATGGGCCGTGTAGTTACTCATCTGGATTAACTGTCGAACCCATTACATCATTTTCGAATCTTCGTGAACTAGAATGAACTATTCCAATCATAGTTGTAGCAACACTGCAAACAACGTTTTTGGTGTATTATTTTCAATAATGAACGATTAGAATCGACCTAGAAGAAGAATTTTCATGCCCTCTAAACAATTGTCGATTTATGTTTCTAGATACGTCTAACCCGAAAATTCAGTTTTTAATCTTTTAAATATCAGTAAAACAGTGTGAATGATGAGGGGATGATATTTTCAAAACGCCAAATTTCGAAAATTTTACATAGCATATGCCTACATACCTACATATGTAGGTAGGTACGGTTTTACTACGCATTTCTTTCGATTTTGTATACATTAGAAGAGATGTTTTTCGTGTTTAAAGAAGGCAATTTTGAATATTTTGTTGGTAGTCAGAATCTCCCCACTGGTTCACCTTCTCGAACGAACGTACAATATTTTATCTCATTACTCAAATTATTTCGTATATTCACGTGAAGTCCAAGTTTGTTCCTTGAAGTGAGGACATCATTCGATGTTTTCAACATGTTTTTACAAATGAGACTATTATTATCTATTATTTTTTGTTGTTGTTAAATAGAAGGACTGGACATTCACAATGTTTCTTCAGAATTTCATAAGAAACGAAAGTGCAAGAAAATAATGACAATATAATCCTAATATGATGAGATTACTAAATATGATTACGATTTTAATAATTCTTTTCATAATAGTCTCCCACGGAGGAAAAGTAATTTTGTTAGAAATTTTTTCGTTGATGGAAGAAAATACTACAATTTCTAACACCAATTTGAGTAGGTACTGAATCGTTTTTGGAGAATTAATTCGCAATGGTCAACTAATATCATGATTTTCTGTGTACAATGTCTTCTAGTTGTCAATTTCGATGTTCATGTAACAGGTGGGTAGTGTTAAAATTATATCATAAACTAATATCATGCTTTTCTGTGTACAATGTCTTCTAGTTGTCAATTTCGATGTTCATGTAACAGGTGCGTAGTGTTAAAATTATATGTCATAAACGACATATTTCTCTGATTGTTGATTGTATTACGTTACGGTGGTTTTACTGGGCCGAAAGAGATACGTGAACGTACTGTGAAAAATGACCTGGCGGTTAGCAGTTGATCTCGAGTCGAGAGTATCCGGTGAAAGAGTTGCGTTTTTCTTCTAATCCCCGGAGACCTTGCAGACACATCCCAGATGCCCCGATAAGTTGAATTACGAGTCAGACGACTATCCCCCGTAGGATCACCGACAGCTTATAACCGCCCTTGACGGTTCATCGCTCCACGTTTGCGACCCGTGTTGTGTCTGATGGGACGGAAACACGATGCTCGTAAACCATGCAGTGATCTATTTACGCCGAGCATCCGATACGAAAAAGAGAGAGAGAACGGTCACGCGACATCATCTGCGGGCACAGATCGAGTCGCGCCGGCGCCAACGTCTGAATGCAATTTTCGCCTCAAAGCATTTGTGATCTAAAAAAAAAATATTTTAAAACAAAAATATACTTCAAACTCCGGATAATATACGATACGAACACTGGACTTAGTTAGACAAATATTTCATTCAGCCCCTCATGATGGATACATGGTGGATTCATGTGTATAAATAATATGTAGGTTTACTCATTAACTATTCACTATCAACGCACTACATATTCGATGAAAATTATCACGAAAATCAAAACTAAACAAATTGTTTTATTAAAATATAATACGAGTATAATAAGAAATTATTTTTGTTATTATATCACAATAGGTAAGTTATGTTATACAATAAATTATATTGATTCTTGCTTTTTTCCTCTTACATCTCTTATATTAGGTACCTACACACCTATCTCAAGTGTTACATTACCTAATATCCTAATTCAAAAAGATAAAAGCCTAGTTTAATGAGAATAAGCCGGTAGAAAATTTCAATGTCGGCTCTCTCCTGTCTGGTCTCCATTTTATTATTGATTCGATGGTATTTTTCGTTTGATTTTAGGCTTGCATCTTTCAAATTAATTAAACGAGACCCAACTATTCTAAATCCACGTTTGAAATTGAATCAAAGGACCTTTCATGATGTCCAGGAAAAGTGAACTATTGTGTGCACTTAATGAACATCGAACTGGAGTAATCGGCAACAAGCTCTATTAGGGAGGTATACTGCATAAGGAGTATCGTAGTTTTCAGTTGATATTAGTTAATATAATATATTATTTATAACATATTATGTATTGGATTATAATATTATTATATTTCTATTGAAATCACACCATCTGAATAAACGTATGTATTACCCAACCTATGGACTAAAGATGATGTTTTTGTTTCAGGTAAGTGTGTTGCAGCATCTCAAAATGCTGATGAGGTGAGAAAACCTTCTCCTCTACAAGTCTCAAGTTAGCGAATGAATGTACATAATTCTGTACATGATGTCCGTAAACTCGAAACATTTCTGTATGATATCGATGTAGCGTGATTTGTATTTTCACTGTAAATTGTATCTGTGTCCGGTAGCCTGGCTGGATGCTCACGTGAGCTCACATCTCCTACCAGCTCAAAACTTTCAAAAAATTGACAAAGAATACACAAACCTCGTAATTGCATGAATTGTGTTCCTTGGGCTCGAGGATTTCATGTTTGATACCGACCAAAGAGTATTGATTTGCCTTTTCTCTTGGATTAAGGTTTTACGAGGTTTTATGTGTTTGTTGTCAAAATATCAGGATGGAGCTGCCTGGAGGTAGATGAGGGATCATCTATATGAGATGAATATTAAATATTGGTGAATAGCGGTGGTGAATCTAATTCTACTCAGAGGGGTTTCCAAATCTGGACGTTTGGAGGCAACAATGGTTACTCGTTAGACGGAAAATCATTTCTACTCTTTTGTTCCAGTATCTCTCTAGCTGGTATAAAATGTCTTTGATCTCTAATGTTTCCTTCTATCGACGCTTATGTTCATTGTATTTGTTAACGATCCCTTTCTAGTTGGTGTTGGGTCTCACACTTGAGTAATTTAATACGTGCGAGTACCCGATTAACAATAGTGGATAACAGCGTTATCTGAGTGAACATCGGGGTGTGGGAGTTGACAATAACTCAGCTTAGTAACAATCTGCCGTTCGAACAGAGGTCTCCTCAATTAACGTTCGTAAGGAGTTGCGCTGGGTAGTTTGGAATCCAAGAAGTATTGGTGTTATTTATACCTTAAGAGCATGTAATGCCACCTTGTTATTGTTGTGAGGACAACGATTCACTTTATTTTGAATAAATTAAGGAGTAAGGTGGTTGGTTCATTTGTGAAAATACTCGTATCGTTAGCCATTTTGCCATAACTATAGGGATGTATGTATGTACAATTTATAATAGGGTGGGGAAGAAATCCCTTGTGAAGTGGCCCTGAGGCGTCGCGTTCCCTTTTTCCCTTGAAATATTGAGATCGCCTTCAGCGGAGAGATCTTATCCATAATAACAGAGGGCTGTCGAATCTTTTCGCGGCCTCCCTCAGTCGCTCCCTCATACCTGTGCTCTCCCTCAAAAGAATGCCCCACTTGAGGGAGCGCCTGCAGCGGAAGAGCCCCCGAACGGCGCTGAATCCCCTCTCAAACGCGAGATCCCTCGAGTGGCGTATCGCAATTATCTTCATTCGAAAGAAACGCGGGCTTCAAGTGCTCTTGAGGGCTGTCGTTTCTCAAGTCGAGATTCCACTCGAACCTCGTTAGTATTATGGGAATCTGAGATTGTGGTGGTGGTAGAGGTGGCATATATATTCAGAGGAACAATTGCCCTACTAAACCTCCCCATAACTCTCACTCACTCTCTCTATCCCTCCGGCCACTTCTTGGGAGGATCATCGTTCTTCTTGATGACGCGAAGAGGCCGGGAGATGCGCCTACCCACAGATGAATGAAGGGATGGGCATCTTTTATGAAGCGTCGATGGACGAGGGGAATTACATTTTATGAGAAATGAGAAAATGATTAATAGATGAATTTAATGATCAATTTTCGTTTTCCCACCATCCATTATCGTTAGAAACGTACCTCTCACTCCGTTCCACAAAAGCCTTGAAAAGAGATTACTTTTAATTTTCGAAGTGATGATTATGTCACACTTGCAATAACAGTAACAATCAATAACATTGTAGCATTCATTACATCATACTATTCATAAATTATGTAAGTAAACTATTATTAGATCACCTATATCAAAATCAAGTGTCCATTGAAATTATTTAGTGTACAATTATCAAGTGTACACCAAAATTATGTCTTCCAAAAATCAATACTTAATTAATTGATGTGTTACAAAATTTCGTTGAGAAATTAGACCCGAAGCTAAGTTTTTTGTTTAACCTAAAATTCCTGAAATTCGAAATGGAACATCAGTGGGTCTAGTGTGTAATAATAATGACTAGGCGGGAGCCAAAGGTCAGATAAATATCTCCAGAAATCGATTCGGTGAAAGCATGATACGATTCGGTTTTCATATACATTCGAACTGTTTGAGCAGCGTCGAGTGTTTTCTTATTATCGTACTGTTTTAGATTTTGTTCTAGCGGACCAAATTTCAGTTCAACCTGCGGCGGTTATAATGTTGTTAAGTTGCGTTCCAGCAGTCAGCTCCTCAACGGCAGTTAAGGATTACCTCAATTACCTTTGATACCTAAACTTAGTAGGGTTGGGGTTAACACTAATGGCCCCGATCTCTAAACGGTAAATCCCTCTGAAATTTACGGGTCACGTTGAAGTTTCTTTTTTTCCGTTATTCAACTTAAGTTTATAGAAAAATTAGACGCCCGCATCTAATTCCGTAGAGGCTCAAGATATATATTTATGGACAAGCTAGCGCCGCCTTGCCTCCTTCCAGCTCATCCTTTACCGCCTCGACCGTTTTTTTCTTCTCTCCCTGCAACATCCTTCGCCGTTATTTATCAGTAATGTGGACATTCCTAGACGACAAGATTACACCGTGTATTTCTGGGGAGGCTCCAAGTTTTTTTTCTTCACGTCTGCGAAATAGGACGTCACGGTCAATGCATTCTGTAAAGTTCCCTTCCCTAAGAGTAAAGATATTATTTCAGTTCGCTATATGACGAACGCTTAGACTCGGTTCTGAACCTTTTGTTCATTTTATTGCGTTCATAGTCGTATAATAGAGGTACTCATGCACAAAATGCTCTGCAACAGCCTTGCGAAGGATTGTGTGTGTGGGGGGGGGGGGGGGGGGAGAGGGCATGATTTTATTGTAACATACAAGAACCTATGTAGATACTAGAAAATACTTTTTTATATTCCGTGCCGTGTAATTAATGGATCACTCCAGATAAAATGTTTTCCTTGGTATGTAATGAGAAACACGCCTTCATCGTTGTAACTCAATATGGTAAGTTGCGAGAGCGAGCACAACGATGAGGTCAATTTTCTGTTTATCCTGGTGGTTTTCAACCGGTAGCTCTCATGCCCCGCAGGGATTTGGTTGTTTTCTTCGAGGTCGCCCTAAAGGTCTTCAGCATCCTCAGTTATTCATTACTCCTCGCTACCGTTTCTCTTAGCGAGCTCACATGCCCTTGTTTTATTCAAAGATTGCGCCTGTCCCTCTCCGTTGAAAATCCCTTAAGAAATGTCACAGGATTCCCTCCTACCACCACCTCATTATCACCACGAGAATGTTGAATGTTTCTATTTGACGTTCATTCTGAAGTAGCCTACAAACGAGTGGGTAATGTTGAACGACTTTTACTTGAGAATGCACGCAACCAAAAATATAGACCAAAAACTCTGCAAATTCTTGACACAACGGTTTATTATCGGTTTATTCCTTGTGCAGATCACCCTTCTGTCTATACCAGGCTGTGTTGCAAATCGGCACCATACCATATTCTCACCGTACTCATACCATACCATACGAATTTCTTTCCTATCATACCATACTGTACTATACCAAATCATACATACAATAATATACCATACCATGTCATACAAACCGAGTGAATATTGAAATGTCATACATTTCTGACCTATATTTAAAATTTCAAGTATCTAGCTCATCATCAAAATTTGATTTGTATTATTACAAAAAGGTATTATTTAAACAATTTTACAGATGAGAAACCGAGTGAATATTGCAATGTGTTCTAGTCCCGACTCACGGTTAAAATTTCTAGACTGTAGTTTACCGGGAAGATGAAAAAAGGTAGTTTTATTCTGGGCGTCTGGGGGTTGACCCACCTAACGGCCGTTTTCGACGCGAAGTTTAGTGTTTTTCCTAAACCTTTGCGCTCTCACTGTGAACGACCGGCTGGTCGCACAAAAATCCAATTGGTCTTAAAAGATTCGTAATTTTTCAGGTCATTCAAAAGTGAACTAAAAATTACACGGTTCAAAATCTTTTTCTTTGGGCGATTCCAATGGTTCATTATCGAAGATAATAAACCAAAACGATAGCAAAATTGTGGTCTGCACTATAACGATTCTCTACCAGTAGTGCCTTTACCAACTCGACAAATAAAGTCCCTAAACCGATTCAGCAACCTGAAATCATTTAATAATTATAATATAATTATTAAATATAATTATTAAATATAATATAATAATATTATTATAATTAGCATGTGTCTCTGCGTTGTGAGATAGTTATTCACCAGTGGTACCCAATACTTAATTTGTCCCCGAAGCACATGATTCCCGAGTAGTTGTGCTCGAAGTATTAAGAGGAAATTCGAACCAATTCAAAAATATCTACTGCGATTTACTGGTACTGCAGGGAGTCGGTAAAAACAAAGTTCTCCGTGGATTCCATTAATAATACACTTGGTTAGTCCTGAGCTCTCAATAAACCGTCGTCGCGGTTCGAACGCTGTAGGTAATTTGAATGAGCTCCACGGAATTTATGATTCAAGTTTCCGAATAAACCGAGAGTCCTGTCTCCGCGTCTATGATGGATCTCTCGCGAATACGGCATTAGAGGAGATAGAAAAAGCACTTGTTCCCCCGAAGAGCGACTTGACCCTGTGTAATGCTACACTCCGCTCCATCAAATATTGACTTCCATGCACTGGAAGCGTAGGAAGTCAGTCGAACTCTTATAGACTTCGTCTGTTTTCAGCCTGATTCAAATAGGGTGGGTTAGTGTAACCCTGTTCACTCACGAATGACTCAAATCCAAAAAGAATGATCAACTCTTTGGAAATTGCATGCAGTTGGCAATTGAGATCAGGATCCCGAAGATCGATATGCTCGCCAATAAACAGTTGCATAAAAAACCTACACATGTTGTGTCATTCCGTTTTCTGTTTGAAATCGATTGCTTTTTCTCTTATAATCTATTTTCAGGTTTATGACTGATTAGTAAACCAAATTAGTTGATAGAGGCGGGGATTAATCACTAGTCATGTGCGACACACACACACACACACATATATATTTATTTACATCAACAATATAGTTTTTATTATTCGTCATAGCACGTCTTTTTCCTACTCGTTTATTAAATTCCACCTCCCTGAGCGGTGAGTCGAAAATTTCCTTAGTCTTGGAGATAAATCAATCAGATTGAATTGATGGAAACAATATCAATCAGTAAGAAAGGAGCAGATGACAGCCAAAGAGTTATAGATTTAATTAATGAAACCGAATCCACCTCTCTCCTGTGAGGAAATCTATTGGAAGGCCCGATGGGAGGTCCGTGAAGCTGATTACTAGAAACTGAACCAATCAGGACGAGGTCGAGGAAGGTGGCCTCAAAGAACGACCTTGATTCTATTATTACATTTTGTTCCTCCTGTGTATCAAAACAATACTATTATTCACGTCGTACATAACTGCTTCGATTTTCAAGTTGAGACGCAATACACAATAATAATTGGGAAGTAACTTTTGCTTAAGGATCTATGCCCTATTCATGTAAATAGCTACACAAATTTCATACAACATTGTAAATAACGGTGTACCTTGTCAGAGCACATATTCTTGAGCCTCAAATTAGTTCCTAAAACACGATGATATGATCGCTCAATCAACTACCTCCAAGTTGCACGTCGATCAAGTGATCGTCCCAATAAAAATTATGATATTTCGGGCCTATGCTCCACCCTAACCCAGTTGAGACTACCTGTTGTTATTCTATTATCTCGTGAACTAGTCAGACGTTCTTTATAAATCAAAGTGAAATTAGTGATTTATGACCTGTCAAGGATAAAACTTAAGTAAGAACGCTAAATCGTAGTAGGGTATATGTAAGTCCCACGCTTGTTGACAAGATCTTAAGCAATTGTAACTACCTAGCGCAGGTAAATATTTTTGGGATAATTTTAAAAATTTAGTTCTCATTTTCATTTCAATTCATAATAAATGAAGCTGGATAGCTCCATTGCTTTTATTACGGTCGATCTTCAATTCATATATCCTTTGTGAAACTAACCCCCCCCCCCCAAACACAATGTTCACATTTTTGTACTCTTCCCCCTTTCGAACAGACCGATTCAAACCTCCTGGAGGACCGAGATTACGAGGAATAGGCGTGCTGGAATCAATGGGAAGAAAAGGGCATTCTCCAGTCCGGAGTCGGGTATAAATAGAAGGCCCCAAGTAGAGAGCTGTGCGAGGAAGGGCGCTCGATATTCCGTGACGTCATCAGCCCTCTCACCTGCTACACCGATGGGTCGTGTGAATTGCGTGGAAGTTCCGCTTTTTGAACGTTTCATTTACTTCCGACCGACTACAGTTAGTACCTACAAACGGAAGTATTAGATGACAAAGTCAATAATAGCAATAATCTCTGGTTATGTGAACACGTTAATGAGTTTTTTCCAAGGGTTGCATCTTGCTATCTGTAGCGTGATCTGGACAGGCTACAAATCGACAAAGGACTAATGTTGCAAAAAAACGTTCGTAATTTGAGTTGAGGACTGTACCTATTATTGTAAAATACAAATCTGGTAAATAATCTTTTAACGACGTTTATTCTTAAAAACGAAACGAGCGACAGTTGAAAATGATTGCATGCCATAATAAATCCAATAATACTAACCTACATTAGTGGCAACTGGGGAAAGTGAGGAAAACCTGCACTGATTTGCTGATCAACTGTGACAGAAGAATCCCAGTGGTGTTGATGCAGAACAGGTGGTTGTGGCGAAGTGTAGTAGACCACCGAGTGTAGTTGTGAAATCCGGAAGCGGAAGTCTCTCTAACGATTTCCGTAATTCAGAATGACTAACCATTGATTATCATGCGGAACTTGAATAAATTAAAAGAATTAAATAAATTATTGCTCCGGGAAATTATTAAAGTAAAATAGTTGCTCTGGAGCCTCTCCTAACTGGAAATTATTTATGTTCGGATTGGGATTTGCCTACGGGCGAAATTGAAGGAAATAATTACAAAATCCACAGTCATGCAGCATGGCTATAAGGGCCTACTCGAATTTCAGCGTGGAAAAATGATGTTCCTGTATTGAATAAGGATCTTGGGAGTAATCCATCCGGGAATGCTGATGATTCACGGTTATTTAATCTTATGGAATAAACCTCTTTCTTAAATGTCGAGGATGTTTCAAGTACCTCGAGCGTGGTACGCCCACGTGGTATGTTTGGATGAATGAGCGCCATGACACGTGGAGTCAAACCAAGTTTCACCCACGTAGCTGTAGGGTGAACTACTGAATCGACGGGGCAAGGCAATGAGTAACCAAGAGCGAACCGATCAGAACAAGTTTTGAGCCTCACCTGATCACTAGTGTGGAGTGGATAGAACTTTTAACTTTTGGAATCCTTTAAAAATGATTGTGTGTGAAGGTTAGTTACAACTCTGTAAAATCTTTTATTTTTACGATGTCATCTTGAGTCTGCGTATTTGACTTGAAGTTTTGAGATTTTTGGATTGTTACTAAGCCTCTTACTCAATCATTGAAAGGTACCGTTTCTAAAAGTCGAAAATTAATTTTTTCACTCCACCCTACTGATCACGCCCGTGGCGTTTACTTTACTTTTACCCTAGATTGAATGTTGTATGTTTGCTTTTTCGCGTAGGTATTTGGCGATCAGTACAGGTCAGTCGATCCGTTATTACCCTGGAAGGAGTCGGATATCGAAAACATGATAAAAGTAGAAAGAATTGCGGACTCCAACTCGCGTTTCATTTTCTTAGACAACCTCAGGACGAGGACGGCAGCTGTTTCAAGTGGTGGATGGCACCAGAGCCTTATCATAGTATGCTATTGTTCGATGAACTGGCGGTTTGGAAGGGGAGCTCTCCTGACCGTGATAACGCCGCACTCTTGCTCTCTCGTCTCTATCTTCATCTTTCGATCTTCACCACTCAATCCCCTTGTTAATTTAATTATTGAGAAACTTGGTTAAAATTGTCTCCCAGCTCCCTAAGGCGTTGCCTATATATAGGGCAACTCAATCCTCACACATCAAATCCAAAAGAAGACGGGGATCGTCCTTACAATTACCTACTATTCGACTCAAACACGTCAAAAAACAGGGGGAAAAATCGATTTAAATTCAAACAGATCTCATCAAAATGGAGTACGAGGCTGCACCCAACACTCCTAATTCGACTCTAAAACGTCGAAGAATAGAATTGAAAAAGGAGATTCAAATTCTTACTTACCTAAACAACATGGGTGACTAGGCCCTTCCACTTGACTACTATTTGACACAAAAAGTTCGAAAAACAGCGTAAAATTGAGTTTCCATTCGAGCAGATCTAATAAACACGAAAGATTGGTCTCTTCCACACAAGTGATATCCGAGTCGAAAATCTTTGGAAAAAAAGGATTACTAATAATTAGTCATTTAAACAATGGTTCATAATCGCAGATAATAAACCAAAAGGGAATCGACAAGGTCAAACGGCGGATAAGATGGAGGCCGCAACGGCTCGAAAAGGACGAAAAACTAAGGGAAAAAGAGCATTTTAATTCTTACTCACCTATTCCACAAACGAGACGCGGGGGTTTCTCCACTCGGAAACGTTGAACAACAGCGGTAAAAGTAGAATTCAATTCTAAAGCATCTAATACAAAAGGAGGCCAATTTCGTAATTCAAATTTCTGGTTCTGGGGGGTTAACACTTTTTTCTTGTTGGATTCTTCGGTCGATTATAATGGTTCATTATTAGAGATAATGAATGAACTTTCGCCTATCCTTTGGCGAAAAATGACACATTTCATCATCAGGATTATGTTACAAAGCGGGTTGAAAGGACGGGAAAAGGGAGATGGGGGGAAGATAACGATGTTTATCCGTTAATTCAGGGAAATTCGTTCTTTCTGACTGCGTGTGCTCATTGAGTATATTTAGCTCCCGTCCTTGGCTTGTAAAATAACGAGAAGATATGTCTGATATATAATATTGTATATATTTTATAAAAAAAATAAAAAAATAAAAATAACAGCTCTTTACCTTCAAAGGCTTTGTGGGCCTTGACAAGCAAACAGGAGGGAGCGCTGGATTGTGGGGTGGGTGATTGTAGTGCGGAGGCAAAGAAGGTTGTACCAACAAGCTTTGGATGTCCTTAACCATCCAAAACAAAAGAATTTCAGTAAATTAAAAGCCTTGTTTGTAATCAAACCACAGGAAAATTGTCCACCTACAGATTGCGCCAAAAAACATCGGTTCTTCGCACTCCGCGCATTTTATTCCTTTGATCATGGTAAAGAACATACTCGTAAAAGGCTGATTTTGTTGGGAAAGGCGCTATTGCATTGAATGAAGTGTTGTTAAAATTTTGGTTTCTTCCATTTTAATCAAATCAATCAATGCCATGAAAAACTGCTCCAGACAACTCTTGATTGTTGCACTCCAAAGCCCAGAGTTTTCCGGTTGAGGGGCCATTAATTAGCTTACTTTCTTAGAAATGTGATTTTTCGTGACTAAGGATAGAAACATGTTTACTCGGCTTATATTCATAACCCTCACACATATCCTTGAACATAATGTTCAATTTAAACCCAATTCTAGCCAAAATTGGCTTGGATTCAGCCTTGTTTTCCGGCAGTCCATTACCTTCATTATAAGTTTACACTACATATAAAGATTTTAAAGTGATATACCAGCTGAGGCTCGATGTGCAAGTGGTAGAGGGGCGTTACGAGATATTCCACATATACACGACCAGTCACACGCACACATCTATATCTCCTCCCCGAGAGTCGTATGGGACACAGATGTGGAACTCCCATGAGGGGGTTAAGAGCCACATTTATTATGGAGGGCACCACTGCTTTGCCCGATGTATTTCAATTTATTTTATCCAAATGCTATTTCATTTTTCACTTTGGCAGAGCATTACGAGACCCACCCCCTTCTATTTTTGTGATTGGCTCATTTATCTCGGCAATTAGTTTTAGTAACCTTCCTACTTTTGACTCTAGCTTTTGACAGCATGATTGCTCTCTTCTCATTTGGTGTTTCGTGTTGAAATGAAGGAAACCTTGACTTTGTGGTTTGTTAAACTTCAAGCAATGAAAGCAGCATTACGTCCTACTTTTGCTTATGGGTGTTGCTCTACTCTGACGTCTTGCCTTTACTATGACATTCTGAAGCAAACCTCGCACAGAAGTTTTGATGAAACTCCGGTCAACCATGTCTATGACCACAGAAAACCCACTGTCATTAAGAAAAAATAAACTGTTTTGTTTGAGAGTGACCAACTTATTGCACTAAACTAACTAAACTCAATCTCAGGGTAAACTTAATCGTCGATAAGTATAAAGCAGTTCTCTCCAAGCCTTTATTGGCATAAACACACTTCAGGTGAGCACAGTAGCATAATAATATAATAATACTATGTAATATGTGGTTGTTATACATATTTGAATCACGGTTGTAATGTCTAAATTGGCGGAATCCATCGTGTATCTCTCAGGCTGGTGGACGCAGACGAAATCTAATCAATTTCGAACGCAATAGCTTCTTATCCTACGTCTTATTCTCACTTGACCTTGTCATTGTCTACCTAAAGTTCGGTACATATTTTGATAAACGATGAACGGCGTCGTTCATGTTGTTTTCTTGGTGACCTACGAGATAATAAATGGACTGTAAAATAATAATAAATCCATAGGTACCGCTAATAAACATTACGATTCGTGGCGTTGGAATTCAAACACGCTACACTTATTTCCTCGCCCCATGTCCACCAAGCAATGGAATTCGGTGCTTTAATTAGACTTAACGTATTCAGGACAACTGCTCACCTCTCTCAATAGCTGCTGTAATCAATTTCTGTTCGTAATGAGCGTCCAATGACAGAATGAAAAATGGATTACGGTTGATAATTAAAGTTGTTTACGTTGTAACTCGACGTGACTGAAGTGATGAACGACGGTTCTTGATATTCATTTTGACTTATCATCGTGGGACACGGTTGATTTTACGTTAATATTAAACGGAGGGGAATGACGTTGAAAGGCGGACGAAGGAGTGTTTACTGCGGGGGCTCGTCATCCATTACTCGGTACTCGGAAAGGGCTGGAGATGGGCGAGGGGCTGAGGGGATGATGGATGCTGATGAGGGGTGAGGAAGAAAACAATAATTCGTTATCCACTTGAGGTTTGATGAGTTGGGCCTCCGGGAAACCTCCTCTTTTCTTACTCTCGTAAAACCAAAGTGAGATAGACGTAAGAAGTCATTTCCTCCTCCCATGAGTAGCCACGTTGTTACTTCGCTTTCATTGAGGTCTAAGGTACTGTTTACATCTGTATCCAATCCACTTAATCTACTGGCTTCTCTGATTCCTCCAATAATCGCTGTATAAGGTTACAGGAACCATAGCGAGTCTCAACTTTCCCTGTTCCACCCTACGCCCCTCCCGCGAATTTGGTTATCCCATATTTCTCGTTTCCGTTTCGTTCAATCATTTTGACGAGAATGCAAATCGTTGAAAACCTGATGTCTCCTCACCCTATGGTTATCGTCACTATAAAAGTATGCAGGTATCCATCCATGTTGCCATTACCAGCTTTATAAGAAATACGGAATTATCCTTATGATCCCCAGAGCTCTATGAACCGTCGTTCATCACTTCAGTCACGTCGAGTTACAACGTAAACAACTTTAATTATCAACCTTAATCCATTTTGGTTTATTATCTTCGATAATGAACCATTGGAATCGCCCAAAGAAAAAAAAATTTTAACCCCCCCTCAAAATTTGTTGGTTTACGTTTCAAGATACGTAGATTCAGAAAATCGAATACAAAAAAATCCGTCCGTCCGCCGTACGCCGTCCGCCGTTCCCCGTCCGCGCCACTTTGCCCAGTTAGCGTTGAGTTAAAATTACGAAATTTGGTTTCTGGGTTTGGACCAGCCCCACAATGATCCTCGAAACTTTTCATAACCCTAGGTCAAGGGGAAGGGGTTCAAAACGAATTTTGAAATTTTGAAAATTCCATATCTCGAAAAATTCTCATCAAACGGTATGTTTTTTATTTCATATTTAGATAGAGTTTGTTCCGTAGAATTTTTTAAGACCATTCGCAGCTTTGTACGACCAGCCGTTCGTTCACAATGACGGCTCAAAGATTGTGCCTCACAACACGATCATGAATCAAACTGTTGAAATACAGGTCCATTTTCATACTAATAAGCTCTTTGGAACATCATATGGCTTAAGTGATGTCGAGTTTATTGTTCTGAGGTGCGTTTCGTGCTACGGAAATGAAGGTAATTTCGAATGTTTGTTGGTAGGTACTTCTTTTATAGAAAAATTATTACCGACGTAGTATTAAAAACCCCAGAATTATATCGTATTAATTAATCATAATTAATAATAATTATTATTAATAATGAATACGAATTATTGATACCTAACAACAAATTATAATAATTTTCACTAGGTACTTGATAAAATTGATAATAATAATTAATATAACATTTAGGATCTAGACATATAACAATAACATATATTAGTATAATATAATCTATATTAGTATAATATAATCTATATTAGTATAATATAATCTATATTAGTATAATATAATATATTAGTATAATATATTAGTATAATATATTAGTATAATTAGTATAATATATAGTATAATATATTAGTATAATATATTAGTATAATATATTAGTATAATATAATATATTAGTATAATATATTAGTATAATATATTAGTATATAATATATTAGTATATAATATATTATATTAGTATATAATATATTAGTATATTAGTATATAATATAATAGTATATAATATAATATATTAGTATATAATATAGTATATAATATATTAGTATATAATATATTAGTATAGTATAATATATATTAGTATAATATAATATAATCTATATTAGTATAATATAATCTATATTAGTATAATATAATCTATATTAGTATAATATATATTATAATATATATTAATATATAATCTAGACATATATTAATATAACATTTAGGATCTAGACATATAACATTTAGGATCTAGACATTTAGACCTAGTGATCTAGACAGAAGGGAGATAGTGCTCGAGTCTCCGAACCGAACGGATCTCCGGCGCGTTATCGTTTGCAAATCTTATCGCCCCTAATCATCAGCGCTCAGGACTGTTAGTAAGTCTTCTTATCTTGTAGTTAGTTGGGAACAACAGATTACAATGGGCGTAGAGTCCGAGGGGGACCCTCCCGATGATATAGACATGTCAAATAGTTCCACCTTACCCATTATGTATAAGTCCAATGATAAAGGCCCTTTTCATATTCTTATTGAGAGTAATGAGACTGAAAAAGGAGGAATATCGCGGCTGCATCCGATGGTATTGGGTAAATTACTACACGAAAAATGTAGGGACATATCATCGCATATCAAATCAATAAGTAAAATAGGCAGAAATAGACTGAAGGTTGAGTTAGCAAACCAAACATCCGCCAATAAATTGCTGCTTTCAACCGAACTCAAACAAATGAAATTCACAACTTCGATTCCAAATCACCTGCTAAAACGCAGGGGGATAATACGTGGAGTTGACCACTCTATTACGGATGATGAAGTTAAAAACTCAATTCTAGACGTCTGCGGGGAAAAATTGGAGGTACTGGAGGTTAAGAGATTGAATAGGAGAACGATCGACGAATCTGGGAACACTAAATATATACCTACGCAATCTATGGTAATTACTATCCGGGGTCAATCGCTACCTGCTTATGTTTTACTCCATTATGTGCAATGCAGCGTTGAACCCTTTGTACAGAGGGTTGTGCAGTGTATGAAATGCTTGAGATACGGACATTCAGTTGCGCAATGCAAGGGGGAGACGCGCTGTGAACGCTGTGGTGACAAACACGACAGTAAGAACTGTGTGGCCGACTACAAATGCATACATTGCTCGCAACAACACAGCTCAACTAACAAGACGATTTGCCCCCAATTTCAAACTGAAAAGTCGATAAAACAGCTGATGAGTACTTCTCATGTATCCTACACGGAAGCTAAAAACCTCGTGGCCGGTTCGTACGCCTCCCGTACTACTCCTCCTTCGTTTAGTGACACATCAACTTTTCCACCACTTCATTTCTCAAACACAAGCTACAACCGAACATTCGCCTTAGCAGAGAGGGGGAAAAAACGTAAGCCAATTAGCCCTTCTGCCGATACGAGCTACAAACAAGAATGGATCACTTTCCCGACTCCAAAAAATGTCCCCGGCGGTATCGTTGGGAACCATCCAAATATAATTCCGAGCGGATCACCAAGTAGCAGCACGAATGAAAAAACATCCTCAGATAAAATCGCTGAATTAACAAATATTATATATGAAGTTATAACGACAATACGGCAAAATTTAACTGATAACAAAGAACAAAAGGAAGACAAGATAAAAGATTTAATAACAGATAGGCTCAAAAATTTAGTATTGCCAAGTGCAATATAACAAAGCTAACCATCAAAACCTGAGCAGAAATATGCAAAATGCAAATATAAGTAATATAAATGATGATTCAACAAATCAGTCGATACAAATCGTACAGTGGAACGCTCGTTCCTTAGTGTCAAACAAACCCAGTTTTGAGCATTTTATTTACATGTGTCCTATCACAATAGCAGCTATATCTGAAACTTACTTCAAGCCAAATATGCAGTATCACTTCCAAGGTTACGAAGTACTGAGAAGGGATAGAAACGACGGACGAGCCGGAGTAGCCTTACTGATAAAGAGAGGTGTAAAATACACTCAAATCACAAACCTACATGAGATTGGAAATTTTTCATACGTAGCTGCTAGAGCATCCTTTGCTCCCAACCTGTCCCTCACAATCGTATCAGTCTATAACCACCATCAAAACTCAGTCACTCAATCACAATGGCAAAATTTTTTCAGAAGCATCCCTCATCCGTTCATAGTTACAGGTGATTGGAACTGTCATCATGTGGATGTTGGTAGTTCTTATACTGATAGTAAAGGAAGAGCATTGTTCCAGGCTGTTTCAGATGAAGATATAGTTTGGATTAACGACGGTTCACCAACACTCATAAGATCAAGAACACAAAATACAGACTCCGCATTAGACATAACTTTCTCTACCCCCAATCTCGCAATTAGGCTAAAATGGAAAATACTTGAGGACAGCCTCGGTTCGAATCATTACCCCGCCCTTATTTCAATAGATCATTCAGAGAACTTACCTTCTGCAAGTCCAGCACGAAAATGGAAGGTTGACTCGGCCGATTGGGGAAAATTTGATAGTTTTCTCTCACTAAATCAGCGTGATATTGATGATATGGATTACCAACAATTTATGTCACAAGTAAACGACGCGTGTATGGCTTCTATCCCTGTAAATAACCCCAGTAAGAAAAAGAAAAACTATTGGTGGAATTCAGATTGTGATGAAGCACTTAGAGAGAGAAAAGATACTCTCCGAATTCTTAGGCACCAATTTACAGCAGAGAACTATACCAAGATGATGCAAGCCGATAAGCACGCACGATCGATATTGAGGGAGTGTAAACGAAAATCCTGGAGAGACTATTGCGCTAAATTGAATCGAGCCACCCCAATAAAAGAAATCTGGTCACAACTAAAGCTAATGAAGAATACCCAGCTCCGTACAAATGAGTATATCAAGGAAGGAGAGTGGATTGAGGAGTTCCACAATACTATCACCCCATGGGACGTTCCATCAAGGCCGAACATGCCAGTGCGCCCCCCACCGAACCTGTCAAACTTCCTGGACCAACAGTTCACACTACGAGAACTAGAAAATGTCATTTCAAGACGTACCAACTCGGCTCCTGGTAAAGACCAAATACCGTACCAAGTTCTGGCTCACCTCCCTCTACAGTATAAGAGAAAATTACTGGCGCTCTTTAATTCCTTCTGGGTATCCGGGGAATTCCCGGATGAGTGGAGTGAATTTGTAGTGGTCCCCATTAGAAAACCAGGAAAACCTGCTGATGATCCGAAATCGTATCGCCCTATATCTTTGGCATCGTGTGTACTCAAGACGTTGGAGCGCATGATCAAGGCTAGAATGCAGTGGTATCTGGAAGCACACAACATACTCCCGGCCAGTCAACATGGCTTTCGGGCCCGACGATCGACGATGGATGCATTGAACAACTTCATCTCAGATATCCAGAATGGTTTTACCAATAATAAGACTACGCTAGCAATGTTTATTGATATAAGTTCTGCGTACGATGACGTGAATCTCTCATTACTATATACAAAAATGTTGGAGGCTGGCATCCCCTGTCTGACTGCCTGTAATCTGATAAAACTGCTTTCCAATCGAAAAGTTTATGTTAGGGTCAATGGTAAACTGTATGGACCGCGTATAGCTCGTAAGGGATTACCTCAGGGTAGCATTCTCAGCACTTTCTTGTATGCACTATATGTAGCCAAAATATCTGTGATCGTTCCGAACAATGTCAGTATCGTTCAATACGCAGACGATATTTGTATATATTCCACTGATGTGTGTTGGGAAAACTGTGTACAACGACTGGGCCGAGTCTTGGTAGAGATTTTAAACTTTTTCGATGGGTTAGCACTCAAAATCTCTGTGGAAAAAACACTGGTGTGTCCTTTTACACGGAAAAGATCTCTTCCCGTGGGTAACACATTATCACTTGCAAATTGCTCATTTCCGTGTGTTACAAAAGTTAAGTTTTTAGGCCTATATATTACCAAAACACTCCTATGGAATTCCCATATCGAATATCTTACTTCCAAAGCAGAAAAATATGTTAACATTATGAGAGCATTCACACAATCCAACTGGGGAGCATGTCCGGTAGTGGCCCTTCTCTTTTATAGGGCTACAGTGAGGAGTATTTTGGATTACGGTTCAATCTTCTTTGGTACAGCGTCCGAAAATGAGCTTAGAAAGCTAGATCGCATCCAATACAAATGCGTAAGATTAGCTCTAGGAGCACTTGCGTCAACCCCAATCAATGCCCTTCTAGCAGACGCCAGAGAACCCCCGTTAGTATTACGACGCGATATGTTGGCAAATAGGTTCCTAGTCTCTGTAGCAGTAAGAGAAGGGATGGGATTTGAAAAGATACGGGAATTAGCAATTAGCAATTTGACCGAAAGGTATTGGAAATTTAGAAAGTTACCTCTACTCTGTAAAAGTTTTCTAAACAACGCCAATCATATCCGGTGGTTAGCCTCATCATCGAAACCGTGGAAGTACCTCCTCGAGTACAAAGCTTTATCCCAGCAAGTTCCTGTAACATTTCTTCTTAGTACGAGAAATACTTCGTTATCACCAAACGCGGCGGTACTTCACGAACTACATAACAGATGGCCTGATGCAGCGTACATATTTACTGATGGCTCAGTGGGTGCCAATAGAGCGGGCTGTGCTTTCTACGATCTGTCAAGAGGAGTCTCCCGCTGCTTTCGTTTGTGGGACCTCGCTTCTAGTTATACTGCGGAGTGCAGTGCCATTGTCATGGCCCTTGAATATGTCGAAAACTGCAACTTACCCAGCTCCAAGAAAATAGTCATCGTTTCGGATTCCATGAGCGTACTACGGAAGTTGAAAGGCATCAGTCCGCTCTCAAACATATCCCCACTAGAAGCACGTATACTTCGTTCATTGCACAACTTGCGCTTATCAAATGCAACGACCTCCTTAGGTTGGATCAAGGCGCATGTGGGCATTCGGCCTAATGAATATGTGGATACCCTTGCAAAAAGAGGCGCGCAATTGGAACACTATGGCTCCGCATCCATCCGATTTCCACATACGGATTTGAATAGATCATTCAAATCTGTCATGAAACTTGAGTGGCAACAGCTATTCGACTCATACCCATCTGGTCGGGGATATCGAGCACGGTTTCCCCTGATCCAGGGTTTGCCATGGTTTCAGTCTGCCAAAGAGAAGTCCAAATGTTTTTATAAAACTATCACGAGATTACGCAATGGCCACGCTGTAACAAATCTCTATCTCTGTGGGATAGGAAGGCGACGAACACCCACTTGTAACAATTGTGAGGAAGAAGAAACCATCGAACACATCATTCTGTTATGCAGTGCGTACGAACGGGAAAGATCGGAACTTTTCTCCAATTTAAACTCTTTAGCAGCCCTCCCCTTCAATTTGTGTCACCTCATAGCTCTAAACGATTTAAAAATTTATGAATACCTGTATATATATTTACACAACATTAACCGTAATATCTGATTTGTAAATGTAATGTAATGTTGTAGATGTAGATGTAATGTAATGTTATTTTCACCAGTTTGCCTCATGTTACATACATGGCTGTATAGTTTCCTTTGCTAATGCCAATAAAGACAAAAAAAAAAAAAAAAAAAACCGTTGTGTCAAGAATTTGCAGAGTTTTTCATTCTGTCATTGGACGCTCATTACGAACAGAAATTGATTACAGAAAACGAATAAGATGATCGTACCCCACAAATTCTAGCGGATACTTCATAGAAGTGGGAAGAAACGTGAGACGCCGGTATGTGATACCAACAATATCCAGAAAGTTGTGCCACCATCGATTGAATGTATTTGCGGTTGCAGAGCGACGAGTGGGCGTCAGGTGGATGAAAGCACTTTGTCGAAAGTGATCTACTGTTGCTCGGTGGTGGTGTTACTTTGGCAGAAGTCCCTCGCTCAAGTTCTAATTACTCTAATGAAGATGCCAAGGGTGGTTGATGGACCTTGAGAGTCCTGCAAACAGTGATTATTATCATGGGCGTAGGTCAGGGGCAGCGCAGGAAGCGACGCTTCCCCACAAGAAATGAAGAATGTAGGTAGAAGTTGAATGATGAACAAATTTATTACGAATAACAAAATATTTAATCAAAAGTGTATCATTCAATTAAAAATTACCAACAGCTTCCTACCTACCCATGGAAGAATTCATTCTTCCATGCTACCTACCTTTGATGGTTGCTTTCAATCAAGAATCCATGCTGAAGCCAAGTCATCTAAGAAAAATAAGAAGGTAAAGATCTACAATCTGAGTGAGGCCCACTACCAGTTGAGGCCAGACGGGAACCGCAAAATTATTAAAATACGTCACATGTACATTGTGTGCGTCCGTCTAGTGCGTGCCTGAGTGTGTCTCTGACTGTTTACCGTGGAGCTGGTCACCGCACTTTTTCGCGTATGCCCTTGTTCTGCACGGGCATCGCTTTCGCTGGAATACGGAGGCCAGAGAATTTATAATATCCATCAACTGATAATAACCATGCAATTACGTTGTTTTCATGTGTGCTGCCAGCACAGTGCTAGTAGGTTTCAGTTGTTCGTTTAGTTTATCTTCCTAAAATGAACGTTTCGCGAAGTTTTAGCAAAAAGTTCGACAGGTGCCAGATCTCAAGGGTTCGTCACCGTGAGTACACTACACATTCAATGTTGAGAACTACAATAGATTCCGACCAATGGTTATCAGGTTGTACCTAGTTCAAAAAACCTTTTGTTTTCCTGTGAAAAAACATCATGGTGTAGTGGCTTTTTTTCGAATTTTCAAAGATAAGGAAGCTATTGTTCTCGGTACAAAATGTTTTAAACTCAAAGTTCCGAAAAATTTGTATTCCAAAATCCGTTTCAGAACAAAAGACTGCCAAAAGACGCCAAAAATTATATGTATCCCCAAAATGATCTTATAAGTGCTATAGAGTCATTCTAGATGACATTAAATGTGATCTAGCTAAGTTTCTTTTTCATTTTTAGGTTGAGAGAGTTAGGAAGCGTGTGTGTGTGTGTGTGTGTGGTCGGGAGGTGGGGGAGGGGGTTGAATTGGGCGCGAATTTTGATTTTGATTTGATGAGGGAGCGAAGCGAGTGGCATCACAGTATACGAACAAATGAAACGACGAAAAATGTAAACTCCAATTGAAAAATCGGATTGAGAATAAACCGAGAATCAGCTACCAACGTTTATTGGTGGACCTTTCGATGTGATCTTTCTTGTCTTAATTCCCTGATTATTTCAACAATTCTGTGAAAGGGGCGAATCAGAAACCGGGGTTGTTTATCTGCATTGTAACCTCCGCCGTGTTGGTTCGGACAGTATCGCAGAAGGCCAGAAATGTTGTTTTTGGAGGCCAGCCAACTTTTCGTTACTGAATCATTTGTCTCGTCTCCCACGTTTCTTTTTTTTACCACCCAATTTTTTTCGTGCAATGTTTTCTTTTTCCTTCAACTCGCCAAGGACAGGTTGGCAAGTGAAGTTGTTTTCGGGCCATCGAATGCAGCTAATGGTTGTTCTAAGCGATGCATTCTCACTTTCCCTGGTCTGCCGTGCGGTTGGATTTTTACAACGTTTGACTTTTTAGAATCGTTCAATTCGTCTTACCATCGAGTTTCATTTGAAACGACTAAAAAATTGTATTATGTGGAAGAGAAAATGTATGACTACTTTCACGTTTCCAAGTACTCCACAACTAATTTTCTCGAAACTTCAAGTAAGCCGTTTTGCATTGATGACTTCTTTTTGGCTTTGCACGGTAGAATTCGTGTTCTAAGAGTAATTCAAAATTTTATAATTACTCTTTGGAATCAATAATTTCATTAACTCCAATAAAATCTTCCAGTGACCTAAAATAATATACAGATCCCTTCAGCTACATCCCACAGGTACCTCGGTGAAGTCCTTGACAGTCTTACATTCAGGGAGAATACCTTAACATTAATTATTTCTTAATTTACAAAGTTTTTATCAGGCTTATCTACAATGCTACCAGAGACGTGTTTGCTGTTCCCACAAATCGTCGCCTAATGACACCCCATCTTATAATGGATTTTCTAAAAATATAAAAATCCCACCACTTGTGAGCAAAAGTGACATTCGACCTTACCCCCCAAGCGCGTGGAAAGTCAATAGTTAACGTTTAATACTGTGAAAAAAACCCACATTCACGCAGCATGGTTATAAGAGCGAATTTTCGAAGAAATAACTGGTTTTATGTGAAATGTCTCCATTTTACCCGAGATTTTACCGGTTTAGAACAAATGTCCTCTACTCTTTTTGCCCAGTAACACCTCAGTTTATATACTTTTGTAACGCTGAACCTGACGGTGAAGTCAGAATTGCCATATCTTACTCCGTTATCAGAATGGAGTAGATGAACCGTGAAGAACATCTCAAGTAACAACCACGTTTCTTTATCTTCAAAGTGCTCCAGATATCGCAATTCTGACTTCACCATCGAGATTGGGTAATATTAATTATATATAGATAAAATTAAAACCTGTGCACTCTAATTTTACTTTTGGCTGCTAATGTATTACTCCTCCCCATAGCACAAGTCTACGACTTATAGTGGGGAGTAGCATTTCCTGTTTATGTTCCTTTTTATTGTAATACCTTATCCAAATAAATGCATTTAAAAAAAAAAAAAAACCATAGTTTTCACCTTGAAAATAAGGAGTCACTTGCCAGACTGTTTTATTTTCGGGATCTATGGGTAATTTTTCTGCTCTAAAACTCCCCGAAACTCCCCTTGGAGTGGCCCGATTCTGCCCATCTACGAGCAGAATCTACAGCCTTTCGATTGCCAAGACAGGTTTTTTTGTGTGTGCAAATTTGAATTATTTATCTGAATTCTATTTGAATTATTTATCTGAATTCTATTTTGAATTATTTTTCTGGAATGACACATACATAAATATTTATATAAATATATAAACTCGCCCCTGTGAGCGTTGTAAAGGGGATAAAGAAACGTGGTTGTTATTTGATGTGCTTCACGTTTCATCTGCTTCACGTTTAATCTGATAACGGAATGAGATATTGCAATTCTGACTTCACCATTTTGTTCAGCGTTGAAATTCTATAAACCGAGGTTAGTCGGCAAAAAAAGAGACAAAATTTGTTATAAACCCAGTTATTTATTGGAAAATTGGCTCTTATAGCCATGCTGCATGACTGTGGATTTTGATTTTTTTTTGGAATTTGGCCCCAGTGTGCGATTGAAGCGTCGTGACTCGTGACCTTGAAACCGTTGGAGGCGGCAGGTTTCCGAATGAATTCGAGGACGACCTGAAGGGCTGTTGAGGGGGCCATAAAGAGGGGGGCGATACCGGTGGCGGCGGCGGTGGTCGCTCCTTCTGCGGGGGCGGCGTTTCTGGTCTCTTCAACTCCCGAGTGGGGGTAACGGACCCCTCAGTCGGCTCGTGGGAGGCTTTCCGAACGGTTTCCGTGACGTCACCGAGTCAGTATAACCTACACAATTCTTCCTCAAGTTACCCGTCATGACGTTATCAAGTGATACATCATCATTCCTCATCTCGTGTGTTCAGTAGCGATACTCGACTATCACTGGTCGATTTAGATCTCACTCTCTTCAGGTATCGTCTCACTTTCTACGTACCTTCGTCGCCTCTTTTTCCTTCTTCCTATTAGGAGATATCCAGGTTTACCAGAATTGAGTAAATACACGATTAAATAGATAATACATGATTATACACATCCACGATTGTTCATCATGTTATCTAATAGATAATATCTGTATTGTACAGTGTTTCGCATACAATATTCTTATTAGTCCCTTAACTGTACGAAATAACTGCACGAATGAGGTTCAATACTGTCGGTTCGTTCGAATATGCACCTCGACTGGTACAAGTCGGTAAACAGCTCTGTGTTGTACCAGTCAGGTATAATTTATAATTCACACGAAGAAATTCCAGTGACGAGAAAATTATCTCTGAACAATGGAAATTAAAGGGTTAATTGTGTGTAGGTTCAACTTCGAAAATTCTCACATTAATTCATGTTGCATGACTGGAACTTTTTCTGATAATATTCAGCACCTACCGTATCGTTTATAATATTTGAATATTTAGTACATCAGTCATCACTGGATGCCTTATGAAAGCAAAAAATTCGAAGAGGTGCCGTTTGAAGCTATCAGTACTTATACTAGATGCAATTTTCGCGCTTGAAATATAAGGTTGAATCGAAAATGGATTTACATCCAACAATATCTCAAAAACAACTTGATTCTTTCCAAATTCTCAAATGCTCATTTTCTTGGAAAATATGCCAACACGTTAATTGGGGTTAGTTCTAATTAATTTGAACCGAAGAGAAAAGTAATGATATTGAAAAGATTTGATTTAGTTGTTCAAAAGTTAATATTGTACAATAGCGAAAATCGAAGTGAAAATCAATTCGCGATCCCTCAAAGTCTTTGGTCTTTAGTCTTTAGAATGTCAGAATGAAGTTGAAAGACGAATAGGTTTTGAGTCACCTTTGTGTTTCATGTTCGTCAACGACCTGTTCAACCCGGAGGTTAATTTCAAAGATTTTCATTCACGACGTAATAGTTGTTTTCACGACGTAATAGTTAATTTCAAAGATTTTCTATCAAGACGTAATACATGTAATACAACATCAATACATGTAATGTTTTATATCCACATTCTGTCGTAATACCAAGTTTAACTGGCGCCGAAATGCATGAAGAACGCCACCAAAAACGTAATTACTGCCGTCATTACCGGCACCAGTGGCCCTTGTGTTGGTGCCATAACCATCAAGACTTCGGTTCAACAATTAATTTGTTATAAAAAACCCACGAAGAGCTACCGTTATCGTTTGGTAGGACACACACGTGTGATACCTATTTGTACAGTTGAACTCAAGGTTTGAATTCGGAATGCTCTAAAAAATATTTCTACTGAAATGTTTTCAAGCGATTCTATTTTATGGGGATTCGTTGATTTTATGAGAATACTGACGTTGAAAAATCACATTCGTACAAGCTGTGTAGTTGTGCTATTCCATTTCTTCCCCCCAACTACTTCCGTTGTCTGTCTCCGCGGTCACCATGAATCGAGCTTGAGTTGTTGGACGAAGATTGAATTATAAAGCACTTGTTAAACTTTTGGTTCGGTTTGGTCGAGGGATTGAGGGACTTAGTTGCCGGTCGTCTGATCGTCATGTCATGCGGAGGTAAAGTACTTCCTATTAAATATTCTGAGCGTGCGATAAAACTGTGTCAGGTCAGGTAATTGCCCCTCGACCTCATTTGGCTCATCGACTATCTGTGTATTTCGAACGAAAGCGTCCTAAATCTATCTTTCGATTTTGGACTTCACTGAAATTTAACTTTGGAAAAAGCCGTACCTGGTTCAAATTGTCGACCAACAATGGAATAAATGAGCTGGACGGATTAAGTGATGCTTGAACGCTTCAATCACTAACGAATTGTTGGAGGGGAATTTTTTGGAGATATTGAAGCTGAATCTTTTATCGACCCACATCCAATTGTTTTTGAAAAACGAGGTAGAAAATTTAATTACCGAATTCCTGACTTATTGATTTTCTCGGGGACATAAAGTATATAAAGTAATTTTGGATATAAAGTATATCGCACCTCAAGAATAGGAGTGTGATAAGTCAAAAATCCTAAATGTTCGGAAAACGCATTTGAAGTTTTGGGTCCCAAATATTGCTAAAAATGTCGTTAATTACTTTTTGTTTTTCGAGAAGCGGCTTATGACTAAGTACTTACTGTTTTTAGGGAAGTCTAGCTACCTTCTCCATCAACTCAACAACTAAATTTTGTTGGAAAAATTGGGAATAAGTTTTGAGGGGTACTATCTTGGATTCTTTATATTCATTTCCAGTGATTTTCCCTGACTGTTTACCCTTTTTTGCACGTTTCTTTCGCAAATTTGCAAAACATTATTCCAGCATCAACAACAGCAATGCAGGCAAGTTTTATATATTTATGTACGTGTCACTCCGGACGATAACTCTCGATATAATTGAGATAAAAAGTTCAAATTTGCGTAAAAAATCCGTCTTGACAAGCGAAAGTCTATTTTCGTAGATGGGCAGAATCGGGCCACTCTAAGGAGGGGTTTTGGGGAGCTTTTGGGGAAAAAATTACCCATAAATTCCCAAAATAAAACATTCTGACAAGTGATCCCTCATTTCAAAAGTTTTTTTTTATGCTGATCAAGGTGGTGAATGTATTATATTCTTGCAGGGCTCGTCAAGATCTGTCTGCCTATGGGTATAACTAGAAAATGGAATCTTTCGACTTGTCACACTCCTATTCTTGAGGTGCGATAATATCATGTAATAATAATATTATGTAATATGACATTCCTATACATACATTGTATTATGTACTTTTATAAGTGCATGAAACTGTCATTCGAAAAAATAAGAATGTAGGATGAATAGTTTAGTTCATGTTCATTGTTCTCCCTGTCATTCAGCGATCTTGAATGAGCAGAATAAACATTCTGCCGGATAGACAAAACCCGCACAACCCATCGGTGTTGACGTGAAGGTAGAACTTTGCGCCGCGACATAAAATTATTTCCACTGAGCTGGAATTTGCGAGTGCCCACCTAGCTGAGCTTAGCCATTCCAAGCATCTCCTATCTTTTGCAGTGACCCAATATTTCCATTTTCCCAACGAATGCATTCTCCACATTTGAGCTCGGCGTGTAAATTGGACGGTTGTACGTGGGGAGCGTTGCGGCTATTGAACCAGTCGCTGACCCGCAGTGAAGCCATGACATCGCGTTTGTACAATCCGATCTAATGGTCAACCGTCATGGTATATCGAATTCCTTGGACTGAGCGGCATTATCGTCCTTGATCTCCACTTCAAAGATCGATAATATAGTCTTGCGGGCTCTATCGCTGAGTGCGCTCAGTCAAGTAAAAGTTAAGTGATATCGTCTTTCAATTCATCGTCATGAGGCAGCTCATTGAGTAAAATCGTACAGTATTGAATCGGATTTACTTCCGTGCTGATCTGTATTATACAGCATATAATAGCATTCACCCTTAGAATTAAACCTTTCGCGAATTGAATTAGACTTTTCGCAACATGAAATAGTCTTTTTGCAAAATGAATTAAACTTTTCGCAAATTGAGTCCAACTTTCTTCAAATTGAATTGAACTTTCCTCCAATTGAATTAGACCTACATACGTGAAAATATTAATAACATTAAAAAAGAAACACTGACATGACCCCTTTCTATAGCTAGGTAGGTACCACACTGTCTTTCCTTCTCATGCCTAGTTTATTATCTCAGTTCGATTTTTGTTCGTTGGTGGTACTGTTTTTTTCATTGAAATAGTAGTGAAGTGTACCCACCCTTTGTTAAGAACACTGAAATGATTGACTGAAGTGATTCAAGTTTTACTTCAGGTAGTCAGAACAGGGTTAGAAGAAGCCGAGGAAATGTGAGTCTATTATTATGAGTCTCCCGTGGAAAAAGCTTTTTGCAAAATAAAAAATCACGCGAGAGGTATTCTATGCAGTCAAAGAGAACACCAACTTCAAGAGGTAATCGCAGAAAGTGTACACTCCATCACGCCACAAGATTGTGGAAACTACGTGATGGATATGTTTCAGCTGCTCCTAACAGCTGCTCTTGCTTTATTATCTTTTGCCTTTAGAAGTCGTTTTACTAATGCCTATACCTAAATTAAAATTTCAACTGTAGAAAGTTACGTTGCAAGTTCAGTGTTGTTAATAAATATTTTACCTTCAGATTAACCTCATGAGGTGCTGGATTATGTTTAAATCTACACTTTTTGTGTTCGTTCATCACTTGCATGATTTGTGTTTACAATAATTGTTATTCACTTCGTTGAAGTTCAGAAATTTTTGTTGACTAAAACAGATTTGCCCTCAATTCGCGAAATGTTTCATTTAAAGTGCAAATGCTTAATGTCACTTTATGTGTGTGTTACCTTCGTGTATCGTTGTTAAATACCTAACGACAAGTAGGTATCTAGTGATATTGAGTACCTACTATAGACGCCAATAACAATAATTTACTAGTAGAAATAGTTGATCCTCCTGGCTGCAGCTATGAAATTAAATCACAACCAGATTTTATGGTTCTAGAAGTTAGGGAGTAATGATCTTCATTCGTTTTGTCTTCTTTCCGTGCAGGATCTCGATCTTCGCAGGCTTAAAACTTTAATAGATGCAGTATCTCCTTCTCAAGCCGTTACACCGGTGACACTTGATCCTTGATGGTTAAATAAATTATCAGGCATAATATTATGGTAAATTTCTGATCTCTACATATTATTGACCATTTATTAAGTTTTTCCGTGTACAGTTGTACGGAGTTTAGGAGGGATGAGTCCCAGGTAAACTGCAGAGCGTGTTGTCGGGTTTGTAATGCCCGCATCGCGTGACGCGATTGCCTCCGCAGGAATCACGAGACTTTTTGATCTGAAAAGTAGAGATTCTCAACCCGAAACGTCACACTTCAACGAGATTAGTGACGTTTCCAGCGTTTTTTTTAAGCTCCCGCTGGTTTCCAATGTAGTTTCGACTTATCCCTTGCACTTTGAATTAGGCAACGATATTTTGATACACACGCCCCACCCTTATCTTAAACAGTTATATTAAATCGTGGAAGTTTCAATATGAATGAAAGATTGCATACTAAAATTTGTATCTAATAAAAATCAACGGTTCAGTTACAGTAAAGCCTCCTCACCAGAGCGTGTTCTTGCCAATTTTTACTTTACCCTACGTACAGGTTTAAATCAACTCTAAGATTTATAACAAAGTTGCGTCATTTGTGGTGGTTTCCACACATTTCAATATTGTGGAAGTTGAAAATTTCGGAAGGAAACAATATGTTTCAAATAATCAAGGTGGCTGTAAACGGGATATCTTAAAGGGAGTTTTCTATTGTCTTCAGTTTTCATATTGCATCGTACTGTTACGTATGGGCGAGCGGATGGGTTTTGAAACACCGATCGCAGCACTGATATTGAAACGATCTGCTATTTCATTTCATTCTTGACACTCACTTGCTCTCATACGAATGGTACTCGCACGTCCTATGCCACGATTTGTGTCTCGGTGCTCAGCTTGAGACTCCACGAAGTTCAGACTCTACGGACTTCACCTAGTAAATTACCGCTGTGAACTGTGCTCCAACAATGAACACGTTATCATTGATTAACAAAGATGTAGCGTGCGACTAAATACCTTGGTTTGATGATCGCCTCCCTTCTAAAATAAGAACACCACATCTCTTTTCTTGCTAATAAGCAACGTAGGGCTGTTCATGCGCTCGCTTGCACACGTCACATTCTCTTGTACTACGTCAAATTTACTTTGCACTAATTCAATCTTCGTGGAACAGTGCATACGATGGTACCCGTGCGAATATTGAGCTATCCCAGAAATACTACGTTCGTTTAATTGCCATAGCACCTTTCAAAGCTTACACTTATCCCATCTTCAGTCACTTCAAACTTTTGAATTTTACTGAGCTCTATCTAAATAGTGCTGTCTTCCAGCTATTAGAATGACAAATGTTTCCACCCCAAACCATTCTTTTCCAACCAGATTTTTTTTTTTTTTTTTCACGTAAATTTCAAGTTTTAATAGTTTTTCAAAGGAAGAGAAACTAATAACTTCCGGTAAATATAAAATGGAGATAGAAGTAGGTTATCTCAATTGCGATAGTTGATGTAACTTATGATCAACTGTATATTTTTTTCCTGTTGGTTTATTTACTGCTTTGTACATTTGATGTTGATTTGGATTAGAGATGGCGTTAAAGGACTCATCCTCCAATGCGAGCATGGCCATATGGAGGATTATACCAAGATAGATTTATTTCCATTATTTGTGTATATATTCTTATTTGGAAGTATAAGGAAGAAAGCATAGATTTTCTGGGGCACTCAGCTGTGAACATCTCTCGCTGAGGAATCATTTCAAAACAGGTTTCTCAATATTGATTCAGCTTCCAAGTGTTATTATTCGAAGCTATTATTGGGCATGTCAAGAACTATCGATGCTTGAAACATGTAAGTTGATGATACCGTCCTCTAATCATCAGATCCAGCCAACGTTGTGCGCAAGGTCTGATTCAGATTTGTATCCTTGAATTGACTTTTCTCACATCGATTTCGAAACCTTACCTTATTTAGGTATACTAACAATAATTTCACTCCAGATAGTTCATGTTAAATTAGTTCATTATTCAATCTTAACAGAGTTGTTTTCTGAATAATAACCGCCTTTTCAACTCGTTGTTTCAGGATCTTGTTAGTGGACTAAAAATAAGTTATTTTAAGGGGCTCTGAGACACTGGATCTGTCCACTGTTAAATAACCTAGACGTTTCAGCCAAATTGGTTGTCATTATTCCTCTCATCAGAAAAGTCGCAAATGATCGTTCAGAGGACCCATCAGTTACCGGCAATTACCCTTTGAACCCTGATACCCTTCTTAATGTAACGTTGACGTTTGACGGATGAAGAAATATATTTCTAAAGAAGTTGAAAAACACAGAGGGTGAAAAAGAGGTTCCTACTTTTCATTGGGACCTAAAGTAGTCCCAGGTGATTAACTTGAAGTAATCGAGTCATCCCGCTTGTCTTACGATGTATCCATGATGAATTTCGTAACACTGTGATCTGAACAACCCTTTCGTTAATGAGATCTTGAAAACATTGTCATCTCGAATTCACTCCGCCATTACGTTCCGTCTTAAGCCCATCTTCAACTACTCTTCTCTTCAACTACTCTTTCTACTGTGAAAGAAATGAGCGAAAACTCAGACGGAAACGTCCAGTAGATCTACTTCAACCTCGATTATAAAAATGAACGTATCAACGTATAAAACGACCCGTGCAGGCTATTCAATAATTCTATTTCAATAACACCGATCCCAAGGACTTCATTAGTGTGTCTCTTAAGGAAGATTTTAATATCCCAAATTCTTTTATATTCATAAATGTTGAGCTGTAAATTTAATTTTCTTTTTTTGTTAATAATTAACATAGAATTATTCTATGTCGATGTGACCAAGACTTGACTGAGTTTACACATGTTCTAACGTTTACACAAGTTCTCACGAACTTTTCAACTGGCAGGCTTTGGTATAGTTTGGAGTATGTTTGAGTGTCTCTACATTTTTCCTTCCATAAATACCAATTAATACTTCTTCTTCGTGTAATATTGTGGTCCGTCCCAAAGAGTAATTACGAAAACTAGTGATATTCTCGTCTTTTGCTTTTCCAAAATGGAAAACTGTTCCAACTGTTTTCCACCGTTCCGCCTCCTCTTTGGACGTCTGTTGTGAGAAAACAGGAAAAAAATTCTGTCGGGGGCGGCTTCCGTTATGGATACACTCTACAGCCTACCTCTTCGGTGCGATCCTTTGAAGTAAACTCGAGCGTGTGAACGGTTCACTCGGCCGTGTTTGTCCTGACCCCTCTTCGCCTCTTTTCATGGAAAAAGGTACCTACTTCACCTCAATATAGAATTTCGTTCAATAACGAATTTAGATCCCAACAAGGTAAAAATCCATAATTCACTTGAGAATATAATTAGCATACTCTCTTCATAGATTTGACTTATCGTTATCCCTGCTTTCCATGCAATAGTTCTACATTATTAATTAGATTACACCAGAGAGTGACATCAGTCATCAATAATTCCATTGTTACGTTGATGTAATAAATTCTCGACTTGTAGAAATCTTCAACGTTTGATGACATCTCTTAGTATTCTGGCGGTTTGTAACCGCAATTAATTTCCGCTCAACAGCTCCGTGGCAAAACTCGAAGTTGTCAGAAAAAAAGGAGGAAAAAAGATTGTGGAAGCACGAAACGGGAAGTTATAAAATAAGAGATGGCGCGATTGCGTCGAGGCGGGAATAAAAGTTCACGCTAACCAAATCAGACGGTCGATATGACAGAAAGGGAATCGGACGGCACTGAAGCCCTACAATCGAAGTTGGTCGCTATGAAAGGAACGGGATTTTCGTATTTGAATATTTTAATACATTCTGCCATCGTTGAATAGAAATATTCAGATTCTCCCATCATGATTGAGTGATGCTATTTTGAATGTAGAATACCCGATTTTATTTATACATCATTCACTTCCCGTATTTCTACGGTATTTCTCCTTGTTCTCGATATGGAGTTTTTGGATATTGTTGACAATCAACATTCAAAACCTTCTTCAAGTCACTAGGGCGGCAGATTTGCCACCTTGCTGACTTCTCAAGTTACATTCCCCTCCTGTTGGATAGAGTCGATGTTTGTTCTTGGAACTCATACACACGTGGACAACTTGTATATTGCTTGGATATCGTAACTGTTGCGTACATTTCTCCCCAGAGTGCAGAATGCACAATATTGCGTTTGAGACGCGTTTGAGTTGATTCGGGAACATTGTAGAAATGAGAAAAACTCGGTCAAGTAACGAAAACCCATCGTCGGCCGAATTTTTGTCGTGAGGCATTTGAAACCTCATTTTTTAATGTTAAAGCCTAATTACCTAATGAATCGGCCAACATTCCAAGTATTGCAGATTACAGCTTTGCCAGAGAAATGAACCAACCCGTAGAGTTTTTTAGGGATTGAGGTCATATTTTCCTGAGTTAGGTCGCAGGGTTTGAACAGTTTCATTTGAACTTTCCTACACAGCTGTGAAATTTTGTATTGACTCAGGACTGACTAGGATTCTCCTTCGGTACTCAACCTCATCTCCTACTTTCGTTTCATCCTCTTTGAATACTGAGTGCCCTTCACCAATGGTTTTCATCCTCACTGCGTTCTCAACCTCGTGAATTCCTCCCCAAGCAAACACGTGTCTTCCCTCATATATGCAACACTGTTTGATCACAAAATGAGCTCGTATATAACCGTTTTCTACTCTTCGCGTACTTGCTTCGACCCTCTTCATGGACTCGGCAAATAGACCCACACTCTCCTCAAAGACCCACACCACCACTATTTAAGTTGAATAAAAAAGTTTTTCGAACTTTTTCATGGATCCTACACTCCTATTTCTCTCTTCAGGATTCAGATGCTTGGAAACATGATTTTTTTCTCCATTTTTACCTCCGATGGAAAAAAATCAAAGGTTAGCGAGATAGATCATAATATTTGAGTAACAGTTGCGCCAATCATCACCTGTAACGTTTATTTAGGGCTCTAGAGCGAGCTGTATGGTGGAACAAAGATATATGCAATTCCAAGATGTGCGGAAAAGTAGAAGTTCTGTTCATGGAGATGCTCGATAAGTGAAACAGTTCAGAACTTTGTCTTACAACTTTGGGTTCTGACACCAACTTACCAGGTTGGATTGACATCTTGGTAGTCAACAATTATTAGACTTGCATTGCAGTGTCAGGCTTGGGGACAATCAAAGAAACCTTGGGAATAAGGTACTTGGGATCATCACCGACAAGAAAAGAGGAGTTCCCAGTTTATAGTTTTACAAACGGATTAACTGTGTCTTTAATGGATAGGAATCCCTAATACGGTTTTAGCTTTGGATCTGGGGTCGTTTCACGCCAAACAGGATTGGTGGGTATTCGGATTGGGAGGTGTGTAGAGTTTTAGCTCAGTTAATCTGGACCGGAATGACTGAAGAGCAAAATTGTGGACAAGCATTCATAATTTTATATCCTGACGTAAATACCACGTGTATCCGCCTAAAATTCATTTTTGTTTTTATCTTTAAAGCTTCCTAAAGCTTTTAAGCTTGAAATTGGAAAGGCTGCTGGAAGTTAGGTTGGTGGTAGGAATGTTTGAAATGTTACATTTGATTTCGAATTTCAACGGATTAAATGGCATTTCTAGAGGATTTGCTAGTTCCTCCGCTAAACGAATCCTCTCCTTACTCCAAAATACCGTCTTCTCTATTAATTTCTGTGTCACAACCTTCGTGAATCTTCTATCATCGCTGGAGCTTTGTATCCATTCCTACCTCTAGGTGTTTTGATTGGTCTACCATGTCAGTAGACTCCACAAACATCCCTGCTTTACTCCTTCTCAGGAATCAAAATATGATGAAATTCAATCCTCAAGCCGAACTGCCAGTTTCTCTATGGCACGAGAGTTTGTACCACAAGACTGAACGAAGGACACGGTCGAAAACTGATTGGAAGTCAATGAGGATCTAATAATGTGATGGGTTGAAACCATAATATACGTTTTGGTGTGCAATCGAACGTACATAGGTTTATGAGGAGGCAACAATGCTGACCTTGATAATTGTGTATCTTGGATCATTTTGGTCGCGTTTCCAAACTAGCGTGAGAAAAGAAGGTTCACATCGATACTCCAATCGCCCTAAATTCGCTCGTCGTTAGTTTACGTTCATGTTCTTTAGCAACGCCATTCATCAGAACGATCTCGGTGGAGACATTTTATTTCGATTGGTTACCATTTCTCTCCGAAATGTCCCCGACACGAATTCTCGCCTCAACTTCGAAAAAACCTAACTGTAAACCCTTCCATTCAACGGAATGACAAAAGGGCTTGCAAACTTGAATAACACAAGGTTTCACCCCTTTTGCCAGCCACTACGATGTGCTGCAGAGTTTAAATTGCCCTTAGCTGCCTCCACGACAACTGGTGAAGGAGGTCGGATTTGCCACCATTAATAACCCTCATTCTAACCCCCAGACTCCTACATTTCCCCATCTATTTAATGTACCCCCCTTTTAAACTAAGGCTATGAGATCTCCCTGGTTGTTTCAACCCTTTTGAGAAGGCCGTGCGGTGGTTTTAATTCCTTTTGGGTTTTCCATTTTCGATAATAAACCATTGGAATCTACCGAGAGGTTGAAGGGTTTCAAGATAGGAAGAAAGTCCTTCCGCCGTCCGCGGCCCTTTTTCAAAATGAAGTGAGGATTGTGAATTTAGCACAAAAGGCTTTTGAAATTATATAACTCGGCTTCATTTGGACCTAGCGACTTGAAACTTTCAGCGCTTTCTATTATCCACATCAAGATGCCAAATTTCAAGTTGATCCACAACCAAATTTCAAGTTGATCGGCCAAATAAGAGCCGAGATATGGATATCACTTTGTACCTGTCGTTTTTCCCGTCTTCCAATTCATTGCTGTTTGTCCTATTCTTGTCGGGTTTAGATGGACAGGGCTGAGTTCCTGTCGTCTCTAATGGTCGGAACAGGAGGGCATTATATCTCTACGTTAATAAGGGCAAAAGGTGTCGAAAGATGCTTGTGGAACAGTTTAATTAGTAGAATACCAGAATAACATAGGTACCACCCAAACTAAAACCCCAGATTGATGAATAATATTGGAACACATTTAATGTGGAATTGAAATTGAAATGAATGAGGAGTAATTAATAATAATGAATAATAAACACTTGTACATGATGAACAAAATTTCAAATGATAATATTGTGAATTTCTCTTTGCTAATGTTATATTAACCACAACGCACACCTTTGGTTATCATTGATATAAAGAAGAATTTTGAATTAAAAAAAAATTAATTTAAGCAATATAAGCAAAATTAAACATTCGAAAAATATTATTTCAGCTCTAAAAACAACTGGAAAGAAGGAAAACTGTACTCCGGCAAAACGGGCCCGTCACATTGCCTATTTGCGTATGAGGAATATTTATTTTATTTAACATGGAATGAAACATACCTACACTTTATTTAAAAAAAAATATATACCGGGTGTCCCCAAAAACGTCCCCCCCCCCCCTGCTAAAATCGTTATTATTGGGCTAAAAAAAAATTTTTTTTTCAAACTTTTTTGAAACTGGATTTTTGTAAGGATCTCAGAAATGACAAAATTATACCTGAATTTTTGTAAGGATCTCAGAAATGACAAAATTATACCTAGTTATTCTTATTCCCAATCAGTGCCATTAATCTTATTTTCTGCATTTCTGGCGCAGAAACAGTCGTGAATAACTTCTCGGTCGGTATTTCAGCCGGTGAGCCAGTAGTTAGAGACAAGTCTTGCGGGGGAAAAAGGGGTTGAAGACTCTCAAACTCTGCCCAGTTCACCGTTTTGCGGGAGCGAGGCGTCGCGTCGGGTGGAAACGCCAACATTAACTAGGCCGGGGTCAGGGCCCTCGATCTCGTGTTTCCAAGTCCTCGGGTCTTTCGCTCGGTGGCTTCTCTTCGCAACCTATTTTCTACTTGCACTTTCTCTTTGCCTTCAAGGTTTCATCCCTTGCAACCCCCACAACAGCTCGAGCATCGGTTCGTTTGATGATGCCATCGCTCATGTTAAATCGATTCCCGCAAAAGGTTGCTGGCCTTCGAAATGACGTGTTGCTAGAACTCTGAACTATTGCATTTGTATAGTCAACCTTGACCCAAAATGTAGGAACTATCTCTAAAGTTCATTGGTACCCCAAGGAAATTATGCAATTTTTTCAAATTTACACATTTTCTCAAAATAATATCGCCTTATCACTACCAGAATGACGATATAGTGGGAAGTCAATTATTTACCCGAATAATGAAGAATACCTTATCTCTCAGCTCCCGCTGGTTATGATGTCTATTGGACGTGGCATGGTATTCGCACATAGGTATTAACCTATACGTATTTTACACGTATACGTATTAATAATAAGGTATTAATATTATACGTATTAATCATACGTATTAATATTATAATTATAATATTACACCTATACGTATTAATTATAAGGTCGGAAGGTTGTGTACGCTCCTTATATTACAGAGAAAAAAACGGGAATGAGGAAGATACCACGAAATGGTGTGAATAACAGCTGAGAAAAATAAGGAAGCTACGAGTAATAACAAGTTACCTACTTTCTTGAAATAATTGATAAATACAAGCGAGGTTACTTTTTCAAAGGGTCTTCTTAAAGCTACTAAAATAAATAAAATGATATTGAACGCTAAGTCTTATATAAATCAGAAATGATGGCCTTGAATTGGTTTGACGATTGGAGCCGCGGAGGAACCTGTAAAGAAGGCTCTGCTCACAGCAGATCGGACTGAGCTTGTGACTGTCCTCAATCCATTTGTTTTTCAAATAATCTTGTTCACTAAAACTTGTTGTCGTTCTTCACAGAATAGTGCGTATTGGCAAATTTAATTGAGTATAGCTCACGGCATGTGTTTTCTGGCTTACCGTGTGTTTATATTCGTTCTAGTTGGAATAACATTCACTTAGGATATTCGAATGATACGTTACTTTGTAGTGAACTCTGTATTAAATGGAATATCTAAAATCCCCCAGTCAAACCCTCAGTAACCCCCCACGTGGTTGTTGTCTGGTTAACCTTGAAATTCAAGTGCATAGCATCGTAAATTGATTGATTTAACTGATTGCATGTATTTATTCAACTCAGATAGTTGACACCACCATGTGTCTGACAAAGGACCGAAACACAGATTCATTTCGAATGGCAGTCCAAATGACTCCGAAAAATGGTTCATTATCGAAGATAATAAACCTGAATAACAATACGTGTAGTAAAACGTTCAAGGGTCTTCTGTAGTTAGTCCAATATATATACATTTTTTTTTAATCAACTGTTAATATTTATTCCTCAGCGTTATCTTGATGTGATTTTAAAATCGTACTTTATTTTGTTTCAGGTATGATGTTAACTCTACTCCCTTTCCTATGCAGTTAAATGAATCGAAAAACTGTAAGTCATCCGACTACGTAGCTACTTATTTCTGGTGGCACAAACTCGATTTTGTTTATTAAAAATGGAAAACGAATATTATTTAATAATACTGAGATTACTCGTGTTGGAACCTGGCGTTCCCACGTAGTTATTTCTACTTTCAAAGCTCATTCACAGGGACAGATATGTGAGTGGACATGTGAGTTTGTTGGGCAATACAGTTACTACTAACATGAGTCACTTAGTCATCAACATTTCAGCGCTGGCTCTAAACGCCAACAAACATGTCAACATTGTTTCATCATAATATGATTATAATATATTATATGCATTAAAGGTCCCAATAAATCTTTCACACTGGCATCTGGCTGAAACGACGGCTGAAATATATTCGCTTCGTTTCTAGGTAGGCACCTCATGAGGTGCTACGGGAATGCGAGAGTACCGTGAAGATGTATAGTTTATATTATTCCTATTTCACGTTCCTTTATAAAATCCGGCGCAATCAAGGAGGTATCAGGATGTATATTCTTCGTGGCGTTTATGGCAATAACATTCTAAATTCATAAGTTGTATAACGCTTTACACTACCTTCTTGTTAGTATTCTAAATGCAAATTAGCCTGTCTTGCGTATGGAAGTTTATTTATTTCGTTTTGGGCGAGTTTATATATTGGATGTGGTTATATCTCGGGCTCTAATTTAGTTTGTCTCTATGGTCGTTTATGTACTTTAATGGTGTTTACAGGTGTAACTAAATTTAACAAAGATCATTCTGACGTATGGGCTACCTCTAGTTCTCGTCCATATAATGGCTGATTGACGTAGGTACTCTTGAATGCAGCAAATGTTGGGTTTCCCTTGTCGGGCATTGATCGATAGTTGGTTGCAACGTACTTCTAAGGAAAATCCAATTTTCGTTCTGAAAAGGGAGTGTAGGGGTTGGAGGCAGATGATTTTAGGGGAAGACGCAAAAGAAAAAAGGGAAAAAGAGTTATACCAAAAAACCTCTTTTATCTGCAGACTGTCCGTCGATTCATATGTAACATGCTGTTGGTTTTTGCAACGCGAACGTTAACTCATTTGGATCTCGGAGACCCCCGAAGGTCGATACGTACTTTATACCCCGAGCGATGTGTAACATCTGTTCCTGAGGACCAGGGAAACATGATGGACACATATCAACTCGTGAACATTACGGAGAATACTCATTTCCGGGGAGGACATAACCGAATACAAGAAGTTGGTGCTGTGATGATATTTACATAGGTGCCGAAGCTCTGCATCCGGCCACATTGTGGTGTGTAATGACAACACGTTTGGCGTGAACACCATTTGGTACAATAAGACGTTTGTAGTTTGGTTGCGCTGTATGAGGTTCCATTGAGGCAAAATGCAGGACTCAGCCATGTTAGTGCCTGTCAAAACACCCGGAAAAATATATGTTGAAAACAAGTCAAACAAGTGAATGTTAGAAGAAACTAGAAATTGAACAGGAAGAACGGAAAAATATATCGAACAAACAAAGAGAATAAAAGGGAGGTAGTATTTTAATATCATTGATCATGGTAGCAGTTGTGGATGGCAGGACAAGCTTATAATAAATCCCCCTTTCACAATAAATTTCGTAATGAAAGAGAAACGCCCTTGCGAAAAAGTTTCTTTGAACAAAAATAAATGGAAAAAAAACTCCATAGCGTCAGACATTTTTTCCAGTTATGCGATTTATGATGAAGCAGTATCGACCTGTAAGATGAAGCGAATGACGTGGAATGGAATTCCACTTCGTTCGAGGATGAAAAAAGAAATAGCTGTGAGAGAAAACAGTCCTAATTTATCAAGCGATCTTGAACCAGTTGAAACAAGGTTTTTATCGAAGAAAAATATATACTGTTCCATTAATGCCCTCTCCCTTCCATCGTAATTATGGCAGCCAATTTATTTCTGTACAACTGGGAAAATTATTTTCAAGATTTCTCTCTATTGTAACATTCCACTTTTTGTCTGGATCTTTGGTCTCTCCAGTGATTGGATGGGAACGCCATTTTTCTCCCTACTACATGATTCAAACCAATTATATCCGGTGATATAGAGGTATATTTGGGGTTGCATTCGTTCTATGGGAGAAAAAAGTCAGCTGCACAAATTGGTATCTCGGCGAGAGAACACCTGTGTTTTGTGTTATTTGTCATATCTTGATTGCGTGTTCTACTTCATGAACCCATTCGAAGTTTTTAGAACCTCGTGGTTATGTGGGCCTTCTCAGATTCCCAAGTTCCATTCCCGTTTTCAATTTACGCTTAGCTTAGAAGAAATTTCCATATACTTATCTAGACATTTGAACAGATTTAAACACTTGCCGAGTTACTCAGTGGCAGGAGTATCCATTTGTAAAATCAGTTGACACGTGTGTGATGGGAAAACTGTTGGAAAATTGGAAATATATACGGGAGTCAGAACCAAAGAAACTTCCCTAGTGCAAAGAATATAAAATATAGTGAACTCTGACTATTTTTTTCAAGGACTAAAAACTTGACGTGATCCTGACAGAATTGCGGTCGGAGAGAGAATAATCTGCGCATCAGATTCTGTGGAGGGGAGAGGTGATTCCCCAGCATACCCGTCCGGATTACGAATTTCAAAACAATGTTGCCATCGACTTCTTGTTCCTTGTACTGTTCGGCAGCCATGGTAGTCTCCTGTGATGTCATGGATCCTTCCATGCAGCTCGAGCTTTCTCCACGATAACTGGTTCCTCATCAACATCGGACTTCCATTTGAATATTACGGGAGCAGTGATTAAGTAGCCTACACATATATTATCTGAAGAAAAAACCCCATATTGCTGAACACAGGAAACTTTTGAGGAACATTGAATAAATTCTCTCAGCGACCTCTGTTTGGCCAATGTTAAGTTACATCTAGACTGAAAAATATGATTTACTACGCTAATAAAGGCGTTTTTTCTCACGTCCCCTCGTAGATCACGGTTAGCGCTATGAAAGCAAGAACTCTTTTTCAACGCTACTTTCAGTGAAAACCATGAGTTAAAGCCTGGGAGCGTAAACAAAATAAGTGTCTTTCTCCCTCTGAGACCCTCGAGGTAGTCGTGGTACTGGCCGGGTGGTGCGATTTTTCATAAGAATGTGGTTTTTTTTTTATAGCGCGTATAAAAGAAAACAAGGGTTGCTTGCCTTGGGTGCTTTCCGATTTCCCTCTTCCCATAGTTTGTATAATACTCTTACCCCTTTAAATCCGGCCCAAGGTCCACTACTCACCTCTTCAAAAGCAGTTGGTTTTTACGCTGGTTAAACCATCGATGTGTATACCCATCGATGGGTTAAACCCGACAATGTTAAACCATCGATGGTATACACATCGATGGGTTAAACCCGACAATGTTATTTCCCCCTGATAATGACCTCTAGTAAATAATTTCGGTTCCTGTACATGCGCCTGCACGTCCCAAAGAAGTGAGATTCTTCCATTTCTTCTTTCAGAATTTTCGAAAAAGTAAATTATTCCCTAGTTGAAACTACCCGAATTTTGGCTTCGATGACTTTGCTTTATTCAGCATCTAATGAATGGAATTTTCTCTTGAAAGTTGCTGCAATTCGTTTCTGCGTTAAAATTGGTACTTCCTCAGGATGTAAAGAAACTAACTCGGAGGTTCGATTAAAGATATTTGTTCTTATTTTAGTGCAACAAAGGTACAAACGAAGTACTCTGCCGCATTTAATTAATACGGTTTCCTTCTAATTGAAGCCCTCCTGAAGTTAAGAAGGGGAAAAACTCCTGTATAAAATTCGCCGTAAGCTTTTCATTTGGGTGAATAATTGGACTTGGAAAGGAAGTTTCCATCATCCAATCAGAGGGTTTCGGGGTTCATTTCACTTCGCCCTTCTATTGTTGACAATGATTCCTGTTATTAGCAGGATGGATGTTTTCTACTCTACATTATTGGATTAGTGTTATCATTTCAGCAAATGGTCACCGGTCGTAATTTGAGGGTAGCCATGCGGTTCTTCTCAAACGGACTCATTGATGTAGTTCCGTCTGATTTCGTCATCACACGCATATTTGTATAACCTATGTCTAACGGTAACGATTTGAACGCGTTCAAATAATTTTGAATCGTAGTCCACAACTTTCGGATTCCATTCATACAATCATTGTTGTGGCTTTCGTGATTATCACCACTGAACGCATTTTTTTCTACATGGCTGCAACATTTTCTGCTCTTTCGGAAGTTTTCAGTAAGAGGTTTTTGGATCATCGCATTATTAATAGCTTTTCCCCACTTACGTTTTCAGGGAGTAGGTAAGGATGTGTAAGAAAGTGGGCATGATAATTTTCCTCGTGATTTAGAAACATCGTTGACAAAAATCGGTCGATAAGTTCTTTATGATTGTCAATGCCTAATTGAATATGGTGGAATCCAACAGTTTCGCTTATAATGCTGCACTGACATCTTCATAGGCTGCTTCGATCTGAATGATACTTGCCGATACCTGATATATCAATATTGGTATGAAGATGAAACAGATTGTATTCTTCAGTGGGTAACTCGATTGAGTCATTGCTATTATATCTGCCCTGAGGCAATATTATAATCCGCAGGATGGGCTCAAAGCTTACCTGTACCCCAGACTTAAAAGTGGTTAACTCCTATCCAGCCCTAACTAGCCCTGTGCCACATGCGAGACTAAATCGATACGGGTTGCCCTCCAAAATTGATGTCCTCTGCATTAACTGGTTCCCACCATTCTTCTCTCCCTCGAAATCACCTAATGGCAGTACTTTTGGTTCTCTCTTCCAAAAGATGAAAGTTTGTTTTCCAGTTCGTAATAGGTACATTCTCAAGACTTGCTTGATTGATTCAACAACCATTTCCATAGCGCCCTGAGCCCATCCTAATAGTTATTTAATGAATCACAATAGAAAATAGCCATGTTTAATATTAGGCTAAACTTAGTAAATTATCTGCTAACTTGGTGGTAAGAGGATTGATACCTGCGAGTCAGACAAATGGTATACAACATGGTAGGCACCTAACTTGCAGGCATTCGTGTACGGATGTCCAAGTACGCGTGAATTGCGCAATTTTCAAAAACATGATCACTTATGAAGCAGCTATTGGCTGTACGCCATTTTGCATTGAGAAGATACTTCAGCAAGGTATCGATTTGGCGTTAGCAAACTCCAGAATCTGCTATTGTTAACATATCGTACTTTCGAAAGAGTCGTTTTCCCGGTCATTTTCGATATGCAGCACATTTAACATGTTAGGGCGCCGTAAGCTACGCGAACACGAATACCTGAATGTTGATGAATTCTTCTTTATTGATTATTGCGCAGATTTAGAGTCACCCACAGATCCTAGATAATGCTGTTTAATTTAGCTCTTAATTGATTTTTATGTGGCTCAAAACCCGGAAATGAAGGACTATTGAGATGTTGGGGGGTACTTCAACTAGGGTACAGAGTGGCAATTGGTTTTTCCTTATGCTTTATTGTTAATCCAAGATTGTTGAGACGAGTGATGAATATTAACCATAATATCAAATCCCTTAATCATCGAATCATTATAATGGAGGGGAAGAGTAAAGCCATTAATGGACGGCATGACGGATCGCTCTGGCCGTAAATGAGGCGAGAGCGATGGCGCCTGCCCGAAAACAAGAGCGATGTACTGTACTGACAGAGGTTGTGGAAGTTGAACGGCGGAACGGGGAGGGGAGTAATTGACGTGTTTTCACTCCCGTCCCGTTCATATTGAGAAGGGCGTTATTAGGGCGTAGGCGTATTGAAGAGGTGGAAGAAGGCTCAATCCGTGTTCAGAAAAGATGGATGTGTAGATGGTCCAAGATCATTTGTATGTTTACCATAAGAATCATTTGTCAGGAAGGACGTGGGTGATGGGGTTCTCCATCTTCCCCCAAGCAGAGATTTCCCACGGGTGAAGTGCGATTGGCTCCTGGGGAAAACATCGTTGGGCAGGTTGCCAGGCCTGAGAGGGTCGAGTGCAAATGCTTCGAGTACCGGCCGATGACCGGCTTTGTCCGGCCTGATAGCCCCTCAGCGACTCCGATCATCGGCCCTCGATATAACGGGTGGTTAGTGAAGGGGCCTATAAAAATATTCCCCCTGGAGGGTCGAGAAACTGGTCCGTCAAAAACAGCAGGATCACAGTCCTTCCTCATCTCTTCACAAATTCGCTTGCTGGACATTCGTTGTATGGAAAAGATCGACATTCTAGTAAATATTCAATTCAAGTCCAACCTGCTCCCAACCCCACGTATTCCTCGCACAGCCAACCATCTCCTTAGCGTCTGCCCAGATTTTGATTTTTTTTGAGACTCTCTCCAAACATAAGTTAGTATGTGCCAGTACTTGATCATTTCCCTCAGCTTCATTCATCTTGTTTATCCTCAAAGTGTTCAAAGTGGATATTTTTCCTTCTTATTCTATTTTTTCAAGTCTCTTCTATTAGATAGAAGAGACTTGAAAAAATAAAATAAGAAGGATAAAATTAGATTCCAATCTATGTACGTTTGCTAACTCGTAATTATTAGGTACTCTGTGTAATTGGGCTTGCCCGTGACATTGAATAAATAAATACATCTTCACATCTGACACCGAACCGACATTTCATGTTCCATCGCGCAGCCAGAAACACAATGACGGCTGCGTATTCACTGCTAACGTGGTGCATACGTTGTACACTTTTTCTCATTCAGAGTACACCTAGTAGCGCTCGATGCGTTGTTTGACCAATTGTCATTATGGAGAACAGCTGAGAGCTGATTCTATGTATACATGGCTTTGTGTTATCGAGTTTCTCTACCTCATCACTTTATTTTTTTCGTGTACTCATGGGAGCTACTGAGCACACAGTGATAGAGTCTGTACAGAATATAATAAACCATTGTATAAGAAATTGCTGGTTTTCAGATTGTTTTCGTCGCTTGGGGCAAAACTCTCCATTGAAATAAGGTGAATTTGCCTGTGTTTGAAGAAGATATAATAAATGGAAACCTCGAATTCCCGATCAAACGAGGATAATGATGGACATAATCAAAAAGAGATCCTCGTCAGGACGGGAGTTCCGACCACTTGCCCATTTCCGTCCCCTAACCGCACTTTCCTCAACAATAACTCGCAAGGAAAACATTTTTCGATCAACTTGGGGGTTACAAATAAACAGGGGCGACTGAGAGGGTGGATTTCCCCTTTCAGTAAAAAGACACCGGCGGCGTCTCCTTGAAAACGACGGGGGTCTGTGCAAAAACCCTCCGCCACATAATTGATGAGCATGAAGGAGACTGCTGCTATTGTTGTGAGCCTATAATGACTCCCGAAACGTACGCTTTCACGATTTTCGCTCACGCCCTTTCATCTTCAGCCTTGCGGGTCTCACACAACGATTATATAAATCCGTAGTGAAGTGACGAATGCGGTGATGAACAATGGCATGGAAGAGCCTTTCCCTTGTGTCAGAGGGGCAGATAGCTGTTTTGATAATTTCTCTTATAAAGCTCGGTATTAACTTTGGGAAGGATGACCCAAGAGCTATTGTACTACTCGTAGTTACGGGTAGTAAGTGAAGGTATAAAATTTAATTGATTTACTGAATGCCTGTGGTACCTAGGTATATAGATGAACACATGATTAAAAATTGAAATAATATTTTTTCAGTGACCGTCACATAATATTATTATATGACGAGTTCTATCTGTTCAAATAACCTATATGTATGGCACTCATTTTCCGATGTCACTAATGTTATTCAATGGGAAGACGCGATAATCTCTTTTGTTATCTTTATCGTGATCGTGAACGATGAGGCGACAATAATCTGCCATCTTTGCACTTTGGTTCGCAAACAGCACGCTTCGAACACATGGCTTTGCAAACAGCACGATTTCGTTAACCGAGGCGATTTACTCTTCATTTCCTGTCCGCAACTATCACTGAGCCGTCCTTGAGACTGCCGTAGAGGTCTTCAGACAGCGCTCTTCAATCGATGCCCCGAAAACCCTTGAATTTTGTCACTTTGATCGATGGACACTTGAAAAATAATTACCCTGTGTAATTTATGGTCGAGATGAACCTGTAGACGGCTCGTGGTCATTCCTTTCGAGCTGTCGATAAGTGGAAAACGGCGAAGGGGAAATAGATGGCCGGTCGGGTAGAGCAATAATCAGCCCGCATCTGGGACGACGTCTTCCCCACTCATCCTCTTCCCCCTGCCGTACTGGTGAAAAATCGCGGTACTGTACCCTTTTTTTCGGTGGGGGAATCGAACCAGTGGGAAAGTTAGAAGGGTTGGGATCAATAGATGGGGCTGAAGGAAAATCACGCCCATTCAACTTGGAAGGAGAAGCTCGGAGCGCGTGGGGTTATTGTGTCATGAACCAATATTTCTTTTTATAACACTCATAAAATGACTATCGTCGATGGCGAACATGCTTATTTTTATGGTAGATTTTTTATTCTTCGTCATCCTGTTGGTATTTATATCTACACATACAATATATGAATGAATATATATTATGGATAATCTCATACTATGTAATCGACTTCGTCTCGAATCACATCAGCTGTAGAATATCAATTTATACAACAAGAGTTAAACGAAGACAATGTTCTAGTGCGATTCTTCATCGAAAGAAAAATCTTCATTTTTGAAAAAACACTCGAATAACGCAAATCATTGGTGAAATTGTTAGAAATGAGAATGAGGATTGTGCTCATTTGTGAACACGCAAAATTTGCTCAACTTGGAATTTTTAGAACAATTCGTTAAATACGTTAATATGAATTACCCAAGTCGAGTTATTTATACTCGTTTGAATGGGTAGTAATCAAATCCGTCCGCCTGTTAATCGAGTTTCTAGTGTATCCACAAAGGAAACGTAAAGTAAGTAAGGGCTGCAGGGTTTATGTTGGTTACATGATTTTAGAGTTGTTTTCTTGACTCTTATTAATACGATTTATGTCACGTTTTATTCATTGGTTTCCCTTTCCAACAGTATAATTACATAAGTTTGTATGAGTGTTGTATGTGTTCTTTAGGAACTCTCACGAGGGAAGCCCGGGGTTGTACTGTAAAGTAACGCCCCCTGTTTTAGAAATTGAACAAAGTTCGCTCTGTCGAAAAAGTTGTAAACGAATTATAAAGGCTTTCAAAGGGGGTGAGGATTTACGGGAGATTGGCTCCGGGAAAAATCTTGAGCTGGCGATTACGAAAGGGTTAACCCCCAACCACGCCAACAACACGTTATGAACAATCCAAAGAAGCAGCCGAGTTTCATAAAGTAGAAGCCCTTCCTTTCTATTATGGTCGAAAAATATATAATATTTATAATATATAATGTAATACAGTGAAGCTTCGACCCGCAAGGATGGTCTAAAAGGCTTGAACGATGAAAGAAATTCGGTGTTCCCAACACTATTTTAGTGACTACTGTTTTTGTTCGTGCGATGTTAAGGGACATAATTTTACAACCAGAAAAGTTATCACCTACAATAACTTCACTTTAGCTAAACGCCCTGTTCCTCGTGGCCCAAAGATTCCATTACTTAAGGTTCCAATTCCACTATCAACATATCACTTCTTCTTCAACCCGAACATTAGTTCTTGTAATAATTTCTTCAGCAATCCTGCGCTTGCAACATCCTCCACGTCTGCGTCCTTTTTGGCCCAAAAACGAGTCGGCCCATCTAGCTGTACACTATGTAAGAGAGGGAGAGAGACCATGCAGAGAGATCAGAAACCAGTGAGGCTCGTGAGAACACGGGAATGCTCTCGGATCTACACCGTGTAAATCAAACGTTGCAGGGCGAGACCACTACGCATTTACAGGTTTGAAGAATGGGATTTCGATTGAGTTTGACCGTTTAAAAGGAATATGAGATCAGAGTGTTCGCATTTGTCTGTTACTTAATGAGACTTACCCTCTTTAGGCATCCTATGGTTCGCTGATTCAATTAAATTATAGAAGACCTTCGAAATCACTCCCTCCTTTAAATGAAGTTGTATCTTATCCAACAAAGGACTAGAGTTGTGCCCTCTTAACGTGCTTAATTACGGCTTTTGATTAATAAGCTCAAAAATCTCATTTATTTACCGTGCGTTTTCTCCCGCGATGACACTATTCTAGTTCGTGTGTGGAATATCATGGTGGAGGCACCTTATGTACCGTTATGTATAGTAACGGAAAGTCACCCGTAGCATCACCGTAGGCTCAAGACTTCGAAGAACTTCAACAACTTCGAAGAAATACATGTAGAATGAGGATTTGACTAGTACACTTCATTATATTAAAGTCGTACACTTCATTATATTAAATTTATACAATATTCAATACAATACAAATTTAATACAATACAAATATATACAATACAATACAAATTTTGTATCCCCCAAAGTAATGTCCAACGAACGTGAAGAAGAAGACTTTCGTTGTCAAATGGAAAACGCTGAGGTCGCGTCGAAGATTACCAGTCTTCAATCCTTGATTATGACACTGATGTCATTAACTTCTAGAGTTATAATGATAATAATTGTTGTGTTAGGCATTCACTGATATAGTTTTCTTTATTTTACAGGTCGGCCGTTTGGCCAACCACGCCAGAAACCCTCCCCTAATTGATACAGGTAAGTGATAATTATCTTGATGTGGCACTTCCTGGGGTTTCAGATTTAATAATTAATAGGCTTTTTTTACGATTTATGTCTAGATGGTGTGTTGTCGATCAATGATTTTGGATCTATATGAGTGCTATCGATTTTGGTCTGTCCACCCTCCAGCTTTTAGGGATGGTGTTAGGTAGACCTTGGTGGGAACTAACCAATTTCAATATACTTAACCAATATACTCGTCAATTCTCAATGATAGTATTTCAATGTTCATAATATTTCCTGTCGGGGTACTAGCGTACCTCCGAAAAGGGGTGAAAATAAACGCCTGTGATAAGGAGTACTTTGAAATAAAATGGCGTAAAGATGGTCTTGTGATCAGAATATGTGGATTTAGAGTCCTATGATCCATTGACTTGCTCATTTGACGCATGATTATGCGTAATGTAGCTGCAGTACATGTGACCGGTGGCTCCCGAATTTAAATCACTTTTCGTCTTTGGATGGATGAGCCTTGTTCAGAAGTCGGACGGTTTTGGCCGACCAAACTTCGCGAAGTAGCCAGAGTCATGTAACCGTGACTCCATAAATCTCTTCCTAACACCCAGCAGTGGTGGCCGTAGTTCACTCTGAGAAGTTCTTTCTGCTCTGCCCGTCACAACCCGAGTTCTCCTTGACAGAGTGATTAATGGCGTCGTGATACAGGAGTGACATATTCCGGCTAATGATCCGTTCTACGTCCAAAGCCACGCAGTTTAGGTGCTTTGAAAAAATTGGGAGTTCGGCGTGCATGAAGTGCTCATTACCGTTCCCGTCGTCCGACGTTTCGCAGGTCGATCATGGAAATCTTATTTGACAGGAAGCCCTCATGTTATAATGCAGGAGTGGAAATATTCTTGTCACGTGGTATAACGGGGTTATTTTGACAGACTTCATTTTGAACGGGGTTGGAGTCAATTGGTTTGTGGCCATGTCAACGACATATCGTTCCAAATCCTACGAAACTTCCTTTCAAAACGACGAGGTTTAAATCCTGCCACTAGCGTGGCAGTAAATATTATATTATAGTAAATTTTACTGGATACCCGGTGTCTGAATCTTCCTGTGCATCGATATATTGATAGATAGGAAATATCGGTACCTACCTAATTCTCTATTAATCATTCGATACATTTTTATGGACCGACACTGGACCTGAGCCTTTTTCGAAAGATATCGACGGAAAGTTTTGGTCATTAATATGATATAATCGATATTTTTGACAGCGATATATCGGATATCGGCTGCATACTTGGAATATTATATCGACGGTTCTTACTTCGATACCAGGTGTCCTTCCTGTGTCGGTGGTTAGGTAAAGAGGCGTGATGTCGAAGGGATTGAGTGGCGGAACATGTTGGGACAAGTTCGACACCCCTAGTTCGACTATCAACCCTACATTCTGCTCCTAATTGGACACCCTTATCTCTACCTCACACGCTCAACGTCCGCCCCGTGTCGGCTGGTCTTGTGTGTGTTATTAACTACTCGTACTTTCCACCTCCCAGAACAAACTGCCTCGGTCTGGACGGTTGTAATCAGTTCTACGCCTTTACCTCAAGTGCACCAGTTGTGGGAAGAAAACATAGTTGCAATGGCCAAAGTTATGGAAATTAGGGATGGGTGTCGAATACTTGACGTTTTTCTTTAAACATCGATGTTTATCACGCATCGATGTTTTTTCCAGACCTCGATGTTTTTTCCTTTCTCTCAAAATACGTATAAATATGTCTCAGTGTGTAATTGCATTAGTTCCGTGCCCTATTAGGAACTTTACTTACCCAGTTATTTCTTTTTTCCTTTTATTGTTCTGGCAGCTGCGATGTTTAGGTTGCAGATTTCCTTCGTCAGTCGTGGTTGATAAGATAGTAGGAATGAAACCAAAACCACCACCAGGTTAACGTTAACGCTTTACGTTTGCTGATGCTGAAAAGTGAGCCCTGACATGATCGCGTTCCCGCGTTATTTGTATATTTGTATTTGGTTCCTGAGTGTCTTTGTGATAAGCAGATTCGTTTTAATTCTTATATTCTTATTCTTGATGCCTCCAAAATAGAATAAATATTGAGAATAAAGTAAATTGTTTGTTAGATTGTCGCTAAATCCATTTTTGCCTTTTGTAAAGTAAATTAGTACATTTTTCATGTTTAATTTTGTGTGTGTTAAATTAGAACAAACCCAGCGGTAAAACTGATGTTGATGTCCACACTACATGCCGATAATATGTACATGGAGATCTCATATTCTCCCTGTGAAATATGCGTTTTGTGTCTGAAGTAAAACGAAATAAATTGTAGGTAAGTCCTAAGGAGGCTATATACCAAATTACAGCTTCATAGAGTGAACAGCAGAGAAATTAGCTTTAAGAGCCACTCAGCTGATCCTGGGCCTACTCTGCTTAAAGTGTAAGTCCTGAGGAGGCTACATACCAAATTAAAGCTAATTGATTACCAAAAATATTGACAGCTAGATCGGTACTTGTACTTAGGTAGGCCTACAGTAGGAAAGGTACCGTAATCGAAACACGTGGCAATCTTATAGAAACTCGCCTTCAAAGTCTGAACCACGATAAACTAGAAGGCACTTTGCAGTTTTTAGCAGCACTAACTTGTATAACTTGTTATGACTGCTATGTATTGGGTCGTGTACCTACTCCTTCCATTTTTTAGCATTCAAGAATTCTCTAAATAAAGACGCCATCTTGTAACGTAATTTAGATGGTTCAAACATGTGTATGTGTTAACACATACTTATTAAATTTAATCCAGTAAACTAAAGTCGTCTAAAGTAAAGTCTGTGTAATGGACTCTTGACTTCCACAGTGTGTTGGTGGATCGATTTGGGTCACCGCTTTTCTAGGTCGGATGTTTGTTTAACAGTTCAGCTATTATAATACACCAAGCCCAGGATTCAAATAGACAAATCAATTTAATCAATGCGTTCGTGAAGAACAGCCTAAAACGAAGCCCGTTCAGTTACATTACCTTTAATATTTGGAAAACCATACCTCATTCGACATTGATTTTAGCCCTATATTATTTGAGAAACTTATCATTAACTATTTCCAATAACTTTATATTTTTATACTAATGGGAGAACCCGAGCGTAGCACCCGACAGCACCACATTGTGTGTGAGTGATAGATCATTATTAACATTCCGATCTTTAATGAATTATTTCGTTAAGTTATGGGCAATGAATCATTCGTCCGACCTATTACTTGATCATTTCGAATTGTTTACATATAACAAACGTACTCCCCTCTGAGCAGAACTTCTGGATTATTCAATTGTTAGACCAAACCTGAAGCAACGGCTACGGTTAAACTGGATGCGAATTCTGACGATTCCGTCATAACAATCAAACCGTGTGTGGCAATAAAAGTGCTTCTTTAGAACACGCACGAACACGTCAGAACTTATCCACCCTTCATAATCAAACAACTTTGTTTTTTCGCATCAGCTCTGACGAAAAGCCATGTAGATTCCGACCCCCAAGGGAGACCAACGCGGAGACCAAACTGTGTAACCACCATATTCTGAAGAACAGTTGTGACGGATTCTTCAGATCTGTGTCGGTCAGAGTTCGCATCCAGTGTAACTGGAATCAAAAGACTCGCAAAGGTGAAATCACCCTCATTTTTCCTAGAGTCGTTCTCACTCTCTTTTATTCTTCCACTAAACTTTCCTGCCTGATCTCAAATTGACAACAATGCTGAAGTCTACCCAAACACTTTAATTAGTACACTTCACTTGTATCTCTCACTCAATTTAAAACGGATTTGAGATTGTTTCAAGTTGACATTTTATGTCTTTACTCTGGCACATAACTCGAAAAACGTTACACAAAAGCGTTACACGAAATCGTCTCGAAAATTTCTGATGATTTTCGCTAACAACCGATTCGTTGCTACGGAACTTTATCTTCGCCAGTTATCATCGTACAAAAATCGTTCACCACTCGTTGGATAGCTCTCGATTTACCTAACCATATTACGTTAACCACTGCGGAGTGCGTGGCCGACAAGCTGCGGTATGAGCGTGATTGTTTAAATAATTGTTTACACACAGGTGATCATTCTCAATAATTTATATTGTCTATACGAATGCAAGCTTCATAATAATAATTATTATTATTATAATTATTATAATAATATTTATAATAATATTAATTATTATATAAATTATTTATGATGAACCCTACAATTAAGTATAACAACTACGCTACCGGGGTAGGTGATGTAGCATTGTTCGAAGGTTCTTGAATCACTTCTTTGAAAACATAAAATGCCCCAATGTGTTGCAGACTCGTATGCAAGCATTTAATTCTCAACTGTATCAACAACAGGATGGAGTTGACATTCTTTTGACATTTTCATGTCTTTGCTTTGGCACATAAACTGAAACGGGAAAAATTTGTTTCCTTGATTCACCCTTTCCCTCAGATCACGTCAGAACACAAGCGACAGGCGGGCCACTACGTCAGAGCCTATGACGCACGAGCCTATGACGTCAGACGGCTGGCCGGAGGCCAACTAGTACGTCAGAGCCTATGACGCACGAGCGTATGACGTCAGACGGCTGGCAGGAGGGCAACTAGTACGTCACAGCCTATGCCGTAAGAGCCTATGACGTAAGGGGGCTGGCAGGAGGCAACTAGTACGTCAGAACCTATGACGCACGAGCGTATGACGTCAGACGGCTGGCAGGAGGGCAACTAGTACGTCACAGCCTATGCCGTAAGAGCCTATGACGTCAGAGGACTGGTTGGCTAGGTGATCGGGTTTTTTATATCGAACTTGAAGCCGTATAAAAGTCAACATTACGGGTAACAAGATCTTCATATTTTTGCAAACACATTTTTTTGATTTATTTTATTGTAGCGTCACGTTCTAACGAAGAAGGGAAGTAATTGATCTATTTCGTATCCTCTCACCGTTCCGTTTCTCGTAAAATGATGGATTTCATCGCTGCAGAATCTCCAGAAAGCATTTAGGAAGAGATTGTCGGGTAATCCAGATGCCGGAAGGTTTGAAGAAACGGTGATGATATACCGGCGGCGGGTGGGCGTTGGAGAGACCTTGCCGCAATGCGCCCCCTCTTTGCTCCAGAATAACATCTTGCCGTACCCATAGATATATATTTTTATGTGAAATTGCTGGGAGAGGGTTGTTTTGCGCCAATTTTGTATTTGAACAGAAAATATCCCTATTCATGTAAATGATGATCTTAATCGGACTTACATGCCGGGTGGAGGCATCAGCCTTTCAAAGCCAAGCTTTTATTCGGAGCAGCAATTATCTAACAGTACCTCGAAAAAATTTAAACAATAAATTGTAGACAGGAATAAGTAATTATAGTCAGTCGAAGCTACAGTTCGAGTGTTAGGCAGTAACAGATCTGTGTGTTGCTTCAACCCTCAACACTACAATGATACTAGTAAGATGGCTACCCACAAATAATTGTAGACAGTTTTATCCCCCCCCCCCTCCCGGCCAACATCGTTACACTGATATTCAAGAGCTCGGATGTTGACTTTTGCTTTTGACCAAATTTAAATGTGTAGTTCCAAAAAAAGGTTCTTAAAGTTCTCAGTAGAATACGTTTTTTTTTTAGATCTGTATCCTTCAAATTTTTCAAAGGTCCTTTATAAATTTTGAAGGGAACAGTATGCATTTTGTGAGTAAAGCCTAGTTCAACAACATGCACACTACGAGTCGCCTCATTAGAATACATTTAGGACGAAAACTCTTATGATGTTATAATAATAAGTATTAAGAACACTGCATTCTCTCATTTTTACTGTGCATTCTCACATTTTAAGAACACTGCATTCTCTCAAAGATTTAGGAACTTTAAAATAGATTAAGAATTTGTGTTGTGTTGCCCAGCTGATCGAAACAACCGAATTCCACACGATCTCGCATGTTAACGATGGTGATGAATTTTGTCTATTAAACTTCTTGCGCACAAGACTGCAACACAGTGGGACATTTTCATGTTGTTTCACAAGCTTTATCTTGACAGAAGGTATTTGAAAGGGATTACAACAATTTACGGAATAACAACACCACATTTGATATTAGGTACTCGTAGTAAACAATAACGCTCGTGCATGAGTGACAACTTACCTCCAGGGATGAATGGAAGGGGAAATTAGCAGCGTGAGATGTGTATATTTTTCACATAAATCAAGAACTTGCCAATGAGTTTTTTACGAGAAAAGTGGTGAAGGTAAAATTCCGCAGCTTTGGTTGTAATGGTTTGCCACGCGTTTTGGTGTCGCTTTTCGAGTTTTTGTGCCAGTATAAAAATATGAGTATGTTTAACAAACATGATTTGTAATCACTCTATCAGACATGAAGCACAACGTTCATTGATAACTTGTTGAGGGTCACTGTAAACAATCTACTCCTACCTGAAGTGGCTCAAAACTGAAGAAGACGACGTGTCGTCAATGGGATCTCAGCATCGATCTGTTAGATAAAGCGTTGGGTAAAGACTTCAATCCTGAAACCATCATTGGAATAATGACAACGAATTTCTCTTTTTATTTGTCCAATCCATGAAATAAGCCACTGGTAAATTTTCATCTAATACGTTCACTTTGTTCATTTGAGTGAGGACCGAAGGACACAAAACTTGGTTCAACATATTTTAGTTACTAAAATCGAATTTGAAATTCGTATTCTGCACCTCAAAAACCATTGACAGAGTGATTGAAAGTGAAAAATCAACTAGGTTTTTTTAAATAGTACAATATTAACACACAAACGTATCTAGAAAAGAGGTATATGAGCCGTATCTCACAAAAAAGGGTTTGAGATTTGGGTTCAGCACACCGAAAAACACCAACCCTTATCTCCCCTGCACCAAACCACACCTTTTTGTTTGTTGGCCAGTGTTATTATTAACCCTGTAGACGACCTTTGTCTCGGAACCAGTGAAAAGGACCACACACGAATACGTCACTAGGTGAGAGATGAGCTGGCTCCGTCTAATGACGGAGCGAGATCTGAGCGCGGATCATCGGGCAAAAGGCTCAAATAAGGTGAGCTCAGAGGATGATCGAGAGGATCCCGTCAGTGCCACGTGCAGTGATGTATATATGCGGTGATGTATAAGTCGACGGGAACATCGTGATGAAGGCGGGTTCTCGTAATGGGATGCCATCCATCACCCCGAGGGCAGTCATAGGGTGACAGGGGTTCATCAAGATGACGTCGGGTGACGGGACGCTGCAAGTCGGACCGTCACTTAGTACCGACGACCGATTCTATTGATTCATCCCTCACGGATTCATGACAAATGTTTCAGGAACCAAGTCATCAACAATCAAACCAAATCAGTAAAGTGCAATTGCAATGGTTCAAAAGTAATTGAAATCACAATAACGAATTCAAAAGTAGATTGAAGCAAATTAAAATAGTTTCTGCAAAATGAATTAGACTTTTCGCAAAATGAATTAAACTTTTCGCAATTGAATTGAAATCTCCCAAAAATTTAATTAGACCTACACGTACGTGAAAAGATCAATAACATAATATGTTATCAATAACATAATTCTTATATTATAAGAACTGCATTACGCAATCTGAAAATTACACCTGAAAAAACGCCTGTAGAATTTGATCGCATGAACTGCACTTCAATATTACATCAAAGAAAACGCTTCAACCCGTCTTTTCCTGAAAATTGGGAAAAATTAATTTTTATGGTCGGGGTTTAGGCTGGAATCTTTTGTCGTTCCTCAAGGAGCCGATTTCCTCCGCTCGACCCGAATTTATAATCCATTCGTGTTTAAATAATTCAAGGGGTTTTCAGTTGTTCCTATCTACAAAGGACCATTATTTACATCGAAAAGTACCTCCCAATCATTATTCGAAATTACCTTCTTGCTGTGGACTCAAAAGAATCTCAAAACAAGACACTCGATATCAAATCCACTTTGATTAATTGGTATCAACCGGTTAAAACGCCCAATCTTGGATATTTTGCGGAAATTTGAATAGAATTCATTTGAAGAGTTAAATTCAAGACCACCCGGAGTGTTGAACTGAAGATTTACGTCAGTAAAAATTCAATTGCTTTATCCAAGGGCATTTTTCGCTCATCATGCCTCCTTGGCCTCATCAATGCTACCTACAACCTTTCGAGAGAACAGTTGATTGAGGACGAGGACAATTAAAGTCAATTGATGGGATTCAGTTGGGGGAAATCGAACAGGCCGCATGCAATACCTCCATTACTATATGTAAAAGATTACTGTTATTGTGATCGATGCCACTAGCGCGTTATTGGTAATTGAAGGTGCTATTCTTCGAATTCATTGCTCAATACGTTGCCACAATCTACAAAAAACATTCAAGTAATGTTGGTTTTTTTTAATCGCAAACCCTACACTTCGGGAATTTTTCTTCCGGTTCGGTCGTGATGGAGCAATTGAGAATGGATTGATTCCTGTATAATTTGCGTTCGAGGCGAGTACTAAACCACGGAAGTTCAAATCACGCTACATCACGTTGACTCGGATGGAACCTGCAAATTTTCTACCGGCCCGTCCGAAATGAAAACCAGAGCATACACCCCTGTGTTAACGAGAATCGGGCGGTTCCGGTAGCGAGAAACACAAAAATTGTTGAAAGCTGCGATACGTGGTAAACGGAAACATCGATGGGATTCAAGAGTCCGACGTGCTAAATAAATAGGAGCCCCCTCACACAATCCCCACTGAGTGGTTGTGGTTGTAGTGAAGCTTTGTCTCCGGTCCCTTTCAACTCCCTTGACCGTTGTTCACCAAATGCAATTGGCCAACACTCCGCGGCGCGATTCGTTTACCCAATTCAACAACGATCTGAGGGTGGACGAGGTTTCTACGGATTTATTGACTTTTTTTTCTTTTACCTCCCATAAAGTCTCTGACAGCTGGAGGTTGGATTCCATTTCGGACCTCGCTTTTCATGCGTTCCCTCGCTTCAGTCCATTCTGCGACCGTTAGCCTTCAAATCCACTTTCACTCCAACCAAACGAGTTCAGCCCTTGCGTATAAAACTAGATTATTAGACTTGACAGAATTACTCAGTTTCACGTCCCACGGATTATAAACTGTACGGCAACTTTGAGATAACATTCTGCTTAAAGAGTAAATGCAGTATAGAAATTAGCTGTAGGAGCCACTTAGCTGATCCTGGGTATATTCTCCTTGATTTGTAAGTCCTGAGGAGGCTACATACGAAATTACAGCTTCACAGAGTAAATTTTCTGTAGGAGCCACTCAGCCGGTTTAGTCCTGGAGCCGAGGCCGAAAATGGGTGTTCATTTTAGGAGAAGGTTTGATATAAAATTATGAAAATCTAGTCAATTCTGAGTAAGAAAATCCAAGTCTGCCATTTCAAAGCGGTTGCTTTCAAAAATGGCAGCCATTTAAAAAGTGACGAAAACGCACAAACATGACCTGTCTTTAGGATGGATGGAACTTTTATAGATGATAGATTATGTCCAAACATAGATGTTTTCACCAGTCTGCCACTTTCAACCGGTTGAAAATGCGTGGCAGACTCAATTTCAAAAATTGCATTTTTCGGGTGTAAAATTTACAGTATTTGGGACGCCTCAAATTTTCACACATGATTATAATATAATCATATTATAATATATTATATGCCCAAATAAGGAGTTTGAGACTTGTCTGCCAATCTAAAGCAGTTGAAAAGTAATGGCAGACTTGAATTGAAATATTGCCAAATTTGGTGATAAATTTCATCAGTTTTAGGAAGATTCAAATTTCAATACGTTAAAGTACCTGTGGTATGAGAGCAATAGACCATGGTCTGCCTTGCCTAGCCAGTTGCTTTCTACCGACAGACTGAAATGCAAAAATTGCCAAATTACTGATCAAAATTTTGTGATTTTAGGATGCTTCAAATTTCGGCTCAACATTGTTCTCCTGCAATAAGACTGAAAAAGAGTAGTCTGCCTTCAGTAACCCGTTGTTTAAGTTAGGCAGACTGAAATTGAAAAATTGCAATTTTCAAGGTCAAAATGAATGTATTTTGGGAAAGTTGTAATTTTGGCATGTGATACTAGCATGTTAGTGTAAACTTTTTGACGCAGTCTGCCATCAATATTCCGCTGCCTTCTGGCGGCAGACTGAACTCAAACGTGGGAAAACAGAAATAATTTCAATTATTGACCATTTTTATGGTAAAAATGCATCTTCTTTAGGACGATTCAAATTTTGGCACATGATACTACATTGTAAGAAGAAACTTTGTGACATGGTCTGCCATCAATATCCAACTGATTTTTTCGGCAGACCAACAATATTAGGTATCTTACTTACATAATATGTTACAATTTGCCATCCCTCAACACCTTTATTAGCTGCAAGTAATTTTTTCTACATCCATTTTCCTTCATGTCCGACTGTAGAAAATATCTTTAATTTATAAATGAAACAAGGGAGAAGCAGAAAACAGAATGGGAAAACACTAAACTTCGCGTCGAAAACGGCCGTTAGGTGGGTCCCGGGTAGCCGCCCAGAATAAAACTGCCTTTTTTTCATCTTCCAGGTAAACTACAGTCTAGAAATTTTAACCGTCAGTCGGGGATAGACCACATTGCAATATTCACTCGGTTTCTCATCTGTAAAATTGTTTAAATAATACCTTTTTGTAATAATACAAATTAAATTTTGATGCTGAGCTATTGACTTGAAATTTTAAAAATAGGTCAGAACTGGATCACAATGCAATATTCACTCGGTTTTTTGTCTGTAAAATTGTTTAAATAATACCTATTTGTTTAAACAAATGAAATTTTGATGATGAGCTACATACTTGAAATTTTAAATATAGGTCAGAAATGGATGACATTTCAATATTCACTCGGTTTTTTTCTCATTGCAAACCTGTTCATTGTGTACCCAAGATCCTTTCCTAAAAGACCTGGCAGCGGGAAATATTATTCAACATGGTTTGAAAAGGGAAAAACAAGTTTTGTAAAAAATCCCAATGCTCTAGGTAGTAGTCGATACCAGTGACCAACATTTTCTTCAGTAGTCGACATGGTTTTGCACTAGTAGTCGACCTACATGTGTTAGAAGTCGACAGTATCACTTGAGTCAGTAGTCGACAGGTTTCGTCATTCCATCGTTTTCGAATTTTACGACATCTAAATAAAACACATTCAACTGTGAATCGGAACTTGAAAATAGATTAATAAGATGTACCTAATGAAGTTATCAGACTTTTTATTTGCAAACAGCTCATTATCAGTCTCAAATTTCAATAAGTACTTAAGTAAAAAGGTATGAAAACTATAGTCCAAAACTCATTGTCAGAAAATTGACATTACAGTTGGGCTTAGGTACCTATTTACACATTTTTTTGACATTTTCATGTCTTTGCTTTGGCACATAAACTGAAACGGGAAAAATTTGTTCCCTTGATTCACCCTTTCCCTCAGATCACGTCAGAACACAAGCGACCGGCGGGAAATTACGTCAGATCCTATGACGCACGAGCGTATGACGTAAGACGGCTGGCAGGAGGCCAACTAGTACGTCAGAGCCTATGACGCACGAGTGTATGACGTAAGACGGCTAGCAGGATAACTAGTGCGTCAGAGCCAATGACGCACAAGCGTATGACGTAAGACGGCTGGCAGGTGGCCAACAAGTACGTCAGAGCCTATGACGCACGAGCGTATGACGTAAGACGGCTGGCAGGAGACCAACAAGTGCGTCATAAACTATGACGCACGAGCGTATGACGTAAGACGGCTAGCAGGAGGCCAACAAGTACGTCAGAGCCTATGACGCACGAGCGTATGACGTAAGACGGCTGGCAGGATAACTAGTGCGTCAGAGCCAATGACTCACAAGCGTATGACGTAAGACGGGTGGCAGGTGGCCAACAAGCACGTCAGAGCCTATGACGCACGAGCGTATGACGTAAGACGGCTGGCAGGAGACCAACAAGTGCGTCATAGCCTATGACGCACGAGCGTATGACGTAAGACGGCTAGCAGGAGGCCAACAAGTACGTCAGAGCCTATGACGCACGAGCGTATGACGTAATACGGCTGGCAGGAGCCAACTAGTGCGTCATACGACGAGACCTTTTATGTCTCTGCGCCCCCTGTCACACCCACACCGCGTACCTCGTACTTCATTTTGGTTTATTATCTTCGATAATGAACCATTGGAATCGCCCAAAGAAAAAAAAATTTTAACCCCCCCTCAAAATTTGTTGGTTTACGTTTCAAGATCGAATAAAAACCCTTGACCTAGGGTTATGAAAAGTTTCGAGGACCATTGTGGGGTTGGTCGAAACCCATAAAAAAAATTTCGTAATTTTAACTCAACGCTAACTGGGCAAAGTGGCGCGGACGGCGGACGGCGTACGGCGTACGGCGGACGGCGTACGGCGGACGGCGGACGGACGGATTTTTTTTATTCGATTTTCTGAATCTACGTATCTTGAAACGTAAACCAACAAATTTTGAGGGGGGGTTAAAAATTTTTTTTCTTTGGGCGATTCCAATGGTTCATTATCGAAGATAATAAACCAAAAAATCCGTCCGTCCGCCGTACGCCGTCCGCGGCACTTTGCCCAGTTAGCGTTGAGTTAAAATTACGAAATTTTTTTTATGGGTTTCGACCAACCCCACAATGGTCCTCGAAACTTTTCATAACCCTAGGTCAAGGGGAAGGGGTTCAAAACGAATTTTGAAAATTTGAAAATCTCATATCTCGAAAAATTCATATAGAACGGTATGTTTTTTATTTCTTTTTCTTTACATGGGCTTTCCACCTCAGCTTGCAGTCGAGAGTCATGCCAATGTATTTCGCCTCGTCCGCTTAAGGTACTGTTTGTGAGTTAATATTAACTTATTAAATTTTAATGGGATTACGTATGTCTTCAGATTCGTGAAGTTTATATGGATAGGTTTCGTTTCGTTCAACTTCTTCCTAATCGCTTCGTCCATTTTAGGACGTAATGCGAGATTGCAATTCTGACTTCGCCGTCGTGTTCAGCGGTGAAATGTCCAAATGTCGGATGCAATGTGGCGATAAATAAATAATCAAAATTGTTGGAAAAGTAAACAAAATAATGTTATTTCTGGATTCGGTTGATGTTACCAATGTACAATGGAAAATAACTAAACTTGCCTAAATCTATGGCCATAGAAAAATAAACTCCCTTCTGTCTATACCAGACTGTGTTGCAAATCGGCACCATACCATATTCTCACCGTACTCATACCATACCATACGAATTTCTTTCCTATCATACCATACTGTACTATACCAAATCATACATACAATAATATACCATACCATACTCATACCATGTCATACAAACCGAGTGAATATTGAAATGTCATCCATTTCTGACCTATATTTAAAATTTCAAGTATGTAGCTCATCATCAAAATTTCATTTGTTTAAACAAATAGGTATTATTTAAACAATTTTACAGACAAAAAACCGAGTGAATATTGCATTGTGATCCAGTTCTGACCTATTTTTAAAATTTCAAGTCAATAGCTCAGCATCAAAATTTAATTTGTATTATTACAAAAAGGTATTATTTAAACAATTTTACAGATGAGAAACCGAGTGAATATTGCAATGTGGTCTATCCCCGACTGACGGTTAAAATTTCTAGACTGTAGTTTACCTGGAAGATGAAAAAAGGCAGTTTTATTCTGGGCGGCTACCCGGGACCCACCTAACGGCCGTTTTCGACGCGAAGTTTAGTGTTTTCCCATTCTGTTTTCTGCTTCTCCCTTGTTTCATTTATAAATTAAAGATATTTTCTACAGTCGGACATGAAGGAAAATGGATGTAGAAAAAATTACTTGCAGCTAATAAAGGTGTTGAGGGATGGCAAATTGTAACATATTATGTAAGTAAGATACCTAATATTGTTGGTCTGCCGAAAAAATCAGTTGGATATTGATGGCAGACCATGTCACAAAGTTTCTTCTTACAATGTAGTATCATGTGCCAAAATTTGAATCGTCCTAAAGAAGATGCATTTTTACCATAAAAATGGTCAATAATTGAAATTATTTCTGTTTTCCCACGTTTGAGTTCAGTCTGCCGCCAGAAGGCAGCGGAATATTGATGGCAGACTGCGTCAAAAAGTTTACACTAACATGCTAGTATCACATGCCAAAATTACAACTTTCCCAAAATACATTCATTTTGACCTTGAAAATTGCAATTTTTCAATTTCAGTCTGCCTAACTTAAACAACGGGTTACTGAAGGCAGACTACTCTTTTTCAGTCTTATTGCAGGAGAACAATGTTGAGCCGAAATTTGAAGCATCCTAAAATCACAAAATTTTGATCAGTAATTTGGCAATTTTTGCATTTCAGTCTGTCGGTAGAAAGCAACTGGCTAGGCAAGGCAGACCATGGTCTATTGCTCTCATACCACAGGTACTTTAACGTATTGAAATTTGAATCTTCCTAAAACTGATGAAATTTATCACCAAATTTGGCAATATTTCAATTCAAGTCTGCCATTACTTTTCAACTGCTTTAGATTGGCAGACAAGTCTCAAACTCCTTATTTGGGCATATATAATCATGTGTGAAAATTTGAGGCGTCCCAAATACTGTAAATTTTACACCCGAAAAATGCAATTTTTGAAATTGAGTCTGCCACGCATTTTCAACCGGTTGAAAGTGGCAGACTGGTGAAAACATCTATGTTTGGACATAATCTATCATCTATAAAAGTTCCATCCATCCTAAAGACAGGTCATGTTTGTGCGTTTTCGTCACTTTTTAAATGGCTGCCATTTTTGAAAGCAACCGCTTTGAAATGGCAGACTTGGATTTGCTTACTCAGAATTGTCTAGATTTTCATAATTTTATATCAAACCTTCTCCTAAAATGAACACCCATTTTCGGCCTCGGCTCCAGGACTAGTTCAGGGCCTACATGAATTAGATCTAATACGTATAATTAATGCAGCTAGTGTGACAGGCTATCTGCACGACAGGCCGGTCGTGCGTTCTTAGTATCATTATAGCGCCGTGATCCTAATAGAGGATGATCGTATTGCAGGAGTGTTCACCGGTTCACAAAATTGAACAGAAACAATGAAAATTAAGGTGTAACTAATACTTTTTTTCTTTGGGAAAACCACTCTAGGTTCAATTCAGGTACTTAGTGGTGTACCATTAGTATCCATACTAATGCAGTAACAGCGTAGTGTTTCTCAAATTCTACTCGTTTTGTGTGTAGGGAATTTCGCCATGGCGAAAAAGTTGGAAACCAATTTTTGCTCCTTCTACAACTGTCCGGATCCCGAGTGGATTTAGGCAGAACTAAATTTGTGAGAGATGTTTCTAGAACAAAACTACTTGTGCACACTTATTCAAAAATTTGCTCTTATAGCCATGCTGCATGACTGTGGATTTTTCATATTGACGTAACTAAAGTTGATCCATTTGACCGTTTCAATGAGCTATAGTCTGAGTAGTGGATGGTGCTGAGTTGGTGAAAACCTATAAGTAGCTTCGTGTCAACATTTACAAGACAATTTTCCAAAAAGTTCTCGTCAAGTTCCTACCTCTACATTGAGACGTTCGATTGACTGTGAGTGGGTGAGATCCGCTTTGTGTGACCCGTCACTTTCCCCAAGTTGCCCTCAAGCTTCCAGGAATAATCGCAATAATGGTTGTCTGCTCTAAAGAGGGAAAATATGGCGGTTCAGAGGAGGGTGGTGCATCTCGTGGGAAGTGACATCACGTCAAAGGCAGGAACCACCTTCTCAAATATTGATAATCCGAAGCCGCTCCACCTCCGCCAATCAGCTTACCGAAAACCCGACAAGTTTCTCGAAGTAGACGGTGGAACGCCTTCCTTTCCCATGCATAAATCGTCTCTCCCACTCGGGTAGTTTTGTTGATAACATGTTATTACATGCTCCTGTCAGCTTCGTATTATACGAGGGGAACATAGGACTACCTATATGACTACCTCGGTAAATGTCTGAGGGATGACAATTCTCTTCCAATAAACCACAGAATCGGAGGATCCTCAAACTTAAGATCACTTTTTATCTAGTCCCTCGTTGTAAGAATGGATGCAAGTATTTACAATCAGATTTCAGTACGTGTATGAAAAATAATACACCATAATTTTCTTTGTAACCTATCCTATCATTATTATCTATTATTATTTCATTTTCTAAAAAAAGTAAATTAAAAGAATGGTATTGTATGAATATAATATATTCATACAAGTATACATTGCATATTATACAAGTATGACGAGTTGACTGTCGAGTCTACCTCTGTACACTATAGGTACATCTCGTTAAGAACACTAGTTATTCACGTACATTTGGGCTGTTGAATTTCTTCAGTAGAAATAAACCAGCTTAGCCCAGTTTGATGGCTACGGTTCAAGAGCAAGGAAGCACTTTCTCAAGTACGAGAATTTATGACTAAATCCCTCCAAGAGGCGATAGCGACAAAGGGCGAAACCTTTTCTCGTATTTATAAATTCCCGAGACTGTTCACGCAGTGATGCTTTTGGGTGAGAAGAAAGAACAGATTCACTAATGTAGTTACGATTATACTACTAGCGCACATCGTCAATGCAACAGTAGCAGTAGCTGATAATAACTAACTTCAAAGGACGGCCAAAGGATAAAAAGTGTTTATCCTTCTCGTGGTGAGATTGAATATAATTTCGAATAATAGCACCGGTAGCAAGCTGTAAATTGTCATTAGGAAGTTATATTATGAACATAAAAAAAGCCTGTTAATTAGACTACGCTGATTAATGGGAGTTCATGATGACCGTAATAAACGTCCGGAGGGAAAGGTAATTTTCTCGCAACTCCCGAAATTTTTGAGAACTTTTTTTCGTTGGGCTGATGAAGATGCAAAGCACGTAAAAAAAGTATTCTCGAGGTTAATCTTAATCAACTAATAATTGAGGGGGAAATGAACGAGTAGATGCGGTGGAACAGAAAATATTTGGCACTGTGGATAAGTTTGTTTACGTTGAGCTGTAGTAATGTTGAATTACGAGTATCTTGGTAGCGTTAACTACACTTATACGCTGGCCTCTTTTCACTTTTTACTTTCTATTGGGTTTTCACCACCGGCATTCAGTAACATTCGGCCTACGTATGTTGATTTCGAATGTACAGGATTATGCCGGTGTAACGGCTTATTGACCGAATCCTTCCTGTTTCAAAGCTTTTTCCTTATTGAATAGGGCCTATTCGCGGTTGAATAATCTTTTTCCTTTTAAACTGGTGGTTCCAATGCGCTTTCAACATTAAAACCCAGTTCGCTTACACAAGTAGTGAACGTCATCTCACCTCATTGTTACAGCAGCAATTGTATATAATTCTATATATTATACACCAGAGCTCACATCCCAATCTAATCAAAATTTCTGTTGATTGTTGAATTATAGAAACCGTATCTCTCCCAGGTCAGGGTGCGATGAAAGCCGTTCCTTTCATGAGCCGTTATCTGCACTCTGGCTATAACAGTTAGACTGTTATACGAGAAGGAGTTATCGTAGAAGGCGGAGGTGGATCGCGAAAAGCTCTTCGAAGATTGTTATCGTCGTAATGGGGTAAAGTTTGATGTGGACACCTAAACAAGAAGTTCATTGTACCCCACGGTTGCCACAACGATTGAACCATCTACTGTTCCCTTCCTATTCACCTTGATGGCATTTTCTCCGTAGTAATCGCTTCCTGTGACTTTTCCGTTCTCATTTTCCCCCTTTCTTCCCAAAATGACACTATTTCCCCCTTCAGGTTAATAAAAATTCATGAAATCCGTCTGTCTTTATTTTTGACTTTCAACGTGGGAAAATTAGTTTTGTAGCGGGCCTGAAACCCAGTCACGACCGAGTCTTATGTATACCTATATGTATTATATACCTAGTCGTTTTATTACTCGGGATGACCCGTCTCTTGAACACCCTGTAATTTGAGTAAATAATTTACAACTCGTATAATTATTATACGAGTTGTTGTAGCTTACATTATAACTAACGTTCTTAAAGCTATTTAAATTCTTACATGTGGCGTTTTGTAAAGGTCAACCTCATTTTGGGCCTCTTTTTTTATTGAAAATAATAAACCGAAATAAGTACCTCATCACTTTATTAGAAATAATGTTGACTGTTGGGGAGCATCATTGATTCTCATGCTGCTCTCCCATGAACATTTTTCTAAACGAATAGATCGATTTTATTTGTTAAGATGCAAACATCCTGACCACTAATCTACACAAGTGGGTAGATAGCTAATCATGGTGAATGAAACTAGCTTGGAATGAAGTTAAATGTATTGAGGGATGTAGTGGGAGGCCTTCTCGTCTCTTTTACGCCATATCGAACACATTGAAGTCATGCCATGGGTGTATTGTATACTTTTCGATCGTTAGACCTATTCTATTCTACTATGGTGATGTTCCCTGTATTGTGTCTGTTATCATGACTGTGAAAAAAATTGGTTGAGAAGATGGCTGGCTTCAGATAGACAGAAAAGGGACCCTAGAGGATACATAAAAACTGTGGAAAGACACCTGAATGAAGAGGTCTTGACCTTGCAAACCCCCGAGAATGCTTCCCACAAGGCCAATTTCATCTTCTCCGTCTACCTCAGCGCGACTCGGAAGGAAGAGCTCGAACCGTTCCCTTATATAGAGGGTGCGTGAATAGAGGGTTTAGTAGAGGTTGAAGGGCATTTAGAAATGGTGATGGAAGCGTAGGAGTGGAAATAGAAGGGAATGCCGATCTGAATGAGATTAAACTTCCAGGGCTTAATGGGATGCGGAGATACTGCCTTGAACGGAGATTCCAGGATCCCTTCATTCCGTAATCCTCCCGTGTCGCCGACGACGTGCCCAAGCTTAAGCATATGCTAATGTCGTTGGGCCAGGGGTGTTGGGTCCTCACTCAGAAAAAAATCATCACTTTTTCGTGAGACCGAGGAAACTTCTAAACAAACTTTAGCTTTTTGAGAGGGACATTTGTATACCTAGTGGATTTTTTGGCATTTAGCAGCTTTCAACACGATAAACGCAGGAAAATCATTGGGGCAGAGAATTTATGTAAACCATGGGTTGATCCGAGTCTCATCTGATCATTAAATGATCAAATTTAATGAATGATCAAATCATGTACAAGTTTTGTACTCATACAAATATCAAACCTTTCGGAACCTATTGGAATTCCTCATTGACACACTCAATAATTTAAATAAATTTCGTGACTAATAATTGAATGACTCACACCAGAAACGTTTAAGCGCCAAAAAGCAAAGTTTACTGGAAAGTACATAAAACGGAAAGTACCTACACTGATCTCGATTTTAATTTCACTAATTCCATTGCCATTGTTTAGTGCTAATAACTGCCTGGATCGGGAAACAGAAATATCCCCCATGTAGAGGGAAAGAAGGTGAACTTTTTTCTTGTCAAAACAGGGGTTTCCGCAAGTTTCGCTTGGAACGTTTTTGGTGTGACCCATTCAATTTAAAAATCGTCATTTAGGCTTGATATTTCGTATTAATCATCTTCCAATCCAAAACATCAACAAACATCAATAGGATTTGTTTGTAATGATTTTAAAACATCCAGGGAAATTCTTCGTTTTTCTTAACACTGAAATGAGAAAAACATTCTTCACAGGAACGATTCCAAAAGCTTGAACTGTTATCACCTTGACTGAGAATTTCACCGCTCCAGTGATCGATCGAAGGACACTTCACTACGTGAATGGCTTCCGATTCTTTTCGTACCTGGAATTGTAGTTTTGATTTCAATTAATTGTAATAATCTTATCTTGGAATATAATACACACTAACTACGAATGTTTGGAATGACAAATTAAGCTTCCTCAAGTTGACAGATTGTTGTTCAAGTTTCGGGATAGTCCTAAAGTATTCTTAAATACTTCAAAGAACGCCAAATATTAAAAATTTGCTTTCGTTTTCATTAAATAAGGTTTGGCGGTTTCGGTTTAATAGATCTGACCTAAGTGAGTTTCCCAGGAGCTCAGGGTTTACTTGGACCATCGTTACTGGACATAATATTATTATTTAGAGAGGAATGTTTTGGTGATTTGCAACTAATACTGCTTTATTGGTTTTCACTGTTTTGTGCTCGAACGAGTAGTTGTACTCTGGATTAGCTACCGCAACTTTAGACCATATCATCGGATAGCGAACAGAAATGATGTTCGCAAACATTATGTGATGTCATGGTTTTCCTACTCCCATCTCTGTCTTGGGTTTGTTGTGTGATTATTAGGTATTCATTACACTGTATTGATAAACCATACGGCCGCTTACTTGTGCTTGATGTCGTTCCACTGTTTCCCATTGTTTATCGTGTTGTAGAGAGAGTCAGTTGTAATGTCGAACGTCCTTTCAAAAACTAATGCACCGAGGACGCAGGCGGCAGAGTATGTTGAGGTTCTCCTCAGGATGTACTTGTAGAAGTGATCCATCCCCATGATGGCTGAAACCAACAAGTATTTTCATTTTGAGTACCTACGAGCATTAAATGCTCGTCAAATTTTGAGAACTATGAGAACTATGCATCAATATTACTCGTATTATGCGTAGAAAGTTCATTATTTCGTATCTTCATTACTTTTTCATGTAGTTGGGGTGAAATTCCATACCTGTCGTGTGATATCTCTTCGGATCAAATATAAATTGCGTATTTCGATCCTGCAGCGATCGTTGACGGTTTGGAATTGGTGAACGCTAAATTCAGAGAAAGAATCTTGAGACTGATCCAAGACTTATGATTATTGATAAAGATCACCAGATTTTGGTATCCCATGAACATATGATTTCTTTTGTTTTTGATTCAATCAATAATCATCTCTGGGTGAGGATCGTCTCGTATCGTAGTTTGTTGAAGTAATCTATTAGTAGGTATCGAATTGATCAGGTGGCACTTTGTAAACTCCTAAATTCCAATGGTTCATTATCGAAGATAATAAACCAAAAACGTCGGTATTGGCCAACGCACAGTATTGTTGCACAGCCAGTCATTCTATTTGCCTTCCGCATCTCCGTATTTTCACCATAATATTATTCTATTCTTCTGGCCTAACCTCTGTGGTTTCTCATTAAAATATTACTTACGTAATACTTCACTTATGAACTTCACTACGATCGCAATTTTATTCATAAATATATTTGAGCAGAGAGATAAAAGTATGGAATATAACAAGGCGGTTCAGTTTGCTGTTCCTTGACTGGAACACTGTGGCAATTAGTGGCCACAGTTGGCTTCTGATCACATCTACCCTATTGCCCTTTATAAATTACCCAATATCTACGAATGATGTCTGTTAACCCTCTTGATTTCATGTAAAAATTGGAACCTGTTACGCATCTCATAGCCAGTTCAATATTCTTTTTAATGTTATCTCTACTTATTCATAGCATTCAAGTATCAACTGTTGTGCATTCTTTGTTGCAGGGAATGGTGGTAAGGTGGCATTCTTCCCGCTCGTCCACCACCCCCCACATCTGATGATGCTGGGTAGTTGATGGTGAGTTACAATTTCTTATACTTCCGGAAACCAATCTTGATTAAAATACTTGTTGAGAAATGTCTACATTCAAACCAAACCGGGTTTTACAAATCAATTTGGAGGTTTTCCATTTCAAATTTGAGGTTTTACATTTCAAATTGGAGGTTTTACATTTCAAATTGGAGGTTGATGGAAATGGTTCGTTTCGCATTAGTTTTAAACGCCGCAACGCTAGCCCGCGTAGAAGGCGGAAACACCCGGTGATTCTGAAAATACCTAGGAACTCCGTGCAACACAACATGATCGAATTGGGGTTTAACGTGAAATATCTGCCCCCTTACTCCAGTGGAGCACTGCCAAACAAACCACGACCTGTGTGACACGATAACTCGAAGCGTTGCAACTGTCACCACATCGGACTGCACACATTATGTTATGAGAATTATGATAGACCTGACAGCCGCTGCTGCAGGGAGAGACTTACGTTGAAAAATTTGTTCATTCTTTTCCATTCATTATGTTCATTCTTACTTGTTGAATGTTACATTTCACTCGCTAATATGTTGTTATTGCTTTCCCAGAATTAAATCATGTATTTCCGTCAACCTCCAAATTGATGTGTAAAACCTCCAATTTGAAATGGAAAACCTCCAATTTGACGAGAAAATGCTATATACGAAGAGCAAAGATAGCTTGATCACACAATGTCGACAATCTCCTTAAAATACTATTATGATTGAGATGTTGTTTCGGCCGAAAAGGTGGTTTATGGATATCCAACTTGATAAAATCGGCTGGTGTTGATGGTGATGTACGAACGTCTTTAGGTTCGTTTCAATTACTTACCATTATAGAGTTTTTTCTGGAGTCCACAGTGAATGAATGCTACCAAGCCCTTCTGCACCAGAAGCTTGTGCCTTCCTAATAATAGCTCTCTCCGTCGCTCAAAACGACCCTTCCACAACAATACCTCACCCCATCATCCCATTCCACACCCATTACAACGCTATTTTTTCCCCTTCCCTTTTCACTCGGGAGAAGCTTCCATGGCCCCTTTAGCTCACTCGCCTGCTTTCGTATTTTCCTCCGTCGCGCTCCCTCGCACAATTTTTCTGTTTTCTCCTTGGGAAACGCTCTAAAGCTTGGTATTACGCCCCGCACTGCCCCTGGCCCGAACCCCTGCAGTGCTATTCCCGGACCATTGTTTTCGCCTGGTCTTTTCCTCCCCTACATAATCCTGAAGGAGCAGTTGGCTGCCATCCCTCCACCTTCACCAAGGTTATATACCTGAGAGTATAACAATAAAACGAAGTGACAATATCAGTATCGTCCATTCTATTCATATGATGCGGTTGATTTGGTATAGTTCATGGCTAGTGGATGATGTTTGAATTCTCTTCTCTATCGAAGAGGAAATTGCGTTCAATCTGCAATATCGAACACACTGAGGAAAACCCCATTCAATTCGTTACGCCTCAAAAAATAACACGTCAGTCAATCTACTGACACCGCTCATACAAACAGTCTATATGTAAATTTACGTCCCATTTTGAAGCTCACTTATTATTTATTATTGACGAGTATGATTCATTAACCTAATTATTGGATATGATTTTCATCGAGAAAGTTCTGGTACTTGTCAGGTTAATGAATCATACTCGTCAATAATAAATAATAAGTGAGTAATTATTACTTCTAATGCTCCTCGAAAAAATTCTTTATGAAATCTGATGTTTACTAAATAACTAGGTATGTCCTGTGAGAAATCTTATTGGTAACAAATTATTCGAATTTTGGGTTTAGTCTAAAATCGACTGAAACTATTTGTGATCACGTCGGGACACGCGGTCTGATAAGTAAAGTTTGAGATGCCTTTTATGAGGTTATTCAATTGAATTAAGATTCACTTGAAAAATGAACGATAGAGAACACGGAGTGGTGTAAATATTTGTATAGTCGATATCGCAATACTGGCACAGCAAGGTTTAACTTGCTTGAAGATTACAGGGAGTTTTTCTTTTCTCAAAGGACATTTTTTCTTCGTTTTGAATTGAACGATCGATAATTGTTAATCCTATAAACATTCATTTAGGGAGCTAAAACAATAGTCACCTTTCTCGGGATTGAACTCAATATCACGCATGGACTCAGCATAGCGCCTGTAAGATAAGAATCCTTTTCTCCTTGACACAACTGGACACTCATTTCTAATTTTGTTGTAGACGGGCCAAACATATTTCTTACCAATAATGACCTATGTTTAAAATTTCAAGTCTCTAGCTCATCGGGAAGTTAGTTTAAACTCGATTGCAAAATTACACCCGAGTTTGATGGCTTGAGAGTCGTCTTGGTGTCCCTATAAAGAATTCTCCTATTTCGTTAGGTTTACATAGGTTTATCCCTAGGTTTACATTTCATCATTACAGATTAATCTCTAATCGTAATTCACGTATTTTTTCCTAAATCAGAAGGAATTTACACCTGCATTTGGTGAACTTATCTCCTGAATCTAATCTGGAACGAAACTGGTGTCAAACCAGACATTGAATGACGAATCCCAAAACGAACCTTGTTGAATCTTGTTCTACCTCAAAAATTTCCGTTCTCTCATTTTTCTAGGTGCGCATGCCGTTCCTAACTGGCAAAATGACGTCTCGGCTCCAGTCCATGTTCTATACAGTGGAAGTCGGAGACACGAAGTTCACGATCCTCAAACGGTACCAAAACCTCAAACCTATTGGCTCAGGAGCTCAAGGCATCGTATGGTGAGTCTTACACTTATAAAACTCCCGTTCTTACGTAATTGTATAGAATTTATACAAGTATCCAATAGAACGGAACTATCGTTGATTGTATTAGCTATGCATTCCAGCAAACTTGCATCCTGTAGTATTTTTTATTTTCTGATATTCTTTATTAATTGTTGAGACCCCCGTTTTCACGTCTAGTTGGCTTTATATTTTTCTTACACTTTTGTAAACGAAATATTACAAACCAATCCATCCTGATTAAACAGTCTCAACCTTTCCGTCCATCCTTTTACGAGTATAATATTAATGAGTAAAACAAATGTGAGAATATATTATATTCTCACATTGGTTTTACTCATTAATAGTAATAATAAATCACAAATGTGAGTAGTTACTTTAAAGTGTGATTTCTTCAATGGAAGTTCAACTATTTTCCATAAAACCTTTTGTTTTCAGAGTTGCGTTTTGTAAAACGTTCCTATCGTTATTTAATGTAGTTACAAAATGTTTGTCGCCAAAAATAAACTGCCAATTCCATTTCAGTAGATTTCTATACTGAAATTATTGTATGTTCATGTTCATGTTTCTTATTCAGTTAACTATTCACCAGTATATCCGTTATTTACTCTTCTCTTTCAAAATGAGGCGCTGATTACTAACTCAACTAACTGGGTTCTCTATACAACTTTTACTGTATTATGTATTACGATATTAACCCACAATTTTTTGTATCCATCAACAATACTTTCTGATAGGCACGGCAGTTCAAATCGACTGTTGAATTCATATTGTCAAATCAGTCTACCTAATTCCATTCCAATCCAATTTCTTTACAACATTTTTTTGTTGGTTTATATTCGCGTTTTGGTTATGCACGAACCTATTTGAGCTGATGTCATGCGATCAAAAAGCTGATTGTTATTAGTCCCATTCACGTCATCCCTGCTCCCTTCAAGTAAACAAGGTCGCCGTGTTCAAGTAAACAAGTTATCAACTTACTAATGGATATCCATAATAATCACAGAATATGACAGGTGCCTTTACCTCTTTCTCGTCTTGATTAGATTGAGTTATTTCAACGATACCTAACCTTAATAATTTGATTTTATTAAATGGAAAAGCTACCTGAGAAAGTGAATAGCTACCTACTCAATTTTAATGAAATCCTTTCTCCCTTAATGGGAATTAGACGTATTCAAATGCTTTTTCACCTAAGGCCAATATTTATTTCTTGATCGTCAACTACTAGTGATGATAATCTCGCATTAATCATGACGAAAGCTCAAGCGGTTTCATGTTTTATTTCGTTTTTTCTTTTTTACATTTTGTTTCAGTTGCTGATCACGAGAGTCACCTTAGTTGTGTTTTTGTTTAGTACAGTGTCGAACACATCACCTTAGAACTGATCGTACTGTGACTCCCCAGTGCACGAAACTTTTCGCATGGTTGTAGTACAGTGCGGGTAGTGCATGTGTGTTGTAAAATTGGCGAAGAATACTACGTTTTTCGCTCAAGGTATATAGCTATGGAATTTTACTCAACTGAAGTTGACAATACGACGTTCACAGTGCCGAGGAGGTATCAAAATCTCACCAAATTAGGGGAAGGCGCTCAAGGCAAAGTCAGGTGAGTGGGAAGGGCTATTTCAACTCACAATCAACTAACATACTCTACTCCTTCCTCCATCTCTAATGTCTGGCATAGGATCCTTAGTGCCTTGCGTATCTTATTTATAATATTCCCACATTCAAAGGTAGCTAAGCCAGTGCAGAATGTAATGTAATGTAATAGTTTTCAATAAGGCATTTATATTGATTGCTGATCACCTTTTAGTGCTGTCCGATTCTTTGACAATTGGAAGAGTTTTGAATTTTCTTACACTGTGTATCTTTTGCCCAGTTGGTATCCCAATTTGTTTTAGTTGGCTATTTCAAAGCGAAACACGTATCGGAAGTCTGACCAGCAGTCATTGACAGAACTTGTGTTTTTCAACGTTCGGGGAAAGATAACCCCTCGATGACATCACTGCGGATCGTTGAGTGGGAGCACTGTCATTAAACAAATGTTGATTTGAAATGTATCCACAACCAAACTACAACATAAAAGCGCAGTTGGTATCGAACATTTTTATGTGAAATCCAATCATTTCGGGAAATTCTTTTGAAAAAAATTTGCCGAGTGAAATTGATAATGAAATGAGTGTTGGAGCTCTGTCGAATGACGTTCTAGAGGACTAAGTACTCTTGAACCATTTTCTTTTGCTTTCTGTCCATCCATTGTCCGGTAATGGGGTATGCGCATGAGAAATGAAAATTGAAAAAAATTCATTATGTTTATTGAGTTGCTATTGCACGTAAACACCAGTTTCCACGTACGTCAACGTTAAAAAGAACACCACAGAGATCGATAATTACAATTGAAATCTGAGTGATACCGCGCTCCTATGTGACGTCACCCGTCGGGCCCCCTCGTCCTTCTCGCGTGTTACAGGTGCACCCCGACCAATCAGATGCTTCAGCTGTTCTGACGTCATCGCGCGGTTTTTATGAACATGATTATGTTTCTCTACCCATAAAAAATAAGATTAAACTAATTTTGACGAATGGTTCCCATTTTCACGTTTTTGAGGTGATTCTCTATCAATAAAAATTCTTTTAAAAAATCATGCGCAGACCCCATTGCCCCATACATGAGACTATCGCATTGGGTCAAATTCACCAGTTTTACCAGGTTTCATTAATAACAAATCATTGCAATAGTAATAATGTTGATCGGGTTGTGTATTGGTTCTCATCTGTGGGTTGGCTAGATAAATGTGTGAACTTGTGTTACATCTATCGACGCCACGATTTGAACTGGCTGCCAGCTCTGGGTTTCGGCTTGAAATTAAATTTTACTGGATCGAATGCTCCAGTAATGAACCGCTCAACTACATTTGCAATAATTAGGGGTATTGTCTGCTGTTGAATCCGATTAAATTCCATCATTTTGTATGACCTCCAGTTCCCTCCTTTGCTTTCCAACTAACGTCTTATCCGCTTTTCGCAGTTATCAGCTACAATAAATGCTAGGAATAAATAAGTCCACAAATGATTTTACAATGATGCAGTTAAAGATGAGTCTTCACATTTTCGTTACCCGCTCACTCAATCTGACGCTGTCTTGTCGCTAATATTTGCACATATTTTGATTAGGTAATAAAAGCTTCGCCTGCGAATTTGAGAACTTGAAGTAACTTTCACGGTTTGAAACTAATAAATAAATAGTAAACGAATAATAAATTCTGCCTTTCAACCGTGCTATTTCTCAATGTTCCTCGTTTTATTAAAAAAATTGATGTTTTATCTCCTGGCCTGATTTCACCGCTAGTTGTTCCATTCCTATTACTAATTCAATAAATCTGATTTACTATTCAGGGAACAGGTAAATTCTGCATTAGGTCTACCATGTAGGTACTCCAATCCATTTCTGTGACGAAGTTTTACTTTCGAGCGTTGGACGTAACACATTCAGACTACAAAAACGTTTTGATTTTGTTTCAGTTGCTGAATTTGATAACGGATTACACCTTCTTACTGTGTACTTAAAACTGACTGGTTTATCTACGTTCTGTCCGCAACCTCCCTAGTGACGATTCCTTCGGTATATACGATTACAACCGGTTGTTACGATCTCCGGAAAAGAAACACTTTCGCGGTACGAAAACTCTTTTGTGTTATTGAGTGAGTTGGGTAGTTGTTTTTCGGACTATGGAATTCTACACGAGAGAGTTCGACACGACATCGTTCACCGTCCCCATCAGATTCCGAGACCTCCGGCCCCACGGTATAGGCGCGCAAGGGACTGTCTGGTGAGTCCTGTAATGTGGGCAGCCCGCTGATTCTTGTATTATGTTTTTTGCCTGCCGATCGATCGTGTAGTCCTGCAACTCATGGCTTTATTCCCAAAACTGCTCAGCAGCCAAAACCCCTTTGAATGCCAATTTGATTGACTTTCTGGTCCTTGCAATGAAAATATTTGGAAAGCACCAACTTCCATTTTTCCAAAGACGTTTGGTTCTCAAGTAAAGTCGAGAGTAGTGTGAAAGATCCTCGTTAATAACGTATTTACCCAAAGCCACGACGAATTATCCATTCAAATACAGTGGGACAGCTATAATAGCGTTTATTTTCGGTGCAGATTTGGGAATAAAGCAAATTTCGATTCACATCTTGTCCTAACTGTACGGTTTTACAAAATAAAATGGTGGTTTTTTCAGCTTTCGTCTTGCCTGATTCTCTAATATGTAACCACTAACCTCTCACTAATCTTACCTTGGTTTGGTCTCAACTGTTTACTTACTAACAATGTTGGTGTAAGCTGATGGTGTATCAGAAGGGCACAAGCTGTTAGATCTCACTCGAGCTTCATTTAAACTTGAATGATGACGGTAGTCATATTGTCATATGACCATATGAATGATGCCGTAAGTTGTGGTGCACATTATGTCGTTGCATCTTCACTACAACTGTGGTTTGACTTGTGGAGTTCCTTAGATTTCTGATGGGCCAGATAACAACGTATTCAGTTTCTTAATGTCTTAATATTTTGTCAATATCCATCATGTGTTTGTATGGCACGTGATGGGAACTGTCTTTCTGAATCCTACTAACCCACAACTGAATAACATCACTTCTTTAATAAAAAAAGCTATTCGTACTACAAAAAAATGTGGCAGTCATGCAGCATGATCCAACAAGCGAATTTTTTACGCACTCGTGGGTCGATCAGTTGAAATGTGCGCTTGATCAGAGAAACTGTTGATAACGTGACCAAACTTAAGTTTTCACCGGCACCCTTGGCACAGTCACCTACTCGACGTATCATTATGACGCATGAGATGTTCGTAACCTCTCCCTGGCGCTGAAAACTAAATGAGCTTATGTTGAAGGTTCGATTCTTAAGATCTTTTACTCAATCATACCTCTTGTAAATATGTTGTTATAAGTAGAGTTCACTATTGTCAGCTTGTCGATGCTCACTTTTTGATGGCGTGGCTGCCTCTCAATACTTGTGGCGAATCAGTTAATTTATATGACATTAAACATATTGTTAATCAGTTCCTAATTTTCAAGTTCTAGTCCAAGTGGTCTGACGTCCTCGTTTGACATCGTGATTGTCTCTTGAAATGAAGGGAATCGTGTCCATGTAATGATTACATCTCAGTGTTCTGATGTTATGAAATATCAGTTGACCCTGTAGTCGGTTGACGTGAATAATATGCTCGATGCTACTTTCCAAGAGCTCTCCGTCGTCCTTTAACGCCAGGAATTAATTAGAATTGATGGTGAACGTTCCAAGCTTCCTAGTATTGTACCCAGAGAACCTCTTCAAATGTTGTAAATAATATTATCCTACCGACCAAGAATATTTTAGCTCAATAATACAGGCTCTGATTGTTTGAACAGTTTCATTGTAATTCATTATCGAGCTTTGAGAAAGGGCTTCGTTACAAACCGAGCGCAGAATCGCTTGGGGTATTTATATAGAATGAACTCATCTCATTGCAATTGAGTTACACCGAAGGAAGAAACTGTTTGTTCTCTCAAATGTCGGATCCCTGGTAATGAATCACTGGAAGGGAATATGACTGCGGTTGGAAACCTTCTGCTAATTGCCTAATGGAACGCTGGGAGCTTCACCACTCGAAAAAGACAGAGCTAAGGGCCCCAAGTGCCCCCCGCACTAATCAATTTCCCTCTTCTTTTTCACTCTTCATTGCCAATCCCCTCTTGTACTGCATCGTTTCATCACCGTAAAAACACCACCGTATCCCCTCTGGTCGTTCCCAGCAACATCAATCCAACTCTACCACAACTTTCGAAAGGAACGTCGATGGAATGCTTTTAAAGTTCGAAAACTCTCTTTCCGGCGCCTGAGTTACAATAGTTTGAGTATTTTTTGGTTTATTATGTTCAAAAGTAAACTATTGGAATTGGCCAAGAAAAATAAATGGGATTGGAATTGGTTGGTTCTAGTTTCAACAAATCATCCAGTGACTTTCTTGAACGAACACTCTACTACACTGCATACTTCACCTGATTATGCGCTCCAATTGTTGTGTAAGAATTTGATTTTTATTTCATTTCAATTTTTTAATAATAAAAAAAAAACACATACTGTATTTACTGCTATAGCAGAGTGTTAGTTCTGTCTGCTTCGTGAAGTTCTCGAAAAATTCTCCGCGTACGTACCTACGTTCGTTTATCAATTTTTTACCTCGCGATTAATTCTAGATTATCCCAAAATCGGTTGAGAAATGAGGTTCTGGCATGTATTTAGTCAAAAGGTCAACAACTGCGATGATTCCATCGTTTATCGTGAGGAAATTATCGTGTTATTCCTACCAATTGTTGATTGCGTCACATTACCCCAACCTCATTTTACCACGTATTTTCTGGTAAATTCAGTTCAGACATCCAGGTAATAGTCAAAAGTCAATAGTCAAAAGGTTCAGATGTTCAGTATGTTCGAGATGTACACTCCATTTCGCTGAACCTTCAGACTCAAAATTTTGAAACGAAATCTATCTTCCTCATTGATGAACTTGTCAGCCCTGTATAACACGCAAATTGGGCTTACGATTCCCGAGATCGTTTATCTATTTAACCGTTGAATTGAATACACGACACCTGAGGTCATCGAGTCGATCCCAAGAGTTGGCACAACCTACCGCCCTCGGAATATAACTCCGGCAAAATATAATCCAATATTCTTTCCAAAACAAACATTTCTGTCAACTTCATTGAATAACTTTCAAAGAATAAAGATGAAGCGGGATGAGAACCGCACCAAAGTCCAATATTGGTTTGGGGGTCGAAAGGGAGAAGATGCGTCAATTTTGAACAGTAGACTCTGAGCTTACACACAGAGGGGTTCGGTTGAATTAATTCGGTTATTGTCGGAATGATGAAAGAATATTATGAAGAATAACCGTATTAGGAATTTCGTAGTATACTGTGTTTTCTCGACGGGGGGAACGATGGGGTAAAAGTAGAAGGGATTGAACTAAGTTAAGGACACTTGAAAACGAAGGGGAGCGAAAATTGGTAAACAGGCGAAGTGACAGAAAACGACTTCAGCCGTAACCCCTCTCGAATTAGCCAGAGTCAGTTGAACTGGAGAGGAAAAAACTCGTCGGCTTGTAATTTGAAGTGAACGACGTTTTGTGGCATTTGGTGACTTAAGGTAAGTGTTGTGCAAGTGCAAATAGTTGCGATCATTTTCAACAATTAGTCATTGCAATCGACCAATAATATAATTGTTTAACCCTCCTCTCAAAATTGACGAGTTGACGTTTGAGATGTAGAATACAAAAATCCAATATAAACAGCCGTAAGCTGCACTTTCCCCTTCTAACATTGATCGAGATATTTTACATTTCATACGGGCTCGGCTTTTCATGAACAGCAAGCGGTTCAAAACGGGTTGGATTGTTTATAACTCCATTCCTACCTCCGAAACTTTACATATAACGGTATGTTTCTTGAAAATACAAATTTGAATAGAATTTGATTCAGAAAACGTTGCAAGACCACCCGGTGTATTGTAGGGCCTGCCTTCCGTTCACCTACTCGAAAAACGTCAACGTGAACGGGAATAAAACTTTGGAACTTCAGGCCAATTTTCATACCAGGGGAACAACTGGTTTTGTGATGTCGAATATCTTTCTCTGATATTCTTATTGTATCTTGATATAAATTATTTCCGACTTTATCAGGTACAAGTAAAACCCCTGAATTATATAGATTATAAATAAAATAAATTATAAACAAATTATCTATCATTTATGTAATTATTTTATTCATTAAAACGGACTCCTTATTTTATCGGACTCTCAGACCGCGATCGAATAGCTGAAGCGCTTCTTCTACAAACATCACTTTGATAGAAGCTGAAATACTCGAAGAGATGGTCTGATCGAGTAGATACCTGGGATTACTGCTATGAATTGAATGCACCAAGAAACACTGTAGCCGACACTTCGAGGGAGAGTTGCTATCGATTTCCCACTGTACCCTCTCACGGATATGTTTAAACTTTTCATGTCTGAACTACATCGCATTTGTAGACACTCGTTCGAGGACCGCGTAGAAGGTTTAGTTAATTGGGAAATGTGTGATCTGTTTAGTCAAATGACTTAGTTTTATAGAATCTACAACATGTCTAAACTTCTTTTTATTTCGAAAATTGCTCGTTCTGACAAGATCATTATATCTTCACCATCTGAACCCTACTGAACTCAATTTGTCATGGAATTGAACGGAATTTTTTGTTTTTGCCCTAGGAGGCCCGAAGATGAATAATGAATGAAAGTTAGATCCATCATGATTCATAGATACGAAATTAATGATTGCTAGGTAATGGAAACTACCCCCCTCATAGATCAATGATCTGTGCCAAAGGTGTGGAGGGGGAGGGGGGGCTGCAATATAATTAACCAGTCTGGTTTGACAAAACAAGATATATGCTCATCAATGGAAGAAATCAAAACAAGTTTTTCTGTAACGGAGCAAAAAGAAAAAAAATACAACAACACATATATAGATAAATTAATACAATATTGCTGGTTGTGGTTAATATTTATAGATGCTGACAGTCATGGAGTCACATGTCGATGGATTGGCTTGGAGGATAAACTTATATTGGGATCTGCCTACTCGTACAAACGAAGTTGGGGTGTGGAATACTAATAGGGTAGATAATAATTAAGATGACGAGTAGTGGACTGTAAACGGTCTGTAAATAGTCTCAGTGTACGGTTCTGGTCGAACGGACTAGGTCCAATTGCATCTAATGTGCCTAGATGCTTATGGTAATTTAATAAGTCATGTTTAATATTGAGCTGGTTGCTCGTGAAAACTTGGGCCTCGGCAAACTACTCAGCAGCGGAGAACCTTCTGGGGTTTTTGAGTAGGACTCTTAGGATGGGTTTCTGAATGACAGCTAGAGTACACTACTGAATGACTCTAGTAAGTAAATGATTCCGTTACCTCACCAAACGATACCAAAGCTGAGCACTGATTGTACGAGAGTACAATACAGTAATAGTACGCATTTTTCGGAAAAATAATTTCGTATGTTATAAAATGATGTACAAACTTCGTAATTTTAACTACCAACGACCCTATCTGAGCCCTCCAGTCAAGATTCCCATCCTCTATTACTCCAAGGTATTTGTCGTTCGTTACCCTCCTACTCTTGAAGGAGCGTTCAATGTGCAATATGTAGTCGCTACCCAGGTATATGGAGAAATATTTGTGTATACCTATTTTGTCAGAAATGAATAACAACGTATAATTTTTGCCGTTCACGGTTAGTGATGTGCCTGGCTGTGGTCAATTTCATCGAGTCAATTAGTCCTGGCTGAGAGCGTTTGCTATTACGAGAACGGGCCCTTTATTGAGTTTGTGTGTTATCAGCTGTTCATTTTGCTGGGACCTGGGGAGAGGGTCAGCCAATTTGCATATCGATCCCACTCAGCTGCTGCGCTGGTGTTGTACCAACTAATGCGCCCTCCTCGTCTCAATTCCTGCTCCTCGCCATCGCACGCTCTCAAAGGACAATGGACAATAATCAGAATGCTGCCGACAAATTACGCTGTACCCTTAAGCAATTATAGCGAGTAACTCTGATATGTGTGCCTACACCTCAAGGTGGAGAATAATTGAAGAAATTCAGATACTTCCGATAAGGGTCTTAAATGAGTATTTCTTACTACCAATTTGTATTCTAACCTTAAAATAATTCCAGGGAACAATTTCAAATTGCCAATTTAAAGAAAATGTTATCGTTTAGCTGGTTCACGTATTATTTGTATCATATCTGGCCGCTATACGTACTAGCGGCCAGATATAATACAAATAATATACACTCAATTTGAGGGATTGTTTGGGGATGGTGGAGGTTATTTTTGCTGAGTTTTCAAAGACAAGGTCCCAAAGCTCTTTACGAGGGGGAGAAAAAAAAAAAAAAAAAAAAACGGTGTTTATGAACCTCTATTGGTTTTTTTGAAAGAGCATTACATTTCCTTTAAAACGCATTGGATAATGATGGCCTAACGCAATAATGATGGCCTTCTTGGTTATTATTAGTTCAAAAATACTTTTGACCAATGCATTTTACAGGAAATTTAGTGCTGAAAGAGAATTGGAGTGGTTGGAGTGATACGAGTGAGAAATGCACTCGTTATTGTATCGAAAAATATGTTTTGATACAAACCATAGTATAGTAATGGTTTAGAAGACCTTCGACACCTGTTTCTTGGTCATTATTGTGCCAAACATACGCTTGACCAATGAATTTTGAACGAAATTAAATGCTCTTTCATGTGGATTTTGGCTAAATTACATGGTTTAGATTACATGGTATCACTTTTACATGGTATTACTTAAAAAAAAAAAAAAAAAAAAGAATATATGAGCATAGAGAAAACCACTAACAGCCCGAAAAAATGGCGTTTTTTTCACAAGGCTCCAAAACTATTCGTACAATCTCCCCAATCTGCGTAACTTTTGATATCGTTGTCTACTGAGCCCAAATCCACAATGGTACAACAACGCTGGCTTTGGTTTGAACTTTGTTGCTATTTTCCATTCGTAGTTCAACGACTCCTACAGCACAAGCGTTTAGCAGAAGTGCCCACAGTTTTCGGTAAATCTAAACGTTTATTGTCGTCTCTCGGCGTAAGAGGGGAATGTCAGTAGGTACCAGGGAGCACGATCGTGCCTGGTTAGTGAGGTGATTCCGCGTCTCGTTTGAATACTAGGATCGTGCTACTTTTACCGAGCTCGGGGTCGTAGTTGAGCAAAGAGGTCCGATTATCGTACTGAAGACACCGGCGGTTATGCTGATGTTGTTGGAAGTAGCTCTGTAACGGCTCCATGAGAGGAAGGTAAACTTACTCGAGCCAAGGGATCTATAACAGAGTCTATGGGCCTCTCCAGCATTGTCACAGTCGAGCTAAGCGATCAGCCTTCAGCAGTATAGTAATAATATAACGCCGTAAATATACGGCGGGCGGCTCCCGTCTTTCAGCTCATTACGCATTCGCCGACTTCTATAGCCCGTAAATCTTTCGGAATGGCCTTTCCGTAATTACGGATATCCAGGGCGTTGTAACAGGCCGGATGCCGTTTGTCAACTTGTCACCCGTACGCTTCCAGTAGTTTAACGGTCAGTTATATTTGCCGAATCCTCTTCATTAAAAGGTAGACTCTTCCTTTGCTAATCACGAGGGAGGAGTAATGCATTTAAACCGGTAGGAGTGTTTTCAGCGTGACCCAGAAACTTGCCTGTAACTCTCTCAGAATGATAAGGACCCTCATATATGGGTATTTTTTAATATATAGGTAGGTTGTTTTCTTAAATTTGCATGACATTGAGGCGTACTTGTGCATGCTTATAATCATTATGTCATTTTTCTGCTTTACGCTATCGTATTTTCACTCTCACCCCACCCTTCTTCCTCACTTATGGGCAAACTAATTGCTCTTCTTGCGGTTCTATATTCTGTTACATTTTGTTTGAACCGTTTCATCGCATAATTTATTCGTATTTATCTACACTTGTCGTGTCAAACTACAACTTGATTGTGGCCAAAAATTTAATCAATCATCATAACAATTGTCTACAAAATTTGAGTATAAAAACCAAGTAATCATTATGAAGTGCTACTTTTGATTAGCGATTTTATTAAACTCACCGAACATTCACATCCTGATTCTTTGGCAGAAAATATCGATGCTCCCTAAACTACTGCGTTCCTCACATGGTCGTATTCTTTTGTTGCAGCGCCGCCTTCGACACCATCACTTCTCAAAATGTGGCAATCAAAAAATTGTCCAGGCCGTTCCAGAACGTGACGCACGCCAAACGGGCGTACAGGGAGTTCAAGCTCATGAAGCTCGTCAATCATAAAAATGTAAGTCACTCCTTGTCTTATCTCCAAGTTTCCCCATGTCTTGATTTAAATGTATCAGACGGAAAAATAAAATATATCTAGACGAGTTACCGGTTTTCTAGACGAGTCACAGACAATTTATGGTTTCTCAAACTCGCCGGAAAGATCTTGAAATCAGTCAACTTAAGTATAATAGTGACTATCTATCTAGTATACCATGACAACAGAATACCACTCCAGATTGTTTATATCCCCGGCTTGATCTCATCCCACGACGGGCAGGATCTGATTGGCTAGTCACTCGTCGATCAACTCTGAAAATTAATTTTAGCCAGCTTGCGAAGGAGATCGATACCCGGAACGCCGGCAGCGGCAGCCTTCACTCATCTCGGCTGTCAATGGGGACGCTCCCCCACAAAGCTCAGTCAGGTGGCCCCGGTGAATCCTGTTATCGTTCGATTAGATTATGGCACCCACCGAACTTGAAGTTGGTTTGAATTGTGTGTTGACGCCGCGTGTTAAACCTTTGTATGGCGGGCACGGATGTAATTCATCCATATCTGTAGATTGCGACGGGAACTTCGGGTTGCAATGGGAAGTATGTCGATCCCGACCGCAAAAATGAATTAATCCAGTATGATTATTGAAAAAAAAAATAAAATAAATAAAACTTAGAAAAATAGTAAATCAACTTGCTCTCGTCACGGCAAAAATATCGAAAGATTGTCTTCGAAAGTAGGACGAAGGAAATCCAAAAACCTTTTGAAAATTAAAACTTGATAGGTGGAAACTCCTAACTATAAGAAAGTGATTCGTAAATCCCACCCTTTCTCGGAAGAGAAATAGTTGTGGCTTTGACAAGATCATTTCTTCTATCTGTGATACCTGGAGGCTCCACCACTGCAGGAGGCGCCTACACGATTGATTGCCCTAATATAAATAATCAGAAGGCACCTTACCTTGTGCGAGAAACAGCCTAAATTTAAATCAGTCCCTCGCATCATCCCTCTTATGAAATGGCCTAAAAAATGAACATGGTTTTCCAATTGTCAAGTATAGTAAATTCACAAAATATTCCTAACGGAGCCACCAGTTATCACACATAACGAAAGACCTGACCCTGACAACGTCACAACTCTTACGAGAAAGGGTGAGGAGTCTAATTTATTTTCTTATAGTTAGGGGTTTCCTCGTTTCAAGGTGGATATTTTCTTTTCCTATCTTCGAAGTATATTATTTTTGCCGTCGGAAAATGTGTTAATCTCTTAGGAAAGCTGCGTTCAATTGGATTGATACCACTCTCCCCAAGGAGCTCGTAGGGCAAGAATAAAGGCGCCAAGGGCGATTTAACCCAAAGAACCTAATTCTGCCCTAACACATTTTCCAACACTCCTAGTAGTTGAGTGGAAAATACGTCTAGTGGGTTCATGTTTCTCCAAGAACTTCGACATGTCTCGATCAGCAGGCATACAAGACAAGAACTAGATCACTCGTGACGAAATCGTGGACACACGTGTCATAGTTTTGAGACCGATTTCGGTAATTGAATCATCGTCAGTAACAAATCAATTGGTCAGTAATAAATCAACCATTAGTTCACAAACATAGTATGGTAAACTAAAATGATCTTCCTGACTCGAATATTGTGGCCAAACTGGTACGAAGTTTAGGGGAAGGATTAAGGAACACGAAAAATATTTATTCTGTCTCCAATTTATTCTGTTCAGTGCCTCTCATCTACCGGGCCTCTCTTCCCACTGACTAATGATTCTAATATTCCATTAGCCATTTATGTTGATGACATATCTTGAACTGTAATCAGTAACTTGAACATGAAACTCAGTCTTTGTTCATTCTAGCTCTCCATTCGAATAAGTCTTCAAACATTTGTGATTGATGAATGAAGAATAGTGTTCTCCAAAGCCAAATCATTCATGTCTGCTCTTACTCATGCTCTCAATACATCGGCTGTTGATTTCGACAGATTATTGGACTGCTGAATGCGTTCACACCCCAAAAGTCGCTGGAGGAGTTCCAGGATGTGTACCTGGTGATGGAACTGATGGACGCCAACCTCTGCCAGGTAATCCAGATGGACCTCGACCATGAGAGGATGTCCTACCTTCTCTACCAGATGCTATGTGGCATCAAGCACCTACATTCCGCTGGCATCATCCATCGAGTGAGTCTCGCACAGTGCACTATTCATTTATGCACACATTTACGGGGTGATGGCGAAGGATAAGTAGATTGTATGTTCCAGGAGCAGTTTTTGTTTTCAAGTCTGGTCTTGCAATATCATTGCAAGTCTTGCAATAATATTTTATGTTCGATTTATCATTCTGTTCGATTGGAAGGGGTGCCGAACTTACACGGTTGTTATCTTGCAGGATTTGAAGCCAAGCAATATAGTAGTAAAGTCGGATTGCACGTTGAAAATCCTGGACTTCGGGCTGGCGAGGACAGCCGGCACTACGTTCATGATGACCCCTTACGTCGTCACTCGTTACTATCGGGCGCCTGAGGTACGTTCGAAAATATTTTTGATACTCGTGATGTAGTCACTTGTATCCTACATCATATTTTTTATCCCATTCATTCATTTACCTGCTCTCCATGGATGTTGAAATGTACTTATTTTATTCACCCTTACAGGTTATATTAGGAATGGGGTACAAAGAAAACGTCGATATATGGTCAGTGGGATGTATCATGGGCGAGATGATCAGAGGAGGCGTCCTCTTCCCAGGGACCGACCACATAGACCAGTGGAACAAGATTATTGGTGAGCTGATACTTGATCCGAAAATATTTGATGTTTGAATGATTGGGTTGAATTAGATGGATCCTTTGAACTAGGAAGTTGTAACTATTCTCTCGGAATTCCTTTGACGGGAATTTCCAGGGTTTCAAAGGATTTCATGGCAAACAAATTAATGGTTATAGTTCACTGAATTTGTAAAAATTTACGTTGATAAGCAATTTGAATCCAATCCATAATTTTTGAGATATTGAGTTTTGGTATCGCTAGATAGATCTTGAGAAGTCTCGTGTTTTACAAACAGATTCAGGTGGTTCGAAACTGTTTTCAAGGTGAACATTTGAAGAACTTATGAAGAACTTCTATAATTTTTCAAGGGGGTTTTTAGGGGTTAGTCCGGAAAGGTTCGCCAGTTACTTATTTGAGCGATAGTATGTTACAATGGAGGATTCAGCCAGCGTGGCAAAGCCAAATGACTATGGTGTGATTCAAGGAAGCACACTTGGGCCTGTACTCTTTCTTATTTCCATAGATCGCATAGCTTCCTTGTCACCCATTGCTGCTATTTTTCTTTTTGCTGGCGACACTGCCGTGTTGGTATCAGGTACCACTTAGGAAGTAGTCCTTTGGGAGATACAGGGGATAGGATAAATGGATAAGCTTAGGAAGTAGTGCTTTGGGAGTTACAGGGGATAGGATAAATGGTTGGTTATCTCACACTAAACTTGTCCAAGACGAAGTATAATATTATGCTGATCGATGGAGACAGTGTCCCCATTAGCGACAATCAAACTATCGATTCTTGCGCTCTAGGGATGCCCTGTGTCTGTGAACAACTTGGAAAGGTTTCCAAGTATACGAGTAGATACTTTGGGTTATGGTGGATGGCACTTTTGTGGGCCCAGCATGTTTGACTCCAGTATGGCGCGTTAGTGTGGGGAGGAGCATTTTGGAGCCATATGCGTAAATTAGTGGGGCTACAGAAGGCAATCCTAAAGGTGTTGCCTGGAAAGGCCAAGCGATACCCTAGAGAGCTCCTCTTCCAGGAAGCAAAGGTATTTAACTTGCGACAGCTGTTTTTAAAAGGATTAGTCCTCTTCTGTCATTCTATCAATTATCTCTAGCCCTAATTATTCATGTTTATTCAAACGATATTCACTCTGTTTAAAAAAATATTATTAGGTATTATATTTTGATAAATTTTATTATTATGTTTCATTATTATCTCTCCTAAACGACAAATCTCAATTATCTCGTAGTTTTGAAAAAAAAAAGAAAAAAAGACGAATGAAGAGCGCTGTATGGCAAGGCGCGTTGTGATGAAGGCCCCAGTCTCCTGAAGCCCACAGTTATGGTACGAGTATTTTCTGCCAAATTTTTTGGCGCAAATTTCTCAGGGTTTCAAGGTAGCGAAAACGAATAATTTTTTCACCTTTTGGGAGGAATTCGTTGCCCATTGAGTCTACAGTCGATGTTAAGGGCCTTCCTGAACGTGGGGCATCTTCTTCCGAGGTTCTGCCTTTCACAAACGTTTTGAACATACCATCATATCATCTGCATAGTCCTGTTGAAGAAGTAAAGACGTTTCCGCAAACGATGTGCCCAATTTCACGTTATCACGCTGACCTTCCTTCGCGTACCTACATCACCAACACGCAAAACGCAGAACACGAAAAAGTCACTTCACGAAAACAGCTGTAACTTCGGTCTGGAAAAGGGTAGAAAATCGAAACAAAAAAGAGAGGGTTATGGTTACTAAATGAGCACAACCACAGCCTTCTACGTTAACGTAGGGTCGCGCCATTCAACCAGTCCTGGAACTTTTGATCACACTTTTTAATATGAATTAGGGCGCTTCAAAAGCTGGATATTCTCTACATGCAATAGCCCCTATCACTTATTGGTCTTGAAGAACCTATTGCGACATCCGAGGTGGTTTTTCATTCCATGTCTGCCTCCTTGTGTAGAACTGTTTCTATCAGTTACCCATCCCTTTCTCGTTGGCAATTCTAAGTCATTACACAACTACAGAGTGAAAGAGTTGATTGAATCGAAATAGGTTGCCCTTCTTATTTCAGAAATCTTAATAATTTTAATTGATCTATATCATTTGTTCAACGAAATTCTCTCCGTTATTGTAGAATCCTACAGGACCTGATGAGGTTTTTTCCGTTTCAGAACAACTAGGAACTCCGTCGCAGGACTTCATGATGCGTTTACAGCCGACGGTTCGAAACTACGTTGAAAACAGGCCACGGTATTCCGGCTTCACTTTCGACAAACTGTTCCCCGACGTCCTGTTCCCCTCGGACTCGTCTGAGCACAATAGGCTTAAAGGTATTTGAGGACTCACACTTTGTTGTATATTTAGAGAAAGATTTAGATCCACCGATCGCTGCCATCCCCCTGGAACGGTAATGAAAGCGAAAATTGTTTTGACAATCCGAGGTTAATCAAAATTTGAAATTGAGTACCTATTTGCGGATACTACCCCAGGCAAATAAGTGCTCTACCTTTCAAAAATTGCTCGAGAGTTGGAAATCGTTATTACCTCTTCGCAGCGGTTTCTAGGTTGTGCTTCAGATTTGAACGCCTAAAAACTTCGAAATGTTCGCCATTTTATTGTTGGCCGGTGTGATGTTACTTATTCTTATACAATGACCATATCAATAATTGTTAGATTCGTTAAAAAAAACTAAACTTTCAATGGCACTTACTGTTCCATTCTTATCAGTGAAAATCTCAAAGATGAACTAAACTTGAAATGTATCTCTTGTGGTTTAGTACTAACTATGTTCTTGTTAACAGCTAGTCAAGCCAGGGACCTCCTGTCCAAGATGTTAGTAATAGATCCCGAGAGGAGGATATCTGTGGACAACGCTCTTCGCCACCCTTACATCATCGTGTGGTATGACGAAGGGGAGGTCAATGCTGTAAGTACATTCATAAATAGTCCTGGACACCGACTTGGAGCTATGCCCCGACCCTCAACACGATATCGCCAGGAAGATGAATATTAAATGTATATAGATTTGTGATTCAAATCTTAATTGTGCATTGAAAGGCTATTTTGGTATCATGTCCGTCCTCGCTTAACGTTTCACTTCTGTACTGTGGTTTGAGATGATTGTCGCTGTACCTATTCTATTTTTCAAGAGGTTCCGAACCCTTTGTGAGGAGATCGTGTGCGTTTATCAGAGAGACGCAACGACTGTTCAAATTCAACTTTTCAAAACTACTCTTCCAATAGTCCAGGAGACATGCACTTTGTTCCTGGGAAAAATTCTGAAGTTAGTGGAACTTTTACAGGTTGTTCGGGGGTGCTGCGAGATGACTCTGTCAAGTTACCCAATTCGAGGACTCTATACTAACTTGGGGAGGGCCGAAAACCTCGAAATTATTGGACTTTTTTCGTTTTTTCACTCATAACTTCTGAATTAAGCGGTTTTTAACCAAAATGTGAATCATAACCATGAACTAATTAAAGAATTTTTCTTACATTGAAAATGATTTCAGCATCACAATCTAGTTTACAGAACTAATAAGTGATTTTTATCTCTTAATATCTATTTTAAAAAACTGGCGAACGTGAGCACTTTTGTTTGAATAGTGTTATCGTGGTGTCTCTCTTTCTCACTGGACACTAAGTTTTTCACTACACTAAGTCATGTGGCTTGATCCTTTTTAGTCTTCTCTGCAGGTGATCAACGTCAAGTAGACGGGGACGGCCTCTTCACTGACGTGCCTTTGAAGGCTCTGCTGATGGGCTGTTGCAAATTGAACCATTTCCACTCCAAGATCTTGGTGGCTGTTATCATTGCGAATGTACCAGGGCGCATTGACGATGTTCCTGAGCACTTCGTTGTGAGATTTTTCTATAGTTGCTACGTAACTTTTGGTAGCACAGCCCCAGAGCTGGCACTTTCTTGTCCACTCAGGCTTGAGGACTTAGTTATAGAGCATAAGTTTGCTCTCAAGTGGCAAAACTGAGTGACGTCCCCGTAAGCCAGCATAATTCCCTGTATTTTATACGTAAATCCTCGCTCTTCCATTGTGTGCCTTCCATCGTAGTTTGGCATCTACCGTATTGGATGATTTTACCTCAATACCGTATTGGATGATTTTACCATTGAGAAAGGTCGGTAGATATTGAAGCTTCCGATTTGAGAAGTCCACATGTACCGACTTTGTCTCAATCATTCTGATCCTCCATTGCGCAGTCCATATTTGCATTAAATGCAAGATTTTTGGAGATAGAGTGGTTTCTACTCTTGGCAGATCAGCAGTGTTTATCAAATAGAGGTCCCCAATACTCTGCCTTGTGGCATTTTAACTCTGATCTCTTTTACTCTGAGTTGGCGTTTACCTGTTTGATCCAGAAGAACCTATTTGAAAGATATGAATTAAGTATTTCTGCGGACTGTTTTGGCAAGTTTCGGTAAAGTTTATGTTTCAGCCCTTGGTGCCATACTTAGTCGAAGGCCTGAGTTACATCGATCGATTATTGATATAAGAATAATAAGAGTATATGCAGCAATAGGTACAACTATGTAAACTTTATTTATAAAAACTTCATGAGGCCACCAACAATTTGGACCGCTTGCGGCCTTCTGCACCATCGTTGTAGTCGTTGTCAATGTCCATGGACATGTCCGGTGGAGGCGTAAGGGGAGATTTTTCTCGTTCACGTCGTCAGTATCAACATCTTATATAATATATTACGCGTTATATAATATATGACGTATGTATTATATACAAAATTGTATCAAATTTACTGCTCTACACCTTTGAAAATACACGTTTTGGTCAAAAACCGCTGATTATAGAAGTTATGAGCGAAACACCGGAAAAAGTCCAATAATTTCAAGGTTTTTCGGCCGTCTCCAAGTTGAGATGGGGTCCTCGAATTGGATAACTTGACAGAGTCATCCCACAGTACTCCCGAACAACCTGTAAAAGTTCCAATAACTTCGGAATTTTTTCCAGTAGACCCCACTTTTTCTTTTACTGTCTACTGGACTACAGCATGTTATTCCATTCACAAGTTACTGAATATTCTTCCTGTCTTCATGTTTCTCTCTTGATTCGCTAGGTGAAGTTCAAGCACGTTAACAAACTGCATTTCAATATTGTGTTGTGGGTGACCCTCCAGTCATAGCTCCAATTTCGTGTCTTGAACTATTCCTCCCATATTTCATTTCAAGAGGAAAAGTCATCCACATGTTTTGGAGGGTGGAGAAGACCGTCGATCATCTAAACCTGCCTCTCAGGATCTACGCTTCGTACCACGATAAATCATTTCTAACATCTTGAACAAGAAGGTATTTCATGTTGCCCTCCTTTACTAACACATTAAAATCACACTAATCCCTTACCGCGCTATTGTTATTTTATTATTTTTGTAAATATCTGTCTAGTCCGTGGGCATCCTATTTTTTTAAATCAAATCTTCGATAAAGCTACGAATCTCTGTGTCAAGACATAAAAAAAAGAAGTTTGTTGTTTTTTGAGCTGTAGTTGCTAGTAATCCTACTAGTTGTTCGAGATACGTCTGTTGACACGCTTGTTGCTAGACAAATCATGATGCCAATAAGTTTTATTTTCAGTTCTTCCACTTCATGATTTATTTGAGTTCTAGTAGCCACTGCTTGAAGTTCCACTGTCTAAGTAGGATGCTTAGCAATCCAACTCAATGATTTTGAACGATCAATTTTTAGGTATTCAAGCTTAGTTGCTAAGCTTCGTTAATGTTAGAAAACTTATTCCTCATCACATAAGCATGCGAGGCAGTTTCATGTAGAATAATTGCCTACACCCACGAAAAGTCGGGGAATTCTTCATTTCGCTGGAAAATCGTGGGTTCTCTCAAAGCTAAGTCATTTCCGTTGCGTTGCCCACATTCCCCATCTTTGAGGCCAACTGAAAATATCAAATACTGCACACTCAAATAGTCTGGAATGCGGTTCTTGTTAACAGCTAGTCAAGCCAGGGATCTCCTGTCCAAGATGTTAGTAATAGATCCTGAAAGGCGGATATCAGTAGACGACGCCCTCCTCCACCCTTACATCAACGTGTGGTATGATGAAGGAGAAGTCCATGCTGTAAGTATCTACATGTTTACTTGAGTTACAGATCGGTAACAAAAGTATTGCGTTGCATGACTTGTTTAGTTTACTTAACATTTCTCCTAAATACCACTGTACCTACTTGCCCAACCCGTTTGATCAAATTGGAAAAAAAGATAAAAAATCGTATATATCGTAAATAGGTTCTTGGAACATTCGACTGTACATAAACACACTGTATATAGTGTGTTTCTGTACAGTCGAAGGTTCCAAGATTTTGCTAAACTTGTTTGGTATCACATATTCAGTTCAAAGTATTACATGAGATGAATTCTGTGTATGGTCCTTTGGGTTGTAAAGGGTGATTAAAATATTAATAACTTCATTAAAAAACAATAAATTGTTTTATTCCCATTTAAGAATGAAAAACAATATCCGGCAAATGAAATAAGCACACTTGTTTTTAATAACGATTACGAATATCCTCAAAAATCATCGCATTATTCAATTCTTCAACTTACCGAGTTACGATTAGATTGAGCGATTCTGTGGTGTTCCAAGGGGATTCCTAAAGGTTTGGGGTGGGCAGGGGGGAGGATCTTGGATTTATGGACAAATGGCCCAACGAACGGATAATATTTTGGAGGAGGGGAATACGTTTTTAATTCAGCCAAGATACCCCCCACCACCACAACTTTTAGGAATCCTCTTAGAATACCAAAGAATCGCTCAATCTAATCCTGATTCGCTAAGTGAGAAGATTCGAATAATGCGATGATTATTGTCAGTATTCTTAATCGTTATTAAAAACAAAATTACAATTACGTTCTTAGCTACTTATAAGTGGACAAATGAGACCTTGTCAACGCCTGGAATTACGACCGTACCTGTCGAAGTGATCCAACAATCCAAGAGTTGACAAGTCATCCCACATACGGGCGGTTTTGTTGATGCATTCCACAGTTCTCACTTGGCGAGAACAAGCTTCAACATTATGACGTCGCGGGAGTTTTGAACTATTCGGGTTTGAACTCCACCTATGGCATAAGACATTGGGAATTTTGGAAGTTGGCTAAGAATATACTACAATTTTCGCCGCTTAGTCCACAAAATTCCTTGTCAAACTTCCCAAGTCCATGGGGCTCAGACCAAGCTTCGTAAAGTCTTGCACAACTGGATATTTCAACATAGCCACCTATTAGTGACGTACTTTCATGGGCGGATAGTTTTATATATTTAAAAAAAGAAAATGAAAAATCAAAATCGCTGAAATCGGTAAACTTGATTCACCATGCACAAGTAGGAGTTAGGTAGAAATCTCTGTGAGCAATAAAAGGATTAACGTTGTCTGTCAAATAGGGTGGGCGCATGGGTCGGAAATTTGGATTTTTGACCCCAAATTCGTTTTTAGCGCCCTTCAAAACTCATTCTGGGTATAGTGAAAATTCACAAGAAAGAAGCGAGCGTTCGAAATATTTTGTTCGTCAAGATTACGCGGGACACCTGCGAAACAGCCTGAAAACGGCCGCTTGGAGCGGTTGTGGGATTTTGGTCTCAAGAAGTTTCAGTACGTCGTTACTCCTAAAAGCGTCAGCCAATCACCTTGCCGAATAATTTCATCGTCATCACTCCTCATTTACCCATGTATTTATAAACTGCCTTATTGGTTTATTTTCCATAAAATGAGGAGAAGGTAATTTTCGCGCACAAGTTCAATTTTTGCCCTGTCTGTTTGAAGCACCAAAAAAAAAAAAAAAAAAACGTGCGCGCATTTTATTCAATCAATATGTCCATGGAACAAGATGAAAAATACTGGAACTCCTGGCTGGAATGCTGAAATGTCTTGGCAAAATGTATTAGAATTATCTTAAAAATGTGTAATCGAAACGAGCATCAACATAAGAACTTTACCAAACGTTTTGTGAACACTGAGAAATTATGGATCATATAATGCGGAGGCCAGACTTATGGACCTCATGTTCATCCCCCCCCCCCCATCACCAATTCTGTAAGCACGGTTGCCAAGTCAGGGATTTTCCCCGTTGATATAGGGTGTTTTTTTTAGCTGACAGGGTTTTTTTAGGGGGAAGGAATGTATAGGGTTTTACTTTAGGGTTATTTTTTTTCCTAGTCAGGGTTTTTTGGGGGTGAATTTAATTGATAAATTGAAGATAGTGACACTGAAACCCCGGGTTTTAGTGTTGCTAATCAAAGGACATTTGAAGAGGGTCGCTTGGCTTTGGGTGCATTCCAACTTGCCCTCGAAGCGGGACAATTCATGTCTAAAGAAGTGGGTTAATCTTTCCGATGTGACGAAGTTCTGGGTTGAGGTGTACGGCGACGTCGACAGCGCAAGAAAACCTCGTTTCAGGAACGTTGCGCTGTTAGCACTGTAGCTGATCTCGCACCCCATTTCGAACGCATACATTGAGAGATGCTTCTCTGTGTACAACCACATCAAATCGAAGCTGAGGACCAGGCTTTCCACTGATGTGGTCCAGAGCATCCTCACCCTACGTTACTTCCTCCGGGAAGAGGGGATCACATGTGCTTAGTTTCAGCCAAGAGAGGAGGTGCTCTCTCTGTTCAATGAGCATAATATGGAATAGGATCGTACTGAGACAGGGATGTTTTGGGGGAAGGAATGTATAGGGTTTTTCTTCAGGGTTATTTTTTCCTATTCGGGGTTTTTTTTTAGTATAAGTCAGGGAGGTTTGTGGAAAAAAGGGTTGGCAACCGTTTCTGTAAGTCCAAATGGAAGTATGTATCCCCTGCAGACGATTACCGTCATTGATGAAGCTCCCTTCGTCATTGTCGAGGGCTCAATAGGTCTGACCTGTTGATTATTACTACATCTGTTGAAGAGCGTTAATTCAATCAACCTGGTGTTTACTCAACAAGGCAGGCACTGCCTATAGTTGAGCATTACTATTCAAAAAATTGGTCATGCCTCTTTCGTTAGTATTGATTTTTAATTCTTGTTTTCAGCCCGCCCCAGGCCCTTACGACCATTCAGTGGACGAGCGTGAGCATTCGGTTGAGCAATGGAAAGACCTCATTTACAACGAGGTTATGGAGTACGAACACTCGCACAACGGTCAGGTTCCGACCCCTTCCCGTTCAACCGCCTCCGCCTCTGGGGAAGAAGAATCAGAGGCAGGACGCCGGTAGACCCTGAGATCACGCTGTTGAGTCCGCCCCTGTCCATGTCCGCTGCGCTTCTCCATTTCCCTCCCCCAGTCCATTCCTACTCCATCATACTCCTGTTTCATTCGAACTTCTCACAAGACAAAAGCAACGTACCGTTTCAAAAACCCTGTAGAATATTCGAGGATGGTTCGTCTCGTAATCGTAATTGTCCACACCGCCAACAGTGAAAGAAATCCAACGGTGTTTAGTTCACTACAACACTATGAAACTCCCAATCACCTTATAACTACATAAAACGATGGTTGGTTTTTATATTGCATTTCATTAATCACGTTTCATTTGCATCATTATAAACACACAAAAATGGATTTGTTCAATGAAAACAGAGGTGAGGCTGTGAGATTATTAATAACGCTGTTAGGTCGAAAAACGTGTTACGATTCCTATAGATTAGTAGTTTAATCCGAAATTGTAGGGAAACTTCGTAGTAACACTACCTAATTCTTGCATAGCGAGTACATACTCGTATTTTCGTGATAATTCACAATATTGTCCACTTCTGAGTAGAGTAACATTGTAATTATAATCTGTCGCTTATCGCAAAGTCTCTGGTAGTATTCCTAGGTAGGTACTTCTTCAGTTTCAAGTAGAGAGTGTCTTTATATAACTCAAATTCATTCACCACCGGTCTTGCCTCTGTTCCTCTGGTGATTTCGAGCCAAAAATCTTAAAACCACCGTACAATTTCACTCAGACCGCCATTTTAGAGCTCGACTCTGCATACAGGCAGTTGTGTCTACAATGAAGACAGAGCTGAAGAATTCGTACCGCGTCAGTCCATTACAACGAAATCTTGAGAATTTCCACTCTTTGCATCTAATTGGTGTATTTATGAGTGCCAACCAAATAGGGTTCCCCCCTCCACGCCTCTCATAGCCTCCCCAGACGTAGGGTTCATGCCAATGTAAATATTAAAAAGAATGAAAATAAAACAAAAAAAGGTTTAATGGTAGTTATTAGGTGCAATATTTTAGGAAACTCATATGAGAGACATTCACTCAAGTCATTCTCTAGCTTTGATCAAATTTTGATCATTCTTGAATTCAGTCATGAAAGTCGTCCTGGTAGGTACATTCGTATGGTTTGAATAGTAACAATGTATGTAAAACGAGAGTAGACCGAATGGTGGTCAACTTGATCAATCAAAGTAGCAAATTGTGCCTTCATCAGCAGATTTGTCGTGATCAGCCCTAAATAATTTTAGCCTATGGCGTGAGCCTAGAAAATGAAAAGTGAATGTCTCATTTTAGTTTCTTGATTATTTTATCTGTTTATTCAAAATAATACATATATTTTCAAAGAGATTTTGGGTATATTTCTCTCTTAAAATGTATAATGAACATAATTTCTAAAGAAAATATGAACCGTCTCGTGATTTGCTTGGTACAAATCATTTGCGATGGTAGCGCTCATTCTAACCTCTTCAGTGTAAGATTAAAAAATATACTATAATGAAGGAGTAAATCCTATGAAATATTTAATTATAAAAAAGAAGTATAACGCAAGGATACTCTGCCCTGTTCATCTGAGTGATATGGACGTTTTTACCGTACCTGTGCTTGTAGCCTCGTGAATCTTTCTGTCAGTCCCAGAGCGACGCCTTGTAATATAAGCCTGCTGATAGTTCGAAGTCTCGTTCATACGTGGCTTTAAGCCCGATTTGTGCTTTTCACCTTTAAAAAATAAAGAAACAGAAAAAAAGCTACTCTCATAACGTGTAATAGTACCCGTAATGCTGCTCGTTATCCATTCCAAGATGCTTTTGTTATTTTTGTTTGACGTAGAGGTTTTGATCAATGTTGACCGCCTCATCAATTGTCACAGCTAGAGGTTATGCTGACTGCGCCCCTCGTGGAACAATTTCACACTATTTATTAAATCCAGGAACGTAATGTAATGAATATTCAAGTCAAAACTTGCTATTCAAGAGTCTCACATTTAATCATTTTCTTAATTATTTTTTATTTCTAAGATTCACTATTTTGTTTGAAAGAGGGTAGTGTTATGTTTTACTACAAGGTGGCTCTTGATCAATCAAGAGATTCCCAGACAATAAATTAATTTTTGTGATCCACAGCTGTTGAAAATATTGACTTGTTTTTGGGGCGGTTGTATTCAGGATTATGTTATCATCCAAATAATTTGAGTACATTCCAGTACTTTTAAGGTAAATACAGACGTGGGAACACGTTGGCATTATGACGTGTGGGAAGAATATCAAAAGTTCCAGATTTTCGTCAGTTGTGGAGAGGCTTCAGAAAAGTCGAGTGGTTTCTCGTGTACCGTTTCCAGTGACTATTTAAAGATTGAAGAGATGATGACAGAGATCCTCTATTTTCGGATCAACCAAGCTTTTGTCACTCTGTAATACCACTTGAACTGCTCTTAATTGAGGCATTACATTTTGGAACTCTCCGAATCCGTCTCGCCCCCTGTTGATTGGATGCACCCATTCGCTAGACGAGCAAATACACCATTCACAAATATATCCATCCTCTAGATGGATGCAAATACAGGGTAGCCATTTCTTCTTCCAGCAATTTCAAAGGAGGTTCAAAACTGTCGGAAAATGCAATAGGCACGAAGTACGAGTAGTTGCTATACGTCAGGCCAATGTGAACACTGCTTCATGTCTGACGTGGTCCCTCGGTGCCTGACGAGACGTCGGAACACGTCACGTCAGAGTAGTCTGTATTTACCTTTACACGTAATTATTTAATTATTACGTTATTCATTTACTGAATTATTACTTTATGTAGAACTGTTGAATTTACATTGTTGCTTCATCAAAATTGTGACATGTAACAGGACTAAGGCCCGGCGCATATAGAACACAGCCCACGCCCTACCCAGACCATGGGATCGAGTTAACGCATGTTGAACCCAGTTGTTTGTCAGCCAAGTTTCGCAATGTCAGCATTAGAACCTCTCCTGGATTTATAATCCGAGTCAGAAAGTGAATAGTTATAGAGGAAGAGGAATAATAATGATTAAGCTGGGAGGAATACTTACGGAGAGGCTCAGACAAGAGCAGTTCAGAGAAGTGATTAAAATTGACGTAACTGGAAGGGAATACAGTTGGTATTACTGGTGTCAAAAGAACGAGTTCGAAAATTTTCAAGTTTTCAAAATTCCACGCGTCGATCGCAACTGACTGGGATAGCTGCGGGTTGGTTTGAATGTTCGGCAACTCATTGGATACTGTGCTTCACAGAACTATCCACACGTGGGTAGGGCGAGGGCTGAGTTCAATATGGGCCAGTACTAAGATTGTCCAAAATCTTCTCGTTTCAGAGGTTCATCAATTTTTTTCACCTTTTGGCCTTTTCCATTTCAACCCAACTTCGAATTTCATTTCATTCTAAGTGTTGTCATGTGTGCCGCCTTCATTATAAAATTTCACCTCATGTTCACCAATATTTCAATTCCATCATCCAATTATCGTTAACTCCACGAAACTCCTCGAGTGAGTTATGTTGGACCAGTCCTTACGTAATGTGTAATTCCCCTATTGAATTGCGCACGAGGATCATAATAGTTCGATGCCCTAATTCGTGTAATTGATTAATAATTTATCGAGAAAAGGTGTAAATGATGGTGATATTCTTATAGTTTTATAGATCTCTAGAAAATAATTGAGGGTGATTTTGTTCATTTATTTATTTAATTTTTTACTCAGGGCTCGGGAAGTGCAAAGCCAAAAATATTCGTAGCCCTCAACTGATTTCTCCTTTTGTTTTTTGGCAAACATACAAAGTCCGATCCAATTTAGGTAAATAATGAAATTTATCTCTGGAAATGATTAAGGTGGGAGGATTGATCATTTCAATACTATAGTACGGTTTCCCTCAGATGCTGCCCTAAAAGTCCAAATAGTCTAGAAATGCATTAACTCGTAATCTTTTTGTATACATTCGTGTTAAAAAATCCAAATTGTAGCTACATGTTGTGATTATTATGTTAATAGACTATTCTTTGTAAACCAGATCGGTTCATTACCTAATTTTTCTCCAACGAGAAAATGTTATTTTGTTTCTGACTTTGTCAATTTCTTGTTGATATTATGCTTCTTTATTAATGGTTTAATAATTATTGTTGTGACGATTCACCTTTTTTTCTCTTCCTATTAGGTACGTAATTTCTCAATCTACCACAATGTTATCCTTTCCTTTCGCTGTATTTACCGTGATCTACCACCAGCCCTGATTATTCTGATGAACATTGCAATCATTTGATTTGTTCAAATTGTGACAACGTCCAACTGGTGACGTTTCGATCAGTTTGTCATCACTTGAAATCATGCTCGGTGGAATAATTGATCACGTTTAAATATGTTGTTTTAGAATCCAATTTGGTTCATGCTGAATCGAACAGTTCATTTCGAAATGTTTGCTAAGTAATGATTGCTTGAATCTAGGTAATCCATTTTATAAAAAAAAATACTTCAATATTTCTATTAAGCGTCACGTATTTTCTACATAATAAATGAATAATTTAATGAAGAGGGCGTTTTTAACAAGCTTCCTTTTTTTTAAATAAGAAAAATGAAGGAAAATATTCCCTCCACTATGTGGATAAATGACATGGAAAAGTGTAATTTTTAGCGTCGAAAGAAAATCCTGAAGATAAAAGCTATTTTGATTTCTCTCTTTTGTATGAAAAACGAAGAGATTCTTTTTGTATGATAAAGAGGAGTTTTGTCTAATATTAGGTCAATAAGCGAATACCTCTTGTAAATAGTTTAGGTGTAAGATAATAACAAAAATCAGTGGTAAATAATTTAAACAAAATCAGTGAGCGTGTCTTGTAAACGCTAATCTCCCACACGAAAAGTTATTCACATTTAGCTTCTAAAAAAATAAACAGTTATAGTATGAAAAGTGGTACTGTCTTACTAGATACGGTACCTTATATGGAGTATAATAGAAAACCAGTGTATAAACGAAAAAATCGCTAGTGTAATCTTTTAAGCACTCGGTGAGACGTATTTATAGATTAACCACTTGTGATTTCTTTACATGCATCAGTGTGTCCAATCAAATTAACTTTTCCCCGATATGTTGACGAAAATTTACAAAACTCCCTCTGTATGAGAACTGGTAGTTTTAACATGCTGAAAAAGATTATTCAACTGGTGTAGAAGTAATCAGAAAAATTGGGATTTGAACTACTTGACAAAAAAGGATCTTTATTGAAACCCTACCATCAGCAAAATATATACATATGTTTATGTGTATGTTTAATCGAAAAAATTAGCTCTTCATTTTGTGACTGTACAAAGTAGTTAACGATTATTGATATGATCAGATAATAATTATAATTATAGAAGTATCATTTTGTAGAATCTAGGAGGGTTATAAGATATTGGTGAAAAACGCAAAGGTGGTTTAACTTGTGAAATAGGTATATAAAAAAATTTTGGCGGGATATTTTATACCATAATGTTTGCCAGCCTGTTACCGATGTTTTCATTTTATTGTGGGAAAGGCGTTTCAATCCATTTCTGGGTGCGGTTCTAGGGCATCATTAGGTTTGAAAACGAAGTTGTCATTAAAATAAACCCATGATATGCAATCATTTTTTTCATTGAGTGTTGTTATTTCCTTATGACCTCCTCCTTCGGGGAATCCTCTGGTGATGTGGTGGCTGCGGTCATGGATGAACCAGACTGCCAATGGTACAATATGGATATTTGACACGATGCAACTTGTGATTGATCGTTCTTTCCTCGCTGTTCCCAGCAGTTCACATCCAATAACAGCAATGAAGCAACTGCTACTGCTTGCTGCTGATTGAGCAATTGAGGCTTGGAGCACTGACGTGAAACAACCCAAAACATCTCAGTTATACCAAGGTAATTGAACATGTGTGCAGCATTATCGATATTATCGATAATTCAGTTTTTGGTTATTATTTTTCGCCATTATTTAATGCAGACTGCAATTCATTACCTAAATTTGTGACCCAAATATCGAGTTGATAAATAATAATGATTAATCATAAATAGTATCTTTAATAACTAATAATAATTTAAATAAATCATAACAATAAATTTTAATGTTAAGTAATTAATAATAATTGATTATTATAATTAATTATAATTATTATTTATTATAATTATTATAATTAATTATTGCCGACGTTGGTAGGTGAAATTAATCATTACGAATTGTAATTCATCATCTCTTTAAAAGTTTCATCTATTATTCAGTGATCTAAATAGAAGGATGATTTGCTCAAAGAAGGTAATAAACCGTAGCATTTGCAGAGTTTTTGTGACTAATTTTCTGTAACGAAAGGAACCCACAGTTATACTGTACATTGAATGGTTTTAATAAAATTTTAATTTAAGTTTTAAATTATTTTGCTGTATTTGACATAAGTTTCAAGATTATTTTCCTGAGTATTAGGTATATCGAATTTTGATTTCACAGTAGTTTTCTATCTCCCTTGGCCAATTATTGGTATTATACCTCTCTCCTGGAACAGTGTTTTAATGAAAAAGGAATACCTTATAAAATAGACATAGTTGCGCAGTGCCATTTTGTCCATCTCATGGAATGAGTGAAACGAAGATGTCAAATTTGACGTGTAACCATGGACCATGGAATCACCCATATCCATGATCTCAAGGGTTTCCCATAAGCAATTACGCAAACACAGAACTGTTTCTTAAATGTAGAAAATTTAGTCTGAACGATCGTTTTTTTTCTAAACGTGTATATTTCATTACTTGGTTAGATGTCCTGATTTGTTGATGGTTCTGGATGTTCTGAACGGATTGGAGTCGGTGAGGCACCCGAAATAACGTAATAATTTTTCCGTTTTTTTCTTCTTTTTTGATAAATGCGAACTTTTAAGATGCTTGATTGGGTCAGCTGGGCACATCATCCGTCGCTGGGTGGTTACAAAGTTGTTCGGTCACAGTTAATTTCCAACTCCGTTCTTCTCCAACGTAGGTAAACATGAAACTTGGCTGTCATATTTTTTTGGGTTATTATTATTTTATTGCTTCGAGACTTGTGTATCTTGATACGAACTCAGAAAAAATTTATCTGAAACGGCAGAATGAGAACAAAACCAAACATGTAGGTGTAGCATGGCATAATGAACAAATTTTCAATGTGACCGCCTAACCAAAGCGCCATATCTAACTACTCGACGTGTCAGTATTTTTCCATAGACATGGATTAAATTTGACAGACTAAGTTAATTCTTTCTTTCCATATAGAGCGTTTAGGCTTACGACCTACTTTCTAACCGATTCCTACTTGTGCATGACCAAATCAATGTTTTTCAGCGATGTTGCCTTTTTGCAATTCTACATGGAACGTGTTTTAGCCTTCACATAACTGGATGAAACCGAGCGTCGGTCCGATCGTTACGCTGGCGCCATCCTCTCACCCAAAGCCAATTCCCGTGGTGGTAGAGACTTGAAATTTGGTATGTAGCCTCCTTAAGACTGACACTTTAGCAGCATAGGACCGGGATCAGCTGAGTGGCCCATAAGGCTAATTTCTATGCTATTCACACTACGAAGCTGTTATTTGGTATGTCCGCCGCCCAGGCCCCGGATCAGCTGAGTTGCTCCTAAAGAGAATATCTATGCTATTCACACTATGAAGCTTTAATTTCTGAATTACGCCGATTTACTCAGTAGCTTCTATTTACTAAGGCTGAGTTCCAACAAAAACTCGGCAACTTCACAATGAGGGCTCGTAGAACTGAGAAACAAATGTTGTAAAATTTTGGGGGCCCTGGACTCCTCCTTTTGTTTTGAGCTTACGGCTAAATTTCTATAAGCATGGAACTCGTTTTATCCACGCTTAGCATAGAAATTAGCTTTAGGAGCCACTCAGCTGATCCTGAGCATTTGCTGCCTAGTCTTGAGGAGGCTACATACCAAATTACCGGTGTCACTATCTTGAAAATCGAGATATCCTGCCGAAACGTTTGTGGCTATTTTGCAATTAGGCTGGGCTACACTCAGACCACTACTATAATATGGCCGATTTTTGCTCTCCGGAACCCCCTTTGAATCCGCCCCTGCTGGTCGAACTTGTACTTTCTTCTGTGGTTACTAATATTTTGACCAATTTTTTAATTTAAATCGAGCCAAGATCAGATAAACTACAATGAAATAATTCATCCAGAATATCACCTACTTCGAGGTTTAGTTTTAGTCTTTAGGCGCTCAAACTGTTATTTTGATTGATTGGTTAAGCAATCGAGGTAGAACACAAGAGTGAATATGTGGTATTGAATTCTTTAAATCAGGAATGGATGCAGAATGGTACATGATGTTCATTTGATATGATTTCAGGCAAGATGATAGAATCTATAAGAATCTATAGAATATATAAGTCAAAGAACTAAGAATACCGACAATTTCACCTTTGTCAAGCAATGAGGCTTCAAAATTGGGTTCCCTTGATTTAACGATATAGCAAAAGCGGTGGCTGGTCATTCGCTGCAATATAAATAAGTATGGTACATTTAAGATGAATCGGTACTTAGTATACTGCCGTCCAAAGAAGAACAGCCGTAGATTTAATTTTAGATTTTGAGGTTTTGGTACGTTTTGTATTAGTATTTTTGAGATCTATTTGGTTACACGGAAGAAATAATTACCTAGTTGGGGAAAATAGTCTGAACAGTTATTTGCGAAAAACATCTAGCGTTTGGAAGTTTTAGCTCACATACAGCGGCATTCCTTCGTTGCAGAAGTCTCCAAGTTATCTAGGCCCACTATTAGTCCAGTCAAATAAGGAAGGGACCTCGAAGTGATTGGTGTCCTTTTATTATTTACATTTGGCGCGAACGGGGGAAGCTCCCTCCACCCTATCCTTGTTACGATGGAAACTACAAGGCAGTCATCAAATTTAATAAAAAATGGAACTAATAAAAGAACACAAATCAATCGAGTTCAACAAGCAATCGGTCAGGTTAATATAACGATTATACTTTGGCTTTTCACTGAAAATATACTACTAAATACAAGAAATAATGGTCAGGAAGCAAGGTATAGGGATATTCCAAATTGACTGTTTTTGAAATTTGGCATATAATTATGGTTAAAATTGGGCAAATTATAAAATTTAGCTTTTCTTTGTACTTGCTGATTAAGTCTTCACAACTTTGATTCCAAGAGTGTTTTGATAGGACCAGTCCTCTAGTTGCTACAGACGACAGAAAGCTGTCAAATGGTACTTCTTAGCCTACATAGAAAAAATTGTGGTTTTTCAGCCGTCGATTAGGACCCTATAAATAGGTCAAATTTGAATGTCAAGATGGTCGATCCATGCAGCATTTAATGCTCCTTAATTTGTCAATTGGTAAGGTTTTCGCTAGGATGCATGGTTTAGTAGTTATACGCGAAAAACCGAAGAAAGTTAAGGAATGCACCCAAAGTTAAGCTCAATTTTAGGAGGGGTACAAACTCACATTACTCGGTTTCAAGGCTATCTTAAGGTTTTAGAACGGTTTCGAGCTTTTCCCAAATCCTCTATAACGGAGGAGAACTTATGTATTTCCATCATTACTCGATTCGCCCAGCTCGTAAGTATAGAGGGAGAAACTACTTCTGAATAGACCGGTGACTAAATCATGCGAAAATGTTAAAAATTTCCAATTTTTCAACTTGGAAACTTTCCTTTCCTACGTTTTATAATTCTGCGGCTTTTGCGCTTTGGGCGGCAGTATAGCTTCACCTCACTAACATTATATTTGTCTTTTTAAAACTCTTGAGACTGAGTCAATGTTCAATGTTGAAGATCATTGACTTTAGACTATGCCACTAAGTACAATACTGCATAAATTTGTTATTACGATTACTAACAGTCATACCTAATGTGACTAGTCATCATGGGCAGTGGTTCTTAAATCTACACTTATACAGTGCTTTAAAAGGACCTGTCCAGTTGAGGGTAAAGATGGGCCCATATCGGATCGTCCAGCTGGAGGCTGGGGCTGAGCTCTACCCTGGGGACAGTGAGCTGGAGATCGCAACCCGGATAGCTCTGGTAGACGTAGCCAGGGAGCGGCGAGTAGCCAATCCTTACGTCAACTGGCGACGAGGGGCCACCCAATCCGTGCATATCTGACTGGTCTTCTGACTTTAACTTGTCCCCATCCTCCTGAAACGGAGAAGCTCCATCAAAATCGTCAATCTATCAGAACGATCAACTACCAGTAGAAAATACCAGTAGATAATATAGAGTTTACCAGTAGAAAACCTAGAGTTTTTTGTGGCTAGTGTTAGCCATTTGATTGACAATACATTTTATCACGCACACTCCTGCATGTTCCCTTACTCTACTCAATTACATAGTTCCATTTGATACAATAAATGTCCTTGATCATTTTCACTTAAAAATTCATGTAGATGCTGTAAAAAGTTCCTATTCAATAATAATGAAGTGAGCATACGTTTTGTGGCATCGAAACTGTATGGCCTTTAACAGGCACCGAGCTGTAATTCTTGTAAATCCACAAAGAATTTGGATCATTCTAAACCTAAAAAGAGCAGTAACACTTTTTAATACAGAAGGAACTAGTTTTGCAATTCTCAGTGCAATAATGAACTAGTTTTGGCAGCCTGACAGCCATGGAAGGAAACAACCAGCCAAAAGGCATTCAAAAACATTATTTTTTTGGCATTATTTCTTTGGCAGTTAGACTAATGTCATCCTTATGTCATCGTTCTCTTCGAAGAATTCGTCTTCTATCTCCTCATCAGATTCAGCTAAGGCTGCTGCTGAGTCGGTTGAGGACAGCACGTTCTTGTGCAAGGCCATTCCACTCGGTTAATCCTCGCGAATGATCAGTCTTATGCATAAGTGGTGTTTGTGAGTGAAGCGAGTAAAACGATCTCCATTTTTTCCTCCTATGAATTCTTTGTGTGAATTGTAGGACAGGTACTCTTAGATCAGGATAATGTTAGAGGAAAGACGGAAATTTGTTGTAGAATACACAATTGCAAGTGCCTCCTGAACTTCGACTGGTGGTATTTCAATACAGTTTTGTGCAAGTTCGCCTGTGCAGTTAGGCACCTCTAGAGTGCTCTTCATATGTTTTTTAAAGTACACAGTATTCCTTCTCATCGCCGTTAGAAACCTAACCTGTTAATCTAAGAACGAGATATGTAGAGGCTGGTACCTACCTCCTAACTGTAGCTGTTAAACATTTAGTTTCAAATAGCAACTAAGAACATCGTATCGTAACGAGTCACCAAGGGCACCTACTTCGCTGAATCTACATCAGCCTAAACAAACTACATTAACCGACTTTTTTGCCCTTTCTCACCACTTTTATTTCATGAGTTTGTTCTCCCCAGTTATCAAACGACTCCTTCGATCACGAGTGCTGATACCAAATTACCTCTCTTCGTGTAATTCTTCCACAAGTTAGATCATGCAGAAGGAAATTTAACTTGTAAATATGATCTCGCCTTACTCTGTGCTCTAATACTTATCATCATGCACATCGGTGCATAATATGCATATTATGTACAAGACCAACTGGAATGTGATGGCACAAGTAAACTTTTGGTTTTAGTTTTTTTATACAACGGACAAGAGAACATGTTAATTTCATCATCGAATAACCCGCCATACTCTGTGCTCTACATCAGTATCTAAAGCCTCACCCCAGGTTCTCTTGGCCTCGGCTCAGAGCTTCTGGCCAGTCCTGAAATGCATCTCTCGTGTTCAGATGGTAGGACTTCCAGAGCGTCTAGGATTTTCTGCAGCATTGCCGTCGATACTTCTTGCCAGTTCAAGAACTCCTTGACCAATGGGCTAAGGCAATCCTCCAATGGGTGAGGCTGTTCGCGCATCATCGGGAGGACGCTCACTAAGTTTGACTAAAACCCAAAGCATTTTGTTTTGGAAATGACGAAAATCAACTTGAAGGCATAATTATTTACTGTGGGTGTAGGAATACTATCGGGTTGTTCAGGCGTATATTCGGGTATGGCATTCCACTTATCGATAACAACTCATTTTCCATAAAAGTATCAGTATTTAGCGACGAATCTCACCCATGAGCTGCATATTCTGATGTAAGCGAGTATTATTTCTCGAAGGACGGGCTCCATCTGAATGACGCCGGTATGCGGTGAACGCAGCTCAGTTCGCACTTCATCACAGAGATTTTCTAAATCTTCTTTGGAACTTTTCACTCCGTATTTCACAATAATCTTCTTCAGATCTTTGAAACTAATGAGGTGATTAAAGATAAACCAATTCACAATCAAGTTCATCCTATTGGTGGTCATACAAGTAGGAGCTCCTCCTGTCCATATACTCATTCACTACCTTAAAAAACTCCTAATGGTGGTAGGTCCTCATGTAAATACTCATGACATACCTGAAGAAGGAACTAGAATTCATGTCAATTCCCATTCAGAACAGATGTGGCGCTATCAGCATGTGGTGCAGCTGCAAATCCTACCCCAAACGATTGCAGAGCTTAAATATTTTCACGGACCTACATGCTTACGTTCCTTTTTCAAACGTACCCAGCTTGCGCCAATTTTCTAAACACCATAATACCAGGCTGCATGTAAGTTGGTTTCTGCTCATCCTCTCGTACGGAAGACGCCGAGGAATTTTGAGAGGATTCTTCATTGTACATCGGGAAGCTCTTCGGTAGAGTGAGAATTCCCCCAATATGAACTGAACCTGCAGAAACAATTTTCAAATCTCCAGTTCTCAACTGTGAAGATTTCAGAATGAGCCTAATTTTACCATTTTCCTGATATTCCTCACTCGTTTGTAGGTGTGAGGTTTCCTTAAACTGATCTCAAAAACAGCTCTACCTTACATGGTGTCCCTACTGAAGCTGTATCAAATCTTTGTGGTACTGCAAAGGTGTACTAGGATTTTGTTTATCAGTGTTGATTTCTTTCTGGGCTTCATTTTATGCGCTGTAAGGTTAACATTTGATAGCATTGCAGAGGACCATAAGGGGAATATTTAACGTAACCGCTTCAAATAACCTAATCCTGTCCAGTAACCTAATCCCAGATAACCTATTATCAGAAAACCCCTATCACTGGAATAAATTGCGGGCCTCTTTGTCGTCGGCCGTTCGGGATTCCGTGGCTGGGACTATTCCAGGTACCTAATACCAAGTATTAGGTTACTACGGAAAACGAATGCGTGGAAGATATGCGATCATAACTGTCGACGAGTTATTTGAGCGAGTATTGAGTTAGTTTCGAGTAACAGCGACCGTCTGGTAGGATGTGGTATTATGTTATTTTGGTAATAGGTTACCGGCGATTCTAGACCCTTTCGAGCGCCCAACGCGGACTGGAAACGCGGAACCCAGTCCGCGTTGGGCGCAGGAACGGTTCTCGAATCGCCGGTAACCTATTACCAAGAAGTAACCGTATTAGCCATGCCTAGTGGACCAGTAGGACTATCATGATGATTCTTTTCATCAACTAATCGGGTCTGCTCACCGTTTGGTTTACAATCTGAAGTTTTGCTCTTGGCCAATTCCAAGAATTTTTGCTTATCGGTGCCTTTTTTCTCTTTAGGCGACGGAGGTCCGTTCTTGTAGTCGTTGAAGACCCTCATTGCTTCCGGTTGCAAAAGCAAGTCGTAGGGTCGGCAGCATCTGTTGTCCCACGACATGAGTGCTCCACTCTTCTTTGTATCTGGCGGTATTCCATGCACAGACCCCGGTTTGGCTCGATAGGACTGCGTTTACAAAAGATGACTCAATGTTTTGAAAGAGTTGGTAACTAGTAAAGCAATTGAGGGCGTATGTGGAAGAAGGGTCCATGTTTGTATAGGTCTTTCTTCCGGAAATCGTTCAAATCGCATCCTTTTACAACTCAAGAATGTTCCCTCCGAATTTCAAACAAATTCAATTATTTTTGGCGACACTGCAACGCTTTTTGTAACCCTATCCCTAGAGGCCCTTCTTCCACCAAATGTGATTCCCACTTCGAAAAAGCCAATCCCGTTGTTTACGTACATTAATCTGTAGTGAAAAGTGGAAACGCCTCCCTTTGAGAACATTGTCACTTACAGGCAAAATCCGTCCCCCTTTTATCTCTTGCATGACTCGATTATCTTGGACTTGGACATGGTCTTGCATGATTATCTATGATTGGGAGGCAGCCCTAGCCCCTTTCTTCTTGAAGAAACCAGTCTCCAAAGGACAGGCTTTAAAGATTCAACAGTATGTCATTCTGAAGTACAAACCTACTCGCGAAATTCCCATTTCAGGGACCTTCAATATCATCTTTGTTCCCTTCAAGTACCTACGTCAAAATGAGTTTGCCAACCGATTTGTCTTTGAAACCTGCTGGTCGAATCTATCTCTAGTAAGGAAGTACCTATCGAAGATTTCAAATCTCTGCTGCCCTACGTTTCCGAGGAGAACAAGGCCTAATATTTTGAGTTGTTCAACGTGCAGCCTCAAACTGCCTCAGTCAACTTTTTAGGCGACGACGACTTTTCTGCTTCTTGCTCACTATTTGGTACGACAGCAATAATATATATATTATTGCTACTTGGGATATCCTGCTTGGGATATCCGTAGTTTCCTGCTGGTGGAAAATATTTGTTCACACTTGACTACCTTCCTAAAATACCTTTTTCAAACTCTCCTTGAAGTGAAGGCAGTATGGGAACTGACTAGCTGCATAGTATTTTTTGATAGCTTTCTGTTGGTGTCAACATTTATTTCTCAAGTAAACTATCAGAAAATGATCAATATTTAATTTTTTCTTTTAAATGGATTTTGTTTTGTTATGTTACTAGCTAAGTGAAACAGTAACCGAAATTCCGCAATGCTTAGCTAATTGTGGTGAAACTTGTAACAAATCAAAACACACTTTTTAGTTATGGACCCTTCTTCCATCTACGCCCTCAATCACTGAAGGTGATAAGTCACAAAAACAACTCCTACAATTAAGAAGTGATTTTTGATAGATTTCTGCCAGCAGCAAAACGCTTTGCTGGAGCCTATTGTGAGCCCATTATAGAACCTCTGAAAAATAACTCTGCACCTTGTGATAACCTTGGATTCTTCAACTCCATCAGAAAAAAAAACGTATACCTACCTCAGTATATTTATGCTAGTTGACTACTAGTATTTCGTACTGAAAATGTTTTCACCTGATTCAAAAAAGTGGAATCCCTATTTTGAGTGGAACACCTCACGTTGTTCTGGTATGGGTTCGAATTGGACGTTTGAACGCCTTGGCAGTACACCTGATTGACGTACGGCCTGAACGCAATGCTTTGGACTTGCTGCTGAGCGTAGACGATTCTCGGCTGACTCGGTTGGATGCTGCTCGCCACTGCTAGCCCCATAGGTTGCACTATAGTCGTGAAGTAGGGAACCTGCCAATAGATTTATGGGGTAGTTCATGTTTTTTGCTCAACAACGCTCATTATCATTAAAATATGAAATTTTAATGTCCTCGCTTACTTGATGTGTATGTCCTTCTATAGAACCACTAATCTGAGGGACCAATTGAGGAAAATCGAGCCCCTCGTTTCTTGGATCAGAGTTATACGCCTCATTGCTTACATCTGAATGAATTGAAGGACATGGAATGAGGAACTGGAAGCGATGCACAGTCGATCACAATAAAAATGTTTAAGATGGTTTTTTCGTCGGATGATACCCGCTCGGTCATAACCGTACAAAATATGTGATCAAACACAGAAACACTGCAGGTTGACTCACTTGAGCTGTTGTTACTTAGAGCAAGACGCCTGAGGTGTTCCTCCTAAATCTTATACTGTCTCAAGATGCGCATGAAATTCTGATACGATTTACCTATTAATATGTATACCCGAATTATTCTTACATGGGTACCGTGGATAGACGCCTGGTATAGGTCTTAAATGTGATTGTGCCGACTGTTCATTGCTTGCAACTTCGTTCTGAAAACAAAGGTACGATGAGGGTCAACCAGTGCCTTTCTAATAGAAACTGTCAATAGTATTCCTACTTGTTTGAGATCTGAAAAATTTGAATAGTTCTTTGTGTTCCTAGCCTATCTTTCATCACAAGGTAATACATCAAGAATAGATCAATGCAAAGACCTCTATCCAAATACCAAGATACTCTTGCATACTGAGTATGCTTTGTATACTCTTGGTTGGTAGATTTGTGAATAACTTCCTCAGTAACTCGGTGTTTGGAACCCAGACGAGGGCTCTCTAGATACTACGGGTCTGGCTCTTGACGTAGACAGATCTGGGCTGCTCACGATGGCATCTGCTTACGTGATGGAGTGCCTGATGTCTGTATAGGGAGCCCTCGTCGATTGCTATCGATTCCAGCATTACAGTGAGACCAGATATCATATGTTGATTGGTATCGTGAATAAACAAACACTCGCTGCTAAACTGGACCACCTCTATGAAGCTTTAAGGAGGCTGGACCTACTGGATGAATCCCAGTAAACAAACTCTCGCTGCCAGGCATTGGCAAGAGAGCTACAAACGGTCTGATCGCCTGGGGCTCAGAAAGTAACTTGAACTCGCTGTTTGGAACCCATACGATAGCTTCCAAATACTGCTGGGTCTGGCTCCTGACTCCTCCTGCCTTGAACTGTTCAATACATCAGGGCTCGTTTTGTGTACCTACCTACACCAGTTCATTGACTCAAGATCTCCCAAACCAGACCAGCTCTAAGACGCTGCCAAGAAGGTGTGTGACATCTTACCTGACAAGGAGTTTTACTTAACCTCTGCAAAAATGTATTGTACCTATAAATAATAATGTAGTACATTTCAAGTACCTACGCTGGATTGGTCAATCATAATGAAACATGTTCCTCAATCCAGGGTTCGTGCCGGTCAGGGAAGTCAGGGAAGTCATGGAAAAGTCAGGGAAATATAAATGGGCACTGGAAGTCATGGAAAAGTCAGGGATATTGGATTTTGGTCAGGGAAAAATCTCAAATCGGGTGCAGAATTGCGAAAAATCCATGATACGCGTCGAAAACCCCTTTACCTTTGTAAGGTATGGTTTATGTAAACCACGTACTCAAAACTTTTATGTGTTTTATCTTGTGATTCTATCTCTTACTTTGTTTTAAGTAAACTTCGTTTTTTTATTAATAAAAAAACTTGTTCCTTTTATTGTTTTTCTTCATTTGCGCATCTAAAATTTTCGATTCATGCAAAACGTTACTGTTTAAAGGATCCTGAAACGTTGTGAAAAGTCAGGGAAAAATCGAAATTTTTGGTCTGGAAATCAGGGAAAAGTCAGGGAAATTGAAAATTGAAAATCGGCACGAACCCTGTCAATCGATTAACGTTTGGTTGCATATTTTTACTCACCCTGTCCAATTGCTGTTCACGATTTGTTCTTTTCTCGATGTCGTCCATCTGACTACCATCACTCGCCACTCAAACAGAAAAGCTGATACCACTTGAACAGTCACTGGAACCCTTCGTTCTTCAAATCCTCGTGAAGATGGGATCCTTTCAAAACCGAATTGTCAGTTCTTTTCCCTCGTTGGGCATCCAAGTGAATTTTCTTATTCAGGAGCTCAAAACCGAAATCTTGATTAAAAACTTTAAGATTTGATTATCGACGACCTACACCTACACCAACCTGAGGAAACGAAAAGTCGAAATTGTTCAAATATGCCACACAAAACAAAGGAATTAGTGGAACAATCAGAGAACGAGTCAATTTTGTGCAGGTTTTAGTTTTATATAATAAAAACAAGTGTGTTATTTAGATACATACATTTTTTTACACAGAACAGATCACAGGATCGTATGTACATCAAATTATACATAGTTTTAGCAGGAAACCACAAAATTTGACGAATGTTCCGTATTGTCCTTCTAGAGAGTAAGATGGAATGATTTGATGTCGAAAAAAATAAAATAAATAAAAAATAAATATAAACTATAAAACGAAGAGAGTGATACTTACGAAACTTCTCATGTGTAAATAAATTACGCATGACAAATTGAGCTAACTGTCAGCCACCAAAGTAATAATATAAATAGAGGGTATCCTTTGACTATCTTCAAATACAATTATGTAGGATCCCGTTTTTTAGAAACCGAAGCCGAATTGAGACAAGACCGAATGAGCTGCTTAGATTGTTTGATAAAGTTCTCATCCTTGATTATCCAGAGATGGCTGAATTTTCGACACAATTCATACTTATGTCATTTGCTTTTAATTCATGAGTAGAGAATATGTTAGTAGGTAACGTAGTGCTAAAAATACCACTGATCGAGGAAAATGAATATGGTAGGTAACATTTTTTAACAGATTGGTCTTCACGTCGTAATCATTTTAATACACGTCTAGCCTTAGTAAGATTGGCCAGTAGCTCTAAGATCAACTTGGAAATTGCCGTCACGCAAATGCATAATCAATATTAACTGAATTTACTTATTCTAAGGCAGTAGTTATTTTGTCGTCACTTTAAATTTAGTTGGTATACTTCTTCAAATACTTTGCACAAAGCATATGATGACAGAATTGATGCCAAATTTGTCTATTCTCACCAACAGGATTTCCAAAGGTTTCTACAACGTCTACAACGAGCTCTTGTTTTCATTCTCCACGTACTACCCTACGCTACAAGTATCTGTTGATCAAATTGGAGCTCGATTTAATTTTTTTGGTACCAAAAATTACTACAGCTCGGTGCCGTTTTGGCGCAGTTTTTGATTGTATCAAGATTACCATCAGAGTCTCAATTATACCCAGTATTGTTTTACACTGATATGTCATCTACGATATGTAACAAAGACACGTGTCTTATTACGTACGTAACGTACAATAAGGTTTGTTGCATTTTTTAAAATATAACATTTAAGTATGTGTCGTAATTGAGACTGATTCTACGAACACAAGCTCTACAGTAACAATTCAGCAATTAATTTTGAAGCGGTTCCAAGTATATAATATACAAAATAATACTAATCCCTAACTCTACTAGCAAAAGTATTTGATTACGGTCTACCTCTACATTTCCTTTGGTCGTAAAAATAAAATGAACAAGAACAAATTGTGGCCACACAGGACCTCGTTTTTGATAAATACTATGAGACCTTGTGCCCTTTTAAGAATATTTAGGTCCTCTGTAGCGCTAAGAACACCATGCCAAAGGAGCGATTCTCCGTTTAAAAAAAGACGATATTATACACTTTGGTTTCAATTTTCCTCTAATGCATGCGCAATTTTTAATAAATTAAATGATTGATTTACTTTGATCGCAGGAAACAAACTTGGGAGAGGAGAATGAAATTGGCATTTAGTCTGATTTGTACGGGTCTTCTTGGATTCAAAGGAAGTTTTTGAGTGTTAGAGCTAGTGCGGCCAGTCCGAAGAAACTCGTGACGACGAGGGTCGGTGAAGAGTTGCAGAGGTCAGTCGTACAAGCACAGACTTCCTGCCGCCCGCCAAAACCTGAGCGCTGGTAGCAGGCGTTTTTGTACGTTGTGTCGTCCCACCCGCAGCTCCTGATAACTCGAGTGTCTGGAATTACTGCGCCAAAACCAAATAACACATAAATGAGTTTTCAAAAACCCACGAGGGCATTTGATTTCGTTATTTTTCCAGATTGACGACGAGAGGGCGGTGCACAAATACGACAAGTATAAGAAAAGTCCTACGATTCTGTGATTCATTGAGAGCAAAGGTTAATCAACGAACCTCACGTGGAGAGCTTAAAATGAGAAATGCTTTTCATGGAGATTTTCACCTAAATCTTCATGAGACAAGTGTAAATTTATTCGTGTTCAAAGCGAACCAGACATACAGTTTGATTCCTTACCCTTTGTTGTGTATAACGTTTACTAGAGCTTCGTATATTCAGCGTCTGATTTAAACTGCGTTGATAAGCAGAGGTTTACCGATCCAACACAGAACCATAACAATCCTAATTTTATCAGCTTTATAGCTTACATAAGTTCGAAGAAGAAATTTCAATTCCCACAAAAAAAAAAAAATAATAATAATAACATACTGTAGACCAATCGAATTGTCTATTTCGATATATTCTGTAGACCGGTTTTGGCTGTTACACCATCATCCGTACAACACAGTTCTGTCTACAGTATATTATTCATTCATGTGAAAATATAAATTTCGTCTTTGAACCTCGTCTTTTATTTCAGAAGATGGTAACTGGCAACTGACTCTGTGAAGAATATGCGCTGACTCTGCCAAGAAGAAGGTTGCGCGTTTAAGGTGATATCTCGTGACAGAAATAGCAATGACAACTCCATTGTATGTTAAAAAAAGAAGAATCCCAAAAAGTGACCACAGTTTTGAACCAAAAATACGTTACTCTTGAATTTTCCCACACATTTTGGTACAGTTGTTCAGTATTTACACTTAATATTAACATACCGGAATTATAATTCGAAATGGTATGTATTTTTACAAGAGAGTGCAAAATGCTCGAGTGCAAGGACAATACCATGTTGGGATGTGCTACATCTAACGTTCATGCTGGTTATACCCACGTACTATAATTATTACTTGCAAAAGTAGATACATTCCAAGTTGTATGATTGTACAGCTGACAAAAGCACGATTGGATCATCCTATCTGATGTGGTGAAACGGACGGACGGAAGGAACGACGTCGTCAATGTAATAAGTTCGTGAAACTTTTGATGATCCTGCTAATAATATTATATTGTTGATCCTTAATTAAGAGCTACTTCTACGAATTCTTTTAAGCTATCAGTCTATTTATATGAACAACAGCTTAATGAGTGCTTCGAACAAAGCTTTTTTCCAAATAAATGCGAGTAAGTACGTTATGAACGAGATGAATGACTAGGTTTTGAAGAGGAATAGCGTGGAGTTGATGAAAAAATTACGATGGACCCTGATGTACGCGAACATTTCGACAACGTGTGATGACGATCTTTTGTTTACCATCAGCAACTGATTTGCTGTTTTCATAAAACGTTGAGTTGTTCGATTTTCGTTTTCGTTCGCGTGCATCAAGGTTTCATGAGGTATTGTTTAAGCGTTTGCGCATCACAGTCGATTAAAGCAGGCATTCGACGGCAAAAACGAGCAGAGCGATGAGAGCAATCTTGGGGTAGAGATTCTTAGAGGAGTTGCAGAGATCGGTGTGGCAGGAACAGACTCGCTGCTCGCCTCCATAACCCGAGCGCTTGTAGCAGGTGTTGTTGTACGCGCTGTCGTCCCAACCGCAGCTCCTTATCACGCGGCTTTCAGGCAGCTCTGTGCGGAAGGGAAACATAATTTTGATTTATCGATCATTCAGGTTTCCAACGGGCTTAACCACGATCATAATACGTACCCTCATTCAATGTTGACTCTACTTGCACAGGTAATTAACCAGTTGTTGATGTATTAATATTCAAGACAAGAGCTTTGGATTTTTTATATGTATACAGTGAAACCTCCTTCAATGGACACCTCCCAAAAATGGAAGTTTTTATTAGGCACAGTTACATTTTTTTACTTCTTTTTGATGATAAAAACTCTGAAAACCTCCACTCCTACACCTCAAACTAAAAGACATTTAGCCGGTATTTTCCCTCCTAACATGCTGGTAGTTTTACAGATTATTTTCATGTATGTAATATCTACATACAATAACTTTCATCTTTACTTTATTGCTAGAATTACAGCATTAATGTCACCACAATGTGTGCACTCATTTGGGAACTTCTCTCCGAATTGAGCCTCCTCCGAATAGCGGACGAAACCTTGGTGACCGAGGTTGTCCACATTAAAGAGGTTTCACTGTATAAGTTGCATTTGATTTATGTATACAGCCAAACCTCCTCTTATGGACACCTCTTAAAATGAGGTAACTCCCAACAATTAACGTTTGTATTGGTGCGGTACATTTTTTACTACTTTTAAATGAAAATACCTCTGAGTAGAGGACTCTCCTAATAGCGGACACCTTGTATGTACGATGTACAAAATTCGATTAAAAAAAAAAAAAAAAAAATGAGTAGGAGCAACAGAAAAGACATTTAGCTAGTATTTTTCCTTTCCTAAAATGCTGGTAATTATCCCACTGATTGTTTTCATGTATGTGATATCTACATACAATAACATGTATGTATACACAGTCTACATGTATGTATACACAATAACATGTGTGTATACACAGTACGCTTTCATTTCTACTTTATACCTTAAATTGTGGTATTAATATCATGATAACGTGTGCCCTTATAAATTGTCTTCTCTCCGTTGAGCCTCCTCCGAATAGTGGATAAACATTGGTGGCCCCAAGATTGACCACATTAAAGAGGTTTCACTGCATAAGGGTTCATGTATAAGTTGGATTTGAAACATATTTATTTTAATCGATTCATGAAGTGATTTATTGTGGATACACAATGATTCTCAAAATGACACACGATTCTCAAAATTTGCCAAACACGGAATTTCGGGATTACGCAAAAACTGATTCATTCAAAGTGACATTGGCGTTTCTGATTTTTTAGATTCAACAGCTTGACAGCATAATTTGTTTATAATTTGCCTTCCAAGGATTCTTTGGGGTTTCGTCAGTTACTCAAATGAAAATCGATAGTAACAAGGTTTGAACAGAACCTGATTCACTTTCAAAAGCCATTAATGACGTTTCCTAGATCAACAAAAACGTAATATCCAATGAATTAGGTATTTCAATAAATTTGCACATGTTCAAATTCTTCTATCACTAACCGACAAAACATAAGAGCATTTTATATAATCAAGTTGGGTGTTGAAGAGTACCTAGTTCATTATTTCATGAATAAATTCAACAAAATCGTGAGTTAATATTAAAAACAATAAAGAAATCGTTTAAATGTAGTTAATAAACACGTTCAAATCCAATTAGTATTAATGCAGTCGAAAATTGAGGCAACGTAGAATTCGACGAGGCGCAAAAGTGTCCAAACGGCTTGTTGACATTTTCTTACCTTTTCCGATTTTAGAAACCACCAGAACGTTCCAGATGTACACTACTATGGTTTGTTGAACGGCAGCGAATCCATTACTAATGTGAGCAATGATACCGGTGTCGCTACACCAACATGCACTACATTGAACGATGTTGCATGAGGTAGGAAATGTCGGAAATTTGATTGGTTTTCACTGAACGCTGATACATTTTGTTTGTTGGTTGGTTGCCCAACCGATATAATAGGACGACAGTATCACCGTTCATCAGTTCTACAGCAAGTGCATGCAAGACAGTTCCGCTGAGGAATGTACAAGCGGCGAGTTATGATTAGTTTCCCTACGACGATGACATTATCGTTATATTCTCAAGAGTGTGAATCTGTACGATACGGCGATAAAGCCATCGCCATGTTAACTATAAATGCATGTTAATCGGTACATCGTGCACGTTATCCATGGGTTAGATGCACAGCTGTATTTTAGTAAATACAACGCAAGACATTCGTCAATAATATGAAAATCAGTTACATCCAGGGGTCTTTCCACCATCATTTGTAGTCTGTCGTATGTACATGTGTCACAGAACACTCGAAACGTTTATTACAATAAATTTTATTGTATTTTATGGGTATTTTACCACGAATTGAAGTAGTTTACAGGTCTCTGAGACGAATTGAGGAATGTAACAAAAACTTCAGGACATCAACTCGATTTGACTTGGGAGATAATAATAAATGAAAAATTGAAAACACCACAAAACCGTAGGAGTGGTAGAATTTTCATTGCGGACGTACCTAATTAAACATATTTTTGTTGAACAATTAGACTGTTGATTTTTTAGGGGTTGTTTCAATGTTGATGGTCTTCATGAATCCACATCAAGAAAATTGGAATAGACGAAAACTGTTTCTCTATCCAAAGGTGAGTCACTTACGTCCGTTGACTTCATATTCTATGGTTTGCACGATCTTCCTGCAGAGGACGTATTTTTTGGCTTCGTTCTGGTGAGTTGCGCAGTCCTTTTCAAGCACAGCCGGCGGGACTTCTTGAGCGCACCGCGAGTCATTGTGGCTGTTGCATTCGTAGCATTTGAGTGCGCTGCCTGCAACGAACAAATTATCAGTGAGAAAGGCGTTTTAAAATGGGACTGTAGATGGGCGTTTTAAAATTTCGGGTTACATCCTCGGACAACCCAGAGGATGATCCTTGAAACTTTTCGTAACCCTAGACCAATTGGAAGGGGTTCAAATGAATTTTGAAATGTTGGAAATTTAATACCTGGAAAATTGCAAGTAAAACGGTATTGTTTTCTGTGCAACTTTATATAGAGTTTGATTCAGATAATTTTTTAAGGCCATCCCAAGCAATGTACGACCAGCCGTTCGGTCAGAATGATGGCTCTAAAAGAAGTGCCGACAAAATATCGTCAATATGACAGTGGATCAATATACAGTGGAACTACAGGCCCATATTGAAACTGGGTAAGAGCTGATTCAAATAACCAATGGTTTTGAAATATCGAGTCTCTTGTTCTGAGATACGTTTCGCGTGAGTTTGCAGTGTTTTTATTATATTTTTTTGTCTATAGAGTTTTTCAAATTTTCAATAATTATACTTAGACAGGCCTGGAATTCAGTTGAAAACCGCAATCACTGAGCTTGTAACCAACTACCCCCTTTCTCGGACGATAACGAAAATTTCGTTATTTAATAATGAAGCCCGTTACTCCAAGTTATGGGACTCACATGGCTCTAGACCGATATGCAAAAACTTTGCGGATTTTCTTTTACACCTACTGTCTGAACTATTACTCAAACGTAATCTTCCCAAACTGTTAGACAAGTTTTATGTCATTTAATTTCTTTTGGGAGTTTTTTTAAATGGACATAGGAGCGAATAATTGGCGGTATCTGTGCTATCACCGACAGTTCAGACTTCCGAAGGTTGCACGCTTCTCACGTGACGCCGCCGTAATCCTACATAACAGCATTGGCCTGATCTCGTTTCCAGATGATCTGAACACAAAACCCGCTGGAGATAATATCTGGCACGTTTGTTTATACCGGTCTGAACTGGAGAGGGATCATCGGCACCTCGCATAAAACAAACCCGTTAATCTCCGAGGCTGACAGCTCAATGGCAAAAAATCGAGGACGACTCATCCTCAAGATTTGGCAAAGTGTCAAAATCCTATCATGAATGAAATCGTGTGACGAGTGAATGGTATGTTTTGTCATACAAACACGAACACGTGCATTGCGTGGGACGCATAAGTGTGCGCGAGGACTGCGGGCTTCATCAGCCCTGTATTGCGATATTGCGACCCTCTGATAATCATCTTTTCAAGGAATAGAATGAATTCTTGGGTCGGAAACGGTTTTTTAATCGATAAAGGGGTGAAGGAGACAGTGAGAAGTGGGTTTTTGTAGGGGGAGCAGAGATAAGACGAGAGTAGACAAAGTTTGGTGCTCAGGCTGAAGAAGTGCATCGAACCTGACAGTATGTTGAGAAATGAATACATATTTTGAAACATAGAAACTACCGCTGTAAATTGGGTTGAAATTTACTCATTTTTCGGATTTTAACAGCTGTTGTAACTTCACTTTCTGGAAATTCCTCGTACTAAAAGATAATAATATTATTTACTATGTTTGGTTTTGTTATTAAATCGATGGGTAATGCACCTCTCACAATGGATTATTACAATATAATCCAGAATTATTTATCTTATCTTTATTTATCTTATAAGATAAGTTGATGCATAAATTGTATACGTATATGTATAGATTCTTGCGACATGGTCGATTAATATATGGAGTAATGTGATTCTTCTTTTCTATTCTCTGGATCCGGCGGGAAACGGGTATCGATTGACATAATGTACCTATAGCAAATATTCCGTGTTTGACTCCAACCAACACGCGAGCCCGTAAAATTTCATTTTTTGCATCAAAAAGAAATTCGCACGCGATAACGTTGGTTTCTCTGGAAATACATTAAAGCGGTAATGAAGTCAATATCGTCGCAAAAGGCAATACCAGCTATCTCATGTTTCACAAAAGCAACAGGATTTTGTTGAAATGAAGTGGTTGGAAACTCTCGGAAATTATCTGGTAATATGTACTTACCAGGGAATAGAAAAATGGATTAGAAAAATTTCAATGGTTCATTATCGAAGATAATAAACCAAAAATACTTGGAGTATAAACTAGTTTTTCAGCTCTCCTGAAGAATTGCCAAAACTGAGATAGCTGCTGTAGCCACGTAAGCGACAATGTTCTCCGTTCTATAATAGATGTGGTTTGTATAAATCTCGTCGAATCACGTTGGTGACGGAATAGAGTGGTAGCCATTGTGTGTGTCTATTATACTGCCGCCGTAAGTTAAAACCACCTATCTCCATTTTTTTCAAGTCGAGAAAAATGCAGTTAAGTGAGGAAGGAAGCCCAGATCATCAAACTGGAGATAAGATAAAGTCTTTTCTCGAACGTTTCCAATGGAGATAGGAAATTCTACCTTGGCAGAAAAGACGCGCCACGTCGAGATCTACGCAGCCATGTGCCCAACTCCAAAATGGTCGATAGGGGACTTTATCTTAGCACGGCAGTATACGAACCAACGTTTTCGGACTGGTTCATCATTTTCGATAAAGATCACCGTTCTGTATGCAATATCCTTGAGAGTTCCATTTCCAACCACACGGAATAATTGGATTATTGAGTTGAAATACTGTGTTCGAGAAGGTGACCAGATGAAAGATGATCCTTTTCAAGGAAGGGGAGTCGTAACTAGCTCTTCAAGTTTCCAACTAAATTCCGGGTCATTCATTTATATAAATGATCAAATTATTAAAAATGTATTTGTATTTATTAATTCATGGGTTTTCTCATCCAACAAATCAACAGATATTGGCTCATGTTTATTATGTTTACCATTTCCAAAGGGTGGAGGATGTAATCAATTTGTGTCTTCTGGTCGATTTCAATGGTTCAATATTCAAATAATAAACTAAAACGTGAATTTTCGAGGTTTTCCAAAGGATAAGTCAGCTAATAAGCAGTTTTTGGGTATTTTAAGTTTTTTTTTCAATTATTATTAGGTAGATTATTTCTCCGTCAGATGTGACAAACCGACGAACGAGCCGTGATGTGACGGCGATTCTATTCTCAAGGGTAATTCTCACTTGTTGCTTTGTAACTCGCCCGATTATCGATTTTCAGGCATCTTGTTTGGTTGATGGGCCCTTTTAACCCTCCTACGCCCCTGACCGAGGAAGGAAGATATTTCGACTGTTACCAGTAAGGCAGAACTCCAAATTTAGATAATAAAAAATGCGGATAATTGGATTGTTTCCGAAAAAATGGTCTAGTATGTATTTAAATTAATACATACTATAATATAGTATGTATTATGTATGTATGGAGCTTTCAAATAATTAAATTAAAAGGCATCACTTTTACATGTCAAGCGTTTACATGTTCCAATGACAAAATCACTGACCGCTCCGTGCCCACACTAGCTTCGCAGAGGGAAGGACTAGCGTACGTAGACAGAATAATTATTTTGCAAATTGCAGTACATTTCCATTTTTTTCAAATTCTAAAAATGATTCTAACGTATTTCGAAAATGATGTCTTCGATTCCAACAAACGTACCAAAAGAATCTTGTGAAACTTCGCTGGACCAATTCATCTTTCAGTGGTTCATGCCTTGGTTTTGTAGAGATTGTTGATGTTGAAATAACTTCATGTGAGCGATTTTTTTCTTCAAAGGACTACTCGGCGCTTCATATTAAATATGAAATTTTTGATATAAAATTTTGATTGAGTCAGGTTATAAGACTTCGTGGAAACTCCCAGAGTTGACCATAGTAAATCCAGAAAACGGATTTCTTTCATAATATGGAGACGAATCTTCACAGTCGACACTGTGTTCTTCCGACGTTTGAAATACCAGAAATATCTCACTCTGACCGAATCCGGAATCCACTGACCCCCGAAAACCACATCGCTATCCGACTATAGATATACCGGAGCCCGCGTGGTCTGTGACATGCGGATTATCCAGAACCAGTTACAACTGGGCATTATCCGCGGGCGCCCGAATGGAAATAGGTTCATTTCCTTGAAGCCAACAACCCTCGTAGCATCACTGACCTGCGTGGATTTATTTTAGGTTTTTTTCAGCGTGCTCGTGGAGTCTCCCACTTCACGATAGAACCTACGGTACACGAAGACTTGTTGATGCAGCCTTGGCGAGATGCCCAAGTCCTTTGGGCACATAGTGGTACCTAACATTTCTGATCGGTAATCGTTCCAGTATGAACATTGACAAGCTGCCGCATGATTCACCCTCATGTTGACGACTTTTGATCTGCTCCAGATGTGAGCCCTCATTGTGAAAGAACGGATAGTAAAACCTCCGGATGGCGTTGAAAAAATCTGAAAATTGAACACTTTTTAAATGTGAAGTAAGAACTATACCGTTTGTTTTTAATGAATAAAAAATATTAATAACCAACAATAATCCGTCTGAATCACAATTCCTCCACATTCGGCTTGTGGAATGCTTTGATACAACATAATATTATGAATGACCTTCAGTGATCTCAAATACCTGTAGGTATAACAGTGTTGAAGTGAGTTATTGGTAACACTGTTAAGCAAGGCCCTGCTTGGGCGGTCTAGGTATCGTAATTCAAAAATATTTCACGCGTTTCATAGTGGAAAACGGGGGATATATTTTTATTTCTGATTCGTCGTTCAACTGCATCATGACAAATCAAATATTGATCATGTTTGGGCTGGTAGGTAGTAGTTATTACTTGCCCCAATAGAGTGCTCACCATGATGGCTGGTAGGAGCCGTTGCTCTGTTGTCCAACCTGTTCCCCCAACCCGACTCGTCCGTATGGAATATTGTTATCATTATCAAAGTTGCTGTACTGTTATCATTATAATACCGTTTATTTTATCGAGTTTCATCCGTTCTCGTGTGTAATAAAAAGAGTTGTTATCCGGTGTTCATTACGCGTTATTATTTCGTTCACCCGTTAAAACAGATCAAAATGAGCTGTGTATGTCTTACAAACTTTCTGACAAATACTCACCCTGCTGATACCAAAATCGAAAGAAACGACATTATTAAAAGGAAATAAGATTTAACGACAATTTTGTTGTTTCCCTGAAAATTTGAGAAAATCTGGTATTTCAAGCTGCATTTTCAGAGAAACCAGCGCTTAAGCAACTACCCTACGGGGCTTTGCGTTGAATCGGATAATAATTTTGCGTCAGGGTCCTGGTTTCTTAATTCATTTCTGAAAAAGTCATCGCCTGTATCCGTGGTGGTGATGAGACACGAGAAAAATATGGGCCCACATGCCACGAACAGTGGCCCATGTTATTGACGGAATGACGGTTTCGGGCACCGCTAATTGCGTTAGCAAAGGCTCCTCGCATTATCTAATCTGTTTGTGAAGCGAGAGAAGCTCCGACCTTAGCTCTTATTAAATCCCCAGATACGTCGGGTTTATGGGGGCAATATCAGCTCTTAAATTCCGTTTTAGGTGTTGATGAACGGTTATGGGTGAGCGTAAAACTTCACCTTTCGAAGTGGTTGTAAGGGATGTCTTACAACCAAGAAACATTTATAGGTCACACATATTTTTTACGACGGCCTCAGGCATGAATAATTAGGTTGAATGATAATAGCTTTCACGCACAAGGGTGATCAAATCGTATCAATCTTGAGGGAATATTGTACGAAAAATACCTTGCGAGATAATAAACCAAAACCAAAAAAGTTTGGATTTTTTGAAGTGGTATTTTTAACACTCAAACGTAGCTAGAATATTAAATATTCTAGCTACGTTTGAGTGTTAAAAATACCACTTCAAAAAATCCAGGGAACAGGGAATTTATGAAATCCAGGGAATTCATACATTTTATGAGCTATCAAAAACTAGACCTGGGAGCGAACAACGGGATTCATATTTGGATTCAGCACACTGAAAAACCCCAACACCAACCCTCATCCCCTCTGCACCAAACAACACTTCTTTTGTGCCAATGTAATCAGAGATTTTTACTATCATTTTCAACAGCTGAAGCTCCGATTTAGGACGATTTTGTGTAATATAAACTGTAGTGGTTAAGTAGATAAATGGTGGTGCTAAGTACCACATTCGTTGGGGAATTCTATATGAGTTGTTGGCTCCGGAGCTGGTTACGTGCTGATTCGTTTTTGGAGGGGAGCGTGGTATAGAAACAGGTATTAATTGGAGGGAAAATACGAAGGCACTCAAGCCAACAACTCCTGCATAATTTTTCAATGAATGTGCTATTACATACATAGTCCAGTGGAACTAGACCTGAAAAAGAGGGTGCAAAAAGGGGGTGAAAAAGGAGAAGCGGAGAAAGCTGGAAATCGATCCAATACCTTATGAAGCACTGAAAAATGCAACTAGATACCAGAAATGATGGTCTGGACAAAATGAATGTTTTTGGAATTTGGCATAAAATATTATAAGGATTATTAAAATTGGTCAAATTATAAACATTTAGGCCTAGGTGTTCTTTGAACTTGCCGTTAAATTCACTACAACTTTCATTCCAAGAATATTTTGATAGGACCAGTACTTTCGATGCTACGGACAACTGAAAGTCATCAAATGGTCCATTTTAACCAATATGGGAATAGGCTTGTTGTTTTTTCAGCTGTCGAAATAAAAAATGGCCCTATAAATTGGTCCAATTTTAAATTTGGGGGTCAATCAACGCAAAATTTAATGCGCTTTAATTCTTATCTTGGTAAGAGTTTAGGTAGGAAGCGTTGTAAAGGAGGAGTTATAAGCGACATTTTCAGAGCACCAAAATTAAGACGTAAGCACTCAAAATTAAGTGACCTGGAGAAATCTGGAAATCGTTATAAAACCTTGAGATAGTCTTGAAAAATAGTAATCTAAGTTTGATCCCCTCCAGTAGTTGGGCTTAACCTCAATGCCCCAATAGTGTCAAATTTTGTTGCGCTTATAACACCTAAAGAACGCATCCCAGCGAAAATTTTCCCAATTGGCAAATTGAAGAGCATTAAATTCGATTGACCCCAAATTTAAAATTAAATCAATTTACAGGGTAGTAGTTGGGAGTGTTGATAATTATGGGACTGTAAACATTAACAATATTTAAAGTAAATATATGAAATAAGAGATTTTTGTGAAAAAAATTGAAATTTAGAAGAGATTGTGATTGATATTTTAGGAGGTTGTAATATACCTGATAAAGATTGCTGGTTGCATGCTTAGAACTCGTTGCACATTGCAGGGAATAGATTTTGTCCGGAATGATTGACTAATCTGGTGCCTCGTTCTGTTAAAACGGTGCTCTCGACGGTGCTTCATGAGTGGAATGAAACTCGCAAACAAAGTCTGGATCGATCTAGTTTCATAGTAGGTAAACAACAGCAGTAACCGTCACGCGACAAATCATGTACTTTACGTGACAAATTAGTCGCTGTAAATCCGTCACTTCACTCCTGTGGTTTCCAAGCACTTTTTTCCGCCCATTTTTGAAGCAAAAACATTCATTACTTACGTATTCTGCTTAAGATGTCAGTATTTCAGGTTTATAATTGAAAATTGGCAGCTCCATGAAGATTCAAACCAAAACTGAAATTATAATCGGATTGAGTGGCTGAATATTACGATATTCAACATCAACTTGTAGGATGACCTCAGAACACTATCAATGAAAGCACGTTTCTAGAAGATTCCGGCGTAAACCGAAGCTACCGCCAACTGAACTCCCGATGTATTTATATCATTTCATTCACGTTCACCAACTTATTTTCAACCGTTCACTACCGTCTGTTCGACCGTCCAACTCAGAGAGTGGGGGAAAACGAAGTACATAGTTCCCAAAATTCCCAAAAGATTCGAAATTCGCATTGGTTGCATAGTGTAGTTGATTTGTTCAAATTCCAGCCAAATTTCGTTGTACAAAGTAACCGTTCACTTTAACGTTATTCCCGAGGCACTTTTTATTTCTATGATGTATCCATTTCATGTTAATAATCTGTATAATGAACGACTACAATGAAGTTAATGGGTAATATCAAATTAAGTTGGAATCGCATTACTGAATTCATATTTTTCCACTTATAATGATCAATAGTATAATGTGAAAATGCGTAAATACTGGGAGAAATGGATATGTCAATAAAAAATAAATAATACCTACCAATTGGGCCGAAAGCTCGAGCACTGAATTCGAACTGCTCCATTAGTAGAGCGGAGATGTTTGAAACCTTCCACTCACAGAGGAGGTATTGACGCAAGAGAGAAGGTTTTGACGCAAGTGAGAAGGTATTAAGAACATGGAGAATTCGAGTTACGAATTGTTTCTGTTTTGATTTCGAAAGGCTTATTACTTCATTTCATTTAGTTCAAGTTATTACTAGTTGTTACAATTTGTAAACCTAATTTACTGAATATCACTTCACTGAAGTTGCCGATCACAAAATTGCGCTGAATCTGTTATCAACTTTGTGAAGTTTATCAGTGTCATGATATTGTGGTAGACTCTCATTAGAAGCGTCTAAACGGAAGATTTGGTATGTGGAGTGAAAGAGCGAGTTTGGAACCGTTTGGGCTATCAATCACCGTTACCTACAATTAATAAACTAGAAGTAGGTACAATCAAGATGACCTACTTATTATGAAAATGCTTAAATGCTTTAATAAATGGGCGTGTAGATATAAAAATAAATTGTAATACCAATTGGACCGAAAGCTCGAGCATTTAATTCGAACTGCTCCATTGGCGGAACGGAGCGGTTCCGCTCATAGGGGAGGTATTGACGCATCCGAGAAGGTTTGCTGATTGCTTCGAAAATTCGAGTTACAAATTGTTTTTGGTTTGATTCGGAAAGGCTTATTACTTAGATTTAATCCAAGTTACAAGTAGTTACAATTTGTTAACCTAAAAACTGAATATAATTTCACTATCACAAAGTTGTGTTGACTCTGTTATCAACTTAGTGAAGTTTATCAGTGTTGGTGATATTGAGGTAGATTTCACACTCCATTCGGACTGAGTATACGTAGTATAGTAGTGTTTTCTGTGGTGAAGACTCATTAGGTTTGGTACCTATGTGGAGGGAAATAGTGAGTTGCATACCGTTTCGACGTACAATCACGAGTATTTACAATTACAGAACGCGTAAGCATCGAGCGGGTTATCGAGTTCAGAGAGGAGCCCGCCAAGAGGGTTGAAGATATGAACAACTGCTTCAAATTCGTAAACTCATCCAATATTGACATCGGGCTTTCAAGGAGATACAGCGGAGCAGGAGATGCCTTATTCCAACACAAGTAAGTTACCAAGCGACTGAAGCTACGACAATAACCCTCCAGTTTCCCTCTCGAAAGCCGAGTCTTCCATTGTGTTTGTTATAAGTTCACCAAGACTGTCTAGTTTGCTCCCACGTTGCGTCGAGAAGTCGGGTATTGGCGTGATGAAGCCGGCTAAGCCCGGATACAGCCGCCCTCGTTATCGCCTTCTATAAATGCGAGCGTCGAGTCACTGCAGTAACTCACGCTAAAGTAACTTATACCGGCGACTCCAATGCGGACGGAAACCGGTGGATTTTCACGATGAATCAACAAAAAACGTACACTGTAACGAGATTCATCATCCTCACTTTCCGATCAAATGTTCTGATAACGATCTCAGCAGTTGAGATTTTCAACCATTGTTACTGGTGTTACACTACTAACACAATGTGTTAGTCATAGTCCCAAAGATGGACGCATCTTCCAATTATTTCAATATACTCGTAGTTGAAGTAACCGGTACACTTTGCCTTTTAAACTAAGTACATAATTTTAATAAAAATACTTTGTTTTTATTCTCTTTTCGAAAGAGCTATGAATCAAAATCTCTTTCACCCACTGAAGTCACAGTACAGTAAGAAACTTTTGAATTTATAAAACCATACTGGCCTTAGTTCTTGTTTCCATTAACAGTGAGATTTTTGAATTCCAGGCAGCATGAAATGTACAAATTTCAACCCTGAAACTCCTGAATATTCCCTCCTGCCATTCGGTGAAAACTCGTGAAACCGAAGTTGCTGGCAAATATTGGCTCAAGATAAACGAATGGATCAGCGTAATCATTTCAACTTCCCGTTCGACAGATGAGCCGTAATTATCTTTCATTCACCTAAACAGCTCGATCCAACTTGAATTCCGTATTGTGATCATTTGTGCATTCTCTGTGGATTCTGCAGTCAGGGCGGGACTGCTGCACCTACATTTATCACGCGGATGTAGTCCTCTAATACTGCGGTAGTTTATAGTTGGTCTACTTGGTGACATTTCACACGAGGTATGAAGGCATTAATTGATCAATGCCCTAAAAGTAGCCGAAGGTAAATAACCATGCCAACAGTGATGTGAAACAACAGATTTCTTCACTGCAGCGAAAATTAATAATTACGATCTAACCAAACTATCAACAAACATAAAGGTACATTTATGTACTTCATAATATTTAAAATATTTTCAACATTCTTCTAAAATTTTTGGTTTATTACTTTCGATAATGAACCATTGGAATCGACCAAGGAGAAAAAATGAAAATAATTTCAAAATGAACGGTGTAGTTTTTTGTACACATTTCGATAGAGTCAAATTCAGAGAATTTTTTCAGACCTTCCGTAGCTTTATACGACAATCCGTTCGTTTACAGTGAGGCCTCAAAGGTGGAGCAAATGAAATGCCGTCAACTCGGGTCAACGGTCTTTCTGTGCAACAGCTGATTCAAACAGCATTGTTCTGTCCCATCGAGTTGCATGTTCTGAGACACTTTTCGTGTCCACGGAATAAAGGACATTTCGAAAATTTGGTGGTAGGTACTTTCTGTTATTATTTATTGAATGTAAATCCCTGAACGTATCACGTATGCCAGTATCAAGAGCTTGGAACTGAATGGAACCTCTACTGAGACATCTAGTTTTAAATTGGATCGTTTTCGTTGTACTAATGGAATAGAGCATGTTGGTGTGTATAGGCAGACTGCAGAGATGGCACGTATAAGTCGTATTGACGACAAACCAAACGTAGATTTTTGCGGAAGGTGATATAGAGCTTTATTATTGTTCGAGCCATTAAAATTTTTGGGTAGGTCTCAAAATATTCTTACTTATGTAAAATCTTAAATCTGAATGAGGGACTACAATTACAATCGCGATATGAAGAGTTAACCAGTTATTTGGGGGGTTAGGATTAATGTACTTAATAATTCCATTTTAATGGTTCTATCTCAAGGTCATACCTGGTTGGATGAAGGTCGCGATGACAATGGCGAGACTGGCAATGGCAACTGCTGATGTTCGCTCCATGGCCGCTGGCTTTGGACTAGGAACGAGACAGCGAGACTGTTCCAGAGGTGGGAGCGGCGGCCGCTGGGTAGTGGGAGACCGGCGAAAAAACGGCCCGGCGGCGTCTGTAAATGAAGGAAAACTGAAAGAAGGGCCCCTCGAACGAGGGTGATCGCGGGACAGGCTTTTCACTGAAGACGAGAACTTGGTCCAAGGTCGGGAGACTGTTGACTCAACAGCGTTGAGGGGTAACGATCCAACATCCAGCCAGTTGCCACGACGACGACCTCACCAGGTGGGGACGAGTAAATTGGGGGTGACAAATAGATACACAACTTTACCATGTCAGAGTCGTGAGTGTGGCCTAATATCCCAAAATAGACGGTAAAGTTTTACTTATCCACGCTGATATCATATTTATTAGAAATCTACAACATAAACACAATCCGATCCGAAGTCATAAGTCCGAGGGACGTCCACGGACGTCTGCAGAAAGTAAGGTTCAACATGTGTTGTCGAGACAAAATACTGTTTTATTCCAAAACTACCAGTTTTTTCACAATCAAATTCACTACTTTTAGTTTACTTTAGGCTCCCCCGAAGTACCCTACCATGATCCTTGGCCAACTCTTGGCCGGAAATGGGTTAAGATGGTTCTCCGAACGAAAAATCGTCAGGGTTGATTTTCTTGTTGATATATTCTGAAATGATTGTGATTTGTAGGATTTCTGTCTCCACAGGTAAATACTTAGGTACTTGAAATTGATTTGGAAAATAATGCCAAATGGTTACAATGAACAAGAAGAGAAAATGTTTAAAAAACAATCAGTCTCAAATTTTTACTGAACATTATAGTTATAAACATTAAACATAGATTAGGAATTTAAGGGTTTCTTTGAACCAAAATCCTAGGTAAAAGTTTGACTAAGCTTATTAAACGAGTATCACAGTCAATTGTAAATGTAAGTCTTTGAAGTATAGTATTACACATTTTTCTGATTTTTTAGCTTTTAGCGGCCGACTTTCTGAATTCTGGTGATACCACGCTATTCAGCGCGAAATTTTGAATAAGTTTCACAACTTCATTGTGTCCAAATTGTGGGTTAGGCTGTGTTGCTTCCTAAGCGTCTCATTATTTCTCTACATAATCGCCATTGAGGTCAATACTTTTTTGAAGTTAGTAACATCTTCAAGTTGTTACAGAAAATAATTTTGTTATTATTATTAGAAATGAGTACATTTGGTTAAAGACACTTGAATCTCATGTTTGTGTCGACAAAGAGAATTTTGTTTCCAACTGATTATCTTATGCTATAATTGGTCGACTAGGTAAACTTTGAATTCTATACACAGAGAACAAGTAATTTAGTAGAGTAGATGGGCACCGTGTTGGTAGTCGAATTAGATTTAGAATTAGTCAGAATTCGAGTCGTAATCCACCAACGCTTCATTTGCTTGCACTGGGGATCGCCTATGTCAGACAGATAATACGTACTAACTTGAATAATGTAGATAAGTAATTTTGCATCGCTGGAAGTTATCAGGATTAGAAGTTACTAGGATTTTGATGCTTCGTAGTTTTTTTTCTATTCCCGTATTGGGAACAAAAAGGTCCAATACAGTGGATTCACTATTCCCGTACTCGCAGATTATTCTCATATCGGTAATGAGTAAAATTTTGGGTTTTGACGTTATATCTGGGTCATTCCTCTTTTACCTTACAATGTAGGGATTTAGCACTGGGCAGATCAACCCTTTCGGTCCTCAGCACAGGATCTTGCAAAGGATCTTTTCACATATAAACGAATTCATTTATTGATTGAGGTCCTTACATTTGGGTCTTCAAGTGCAAAGATGATTGGTAAATCAACAATCACTATAATCTTAATGTTACCTGTTGAGGTAGTTGGATATGTTCGTTTCTAAGATATTAAGTACGTCTTCAAAATCATTATGGAAACGTTATCCCACTTAATACCTGCAGCCACTAGAGACTATGGAGGAAAACGAAGATATCGTGTATGACTTCCTGTAGTTTGGCCAAGTAGGTAAGACCTACAAAATAAATATTGAGAATGTCAATATTCTCGTCACTATTGCAGTACTTCGTAATGCTATAGGTTTTTAATGGTGATTCACATTCCTATCTTTGAAATATGTAGGACGGCAGTTTCATCCAGTAGTGGAATTTGATTCTCATGTTACTGGCAAAATACACAATTTTACTCAGCAAGAAACTTCGCCCCTTCATCAATTCTTGATTTTGCTTGAGTTTGTATTGGCGGTTCAACTTCCATAGCATCTGTTCTGCCCAAGGATTATAGAATTTCAATGAATATTTGGCATTTCTGGTTGAATGAATGAATACCTACTTGAATTTCGAAAGTACTTCGCAAAGTTATCGGGATTTCGTGCTTTAATATCTTGAAGAGCAGAATTCCTCATCCTTTAGCTCAACCATCGAACTTCTTCATAAAAAGGTTTAGTGTGCGCATATAGTGGGAACGTGAAGATAAATTCTCATGCAGTCATTTTGCGAGTGTTGCAGCTTCTGTAGCAGCTCTCCTGGGAGTTTATTTGTTAACGCTGCATGATGAGTCATATGGAACAACATTGATTGAATCAGCTTCAATCTGTCATACTATGGCATATGATACGCTAAGCGTCTAATTGGGGCAGAAAACGCTGCTTCAAACATACGTAACCTGTAAGTCCCATTCAAGATTACAATCACCTCGATACCCACATTTTTGACTGAAACATCAGATTTTAAAAGAGCTTACAAATCATTGACCGTTGGTATGTAGAACCGTATGGTAACACAAAACAGGAGTAATATTCATGTTTACTCATCATGTTGCACTTATGTACATTTGAGAGTGAAATTTCACTGAGATTTTGATTGTGTTTTCTGGTTTTGTGCGATCCTGCGACCCTGCAATCGCCCTCACTGTCTCATTGTCTTGTCGACTAAACCTACGAAGACTCATCCCAACATCAGCACCCCAACTTCATTATAATATAATTATATTCAATTATAATAATATTATAATTGAATATAATAATGAACAACGATATTGAGAGATAGGTCAATTGGTGTAGCGGTCGTGGGTTGCAGGCAAATCCAGCAAAATGTAAAATGCAAAGAGTGAAGTATGACGGCGTTTATGATACCAGAGTTGGGGTATTTGTTATTGATTGAAACACGCCAATTACCCTAGGCATGATCAACAAATAACTAACGTAGTTGAAATCGGTTGGCTATTAATAAAATTTGTATTTGACGTATGGCTGGTGGTGGAACGAGGAGCTTGTTGGATTTCCGTTTCGATTGTCCTGATTCGTCAAAAACGGATGAAGCTGTGGTATATTCAATTCAGCAAATTTTCGGCATCCTACCGCTGAACCACAGCATCATCCGTTTTTGACGAATCAGGACAATCGAAACGGAAATCCAACAAGCTCCTCGTTCCACCACCAGCCATACGTCAAATACAAATTTTATTAATAGTCAACCGATTTCAACTACGTTAGTTATTTGTTGATCATGCCTAGGGTAATTGGCGTGTTTCAATCAATAACAAATACCCCAACTCTGGTATCATAAACGCCGTCATACTTCACTCTTTGCATTTTACATTTTGCTGGATTTGCCTGCAACCCACGACCGCTACACCAATTGACCTATCTCTCAATATCGTTGTTCATCCACTTTTCATCTTTTACAAATTCCGCTGTCTATCTCTTTATGATCAACTTGCAGACATATTTGTAGATCGTCGGGAAAGAGGCATTTGAATAATGTAAAATTAAGACTAAGGAGGCTAGACGCCAAATTACACCTTCATAGAGTAAATCCAGCACAGAAATTAGCTGTAGGGACCACTCAGCTAATCCCAGTCCCATGCTGCTTAAAGTGTAAGTCCTTACGAGGCAACATGCCAAATTACAGCTTCTTAGAGTGAATAACATAGAAACTAACTTTAGGAGCCAATCTTCTGATTCGGGGTCTGGGCAGCCTTGAGTTGAAGTCCTAAGGAGGCTACATACCAAATGACAGCTTCATAGTGTGAAAACCATAGAAATAAGCATCAGGAGCCACTCAGCTGATCCCGGCTCTATGCTGTTTAAAGTGAAAGTCCTAAGAAGGCTACATATCAAATTTCATGTCTCTACCATCACGGGAACGGGTAATTGTCTATAAGGCCAAAACATGTTCCATGTAAATATCTAAGTGTATTGATTAATTTTGTTTGTCTATATTATTCAGCTTTCAGGCGCTCAGGAGATCAAATGACATGTTCCTGGCTCAGAGAGCATGACCGGTGGAGACTGCTCTCTGTACAGTGGTTGAGTGTCCAAAGTATGAGTAATTACCGGAGGCAGATCAAGTAAAGAGCAGCACATACTCCCAATAAAATCTCTAAGGAACTTAGAGCTCGAGTTGAAGTTGGAGAGAGTTTGCATGCCAATGAAGTTTCACATATGAAGTACACACATAGTTTACATCCATATGAAGTATCGAATTCGACTCTAACGCACCTAATGGTCTACCGAATGATGGTAGCAAGTGATGACCGTTCCCAAAGAACAGACCGTCCGCGATGGTCATCAGAGGATTATTTTATTAGTGTGCAGCAGGCGAGTGATATGTCAGTGTCACCCGCACAATCGCAAGTCGACAACGATTGTAGCGTGACATTGAGCACCATTCAGCTCTAACAAGACCTTATAAAGCGCATCCTGTCCCACTTTGCCCACACCGAATCAGACCTCCGTCGGCCTCTCTTCCAGTAATGGGATTTGTGACGGGATAAAATTCATTTATTAGAGGTTTATTCGGTAAAAAGTTCATTCCACTCATGGATCCTCTCACCATATGATTTTGATTAACACTTAGGTTTATTACGGGTATTTTCGTTAATGATTACTGAAGTTGACCAAGAAAATAATACATTGTTATCCAATCCTCAAGATTTGTGGGCCCGAAAAGACCATCACTGAGCTGGTAACCGACTGCCTCCAACTTGGAAAGGACCATCTGGTCTCGTTCATTATTCCAATTAATAACCGAGAACAGCTCAACGTTATAATTTGGTCAGTAGATATTGGCGGTCTGGAACACCTGACAAGTACCAACAATAACTTAGGAGCTCTTTCCTAACCGCCAGTTGGAAAGCTAAGAGCTTGTGTAACCAGCAACATACTATCATTCTATATTTACTAGTTCACCAACCCAGTCATCATAGTCGAGTTTCGCCCCTTGTTTACGCTCGTTGAATCAAGTGCAACCGATCTGGCCTCTGTGGCCCCTTTCAATTCAATCAAGGATTCCTTATTATCAATCCCCGCGGCGGAAGCCCCACAAATAGACGACGGTTTGATGCGATTAGAAATCGATGAAGACAGACAATGTCATCGGAAATTGGAATTTACATGAGTTCGAAGGGGCGGTAAATCAAAGAACCGTGTTCCGTTGGACAGCATCTCACAATACAAATTCATAAGTACATTCAGCAGCTTTTCAAAAGTATAGCAAAATATTCAATTTGGACATGGATATCACCTTGAGCAACCTGAGGCTCAATTTTTGTGTGGTTATGTTTGCTACTGTTTGGTTTGCGCTTTTGTGGTTATTGTGTTGTAGAGATCATGGAATATGAACGATTTTCGGCCGTGGCTTCTTGGAACACAATAATGGGTGCCAGAGAGCAGGGGAAAAACAGATTTGTCGACCACCGTTTTTCAAGGCTAGAGGTCGTCCTTCAGGCCATTAGGTAGAAATTGGTGTATTCCGGCCTCGGTAAACTTGCTGGTCAGTTGGGGGCGTAACGCCTCAGGTTTGTAGGTGGCGTGCGGCATCATATCTGCCCTGCCGCAATTCAAGAGGACGTTATTCAACTCCGTCATGACCATCACTTATCGCAAGTCGTGTCCTACGCAATAAGTGCAAATTGTCATGCACCTACCCCAAGAACGTACGTTTTAGCACTAGATGACCGGGAGTGCATGGAGGGGGATGACCTGTGTTGCAGTTGAGTTGCTGAATGAATAATTCATTCAATTGTTCACAATTATTGTGTTTGAAGAACTAAACAACTGAACTTGTGTTTGAAGGGGTCTAGAAAAACTGATCTGGGAGGACCACGTCTGGTAATAACACTCCAAAAAATTGACAATAATGCAGCTGGTCATTTGTTATAGGTAGAAAAATCTCCATCTACAAGATAGAATGATGAAAAAACCTTCCGATTCCGATGCGAGACTCTTCAGGACTGAAAGAAGGATAACATTAAGGACACCACTCTACCATTTTCAAAGGCTAATCATCACTTAAGATTTTTAGAGTTTTGGACAGGTTTTTCTCAAGCTTAGTAGAAAATCATTCTCTTGTTCTTATTATTATTCTAATTATCATCCATCTTTTTCATTCGATTGAAAAGAATCACAAATAAAAAATTATATTTCATTAATGAATAAACTATTACAAAAAACGTTTTAAATCATGATCTGTCTGAATAAATTTCACAAAAAAATATCGAAGACTGAAATATCGAAATATGTATCGATATTTTTCACCGATATATCTAATTACCTACTACTTCAATATATTTTTAAAATATCGATATTGTTCTCCGATAGTTGCATAGTTGGAGGATGTCCGACTTAGGAAGTGAATTGAACTCAGACCCCAAATGGACGATTCAAAGAATATCACGCTGAAGCGAGGAGGTAGGCAGTTTATTGCGAATGAGCCCACTTACCCATTAACAGAGTAATGACCTTATTCCGGCTGACACCAACTGCCAGTCAACTACTATGTGGCTGCTTTTAACTAATAAATCACACTTGGACCTGATGTAAAACCATAAGGGAAAACTCTGCAAATTCTTGACACAACGGTTCATTATCTTCTTTGTACAGATCACCCTTCTGTCTAGATCACTAGGTCTAAATGTCTAGATCCTAAATGTTATATTAATTATTATTATCAATTATCACTAATTATTAACAATTTTATCAAGTACCTAGTGAAAATTATTATAATTTATTGTTAGGTATTACTAATTTGTATTTATTATTAATAATAATTATTATTAATTATGATTAATTAATACGATATAATTCTGGGGTTTTTAATACTACGTCGGTAATAATTTTTCTATAAAAAAGTACCTACCAACAAACATTCGAAATTACCTTCATTTCCGTAGCACGAAACGCACCTCAGAACAACAAACTCGACATCACTTAAGCCATATGATGTTCCAAAGAGCTTGTTAGTATTAGAGGTGTGCTTAACGAATACTTGTGAGTATCCGTTACTTCTGATACAGAGACTTTCAAATATCGGTTACAAAGTATTAGTTAAGGTATCTGTTAAGAGTCTCTCTGTGATACTGCTAACAGATACCTTAACTAATACTTTGTAACCGATATTTTTGGTTTTCAGTATCGGTTACATATCTGGATGGCTAGTAACGGTTACAAAATATCGGTTACTGAAATATCGTCTCACCTCTACTAGAGGTGTGCTTAACGAATACTTGTGAGTATCCGTTACTTCTGATACAGAGACTTTCAAATATCGGTTACAAAGTATTAGTTAAGGTATCTGTTAAGAGTCTCTCTGTGATACTGCTAACAGATACCTTAACTAATACTTTGTAACCGATATTTTTGGTTTTCAGTATCGGTTACATATCTGGATGGCTAGTAACGGTTACAAAATATCGGTTACTGAAATATCGTCTCACCTCTAGTTAGTATGAAAATGGACCTGTATTTCAACAGTTTGAGTCACGATCGTGTTGTGAGGCACAATCTTTGAGCCGTCATTGTGAACGAACGGCTGGTCGTACAAAGCTGCGGATGGTCTTAAAAAATTCTACGGAACAAACTCTATCAAAATATGAAATAAAAAACATACCGTTCTATATGAATTTTTCGAGATATGAAATTTTCAAATTTTCAAAATTCGTTTTGAACCCCTTCCCCTTGACCTAGGGTTCTGAAAAGTTTCGAGGACCATTGTGGGGTTGGTCGAAACCCATAAAAAAAATTTCGTAATTTTAACTCAACGCTAACTAGGCAAAGTGGCGCGGACGGCGGACGGCGTACGGCGGACGGCGGACGGCGTACGGCGGACGGACGGATTTTTTTTAATTCGATTTTCTGAATCTACGTATCTTGAAACGTAAACCAACAAATTTTGAGGGGGGGTTAAAAAATTTTTTTCTTTGGGCGATTCCAATGGTTCATTATCGAAGATAATAAACCAAAAGGGGGCGAGTGCAGTTTAAGTTTAAATTTTCCATCGTAAGAACACAAGTGTGAACAGATTATGGTACACACCTAATCACTGTTCGACCCGTTCACGATGAGGGCTCGAAGGTAGAACGAGAATAACTCGCCTACATAACCACGAGACAAACGGTAAAATTTCTTCTGAGATATTTTTCGTTTCAACAATAAGAAAGTAATTTCGAATATTTATTGGTAGGTAGTTCTTGCTTAAAAGTATTGCTTGTAAGTACATACATGTGCAAAACCACGAATTACGTATATGAATAAATTATAAATAACTCAGGATATGAATAAAATAATATAAAGTCGGCCCAGAATTTAGTGGAAATTTTACGAGACATCACTGGTGAAGGTTAAGTTAGCTACTGGTTACTAGAAGGTGGCTAGGAGCCGGTACCTGGTTAAGGTTAAGCTAGTTATGGTCAAATTTTTTTTTTTTTTCTTGTGAAAATTTTATTGCACCAAGTTTACAACTTATTAGCAATTTACATTTGATATGCATTGTTAATTGAGATGGTCAAATAGCTACATATCAAAATCAATCATTCTCGATACACCCAAGTAATCAGAGTTTAGCAAACGGTGATATTTGGGGCGGTTTCTTGGGCAACACATTGTAAGACATCTGCAAAGCTCCACGGAAGCAGAAATTCCAAAATGTGTGCGTTGCTTAGTATGGAATTTTTTAAATTGAATTCGACAATGTTTGGAATTCAAACATTTCTAAGAAATCTGTCCACTATTACAAGCGAATTTTCGAAGAGAAGGAAGCTATGGTTCTCGGTCCAAAATTTTGAAAACTCGAATTTCCTAAATGCTGCAGTCATGTTCATACTGGCCCTGCTAATTCAAATAGCACATTGGGGTTGAGATATCGAGTTAATGATTAATAATAATTAATACTTAATTATTATATTATTGCAAAAGTAGGTACCTAGGTGGAAATTAAAAACCCCAGAATCGTATTGGTACAAATTAGATGTAATTAATTCAGACAGAAGGGTGATCTGTATAAAGAAGATAATAGGTAAACCGTTGTGTCGAGAATTTGCAGAGTTTTTCAAATCAAGAAATACAATGTAACTATACCAGAAATTATCCTAAGTTTAGATGGACAGCACTAGCTCATATTATGATCTGACCAATGTTTGGATTTTCGTTGTTTTGGGTTAAAAACCGCTGAGCAAATCGATGAAAATATTCAAAAATGTCACGGAATAGTTGGTTTAAACAACAAACATACTTTTTTCAAGGGCAAATAATATCATCAACCCAGGCGAAACTTAAATTCAACAGAATATTATTGATTTTTGAATATGAGGTTTGGATCAATAATTCCTGATTTGCAGCCCACTTGATGCTGTGCTAACAAAATGGTGGTCGGATAACTGCGAAAAACGGTGCAGATTTGGAAAATTGTTGACCATACCTTTTTTAAATTAAATTAAATCTTCTAAAAAATGACACCCATACGGTTTCCTAACTCATATAGTTATAGAGGTATGGCTCTTAAAATATCTGAGTCTTTTTCCAAGATATGAAAATTTCAAGTTTTCTTCATGTTCCAAGTTGAGTAGGAGAGAGCAGTTATTCTGCTACCATTTTGTTAACACAGCTGCGTGAGGGTTGCAAACCAGGATTTGGTATTCCCAGAGGTATTATAATGAATATGAGGTAGTTTTCATGTGGACTTATTCTTGATGCTTTGATTAAAAAGAAGCTCACACCTTTTAAGTAACTACTTGAGTATTCTGTTAGAGGATGGGCACCTTTGTGTACTGACGTAATTGAGACTCTTCGCGATTTCTGAAGGCGGGCGGAGAACCTCATAGTACTACGAAATATTGTAAGATAGCAGCACGGTGGCGAGTCGAGACGGATAACTGGATCACAAGAGTTACTCCCACAAGCTCAAAGGAAACTCATCTGCGAAGAGTAAACTGTTCGAACCGCGGTTTTCGCGACGAACAGTCCTAATTTTTGGTTCGATTTCAGTCGACTCGTCGTATTCAAGTTTGTCTGCGAAAGTCTGTTTGACGCTTCCTTGAACTTCCTTATATGAAGTGATATGGTAGGCTGGGAGCGTGACAAGTGCCTCCTTGAATGGCTGAGGAGGAAAGAATCAATTCCAAGAATAGGTTAATCAAGGGAACTGCCTAATTTAACTTTTGTATCATTTGTAGAGATGCCCAAATGGTGAAAATCTGAATTTCGGGCGTCTCTGTATATGATATTAGTAACAAAACCCGCCCCTAGTCTTTAAGATTTAAAAAAAAAAGTATACTTTATCCCAAAATGAGATAGAGAAGAGATTTTACTGTCATGTTATCAGCCAAAACTTTGTAAGACACGTAACATTACAGTGAATTTTAACAAAAAATAATTTTGGGTTTATTACCTTCGATATGAACCATTGGAATTAACGAAGAAAAACCACTCTGCAAATTCTTCTACAATGGTTTATCATCTTCTGAACAGATCCCTCTGCTGTGTTGATCACAGCTCCGTATACCATGTCCTTGTGAAACCTTTATATCTATCTATATATATATATAACTAAATTTAAAGACGATTTTCGAGTTCCTTGGGTATTTTAATGGGAACCTTGCCGATTTTGAATTTGGTGTCTGTCTGTTTGTCTGCAGACAAGGACATGTCCTTATATCATGCAAAAACGGTTCAATGGATCGAACCCTTCTCCCCTATTTAAATGTTTCCGTGATCGGGGAAGGACATAGGGGGGTTCACTTCCGGATCCGATGCATAGAGGTGGGGGTATATAGGGAAGCCGAAACAAAAAAATTAAAATTCCCAAAAACGGCTCAATGGATCGAACCCATTTCCCGTATTGAGATGTTTCCGTTATCGGGGAAGGACATAGGAGGGTTCACTCCCGGATCCGATGCATAGGGGTGGGGGTATATGGGGAAGCCGAAATATAAAAATCTTAAATAAATTAAATAATTATTTTAATTAAATAAACATAATATTCATCTGTCTCACGGGAAGGAAGAATTATTCTTTCTTCCCGTGAGACAGATGAATATTATTTTTGGTATTTAAGATTATAAGGGTTTGTAAAGGGACATGTAAGTGGTATAATCCGTAAAGCGACAGGTAAGAGTGGCAGATGGATCCATCCCGAGTTCTGCCCGTCCGGGACAGGTAACAGAGGTAGATGGACACACTCTGAGTTCGGCCCGTCAGCGACGGTCCCGACACTAGTATAATATACTAGTAATGTATAATATTATTATGTATTAGTCAGAATCAATGAGTATTATTATGATTCTGGGGATTTCATTAAATGAATTTTTGTAATCACCCATATCCTAATTTTGTAATCACCCATATCGAGGATAAAATAATAATTATGTATTTATAACAAGAGGTACCTACGAACGAATATTCGAATTTACCTTCTGTACCTAGACACGAAGAAAACGAAACCTTCTGTCAGAACAAGGAACTCGACACCATACAGCCATGTGTTGTATGAATCAGCTGTTTCCCAGTATAAATATTGGTCTGTAGTTCCTCCGTTTGATTCACGCTCATGTTAAGGTTTTTATCTGCTCTACTTTGAGCCCTCAGCCTTTGAACTAAACTAGTCAAATTTGTTACTGTACCGTTCAATTCGAAATTTAGGAATTTTTAAAAATTCATTTTGAACCTCTTCAAAGTCTTCATCAATCCTTCGAGGCCTAACTTTTGGATTTTCTTCGCAATGTTTTCGGGCTGTTGGATCATGGCAACAGCATTTTCCAAGCTCATATGTCACGAAAATGACGCAATAACAATCAGTCACGTGTTGCCAGAGATGATGAACACCAAAACCTGATATATCATAAATACATTTGCAAGGGCGGCTCCAGGGGGCTGCTAAAGACCAATAAGTGTCTCTGTGAGCGCAGAGCCAGGTGGGTTGTAGCCCAATATGGAGTTGGTGAGGTTAGTCAAACAAAAGAATTCAATTTACTGTTAACCATGAGGATGAATACATAAGTGGCCTATAAGAGATAAATCAAATGCAATCCTGTTCTGAACGGTACAAATTGGACAGAACCGTCCATTACGTAATTCTACTGGTGGTTATCTCTGAAAAACTGTATGATTTCGTAGGTACTTCTTATAGGATATACGTTATTAATGAAAATAGAGTCAGTATTAGCTGTATCAAGTTCCTTTTTGGGTGGAGGTGAGGCAGTAAAGGCAGCTAAGAAGAAAATATATGAGGTGGGCAGAAGACGGAAATTTAAACTCCATTTTTCCATTTGTCCAAGTTTTAATGTTTTTCTGGTTTTCTCTTTGAGGTTTCCCATTCTCATCATCTTCAGAGGAGGATGACGGTGGCTGCCTTTTCAGAGATTTTGACGAGAGAGAGAGCAGTGTATGTGTAGCATGGAATGTACGATCACATCGAGGTATGGAGGCAACGATTTGTTCTCAAAACCACTGATTTGGACGAGCATTGCTTTGAAAAGTTTCCACATCTCTGCACGAATTCTTTAGATACCTTACTTTACTGATTTGTCAATTTCACCCGAATGCGACCCACCAATTTTGAGGAACTTTTGCAATTGGTGGGTCCTCGCATTTTGAAAGGGTGCACCAACTACAGATAAATGCTTTCTCCTACACCGACACTTTATACTTTGTACATGGCAGCCAATCCCACCATGGCCGCACTTCTTTTGTCCCTGTTCTTATAATCAATTAAATTCACTCCAATTCAATTCAAAATGTTTATTCAATGAATAACGAAAATAAATACAACTGGTAGGTACTAATCCAAAAATAAAATAAATTTAGAAAAAAGAAATAATTTCTTAATCTGTACTATTGATTCCACTTTGAATAATAATGCTCAGCTGTAGGCAATGCCTGTGTTATTGAGCATTTGTCTCAAACCTACTAAATGACTGGCTCTTGGTCAACGTTTTCTTAAAATTCATCATTTTTGTTTTAGTATGATTGACGTTACAAATGAAATAAAATTTTTTTGTAATAGTGATGTCTCATTGCCCTGCAGTCCTTCCAGAAGGATATCTATTTTTGGAGCCTGTGATGCGAATAATTAAGAAAAAACCATGAATATGTAATTTTTATAACAAATATAGATAGTTTACAACAAAATTTGAAAAAAAACGAAGAAAAACATTCAGGCTCATCTGGGTTAAATTAACACTAGGTGCAAATTAAATTGTTATTTTCAGAACAGGACTTTTACTTCTACACTACTCGTATATAAATTCGCTAACCATACATTTAATATATTCAACTATACTACTACCTATGCATTCAATTTAGAATGGAAATTGATACAATATATTTGGAAAAAACATATACCTATCAGAGAAAAATTTGGAAAAAACATAACAATTGGAGGAGCGGACCGTTTACATGAAGATCCTCAATAAGGTTCAATGTTACCTCAGTGAACCGCATGTTGAGTACCACATGTTGAGTTGATAACGACTAAAAAATAATCAGTTTATAAGGAAGGTTGTGACGAGAGGTAGTTCCGAACACGCGTCCACAATGAACTGTTGCTCAACATTGTTGCAGTGAATCCCATTTTCGATGGGACTCGAGAATACTAAGGTTCAGACCCGCAATACACCCCTGCAACATTGTTGCGGGGCTGTTGTGGCGCACGGGAGCTGCCCTGATTCTTCCGCGTTTCACACTCGCGACAATAGAATAGAGTAGAAAATATATTTATTAATAAATAATAATTGGTTACATTATAATTTGACACTATATTAACAACAATGGGCTTATAGCCCGTCTGTCGACAATGTTGCGCAACAAAAAGTTTCTGTCCCGACTAGGAACACTAGTTGAATGTAACAGAACATTACTTCTTCATGATGTCAGAATGAGGTCTTCATGAAGAAAACATGTCCTCATCTGAGGTTATTCCAACTCTTGATAATTTTTTCCGTGAACTGAGTTCTGCCTTACCAGATATCCAGTGCAGCTATACGGGTGAAATCTCTCAATTTTCTCACGATTACAGGTTAGATATCCGGTGGTTTGTACGGTGGGTTCTCTGGAAAATTGAGACAAATTATATTACTTTGACCTCGACTTTGACTATGTCGTATGCGAAATGTCGGAACGATAACAACTGAATACAAATCTTCTTTTGTTGCTTTCTACATTCCTAAAAGAAAGAGGTCCTTTGTAAAAGTCGGGGGATTTGGGTAACCGCAAGAGTAGTGAAACAAAATACATAATATCAATTTGTTTCCATGTTATTCCTTCATTTTAATAATTTTATCAAGTACCTAGTGAAAATTATTATAATTTATTGTTAGGTAGTAATAATTTGTATTTATTATTAATAATAATTATTATTAATTATGATTAATTAATACGATATAATTCTGGGGTTTTGGTTTATTATCTTCGATAATGAACCATTGGTTCATCATCTTATTATCTTCGATAATGAACCATTGGTTCATCATCTTATTATCTTCGATAATGAACCATTGGTTTCATATTATAACTAATCGAATTTCTTGAATTTTTATTCCTCTATAACTTAGAAGACTGAACGATGTTTTTCAATTCATAATTTTCAATTTTGTATTTTTTCAAATTCCGCGATTTTCTACAACTTTGCTGTGTCACCATCAAGTCTAATCCATGTTAAGAATTTTAAAATGTTTCCGACAAGGATGAAGCTATTAAAACCAAAATAACGAGAAGAAACTCAGTGAATCCAGTGCCCATTCAAAGGTAAAAATAACGAGAACTCAACAGTGGAAACTCAACGGTGGAAACAACGCTCTTATGGGTAAATTATAAATGGTCGGCTTCTACCAACCACAAAAAATATTAATATTAATCTAAATAACGGATTTAAAAGAATAGGCTGCGTTGAAACACTCCAAAGTTTGAGATTCAAGTTGAGTCTGGCAACATTGATCTCCACTTGTGATTGTGACATTTTCTACTGTTCTAAAACTAGATTCCTAAAGGGAAACCGATAAAATAATAACAAAATCAGTCAGCGTGAACCGCCCTCAAGCGTCGCCTGCCCTCCCGCCCTCAGGAGGCGGCACTCAGGATCATTCAGAGTGAGAGGCAGGAGCCAGTGCTCTCAGAGCCGTCTTCCCGGATGGATTCGACACCGCCGTCGACCTGTTGGTCCTGCTACAACGATACCGATATCAACTCCTTTTACTTCTACGAGGTTGGTTTTCCTTCAAAAAGCATTTTTTTTTCTGATGAAAAATTATTTATTAAACGAACGAATATTACCCAACAAAGCTAAGATAGACTTTGTTAAGATAATTTATTGCCACGCAGTATTACAAAAAAAAAAAAGGTTATTGCAAGATCAATTAGGGACTAGGTACATGTTGAACATGGGCAATATCAATAAGCGGTGTATTCCGTCATGGAGACTTCGCAAAATTTAAAAATAAATTAGATTATAAATTAGGTATTAGGTAAATAGCTTGAATAGGTCTTCGTAGAATTAAAAAAAAGAAAGGAGCTCAACCGTTGATTACCGGTGAAAATGACAAATGTTTTATGACCAAAATAAGTATTCAACCGACTTATTTGGAAACGGCTTAAGAATCGATGCACTGAGACACCCACAAAATCAACCGTCAACAATTATTGTTCATTTTAGGCATTTACAGCGAACTGTATCCTTGAAGATTTCACAAAATATGCCCTAATTTTCCACTATTTTGAGTAATAAAAACAATATTATTTGTTGTTCAAATTCAAAATTTAATGTAGATTTTTTCGGTTGACTTGTTCAACAATGTTATCAGTTTTTGACACACACAAATCTACTGTAATTCATTTTTGAGTTTATTATTGTCAAATGAACTATTTCTGTTTTTCAAAACTGGTGGAAATTTGAGTCAAGTTTGAAAAAAAAAAAATCATTACCAAGAATCTGGCAAGGAATTTCATCATTAAATGAGGTTTGCATCATAGCGGGTTTGCTCCGAAAATGATGTTAAATGTCAATTTATATCCGTAGTAGGACTCATGCTTCGTGCTTTCACAGCTGATTTTCGCTAAATGAAGAGACTCACCGCTTGACATGTTTGTTTCGAGTCCTTAAAATTACATGCCTAAATGATATGCTATTAAGATGACCGAAAAAATTGATGAATGCCTTCAGGGTTGTAGAAACTTTTGCGCGGTGGAGTAATTGTTAAGGAGAAGATTAATGGTCGGGACGTATTGTTGTTGATGGGAGAACCAGATATAAAAAGATGGTCGAAAATCCCGAAACAATATCGTGTTCCCATACACAGTTCCAGACGAACAATAAAGTTTATGAATTAACTTGTGATATTGCGTTACGCATTAAGCGTAACGATTCGTTATGTCACAATTAGCCAACCAAAAGTTTAACATGTTCGGTAAAAGTTAAATACCGGTGGATAACAGACCAGAGTTTAGAATTTGGAACAAACCACTTTTGTTGTGGTCGGGAATGGGCGTCAAGTTTGATCGTTTTGAGGTATGGCATAGGATGCGGTTCCAATGTCCTGACTTTGATAATTATATTTAATTTTTCTGACGATTTCGACAAGAAGATTTTCATTGAAGCAGGCATTGGAAGTGGGTCTTTAAATATCAGGGCCGTTCGCCCTGAATAATACACGACTACTAGTTGAATTAACTTGGTGGTGATTAATTATAATAATTCTAAACGAATAAAATGAACGATACATTACAACGCTCAAAACACACTAATACAAACTACAGAGGGTACCTCGAGCGTGAAAGTGGGTGACGACTAATTCCGTTTAACCCTCATACGGCCGTTTGTCCAAGCAAGTTGTTGGGAGGTGGAGAACAAGAACGGTTTACTGCCCAATCAAATCCGATGTACCGATCAGGGTTAAGCAGTGCAATTTAGAGAGACGTTGCTGTTTAGAGTTGACGAGGGTATGCAATTCAATCGATTACCCCATGGGATGAGAATCCTCTCGGTAGCTAATGCACAATGGAACGACGTTAATCGCAGATTACTTGGTAAAATTATGTGTTCGAATAGGTGATGAAAGTTTATATTTAAATTAAGGATTCATTAGGAGATAACGAAATTATCATTCAAATATATTTATTATTTATTGGAGTAATTTTTTTGGTGGGGTGGCACTCGTTCTGAGTTGCTCAAGAGACTCAAGAATCAAGTAGCCAAATTTGTTAGGGACAGCCGATTCGTTCTTGCAGTCGTTAAGGACCTTGCTCTGTAGAGACCGACGTTGCCAATCAACAAATGAATTCAAGCGAGTTTGTGCATTGCTGGACGGTTCCTTCGAATTTCATCCCTTGTGTCATTGAGTCAAATGTCTAATATGGAGAACGGAAACTTAAAAATAACAAACATAAACAAGTCGTGGTTCTTCTACCTTCACACCTTTCGACTATTTCTCGGCTTCATGTCGGAATCTAAAGAAACGCTATTCCGATTCGGGCACAAGAATATCCGTAGAAATCTGATGAACTGTGTGAGCCAAGGAATAGCTAACGTGATTTTTGACGCCTTCCATTCAGTTATTTAAGAACAGTACGATCATTGAGGAGACAATGGACCACCGCATTCTGCACCCTCTTCTCAAACAACAATGATTCTCCTGAAAATTTGTTTTGTGCCAGAAATGACTCATAATCTGCTGGTTTTTTTCCAATCTTGAATCTTAGACGGTACGCCGCGTTTAACAAAAATAGAAATAAATTTAAGATTCATAAATATGGGATTATTTAAATTCAGTTTCAGTTCAAACAAAAATCTGGATTCGAATTGATGTACTTCTGTATACTTGAGTGAATGTAATGTCCCTAAAATTTCATTATGTTTAATATATTTTCTGTCTGGCAATGAAAGTATGATGTCAATGAAAAGAGTATTGAGGAAACCTTTTCTCTCTGGAAAAATCTCTGTGAAAACCATCGGGGAAAAACGGAATCGGCTTCAAAAAATATTACCCAGCCGAATTAATGTTTCAAAACGGCGAGGAAACTTTTTCACTTGGCTACATAATGTTCCTTCGTGAACTCCTGGCTTATCTATCTATCTGGGGTTTTCTCGTTTCATTTCAAAAATATTTACTATAAATTGACACGTTTAATGAATTTTGCTTTTGGCTCCGATCATTTTCTCAATCGTTAAGCCTCTGCCCGACAAAATCCGCGCGAGCTTAGGTATAAACACGGCAAGGAACCACAAAGTCTGATAGATCACCGAAGCGTAGACGGGTTTTCGATAAATCTATCTAAAACTCATCTCTGCGAGGGAGCGAGGGGAACTTTCGGCGGTTTTATCAGCGAGGGCGTCCTCCGCCGTCGCAGCTCATTATGTGTTTCAATGATCTCTCCCATCGGAATTTCCTATCCGCGGTTTCGATATTGTCACCAAAATAAATGATATAATCCTTCACAACGTCTCGGGTGACGTGCGAATTTCTGAAGGGGAGAGCCCCCCAATGGATTGGTCTTCGCGATGACATTGGATACAGCAGGGAAGGAATTCGATTTCAATGTCATTTTCCGGTAAACTAAACATAGAAAAAAAATATTTTCTGGAATTCTTGTCATTCCTTGACATCTAGAAAGTTAAGAAGCAGTAAGGTTCAAAAGTGAAGTTCAATACTGTTTTTCAAGACATGTTATCTGACATAGCTGTAAGATAGCAGAGGAGAGAGTGGACTGTAGTTTTGCAGTTGAGGAAAGTGGTTTGCTGGTAGGTAATCCTCGTAAATTTTACTCTCACCTGTTGCTGCGGTCTATTGGTTTTAACTGGGGTACCCCAAGGGGCGGTGAACCGCCGGAAAAACGTTTTGGAGGTGAAAGGATGGATAATTTAAATTATAGTTGGATTTAAATGATTTAAGACCGATTTAAGATGATGAGAGGTGAGGGGATGAAATGAGAAACCGTTGTGGAGAGGTGGATATCGAAAGTTCAGTTTATTGTAAACTGGATGTTTCCCAGCAAGATGGAAGGAATCCTTCATAACCCCTATCCACAAATCGGGCAAGAAGTCGGACGTGACCAACTACAGAGGAATTTGTACAATTTCAACCATGCCGAAATTGCTTGAAAAGCTTATTGTTGGGAAATTAACTCCGTTATTTTCCATGCATATCGTCCCTGCGCAACATGGGTTCGTGAGGGGCAGGTCAACTGTAACCAATTTGATGGAGTTCACCGATTGCATCTTCTCCGCGTTCCAGAGTGGCTTCCAGGTCGACGTGATTTCCCTGGACTTTGCCAAGGCCTTTGACCGTGTCTCACATAAGCGCATTGTGTCCCTTCTCCTCTCGTTGGGTGTCCACGGCGCGCTGCTGGCTTGGTTTGCCAGTTATTTTACTGGAAGAAGTCAGAGGGTAAAATTGAGGAGTACTATTTCGTCTCCTTATCCGGCTTCGTCAGGCGTCCCCCAGGGCTCTCACGTCGGACCCCTACTATTTTTACTTTTAATCAATAGTGTGGCTTCCCTTGCTCCATCTCACAATGTCAGGATTCTCATGTTCGCGGATGATCTCAAGGTGTTTTCCCGTATAGCATCCTCTTCGGATTGCCTCCAGCTGCAGCAGTGCCTGAATGGTATCTTGGAATGGTGCTCGTTTAGCCATCTCGCCTTGAATCCAGCCAAATGCACTGTGGCTTCTTTTTCACGTACGCAGTCCACCTTGACCTGCCCATACTTCATCGACGGAGTTGCTTTGACGAGTTTGGAGTCTACCCGTGACCTTGGAGTGCTTCTCGATTCGAGGCTATCCTTCAATGACCATATCGAAGTTGTGGCGTCGAGGGCTATGAGATCGCTTGGATTCCTTAAAAGGTGCACTCGTGACTTCACGTCTCCTGAGGCCATTGTTACCCTTTATAAATCATTAGTACGGCCTGTAATGGAATACGCAAGTCCTATATGGTCCCCATATTATGAAGAGCATAAAGATCGCTTGGAGAGAGTGCAGCGGAGGTTCTTCAGGTCTCTGCTACAAGCTTCGACTGCCGGCTGACCACCACCAATTTTCAACCCTTGCAGCCACTTACAATTTGCCCAAGTTGGAACAGCGCCGTTTTGATGCCGATGTTGTTTTCTACCACAAGCTAGTAAATGGTAGGCTTCAGTGCCCTTATCTCCTTTCACGCGTCAACATAAACGTTCCCAGCTACCCCACCCGTTCAGTCACATTGTTCCACGCTCCTTTTGCTGCCTACAACTACCAAATCCATCGCCCCTTGTTTCGTTTACCACGTGAGGTTAATGCTTTCCTCCAGGCAGCGGATTTCGATTTCTTCGATGGTAGCCTTTCTCGCCTCAGAACTAGCTTAGACATTTATCACCTTACTGAGTGAATTTTTTCTTCCGGCCTACAGTGCTTCGGGGTGTTTTTCATTTTTCATTTTTCATAGTAAACCTTTTGCTTTTTCTTTTTGTATTACTTTGTAAAGTATCTTATTTAACTACACTGTATAGTACCTCATTGTGCGCTCTCTGTCGTTGTGCAACGACTAAACTTTGTAATTGGCGTGAGCCGTGTGTTAATAAATAAATAAATAAATTACTCTCCAACTGCACGAATGCGACTGATCATCGTACACCAAGCCAACCCAGCTCTATGGCAGGGTGAACACTTCATAAAACATCAACCCGAACCCTCTTCTCAAGTAGTACTTACCTACTATCGGACACGGTAGAAGATCGTCAGGTTGGGCGGATTTGGAATGTGAACAGTTTTAAGGTATCGATTCCCGTTAAAAGGTGCTGATGGCAAATGAAACTTTGGCGGATAGTGAAGAATGGGGTGAAGGGAAGCGTGGAGAGAGACTAAGTAGTTATTGGGGGGTTGCAAGCTTCTTCACCGAACTGAATTGGGAGTGGGCGTTAGTGTGGCCTCGACAACAGCTATACTATAATAATTTTTCGGTTATTATAATAGTCACGAAACAACGAAGTAGCAAAGTGATTTACGGTGTAGCCTCCGGCATTCGTCCTGTCAAGACTTGTAGTTATGTCAATAATTGTATGAGTCGATCTTATACATTTCAGAACCACGGAGTGGAACTTCTCGAACAAATACTTACAATACAATATTTTAATTCATTACTCCAATGAATTTGTGTAGTTGTGAGACGACAAGAATATTGTATACAAAACCGTGATCTATTAATGAAAGGAAAAAATGTTCGCTCTCAGTAGGTACTTGTATAGTGCAGTACTCATTATTAGGAAAACACTTGACACAACTGGGCTACGATGTAGTGTGTGCGGAACATGAGTAATGAACTGTCCATTGAGGGGGTCCTTCTAGTAGTAGTTTCACATCGATTATCTGCTGGTACTTGAAAAATGTAATAATATGTGGAAAATATATTATATGGTAACATAATAATAGTGTGTTGGTGCTTATAGTTCGTCATCATTAGTGTCGGGGAGAAGCTCAATGGTACTTATACGCCTCACTATCCTGCTAACTCGGTGGAGGCGTTTCAGGTAGCCTTAGTTTCTAGTAAGAAGGAGATTTGGATGAAGACTGGTGCTAGGTTGAGGTCGTGAAGTATTTCTTATGAAGTATTTGACATCAGAAAGGTCCAAGTCTCGACGTTTTCGACGTACCAGGGGGCGTCAGAGAGGAGACGCCATATAGGCCTTTCGATGGTCAAGTTCAGTAGATAGTTTTCCTCCAAGAACATGTTAATTCGATTTCTAATCTCGTTGACTATTTCTCCCATTAAACTTGCGGTTTTTTCGTTTACAGATTGACGCCCAGATTTACATAGAAAATAATAATCCATTTCAAAGCTCCCTCATTTGAACTTTGAAGCTCTCTCATTCAGCATATGAGTAAATCTATGAAACTGATTACGTATTATGAAACTCTGCCTGCACACTTTTCTAGACGCTCTCCACATACTCTGCTGCTCGCTCATTTGACCCGTTTGTAGAGCAGCCATGTACCGTTAAAGTTATAACATCCTCAATTGGTCCAGAGTAGGCAAAAAGGGCACGTTAAAAGAGAGTGACCATTTGAAACCATCCGAGTTTTGCCTTCGCTCCATTATCGTCTCTATTGGGTTCTCTGTTGATGAACCTGATAAGTCAACCTAAGCTCCTGTTGTGCTCATTTTAGTAACCTAAAAAAAAAGTTTTCTAATTGGATCTTACTTTGTTTGGTTGAGGTTTTGGTAGTAGATTTTGTTCCAAAAAGTTTTGTTCCACATTTAACACAGTTTATCCCGGGAAATTAGACAGGATGTCTGCTAGGTTCGTTATCGACATTTAGCATGAATGAATAAAATAAATGAAAATATAAATAACTGACTATTTTGGAGGAAATTTGTTGAAAAATCAAGTCATTTTTACAGCCCACTGATTTTGAAAAAAAAATAAAGATTTGTAAATAAAATTTGTTTTATTAAAAAGAATGAATTCATTTAAAATAATTTTAAATGAATTCATTCTTTTTAATTTTCTTTAATTATTGAAGAGGGTAAATTAAAAATGAATTAATTACGTAGGCATTCATACCTAATGTAGAATTATATAAAACATAAACCATTGCACATCTGGAAGACAGTGGAAGCTGGAACACTCAGGCTCACACTATGGTTGCCTGATTGGTCAATTAGGTGAAGTTGGTGTGGCATCCAACCAAGGGGTGTATAAGCTTGAGTTTGCGTCAAATTCTACTTTTCGGGATGCGTTCTAGATGGGATAGAACTGGTTTTGGGCTCTGCCTTCTCTGGATTCACCGCCAGAGCGAGTAACGGCATGACTAGGTAAGTCATTTTCGAAAAAAAATCGGCAAAGGAGGTTTTGCATTTCACCTCCGCAATTCCTAGACGGATTTGTGTTCAAAACATCAGAAGGATTTGTTGTATTTGTGGAAAACAAACAATGATTGCATAGGAAGTTCCGAATGGAAAACATAAGACTGCCACTTCTGAGAGACCAAGGCTGTCAAGCCTAAAAGTTCATTTTCTCTCCACCTATCTATTTTATGAGATAACTCTTGTCGTGTGTCTTCCGTCCGATAAGTATATTGTATTCCACGACGCGAAACAACACCCGAACAAACACTTGGTGTGATCGTAAGCCTTCTAGTTATTCCCGGGGGCTGCATAAAAGTTATTGAATCCCCGCCCTCTCGGAACTGAATTGGTTTCCAGTCTGCTCCGTCAATATCATCATTCTACCGAACACAGCGGACTCCGCTCACGTTTTATGGGCTCATCGGGAGCAGTAACTTTTCGAGGATGTTCGGAAATCATGTCAAAAGGGTTTGATAGGATTTTATTGTAAGGCAGTAAAACGATGAATTCAATGCAGGACGTGAATCGAACAATGTTAATAATCGCCCAATAAAAAGTTGTGTAATTAAATTGACCGATGTGGGAATATTTGTGGATGCGGACAGTGTTATAGTGAAGGAAAATTTATGGTAGATGGACAATGAAAAGACGGAAATATTCAAACAAAATAAAACCATAAGTTGAAATCCACTAGGTCTACAAAAGAAGAAGAAGAAAAGTTTTCTTAAATTTTAAATTCGATTTGTTAAATACGTGTATTTAACAAATCGAATCGATAACAAAACATTTTCAAAGAAGTATCTATATACATGATACGACTGTGGGCTAGGCCCGTCTGTCAGAGGTCTGCACACAATTAGTTTTCATTTGGTTTCTACTTTTATTGTAGGTATAACAAGTTCGTTTCATAACAAAATACTATCTTACATTATATCAATAAATTAATAAATACATTAGTACACTATACAAACTAGGTCTACAGTAAGAGGTCATGTCAGTGGTACCTGTTGAACCAATTATTTTCAACAGATCAGTATTCTGTATGACTACACGAAATTATCGGCGTAACTAGCTGAAATATTGGCGTTCGTTCAAGAAGACGACCATAGCCCTCTTACAGACGACTGATAGTCCTCTTCGAACTGTTCCGAATCTGCTGTTTCTCGAGCGTGAAGATTAGTCTGAAATTCCACCGTTTGATTCACAATCATGTTGACCAATTTCCCACAGTTTTACCTTTTAGCCCTTATAGAGGTCATAGAACGGTCGGAGTGGTCTTCAAAAATTCTATAAATTCGTCTATTAAAATTCGTGCAGAAACAATGTACCTCAAACTGACGTTTATTAACAGATACAGAACAGTGATCTAGACAGAAGGGCGATCTGTACAGAAGATAATAAAACTTTGTGGTAAAATGTGCAGCGTTTTTAAAGAATCAATTATCGGCTCCTACGTATCTTGAAAAGCGATCCGTCCAGTTTTGTCCAAAATTTGGTTTTGTTGGTCAATTTTGGTGGTTCATTACTGGAAATAATAAACCTGAATATAACTAGTTTATTGTTGTGAAGCGAGCAGCTTTTTAATTTTAGGTAATGCACCATAACCCATACGTTCCTTATGATGTTGAATGTTACCCATATTATTACCAGTGTTAGTCATCCAAATACCCCAATCTTCATTTAGTCACTCAGCTGTACATTCGGTGCATTACCAATATAGGATAAGAGGTCATTATCATAACTCTCTCACGGCCATTCCGGAACAAGAAAAGGTGCCGTAGAATCGAATTGTGTTCGTTTGGGTGACTGTCAGAGAATCCGTTCTAAATAGCCGGCGATTATTGAAAAGTTACTCCGATAATTACATCCGCGATTCCTCCCCCGATCATCATCCAGTCCACTCGCCAGCTATGCGGATCTCCCTCCGGGTCAATACTGGTACTGATAGATGATCGATCGCTTGATTGGGGGCCCTCTTGATTGATGAGGGCAAGAAAAATTGAATATGTGCTTTCTTTAAAAAAACGATCCGTCTTCACTTGAAAATGAACGACGCTGAAAGATCACTTGGAAACATCTCCTGATTTCCTGATGTCGAATTCGATACGTTTTTCCTCCTTTCATCACTACTTTCGCGGGCCCTCGGATTGATAACACACAAGTCGCGGAGAAACGCGGATGAACGTTCGGTGAATAGAACGCTAATCGCCTCATCAAACGACGGGTACGCGTTTCTCGGAAGTAGGTACGTAATAAATTGTAAACTAACGCCGGAATAACGAGCCCGCAGCTCAGTATCCTTGGGAGCTACAGCGTTATCGGTGACATACGACTGTTTTGCGGATATTACAGTCTGTGCGTTATAAAATGTGGAATTTCGCATTGGTTTGCCGTTTTTCGGCAAAGTCGTTAGTCCAACAATACTGTCTCCGTTTGAAAGCACTGCTAAACCTTCTTATTTCAGATGATCCTTCTATCTAGATTGATTTTGGGCTCATTATTTTCGATCATGATCCATAGGAACCGGAGTTGTATTAATTCGGTATTAGATATGTTTTTATGCGGTTGCTTCGGGGTACACTGAGGTAACAGTATTGGATTCCCAATATCTAACAATGTCGGATCACGTTAAGACAGGATCCAAAAATCCAACTTCATATGCATACAAAATTTTGTAAAATTACGTATAGCATAAAATATATCTGTTTCTGACAATAATAATAATATTACTATTGTCAGAACACATATTATGTAATATTATTTGTTGGATCCAAAGGGGTACGTCCCCTCTACTAGCGACCTCAAGCAACAGTTTTTGGAATAAATAGCCTGTTCTGGAAGCAACTCTCTCCAACTTCACAAGTGATTCAGTTCAACGCAAAAATCTGTGTCTCACGTCCGAACCCTTGTAGCGCTACACTAATATGTATTAAATTTTAATATTTTATGCGGTCACCGGAAAATTAGGGTTGTAAATGTTCAAAGGATTACGCGGTACATGGAAATTTACTGTTCAAATAGCTCTCGAATCTTAATGAAATGCTTGCCGTTGGCTCTACCACTGTTCCAATCCTCGCAGGATAACACGCATGTTTAGCAGTTGAGGGTTAACACCCCCCAGAACAACGGCCGAGGACGGCATTGAAAGGGAGAGAGCGCAAGGAAACGGCTCCAACTTAAACTGGGTTGTTGTCCTTGGAGGAAAACAATCAGGGGCCCGTTTAAAACCTCGTAAAGAAGACATTACACGCCCTGGAGGAGGGTCCAGCACCCCGAGAAACGGCCGGGTTTTCATCATTGCTCCCTACAAAGCCCTTCGCTCTCCTTCCACTTCAGATTGAATATTCGCGTATAAAAATGTTTTTCTTCCTCCTGTTCAACACGGGATAGAGTTACAATTCAGTCAGAGCCAGACTAGACAGAAATATAGATTTCACGACAAACTTATAGTGAGGAAAACTAGGGGTAGTCGACCCACTGGTTCCCAACCTCAATGTATAAAATCTTCAACTCATAAAATTGTTCCAAGGGAATAAGATGGACCACACTGATTGAAAGACCTTTCAACGCAAACACAATCACGGCAGCAACTATTAATTTTTAGTTTTCTACTGACTTTGGGGTTGGATTTTATTTGTAGTGAATTGTAGTCAAAACGGCTGCATTTCAATTGAAGTCAATAAATTACTAATGCGGGAATGTCTTTGTCAATTTTCATTGTAGTTTATATAAGTTGTATGTAAGTATGTGTGTGTAGGCTCACGTCCCTTCAACACCTCATTCTTATTGGGTCCGGATCCACACGTCAGTCTGCTTTTACCATCGATGTCGATGCCATTTCGCCGCCCTCATTGCATTAAATCGAATGGAAAAGGCCTTTTTCGAGTTCAAAGTTTCCTATTTCTGCCTTTGGGTTGTCGGGAGTACCTACTCAGGAATAGGGGTGACTTCTACTTCCCATTCATTTACATCTATTCCTGGGGTTTTGAGTAATACAGTACACTAAATGTTTCAAATCGAAGCGAAAGGGGTCTACACCCCAGACTGGCCTCCACAGTAACAAAATAATAATCAGATATGTAGATGCATTAGAGAGGGTAGCTACAAAATATTTCAAATTGATGTTGGGAGGATGTTCCAAGATGCCCCAATATTGGGTTAGGCGGATTATGGCTTCGTAGCAATCAAGGTCTTGCAGTGCCAGTGTCTGCACAGCCTGTGTAGATTTCATGAATCTAGCGATCCAGTTCCTGAGTTCATCCGGATTTTCGAGGGCTGAGAGGTTTTGAATCGCATAATAACTGAGAACCGTCGCAGCTCCACTTTGAATCGCTTTTTAGCCAAAGGACCTCTAAGGTTGAACGTCCATTGGCTAAAAAGCGATTCAGAGCGGAGCTGCGATGGATTCCTAGTACTCAGATGTATGCTTCTGATACAAGGGAAATACGCCTTGGTCTAAAAGCAGGGTTAATGAAACAACAATACAAATACGGCCGGAAGAGTAGAAACCACCTTGAAGTGACGAAGGTCCGTCATAAGCTTCGCGAGACCCTCCAAGATAGTATTTTGTGTCCAATATCCTTGTGAGTCTCGTAACTATACGAAATAATTGGAAAATAAGCTGAAATGATAATTTATATAAATCATGAATTAAATAATTATATAAACTATAAATTATTCGTATTTAGAAGTCTTTGCGACCCAATCGATATTCGACTCGAAAAGACAACGAAATTCGAAAAAAGTTCATTTTGAGTCGAACCTGAGTTGAAGACTTTTAAATACGAATAATTTATAGTTTATATGGGATATATTTATAGTTTACATATATAGGTATATATGGTATATATATTATGGGATGCAAATACGCTTAGACATTGACGATATTTGATTCGAAATGTTGATTTCAATTTAAACTTACCTGTTAATTACGGGTCACAATATTCGAAAGAAACTAACAAATTTGAAAAAGTCGAATTTGGTATCTAACTGACCTATTCATATGAGATGAAAGGGCCTTCACACACATTTCTAATTATAGTGAGCAATTACAGTCGTTACAGAGTCTACAATGTGCCTGTAATTCAATGAGCGGTGTCATTAAAAAAATTCGAATTTTGTCAGAGTTTTCCTCTGGGAACTCCTCATTTCTTCACAAAGCGGGGGTTGGTCGATGTTGATATAAACTTGAAAGCGAGTAGGCTGAGGTAAAAGAATATGGTTCAATTATAAACTTGTTTCAGAAAGTGTTTGTAACTCATATGCCTCCTCGCTCCGGTCATGTTTTTGCATCCTCTCCGCTTTGATCGGACTTAACGGCTTTGGGTCTTCTTAAGCTCTCATGAATAGTTTCCACGGTATTTATTACAGAAGTTTATCCAATACAAACTATTTAAATGAGTGAAAGTTGACTACACGAGTTAGCAACTTTGGTATGTTCGTAATACGCCCTTTTATATAGAGTTCTTCGACCTTCTACATTCTACCTTCTAGGTTATTTCGAATAATTACTCGTGGAATACGAGTAGTTTCCTTGAGGGAAAATGCCTTTTCACGTTCTCTTGCTTTCGTAATAGCATGTTATTTGATCGATTGGTCGGTTAAATGTACTGCGTTTGAAAAGAAGCCGTAAGACAGCGTTGTCGACGTTACGATCGTACCCTATGTAGCGTTTGCTACCAGGATTTTTTCATTTTCTGAAATGAAATGAAAAATAAATCTTGGTGTGGGTAATATAATTTCAATGATTGACCAGCTCTGCCCAAATTGCCCTCGATAAACAAAGTTTAAATAAATAAGCGATTGGAGCCGGATATGCTCAGGCCCACCGCAAGAGGGCGATCAGAAGCCTGACAAAGCCAATAGAATGAACATGACGTTTCATGGTGATGTGCCAACGAAATTAGTCGCTACCCTCAGATTTAGAAATATTAATTGGTATGTGATACATTCGTAATATACGCCGCATGATACACCTGAAACCTCGACATTCTCCAGAGTTGTTGGTTTCTATTAATTGTGTTCTGTTCTGTGAGTTTGTGGTTGGTATGTTGGTTCCTTGATTGGATGGATTTGTTAAATTAGGGTGCCACTGCGCTGGGCTTCGGTTTAGCGATGTCGTTAGGTCGTAAGCGTTTTCGTGATTAGATAGAGGTTTCTATTAAATAGCCACTATTTAATGGTAGGTTTATGTTGAATTGAAGTTTGATGATTCGAAATTTGGTTGCTAATGTTGTACTTCAGTAGTTAACTGAAACTTCCCGGGTCTCTGTACCAGCTTGAGCTGGTGAATTTTCATTCTTTCCGGAATCTTCATCGTCTATATATAGACGCTTATATGCATACATGCAAGTATTCATCTTACATGCACATTCAGGCTATAACATGTGTAGAACCATAAGTAACAATTCACAATGCAGTCAATGTGCATCAAGTGGACAAGTCATGTTTGGAACTTGAACGGAATACTAAAATACGGCGGTGAATGGATTGATGGAACACGCACGACCGATCTGTCTTGAAGGTGAGGTATAACTTGTGCGCCGGCGAACAAATTTAGAACGATACGTTTTTGATGTCTGGTTATACGACTCAGCAGTCTATTTTCTCCAATTCAGTTTGGAATGTCGTCTTTTGCATGTTTTACTATCACGGCTTCACGTAATTTGTCGTGGTTATTTATGTAATTTTGTTTTCTACCGAATTTTTTTTTGGATTTGGTTATGGCGGGGGATGAGGGAGACAGTAACTTCACATCTTCTTGGTCGTATATTATTTTTTTGTTCACCACAAACCATTGAAAACGAAATATGTAGCAAGAAATAGAATTATTTACTTACCTACAATCTTTGTTAAGTTGAACTGTGACGAAGACTTGATCGAACATGATGCGCGGGCGGAACCCTTACGTTCGGATATTATCGAAACGAATTTCTCTCACCGAATATTTGCAGAAACTCTTGTGAAACTTGTTCGCCGATTATGTATTCGATTTTTGAAATCTACTTACGTTGTAACGCTGACCACATATTGTAACTTATGGGACACCAAAAATTATACATAACAATAAATATTGTGAATAGTAATAGTGATTATTAACCTCTTTGAAATTATTGAACTAAATCAATCTGTAGCTGAAAGTAGTTGTGATGACGCTGATCTACGAATTGCGAAAAGAAGTCGACATATTGTCAGATGTAACTTTCTCTCTTCTAATTGGCTGTTACCCTTTGGATGAAACTTCGAACGAGTGATCGAACGTCGTTTCATATTCTATACGTAATTTTTCATGGTGCATAATTCAAAATCAACGTGTTTGATTTATGAAAAAGAAGATTCGTGATGCTACGCCGGGCCAAGGGTGGTTTTGATCTAGTGTCCCTCATTCATCTTTATTGGAAAACACAGTTCCACTCCGTTGGGATTCAAGTTGGTCCGGTGGTTTCGAACTCCAGGGTTTACCGTACCTGTTGTTTATTATTTTCAATAATGAATATTGATGGATTCTCATTTCAAGATAAGTAACATACCTACAAAGAAATAAAAACTTCACAGTCATGCAGCATGGCCATAAGAGCACATTTTCAAGGAAGTAACTGGTTTTATGTCAAATATCTCCATTTTACTGGTTTGATAATAAATTTTGTCTCAATATCTTGCAGAGTAACACCTGAGTTTATAGATTTTTCAACGCTGAATACGATGGTCCGCTATCAGATTAGAGCAGATGAACCGCGAGGAACATCTCAAGTAACAACAGATTCTGGACGGAAAAGAACAGATTCCTTTTCTTCGAATTTGGAAGAAAAAAAATCTGTACGTTGCACTTAGGCCGAAAAAGGGCGAGGATGTTCCTCGGAAATTTTGATGTCCCTGTGTATTTGGAAAGGGGTCAAAAAGTGTTGGATCTGGGGAAAACTCCATATTTCCGAAAATCTTGATGGAACGTTATAGTTTTCAATGGACATTTAAATGGATTTCGATTAACAACATTTTCAAGACCATCCCGACCGTTGAACGACCGTGGATAAGTTGGCAATGTGAATGTGTATCAAACGGTGGAACTACTGGGGAATTTCCATACTGGGGAATTCAAATGATTCTTTATTCACAAAAGGTATTATTAGGTCGGCCTGGAATATACTCGTAGTTGGATAATGGAAGAGACCATCACTGAGCTAGTTACCGCTGTGGAAAATATGCAGCGTTTTTGATTCTTAGAGGGCCAAAAGCGAAGGAAAGACGATTCTTAAGTATAGGATCCCCTTCTATCTCCCTTATTTGCTTTTGTCCGCTAAAGATCGAAGGAAAAAGAAGAGGAACACAATTGAGGAAAGCAAACAAGGATGTGGTATGGATGCGAGGGTCGCTCAAGCGTGCAATATCCAGTGTGCCTCTACCGAAAGAAGGGAAAAATAGGCGAGGGGAGATAGTGCTAGAGTGGGAGAGGAAGGTCAAAATGCGGAAGTGGCCCACCATTAGACCCTGATATAAATTATTCGGTAAATTTGTATAGGAGTTGGTTTTCAAGGGACGGGACCGGGCGAGCCACGGAGGCGGTTTTCATGGGTACGGGGGCCAAAGTGAGGCGGCGGAGTGGGGGACGGTGAAGGAGACGCCATAAATCACTATGAAGTTGGGACTGTTGTAGTGTCGAGTTTCTGCTGGTACGACTGAGGAGTGGTGGTAAAGTTGGGAGAAGGGGTGCAGCTTTTCCGTTTAAAATGTATGAGGAAGAGCCAAGACACGTGCCATTCCCTTCGAGACAACTGCTGCCGAGACAACGCACCAGTGGTTTGATTATCTCACATGCACGGATTCTCATTATCCCATTCAAAGCGGCGGAATAAGTCTTGATCCTGTTTGTTTTGTTCTTCTAGAAGAAAATACTCCTAATTTTGAAAATTATCTTCGGATGCGATGAAATTCTTCCTCTACGTTCATAATTCATTTGTACAGATAACCCTTCGGTATAGATCACCGATAATATCCATGTTAAAAATGTAAGACGTTTTTGGGTTGGGGGTCAGTCTGAAAGTCGCGACATCGACAGCGAGGTAAGAACCAAGGTCGCAAACCAAAATAATCATTAGGCGGTAGGTGGTAACGCGATACTAATAAACAACGACTTGAACGTGGCTTCAGCTGAGCGTATGACGTAAGACGGTTGGCAGGAGGCCAACAAGTACGTCAGAGCCTATGACGCACGAGCGTATGACGTAAGACGGCTGGCAGGAGGCCAACAAGTACGTCAGAGCCTATGACGCACGAGCGTATGACGTAAGACGGCTGGCAGGAGGCCAACAAGTACGTCAGAGCCTATGACGCACGAGCGAATGACGTAAGACTGCTGGCAGGAGGCCAACAAGTACGTCAGAGCCTATGACGCACGAGCGTATGACGTAAGACGGCTGGCAGGAGGCTAACTAGTGCGTCAGAGCCTATGACGCACGAGCGTATGACGTAAGACGGCTGGCAGGTGGCCAACAAGTACGTCAGAGCCTATGACGCACGAGCGTATGACGTAAGACGGCTGGTAGGAGGCCAACAAGTACGTCAGAGCCTATGACGCACGAGCGTATGACGTAATACGGCTGGCAGGAGGCCAACTTGTGCGTCATACGACGAGACCTTTTATGTCTCTGCGCCCCCTCCCACACCCACACCGCGTACCTCGTACTTCATTTTGGTTTATTATCTTCGATAATGAACCATTGGAATCGCCCAAAGAAAAAAAAAATTTAACCCCCCCTCAAAATTTGTTGGTTTACGTTTCAAGATACGTAGATTCAGAAAATCGAATAAAAAAAAAAATCCGTCCGTCCGCCGTACGCCGTCCGCGGCACTTTGCCCAGTTAGCGTTGAGTTAAAATTACGAAATTTTTTATATGGGTTTCGACCAACCCCACAATGGTCCTCGAAATTTTTCATAACCCTAGGTCAAGGGGAAGGGGTTCAAAACGAATTTTGGTACGACATGGTATGAGTATGGTATGGTATATTATTGTATGTATGATTTAGTATAGTACAGTACGGTATGATAGGAAAGAAATGGTATGAGTACGGTGAGAATATGGTATGGTGCCGATTTGCAACACAGTCTGGTATAGACAGAAGGGTGATCTGCACAAGGAAGATAATAAACCGTTATGTCAAGAATTTGCAGAGTTTTTTTTTATTCGATTTTCTGAATCTACGTATCTTGAAACGTAAACCAACAAATTTTGAGGGGGGGTTAAAATTTTTTTTCTTTGGGCGATTCCAATGGTTCATTATCGAAGATAATAAACCAAAAACTCTGCAAATTCTTGACACAACGGTTCATTATCTTCTTTGTACAGATCACCCTTCTGTCTAGATCACTAGGTCTAAATGTCTAGATCCTAAATGTTAGATTAATTATTATTATCAATTATCACTAATTATTAACAATTTTATCAAGTAGGTACCTAGTGAAAATTATTATAATTTATTGTTAGGTATTAATAATTCGTATTTATTATTAATAATAATAATTATTAATTATGATTAATTAATACGATATAATCTGGGGTTTTTAATACTACGTCGGTAATAATTTTTCTATAAAAGAAGTACCTACCAACAAACATTCGAAATTACCTTCATTTCCGTAGCACGAAACGCACCTCAGAACAACAAACTCGACATCACTTAAGCCATATGATGTTCCAAAGAGCTTGTTAGTATGAAAATGGACCTGTATTTCAACAGTTTGATACACGATCGTGTTGTGAGGCACAATCTTTGAGCCCTCATTGTGAACGAACGGCTGGTCGTACGAAGCTGCGGATGGTCTTAAAAAATTCTACGGAACAAACTCTATCTAAATATGAAATAAAAAACATACCGTTCTATATGAATTTTTCGAGATATGAGATTTTCAAATTTTCAAAATTCGTTTTGAACCCCTTCCCCTTGACCTAGGGTTATGAAAAGTTTCGAGGACCATTGTGGGGTTGGTCGAAACCTATAAAAAAAATTTCGTAATTTTAACTCAACGCTAACTGGGCAAAGTGGCGCGGACGGCGGACGGCGGACGGCGGACGGCGTACGGCGTACGGCGGACGGACGGATTTTTTTTTATTCGATTTTCTGAATCTACGTATCTTGAAACGTAAACCAACAAATTTTGAGGGGGGGTTAAAATTTTTTTTTCTTTGGGCGATTCCAATGGTTCATTATCGAAGATAATAAACCAAAATGAAGGTAAACAAATGTAGTCAGCAACACAACTAAGAGCGGTTCAAGTTATCTATAAAACTACAAAATCTTGTAAGAAGAAGCGGAAAACTTGAAAAATTGCACAAAAACTAGCGTGTCAAGGTTCGTGACTCTCACGGGGTCTCTCCATTTGTTTTGTTTTTCGTTTCAAACCCTCATGAACCTATTTCAGCCCAAATACACTCCAATTCACTCTTCAGAGGAAACGCGCTCTTGGGAAATTCAAAATAGTTTATTTGGTATCCATTCACAGGTTCGAATTGAGAACTACCGAAAATCTGCTCCACGGACACACAGTTTCCATTCAATACTAAATTATGGTAAAGGGACTAGTACAATGATGGCGAATGATATAGACGTGGTTAGTCGACGAGAGAGTGACGCCGATAAGAACTCGTGGGTTTCACCCTTGCGAAATTTCCTTGGGTTCGATGAATTCTAAGAACACCCTCATTCGGTTCGGTAGATTGAGTTGGTGGTGAAGCATGAGGATGGTGAACGACGATCCTAATCAAGGAGCTTTCGGGGGAAACGGAACTGTGAAGATGAGATGGCAAACCGAGCCGGAGTGGATGGCTCGAGTTGGGTCTAGTTAGCCGGATTAAGGACATCCGTTTTAGAACTATATGAAAGAGTTTTACTCCACTCTGGGATGTCCAAAACAAATAGAGAAGAAGATTATACTCGTTTCCGTGGAATTCGCGCAAGGAATCCTCACATTCAATCCTGTCCATATTAATTGTTGAGAAGACTGTCTTACCTACGATTCAGTCCTGATTTTACTCGGAGATTGCACTAATTTTTGCAAATTCAAGACTTTACTCAACATTATTGCACCAAAAAAAAAAAAAAATAATTAATGAAAACAACTAGACATACATCATCGAACGCAATGATCGAGCCGAACGTTCACACTGACGGCTCGAAGTGACGTTTCGATACGTCCACTCATCGAATAAATGGAGACGAAACGGTATTGGAAGCTTCATACTGATATCGATGTAATCAGAGAGTATCATTCAATACGGAAATGACATCATTCTATCGCAGTTCCTATTTAGAATGATTGTATCACGTGTACGTTTCTAACCTTACTTTCATTCTTAGGTGCTCAATGACAATCATAATCAATACCACATGTCTTCCCAACGCAAAACCCGAAAATACGACCAAAATAATATTTCACTCACTAGGTCAAAACATCGAAAAAATGTCAATTAATAGAATGATATGGGCACTATGATTATATTTGGGTAAGGTTTAAACGTTTTCAACATTGTAATTTATTTTGTAGGTATTTTGTATTTGTTTAGTTATTGCTATTCTAAATGAAAATAGATTTAGTAGGGGAATAGTTTTAATTTAGTTCACTAGAGAATAGTTTTGAATATAGAAAAGAAACGAGCAAACGGGAGTTTCACTACTGTAGTGAAATAATATCCACAGTCCATGTAAGAACGAACGCTGTGAGCAACATCATCAGTGTGTGATGGATTCTCCGTTGTTAGGTCGAGGTTACTTTCTTGTACTGGTAAGTATATTAGGTTACCTATTGAATCTCGCTTCGCCTACTTTGTATCGACCGCCCATTACCAACATTGAAAATTTTGCAATCGAGTTTAAACTAACTTCCCCATGAGGTAGAGGCTTGAAATTTTAAACATAACTCAGAACTCGACGACAATGCAGTACTCACTCGGTTGATCGTTTGTAAAATTGTTTAAACAATAGGTTGTTTAAATAAATTAAAATTGGCCAATGAGATAGAGGCTTGAAATTTGGGTCGAGGATGGATGAAAATGCAAAATTCACACGGTTTCTAGCCTGTGAAATTATTTAAACAATAGCTAATCGTTTAAAGTAATCAAATTTGGATGATGAGCTAGAGACCTGAAATGTTAAACATGGGTCGAGGATTGCCTAACCCATTTCCAATTCACTGTAATTTAATTCCTTAACTATCATGGATTGCCTAAATTGGAAATGGGATAGGCAATCTATGATAGTTAATTAATTAAATTACAGTGAACCCCATTTCCAATTCACTGAAATTAGCTGTGAATTCGCCCGGATTGTCTACTTGTATTATTTACTGGCTGCACCCCACCTTTTTCTTACCAAGTGTTCCAAATATATCCATAGCCACTGACGATACTCCCTCAAAGTTGTAGAAGGCCCATGAAAAATTATTTTATTTATAGTTTAGTTCGTTTTAAAAACGTGGTATATTAAATTTTTTTTTAAATTTAATTTTTTCTCTGAGGACAACACGTCAAGCACGTCAATAGGTCAAACAACACGTGATTTATGGTGTCAAGTTTTTTAAGCAGTGATCTATACAGAAGGGTGTGATTTGTTCAGAAGATATTCTAATCGCGGAGGAAGAATTAAATTCTTCAAATTTTGACGAGTTTTTGATTCGTATAATTATTTAACTCATCAGTTAGTTTTATAAATAAATTATTATTATGTTGGCCTAGGATTCATTAGGAAAACTGAGATCACCATCACTGAGCTAGTTGAGATGAACGTCTCAAACGAACAAAATATATTAGCTCGTTGATCTAAGTATTTCGCTTGATTGGAGGATTTGTAACGATATTGTATATGGAACAGTGATCTGGACAGAAGGGCGATCTGTACTGTTTATAATAAACCGTCGTGGTAATAATTGAAAGGTTATTTCCACTCCAAGGCCATCGCTCGGTATTACTGTGTCCAAGGCCCCGACTCTCACGTGGAAAGTTGTATCTGACCACAGCTCAATCCAAGCCGGTCTAACATTCTCTTTAAGCCCATTTACGTGGAGGAAGCTGCCACGAGGTGAACCCGTGCGGCGAACAAACAAGGGGGCGATCATCTGTTATATGGCACGTGCCGCCCCCGCTCCTTTATGGGAATATTTTTGTAACCTCTTCTTAGCAAAGTTCATCCGAGGCTCAGTATATTTCTTGGAATTCCACCAACTGTTCCATAACACACGTTCGCCATTTATTTCCTTTAGAGAAAGTTGAAGCGCATCCCAAAGTACATTTTAAACAACATTCTGCCACAACGAAAACTGATGCAATCCGGGTGCAAATAGATAATAATAGATATTATCTCTTACGTACTATTGTGTAGTCTCTAGAAACTCCAGTAAATTGAAACTGGAAACAATTTCATGGTTACCAAAGATGAGTTCGTGAATTTTTAGGAAAGGGATTTCTCAGGAGGTGGTTTTATCGATTCGATATCAACTTGAATAGGTAGTGAAAATATTTTTCTCCGACCGAAATTCAAAGAAACTCCCCAGATCGGTGGGTACTCAAATGGCTCGTGTAATTTAAGATATCACCCAAGCGAGCGAAGTTCCGCGGAAAAACCTGCAAAGAGGTGCACAGAGGGAAATGCCGGATTTTTCTTTTTTATTGAACCAAAACTGGATCGGGGGAGTAAAAAAGGTGTCATAACAACGGATGAACTAGAAGGGGTTGCCAATCGACTGACATAAATTTTCAAAGAGGCTTTGTGAGCAAGAGCAGGTGAATTCTGGTTACTTGAAGAATTGTTATCTGTGGCAGAGAGCCAACCGCACCGGCGCTTTGTGCTGAGTTGTGTTACCGCCGAAAAAAGGAAAATGACTGGTGTCCTCCGAGGGGTACATGAGGTAGACGGATTGCTCGCTATTTTCTTATAGCGTAAAACCCGGTACACGTGCCTTACAACTCGCAAATGTTCCACGGTCAGTGAGTTCGTTCAATCAGCTTTTTGTCCGCGCGAAGTTGTCATTCACACTCCTCGTATTGAACTTTATTCATATAAGACCAGTCACCACAAACAAAGAAATGCCCTCAGGTCCCAGACAATTGCAGGAAGCCGATTGTTCTGACATGGTTGAGTAGTGTTACACAAGGTTTGCTGCTTCAAAATCCCTGGGCAAACTTTTTGGGAGCTAAAAAAACCTTGAAATTTTCCAACTTGTTTCAGTTTTGCCTCATAACATCCCACCTTTAATTAAATTAAAATTTTTAGGTCCAATTGATCCCGAAATATTGGACTTCAAAAATTGGCTATTTCTTCCAAAAAGTTTAAAATTTAAGTTTTAAACATCCTTTGGGTAGAATGTTGGCTTTATTTCTCATCCCATGAGGCAAGCCAAAAAAAGAAAAAGTTCTAGAGGAGTTATCCAGTCTCAATCTAAGCACAAAGCGAAGTCCGTAGGTTCAATAGGACTCTAGTTATCTTATAAATTGAAAAGTTTGCCAAATTGCATTTTTTGTTGTAAATAAGCCGATAAAAAACTGGTTTTTTATTTAACAGGATTGCATATTGTTACATAATATGTAATGATATGCAATATTATATATAATATATAATATTATATATTATAGTATATATTATATTATATAATATTCAGGAATGAGCGTGATCAAGATATACTCCGAAATACGAATTTATGTAATTTGTAATGTAATGTAATGAACAGGCAGGTAACTATTACAATTATGCTTACTATTACTTGATAAGGGGCTCCGTCACTTGGTCAATTTAGGGCGCTACTTACACATTTTGAAGTCCAATATTTCGGGATCTATTGCACCTACAGAGCTGAAATTGAGCTTATTGTAGCTTGTACTATTTACTTTAATAAAGTTGGGAGGGACTTTTCGTAGAAACCCAACTTTTTACAAGTTATGAGGCAAAAACTGAACAAAATGTCGAGGTTTTTTTGGCTCTCAAAAGGTTTTCCTTGGGATTTCGAAGCTGCAAACCTGGTATAATAGTACTCAAACATGTCCCAACAACATACCAAAGAAATCAGCTTACCAAAACATCTGCGGTAAATGGCCTATATAAAAACTTTTCATTTATTAAACTCACACTTTCTTCCTCACCCGCCGGAATAAAAGGGAAACCGAAAACGTTGGCAGTAGCTGAAGTGTCAAGATACCACCCAATAGCTCCGAACCCAACAATCTCAACTGTCGAAGCCGCCCCAACGAAAATAAAAGACGGAACAAACTTACCAGATGGAGTCTCCCCTACCTCTTCCCTTAAGTCGATCTCTTCCACGTTTCAAGATACGTTCGTCAATTCGAAAATCCTTAAGTCCATCTGCCACCACTTCGTTTCTGCTTGGGCTATTGAAATATTATGGTACTCGACAGGTGAATCCCTTTAAGGCCGGGGTGATCTTGGAAGTTTGCTGTCAATTTTACAGGCGGAAATATAAAGATGGAATAGAAATGGATTGCCTTGGTTTGTTGGACTGAATACCTGATTTTAACTGAGATGTTTTGTACCAAATACATACCATCAAGATTGTTATTGCCAAATTTGGCAGTTTTGGCCAGTATTTACAACGGAGTGGTTTTTTGGGGGATAAAATTTAACACAACAAACTCAAAAGATAAATGTTATCTATTGCGTTTGTTGTGTTATTGTCAATAGGGTTGTTGTGTTAATAGGGAGTGCGGTTCCTAATTATAAGTAGACGGGAATCTGTTTTGGGTATTTTCTATTGCTTACCAAGGTAAACAATTAACATATTGCGTGAAGAACCGTTTAGTGGGAATGAGGAGTATCGATTTGACGAGGGGCCCCTGTTTTTGCGAATCGGACATTATTGATTGCTGGCAATGCATACCAGTCGCCTCACCACAACTAATCCTGTTATTATGTTTTGGAACCCTCCCAAAGGAAATATATTGGTTATTAGAATCAATTTATTGGAAGTGGTCGTAGTTGTTCTTATTAGATTGATAAACCGAATGGCGGTAACGTCAACTACTCTTATTGAATGCTCTCCAAAAAGTAGACTTGTAGATGAAGGGATAATACAATAGCCAGTTATAAGGAGGACTAGACCGATCTACAACCAATCACTCTTTGTTGATTCCAAGTTCCTTTCGATTTTCATGATCCTTTTGTACGCGCGATCTCATCTTGACTGGTGAGATCATTTTGAGATTGGTCGGGGTACTGTCTGTATCTATATTTATAAATACCATCAATCACTGGGGCGTTTCGCTTACAACCATCGGTAGTGTTCTATCTAACCATACAGATGAGCCTCTAATCCAGGAGGCCTCTAGAAATGGGTATCGATATCACTCCCAAAAATATCGACAATTTTCCACAGTATCGTTTATCGATATATGCGTAGGCTATTGTTCCTACTAGCTCAGTCGTGAACGAACGGCGTCGTGCAAAGCTGCAAAATTTGCAAAGGCCCTGAAGGTGGCCTGGAGGCCTGGAGCTGGAGGCCCGGAGCTGGAGGCCTGAAGGTGGCTTGAAGGTGGAGGCCCGGAGCTGGAGGCCCGGAGGTGGAGGCCTGAAGGTGGAGGCCCGGAGCTGGAGGCCCGGAGCTGGAGGCCTGAAGGTGGAGGCCTCATTTAATGATCTTAAAAATTCTAAACAATAAACTCTATCTAAATGTGATCTCAGAAAATACACCGTTCCATTTGAATATTTCGAGTTATGAAATTTTCAAAGGGTTATGGAAAACTTCGAGGATCATTGTGGGGTTGGTCCGAAACCGTAAAACAAATTTCATAATTTTAGCACAACGCTAACTGGGCAAAGTGTCGCGGCGGACGGACGGATATTTCTTCAGTTTGAGTGGGGGTTAAACAATTTTTTTTCTTTGGTTGATTCCAGTGGTTCATTATCGAAGATAATAAACCAAAATCCGTCCGTCCGCGGCACTTTGCCCAGTTAGCGTTGAGCTAAAATGATCCTCGAAACTTTTCATATCCCTACGGCAAGGGGAAGGGATTCAAAGTGAATTTTGAAATTTTGAAAATTTCAAGATCATCCGCGGCTTCGTTCGATATGAACGTGTCAACACGATCGTGAATCAAACGGCTGAAATACAGGCCAACGTTCATACTAAGAAAAAGCTGTTTGGAACATCACAGGGGTTTTTGCGGTGTAGATTATTGTTGTTCTGAGGTACTTTTGTGCTACGGAATGAAGATAATTTCGAATGTTTGTTTCTAGGTGCTTATTTTATAGAAACATTATTGCCGACGTAGGTAGGTGGAACTAAAAACCCCAGAATTATATAGGTAGGTACATTTTATTCGTAATTAATTCATTATCTCTATACTTTGATTTCCGCACCAAGAAGATAATAAACCGGTGTGTCAAGAATTTGCTGAGATTTTGACTCCGATACGAAAACCACGGATATCCTAGCATTTGCCTACAACGGGAGTTTTGTGGTTACGATTACCGTTTCACAACGTTCTAAATATCACGAACCTAAATATCACCCTGTTTGGCCTGGGATCACCCTGTTGAGGCAGTGGGATTTGCCGGTCTGCCTTCCTACGGTAGGGTATCTCATTCCACCGCTACGGCGTTCCAGAACGTGAACGTGACGAATAATTTTCATCCGGGGGACCTTGGAATAAGTTCTGACATCGAGCCCGCACGTGAAATCCCTACCAAATAGAATTTCAATCAATCCCCAATGACTGTCGCAGTGTCGGTATCCGTGTATTTCAATACTCCATTGCCTCGGCGCGACTCTGGAAACCAACAGAAAACGTCTTCAAGTCGCGCATTCGCCAGAATGTCTAACGTTTACAAGGGTTTTCCGTTTCCTGGCGCTGCTTCTTTAATAATTAAGTTCAGCGTGAAGGCCTGGAGGTTTCGTGCACATTATGCCGTGATCAATTTCGTGTAAAACGGTAGGTATTGCTTGGGCCATCCTGAATTCACTGCCTTGAAAACATGGTTTAATTAACCCTGAAAGAATAATAGACCAAATTTTTTTAGTAGTTACGAAATTTTTTTAGTTTTTAGTTACCACAATGCATACCATAACCACCGAAAAAATTTGATCCATTGTATTTTTGTCGTATATTATACGAATTATACTATACATACACCCCACGAGAGGCCAAGGGGGCGGGTGTAGGATCGGAGAAGCCCGCGGGGTATAAAAACCCCATGGGAGAGACTGACACATAGTATGACCAACTATCATAATATAACAACAACATTGTTATATCTTATATGTGTGTTGCAGACTTTCCATGCCCGAGATCTGTCACCCGATCTCTTCTGCTCGTTAGTGGCATGAAATTTAATATATATGTATATCCATTCGTACATTGAGGTCCTTTGAGGTTAAACACAAAATTATAGTAAATACCACAACAATTTCGATTACCACATGAATAAATTTGTGCCTTGAGACAAAAATAAACTCAATGAAGTCGGACTTGCAGAAGCTGAATCACTTCTGTTATTGCTACAATCCTTTTCAAGATCTTTTATTCTTTCCACGTATTTTTCAGCCATTTTCACGATACTTCACTTCTCTGTTACGATATTTTTAGGGTTCGGACGTCCAAGTATGTGTTTCTTCTCGAACCCATTTCCATAAATAAATGCAGATAGGAGAAATATAAAAATAAGAATGCAGAGGAGAACATGAAGTCACACCACTGCGTAAACCTATTTAGGTTTTGAACTCGCGCGTTATTTGGTTTAAACCGATTAAATTTATTCTGGCATTTCTATCTGAGTAGACTCGAGTTGAATGACTCTGACCAATCTAGACAGTATTTCTCAGGCCCGGCGGTAGAGAAGAGGGGGAAAAACAAGTTTTTGCTCGCTACATAGAGTTGAGGGTGGAACGAGTGAAGGGAAATGTTCTTTTGGAGGGAAAATGTCTTTTGGGTAGTGGCGGAGAGGGCGTCGTAAATTGAAGAAACGCGATACTATCTCCGGAAAAGGGAGTCTCAATTATTTCTATAGAAAAAGACGGTGGGAGACGTGGTCTTAGGAATGAGAAAGAGTCTTTGACCGCCTCCGCGGTATTACGATGCTCGTAGTTGTGCCGAGGGATATTTTGGCGAACGTTACGCGGTTTAGCGGATATCACTGATGGCCTTGCGCCTCCCGAATAGTGAAATCACCCTTAGTGGCTCCGGGGTCATGTTTCAGATGACTGGAAAAGCAGAAAGACGTGCCTATATAATTGATTCAGTGGCGGGACGAAAGGTGGGCTTGTATTTTGGAGAAATCCCTGCTTTTCTCCGGGAGTGGGAAGGTTTTGGCTCGCGGCCAGCCCCAAACCCACCAGAGGGTTCTCCGACCTCTAGTAGTCGATCGCTCGGGATAAATACGTTGAATCTCTCTCGGTTTGTGTCCCCTCAGCTACTAACATCTCGCGCTCCGACCATTGAATGTTTAAGGCCATTCAGCGGAATTGTGCTACTGAACGGGATTAAAATCAGGGGCGGCTCGTGGGCTCAGAAACTGGTGGGGCACCAGGGCAATATTTAGGTGCATACCTACCTATTAGGTACTCACTATAGGAACTAAACTCAAACTACCCTTACAGCTAAACTGCTTCATAATTAATGGTATGCAGCTCTTAGCAAGTCAGGAAACATCGTTCTCCTAAGAGTTCTCTTGAGGAGAGGGAAGATTACTGACCACTATCCAGGATTACCGACGAGGAGGTGGCTGCAAGGCAATCCCACCTACCCACCAAAATAATTATCTTCAAAATTATAGGAAGAATAAAAGAGAAATTGTGACTGTACGAGTACTATTCAAAGAGTACATTATAAAGGTAGTCAAAAAATTATATTATTGGGGTTTCTATTACTGGGGTTTTTAAAAATTAGCAATCGCGACCATCTGCTTCCTAGCCGAGTGGTACCTTGAAAACCCCCTCTAAAAATGTCCTCTTATGCCCAGATTGCACATACGTTTTCTTATCCAATCGTATCAAAACATTTTGAGCGATCACAGAACAGCAAGATTGATTTCAACTAGCTTTTAGAGTTCGTTGGTTAGCTCAAACAAAGCTCGAGTCAACGAAGTCACCATCAGTTTCAGGGATAACAAATAAAACAGTATTCTCAACGGTTGGCTGAGCTACATAATAATATTATGTATATTACTGTTATTAACGGTTATTAACTGTTACTAACTTACAGAATGTAGAAATCAACAAATGAGATTCCCTTGGGCGAATAGTGATCCACGTAGTATAGTAGGGTTTTCTGTGGATCCACTTCAGTCTTGACGACTAGCAAAGCGTTCACGCGTTGCACGTGAGATATTAAATTTCAATGTTTAGTTGATTAATATTATGGAGACAATAATTCACTTTTACTATGATGAGTAAATACGAAGCTAAAAACCACCAGTCAATGCATTCAAAATAATATTATAACGTCAGGCAACGTTTTGATATCATTCTTATCAAACATGGAAGAAAGCATGGAAGAATGAAACTCGTTCTTCCTTGACAAGGAACGATTCAACGATCGATTGTTTTCGGCGTTCAACTTGATACGATATTTTGGCCACCGCCCGGAACGCCTCCTATCTCGCAACACAGAGTGCCTTCCCCCACCCCAGGAAGCGCCTATACCTTCAACATTGAGACTGGGGCACTTCTGGTCGATCCGATAATCGACTTTTTTAATCGATAAATCGAAACAAAATGCGACTCAGTGGAAGTGGGTAGTCATGGAGGAAGGGAGATCTCCCTTCTTCCATGGTGGGTAGTAGTAGGTAAGATTTTTTTCTCCTGGTTCTATGTTTTTTCTGTTTTCCTTTGCAAATTTTTGGGTGGGGCGAGGGCCAAGGTGGCCTTATGGACGAGCCGCCACTGATTAAAATCTCAATTTCCCCGTAATGTCGGTCTGGTCAGCTTATTCAACTATTTCGTACCAATCTAAACTGGCCGGTCTTACATTTGCGCGAATAACCAAACTAGCAGACAAATTTGTTCAATGATTTCATGTCATAGGAAATTCCACGCTGATTCCGACTAAACGTAACCCTTATCCGTAACGACTTCTTAACGTCAGAATTATTAATACTATTGAATATTGAATGAATGAATCGAAAGGACAAGAAGAAGCCTGTGGGATTAATAGTTCCCTTGTTACCTGGAAAAAAAAAATCAGATATTTCATGATGTTTGTCGACTAATCTCGAGCAAGAGGCGATATGAGATTGTAGTTTCTATAAATGTGTACATCCGCACATACATGGTCACACACAAACACATACGCCAGCTATTTGGTTTTGATGGATTTCGATACAGAATGGTCTACAACGTATTCGAATGTGGTTCTTTCATCTTTCAGATTTCGAACTTAGGGACGTTCTAAAAACCTAACGACGTAACGTACCTACTATTCTACTCATCATTTAATTTGAAATTTACTGGTCTTTCATGTTCCACGGCGTATCATTATTCAGACAGGATTAAATGAAGTCAATGAGAACCTCAAAACATATTTTTTACCAAAATAATTAAATTCTACCCTCATTTATACAATGTTTTCCCATCTTCAAACGGGTTTTAGCCATTGTTCGTTCATTAAAACTTGAAATTTTTGTTCATGTTGACTTTTTTCCTTCCAGTCGTCATTGTAGACGTACGGGTGGAACGCTCTTTAAAAATTCGTTGAATAAAAATCTATTCAAACTTCTCATATATAGGCCTATTTAAAATGTTCGAGGCGTTTTTGAAATGGCGTTTTGATTGTTTGATTGATATTTTTCACCCCGTGCTACTGAGGGTTATGAAAAGTTTCAAGGGTAATCCTCCGCACGATCCGAGCCCTCAAGCCGAGTTTTATCATCTACAGTTGAGGTGTTTCTGGCAAAACCAAGATTAGTCAAGAAAATCGAGTTTTGAGTTTTGAGTCATGAGCGTTTCGGCAAGGACACGACTAGTCAAAATAATGATGAAATGGAACAAACTTCTTTTGCTTCCCGTAATCTGCTCTTCTTTGGAACATCATCCCATATCTCCAAATTCTTCGGTAAAATCGTCCTATGACAACTTTTTGAATGATCTTACTCATATTGGTGATCCAGAAGAAGAGGTCTCCAACAACTTCCATATTGACAATGATGACAATGATATTGCATTAAGCTCATCCAAATGTGGCATTCATCCTGACTGTGAACATCGAGTACAGAATAAGATTCAAATTTCTAGTATAGTGTGTAATCAGGGTAAACAGCGTTTTTCATTTCCTGAAAAATCAGCTTTTTTTTTATACTAATCATGTTTTGGCAGAAATCCTCAGTTAATTTGAAATAAGTAACGTGCGGAAAATTCAATTTGCAAGTACAAATCGGCTCTTCTTGGTTGACTCTAACGGTTGACTATTGACAGTGTTGAATCAAAATGACGGTTCGAGGGGATTGAAAGAGTGAGTAGGCGATAGAGAGGAGCAAAAGAAGAAGAAACAGAAAAGAGAGAGTGAGCGAAATTTTCTCGTACGGGTTTTGAGGGTAATAAAATAAATAGCAGAGCGATGTATTTGAGACAGAAGATGGTGAATTATGGGTCGACCCTTTTATGAGCCTCAAACCTCCGTTTTCTGAATTGTTCTGGGCGTAAGAGAGAGAGACGGAGCGAGTGTTGAAAAGTAAACAAGGGGATCATGAAGAGTTGGAGAGGCGGTTCAGGAGCGGGCGAGGAGGTCACCACTCTCGGTCCGTCCACTGCCAAAAAGGATATTCAAATAGAGAGTATTCTCTCTCTAAACCGCCTCCATTCTACCAAGTTAGGCCCGGGAAACTTTTGTCCCTGGTAAGGAAAGATTCGGTGGGCCGAGAGGGGCGGTGACGTAGAGTATGAGGGTCTGAAAGTGTTGGTAACGTTGGACGGAATGGGGAGCGGTGTGGATTATATTCTGAGCTTAATTTGGACTACAAGCACTCGGAAAAGAGCGAAGGAAACTTCTCTGCATTTTATTGTGCTCGGGTAAATTCTCATTGGGAGACCTCGAAACAGTGGACATCATCACCTCCCATTTGTTCCTATTTGTTCGAATTAGATATTGTCTGAGGGAGGTGGAGGTTGCACCAGTAGTTTAAGTAGCCACAGTTGAAAGGCGTGAGGAATTCAACAAGAAACTCCACTCCAGGTTTCTTAAATATGCACTTAGTGTTAGTTTCAAAGGATAACCGTTTGCTCAACTTAGTTACTACTGTATGCTCAACCAATAATAACCTTTTCCACTAGAAAATACTTTGAAATATTTTTTTTTGTCTTTTTTAGCATTGTACATAGATACATTTTCCCGGGATCCAAATAGAAAGATTTTTTTGTTCAATAACTTGCAAGTGCAACATCAAGCAACATTAGTCTAATGCTTCAGAGCGTTGTTTTGCTCTATAGATCTATATCCACTAGTTATCTAGTCTAGTTATTTATTTTGTTGTGCTTTTATTTGTCATGGCCTAGGTCATAATATAGGTAAACAGGCTATATTATCATAGTAGCAGTAAAAAGTCCCCTATCTCACCTGAAGTTACATTACCTATTAAACAGAATTCCAGAATGGATATCGCAAATGTCGATAAGTGATGGTAATATCATTGTAACAATAAATTATTAAACTAGAGAAACATAATGTCGAACGAAGTGCGCTGTAGGAGAAGACCACGCAGCACGTAGGTGTATTTGACCGATCTAAGGGGTCAAACGTCAATTTTTCAAAATGCATCATTAGGGAAAACAACCAGGTAATTTTGATAACAGAGAAAAATACCCGACCCACATTATCTCTCTCGCCTTTAAATCACAGTCAGTCTAAAGGACACTTTATTGTGAAAGGCCACGGTTATGACCAAAATTTGTATATTCAATATAATATATTATAGGCTTAATTTTAGAGACCATTTCAAGTGATATATAATTGATCCTGACAATTATGACCATCATGCATTGGATACCACTCGCCCATATGTCAGTTTATGTCCTTGGCACCCAATGACACCAAAAATTAAGTTGCAGCCACAATGAAAAATGCATTGTTGCCTATTCGGCAGCTTTAAAGTGGCCGCGGGAGCTCCACCGTCAAAACTTTGCTACCCTATCTTCTTTTGGTTTCGAAGTTTCTGATGTCTTAACTGGCATCAGGACGTAAAAAAAAACTGAATTCGTTTTTACCCGAAACTTATTTTGCACTTATTTAGCCTGCAAGGCCAAACAAAAATGATGAAAAGCAAGGAAATTTGCTAATCGAAGCAGACGAGAGAGTGAATGATGAAGGAGCTAATTTGTGGCTGAGAAGGGTTCGGCGAAATGTTTGACACAGCGGGAACCCTGACATGTGATCAGACCGGAGATCATGGAGTATAGAGATGTCGGCAAGTACCCAGCCCCGCACAATCGACCTCATCCCACGGGATATCGAGATTAAATGCCAGAAAGCGCAGAAAGGCACGATGCACACGCTTCAGTCGGTCGGTATGACACTGGTAGAATGGGCTTCACAAGGGCCTTATCAGGGGTAATCATCGCAGGGACGCAGTCAAACTCACGGGCATTGCACCTCAAAAAGCCAAGAGCATGACATGCCCGCGCAGCCTCCCCAGCTATGTGCTCATTGAAAGTGAGCTGAGGGATTCAAGAGAATACCGAGATCGCGGACACTCTTCAATCGGTCCAGACGCACGTCCCCAATGGGGTATCCATGAACATGAGGTGACATGATGCCAGCAAACCGTTTATGATGATCTCGATATTTATGATGAACTTTAGTAAGAAACATCTACGACAATGAGCTGTCTGGAATATTATCTCACCATCAAAGAGTTTGTCAGTAGATCGTTCTGATGATGGCATAACAGTCGAAACTTGTAAACGTTATAAGGTTTTCTAGCGGAAATAATGATTCTAATCTCCTTCCGTTTTATTATTCTTCTCTCGCCGGTGTTTAGTTATTAAACAGTAGAGATCTTTTAGAACTGTGTAGCAGCTGCTCTTGAGAGGCAAATTAGTGGAATTAATTCACAACAATGCGAATAATAACCTTCAACTTCTAAGGGTCCAGCAGCCGTTGGTCTGGGGTGTTCCTACAGTTCTAAAGATCGATATTCTGACAATATTCAAACTTATTACTAGTACGAGCACAATTAGCTCCGCGTATCATTTCAATGTTTATCTATGTGTATAGCAGCAGTCGTACTGTAGTTATCTTCCTTTACTCCAATGATAACAAGACACAAAAAACGTGGGAGTATTAATTAATAACTGGTTGACTCGACGAAAACTGGCCTTTTTTGCACCCTCCAAAAAACGAATAAAAATTTGGCTTGAGAAGATCTTCCCGCTGTGGAGTGCTAAGTAGTCTTTGAACGGGCATTAGTTTTGGTACTGTGGCCGGTCAAAGTTTGGCGCACCGCGAGGAGTGACAATACATCCTGTCATTATGAATGACAGGAACCACGAATTAGTCGCTTGAACGGAAAGATAACACCACTGAACTCCTATATTTTACATTAGAAAAATGTTTAATGAATATATCATATCAACGCAAACCAAAATGCAAATCTTGGGAATGAGAAACAGTAACCTATGAATATTCAGTACGATAAACGCACTCAGTTTATAAAGATACAATACTTGTGGTTCATTACTTTGTAACCTACAGAGATGGCTATTATTTTTACCCACAGAAGTACGTTCCATCACAACTAGTAGCACTAGAACCAACAATATTTAAACGAAAAAGGAAATAATGTTTGAACTAGCAAGAACGAAAAATATTCGAAAAGAACGCTAGTACCTGAAGTAGCAAAATATTGACTGTTGCTTTGCATAAATTTACAATATTTGCGTAAAACTATGGTTTATTATTCTCAAAATTATAAAAGCTTTCAACTCCAAGGTTATCAATTCCCCCCCGGCATGCATCTGGAACAGAAAAATTATAATATAATTTTCCGTTCCGGATATAATTTTCTTGTTTCGAATATTATTCGTCCTGGACAATGTTTTCACCTTTCGAAGTACGTACCTACAGAAATGAGTTATCATGGAAATTCTCAAATGCTTGAATTAATGTACCTATTCTGGTACTGTATAGAAAGCAAAGAAACCTAGTATAAAAGGTCCTATTTGAATCAGCTTAGCCAGTATGAAAAGGCCCCGACAGGGAAGAATGTTGACGGGGAAAAGAGAGCTGTTGCATGATTCGCCCTTATGTTGAAAAAAGACTGTTCAAATTTGAACTTAAATTTAAAAATTCGTTTAAACCCCTTCCCATTGACCTATTGAAAAGTTTCAAGGATCATTTCGTAAATTAAGCACAACGTTAACTGGGCAAAGTGTCGTGGACGGCAGACGGATGGATTTTTTTATTCGATTTTTTGAATCTACGTATCTTCAGACATGTTGAGGTGGGTAATTTCTTTTTTTGTCGGGCGATTCCAGTGGTTCATTATCGAAGGTAGACCAAAATGGGAAAATAAAATGCAGTCTATGAATAGTGGAAAACAAACGAGTATCTTTCAGAAGGGGAATGAAGTTCTTGTCCGATGATAGTAGAAATCTGTCTCAGTGATCCTCCCTAACTCTCACGTCCCTCGTTCATCATTCCTTATTTTATGGTAATTCTGTGCCACCTTATGTCCAATCGTTTGGCATAATTTACTACATGAATTCATACCACAAAGTTGATCGGCTTTTCCCTTGTTAGCACATGCATGGCAGGATTAGATTGATGAAATCTACGTATGTACTAAGTTAATATTTGAAAGTAATGTTTGAATTTAAAATATTTTCACAATTTTGCATATTTAAAAACACTAGTTTGAAGGTTTTGTTGACCAGGAGAAGATTGAATTGATTGATTGTTTCTATTGATTTATAGGAACTGAAGGGTTAAATTTCATGGTTTGTTGAGAAATGTACATTTATACCAAGATATATTTGAATTTTTTAACACCCTTAGAATGTATGTATGATTTAGATTTTATCCGAATTTTATATCCGAACAATGTACTTGTTCTGAATTGGAGGTCAATAAGTTATCTTTGAGGTTATTTGTGTAGACGAATTATGTCATGTTATAATGTTAAAAATCAATCCTGTAAATAATGTATGGCAACATGTATAATTTGTACGATGCCAATAAAAAAAAAAATAATAATAAAAAAAACGAGATGATGAAGGACCACTTTTTGTGGAATCACTCAACAGCGGAATAAAACGATGAAGTGATCTCTAGATATCGAAGTCCGAAATGTCTATACGTTTCCGTACTCTTTAATTGAATGCATTCATAGACATGCAGGCATCTTCAGCTGGACAGATGGCATCGACTACTCCGTTTAGACCCGTTTTTCTCCTACGATAAATTACTCCTTTCGCCATATATCTCGAATTGAAGGTTTTGATAGAAATTTGAGTTCGGAAATAGGTCGGCATGGTTTATTAATAACATGGAAGGTACTCGTAAATTGAAGGGAGGTTACCTGGCAGGTTTTCACACAAGGAAGTAATATGGATCAAGTGTAAAAGGATCTATGGTAAATTCAATTATATCTTCATTTGTTTCAGACGGAGCAGTTCGCTATACTGTGGCTCTTATTCATTCTGATCGTTTTTGGGAACTCGGCCGTGCTGGCAGGACTGCAATGCGGAAAAAGGCCCAAATCCCGAATGAATTTCTTCATCATGCATCTCGCTGTGGCAGGTGATTGGAACTACAAATATTATGTTTACAACACATTCACTAAAATTATATGGTTTGTGGGGTAGAGGTGTACTAGGTATATACACCAATGCAATGATTGAAAAATAGGGCATTCAGGTCATTTCTTTTCTGTAACCAAATATAATTGAATCAATACTTGGATGTGAGTTTATAAGTAGGTACGTGTTATCCCCTGAATAGTCAATGACTACATATAAATATATAAATTTGGGTAATTTTACTCTTCATTTTTCATCTTTTGCCAACACGAATACAAAATTAAATTAAATTAATGTAAATTATTAAATACTTTTTCTTGGCCAACAGCTAATTCTACAAATAAGAGTAACATTAAACTCACTAATCAAATCTTTGAGTAGCTATTGAAGAAAAACCATAAAAAATACGAATAAACCCAAAACACAAAGTACCTATATACTTGTGAGTGGGTATAAAGTGAACTTGAAATATTGTTACTAGTGAGTAACAAGTGAGTATTTATCAACTATTCGCCTTCTAGATGTGAATGAAACAAAATGCTGGGGTGCCCTCATAGTGTGTTTCACTTTAATAAATAACTGACCTCCTCCTAAAAAACCACTTTTCTCTGCCCTTCAAACAAGCAGCTGTTCGGCACAAATGAAAAGGAACGAGTTGGCATTTAGTGCACTGCCTACTCCTCATGTCATTCATATCCAAGACTGACAAAGCCGAAAGAAATCATTCTTTTCAAATTCAGCGCTTCTAATTCTATACATCTACGATTTATCGTACTTCCATTTTGAAAATCCCCGATGAACTTGTCAAAAACCGTCATTCAATTCATCAACCAGTACATCCATCAATAACCGCTTTGAATGATTGATACGGCTTGGATTTGTGGCACCAGCTCCGTTTTCTTCGTGAAAATAAATTAATTGCCTCGGTTTGTATGTATTGGTTGGTGGTAAAATTGATAGCTTATAGTGAAATCCAGTGCCAGCTCAGCCTGTGATTAGTACCTAACAAAAATATTGCGCCACCTTAACCAGTTACAGTTGTCCTAAAATGATGGAATTCGGGCTGTGTGCTCGAATCACCCAGGTGATAGGGCCTAGGTCAATAATGATGGGTTGAAAATAAATGTCGAAATGTTGAAAAAGTTTTCTGAACAAATTCCATACATTCATAAATTCAATTCGTAAATGGTTTCACGACCATCAGAAGCATTTCACGTTCAGCTGTTCGAGTATTGGCTGTTTGTTCCAATACGAGTCGACCTCTTCGAATCGCACTCCTCTTTCTTCGCCATCGTGCCGCTTCTTGGAGCCGCTGAAGACAATACAAAACACGCCTTTTTGTAGCTTGTAGGGTCGTTCTTATCAACAAATTTACAATTTTGTTTCTCAAATAGTTCATTTGTGGGGTTGTGAATGGCTTCATCAAAAATGTCGGGGTCATTGCAGGGGGTATTTTGATTCTTCTCGAAATCTCCCTTAAGGGATGTACTGTTCCGCTATACGCACTCATTACCGCATAAGTGGTGGTAATGGATCAAATGTTTACATCCTCTGATGCTGAAAACGCGGTACGTCAAGCCTATTCGGAGTGTTCTCGAAGGGGTGGTCCGTGGTTGACAGAATGTTGTTCCCATTTCCCTTCAATGCTCCACAGTTGGTTTTCCCTCAGTTCTATCATAGGTCCTTATTTTCGTAGATTCCCATTTCCTCTCACAATCTACCATGCCAGGTTTCCTTCAGACGACGATGCTACAAATAAAAACGCTCGCATAACTTCTCCCTCTCCTGGAGAACTTTATACGACTATGTTGCTACCAGTCCCCCTCCAGTTGCCGAGATCAAGGAATTATATTATGTGTAATATCAGGGAGGGAAAGGAGGTCGCATAATCAAACCGTATTTCATTGCTCATTCAACATCGAGTTATAAGGAAGTAAAGAAAGTCAGAGATGGAATATCGTCGTCGGAACTTGTTTTCACGTAGGTAGCCATTTTCTCAGATTCCACCCCCCTCAAACACCACCCTTCATTATGTACCTTCTCCGTCTACATTAAATTTGACGATGCTAAGCCTAAATTAATCAAGTTGACATCAATCATGTGACAAAAACATCAAGTACTTAACTGATGAAATAATTTATCGACTATTGTTTTAAAAATATCCATGAGTGCGGTATTTGTAGAGTGGACTGTATAGGTAACTTAACTTAAAAATTGACAAATTGCACATCGACTTCCTCTGGCGCTTTTCCAGAACGTGGGAAGGAAGCAAGAAAAGACAACCATGTAAGAAAATACAAGCATTAAGGATAGGAAAATCATAAGGATCGAAGGAGGGTACCTTTAAGAAACGTTACCCAGGACCTTGGGACTTCTCTTCTGCCGTCCTCAGTGGGGAAAAGCACAGGTCTAGTGATAGAGGTCCAGTGGAGATTTTGTTAAAAGCTCAAAATAAAGAGACCGGATGAAAAGTATCACAATCTATCAAGAGGTTCTACGGTTAAGACGAGAAACGTGGAGCAAGTGAAGTCAAGACTCCAAGGAAAGAGAATCACTGGGGATCATCGAGGAGTGGGAGTGCTTTGTGTCGGGTGGTCTATACAAGTACGTAGCCCCTCAAAACGTCATTTTTTGCGCCCAAACACCACGTATGGATAATAAATACGTATTATTGGTAAGCAATCTGCATCTAATGTGACTCTCTTCTTTCTGGTTATGCCAACTCCAGCCACTGATGGTCATCGTGAAATTATTTTTAAAATTGATAGTAAATGCCTAGCCGCCTCTGTATCAATAACAAGTTCCTAGATGTTTCATAATCCACAATTTTATTTGTGCATTATGCTAAATGTACAATTTTGACAATGCCAATGAAGAAAAATAATTATTTGTACACTGTAATTATCCGAAATTTTGTTCCTGTTCTGTATGATTTAAGTTTAATTGTCTTCCAACTGATTCATCTATTTAGTTATACAGATGTTGTGAAGAGTCTGTACGATTGTACAAATATTTTTGAATGACGAAGCTTACTTGATCAACTTTTGGAACTTGAATGATTTTATTGTTTATAAAAAGTAACTAAGTTGGGAACGAAAACATGTGGCGCTGAAATATAAAAACGAGGTAGAAAAACTACAACAAAAATCAACTCCTAAGCGCCTACAAGTACAACTTCTTGCGTTTCTTAAGTTTGGTAGGCAGACGAGGAAATCTTTAAGATGCATAAGGTGGCATTTGGATCTCGCAATATTTCCATTTCTTACTCTGTACAAATAGGCATAGAACGGTCCACGTCCTGAGAAGAACTGAGTTAGGAAATAGTTCACCTCTTTGAAGCTATACCTGAATGTCAGAGATCAACCGGGTAGTACGAGTTAAGACGCTTGTCAAGGAAAAGTAACCACATGTAGCCACTACCTACCTACTTGTCAAAACCAAGGTTTTCTTCGAATTGGATGATCCACTTTCATATATCTCTCTAATGTTCACTTTTTTCGTTGATCTAAGCACCACCATCATTGTTGATTTTAATCGTCTTCAAATAGATTGAAATGGGCAAAGTACAAAAAAGGTCGTAACCGTTCGGGACGATGCCACTAGAATTGATAACTCCTACAAAAGCAGAAGCGATTTCAATCATTTAGGTGCATTAATCATAAATTGATTGTTTCAGATCTATGCGTGGGAGTTCTGAGCGTGTTGACAGACATTGTTTGGCGAAGCACGGTCGCCTGGAACGCTGGTAATACTGCCTGCAAGATCATCAGGTTCTCTCAGGTGAACATTATCTATCGCCTCGTTTATAATTGCGGGAAGCCTTTCACACCACACCCTCCTTCCTGGATTAAGCCCAGCGTCTTCATCAAAGGCCTTTGTTACCTCAAATGTATATGGTACACGAAGGACACTTCCCTCATTTCCTAACTCCTTCCCCCGCTACACCGCACTTTCCATTTACACGGGCTTTTCCCCAGTTCAATATCTCCGGACGAATTTTCCCATCAGCTTAGTCGGAAAATACACACCAAACGAATCTCTTAACAAAGCAGACGTTGTTGTACTTTTTTCTTTTTTTTTTTTTTTTTTTTTTTTTTGCTAATCAGCATATGAGGTGATTAAGCCTGTGTTTCAATGATGATACTGTTTCGTTAGGTTACAAATAGCTCGCTTCGTTCTGAAAATTAAAACTTCAACTCAATTTATACTCAGTTCTGCCATTGTGCTGATTTTCAATTCAATGATTGAGTTCATGACTTCATCCAGCGGTGTTGTAGCGTGGAACATGCTTTTGGCGCCTATCTCCCACCCAAAAAACATTACGCAAATATCGAAAAACCTGATATTTGAGCAACCGGTGATATCACACGCCAAATTTTTAAATTTTAAATAGAGGCTCCGGAGGGCTACTAAGGACATTGACTAGCTGCTGGTCATGTGAGTGAGCTCTAGAGCTGTTTCCTTACGTAATCATACCAACCATGCTGAAATTTGAAAGGGAGGCTCCGGAGGGCTGCTGAGGTCGAATGACGAGCTCCTGATCATAGCTAGTGATCTCTGGAGGTCACTGGAGTTATCCACTTCCTCTGAAAATTATGTGGAATGAAAAAATAAAAATAAAATCCACAGTCATGCATCATGGCTATAGAGCAAATTCTCGAAAAAATAACTGGTTTTATGTAAAACGTCTTTGCGAATTTTTCGTGCGAATGTGAACTTGAAACACGAAACATAATTCTGTTAATACAAAATGATGTTTAATCGCTGTCCGAATGATAAATGAGCGACAAACAAACGTTTCCCTAACGATCCCAACGTTAGAACTGGCCCTGAACTTTGCTTGAATGGTCATAAATCGATTTATCAGCCTCTCTCTAACCTTATTTAACCAGCAGAGGTACGGAAATTCACCAAAGCATGTTCTATGTTTCCATCATTAAGATGGTGGAATTTGGCATCGAAAATATAATGTATAAATAACTCTAATAAAATTAAATAGTTTTTCTGGTGCAGGCTTTGGATATATTTATTTAAGATATTTTGTTAGAATATTAAATATATTAATATTTGTAGCTGTAAATATGAATATTTCACCTGAATTGAAGAGTGATGGTGATGCACAGCATATAGGACCAACACATTGAGCTTGTGTGGCTGTTGTTGAAGGAAATTTCCTTCGAGAAGTTGTATGGTGGCCCTTAATGAAATACCTACTTGCGACCCAGTGCTTACAATATATTTTTCTCACTTTAAACGAGGTAATAACGACACGCCGCGGTATATCAACTCAGGGCTGAACGTGTATTGTTGGTCTTAGTTTCAATAGTGTTTCCCCTCACAAGGGGAGAGCTCGAACTGTGTTCTTAATACCGTCCCTCGGAGTCCCACTCGCATTATGATTTAGGAAGGTGTGGCTCAAGGAGTCTACGAGGGTCGTGGTAGGTAGATATATCGCATGCGAGGTACCCACATCCCATCCAAAAGGAGAAACGGCTAGAAATGTAACGGAAAAGGTGGTTGGAGGACCCCACTCCCGGGCCACCGGTTGGTTATGTATTGAGAAATATGGGCGATAAACATGATAGGTTCACACCGTAAAATACCGTTATTTTCCCTCTTCTTCTCTCGTTCAGCGGAATAGATCTGCCACCACAGCGAATAACATAAGTACTCAAAAACCCTTGTCAGCATCCACGTCCAATTTAGTGCTCTTAAGAGCCCCTTGTTGTCAATACATTACGAAGTAGATAATCGTCTAGACACTATCAATTTAATGGACTTCGGCAAAAACACATTGAGAGAACACGAGTAGAATAGAACTTCGATGATTGTAAGTGCCACTCCCAAGTTGTTCAAACTCATTTCACCAAACAGCTTGAGTAACGCACTTTCTCCCAAATATCCTAATAGTTTCCCCAAATCCTGAGTTAAGTACACAGTCAGGCTTAAAACATTAAGGCAATACAAACTGGTTTGAACCAAACCATAGGGAATCCTTAATTGCCACGAAAAAATTCGTTTCGACACTTTTAGTTTCAGCTTTTTTGTTGTGTTTTGCTTTCTACTGTTTGGGATTGGTTGGGAGTTTTTTAAACGATGTTCCCCTCTGATGTGGGGTATTTTACGATCTTCGTAAGATTTCGATATGATTGAACATCGATATTGGAAGACTAAAACGATATTAATATGTGACAGTATTAAACAAATTCGATGTTCAATTCGATGTACCCAATGAACTTTTCTGGATCATGTTCGGTTCTCGAGGCAATTCCTGTAGAAATAATCGAAAAACTATTGATTATTGTTCAAAAGCCTCAGACAGCTCTTCGCATGCGCAAGCGTTAAATTCGAAAAACGAATCCATGTATGTGACTTGTTGTATGTGAATCCGTTTATGAAGAGTTTTCAACCAGATGTTATGGAACCCAGTGAATCTCTCTTCCTGCCGGTTGAGGAGTGAAATAAAATATCAACATCGAAGTGGCAAGCAAAACTATTCAGTAATTAATATTCAGTATGATAGAGCGATTGGTGAAAGTGAGACCTTTAAAGAGGATCCAGTTCGAACTACGCGTACCCTCATCAAACACGAAATGTTTTATCCCTGTTCCAGGCTGTCGTGACGTTTTCATCCACCTACGTCCTCGTAGCCCTGAGTATCGACCGCTACTACGCAATCAAGTATCCAATGAACTTTTCTGGATCATGTAAGTTATGTGGTTTTACAAGTTGCTTTTCATGGTGGAGTGATATTTTTTGTTTCGTTTTTTGATCACACACGCTGAATTTATATTCCTATTTTCTAAGTTCTTCAGTGCTCCTGGTTGTATTTATTTAAACAACCATTTGTACTGTGATATTACCTAAGTCAACTTTGATAATTATCAATTGATAAAGTCAAATATTGATCATAATCAATAGAATTATATAACTCTATATGACATAATACTACTATGTTCACTGGCAGTGAATCACTGCTATACTGAAACATCGATATTCACTCGAAAAACTCACGTGTTGAAGAAACCTCCGACAAGCCTACTTAACGTAGTAGAGGCCATGCCTACCGTGCCAGAACTAAAAGAATCTAAAACTCACATCTGTTGGATACAATGTTACATCCCCTGAGACTTACAATCTTGAGATATCAAAATAACACCTTTCATCCTACCAAATAGAGGGCTGTCGTATTCATGAAGGTGTCAGTACCGTATTGGGAACTAGGAAAACTGGATAACATTGAAATATCCGAGTTGTGTAGCAGAAGATCTAATTTTAGAACCCAAGTTGGAGAGTTGTATTGAGATTAGTATCGCCTCTCGAGTTACTGCTTCCTTAATTCAGGTAGGGCATGGGAAACTGGAAGTGCAACTTGTTGAGTGCGTGAACTTCTTCAACTCGACCCAATAAGATTGCTCCAACGAAACACGTTTTTAGATACTACAAGTTTGAAAACTCTTGTTATTGTTTCAATCTACTTGGATGTTTGAGATGCAAAATGAGCTCTCAAAGGATTAGAGTAGACAAAGACGATTTCGAATTATAATCATAAAGAAGCAGAAACTCCTACAACGGTTTAGTATTTTCTGTATAGTGTACAATATCCTAGTAACTAACTAAATACCACTCTACGGGTGATTCTCAGTTTGAGGGACAATCGAAGGTTTGGAATTTCAAATTTTATTTTGCTCACCTAAAATTCTGCATTTTTTAAGAATAGTTTTAGGAATCATTCTAAAGGTACTGTGATGAGCCATCACGCATAAATTTCATTTCTGTCCTCAAAAATGCATTTTCAAAATTTCGTAGACCACGACAATGAGAGGTGCCCATGACAATGAGTTTTCCTTCCCTAGTGACGTTAGAATAGTACGTAAGGGTGAAGATATTATTAACACAATGGCAACAATATCAATAAAATGTTTTTGTATTAAAATAACGAACACAAATATAAATGTTTACAAAATACCAAACTTGAACACCATTACCCTACACTTTGAAAAAATATTTCAATTATTCTCAGTCTCACTCGTAGAAGTAGGTACTTAACAAACTTTTCAAGTTGTACAAAAACTAGACAACAGGAAACTTTGAACAAAATATTCGCTAACAAACTCTAGAAGGAAATTCCTACGTGCAAGTAGGTACCACAGCAAAAATTGTGAGTTTTGAATCCTCTCCAATAAGTTTCAGATTTGATTAAAATTAATTATCACATTTTTTCTCAAATATTGAAGATATTTAGCTTCGTCAATCACCACGAGTCGAGGACAAATAGAACGCGGAACGTTTATTTTACAGAGAATCATTCTGCAGGTAACCGGTTGACGGAGAGGTGGGTTAGGCCAGAAAAATTGATTCTTGCCTTTGTTGTTCATGCAATTGATCGTCACATGATTTGATTCACGATAAGGAGTTGATGCAATGCCATCTTCACCAATAATTGTTACCTTCACCGAGTTACTTCAAATATTGATGATGTCGTGGAATCAGGGGGGGGGGGGGATTCATCACTTAATTTTTTTAGATATTTCTTTCGGTCGTCATACTTTTTGCTGCTTGCTCTCCACTTCTTCCTTTGTTGCCTCTGCTCCCTCTTTGACATTTCCTTCATCATCTTCAGTTTCTTTGACCTCTTATCCCTCTCACACCTAGCTTTCCTCTTCATCTGGTCCTCTGCTCTCAACTCTGGTGCACTTCCTCTCTTCTCTTCCTTTCCGCTTCTTTTGGTTTATTATCTTCGATAATGAACCATTGGAATCGCCCAAAGAAAAAAAATTTTAACCCCCCCTCAAAATTTGTTGGTTTACGTTTCAAGATACGTAGATTCAGAAAATCGAATAAAAAAAAATCCGTCCGTCCGCCGTACGCCGTCCGCCGTACGCCGTCCGCCGTCCGAGGCACTTTGCCCAGTTAGCGTTGAGTTAAAATTACGAAATTTGGTTTCTGGGTTTGGACCAGCCCCACAATGATCCACGAAACTTTTCATAACCCTAGGTCAAGGGGAAGGGGTTCAAAACGAATTTTGAAATGTTGAAAATTCCATATCTCGAAAAATTCCCATCAAACGGTATGTTTTTTATTTCATATTTAGATAGAGTTTGTTCCGTAGAATTTTTTAAGACCATCCGCAGCTTTGTAGGACCAGCCGTTCGTTCACAATGACGGCTCAAAGATTGTGCCTCACAACACGATCGTGACTCAAACTGTTGAAATACAGGTCCATTTTCATACTAACAAGCTCTTTGGAACATCATATGGCTTAAGTGATGTCGAGTTTGTTGTTCTGAGGTGCGTTTCGTGCTACGGAAATGAAGGTAATTTCGAATGTTGGTTGGTAGGTACTTCTTTTATAGAAAAATATTACCGACGTAGTATTAAAAACCCCAGAATTATATCGTATTAATTAATCATAATTAATAATAATTAATAAATACGAATTATCAATACCTAACAATAAATTATAATAATTTTCAGTAGGTACTTGATAAAATTGTTAATAATTAGTGATAATTGATAATAATAATTAATCTAACATTTAGGATCTAGACATTTAGACCTAGTGATCTAGACAGAAGGGTGATCTGTACAAAGAAGATAATGAACCGTTGTGTCAAGAATTTGCAGAGTTTTTCTTCTTCAGCCGTTCTGCATCCGTCATTTTTGTCCGACCCATTTTTCTCTGTAATGAAAGAGACAGTATTACTTCATTTTTCCTTTTAAAAACCAATGTAGCAGTATGTTAGGTACTAATTATTTACAGAACATTGAACCGTAAACCTGGGGAGCTTAAGAATCAATAGGGAAATTTCTTTCCACATTATCTTTCCCTATTCCAACTTTTATATAGAGAAGTTTATATGTAGACATAGAAGATATCGTGCTCAGATCTCCGAGGTCGATATCTTCTTCTATGCGTCTCCATTCTAGCTCGCATTATCATGTTTGGGCTGGAATCCTCTGTTGGGTAATCTACGTACCCTAGCCTTAGCCACAGGATTCGCCCTACCTTGATCAACCAATTTCTGCATTTCACATCGCTCTCCATCTCTGGCCCTGGCCGCACTAAAGCTCTATAGAGTCATCTTTGTGTAAGAAATTATCGGTTACCTGCCATTATTCGTGAGCATACCTCATCTTGGATACGATTCCTGATATTCACCGTGCTCCCCAGGTATGTGAAGGACTTGAATTCATCAACGTGATAACGCTCAAACGGCTTTTTCCTGGTACTCTTATGAGGTGTTTGGTTTTATTTTATTGATTTGCAAATCCAATGGCTTTTCTTCTTCGTGCTATTTCTAAACGCTTCCTGTAGAGCATCGACACTTTGCCCCAACACAGCAGTGTCATCAGCATAAGCCAAAATCTGTCATGTTTATTACCCTTTTTATTGCGTTCTTAACAGCTTCTTGCAGAGCCAAGTTGAATAGAGTGGTTGATAGGGAATCTCCCTGCTGACGCCTGAACCTATTTCAAACGGGTCTCCGCAGAGCACCAACGGCTCCCTTGATGCGCACAATATCTTAGTGAGTGCCGTAACTGCGTTTACGAAATGATTTGAGTAATGAACTGAAGATCTGCGTCTTGCTTAGGTCAACTGTCAGGAAGATTGTAGCAGGGAATCAAGATGGAACTGGTTACTCCGATTCTTTGCAGATGTTTACAGAAGCACCCATGCACAGTTAGAACCACTACTAGGAGTCTTATTATCCTCCTTGGCAGTTATAGTGCTTCTGCGCTCCCTCTCTTTCAAGAAGAATTTGCTATTCCCAGGACTGGCTCTGTCCCCACAAATACTGTGCCCTCCCCTCGTCTTGCCAGACCATCTGCTCACTCGTTGCCCTGAACTTTTGTTAGTTGACATAGAATGAAAAGCAGAATAAATTATTATAAAAATATGACCTAGGGAAAATAGAATATTAATCCTAACAAGACGTGATAAATGGGCGATATGAAAAACATGTCATATGATTATAATATTTCCTACAACATATTTTTCAATCGAATACTGAAAGAATAATGGGAAAAGTTCCATCCAGAACAAATTAAATCGGTGGCCGATCCATTTCGACTAGATTGGGGAATACAAAAGAGCTTTTTTCTTTTCCCAGTTCTACAGTATTAAACTCCGTAATCTCGCTAGATTAATTGCTGCTGGAACCCTCGTCCGTTATATCGTACGCGGCCACCTGACCGACATGATGGACGACGGAAGACCTCCCTATCCTGATGGTACCTGGGTTGCAAATATATGAGGCTGACCACAATCCCTCCGACGACTATATCAAGCACCTTAATGAATATCCCTGTTAATGGTCGTGAAATTATTGCTTACTCAAAAACCATTTGGACCCCCAATGTGGATAATGATTCGAATGATGATTTTGGGGCTTTAAATGTTGTGAAATGTCCAGGGGGCTGTAAATGTCCAGCTCATTGGATGCAATGGATTTACGGACTATGATGGTAATCTTTATAGAGTTTACACTAGTTCGTTTGGTTATTCGTGCAGTGATTCAAATATTGTGTCAACATTTAAGAAGTCGTTTCGTTGTAACACGAAAGTGATTTTTTTCTATCACGGTCAAAACAAATTTCGAAATTTTGAAAAAGTCATATCTCGAAAAATTCTGATTGAACGGTGCAGTTTTTAGTTATTAAGGAATTAGAGTTCAAATTATAGAATTTCTTAAGAACATTCGGACCTTTCTACGACCAAATGTTCGTTCACAGTGACGGCACAAAGTTGGAGCACATCGAAAGTCGTCAACATTTAAAGAAAAAAAAAGTCATCAGTGCTCTGTGAATTCTGTGTTGACTATTCACCTATGAAGTATTTTTTCATTGGATTCACCATCAAGTCGACGACATTTGATCTACTACAACTTTGAGCCCTCACTGTGAACGAATGGTTGGTCGTAGAAAGCTCCGAATTCTATAAATTGAACTCCAATTCGTTAAAACTAAAAATTACACCGTTCATTCAAAATTTTTCGAGTTATGACGTTTTCCAATTTCGTTATACAGAATCATTTTGGGGTATATTGTGTATAGTACAAACCTCACTATAGTTTGGTATTATCAAACAAGAGCACTTGCCCAACTACTTGTAGGTTACCTTTTCAGAGGCTACCACCTGGAAGATTTTTAGACCTCTAAAAATAGCGGCTGGCGTAATAGGTGGACTCTTGTCACCTTTCTTAAGATATTGGCCTTGGCGTTTATCATGCAAGACACTTTTTACTCCTTTTTTGGCTCTTATCACCTTTGTGAAGGTCCTCCATTATAATAACCCTGAATGTGGTGGTTGTAAGACAGATTGTATATCGATGGCTCAGTGCCAGAAGCACAAATCTGTTACTCCTGCTCAGCGATTTTACGGTTTTCACTTTTTTGTTGCTTCAGGATCGTTATGCATTTTGGCAGTAAATAGGAAAAAGAGAAATTATTCGAATATAATTAAAATCAAGAACATATGAAAACCCCGTAGCGAATCTGTCAGGTGTATGTGGAACTCAGGGTGCATTTAGATGGTAGCGCCAGGAGGAAGAATCAGACGTCGAATTAATTTTTTAGGGTAATACTACAGTTATGCAGGGGTGTATGGAGTAGGAAATAAGCAGCGTGTACATTTGTCACATAAATCAAGAGCTTACGAAAAAGTGGTGAACGACTTTTGTTCGATGGAATATGGATCCATTGCAGAAATTGCGAGTCGCGCGTTTTGGTGTCACATTTCGAGTTTGTGCGACTGAGTAAAAACGTGAAAATGTCAACATTTTAAAATACTTTCAAAACCGTACCTGCTCGTAGGTTCCTCGGTGTTCTAATTCCATCAATATATTTTAATTGAATAGGTACATACCTCTCGACTGAATCCAATGATATCTCCTGTAACTGAGAGGGAGTATCAGATTCGTCTTTCTGGTGCTGAGCAATCGATATGGTGATAGCACTAGTATGCAGTCTTTTGGATTTGACGGGATATTGCAAACACAATATACTCGTAATGTTGTAACCTATGGACGTCAACTGAAATTCATCAACAATAGATGAGTGCTCCATAAAATTACATCAAGCTGCATGTACTCGTACTGAACGTAGCAGCGTCCCACAACTCAAATGGAGTTTTCTCCAGTTGATTGGAGACCATGTTCATCCGCAATTTCAAAGGTAACTCAGGCAACGTCAAAATATCAGTTCCCCGAGGTTTCTGGAACGAAGTTAGGGACCGCCAATATAAAACAGACGGACCGTGTGATTGTTGAAAGACTTTGCAAAGGGGGAAAAATCAACATCGGTGGACTGGAAGCCTTTGTGAAGAGCAGTGCTGCAGTATGGTAATTGTTTCTATGTACGGAGCAAATGAGTTTCAACTGCACGCGATCAACGACCTCGATGTGAAAGCTTGATTTCATTACAGGAAGGGTAATTTACGGTCTCGACACTCGAACCTTTTATACAATCAAAAGGTTCTTTTAGTGAGGACTTGTCTAAACCATTTAAAAAATATCCTACAGCCAATGTGGCAAGTGACATGTGACAAACATCGGGTGTTTATATTACATTTTTTAGTGGTATTTACGAAAATATTATATTTTGTTGTACACACGTCCGAAAATATCCGTTGAGTATATTTATCCAAAATCATCAGGGACTTCCACTAGGTTCCCACGACTTATACTTCAAACAGGCAAAATTTAATGCCAACCGTTGATTTGTTTCTAGTACCAATTCGGTTACTCGCTCTTCAAAATCCTTCCATCAATTGGTGGAAACTTGAGATGAACAGGGTCGAATTCATTTGTGCACCTTAGAATTTCAAATGTGATCACCATCTAGGCGTTATGCTGCATGATCTGGCGTTTGCTTTACAGATGACTTTATGAACAGCGCCATTGAAATACCGACACATTGAGTAGAAAAAATTGAATGTTTCAACCGAGTCACACAATTTATCCTACGCAATGGTCTCTTCAGTTTTCGGACTTCAGCCGGTATTTCATGGGGCATTGATAAGGTTTGAATCCATCAACAAGAATTATCGAAGAGTATACGTATTTTCTGGGTTCATTTTTCAACAATTCGTCTGGTTGGATCGATTTAATAGTCCCGTATCTGACGTTACTTTAAAAATGAAAACCTCGTAACTGGGAAAACACTGGGAATCCATAGACAGCCCAGGAAAGTTAGTGCGAAATTGGGCTCTAGCTCCCAAAAATTGCTCGAGAGCTGGAAATCGTTTGAATCCCTTTTGGGGGTCCTGAATAATTGGTATATGAGCGTGCGACGGCTCCTTGGTTGTAAAGAAAATCAATGTCCTAACCCGTCAAATATAGGCGATTTTTACCAACTTCGCTAAAAAGTTGACAATCCTGAACCCTTAACGCCTAGGCTGTAAATGACTGCTCCGATTGAAAAACGTCATAGGCTCAACGTTTTAGGAAATTTAATTTCAAACCAGTTGCTCTTTGAAATGTTAAATTCGCTCACTACAGTGCTGACATGAAGTTTAAACCAAAAAAAGGTCGTAGTGCCAAATTTCAGCTAAGGCAGCCCAACGCAGGAAACTTCGTCTGAACTAACAACTTTTCACATCTTTCCAAGTGAAAATAAATATAACCAAATTCGTTTAACCTCAAAATCATGTTGTAAACATCTGATTGGGTAGGCATCTACAGTACCTGATCAATCGATCAGATACCAGACGATAACAGAATAACACTACTAGGTACGATAAATAGTTCACGATATGGCAAAGCAGTTATAACTAATTAAATGAGTCGTTACCATTAAGAGGGGATTGTGTGTTTGAAACAGGTGTTCTCGACGATGAAAATCGGGCTGAGGTTCACCATTTGATTCACGCTCGTATTGGTGATGTTTCTCTCGGTTTTGCCTTCGCGCCCACATCGTCGTCAGGCCAGATGCATCGGTTATTCATATTACGAGATTTCATAGTATAAAAAGGATTTAGTATCAATGTTAGTTTGTTATGGTAGAAATTATTTGGTATCTAACTCGAGACTATAAAATTGTTTTTCTCGCTGTTGAAGGGCGACGAGCTCGACTCCTCATCCTCCTGGCGTGGTCGCTCTCCGTCGTCCTGTCCGTTCCCGTCGGGTTTCTTTACCATGAGAAACTCATCCAAGGCAGGCTTCAGTGCTGGATCGAGTTCCCAGACCCCTGGCAGTGGCAGCTGTACATGACACTTGTGGCTATGGCTCTTTTTGTCTTGCCTGCAATCATTATCACCATCTGCTACGCCATTATCGTTTTTACGATATGGGCCAAGGGGCGGCAATACAGTCAGAGTACGTACCTAACCCCTTTTCAGTGAGGTTTCTCACACACCCACTCCATTATTTCTTTCGTTTCACCCGTTGCCCCAAATACCTGCCGTCTTTCCCTTGAAAACATATTTTAGTCCTTTGAAAAACCTTTCAGTCTGTGACCAAGCACGAAATAATGTGCGGCAATTACACGCACTCTCTTTAATTGTGCCGCCTCCTCCTCAACTATATTTGCATACATTCATTCCAGAACAGCTTTACATGTCGTTTAATTATTTTGAACCTCCATATCTGACAACTTCCATTCTTTCCTTTGATACACCGCATACCTACTATTAGAATCCGGAGATACAAGTGACTAATCTACGGGTTCATCAATAGTCACAAACAAACGAAAGTTATAATATTTTGTTTATTTTAAACTTCGTTTCAAAACATCCCACAAAACCTGGCGTAGAAATTGACAAAGAGGCTTCTCGTGCTCATCGCTACAAATAAATTAAACATCTGTCGATGCTTCAAATGCTCCAAATTCTCAAATTATGAGTAATTAGGAACTTAATCTACGCAGGAATTAATGAAACCGACCCAAATACTTGAATGGTGTTAATATTGAGAATAATTGTTATTATTGAAGAAAGTTTATTTAACATGAAATGAATGTGCAGAGGCTACTAACGACGAAACAAGAAGAGCGAGCTCAAGGGGGATCATACCACAAGCCAAAGTGAAGACTGTGAAAATGACGTTCATCATCGTACTGGGTAAGTTAAGAAAATCCCTCGCAAAATATCGTAGCGCAGATGTTTACTTTATTCATAATTTAAAATTGTAATGCTAAATATAAGTAATCGGTTAAACTAACTAGAACAAATTTGAATGAACTGCCTAACTATCCAGCCCTTGTTACATAAAACAGACTGCCCCGAACTTGAAAGTTTTGCTTGAGTTGAGAGAGCGAACGGAGAATTATGGTTGGTCCGCAGAGACTCTGTGGTAAAATTATTCACACAAGCAACCTAAGTTACAGAAGATGGAGGAATTATGAAAAATCGATGTTCCCAGGTGTTTAAAATCGGATAAAACTGTAGGTAATTTATGTGACTTGTTTGTTACCTCACTTTAAATAATTTTAAAAGAAAAATCTGAATTGAACCTGGTAGGTCAGTGGAGAAAACAAACGGAAATCTTGTGTTCCATCCAGCACACCACAGTAATATCAGTGATATTACTGGGGGGGTCGCTTTGCCTCCTCCAAGCTCTCAAGGTCATAGGTGGTCGTCAGTGGACCCAGAAATGGTCTCTTCTTCCACTGCTCTTGAAGGCGGCGTACCGAAAAAAGCACCTTTGTACTCTCTCGGGTTCAAGTTTGTGGACTGAGTAGAATGGGGACCATATAGAGCTCCTGTGAGTGTATTGTGATAGTTGAAAGGGAGTCCACCCATGGTAATGCACTGGTTTACAATACGCGTTGGAGGATCCCGAAAATATTTTATAACTATACATAATTATTTTTCACAGTATTCGTACTTTGCTGGAGCCCTTACATCGTATTCGACCTCCTTCAAGTGTACGGGCACATCCCCAGGACTCAGACGAACATCGCTGTGGCGTCCCTCATCCAGAGCCTCGCTCCCCTCAACTCAGCCGCCAACCCTCTCATTTACTACTTATTCAGCTCTCAAAAGACCAGATGAGCCCACCCAGCCCCGTCCTATCTCGAACAGTAAAAGAATGCTGATGATCAGCAGCCTTTTTCGAGTTGGACGGGGAGCGGAAAATGGGAAGACTGGAAAAAAATTTAGTAGTCACTTTTCTTTCTCTCTTTCCAGAACTACTCGAAGTTTCTTGTTAGTGTTCAGTAAAGATGTAAAGGTGTGTTTTTTCATCATAAGTTTATAAAGAGTGAACTATTCGAAAAGTTCCTCCTCGCCCATACTGTTGAATTTTCTTTATCAATGTTTAGATTCTTTCTTGTATTGGTTTGGCCCTATTTGTATTGGTTCTTGTATTGGTTGGTGATACTGACGAAATAATTAATCAATCCCTGTAGGAGGTATTTGTTTCCAAGGCATCAACTAACAAGCCACTGTTCTATATGACACATCGAGGGTCTCACGGCAACACCCCACATCGTCACTTTTGGCCAAAATGAGTTATGCATACCATTCGAAGCGTCTTCCCCTGGCGGATCGATCTAACTAAGTATAAGTTAGGTACGTAAGTTAGGTAACAAATTACTCAGTAAACATAGTTATTGGCAGATGGTTGTTTGGCTCTGCTGAAAAGTCGTCCGAATGACGATGTGGGAAGTTGCCGTGAGACCCTCGATATAACGTTATTACTTTGTAATGTTTCTACGTTATTGATCGGATCTTGGTGTTTATTATATTGTAGTTGAAAGATTTGGGGACCTCTCATCGGATCTGTCTGAGTTCGGCTGGCAGGAGGCCCGTTTTAGCGTTATGGGACCAGGATGTTTTAAATGCTCAAGCGACAATTGCTTATTTACGAATTCAGTCTCTAATCTTGATATAAGTAAAAACCCATCGTAGATCATCTGATTTATTCTCAGAAAATGCTTGATCACGAGGTAAAACGAAAAATTCAACTGTTATCACTGTTATTAGCTGATATCACTGTAACTCAGCGGAAGAAAATCTATAAGGCATGTTGACAATTGAATGCAAATTTAGCATAATACGTAATATAATTATTAACATCAGGGTAGAGTGTCATATAAGAAAAGAAAAAACAGTAGATCTACTGTAGATCTAGATCTACAGTAGATCTACCTGTACAAAAAAAAACCCCCTAATCTGCTTTTTTGGACTATTTTGTTTTAGTGCATCTACAGATACGTCCACGAATTTATAATTTTTAAACAAATCACTAAAACGGAACAAAAAGCTGATTGGCGCTTTTGGTGTGGTGATAATGATATATTTCTGTCAGAATCCTGGTCCGTGATCGAAATTATATTCTATGACGCTCTACCCTTGTATCATACAGGGTTTTAGACTTGAACGTACGAAAGTACAGGTTATTTCAATTGTTCGAGCTTCCTGCCATGGAAAGCGTTAGGTTAGGTAGACTTTTATCGTAAGTGTTTGTAAATATTTAGGCGGAAGTTTATAATTTTAATATTGCTAAGTAATTTATGTCACTCTCAGCTGTTTTACATATAAACAATTATGAAATAACCAAAGTTTGTTCACAACTCAAATTAATTAAAATCATTAATAGGAGGATTCCAGAGAAAGTCGTCGTTAATAATTATTATCATCTGAATTTTTGTGCAAAAGAAAACTGTACATAATAACTTCTGGAATATGGTGAATCGTAGTTATCCAATGTACGCCATCTGCAGCACGTGATTGGCAGGTTAAGATTCTTGTGTCTCATCCCATCACCAGTATTTCATTGTAATTCATTTAGACTCTGCGTTACTACAATGACATTCTAAATAATTATCTTTGACACGACGATACACAATCAAGAATAATAATCACGAGTTGGAACCTGAGGTTTGGATCTTGGTAGTTTTATTTTTCGATCCTACTGTAATAATACATCGTTTTTTATAGAATAACTTTTCCCAAGTTTTCCTAAATATTACCGCTCTGAAAGTCACGAAAGAGTGGTATTGATTATAATTAATGTTGTAGCGCTCTTGTGAGATCCAGACGTAGCTTTCAGGTTTTGCATATGAAGAGCTCCGGCGTCAATCAGAAAGTGAGAATATAATAATCCCTACTACATCGGCGTATGTACTTAACGGAATATTCCAAAATTATGGGAATCTCTTGATGTGCGGTTTACGGAACAGTTCTCCATCGAATGGCCCACTGGAATTTGTGGGTAATGTAAAACTTAATCAACTGTAACTGTTGTAACTAGTCGAAAATCTAGTCTCAATATTGATTGGATAATGAATCATTGAGAAGTTCATGTACCTTTTTAATAATGACTCAAAACCAAAGAGATGTGCTGCAAGTTATGTGCTGTGATCTGTGTGAATGTATACCAGACAAAATTTGTATATTTAATATACAACGTAGGAATAAATATTTTCAATGCATAAGTATTTCCATATATATATATATTCGAGAATTGGTGGAAATTATTTGGATAATCGGGGAGTACTCTATTTAATATCATTAAGGTTGTAATAATTACAATGATAATTATTATCATTGTCGCCCTATTGTAAATAGTTCTGAAATAATTTTGATTGTAACAATGTTTTCGTAGATCAAGACTTGTAATGAAAAACTGAATTTTCATGGTTGACTTTGATAAGTTGCCGATTTAAGTCGAGCATCAATGACCTCTTAGAACCCAAGTATGCATTCCGAGTGAAATTCCAAGGAAATCCACCAGAATTTTTGAACTAATCATAGAGTAAACTTGATATTGATGTTTTGTGTCCTAAGGGTAGTATTCAAAGAGCATGATGTAAAAAATACCAGTGTGTCATAATATGAAGAGCTTTCGGGCAAAGTGATCTGTGTGCTAAAAACGAAATTGTTCAGGAGACGTACGCAAGTTTTGTTGAACAACGTTTTTGTAGTAATTTTGTTTTAAATGAGAAAACCGGTTGTGGTGGCTGGATGTATTAATATACAGTTGGTATACTGAAATAATTATACATGAGTAAGTATGAGAACAGGGGAAAAGAGAGGCATCGTTCTAGGTAGAGAGTGACTATCCATACCTCTGTACGTTGATATTGGTGAACAAATCGAGGAGGTTAATGAGAAACGACTGGCTGTCACTTGGCTCATTTTGGTTGAAACGAGGTGGCTGTATCTTGGCAGTCTTAAAACTACATGGAACGCGAGAAGGCACTTCAATTATGGGCTGTGGCACATAAATCCCAGTGAGCAAAATCACATTTTTTATAATTTTAGGCGCAGATCACTTCGCTCGGCTGGTCTTCATATGGTTATTCAGTTTCATTTTAGATTAAATTCAAGTGTTCCAATAAATAAGTCAAGTATTTTACTGCCGTCTATGGTATTTTTTTACGTTATAAATATATAGTTTTATTGATGAGTTGGATCATTATTGACGTCTGTTTACCCTTTCACTAGCGCTCAACACGACGCTTACGAGATCAATCGTGATCGAATCCGTCGTCGCTCGACTCTGAGTTCAACGTTCGAGCTGTTTGTCTCAGCGAAAGGTCTGTACAAATAAAACACGTCCCCAGAGTTTCCTCATTTATACGGTGGCGGGTTGTAAAGAAGTCGAAAGTCAAATTGGAACGTGAGAAAGCGACGGTGGTGTGTCATTTAGAGGCGGATGTGGTGAATGAATGAGAGCTTGTTGGTTGAAACAGAGGTGGGAGAGTGAAACTGATAGTTTGAAAAGAGCAGTTCTGTGTTTTTATTTATTCAAAGTTGATGAAGCTTCCACGACGAAGAGAACGGAAAAGTACAGCTGATGGCTGTATTAGAAGGAACGAAAATCCCAACTGAGGAGTTCAATTTCAAACGAGTTTATTTTATCCACTTTTGGAAAACAATTGTTTCGTGTTTAAATCTGACCGTTAGGACCAGCACTATCAAGAAAACGGTTTCTATCCCAAATTGAAAGTGAACTGAACTTGGTTTTTGCGACCACAAGAGCACATGCATCCATTCTCTAGTTTTGGAACAATGTACAGGGTGAGTACAAACCTAACCGAATAACACTGAAAGTCTTGAAGGAAATTTTACGATGATCACGAATATACCATACAGTCCATTCAAAATAGGAAAAATAGAGGAGCCAAAAATACTAGTTCAGGGATATGGGGAGTCCCCAGAAAAAGAAAAGATAAAGTACCTCCAAGTCAAAGATATAGTAGCTCCAAGTGGTGGAGCTTTAAGAGTTCCATCGTTCAGTTTTTCGCTTATTCCTCAGAAACGGTGCGTAGCAGCGAAAGATTTCACCGGTAATTAAAGAAAGCTTATTAAATTTGCTACAAGTTTGGTTACATACAGTCAGAAGGTTTGCATTACCCGCCCTTAGTAATTAGCTTGTCGTCCGCTAGGGTGTACTTAAGTACCGTCTACTATTTTACAAGGAAGTTAGTTCGTTTCCAGTTACACATGTTCTACACACACTTCTATACCCTCAAATACTCTGCTATTTAACACATACATTATTATTATTATTATTAGTTTATTTTGTAAATAGAAATAGGAAATAAGGAAAGGGGTCGGACTGACAATACGCATTTGATCACTTGAACAGAACTGACTTTATTAGGAAGAGCGCCTACTCACCTAGCGGCCCTAGCGGAGAGCCCATCAACTAACACGTCAACACGACGTCCTAAGTACATAATCTAACATCCCCCCTCAAGGCAAACATGATCAACAAAAACAAAAAAAAATGATTGACTTGAACAGAGAGATCGTAGACAAACACATCACAAAATAGTAGAGTTATTACAGGTTAAACAATTACACAATAACTCCTTGGCCTCTCCGCAAGAAAACAGTATACAAATTCTAAATAATTTTCATTAAATTTCTCAAATGTTTGAATTTGACATGACATAAAGGCTTTGTAAGTACATCAGCTAAATTTTCCTCAGATTTAACAAAATCCATTTTCATCTCTTTCCTCGCAACAACATCTTTTATAAAATGAAATTTAATTTCAATATGCTTAGCCCTTTTACTATTCTGATAACTTTCCACCAACTTTATAGCACTTTGATTATCACATTTTAGCACAGGCATAACTATCTCACCGCACAACTCGTAGACAATTCCTTTGGCATGCAGTATATCAGAAGCAGCGCCAGCACAAGCAATGTACTCTGCCTCAGCAGTAGACAATGCAACGGATGTTTGTTTACGTGACGACCAAGAGATGACGTTACCGTGAAACATAAGGATTGATCCAGATACACTTTTCCTGTCAGTATGGTCTCCAGCCCAATCAGAGTCAGAGAAACCAACTAGAGTAGGAACTGAACCACACACATCGTACGTCAAAGATAGGTTGATAGTAGTTTTCAAATACCTCAAAATCCGCTTGGCACCCTTCCAGAGCTGTTCGGTTGGTCTATCCAGATATCGACTGAAGAATGAGGTGGCGTAGGCAATATCCGGTCTTGATATAGTCGAGATGAACATGAGTGAACCAATAATCTCCCGAAATGGCACTTGTACCTGCTTCGAAGCTTCATCAACCTGAAAGCCTGCCTCCATTGGGGTATCGACTGTTTTACACTCTGATATCTTGAATTTTGCCAACACTTTCTCTATGAAACGTTTTTGAGTAATTTTTAAAGTTTCTGCACAAATGTCGATCTCGGTACCTAAAAAGTCCCTCAATTCTCCCATATCCTTGGCACGAAAACGATTCTTCAAAAGTTTGACCATTGTATCACAATTTTTCCCTGTTATCAGGATATCATCGACCCATATCAGAACCCAAACATTCGATCCATGATATAAACAAAAATCATATTGAGAACGCTTCAGTCCTTGTTCTTGCATGAATGAGTCGAAACATTCATTCCATTTTCTTGGAGATTCACGCAAACCATAGAGAGCTTTATTTAATTTTAGAACAGTACCATCTTTGACATCTACACCTTTTGGAGGATTAATGTAAACATCGATATCAAGATTCCCGTTGAGAAACGCGGTAGGCACGTCCATTTGTCGGATGTTCCACTTCATCTGAAGAGCGTGTGCCAGCAGCATACGTATAGTAGAAAATCGAGCCACAGGTGCATAGACGTTGTAGCTCTCCTCTTCCTGGTAACCCTTAGCAACAAGTCGGGCCTTCTTGGTTCCGTCTTGTTTTGAACGAAACACCCATCTAGTGTCTATAGGTTTTTTGTGAGAAGGTATTACTGATTTTGATGACCAAGTACCATGCTGCTTGTGAGAACTCAGTTCGTTTTCAATAGCTTTCTTCCACTCAGGTCCACTATTCACAGCTTCCTCGTATGTTATTGGATCTCCTGCAGAAAAACAATATGCGGTATATAGTTCATAATCATTTAGCTTGATTGGAACCTTCCTATTCCGTTGAGGCCTTGATGATGTTGGTGGCTCGGTGGTCTCTTCATCCACAATCTCACCTATTCCCGTGTTCACATCACTGTTTACATCACTAACATTTTCATCACTAACACTTTCATACTCCACTTCTTCTGTTTTCGTTGATTTGTCATAATCAGCCTCCTTTTCCGTCAAAATATAAACAATATCCGACTCATCAAAACGTACATCTCTCGTTGTGATTATTTTGTCTGAATTCGGATCCCATACTCTATAACCATTCCTACCATAGCCAACGAATCGAGTTTCGATAGCTCTAGGTTCGAGTTTGTCACCTGGGGTTGGTATAATTTTTGCCCAAGCTTTTGAGCCAAAAATGCGAAGTCTGGACAAATTGAGTTCGTTATGAAAATATTCAACTGGTATTCCACCATCCAAAGCTGAAGTTGGAGAACGATTAAGTTGATAAGCAGCTGTTCGAATTGCTTCTCCCCACAGGTATTTAGGTAGTTTGCTTTCAGCAAGAAGAGTTCTGACCCTATTCAAAAGAGTGTAGTTAGCTCTTTCACTTACTCCGTTTTGTTGACTTGAATATGGTAGCGTCTGCTCAAGCACAATTCCCTTTTGCTTCATAAAATTTTTAAGTACATGGGAGCTGTACTCACCACCCTGGTCAGTACGTATGCGACAACATCGATCTCCGGTTGCTTCTAGCTGACGAATATAGTTCATCAAGTTTTCGGCGGCTTCACTTTTGTTCTTGAGTAGGTATACAACCATATAGTGTGACCAATCATCAATAATAGTTTGATAAAATCTGTAACCTTCCAGAGTTTTTTGTCTTATAGGACCTCCGACGTCGCTGTGGAGAAATTCGCCCTTGCGATGCGATTTTGGACCGTCGATAGTTTTAAAGGGTAAACGTCTAGCTTTTCCCTCCATGCAAGGACTGCATAACTTATTGGAGTAGGGCAGATTCATCCTCTTCAGAGACTCCCTGTTTAAATGTCCAAGTCTCTTGTGCCAAACATCCCCCGTAGCCAGTTGGCATTGAGAGTCGATGTAGTTGAAATTTGCAATGTAGAGACTTCCGACCGCACTGCACTTCATTTCGAACTGATTTCCATTTGATATGACAGCTTCATCACGATCAAATGTCACACGAAGTCCTTTGTTATTCATTTTACGAACTGAAATGAGGTTGTGCGTTAGTTTCGGCACGATAAGAGCTTCTACATTCACGATGTTTCCACCAGATTCGAGTTTGAGACGTCCTTTTGTATTCGATGTCAACACATCACCATTCGCGATCTTTATTTTGATCGGCGTATTTAGGTTTACTAAGTCCGTCATACGGGAGGCTACGTCTGTGGTCACTAAGTTGTCCGTTGCCCCACTATCAAGGATGAAACAGACCTGGCCGCCTGCCGCTTGAAGCGCTGTGGAGATGACCTTATCATCCGCAGCAACAAACGAAATCTCAGAGTTGTTTTGTTCCGTTTCCAAAACAACCATGTTCGCACGTGAACCTCTTCTTCCACGACTGCGCCCCCTTCCTCTACCTCTCACGAATCCGCGACTGAAAGTAGTCGTTTGGGTACTTTTCCCGCTCATATTCAGTGATCGATTCATTCTTGAATTGAGTTGTGGACAATTCTGTCTGAAATGACGGGTATCACCGCATTCAAAACATCCGGATGAATAATTTGGAGTAGAGAAGGCACATCTATCGTCTTCATTGCGATGTTGATGTCCATTCTTCATCCGCAGATGTGTATCGAGCAAACGACCTTTGACGAAATCCATCGTGATTTCACTGGCATCTGTCATTGTTTCTATTGCGACGGTGACGTTGTTGAACGCATCTGGCATTGTCAACAAAAGATAACAGACCTTGTCGGTTTCTTCCAACTTTGTCCCTGCCTTCCCAGCAGCTTGGAGTTCATTGATCAAAGTTTCCACTTTTACAAAGTGATCTTGCAAATCGCCTTCATTAAACTTGATTTGCAGCAACTTTCTCATAATAAAAAGCTTTGATACAGGACTTTTTCGAGCGAAAACCTTTTCCAAAGAATCCATCATGTCTCTTGACTTAGTGTGATTTTTCACGATCTCAATGTGTTTATCCGACACACATTGCACAATTAGCCAACGAGCCTTCCTATCTAACATGAGGTAGGTTTTCCTGTCCTCTTCACTTAACTTAGTGATCGCGTCGTCCGACAGGTCCAGGACCTCTCGACACCCTTCCTTGTCCATCAAACACTGAACTCGAAATTTCCAATTATGAAAATTCACGTTTGTAAGCTGCGGGATCGCCGTCACGCTCGGATTGACCAGCTGGGTCGCCATGATTGCAGCGGTGAACGTCTCAATGTTCTCAAACTCACAACTTTTCATGTGTCCGCGTCGCGCACTGCACACTGATCGAACTTAACGAAAATAATAAAATAAAAGGCACTGGGCCCATAACCTGTAAATAGAAATAGGAAATAAGGAAAGGGGTCGGACTGACAATACGCATTTGATCACTTGAACAGAACTGACTTTATTAGGAAGAGCGCCTACTCACCTAGCGGCCCTAGCGGAGAGCCCATCAACTAACACGTCAACACGACGTCCTAAGTACATAATCTAACATATTTAAAAATAAATTCAGCATGGAGCAGGGAAAAAAGAGAGCAGGTCAGCGAACCTACGAGTTGAATTTATTTGAAACTGCTTCACAGATGGAAAAACTAAATGTTTTGATTACTAGAACAAGAACTAAAATCAACTTTAAAGAATAAATTTTTAATTAAAGAATAATTTTTTTATATCGGACGTTGTTATATGGTAACGTAGCAATTCTCCTGCTCCCATTCTCATCTATTGATCTAATATTCTGGAAATAAGAACATTTTACAATATTGAAGTGGAGAGTAGCTTAAACCACTTGAAAGGAATGTAGAGTGTGTACCTATCACGAATTTGTCAAATTATTAGATTGGGTAAAAAGTTATTAACTTATGTCATGATGACCACCGATTTAAGTTACTTAAGTCGGTGGTCATCATCACATAAGCCAATTTACTCATTGGTTTCCGGAAAATCGATGTGAACATAGCAAACCTCTCTAGGAGTTCACGCCATTATCAACTTAGACTACATCACTTGGTTACCTCGATAAAACCCCTCAAAAATGCTCTACTAAAAAATTTGAAAATCTGGACTTGAGTGGTTTTCCGATGATGTCAGAGAACTACCTGATGGTGGTTCTGATGAGTGAGTATCTCGCGATATTTTGGATCTCCCGTATTTTCTCACTCTGAGAGAGCGCTGAAGTTGAAATGTCTCGTGGTTCATGTCCTGAAGGGTCACTCGGTAACCTCGCTTCGTGAAGTTGTCACGAGAAACGCGGCTTACAATTCATTTCTGCAAACGAACTTTTTCCGTACTCGACCACTTTTTCAAGTGGCGTCGAATCGATATTTGGATCAGGCAACTTTCCACTTTCAATTTTACCAATCTCCAAATACAATTGCCTTTCATCAAACTTTCTTTTTTTAATTTTAATTTTGATAGGCATTTTGTATAGTAGGTATATACAGCTGTGCCCAGTTAGAATTGGCCTAAGCTCGAACTATCCTCAGGATGATCATTGGACATTTTTATAATCCTAAGGCAGTGGGAACGAGTGCAAAATGAATTTTGAAGTTTAGAAAACGTCCAGCATTTAAAATAGAAGTGTTTTTCAAAATCACATCACAAGTTATCGAAGGTTAACCGAAAGGTTTGAAGGCGATTCTAATCCTGAGAGGGCGGAGACTAATATAGGATGTGAGGACTTGAAGGTGGAAAAGGACATTTGAATGTTTGGTGTTGGCGTCATTCGAGAAGCGTTTTGGCGTGTTGCCCATTTCAGGGAAATCGAAGGGGGAGAGAACATGAATCTCTAGAGTAAACAAATTAAAACCACCTCGATGAGTTGGGACCTAATGGAAGTGTAGAGGAAAGAGCTGGGGGGTATTTGGTTTGACGAGAGGGGTTTTCAAAACTTCTTTACCCACAAGGTCTGTACTACCAATCCATCCTGGACTGAGTTTGCAAATTTTGAAATATTATGCAAGAGATTGGACAATATGTTAACGAATTAATTGCTTGATTCAAGAGATGCATTGCACTCACTGTAGGAGGCAGTTGGAGAGCATCGGATTGAGCCAAAATTACGGATGGAAATCGGTTATCGATTAAATCGAATCATCGACTATTCACCACCTATTTTTCATTATTTCATGATGTATTATACGTGCCGATTAAAATCGAATGTTCTCTCCTAAAGACCGTCGATGGCTCTACTGAGTAAATACCGACGTTTAACGTGACCTCCTTCGAACGTCTTTATGAATAAGTTGAACTGTTTATATCGCGCAACTTGTTGATTTCCCGGTGTTTGTTATTTGTCCCTCGAGACGACGATAAGTAACGCAAATTACTCTTTCCTCTTCGAAGGTCACCGTTGAATATCACATGTCGAAATTGTTGCTCAAAGTTTCCTTCGTAATTCCCACCATGTTGACCAAGCCAACTGTTTGGAATAGGTATGTTGATTTTCTTAATAATTTCGTATTGAGTTCAATACTCACGACCAACTCAATAAAACATGTTGTGTATCAAAAATTGATTCGTTATATATTTCATGGTGCTTTTATACAATATACCATTGAGTAAACGACACACCTGATTAATACATAATGTATTCGAAGCTGTATTTCTAATAAAAAACTACGTGGTAGATATTTAAGTGTTTGAAACTCCTAATGAGCCCATTATTTATAATTTGAACACCTCACTCTAATACGTATGTCTGGGTTATCTGTGAGGTATTGTGTGTGCGAAAATCAGCAGCCTGTTCAAACTCCATCCCGACCATTAATGACGCTCACAATAACTTATTGTCGTTGTTAAGTATCGATAAAATTGGTCATTGCAGTTATGAGTGAGTAAGTCCAGCTCAGAACCTGCCAAAATTAAAAAACCTCCATCGTAATATTTGCGAGTCAAAGACAGTTGGAATAATTTCATATTGTTCACTCAAATGAAAAACTACATAATTGTTCTTTTAGGCATATGATTATTCTATAGTAAGTTAACGATTATTTAGAGTAAGTGTTGAAGTTTATGAAAACCTGTTTTCAAAATCATTCAAAAAATATTCGTTAGGTAGATCATTTAAAAATTGACTTTCGTTGAGTACTCACTTGGTTCAACATTTCCATGTCGAAACGCATATAGTGGCGGTAGTGGAATTTGATCGGTGCCTGGTTCAGCACCAAAATGTGAAGAAATCTCTTCCTGGAGAGCAGCGTGCATTTGTGCCATTCGCTATCGAGGGATCCGTTCTTTAACATGGTTCCCTGAAACGTGTTCGTGTAAAGGATTTCAGCATTTGACAAAAACTGTGAGCCTTATAATTAATAAAAGTCGTGGAAGGAGAGATAGTATTTACCATTTCATCCATGTCTTTGCCACACGAACACACCATATACGTTAAAAATATACTGGAGGTCAAAGCCACTAAGCCACGAGTAGCATTTGCCCAGTCGTCATTTGAGCTCGCCTGAAAATATTCACTCTCCGTTACTGGTTGTGATATATTTTGAGCACAACAAACCATTTGATTTAATATACATGATAATTTCATTTAATTGTCGCGTCCGAGATTTGCGTTGGATAGGTACCACTTTACAGGATTTTATCGACTCTGCAGGACAGCTTTGGGTCTAGGGAAGCTTCAACAATCCGTCGCTAAATGGCGAAGGCTTGCCAATCTTCCTGTGAACCGAGAGTCTGCTGAGTGGCACCGTCACCCCAGTCATTTGCTTTAACATCACCCAAGAATCTCAGATCGATTCTATTATATGAAAACTCTGCAAATTCTTGACACAACGGTTTATTATCTTCTTCGTGCAGATAACCCTTCTAAGTATCTTGATCACTACCTACATGATAGATTTATTAATAGAATTTTCAATAATTATTGTCAAGTAACTTGAACTATTATTAATTATTGTTAATGTTTTGTTGATGATTTTTAATAATTACTATTATTAACTGTTAATGAATTCGATATCTGAAAACCATCAGCAGATTCTGCTGTTCGAATCAGCTGGGTAGTGTGTACAATGATCCGACAGGCTGCCGCATGATTCACCCTCATGCTGACGACTTCGGATCTGCTTCAACTTTGAGCCCTCATTGTGAACGAATGGCTGGTCGTACAAAGCTCCGGATGGTCTTCAAAAATTCTAAAAATTAAACTCTGTATAAATGTGAACTAAAAACTGTACAGTTCCATTTGAATTGTTTGTCATATGAATCAAAATTCGGTTTGAACCCCTTCCCCTGGACCTAGGGTTATGCAAAGTTGCGAGGATCATTGTGGGATTGGTCTGAACCCGTAAACCAAATTTCGTAATTTTAGCACAACGCTATCTGAGCAAAGTGCCGCAGAAGCCGTATACGTAAGGTTAGGGATGGTCAGAGATAGTTAGGGATGCTTAGAGATGCTTAGAGATGGTTAGAGATGGTTAGAGTTGGTTTTAGATGGATATGGATGGTTAGAGATGATTATGGATGGTTAGAGATGGTTAGAGATGGTTAGAGATGGTAAGAGATGGTTAGAGACGGTTAGAGTTGGTTTTAGATGGATATGGATGGTTAGAGATGGTAAGAGATGGTTATGGATGGTTAGAGATGGTTAGAGACTGTTAGAGATGGTTGAAGATGGTCTTAGATAGATAGAGATGGTTACAGGTACATAGTTAGGTGCATAATATATTATAGATGTGCTAACGCAACCGATTTCCACACAACGGTTTATTGTTTCTTTGTATTGATAATATTTTAGTCTGACCGTAAGATATTATTTGGAATGTGTAATCAGGGGTTTTCACTAGTAACGTTTTTCCACCTTTGTCGCCTATAATTTATATCAAGAATAATTCTTGATATAAGCTCAATTATTGCTTCACTTGGATACGTGATTCCGGTACGGCAGCACTATTGGCCAACACAAAATGGATTATTTCAACGCAATTTCATGGATGCTACATCAACAACTACAGATTTATTCCGCCTCCGGATCTGTTCCCTGATCCGAGCACTTATAACAATTTCGAAATAGGTATGGTGTTTTGGCGCAGTCAATAGATTCTGATGTTTCTTTAATGTTTATGACCCCAAATTAGTGTATAAAATCAAGTCAAAATGAACTTACCGTTATAACGTGGTAGCTTTGAAAGCAAGATCGCACGGTACTAAGGACGATCTCGACGAATGCCGTAGCCCCGAATACCTTTGAATATAGAGTTGAAAATCTAGGAAACAAAAGGTAGAAGATGTACCAGTTTTTGATGTTGTACATTGTCACTGTAACAAGCGCGTGCATAGTACCAGAACCGAACTAAAAAAGTGTTGAACAGAAGGGTGTGGCAAAATTGATGCAACTTAGCCAAAGCGTCCTGGGAGTTCAAATGCATCTTAGGGATGCTATAAACGCCTAAAGTTCCATACGTACAAGTTTTTTTACTTTTGGACAGCTGCCATGAGAGTGCTACGAGTACAGTCAGACACTGTGCATTTTTCAAAACCGCACAATTTGTTCATTCCCTCATTTTTTGTGTTATTGATAAATAACATTAAATGTTTTTAAATAACATTAAAATTTTTATAATAAAATAAAATGTATAATAAAATAAAATGTATAATAAAATTATAAATATAATATATTATAGGTATATAGATAGATATAACAATTAGTAAATAAATGCATAAACACTGAAGACTTACTTGAGAAATCCGCTGTAGAGTTTGAGAATATTCCGATCGTTCCTTTCTTCATCGTCGACTGGACGATCTCTGATCATCCTGGATAGGATTTCGGCGAAGCCCCGGAGCTGAAAAGTTACGATTTTTAGGATGGTAAGGTAGGAAGAAATACTGACCGCTACCATCGTGGTGAAGGGGATTTGGAGGATCCAGCAGGGAACGACCGGCAATCCGAGGCAAGACGCGTCGAAAGGAAAACTCGTCTGCCCTGTCAGCCAAGTCTTCATAATCGCTTGCAAAACTCCGATCATTATGTTCAAGTTGATAAGTGTGATGAACACTTTCATGAACTTGAAACTTTCTGCAACGAATGAAATGATTTCCACGTTCGATTAACGAGGGCGTAGGTATTTGTAGGTAATGCAATTAGAAATATGTACTTTTCATGAAGACGATGATGACGAGACAACAACCGGGTGCAATAATAAAAAATGATTTTCAATAGCGGAGCTCACTTCCATCGACAAAATCAATCTGACGACGATTTTCGCTATTCGGCTCCAGCTGCTGCAACACCTCGATGTTTGCGTTGATCATTTTTCGAATGTCCTCTTTCTTCAACATCAATAACAAGCGACAAATGGAGAATTCCAAGGTGACAGACAATATCATGACTGTCATATTTTTATCCCCCTTCTCGTACAATAGATATGCCGAGCAGCTTATGACCAACGTTATATGGCCTGTCCATATGAACACTAGAAGAAAATCTTAATCAGTCAGGGGCTAAGAATAAGGCGGGTATTTGTAATCAATCCGAATGAAATGGTACGAGTAAATGGTTGCGTGGAAATGGTACGAATAATTGCGCGTCTCAAGGACTTAACAATGATGAACTTAAATTCTTGACACAACGGTTTATTATCATCTTTAAGCAGATCACCCTTCTGTCTAGATCACTAAATGATGGATGAATTATTATTACGAATTATCAATAATTATTGATTTTTTTTTTCCTTGGTCGATTCCAATGGTTCGTTATCGAAGATAATAAACCAAAATCAACTCATGACGAGCGAGTATAAGGTGATGGAAAACTCAATGGAGTGAGTGAGCAGGAAGACAAGAAATTACCGCAAAAAGTACGCGGAAGTGTTAGCTATCCTTAGAAAGTCAACATACGGTCTTGATGTTCAGGGCGAATGAGCAAGACTCAAAGGTCCTATTTTTCAGTTTTTCGCCTTCACACTAGGTAAATTAAACCTAACAAAATTTCCTACAAGATTGACTTCAATCATTTTTTCGCCACCGCGTATAGTTTTGGAGATATCTGCGGTCAAAAATCGACAATTTTTGCGAAACGCGATTGCGCGTTTTCACAAGTCGATATTACGAAAACCTCATGGCAGGAACTATGTAGAGCATTAAATTTCCTTTAAGAATTACTAGCTGTCGGGCCCGCTGAGAATGTTGCTTTGTTGCTCCCTCGAATGCAGGAAATGTTTGGTTCTACGTCACTGCAGATTTTACTCGCCTGTATGCATCCAAAGACGGTATAAGGCCCCTCCACTGGAGCAATCCTCAAACACCACCTATTTAGAACCTGTAGTACTCCCACAATTACCTACTTGAGTTACCCACGAGTTTTATAACCAACAATATTGGATTTTGCTGTAACATTTGCGAATAATTTCCTGAACTATCGTGAATATGAGTTCGACTATTCGATCATTTCTGTTTTCAATGTTGTAGGACGGGGTCCTAGAACGGTATCAAAACTCGGACTCGGGGACGATACAAGAGCGTTCAACTCCTCTACTTTTGGTAGCGCGGAAGCTAAACATCAATAGCTTATTTTATACAATAACTGTGGACAATGAGGCGAATAGGTGCATTTAGTAATGAGAGATGAGGGCCTTCCTCGATCCAGAAAAGACCTTTTGCATAAAATACAGAACGGATGCCAAAGTGATGCAAGACCTTGATATAATTTGAAGCCCAACGGAGAAAACCAGGATCTTTCTGGATTCCTCGCAACGGCTATAACCTCCAACATGGTCAGTAGGAGAGACATCGACTTGGATTTCAAAGGCTTCATGATGGGACAGTGTTTGAAAGACTCGTCCTCAATGATAACACAGCTGGTTCAAATACTGCTCAGTTTCAAGTTCAACTCGATTACGGCAGAGGATATTGATCTGAGTAGAGTTGGAACGAAACTGCCAAAGTGGGCGATACGTTGAGTGCATCACATATTCGAGTTTGGAAATTGTTTATCTTTGGGTTACACGATGAATGGTTTATCTTTGGATCACTCCTAAGGACCGGTTATGGCGTTCCTGATTAAATACCAACGTCTAACGTGACCTCCTTTAAACGCCCGTAAGAATAATTCGAAACAGTTGGTGGATTTCGGTTGCGACTAGATTATTTATCTGTGACACAGTAAAATTTGCTTGTTTTCAGTTTTTCTCCAATTGCAGTTGTAGAAGCAGTATTCCTCCGAAGTTGTTTACAAAAGTATGATAATTATGTATGACATCCGTTTTCATAGGAACAGGGACTTGACTCGGACAAAATGTTCAGGGGAACCAAAAAAACACGATTAGATCTGTTTGACTTGAAAACCACTTTGTTCGAGAGTCATATATTAGTTGTGGGGAGGGGAAGATGTATTAGTTGCCCTTTATACTCAACGCTGCATGCAGTTGTTACAGGTTTGGTTATATTGCAACCGTCCATGTTAAGTCATTCTGCCGTTGGACGTTTTTGAATCGAGGATTAGTCATGGCCAAGAGCCTCATCTTATTACCGGAGAATTTGGGTTCTAATCGGTTATTTCAGGTTATTTAACTAGGTTCAAAATAGCGAGATTTTTTCCAATTTTCGATATGTCGATGTCATTGATACCTTATAATCGATATCCGATTAACACTGAAGCATGTTCGAGTCTCATGAAGGGACTTTATCTTCAGCAGACACAATGCAAGTAAGTAACCAGGCGTAAAACTACCCACCCTCTGAATGGACTGCTGCGAGACCTGAGAATCTTTACCCAACATTACGGCCCAATAGTTCCTAGGCGGCAAAAGACGCTCCAGCATAAATAGGTGATTTATACAGTACATTTTCAAATTGAAACGTGAGAAAGAGGCGTAGGCGTGGCATTTAGAGGCGGATGTGGCGAGTGAGCGAGAGCTTTTCGGGAGGTGTTGGTTGAAACCGAAGTCTTGATGGGAGAGTGAAACTGATAGTTTGAAAGGCGCAGTTCTGTGTTGAATGGATGTTTTTATTTACTTATTCAAAGTTGATGAAGCTTTGACGACGAAAATAATGGAAAAGTATAACTGATGGCTGACCAAACCTGTAAAGGCCTGCAGCATCCCACTTAGAACAAACAGTCCTTATTAGATTGTAGCAATTATCCTAGTTAATTGTGATTTATAGTCGAAACTTGACTCAACGAGACTACTCAACGAACTCCCGATAAGAATCCCAAGTGAGGAGTTCAATTTCAAACGAGTTTATTTTATCCACTTTTTAAAAACAATTGTTTAGTGTTTAAATCTGACCGTTAGGACCAGCACTATCAAGAAAACGGTTTCTATCCCATATTGAAACTGAACTGAACTTGGTTTTTGCGACCACAAGAGCACATGCATCCATTCTCTAGTTTTGGAACAATGTACAGGGTGAGTACAAACCTAACCGAATAACACTGAAAGTCTTGAAGGAAATTTTACGCTGATCACGAATATACCACAGTCCATTCAAAATATGAAAAATAGAGGAGCTAAAAATACTAGTTCAGGGATATGGGGAGTCCCCAGAAAAAGAAAAGATAAAGTACCTCCAAATCGCCGCTGGGTAGTGGTGGGGCTTCGATTTTTCAGTTTTTCGCTTATTACTCAGAAACGTTGCGTTGCAAGGAACAATTTCTTCGATAATAATTATCGAACTTGTAGCAAATTTAATCAATTAATGATGAAAGCTTAATAAATTTGCTACAAGTTTGGCTACATATTGCCAGAATGTTTGAATTACCCGCCTTTGGTAATTAGCCTGTCGTCCGCTAGGGTGTACCTAATACCCTCTAGGTACTATTGGTTTATTATCTTCGATAATGAACCATTGGCATCGACCAAAGAAAAAAATTTTTTAACCCCCCTCAAAATTTGTTGGTTTACGTTTCAAGATAAGAAGATTCAGAAAATCGAATAAAAAAAAACTCTGCAAATTCTTGACACAACGGTTCATTATCTTCTTTGTACAGATCACCCTTCTGTCTAGATCACTAGGTCTAAATGTCTAGATCCTAAATGTTAGATTAATTATTATTATCAATTATCAGTAATTATTAACAATTTTATCAAGTACCTAGTGAAAATTATTAAAATTTATTGTTAGGTATTAATCATTCGTATTTATTATTAATTATGATTAATTAATACGATATAATTCTGGGGTTTTTAATACTACGTCGGTAATAAGTTTTCTATAAAAGAAGTACCTACCAACAAACATTCGAAATTACCTTCATTTCCGTAGCACGAAACGCACCTCAGAACAACAAACTCGACATCACTTAAGCCATATGATGTTCAAAAGACCTTGTTAGTATGAAAATGGACATGTATTTCAACAGTTTGAGTCACGATCGTGTTGTGAGGCACAATCTTTGAGCCGTCATTGTGAACGAACGGCTGGTCGTACAAAGCTGCGGATGGTCTTAAAAAATTCTACGGAACAAACTCTATCTAAATATGAAATAAAAAACATACCGTTCTATATGAATTATCCGAGATATGAGATCTTCAAATTTTCAAAATTCGTTTTGAACCCCTTCCCCTTGACCTAGGGTTATGAAAAGTTTCGAGGACCATTGTGGGGTTGGTCGAAACCCATAAAAAAAATTTCGTAATTTTAACTCAACGCTAACTGGGCAAAGTGGCGCGGACGGCGTACGGCGGACGGACGGATTTTTTTTTATTCGATTTTCTGAATCTACGTATCTTGAAACGTAAACCAACAAATTTTGAGGGGGGGTTACAAAATTTTTTTCTTTGGGCGATTCCAATGGTTCATTATCGAAGATAATAAACCAAAATCCGTCCGTCCGCGGCACTTATTTCTACAGGGTCGGACCAGCCCCACAATGATCCTCGAAACTAGGAATGGTACCTACTTCAAGTTGTTCCTTCTGTGATCTGGAGGCAAGAACTTCTCTGTTGGAGTCTAACTCCATTTTATAAACTGCCCTGAAGATGAAGAAATATATTCTTCGAAACGTTGGCACATAAATCAATTCTCATTTGACCGACCCTCGACATCCCTCAACATCATTCTTACTGACGGTCAAACTAAATCACACACACTCATAAATGTAATATATTATGACCTACGTACCATTAATGTTGGGACTGGATTGCTAGGGGTGTTGATTAATGAAAACACAGCATGGGCTCAGTGAATAAACTTACATTGACTGTCTCGACATCTATCCCGCTACCGGCTCCTAGGTAACTATAGTGGGCTTTGGAGTACCTACTCCGCGCCATATTTCATAGGAACAACACTCGCCACCCGACATATAAAATTTGTTGAAAGATCTCTGATGAAATACATTTCATGTCTTTCATCCGAGATCTTTCAACAAATCACTCTTAACTGTTCGTTGAACAGTGGAACTTATATAGACATAGTACCATTCCTTGGCCTAGATATAACGATTTATGTCGTAGAAATGAAAACTGAAGGAACTAAGCAACATTTATCTGCCGGAACAAAATGACAAAAACATTGGATTTTAGCAGGAACGTACTAAGTAATTTACAAAAAACCACTTGAGCGATGAGGTATTAATCTAATGGTTCACGAACTCCTGCGATACGCACAATACCAACCAGCAATACTCACGTGTACAGCGTTGAAAATCGCCGACAGGAGTTGGAATCATCCGACAATAACCTTCCTTTTCACCTAGTAGTATCGAACGCTCCACACGACTTCATGTCACCTATTGATAGACTTGGAGTCCTTGTAGTATCCATAGGTGGTATGGATACTATAAATAGGTGACAAGAAGTCCTGTGAAGAGTTGGATACTACATAGACCTAATTGACAACGATAGAAACGTTTACCTTGGCCTTCCTCCTCTAACAAAGTTACCTCACAAATCAACAGAAATTAGGACAATTTTCGAATAGTAAATTGAACAAGACTGCTTATTAGTGAAGTCTTGGGACTCGAGTATCCACCTATGGATACTACAACGACCTCGGAAACGATGAACAAAACGACGAGGTGGAGTCAATCAAACTGTACAATATTCAAAACAAGTTACCTAACGATCTTCGGTTTGAATTTGGACATAATAGAACGACGAGTTTGGCAGAACGAAATAAGTTTTAACGGTTTTATGTGACGAAACGTTCGTTGATTCCCCGTCCAACATCAAGTGGAAGACTATAACCTACTTGTTACCTCCCCTCAATATTGTTAACCTGCCTGTTGTGAGAAGGTTACGAGTACCCAGCGTTTTGTTGGGTGCTATATCAAAATATCATCAACATCAGTCGAGTGCTCAGTGTCACAGGTTCATAGTGAAATTTCCACAAGTTTTTGACGGTTTTGTTGACCTTTAGCGGTCCGTCGACGTTGCTACAGGTGCAGTGTTCCTGATGGCTGAAGGCGCGGATTCATCAAACGCACGAGTTTCTTCTGTCAGTTCACTCGGAGGTACGAGAGATTTTCAATAGGAAAACGAGAGTATTTTCAAAAACAAATCGTCTACTTCCACTGAAATATCACGTACCTGTTAGACCGGGTTTCAGTGACTAAACCGCCGTCAGTAACAAAACAACACTCACATGTCAGTGGAAATAGACGATTTGTTCAAATACTCTTGTTTTCCTTAACGTGGTTTTCCACGAGTTAATTCACCTCATGATTTAGTTCGTAGAGATTTTCAAGGTAAAACTGTAGTATAACGACCTCAACCCCGATTTGTTTCTGAATCACAATTTCGACTTCTGCGTCGATGACATCCGAAAATGGACGAAAATCAATCAGTTTCGAGTTGTTCGTACGTGAAAATGTAAAAAACTTGACGTTACACCGAATTTAGAAGGCGAATAAGCTGTAGGATGAGTCCACGAGGGGGTTGTAGTCGAATCTAGTGTCAGGCAAATCATCCAAATTCAATGTCGATTGTAAGAGAAACCTTCGTGAACCGTCAAGTCGTTATAATCTCACGACGTGGAGACATGTGGACGTGTGTGAGAAATAACGAGTTCAACTGCGAACAATTGAATGGAACAATTTACATGCCTTCAATTACCATTTACATTATTAAAATCTATAAAAAGTACTGAGAACCGCGTATATGGATTTACCCTCAAAACCCACTAATGACTGTTACTGGTTACCTGCCATTTTGTAGAGAACCGCTAGGCCTACAAGTACTTTTTTGGTCTCAAATGAAAGCTAATTAAATTTTCTACAACTTCATCCCCTATATTTGACGAGGGGTGAGTATTTTAGAAGATATTCCATACACAATGTGACATTTTTTACAGAATTTCTCACTTTTGGGAAAAATGGCCTTTTCTTGAAAGGATGTATCTGGAGAAAGAAGAATCGTAGAAAGGTCGCTTTGGTACCAAATTGTTGCAAATTTAGTCTTCTTTTAAAGTCAATAGGGTGACCATACCCGTCAGACCAATTCTTCATGGAGATATGGAGAGCAATAACCGAAAAAAGTTCGAAAATTTCGTGGTTTTTCGGCCATAGTGGCCATTTCCCGAGGTCTTTGAATGTTGAAAAAACTGGATTATTACTACTGTTTAAGGTCCAAACACCGTATCAAAAAATCAGAACGACCGGTTTTCTCGCAAGCACGGATGTACATCTTGACTGGACTAAAAACAACGTTTATAATGTGAAAAATATTCAAAACAAGGCTGGGTGGTCTTAGAAAATTCTAAAAAATAAACTCTATGTAAATATGAAATAAAAAACATACCGTTCGAATTGAATTTGTCGAGTTTTGAAGTTTTCAAAACAGTCCTGTCTTGTTATAGAAGATGCAGCGCCTATTGACCCCCTGAATCCTGAACTTGATCTCATCGACATCAAAGTGGAACATGATTTTGGAGTAGAACCAGTTATTAAGTGTGAACGTTCTCCTGCCGATAGTAAGAATTGTTTTTGGGAATCATCTAAATCGAATATGAATGACATTGGCGACCCAATAACAGTCCTGTCTTGTTATAGAAGATGCAGCGCCTATTGACCCCCTGAATCCTGAACTGGATCTCATGGAAGTCAAAGAGGAGGAACATGATTTTGAAGAAGAACCAGCTATTAAGTGTGAACCTCCTTCTGCCGATGGTAAGAACTGTTTTTGGGAATCATCTAAATCGAATATGAATGACATTGGCGACCCAATAACAGTCCTGTCTTGTTATAGAAGATGCAGCGCCTATTGACCCCCTGAATCCTGAACTGGATCTCATGGAAGTCAAAGAGGCGGAACATGATTTCGAAGAAGAACCAGCTACAAGTATTAAGAGTGAACCTCCTTCTGCAGATGGTAAGAACTATTTTTTGGTTATTCTTTTGGTACATTCTGACTTCTCTGCCATCAGATGGTTACTCTCCTGTTCTAAGGTGAACAATGAGGTGCTGAGGTGTATGACACTTAATATGCCCCCGTTCCATCAGCACCGTTTGAAATACGTTTGCAGTGGCACCTCGAACCGTAAACCAAGAAATTTTAAGGGGGGGGGGGGAAATAAAAAATATAAGTAAAAACCAAAATATGTAGGCAACGCCCCATTATGAATGATAGGTATCCTTTAAATTGATTGTCACACTACTTACATTTTAGGTACCTACCTACTTATGTTAGTTCCATCAACTATTAGGGCTGCAGTTCTGCCCCCCACTGTTATCACCCCCACCCCCTCCCAGGATTCCAAATTCAAATCTGTTAAGTTTTTTTTATTCAATTTGGCAGGAGAGAAACCATACTCATGCAAGGTATGCAACTACAAGGCTGCTCGGTACAGTCATCTTTCAAGGCACATGAGAACCCACACAGGTACCTGCATGTTTAGTTACTAAAACTATAATTCCATATATTTACCCTAGTGCCATTGAGTGCTTGTAATTTGCATCATTGATGAAGTAACCATCCTTTCATTCTTCTAAGTGAATAGGTAGGGGATTTTTCCCTCCATAAAAATGGATGAGATTTACATAATCTTGAAGTATACTTTTGTGGAATCTTCCTATCTTCATCGATTCCTTGACTATTGCAAACTGGAAGGTCAAAAAATCTAAATTGAAAATGAAATAATTATTTTAACTGTAAAATTATTTTCTTTTGCAGGAGAAAAGCCATACCAATGCAAGCTATGCGACTACAAGGCTACTGACCCCTCAAATCTTACAGGGCACATAAGAACCCACACAGGTACCAGCAGGTTTAGTTACTAAAACTATTTTTATATATATTTAGTCAAGTGTCACTGGCTTGTAATTTGCATCATTGATGAAGTAAGCATCCTTTCATTCTTCTAAGTGAATAAGTGATTATGGTTTATTATGTTCAATAATGAACCATTGGAATGGACTAAAGAAAAAAAATCTGAACAATGGATTTTTTGTTTAAATTCAATTTATGTATCTTGAAATATAAATCAACATATTTTGAAAGGGGGTTAGGTACTTCAAAATATGTTGGTTTATATTTCAAGATCCATAGATTCAGGAAATTGAATTAAAACCAAAATCCTTAGGTCCGCCTTACTTGGCACTTTGCCCAATTTGTGTTTTGCTAATGTACAAGAATGGAATCTTGTTACCGTGAATTGGCAACTCTTGGCCGGTGGTGACGTCAGACCTCTATCATTACGCACATCGTACAGCCCTGACCTGCGACAACTTTTCCCATCCCTTTTTTCCGAGAACTGTACATCGAAGTCTCCCGCCAGCTTTCAAAACCTTCCTGTTTCGTTCACGACGAACAGAATTTGGTGCAGCCAACTAACCGACTCACCGGGGGAGCACGAATCGTCTGAAAGACTGAACTCCGGATTTGGTCTCCCAGGACCACATGTTTCATCATCTACTGGATCAGGAAGCCCAGTAAGATCGTACCTTATGAGAATATTTCTCAACCCCTGAGAAATATTTAACTATTTAGGGAGCCCACAAGCCACTTGGGTAACCAAATACTGCCGTCACCAATTTGGCATTACTGGCCTGGGAAATAAGGGATCTACCTCCCCCTCCGCTCAATCTGCTGGCCTGTCTACTACTATTTCCCAGAACTTCGTCATCGTCATCGTTGCAGGATAAAGACTGTTTGCAAATCTATCAATTAAAAATATTTCGTTAAGGATCAGCAACAAATTTATCATCAACCTATTTAGGTACCATTAGTTCCAGTGGCCACTGCATTATACCATTCTTGTCAATGATCTCACTTCCTTTAACTACAATTTGGTGTTGTATTGACTTATCGACGTCACAGTCTGTTTGTTGCACCCCTGAGCATCTCTCTGGTTTTCCAGTGGTTCTTCGAAGGTATATACAGCGTTCCCAAGTAAACATTATTCATCAATCCCAAGACGTACGTAATTGTAGGTAATTGTCCGAGCTTCTCAAATTAAGAACATAAAGGACCCGTCTACGTATGCACAGCTAATATTACAAAATTTGGTTTAACGTTTTTTAATAATGTGGATGAGATTTACCTCATCTTGAAGGATACTTTGATTTGGAAAAACTCTCCACATTCTTGACACTACAGTTTATTATCTTGTAGAATATTAACCCCCCAACCCACCCCACCGCTGTCAGAAATCCAAATTCCAAACTTTTTTTTTTTTTAGGAGAAAAACCATACTTATGCATGCTATGTGACTTCAAGGCTGCTCAGGCTGCAACTCTTTCAAGGCACATGAAGACCCACACAGGTACCTTCAGGTTTAGTTACTAAAACTATAGTTCCATATATTTACTCTTGTGCCACTGAGTGCTTGTAATTTGCACCATTGATGAAGTAACCATCCTTTCATTCTTCTAAAATTTAGAAGAATGAAAGGATGCTTACTTCATCAAAGTATACTTCAAGATGAGGTATATATCATCCAAATTCATTTAATTCATCTTGAAGTATACTTTAATTTGAGAAATTTGTAGGCAATGCCCCATTATGAATGGCAGGTACCCTTTAAATTGACTACCAGACTACTTACATTTTACTTAATAAGTTACATAATATTTACATACAATATTTACATAATATGTTTGTATCATAAACTCTGCAGTTTTGGACTAAATCTAGGAACCAAATCCTGAATTTCACTTCCTATCTCACCATAGAGCTCTCTATCTTTATGGATTTCTTGAAGATTGCAGACTGTAAAATATTTATCCCCCCCCCCCCTTCGCACAGATAACCTAATTCAAAACTTTATTTATTCATTTTTTTATTTTTATTTTTATTTTTATTTTTTTTTGCAGGAGAAAAACCATACTCCTGCAAGCTATGTGACTACAAGGCTGCTAGGCCTGGATCTCTTTCAAGGCACATGAGAACCCACACAGGTACCTGCAGGTTTAGTTACTCAAACTATAATTCCATATATTTACTCTAGTGCCATTGAGTGCTTGTAATTTGCACCATTGATGGAGTAAGCATCCATTCATTCTTCTAAGTGGATAGGAAACTTTTTCCTTCATGAAAGTGGAGGAGATTTACCTCATCTTGAAGTATACTTTGATTTGGAAAATATGTAGGCAAAGCCCCATTATGAATGGTAGGTACCTGTTACATTGACAGTCACACTACTTACATTTTAGGTACCTACTTCTGTTTCCATCACCGACTATTAAGGCTGCGGTTTTGGACTAAATCTTTTCTCTTTTTTAAATGTATGCAACATTCTTTTGTTGAATATAAGGAAACCAAATTCTGAATTTTAATTCCTCTCCCAAAGAGCTTCCTATCTTCACCAATTCCTTGATGATTGCAGACTGCAAAACAATGACCCCCCCCCCCCCCCCTAGGAATCCAAATTGAAATAGGTTTGGTTTTCTTTTTTTTTGGTTTGGCAGGAGAAACACCATACTCATAAAACTGTTCTATATATATATATATATATATTTTTTTTTTGCAGGAGAAAAACCATACCTGTGCCAGCTATGTGACTACAAGACTGCTGATCCAGGTTATCTTTCAAAGCACATGAGAATCCACACAGGTACCTGCAGGTTCAGTTACTCAAACTATAATTCCATATATTTACTCTAGTGCCACTGAGTGCTTGTCATTTGCATCATTGATGAAGTAACCATCCTTTCATTCTTCTGAGTGAATAAGTGATTTTGGTTTATTATGTTCAATAATGAACCATTGGAATTGACCAAAGAAAAAAATCTGACCAATGGACTTTTTTTCAAATTCGATTTTCTGAATCTATGTACCTATCTTGAAATATAAATCAACATATTTTGAAGGGGGGTTACTTCAAAATATGTTGGTTTATATTTCAAGATACATAGAACCAAAAAACCAAAACCAAAGAACCAAAAAACCAAAAAACCAAAATCCTTAGGTCCGCCTTATTTGGCACTTTGCCCAGTTTGTGTTTTGCTAATATTACAAAATTTGGTTTAACGTTTTTTTAATAATGTGGATGAGATTTACCTCATCTTGAAGGATACTTTGATTTGGAAAAACTCTCCAAATTCTTGACACTACAGTTTATTATCTTGTAGAATATCAACCCCACCCCCTACCCCACCGCTATCAGAAATCCAAATTCAAAACTTTTTTTTTTTTCAGGAGAAAAACCATACTCCTGCAAGCTATGTGACTACAAGGCTGCTCAGGCTCCAACTCTTTCAATGCACATGAGAACCCACACAGGTACCGGCAGGTTTAGTTACTAAAACTATAGTTCCATATATTTACCCTAGTGCCACTGAGTGCTTGTCATTTGCATCATTGATGAAGTAACCATCCTTTCATTCTTCTGAGTGAATAAGTGATTTTGGTTTATTATGTTCAATAATGAACCATTGGAATTGACCAAAGAAAAAAATCTGACCAATGGATTTTTTTTTTCAAATTCGATTTTCTGAATCTATGTACCTATCTTGAAATATAAATCAACATATTTTGAAGGGGGGTTACTTCAAAATATGTTGGTTTATATTTCAAGATACATAGAACCAAAAAACCAAAACCAAAGAACCAAAAAACCAAAAAACCAAAATCCTTAGGTCCGCCTTATTTGGCACTTTGCCCAGTTTGTGTTTTGCTAATATTACAAAATTTGGTTTAACGTTTTTTAATAATGTGGATGAGATTTACCTCATCTTGAAGGATACTTTGATTTGGAAAAACTCTCCAAATTCTTGACACTACAGTTTATTATCTTGTAGAATATCAACCCCACCCCCTACCCCACCGCTATCAGAAATCCAAATTCAAAACTTTTTTTTTTTTCAGGAGAAAAACCATACTCCTGCAAGCTATGTGACTACAAGGCTGCTCAGGCTCCAACTCTTTCAATGCACATGAGAACCCACACAGGTACCGGCAGGTTTAGTTACTAAAACTATAGTTCCATATATTTACCCTAGTGCCACTGAGTGCTTGTCATTTGCATCATTGATGAAGTAACCATCCTTTCATTCTTCTGAGTGAATAAGTGATTTTGGTTTATTATGTTCAATAATGAACCATTGGAATTGACCAAAGAAAAAAATCTGACCAATGGATTTTTTTTTTCAAATTCGATTTTCTGAATCTATGTACCTATCTTGAAATATAAATCAACATATTTTGAAGGGGGGTTACTTCAAAATATGTTGGTTTATATTTCAAGATACATAGAACCAAAAAACCAAAACCAAAGAACCAAAAAACCAAAAAACCAAAATCCTTAGGTCCGCCTTATTTGGCACTTTGCCCAGTTTGTGTTTTGCTAATATTACAAAATTTGGTTTAACGTTTTTTAATAATGTGGATGAGATTTACCTCATCTTGAAGGATACTTTGATTTGGAAAACCTCTCCAAATTCTTGACACTACAGTTTATTATCTTGTAGAATATCAACCCCACCCCCTACCCCACCGCTATCAGAAATCCAAATTCAAAACCTTTTTTTTTTTTCAGGAGAAAAACCATACTCCTGCAAGCTATGTGACTACAAGGCTGCTCAGGCTCCAACTCTTTCAAAGCACATGAGAACCCACACAGGTACCAGCAGGTTTAGTTACTAAAACTATAGTTCCATATATTTACCCTAGTTCCACTGAGTGCTTGTCATTTGCATCATTGATGAAGTAAACATCCTTTCATTCTTCTTTTTCCTTCATAAAAGTGGATGTGATTTACCTACTATATTTTTGTATCGTCAACTATTAGGGTTTGCAGTCCCTGAGTAAATCCTGAATTCACCCTAATGTATATTTATTCCTTCTTCAAATTATTGTAATTCATTGCAGGCGAGAAATCATCTAAAATCAGGAAGCAAGAGATTCTGACAGACACCAAAGCGCAGCCATTGACGTTCCTGAAGAGTCTGCGCTCTAAAACTTCTGATTCCAAGGGACAACGCACCTCATATGCAGAGTCAACTTCCTCTGATACTGATTAGACAATGAACCATTGATACTGCACAATCGATATTGACTCTGATAACTAATGTAGTTGACTATTGGGTACCTACTGCTCAAATCTTCATCATCTTGTCGATGGATTAAAACTCCTAAAATACTTGATTTGTACAATAGCTTTGATATTCTTTTATAAATAAATGTGACTCTCTTCTAAAACACTCTTTGACGTTGGTTGGTCTTCTTTAACCCTCTTTTTACTTGACATCATGATTTTGTGACAAGCGTCACATTTGAGTTTATTTGGGTCACATTCACATTCCTTCGACGTGTGATTGCTTTTCCCACACCTTATGCACAGATTTTCAATACCTACTCAAGTGTTTGTGATCAAACCTAGGTTTGGATTGAGCATAACAATTGCGATTCTTGGACTTTGCGGACGAATTCGATGATATTTATATCTATTTGAGTTGTGGAACCTCGAATTCAGAAGAGAAAAATAATAATTGGTTTTATGTAAAACGTCTCCATTAAAGAACATGATGTCCATGAAGAACATCTCAAGTAACAACCACGTTTCTTCATCTTCAAAGTGCTCAAGTTTGCCAACGGAATAAGATATCGCAATTCTGACTTCCCCATCATATTCAGCGTGTAAAAACGTTTAAAATGAGGTGTCACTTGACAAACCGTTTCATTTTTGTAATTTATAGGTGAACCCCCCCCCCCCTCCACCAACATCCACATAACCCCCCACAGGTGTTGGACATTTCAACGCTGAACACGACGGTGAACTCAGAATTGCGATATCGCATTCCGTCATCAGATTAGAGCAGATTAACCATGAAGAACGTATTCTTCATCTTCAAAGTACTCAAGCTTGCGAACGAAATTAGGTATAACGATTCTGACTTAACGATCGTATTCAGCGTGTCAAAACCTTTAAAATGAGGTGTCACTTGTCAGACTTTCATTTTTTGGGTGGACCCCCCCACCACACCAAAACCCCCCTCATCATTTGGGAATTTCTACTCTAAACACGACGGTGAAGTCAGAATTGCGATATCTCATTCCGTTATCAGATTAGAGCAGAGTTAACATGAAGATCATATCAAGTACCTACCTAACAACCACGTTTCTTCATCATCAAAGTACTCCAGTTTGAGAACAGAATGAGATATCGCCATACTGATTTCACCATCGTGTTCAGCATAAGGAAACCTTTGAAATGAGGTGTCACTTGTTTTGGAACACTTGTGTTCCAATGTTCCATTTTAGGAATTTATGAAGGATTTCCCCCCCTAAATCTCCTCAAAACCCCCCCTTAGAATGGCCCGATTCTGCCCATCTACGAACTTAAAATTGAAAGTAATAATCCAGATTAATTGAGGGATTAATATATCGCACCCCGGCGAGAAAAGTGACACTTCTGCCAAATTGTCCATATAGTTAGGGCCTGAATTAGAGACTTTTGACTGCCCTCTAGCGGTTAGGAAAAGAATGATTTCGGTATTTTCAAAAACAAACGCTAGAGAGTGGAAGTGTCACTTTTCCCTTGAGGAGAAAAATTCCCATCAATCTTTTCCCTTCATATCTCGAAAAATTCCCATCAAACGGCATGTTTTTTATTTAATATTTAGATAGAGTTTATTCCGTAGAATTTTTCAAGACCATCCACAGCTCTGTACGACCAGCCGTTCGTTCACAATGAGGGCTCTAAGGTTGAGCCTGTCAACGGTTGAAATACAGGTCAATTTTCATACTAACGAGCTGTTTGGAACATCATAATATGATGGTTTTACTGATGTCGAGTTTTTTGTTCTGAGGTACGTTTCGTGCTACGGAAATGAAGGTAATTTCGAATGTTTGTTGGTAGGTATGTACTTCTTTTATAGAAAAATTATTACCGACGTTGTATTAAAACCCCAGAATTATATCGTATTAATTAATCATAATTAATAATGTTAATTATTAATAATAAATACAAATGATTAATACCTAACAATAAATTATAATAATTTTCACTAGGTACCTAATTGATAAAATTATTAATAATTAGTGATAATTCATAATAATAATTAATCTAACATTTAGGATCTAGACATTTAGACCTAGTGATCTAGACAGAAGGGTGATCTGTACAAAGAAGATAGTGAACCGTTGTGTCAAGAATTTGCAGAGTTTTTTATTCGATTTTCTGAATCTACGTATCTTGAAACGAAAACTAACAAATTTTGAGGGGGGATTAAAAAAATTTTTTCTTTGGGCGATTCCAATGGTTCATTATCGAAGATAATAAACCAAAAGATGTGATATCCCCCAAAAAACAACTCGTTGTAAAAACTGGCCCACCAGAAAACCTCCTCACCCGCAAAAAGGATTGATATCCATTTTGCCCGCCAGCCAAGTACATATAGAGAATGGTCGGTGCTTCGCACCTCGCCGTCGTGTGTGCATATAGAAACCTGATCATCTTACCCATAACCACCACCCACCAATGTTATCCTGTTCCCTGTCTTCTTTCCACGACCCCCCCCCCCCCCTCACCCTCCTCTGCACCAGCAGGGAGGTTTTCGCTTCTTTCAATGCTGTTGGCGGGAGCTGTTTGCCAGAAGAACAATCCCGAATCGGAACATAACTTCACTGTAGTTGTACCACCACTGATTACTCGTGACCACCAGTAATACTTACATAATTCTTAGACGTGGCTGGCGGGCAAAATGGATACCAATCCTTTTTGGGGCTGAGAAGGTTTTCTGGTGGGCCAGTTTTCACAACGGAGTTGTTTTTTGAGGGATAGATGAGATTACGGGTCCGATTATCATACAACGGTTTATTGATTCTCTCTATTTATAATTTTTTAGTTTAGATATAATTTAGTTTCATATTATTATATTATTCTAAATTATATCTTACAGTAAAATTATATTCTAAATTATATCTTACAGGTAAACTAAAAATGATCAATACCTACCGAAAAAAATATCATTACATACCTACGAGTATTATGTAATCAGGGGTTTTCACTAGTAACGTTTTTCCACCTACGTCGGCTAAAATTTATATCAAGAAGCGCTCAAGCTAGTTTCACTTGGAGACGCGATTCCAGACGGAAATGGATAGACTAATGGCAGCACTCAGTTGCTCCGTTGCTCTCGTGTTGTTTGTCTTTGTTTCTCGTATCGCAAGATAAGCCCGCGATCGGTGCCCGTCGGACCCCAATACCTAGCCTTCGTGCCTTCGGAATGGATTGCGCTGCTTGCTCACGAAATCCACATTCGCCCAAGAAGACAGCGACGTGTAATAAATGTGCAAGGACCTTCCATCCTGCTTGTACTCGCATCAAAAACGTCAAAAGTTACGAAAAAATGAACAAGGAAACTAAATCAAAGTGGCTGCTGCATCAAAGGAGGTACGACAAGCGGAGAAAAGGACGACGGGGAGGAGGAGGTGGGGGAGGAAACTATTCCTCGAGGGACTTCGGAGTTGGGTGCGGCGGAACGAGCGGTTCTCGAGGTAAATCAAAAACTGAATAAACTTACTTCCATTGCTGGTGACATGAGGGATCTAAAGGAAACCGTGTCTTTCATGAGCGCGCAGTTTGACAAGTTTGTCGAAGGGATTTCTAATCTAAAGGTGACTGTCAACTCGTTAACGAAGGAGAACACTGAGCTGAAGAGCGCTGTAGGGGAGCTTCAGCGTAAAGTAGATATCTTAGAGCAGGACTCTAGAGATTCCAACATTGAGGTGCACGGCGTCCCGGAGTCGCCCAATGAGGTCTGTGTCGATATCGTGAAGGAAGTCTCGAAGCTACTCAAAGTAGAGAGCGGCCAAATCGTCAAAGCCTTTAGGGTTGGTCTGGCGCGCAAGGATCGATCACGCAAGATTTTGGCAGTCCTGACATCCCGTGCAGATCGAGAAAAGCTATAATCCACGCTGCGAAGGCCGATAAAGAACTTACTGCGAATAAGCTGTTCAAGGATTGGCCCACAAATCGCATATATGTCAACGAGAACCTCACCGCTTTCCGCGCAGAGCTAGTACTTCGTCGAACCAAATTGAAAGCAAAAGAGAAGGGACTTCGATTCATCTGGGTGAGAAATTTCGTGGTACACGTAAGAAAAGAAGAGGGGGAGCGAGTAAAGACTATCAAGTCCTTTGAGGACATCGACTCCATGTAGCCTCAGCAAGGTAGGTACCAGTCCTCAGTTTACTGTGGTCATTTCTATTTTACGATGGTTAGTAACAAAATTTTTTTGTCAAACATAATAGACAGTTATAGCAACAATGGTTGTAGTACGTACTCCGGTATAAGCCACCTACCTACAGAAAATGATATTGAAAATAAATTTTGCCTCGTTACTCAGAATATTCAAAGTTACAACAAAAATATCGACCAGTTTTTGGCTTGGTTGCACTCAGGAAACTTGTTCCCTGATCTGCTGGTCTAGACTGAGACTTTTGGGGATAATTCAGTAGATAATTTGATTTTGTTAACTGGTTATGACGTCTTCGGTACGGAGTCAAACAAAAATAGGAACGATGGGGTGGTTGTGTATTTGAAGAAAATCTATCAGGACAGTTCTGAGCAGATTAAGTTAACTAGCGTTTCGGGTCTCAAAATTGAGTTTATGATAAATGGCGATTATTTTGTGGTGCTCGCTGTGTATAGGTAACTACGTAACTCAGTCTCTATGTTTCTATCCTCGAAAAATTGCTTCCTTGTAGGTGACATAAATCTCGATCTCTTGGATGTCAACAACAAATCTGTTGAAGACTATAATGGAATTCTAAATTCTAGTGGGTTCGAGCAAGTAATAACTAACCCTACAAGAGAGCTAAACGGTACATCCACTTGCATTGATCACATCGCTGTGCGATTAGGGCATCAAAATGCCTGCCCAGCGGTAATTCGTTCTTCTTTGACCGATTATACAGTAACGCTATTCATGAGTATTCTGGAAAAACCAATTGCTCCCTCCCAACCTTCAAGCTGTAATAGACTAGATTGTGAAAAATTGGAAGGAACTTTATACGATGGTAGATGTAAATAAAGCTGCTATTCATTTTACAAGTGCCATTAAATCAGCAATCGAATCAGCTTCCTCTCCTGTTTCTCACGGTGTTTCAAAAGTTGAATAGCTTACGCCGTGGATAACAGCTAATGAAGAAGAGAGATAAAATGAGCAAAATACTTAGGAAGCAACCTTTTAACATGGATTGAAAACATAAGTTCAACAATTATAAAAATATGATAATCAATCTTACGAGGAAAACGAAACAAGAACAAGTTGAAAAAAACAGAACGACCCGAAAAAAATTTGGGAACTTATAAATAGGGTAACCTCGAGAGAGTCATGCAAGGGCAAGAGTTGTGTTTTAGTCAATGAAATTATGAAAAGTAGAAATTGCTCAAGAGATGCCGCCATACTAGAGGCTTCAGAAACCTTAAATGAATATTTTTCCAAGGCTGGCAAACATTTGGCTGAAAAATGTAAAGCACAAGCCTCTAAACCACGATCGCACTCTTTTAAGTACTCCGCTCTCGGAAGTGCCCCTACAAGAAAACAACTTGCTATCCCCCCCATGACAGAAAAAAATCTTCTAGAAATAGTTGCAAGCATTCGAGGAAACTCTGCACCGGGAAAACAGATGAAACAGATTAGTTTGGGCAAAAAACTAGTTTATACTCCACTGAGCCATTTTTCTGTTCTCCAGTGTTACCAGGGTAACCCTGAAAACTCTAGAGAACAGAAAAGTGGGTCAGAAAACATTTGGAATGGAATAATATAATATTATAGTAGTTTAGAATGGAGTATAAACTAGTTTTCGGGCTCTCCTGAAAAATCGCCAAAACTGAGATAGCTGGGGTTGCCAGTAAGTGACGACATGTTACTAAGGAATGGTTTTTAAATTAATTTATTCGTTGAATCAAATGTATGGTGTCGATTCAGTGCCTCATAAATCGTACGTTGGGAGCGAGTTTCGTAGCCTTGTAGCGTCATCCTCATTTCGAGAAGCCCATTGACCAATGGATGACGAGGGGTGTATTTGCGCGGGGGCGGAGTCTGTGCACGCCTCCCACCGCCTACGCTTTGACGTCCCACCCCGAAGGCTCAGTTTGTCGCTCGTACGATGATCGAGTACAATAGTGCACACTGTGTCGTCCCAACTCGTAACTATTACTACGATCGCACCCCCGAACCGGATAAGGGCTACTTTTCCTGCGTCTCACCAGCTGTGAGTACCGTTTATAAGTACAATTGGTTATACCGTAGGATCTCCCACGTTACATGATATTTTTTGGAGACCGCTAAAGTCGCTATTTTGGTTTATGTTTATACAATAATAAACCATCGGAATCGACCAAGTCCAATTTTTTTAACCCCACTCGATATTTTACAAAGAATCCGAAAATCGAATTTCAATAACTGCGAATTTTCGGACAATTTTGGGTTGTCTTCCATAAGGTCCACCCTTTTTCTTGATTACTTTAGCATTAATTTGTATTCATACAATTCCGGCCTTTTTCTTGCATCTACGGCAACTGAAAGTCTAGGAATAGTCTAGGAGCCATGTACATTGTACCTGGAATTCTATAGTTAACGAAAATTTGAGGGATGGTTTGGGAAAGGTGTTTGCTGAGTTTTAGTGCTGAAAGAGCATTAAAGTGGTTGCAGTGATGCTAGCGTGAAATTCACTCGTTCTTACATAATATGTAAGAACGAGTGAATTTCACACTAGCATATTATAAAAAAAAGGTGATTTAAAAAAAAGCTGTCATGCAGTGGGGCTATAAGAGCGAATTTTCGAAGAAATAACTGGTTTTATGTATGTCTGCATTTTACTAATTTTATAACAAATGTAGTCTCCGTTTTTTGCCAAGTACCACTTCAGTTTACAGATTTTTAAACGCTGAACACGATGGTGAAGTCAGAATTGCGATAGGTATTTCATTCCGTTATCAGGTTAGAGCAGATTAACCAGGAAGAACATCTCAAGTAACAACCACGTTTCTTCATCTTCAAAGTGCTCCGGTTTGGGAAATATATCGCAATTCTGACTTCACTATCGTGTTCAGTATTAAAACACCTTTAAAATAGGTGTCAATTAAATTTTTTTAAGGGGAATGTGCCGTCCACGGCCCACTGACTGGAGCATCAACGCACTTAACTGCTGAGTCTTGAGGTTTAAAATACTGCCCAAGTTTTCCTCATGAGATATTATCAACGCAATGGTAATGTAACCGACCAATAAAAACGGACTTATTGAAATTCGCCGCCGTACACCCTGCACCTTCTACGACGGCAGGCACTTAGATATTACATCTATAAGTGAGAATATTTCCACTTCTTAAGTCACATACCTTCAGAGTATCATTGATATAGAACAATGTTTCACAAAAATTTTTATTTTTCTACTTATTTTTATTTGACATCACAATGGTGTCCGCAGGGATAATAGTCATTGGACAATGAAGAGTTGTTTCATTTTATCAATAATTAGGTATTATTATTAGGAAGAAACAATTTCTTATAAATTAAAATATTACATTATAAACTATTTTTAGTATAAAATATTATTACAGTTCAACTATACGATTATATAGGTAACTGAACTGTAATCGTGATCCGGGCACACCATGATCATATGTTCGAGTGATCCATTTGGTGCTTCACATTTTCGGCACTGCGCAGGGTTCTCTAAATTGAAAAGTGCAAATACGCCTCGCATACGCTTGGAAGAATTTGTCAGGAGACTAAAATCATGGTGTGAAGCGAAAGAACTGATGTTATCTGTTGAATAGTCAGTTGTGATCCCCTTTACAAGGAAGTTGCATCTAGACATTGGTTCGAGTGTGCTAATGACTGAGAAGAACTTCCAGGAGAACTTCCCAGAATTTTTCGGAATTTACTTAGCCAAGACCCTAACATAGAAACCACATATCCAGCATGTGTTGGAAAAGTCCGACAGAATCTGTCGGACATTTTCCAACACATGCTGGATATGTGTGGATAACGGTGACCATCTTCAACACATTCAAGTATCTGATACTTGAATGTGTTGAAGATGGTCACCGTTTTGGATTGGGGAGCTGACCCGGAAGTTTCACTGTTATTCTATAGAGCAACCGTTAGAGTTGACTATTATTGACTATGGTGCAATTTTTTATGGGAACGCCAGCGACTCAAACCAACTCAAGATTTCCAGACTTCAATACTAATACGGATTCCTTCGGTCAACACCAATTGATGCAATCTTAGCTAAACCTGGAGAGCAAGCATTAAAAGTACGATTCCAAATTCTTGCTGATCGATGCGTGTTCAGGAAAAGATCCCACAGACCAAACATGATCCATGACATTAGTAGGCTAAGTGTACGCACACTTACTTCAACAACTAGGATGATGGCTGTTCAAATAAAATAATTTTATTTGTTCGGTTATGGATACAATTATTGTTCGGTTATGGATACTATGAGCAGTTGGATATTAACGAAAAATTCTACAATTTTGTGTGCGATAAGTGGCCAAATGCCAGTATATATTTTACCGACGGATCAAAATCTAAAAATTTAGCAGGATGCGCATTCCACGATTAGACACAGATTGTGATGAAACATTCAGGCAAACGCCCACATCCTTTAATGCTGAAATATAAGCAATAGAAAATGTTTCAGATTAAGCACCAGGATGCGTAGTAATAAAAACGTCTCGCCATAGCGCCAAAATTATAAATTAATGATTTATTAATAAATTATTTATTTATTTATCAATAATGTTATAATTTAATAAAATAAATAAATTAAGCAAGAATAAAGGAGAGGCCTTGCCTAACTGAATATGAAGATGAACATGGTAAGGGTGAAGAAGTGGGGTTATGAAGTTATATACCTCAGCGCTCTTTAAGACTTGAATCTTTTAAAAGGCACTGGCTAGAGTTGAAACAAAGCTCTGTGAAAAGAAGCTTGTTCCCCAAATTCTCATGGGTTGAGATATTGGGCTAAATCTTCCAAATGGCACCGGGTCATGTTATAAAGAAGGTCTGTACAAAATCTCAAGTTGTTTGGTCCTGTTACCCAAGCTGTAAAGTCGTCAAAATGGACAATTTTAGTATAAAATTTATGATTTTTGTTTCTAACACTTTAATGGATTGAGATAATGGGTTAAATATTTCAAAAGGGTCCGTCTCAAGCTGAAACGAAGCGCTGTCCAAAATTTCTTTTACAAATTTCATAATGGGCAAAAGCTTTTACAGGGCTTTTACACGTCTAGGTCAAAAATATTATCAGGTACATAATGAGTACCGAGTTGAGAACCTCACTGATGACTTCCTCAAACGAACGTAAATCAAACGTGCATATTTGCTACTTCACACTTTTCAGTTGGTACATTGCTAACCACTGGACAGATTCCCTTGGGAATATGTAATATTATCACCAGGATGTCGGGAGGATCCAAATCGACTAATCCCAATCTCAAACCCATAGTCTATTACCAAACTGATGAACCAAACAGACTGAATATTCAAAATTACGAAGAACATTGAACTGAATGATAGAAGCCCAAAAAGCTAGACCCAAGTTCCAAATAATAGCAATAGCAACTCCAATTTGGAGTCTCCAAATAACTTACAATAATTATAGCTAATAAAGTGTTAAATGGTTTGTGGCTGGCGGAGTAATCAGAAAAAATAATTGAGGTATCGACTTGTACTTGACTTCTTATCAGGCGTGTACGCGTTGATAACATTGTCAATTATCACGCACTTGAGTGAAAATTAACTATATAAGTATTTTTGTTCCCGAGAATACCACATGCTACATGTATAAAGACTCAAAATAAACAGTGAAACATTGTTTTGACTCCGCGTGTAGACTGAATTTCAAGTAATATGATGACGATCTAATGAAAATACATGGTATTGTAGAGGTGGGCCATTGCGATAGAAATGTGAAGAGAGGTAGCAGATTCGAGATGTACTTCAGCATGAAACAGTCACTCCATTTACACCTATTCTCAATATACAACAGCAACACAGGAAATCTGAAAATCTTTAACCATTTACTTGCCATTCAACGAACGGTGTCTTGTTCGCTAGAATGACTACCAATTATTGGTAACCATTCTAGCGAACAAGACACCGTGTGTTACTATTTGAGAAACGTACTTACTGTTTTCAAATCCACCACAGGTTCATACTTCAAGTTATTTTGCCATTAGTCATCAGCAATCGTGCACTTAATTACACACAACCTGCCATAGTTTCAAATGTACGTAAACCTTTCCCATAAGGCCTGAGGTTCTCGTGGATATCCATTCTGCTTTAAGTTCTGGTGTGCCTAACATCCATATGTATCTCCTCAAAAGTGATGGGACTGTTGTTGGCTCTCTACCTGTATCATATTGAGGGTTGAACCGTCCAAAAATACAGTGGGGAAATCGGGGGATGGAAAAGATGCTGATCCACGACGACCGTAAAAATTCGAGCTGAATGCCTCTAAAGACGTCACGGAAAGGATGTGGGTTGTCCTCCTTGAAAACTAACGAAATTACAACGTTTTTACCATACCGCGGAGAAAGCCTTGTTTTTTCTCGCTACTAGACTGACAGCAGGGAGATACGAGGAGACATGAAGAGGACAGGCTAATGTTGCGTGGAAATCAATGGCCGACTCACCTGGATGCCCAAGGCTCTAAATACCGCTGAATGGAACGCAGCCAAAAGTAATGATCTATGGGGTAAATGATATAGGCAGGCTCGGGCGGACACATGGACTCCTTGTTCTCTTCAAACTGATCTCCCCTTCGGCCTACCAGAACATCCATAACCTGATTCCTTGCTCTCGTGTACATCCTTAAGTGTGACATCAACACCATCCGTTATCCTGGCTATTTTTTCGCTGAGTTGATGAGTGTAAAAACCACTAGAGCCTTGCCGTCTACTCGTAGTAGGCGTGATAGAAATACCGGCCCATGAACAAGTTCCAATTTGACATTCAAACCAACAAGAAGATCGACGAAGAATCATCAGTTGGTTAAATCACTGTATTCTACGGAAAACGGACGAACAAAAATTACGATCTGATCACGAACAATGCCAACAGCTCAGAGGGCAGTAGACTGTTTCATTGTATGAAATTACCACACATAAACATACAATTTTGTCTGTATGATGACTAAGGCAGAATCCAAAGGAGAATCCAAATCTGGACTGAAAGCCAGGTCATAGCAAAAATACAACCATATTCCACAGAGTACTGAAAACTACAGGATCAGATCTGTGGTATAAAACACATCGCGCAATTAAGGATCCGTCAGCTTTCTCGCATTGTTGTCCCCTAGGCCTCGCAGCCTTATGGCAAATCTGCGCTTATGCAGATCTGAATCACTCTGAATTGCTAGACGCTTTAACATCATTGTGCAGGTAGAGACGAACCTGGGTCTCCAAATAAATGAAAACAAATCCAAGTTGATATTCCTGTCTGCAGCCACGTACCAGACGCAACATAGATAAATTAGTGATTACAATGTAGAAAACGTGCAGCTTTTCGTTTACCTCGGATCCATTCGCACTGCAGATAATAGCGTGCCAAGTGAGATTAGTGAGGGGTCACTAACCGGTAATATAGCATTTATAATGACATAATGAAGCTGGCAATAGCCAAATGTTACTGTGGAGAGTCTTGATTAGCCCTGTGATCTGCTACGGGACCGAAGCCTGGACTCTCACGATAATGAGCCGGGAAACTTGAGGGTCTTCGAGAGGAAGCTCGAAAGAAAGACTGGCGCCTTGCGTGTAGGAGGATAATGGGTAATGAGTACCAATTCGTAAATTGATAGTATATACTATTGATAGTATATCCTCCAACAAGAAGTAGTAAGACATATTGGTGCAAGTCGACTAAGGTGGGATGGAGCCAGGAATGATCAAGAAAGACGCGGAGAATTAAAATGTTGAAGGATCCAGATAAAGAGGACTGCCGAAGAATCAATGGAGAAATGAAGTGGGACAGAACATCAGAAGAATCAGAATACGGAACTGAAGAGAAGTTGTTGATGATCGGATCAGGTGGAGAACTGTGGTCAAGAAGTTGAGCTGTAGAACATGACATACCTGAAGGTATGGTACGGTGTGGTATGGTAGGTATTACAGGGTTTTATTCAGCAGGCCTTTCCCCCCAATGGAAAAGTAAAACTCTATTCACTGATGGAATGGGGATTCATTGAGCCGATTCATTGAGTGTGGTGCATAACTACCGATACAACTCTCTTGGTGATGGGTCCATGATTATAAGCCTACAAAGTCTTTCTTCAACAACCGTTGTGTTCCCAGAACAACAGTTTCCCGCCAAGCATCACTCTAACAAACCGAATCGGTTTACTCTGAAGATGAGGTTTCTGCAGAAAGGTCTCTTTAGATACTTGAATTCTGTAGAAAATAGATCATGTTTCTAAAATATAAGCTCCTTGGATTTATTTTTGTGTTTTTGATTTAGAATCAAGTCTCGGGCAGTTTGATCGATCTACTTGAATATCGTAACGTAATTATTAACGATGCGTAATGAATTAATGACTGGTAAGGATCCATAAAGGAACGAATTTATCATACCGGTAGCTTATAGCGAAGAATTTATTAGTTATGTCTCCACAAATATATCATTCTTCCATCCCCGTAACAAATATTGATCAAAGTAAAGGACGTACGTCACCCCGAAATTAGAACCACAGAAGAAATAAAGATTCGTTGACGTGGGCTATACAACAAATGAAATACAACAGACGTTATTATTAATGGCCCCAGTAATTACAAAATAAAGGCGATTATAATCAGCCTGCTAAATCATCGGGAGCCAATTAAGAAGAAACTCTCGGGAATTATTATAGATGAGCATATTGAGTCTGAGCCTCATGGGGGCGGTTCTGGAAGGCGATCAACAAGGAAGTTGAACGTGAAAGATTACACTCGATTTTTCTTCCTGTGTGTATGTTCTTTTTCTATTTCCGGAACGGTAAATATTTCTTGCTGTTATTTTCTTCGGATAAAAATTCCAAGCCTCCGAGGAATCGATGCGTAGAAGCACGCCACTAAATATCGGTAACAGATTAATAAAACTTGGCTTGCGCGGACTCCGGGAGGTTTAAGGCTCGAGGACGTACGACAAAATAAATATCAAACGCCTGACGTCACTGTAGAAATCGCATGTTATTTATAAAACATTAAAAGCAACGACTTCGACTTGGAACCTCACAGAGCGCGATATGTAAACTTATTCTGGGTATCTCGATAAAACATAAAATACCCTTCAAAGAGGAGACGAAGGTAGTAGGAGAAGGAGGGAAAATTAAGAAACAGGATGAAAAAAACGGATTTATTTTTGTTTGTGAGTTGCGGCGGGGATTTGATAAATGCGGGACGTTTATAGCTGCCCAACACAAGTCCGGTGGCATTATACGGGGAGCGTCTAGAGGTTGGGGGTCTAGCAGTTGATAGAACATGATGGGTTTGTGGTTCTTTGGTTGTTAGAGAACGACCTGTATATCAATGAATAATGAGAGAGCCGTTCGGGGGAGGAATTCATCAGCCTTCTGGTTGGGTTTAGACCCGAATGTAGCGAAATTGACGGCAAAGAGAAGTCTGGCCCAGCGCATAGCGATAGGGTTGCAAGCTGTGGCTGAGTGCGGACAAATCCGTTTTCTGTAATATTAGGTAATGCTAGTGAGATCTCCAAGGGGAATTCACTTGACCACGTCATACGGGTGCACCAAATTAAAATACTCCATATAGATATACCCTTTTTTGAATCTTTCCAACTAATAAAGCCAAATTGGTGGTTCCGCTGCAAGTTTAGCGAAATCGCCATTCAGAGGGCTCTTCTTTTACGACCTAGCTTTTAGGGATATACGAGATATTATCAGCTCCCCTCAAAATCGCCCTTGAATCATACGGAAGACCTGTAAAGAGGAAATCTTTCAATAATATACGCGCTCTCAAATATAAACATGTACAATTTATTTAATCCAAATTAATAAGCATTTTTCAACAGATGAAGCTGATGACGACTCATTAATGGCCTGCAGGACCTAGATTGGAAAGTTTTTGAAGGATATCTTAGGCTGTGAAAGTTTTGAAATGCGTGGGGGGGGGGGGGGGGAATTAGAAATTTATTTCAAAAGTCTAAGTAAATCAAAGCCTGAGATATTCTACAAAAACTTACCAACCCAGGTCCTGCAGGACCTATTGGATTCTACTTAGTGTAGAACTACATTTAATGTAGTCATTCTTACTTATACCGAAAACTTCGTTAAGCAGTTCCAGTCGTGAAGTACTCGTAAAACCCCGCCAGCCACTTTGTAACAGTAGAAACCCGTAACCTGAATTTATTCAAATTTGATACCATATCGGTTCATTATTTTTCAATCGGTTGCCCTTCATTTCAAGATACTCGTACGTAAAGTTCGAAACTCAAATTTTCACAAGCACAAAAAAAAAAATCAATTTTTAAGTTCGTTGTTCCAATTATTTCGCTGGGACAAAAAGGTGATATATAAAAAATTCATTTTCTTTGTCGATTCCAATGGTACATCATTTAAAATATTAAACCGAAACCGATCTCGATTTATTATTAACCAACTTATTTACTTACCAACTTATTTCATATTTCGTTTCCAGGGATCAGGGAGTCCACATGGGGGCGACCTGAGCTCGAGTGGGAGGTGCAGCGCGAGCTCATCGGGAAGTGATTGGAGCAGAGTCGAGGAAACGGAAGACAGACTGAATAGTCGGTGAGTCCTGCTATTCTATTTGATCGAAAGAAGTCGATTTCTAGTCTAGAAAGTATCAGATGTGATTGGAGATTAGTTTTTAAAACGCGGCGCGAGTTGGAGACTTCCCTGGACTCCCTTGAAGAATTTTACTTGGAGCTTAACAACTGAAATGATGAAAACACGAACATGCTCTTGCAAATTCAGTGTCATTTCAAGCTTTGATGATCGAATGTAAAAGATATCATCTGCATTGGGCACTCGGTAGAACAGGAGCTGGTCGTTAGTCTTTAGCAGTCCACCCAGCTTTTACCCCTAGTCATTGGTATCATCAGTCTCCGGAGCCTCCTTTTCAAATTTCAGCTTTGTAGGTCTATTTTGAAACAAATCAGCTCCAGATTTCACTCAGCTTACCAGAAGCCAGTCATTCGTGTCACCAGTCCGAGCCTTCCTTTCAAATTTCAGCTCGAATACGACAGGAAATAGCTCCGATAAAAAACATTTCTGGCATCATGTGAGCAACTCTTTTCGTCTACGTTCGTGATATTTTTTTTCGTAACGTTGTTTTTGACAAAATCATTTTTGACCCTAACAATCCCAAATAATTCTTCATGTTGCTTCGAATTGATACCTAAGCACACGACAAAGCCCCCATTAGGCGTGGGCCTTGTATTTGATACAAGGCCCACGTCCTGCGGTTGGCCAATGTAGAATGTAAACAAAAAGGCATCAAAGTATGCGCCGCGGACGAAACAAGATGAATTTCAACAGCTAATTGTCCTAAATACCAATTACCAGGTAGGAGGCGAACTCTCCTAAGGGACCATTAGCGAAAGACACAAATCACTCACACAGCAATAAATTTGGAATCCGATAATTAGTCAAGGTATCAGAGACGCGTGAAGGCAGAAGGGGGAGCCAAGGCTTTGTCAACTGATAGGAGGGAGGGATTATATGTGACCAAAATAGATTCTTCTGCCCATTGGGAAGACCTTTGGGCTGTTTAGGCTTTGAAATGAATGTCATAATAATGTGATAAGGCTCGTACACGAAATTCTGTTTTCAGTGAGAAAAGTGGATCGTGAGATTTGCAAAAGAAGGGAACTCTCCCCGTAACATTCGGCCACTTTCATAATAGCGGAATTAGCTCACGCTTTATGAATGAAATGTTTGCAATCATGCAACAAGTCTAGATAACTGGTCCATGTGTGTACATTTACTGACGTGGGTGTTTCTGTCTTATTCGTATGTGATGATGAAAGAGGTTGAGTGATATTCCCAAAAGCTATTTCCAAACACACTTCAAAATCAAAATTGTGTAACTCCATTTTTTCAAAATATTTCCACGGATTTTACACGTTTTGACAAGGTCTAACAATTATTTATAATTGTTATTTATAATAATTTATAATTTTATAATAATTTATAATTGTTTATAAACATTATCAGATAATTATTATTATAATAATTATCATAATAATTATCAGATATTCCTGAAACATTCAGGACCGAAATCCAACCCTTACCGTGTTAAATAGTTTTGAAGACCATGGATAGGTACTAGTAGGAAAAACATGGAGAAAATAAGAAATAACATAGTCTCTAAGTAAAGCTCCTAATAAGGGTCAGAAAATTTTGTAATTAAAATAATGCAATTTTGTAAATACCTACTGAAACGTAAAATAGATTTGTAATTATGGGTATTTTGGGAGACCAAGTGAGCCATTTTTAATATTGAAACCGGATAAAAAATTCATTTTTTTAAATATCTCTCACCCAACGAGTGAAATGGTGTCCTGACGAGAAATCAAAAATGTGTGTGAGCTCGCGTTTTGGTCTAACATGTAAAACTTGGAAATCAGGAGCTATCCACTTTTGATTCTGACGGCCACTATTATGATTTCATGGATAACGGCTTGTAAAGTTCGCATTATCTGGATAATACACTTGAGAAATCACTCGTGATGAATATTCACAATCAACTACTGAGACCCACCTTAATTTCAGATTTTTCCCATTTCACTCCGTTTTAGGAAGTTCGAGGATGAGGACGACTCATCCTGCGAAGAGCAGCATGTCCTAGCGCCACAGGCCCACCACGCCGAACGAAGATGCCTCCTCTGGGCCTGCAAGGCCTGCAAAAGGAAATCCGTGACAGTTGACAGAAGAAAAGCGGCGACACTGAGAGAAAGAAGAAGACTGAGAAAGGTTTTAGTCATTACCTATACACCTGATACTATTTTAGTCACTACACACCTGATACTGCTTTTAGTCTACACACATGATACGTAGTTAAACTCATTGACTATAACATATGAACTGAAATGGTTTACACTATATAATTGAATACTTATTAATGAGTTTTATCTGTTAATGCAGGTCAATGAAGCGTTTGAAGTGTTGAAAAGAAGAACAAGCGCAAATCCGACTCAGAGGCTGCCAAAAGTCGAAATACTGAGGAACGCTATTGAATACATTGAATCATTGGAAGACATTCTCCACACCGACAACGATCGAGCGAAATCGCCGCAGACGACGTATTTAGTGAGTTATGTTTTTTTAAACGTAGACCCTAGTTTGTTTGAGCATGTGGCGGAGGGGGAGTGGATTGATCGAAAGAATCCGAACAGCTCAACTCGGACACGAAAAAATATATTTATTGTGGTCATCAAGGTGTGATTACAAAAACTGATACATAATGGAGCTCCTTCATCTAACAAAATTATAAATAATTAAATCAATACAGTTACCTATGAGAATCGGGAGTATTCATAGAAGGTATGTGCAAGAGTATGTAATTGGCTCAAGAGGCTTTACCTGGCAGCCCAAAAAGTCTTCTTACTAAGGTAATTTGTGGCAAGAAAGCCAGAAACACAAGTGGCCAACGTGCAGGAGAACCTTTCCTGAAGGCAGGCTTCGATAGCAGTACCACGAGGTTGGGAAGATCATGAGGTGCTCCCATCGAACTGAAACTCCAGTTTCAGTTCGATGGGTGCTCCAGGAGCTTTGACAGGAAATGCATATGGTGGAGGGAGGATTCCAAGAAGTATCGGGACTCTGAGTACTCAAAGATAGTGAGAATGGCGAGATACTGATGACCTCGAGGAAAGACCAGAAAGCTTACAAATTTTGACCCCTCACTATCTCCCTCACTTATACCACTGTTGTTAAAAACACTTCTGCCATTTGCGACTCGTAACTCCTAACTATTTAGCACCGCCGCGCCAAGCAAACAAGTTGAGAAGAACGAACAGTACCGACAGTATGCTTATCGGGAGCTCCAGATATCCATATATCGGCTCCTATATCAACTTGAAATTTGTTGTTGATCTTCTTGATGTGGATAACAGAAAGCCCTGAATGTTTCAAGTCGCTAGGTCTGAAGGGAGCCGAGTTGTATAACTTCAAACACCCGGTTTTTCGCACTTACCTTGTTCTTCTTATTCAGATCGTCGAGGCTACATTTTTCAGCCTGTCTACCTTCACCGATTGACTTGACATTTTATACAGAGGTTTGTTTTAGCATGAGACAGAGCGTTTTAAAATATTTAAGCCATTATCTCAATCCAAAAACCCAGATCTTTTAGGCTAAAATTGTCCACTTAAGTCTGGCTAACATGGCCAATCGACTTGAAATTTTGCACAGACCTTCCATTATCTCAACCTCTGGTAAGACGTTTTTTATTACTAAATATCTAATACAAGATGTGTAGTAATAAAAACGTCTCGTCATTGCGCATATGGGTGATTTCGAAACGGGTACAGCGCTTGTGAAGTGGTTAGGAAAGAAATGGGTAGAATGATATTTGCGAGGGGGATTTTTACAGATTACAGTTTAACGGATTACAGATTACATTTTTACACAGTTTACAGTTTGGCAGATCACGGACTGAACAAAGTGAATAAACCATTTCGGAAACTTTAAATGGAACGGCACAGTTATTGATACAAATTTTAATAGGCTTTGAAGTAGAGGATTTTCTAAGACCAGCCGTTCTTTCACAATCACATCAGCCCAATTTGGAGTGTTTGTAAGTAAAAGACACCTAAAAACACACTAATGAATGAACTGAGCATTGTGTATATAAACATTGTATCCTCGATTTTTGGCGAATTTTAGGAGTTTTGGTTTTATTTCGAACTTAGTGAAGGCTCGTGCACTTCTGACTTCGGTGGCAGTTGAGGACTACATAATGGTGGGGTGAACGGCATAAGGGAAGCATATTAGCCATTTCGTACATTAAGTGAACGTTGTTCTGATTTGAATTTTGGATAGCAATTTTCTAGTTACAAGTAACACATAACACACTTTTCAGCTAAAATACGAGAAGAAAAATTAGCTCTTTTTTTACTCACTAAATTCCAGAACCAAAGTTAATATTTTAGTGAATCATTCGACTAGAATTTAATGTTCTGTAATTTCGGTATGAGTAAAATGTTTTGTACGGTGCATCGTTTATATGCAATAAGCCTAAAACTACCAAATTTCGCGGTTTTTGGGCTCTCAAAAAGTTTAGCTGACCTCAGAAACCGCCAAAATTAAATAAAATCATTTTCAGCTTCTTGTACAGGAAACATGTTTTCGTTGAAAGTGCTTTCAGTTACTGCTTCTAATGTATCAGTGTTTCAACAGACTCAGGGGCCTCTGTAAATATCACCTGTCAGTATATTTGATAATGACAGGTGTTCCATGGAACTAAGCTGTATCGGTACCTACTGTTGCGGAAGGAAAAGCTGACAAAAAATCGCTCGAATCTTAGACGATGGACTATTAGATTCCCATCTCCACTTCATCAACCCTCCCCTGGACGAGGGCTAGATGTAACGTAGCTACTAGAGGTATTAGCGGCGTTTTTGAAAAACTGCAACGGTAATTCACGGAATTGTTGTCAGTAAATCAGTCCGAACGAGAGCCGCCCGAATAAATCAAAGGCGAGCGTTCGCGAGGATTTGCTCGTTAAAACGGTTTCCCTCACTGGCGGTTTATTTAGAGATGTGCCCGAACCGAGTTTCATTTGTTACGGTTCCTTGACGTATAGTTCGGAAAGGTCAATTTTCGTCGCGGGCATCTTCTGGACGGTGCCAACCTCTTGACTTCATGAAACGCCATTTATCGCTCTTAGCCCGCTCTGATCGCTGATCTTTTCTCGATACAGCTTCCTCTTGAGACGAGGTGAAGGTATTTTTGTTGGTTCGGTTTTTGGCACAGAAGATGGGAAAAGTCTTTTGAGTGGTATGTTGAAAAAAAAAAAAAAAAAAAAAAAAAACTAGCGTTTCCAAAGAGTCCAAGTGCAGCCTGATTTCATCAATCTCAAGATAATCAAGATGCCAACAACTCAATCTAAGGAAACAAGTTTTATCGGCTTTTGTTCATTCTTCTTCAAGTTAATTCGAATTACTTCGAACCATAATGGAAATAATTTTCTATACACATTACAAAATGTATTTTGAACCGAACGACATATAGGTACCTAGTACTGGAAAAAGAGAGAAAAACTGCTTCCCTAGTAGGTAAATATACATAAATATAATATACTGGTATATTATACCAGTGAATATTTTTCCCTCAGTGGTTCATCGTTGTCTGTCTAGATCTCCCTTGTCAGCCGCATTCGGAATAAATGAGCAATGAGAAGATATTGTGTGTTCGTTCTTCGTTCTTCTTATTCAACTAGCTCATGGATGATCCCTTCACTTTTCCATAGGTACTAAATCTGGGTTGACCCAATGATAATTAAACCTACCATTGATATAAATAATTTTCATAAAATATTAAATAAATTTTATTACTCCGAATAAAAAATCCAAAAGTGAGTTTGGTGCTCGATACATACGTACCATCAGGAGACTTCAGGATACCGAGACATCTAAACAATTTTCTACAGGCAATTACCACTTGGCCTTCCAGATACAAGCAGATCACTCACTATAACGTCGAGTACAAATATGGAGATGACAATGCTGTACCCACTACATTCATCTATTGATATCAAGCCATCAACCATTTACTTAATTTTTGTAACCTTCGCCTCAGATTTACGAATCAAAAGTAATTCAAACCATTTTCTTACCTACTCAAAAGTCAAATTTCCCATCAAACCACTTAGAATTGTTCAGATGAAAAGTGTAGTGGTTTCAAGTAGTTGGAAACCTGTAGCCTGTACTTTGTAGCATGTTAGACATTGTACTGACTCTTCCGGATTGAGAGATAGGTATGTTATGTTTGTGTTTTTTTAAAGACTGGATGGTGTCTATGACAGAATATACCAACTACCAATGTGACGTAGAAAATGAGAAAACCGCCGTTATCAGCTTAGTTATATCATATAATAGAGCTCAGCGAACTATACCCGTTAGAGTTACTATGGATTTAAGATATGTTAGATTCAAGGGCAATAACGTTTTGGAAACCAGCGGGGAAGTGTGGGGTTTTCATTAAGTTTGAATTCCTTATTCCATACAGAAAATTCGGGAAATTCAAATGAAAAATTCAAGATGTTTGGTGTCAAAACTGATTATCATCAAGTTACCTACCAAAATTGTGATGTTTATTACACGTGATAAAGGAGCCTCCGGTCTTGGGAGACACGTGTTTGTCATTAGACGGGGTACCTGGCCAAACTGGACGACCGCCAAAGCTGAAGGGGATGCCGCTCAGGTATGACGCTGATGAAGCGTGGGCCTCTTATTCCTCTCGAACTCCCCTGGAAGAGCGAGTAGGATTAATAGGGTTAATATCATAGGACGCTGTCATCCTAACATAACACGTGTAATTGTAGTTATCGAATCTCGGCCACGTGTAAAAAATTATTAAGAGACGGACGGGAGATTTTCTCTCCCGAGCTTGCGTGGATTCCTCTTAATCAAAATATTAAAGGTGTCGCTTTATTCTGGTGCAATGTAAAAATAGATAGAATCAAGAAGTGTTCGTCATCTAAAACCGAAGCAATGTGGAACAACAGAGGTCTGGGGAACTCTAACGTCTTCGTTGGAATTTCAGGAATACTGTAGAATTAATATCAGAATGAAGGTGTCTCTGGTGAAGGAGGATGCTAGTAAAGATACTTTATTAAATTATCGGGTCACTATCAACAGGCTGTGTTTGTTGATTGGAGGTTTTCATCGAGCTTTTAAGGGGAACTGAAACTGTAGCATTGAGATTGAGGAGTAGAACTTGAATGGTGAATTATGTTCTTTCCTTTACTTCATCTATTGTTAATAACATGATTGTCAATACTTTATTCAATTACGTATTGGACGCCTCAACCTAGAAGTCATTGGCAATAACCAATCATAAATTAGGATACCAAGGAGGATAGTAGGGAGAGAAAACTTGAAAACATTTTGGCGACTGACACTGCCGTTCCGACTCCCTGAGCTGACCATTGATCCATCACAATATAATAAAATATATTATTGTACATTGAAAAATATACTGTGATGGATAGAAATCTGCTCAGGTGTCAGTCGCGGTAATCTATCCAATTATTGTTATGTCGCCTAATTTAATTATGCTACCTGGAGTGGGGATAAATCCTGTATCGTCTCGAGAAAGGATGTGATTATAATCATGTTGAATACATAGTTAGCTTCAAGCAAAGATGGAAAGGAATCTTACTGACAGCTATCAGTGTAACTGTATAGATTTAGACAACTTTGCTTCGACTTATCTGCCTTATAATTCTACAGGAACAATGAAAATAATAAAAAATTCGGTAGCATCATAGTTCATTAATCCTCTTATGTTTCAGAACGAAGGGGCGCAATCCAAATACCTCGCCGAGAAACTGCAATCTTTCAGTGACTCTGTGAAGTTTTCGGAACACGGTGGTAAGTACATCAACAATCTTGGCCCAAACGGGCTTTTCGTGGGTCTATTTATGAGAAAAAATCGCAATGGAAGCAGGTGTTGGTGATTATCTGATCGGAAATCAGTTTTTCACCGCGTTCTCAAATCATGCGAAGCCATGAGAACGAGAGTTCAAAATATTATGTAGATAGAAGTAGGAGAGAAAAGGATGAGTTTTAACACGCACCATAAATTTTATAAAAACCAAAAAGGGTTATATTTTAATGTAAGTTTGGTGTTTTCCTCAGCAAACGACTCTACGAATGGGCGGGAAGACTTGTTATTCGAAGGTCGGTGGACCTTCAGAATTTACTGTACTTCTAGCGATTGGCTCTGCGGTTTTCTGAAGGCTAAAAGAATATTAGGTCTCGTTTCTAAAAGCAAAAGAATATTAAAGCGCCTGAAATTTATGGCGAATACTCCCTATACTAGGGGATTTGGAGCCCCAATAACCAGTGGCGGCTCCTGACGAACAAAACTCGTCTGGTGTCGTTCTGTGTAGATTTTGGTTTATTATCATCATAGTGAACCACTGGAATCGCCCAAGAAATAAAATTACCATCCCCCTCCCCCCTATAACCCATTCAATTTGAGGGTTTACGTTTCAAGATTCTGAAAATCGAATTATGTACTTATATTCTAAAATTATGTAATTTGGTTTACCGGGTCGGACCAACCCCACAATGATCCTTGATGGGAAAGGGTTCAAATCAAATTTTGAAATTTCAAAAATTCTGATCTCTACAAATTCAAATTGAGTATAGTTTTTTTTTGTAGAGATTTACTTAGGGTTTGATTTTTAGGATTTTTCAAGACTTTTTAACAATTTATTTTCCCACAAACCAATGATCAAAAATTTAGTAATCAAGTGGTTTAATAAGTTTAGTTAAAGTGCTTGAAATGGAAAATCAATTCTGTGAAACCTCCAACAAATTTAGGAACATGTTACATTCATACAAGATTACCGTGGCAAACGATTGGCGGAAAATGGTGTTCAAATTCAGGTGTTGAATCAAGAAATTGTTCAATACATGAAGAAAATGCCTGACTGTTTGTGTGTGCGTTACTTCGAGTATTAACATGATCGATGCTCGACTCAGGTTCAGCTTCGAGATAAATTAGGTTAATCATCTCACATGTGCAAACGACTATATCTCGTGAGGCCCAATTTATGATAATTTCGGATTGTAATTTATTGGCATCTACAAATGTGAACTATTTAGATCCAAGATCCATCCACGTCTTTGGACTGGACGGTGCCAACGTTCATCTCGAAACGAAACAGAGATCTGGTTCGTTAATAATCGAAATAAATAATAAAGAGAATATCGACTTCAAAGATTTATAAGGCTCTCTTCAAGTCCATAAACATTCTCGCAAGGGCCGAAGACTCGGCGCTAAATTCATGGAGGCAATAAAATGGCCTATCCATTATCTCGAGTTTATCCACCCGTGTCATAGGCAACTACCTGTAACGTTATATTTGTCCCAACGTTTGATAAACTCCTTCAAAGAGTACTATTTCAGTAGACAATCCGACCGGCCATCTCACAACGCCGATATCGCCCGCTTCCTCTTAAAGACCGTTTATCTCGATATAGCGTCCGAAAAAAGGTCCCATGCCGTTAAAAAGCAAGGTAGCGCTAACCTGCATAATAACTTCCCTGTGTTGAGAGTTACGGATATAGCTGAAGGTGTATATCCATGTAGGCTACTCATCGGGACAACGGACCCTATTCATTTCTTTTCCTCCGCACTCTTTATCTGCAGGGAAATCTATTTCGGGCTCCGTAGAAGTTGAGCTTGCATGTTACGTTTAAAGGAAGGGGTTGAGTCTGAAGGGGATTCTAGAATTAAAACGCTCCGTGAATAAATCAAAAAGGTCCCGTTATTAATATTTGGGGAGGAAAATGAAGGGGCTGGAAATAAATGGGTGACCGGAGGATTTGAAGTCCAAAGTGTGAGCGAAGGAAGATGATGATTTTAGAAATGATCAGTCTTGTTAACTTTGAGTGTCTGGCATTTGGACACAGAATAATACAGTACTCTAAATCATCAATGTTCACTAAAATTGATCACCCCATTACCCTCCACATTCCACCGCACCACACTGAAATCGATAGCGAAAACAATCCCACTGATCGGGTTCTCACAGTTACAAAATGACGTTTGCTGATACGAGTATAAAATCTACAAGAAAATTTCTTGAATCCGCCAAACTCAGTGGTTTAGACTAGAGGGTGTATAGAAGATTAATGCATCTTAAGCATCTTTAAGCTAGTTCCGTTCTCCTATAAATTTGTAAATAACTAGCTGTTGGGCCCGTCGCTGACGGGCAGAACTCGGAGTGAGTCCATCAACCTCTGTTACCTGTCACGGACGGGCAGAACTCGGGATGGATCCATCTGCCACTCTTACCTGTCGCTTTACGGATTATACCTCTTACATGTCCCTTTACAAACCCTTATAATCTTAAATAACAAAAATAATATTCATATGTCTCACAGGAAGGATGAATTTAAGATTTTTATATTTCGACTTTCCTATAAAACCCTATCCATCGGATCCGGAAGTGAACCCCCTATGTCCTTCCCCGGTCACAAAAACATTTAAATATGGGAGAAAAGTTCGATCCATTGAGCCGTTTTTTGCGTGATTTAAGGACAGAAAAACCAACAAACAGCCAAACAGAAAGACAGGAACCAAAATCAGCATGGTTCGACTCCATTTCACGCGAAACGAATAACTGTAGTGACATTTTTCGAAAATACTCAAAGAACACGAAAATCGTCTTTAAATTTAGTTATATAGATGATTTCAAAAGGGTTAGAACATGAAGTTTTTATTCATCCCGATTGTAGTTTACTTCTTCCGTTACTAAAGGTTTATATTCACAACATCTAGTGACTAAGTTTTGCTGAGTAACCGCTTGTTTTAGTAACGATCATGCGTTATTCTATCTACCCGTAGTCAGTAATTTAGTATTCCTAACTATAGGTTACTTCGAAACGACGGCCTTGCGTGAAACGATGTTGGGCGCTATTTCTATAAACGTACTCCGTATTAATCGAAATGGCATATTGAACTTATTCCTCAATCCCCGGACAAAGAAACGATTACTTTCAGAAGAAGCTCTGAATGCATATCAATCAACCCTGTACCGAGTTCTGCATCCAGTTATATAAATATGCATGCAATTCAGACTTCTTGGAGTTTAATGGTAACATGTAGAGCCCCACAGTCCCTCTAGTTCGTCACATTCACAAAAAATTGTGACATATTTCATGTTATGAAAAAATACAATTATAATGCACCGATTACATCAGTCACATCACTCCGACACGTTGGGTCTTCCCATATGTACAAGAACGTACTAATTATCTCGTAGAGGGCTGTTTAGATGGTATCAACACCGACACACGTTGGCAGAGAAGTAAATCGGCTGTGACCCGACAAAGTAAAACAGGAAACGTTTTTTCCCATTCCGGTTCGACGGAGGACGAGCTGATGTTTCAGTTTTCATTGCTAACAATCCCAACAAATGATTACGTTGAAAATACCGCACCCACACTACGCCTGACAATACCCTACTACAAAGAGATCTTAAGAATAGAGGTCTTAAGAAAAGCAGGAAAAATTCCGTCTACACGAATTCGTACGCCTACGGCGTTTTGAGGATTCGGTTAATTCGGCGGTTGGATTCGTATTTTATAAAGTGATAGATCGTTAGCTATATCCTGGGAGATGAAATTCGATGGAGATGCAGAATCTAAAAGAACTCTGATATTTTCCAAAATCCATTTTGATTTTGAATATTGTGGCTTCTTGTTAAGCTTGAACAGGCTTGAAAATTCATTATTCTGGCTGTTGATCCTCTGTGATTTGAGAGCTTCTTACAATGTACGACAAGATGTGTACAACTGAACTCCTTGAAATTGACTAAATTTTATCCCAAACTCGTAACCAGAATTGTTTCCTATTTTGAACATGCCAACCTCAGGGACTCTTGAATGACTCAAGCAACCTGTTGTTAAATGGCATGCTATTGTAGCTCACTTAGCATGCTGGAGGACAATGATAATTCGGATTTAAACCACAATGGGAAGAAAATAGTTGCCATTTTGCGCAACAACAAAATGCATTGTCTAATGCAGCCTCTATTTTTATCCTTTTTTAAATTTTTATTTATTTTTTTATTATTAATTTAAATTGTCACTTTACTGTGTTGTTAAAGTATTAATGTTCCAATGATAGAAGATGTATTTATAAATAACATGGTACTTGAGGCATTAGTTTTCCCAGTTGGCTAATAGTTGACTATACTATGAAGTATGCAATAAGCTACAGGTAAAAATAATAAGAAGATAAATATTATGAATGAAACATTGAAAAGGTGTAGCAGCTAGAACCATAATTGTTAACAGACGCGCAACAATCTATGGTTATCATGGGGTATGCGTGTTCATGATGTCGCTGTGACATTGGAGTTTTAGTCTTCGTTGCAGTCTTGCTTACCTACGGCTTGCAGCATTGTTGTAGGCTTTTTTTTCGAATGTCCACCACAAGTGGTATGCTGAGGTCGGCTTGCAATGTGGCGTTACGGAGGAACCCGTTACTATTCACAAAACGTGATTTTGGATCGTCTAAATTTTGTTGATCTCCGTGTTGGACGCTGAGCTCCAGATGCTACAAGCATACGGCCAGACGGTCGCAGAAGACAGTATAAGGGGAGTTGGTTGATGGAAGGGTTAGAACTTCGCCTGCCAGCAGGAATTTGAGCTTCCGGTTTCGAGTGGAGCTTACTGCCCGCACTTTATATCAGCCTCCACGACGGAGAAAACCCGTTGCTCACACGAACTTATAAGTAGGTACGTCAACAAACTTATACGTCTGACTTGCGAGTACGCAGAAACCACCCTGGAATCTACTGGTGATAAAATCGTGTGAATACATTTTTCAACAGCCTAATATATTGAAACTCAGAAAATTTACCTGCGTTTTTCCTAAAAAACTAGCTTTTTCTCGTTCCAGGGCTTTTCAATTTAGAAAGTAATATTGGCAACCTCATGTAAAAAAAATCGGAGCCCTAATTTTTGAAATACGATTTTGAGAAAACGCCACGGGGGCTAATTTCAATTCGCATTTAGACCAAATGTTAACCATAAATTTCAAACTTGGTTAACCATAAATTTCACGATTCAACTTCGCGATTGGATTTTTTCCCCATTTCTCGTTCTTGGATCCTTCGGAAATAACTTTTATCGCATCATATTAAGGCACAACTGGAGTCTATAAACAAAACCGATGTGAAACAGATCTCTTGAACGACGTCGGTTTATGCGGACCGTACCGAAATAGGTGGGAACTAATTGGAAATTAACGGTCCGCGCTCGAAAACGGAGGCTACGACGGCTTTACGATTTTGAAAGGCATAAATGGGAAACGTGATACCACAGTAATCAAATATCAAAGGTCTCAGAAGACATGGACGCTGAGGGAGCTACTTATCGTTCAAAAACGGAATTATGTGTAGCTATAAAGTCAAAATAAGATACACAGCGGTAGTTTGTGAGGTTGAAATAAAAGTGGGGAATTAGGATTCTTAGAATTAGGAAGATGAGTGAGTCAATTGTAAATGTTAACTACTGATTCGAGTGCAGCTCTAGACATTGTTTCGGATTTCGAAAGCATTCAGTTAACACTGAGGCTACCGAAGTAGTCGGAGGCGAATTCCATCGGGTCGCCCTTCAATAAAATTACTTTCCTGTATGTACTTCCCACAGTCGCATTTAGCGTTGAGCGCCCTGAAGTTTCCGGAACATTTCTTCTGTCTTCGACTAGAAATCGACGTTAAAACTGTTAGAAAATGTTCACCGTGCGTCCAAATTGTGCCAAATGTGGCAGCACGACACGATGTCAACAGATGCACAAACAAACTACGCATCACTCTCTTGGCAGTATTGCTGACGTACTCATTTTACCGCCTTTGGACCTAACATTCTTGTAGTGAATTGTCGATTGAAATTCAAAATATCGTCTGGGCATCCTGAATCGCCGAATCGACTGCTCGAGTCATCAGAAAGCACTTAGGGGTTTCGAATTGTTCATTGAAAATTGCCTTATCACGAGAAGTGTTAAGGGCCTTAAACGCCTTATCACGAGAAGTGTTAAGGGCCTGCAGGACCAAGGTTGGAAAGGGTTTGAAGCATAATATGATATTATCTCAGGCTGTGATTTACTTGAAGTTTTGAAATGCTGGGGGGGTCCGCCATTATAGAAGCGCCAAGACATCCAATAAAAAACGGTTACGAGAAATGTAATGAAAAATCTACCTCCTCGTCTCATTTTTTCAATAAAAAAATTTACGCACAATTTGAAAAAATTTATTTTATGATTTTATGAATTTCAAAAACTGGACGATGCAGGGGCCTTTTCTTATTAATACTTATAGTGAATTTAGAAATTTATTTCAAAACTCCAAGTCCATCACAGCCTGAGATATCCTTCAAAAGCCCTGCAGGCCCTAGTTTATTGTTTAAGCTTCCGGAATAGCGTAGTTTATTGGTAGAGCTCCTTACATCATATGAATGCAGATGAAATAAGGTTTCATTCATCATTGAGCTAGTTGTCTATTCCCCATCTGGCCTTCTTTATTCAATACTCACAATATTTCAATACTCACAATACTCAAATTATTTCGCACAGTGACCTCGAACCTTTGGCGAAAATATTTTCAGCGTTTTATAGACGTTTTTCCCCATTCATTGTCTAAACTTAGATGTTAAAATAAACGTCGCTCTAAAGTTTTGTGAAGTGCTTTTGTGTGTTTTATCATAAGGGATTATTAATAAGGGACGCTGGTGATATATTTAGAGAAGAACGTAACCGTTTGAGTCTGGAAGCGGATAGCGGATCCGACGCCTTGTATTATAAGATTTCACATTTCCAAGACCACTCGGAAACAGTAGGACAGTTTCAATGAAATACTAGAAAATTTCTAGTATTTCATTGAAACTGTCCTACTGAAATATTTAATATTCCATAGTTCTCAAGGTTGGCTACATGATCATTGCCTACGGTCGTTGTTGCAACAAAAGATGAGAACTTATACCGCACTTGTATTATTGAATCCGTTATTGTATTAAATATATAAATTAAGTAATTTTTAAAAATAATTAAAGGGTTTAATTCATTCTACTTGTATGTACTAAACGAATTTCATAATATTATTAAATTACAGAAATTGAAGTTTAGGGTACTGAAGACCGAATTTATGGTGGACCGCGATGATTTTTTTGGCACTAAATCCAATTAGATAGTCACATTGTTCTGAAACTTTGTGTTTCGGGAGAGTTGGGTTTGTTGGTTCCATTCGGTAGGTACCAAGTATTAAAACGCGCTTTCGAGAATAACCCTCAGGTGATCTCTTACTAGGTTACATAGTGATGGATTTTCTAAGGCATCAGTTAAGAAGGTTTTTTACTAACTGAGGCATCGATACGAAGGGCGTCCATTTTGTAAATTCAATGTGCCGAGCCAGTCGCTGGGTAAAGGCAAACTGAAAGGTACCCTGATCTCCCTGAATTTTATATTCTTGAAAAGGACATACCACTGGTAGGTTCCTTTCACAAGAAACCCTAAGGCCTTCTGGTTTTCTCTCAAAGAATTATGGATGCACCAATAATGATTATATCACTGTGTGGTTTTGAACTCGTGGCGTAGAGGGAGAGTGTTCTGGACTGTCTTAGGGCTCAGGATATTATGGTCTTTTCTCTGAGGAATCTGGGTTTTATTACCCCCTCCTCAGCTTCCCATTCTCTCGGGTAGGGTAAGGAGAGCAGTGGGGACTATTCTCATTCGTCTCGAATCCTCTACCTCTCAAGTCTCATCTTTATTTAATTATGATTATTTGCATTGATTTTATAATTAGGATGATTAAGGGGCATTGCGAACATTGCGATTAGCTGTTCTCCTCTGCAAAAATCGTAAATTCATACGTGTTTTTTCTGGTAAAACTCCGAGCTCTGACCGTTGGATGGCCCAAAATGTTTGCCCTACTCACAGCAAAAAGGCTCAAAAATCGTCAGTTATTAGTGGAAACCGTCAGAAAATCTTCTATAAAGGAATTTTGTTTCGCGGCCATTTTTTGTAGTCACCTGGGTTACTTACCTACCATCCTTCCCAGACCCCTTTTTCAGTTACAAAACTATAACTAACCATATCATGGCTACCTCCCGACCGAAGGAGGCCTTTGTTACAGTTTCCACGCGTTTAAAATTATCAAATGATTATTTTCACTGAGAAGACTTTGAACGCGTTAAGATGAGAATGCGACGGGGTAAATCACTCTCACTTATATCACTGTTTCTTGTGTGCTCCCATGTCAAGACTTTTGCAACGTGGCCACCCAAGCAGGCTAAACAGTGGCAAAGGGGGAGCTGACAGTCTCGAACTAAGCTAAAGCACTGACCTTTATAATTCTCGTGCCCAATTATTATCTGTCCCGTTTCGCTTTGGAAAGATTTATATTTTCTGCTTAGCTCTCCTCCGTTCACTTCACACAGTGACGCCCCTTTTGTATAAATAGACACCGTCTGAATTTCTCTCGTTATAACGAAAAATAATCCCAGTTGGTATTGAGGCGTTTCAATACATGTCATTACGTTTTTTCACGTGTTAACTCACTTGCATTTTGCTTTATTATTTTTCACAATGAACCATTGAAATCGACCGAGGAAATGAGTTGGCAAACTGGAGATACGATCATTGAGCCAGTTACCGACTCCCTTCTTTCACTCGGAGAGTACAACTATAATTTCATACAGTTAAGTGAAAATGAGGATGGGACTCACGAGGATATTGCACACAGAATAGTGCCTGGTACAGAAAATATTAAACCTTGTGGAAAAATTTGCAGTGTTTATAATATATATAACTTGAATATTACTGGCGCCAAATTAATCTTATTAAGCGATCTATACAACTTCTCAACAATCGGGAAGGGGGATAACTCCATTTATTCAAAAACTACAATTATGTCAAGCTTTATATAGATAAAGTAAAAATATATAAGTATTGAATATTGAAAGTTTCAATAATAATATTTGTTAAATGAGTTTATCACTAGTTTAGATCTTTTCCTTGTTAGGAAAAACAATAGTACTTAGTTCAAAAATTGACTATTTCCAAAGAAATATGAGTACACTGTTAGACCGGTTTAGGTGATTAAGCCATCGTCAGTAACAGTATTCATATTTTAGTAGGAATAGACAGTTTTTCAATTACTCTTGTTTTCCTTTTTGACACAGGTTTCCACCGTCGTGAGTGATTTAGTTCGTACATTTTCAATACCGAAAACGGACAAGAAATACAATTTATCAAAAACAGCGAAATCATATGAGGTTCACTCAACGAAAGAAATCGTGTCTTGACAAAAATTAAAAATGGTTGTTAGCTTTCAAAACATCGCACCCTGAGAACCGTGACAAGTCAAAAACTGCCTGTAAATAGCAACTTCCTCTCCAACAACTGCTGCTCCCTAGCGTTGATTACTGAAATATGGCTGTAACGATCATAATATTATTTTCTTATAGAGTTCGTCGCGATCTATCTGTTTGTAGTGATAACTCAAACCCTGATTTGTTGGATTTGTAACAGTACTATTCTCAAGGTGCGATGTGCCAATCTGAAGTTATTCACTTTTGTTTCTGGATGCCTCATTTCATTAAATGGAGTGCGAGCCAAATTTCTTATGTAGAAAATTCACACACTGGCTACCCATACATACATTTATACATTTAATCTGTATATTTATGAAATAACTTCACTCTATTAGTATATGAAAATCATTTAATTTTTTTATAATTCCAAATAACAAAACCTCATTCTTACCATATTCTAAAAATTAGTCACTTGAGGATTTGAGCGTCGCGCACCTCGAACCAGAGTTCACCGTAATCTCCCATCATGTTCCCATTATATTGGTCTCAATACCTCCTTTCAAAATCCAATATGTCCTGAGCGGTCTCCATGTTCTTCCGAATATGCTTCCATGTGATCGAAATAGCCGTCAATGTGCACTTTGAGGGACATACGGCTCCCCATCCTGTCATACTTGTCTTCCTTGCGGTTCCTCAAAAAAGCCTCATGTGTCCCAAAGCTGATATCATACTTATACTCATTAGACTTCCAGACCAGACTTCCACCATCAAAAGCACATATTGATCGAAGAAATACTAAAATGGCCATATTCCACTTTATCTAGACCAGATACGTCGAAAAATTGCTTTCATGATACATATACTCGTACAAACATTGTGTTGTAGGTACAGTGATTATATTTCATTCAAGTTGAACTTAAATGAAGACATTCACCTCTATTTCACTTCGTTTATAATTTTGAATAATGTAGCTTCCAACCGAATAATTCGGTTTTTATTCGATTTTTGAACACTAATGGTGACGGGTAGTCTACGGAAGGTTGAGAACCTCACAGTACTCGTCCATTTTAATAAAATTGCCTCGGCCTTTGGACAAGAGTCAAGTTTTATTCGCACCTCCGTGGACCACATTTTCCGACAGAATCAATTCAAATGACAAACGCCAATGATCACCCACTAACAAGAACTCACACCGCCCCAGTTGGTACAATAAGTGGAAATTTAATATGAGCGTGGGGGAAAATGAAGACGTATACGCCCTCCCATTATATCCTGCCATGGAGCCAAAAAACGGAACGTTTCACTTCCAGACTCGCTCAGTTAACTAGCTGGCTTCGTTGGTTTCGTAAGAGGATGGAGATTTAGGCCGATGAAAGGATATTTCCCTAAAATTCAATTTGATTTTAAAAAAATAATGGCATATAAATAATAATGCACACTGTTATCTGTTACACAGTCCTCTGTTGCACAATCCAGTGTACGGAATTTGAAAATACTTATCTGTAACATCAGTAAAAACTGGGTGGCTTGCATATTCTTAGATTTTGTGCGGAAGGAGAATTTCAGGCGTTGTCGGAATGTAATTGGCGGAAAAATCTCACTGATGCTGTTCACTACTCGTCCAACTAGAATGTGCTTTCGAAAAGTGACCACAATATGACATAATATGTCATATTATGTACTGGATTGACTACGAAACAGCACGATGGGAGAAACAGTGCATTAAGTGCGATGGGAGCGGCAAGAATAATGGATAGTTTGTTTGCATGGGAACTTCTTGTGGCCTCAAAAGACTCGTCTCGTTACTCGTTTGCAACGTATAAATGGGTTGAATGGGGCACCCAGCACAGAGCCCGAACTGCTCGTATCTCGTAACGACCAGGTTGGTTTTTGAATTTCAAACTCCACCAGTTCCCAACTAGAGCATTCCTGGGAAAGGTACATAGGGCATGTCATCATAGGGCTACTTGAACACGTAAACTTCATAATATGGCAGAGGTTTCATTTTTGATTGGTTCGTCCACTGAATTTAAACTATTTTGAGACCCAATTCATTCCAAGTTATTTTGCAAAACGCCATCTGCTCAATAATTCACCTTCAAAAATAGCTCAACCATCTGCTCAACGAACTGTTGGAATTAACCAAGAAAACAAAATCAGAATTCAGATAATAGAAGTTAGAATTATGCGAGAAGAAATTATTTTTAAATTCATGTTGTGGGCTCAAACCAGCGGTAGGAAGAGGCTCAAATCAAATTATGAAATTTTCAAATTGAACGGTTTAGTTTTCTGTACAAAGTTAATTGGTGTTCAATTCAGGTGATGTTTGTGGACTAGCACTTCGTTCACATTAAGGGCTTGAAGATAAAGCGTTCTAAGATGTTGAATGTTATTTGATGGGTACAAATGAAGACCCCAGAATTATGTAAATGGAAGTAAATTATCTATCATTCATGGCCACCGATTAAGCTCATTAAGCACATTAAGCTCTTCAAACCATTGATTTCGTATGGATATGGTACCTACTCACAATGATGTTGTGTACAGAACAGTGATATAGAACAGCGCTGTGGAAAAATGTATAGCGTTTTGTACAATCAATTTAAATTTTGCTCAGGTCAGCCCCAATATGGATTAGGGCTGACCTACTGTATCCTACATGGATATACTATACTATACTACTTTCCACAAGACATAGTAGTTTCCAAAATTCACGCTGTCACTGCTTTGGAATCAATTCTGCCCGTGAATCCTGTATAACTTTGTTTCTCATCGTGAGTCTGGTGTCATGGATTTCTGAGACTCAACCAATATCCAATGAAATACGGTCACGCATGAAAGTATAGTTTAGTTTAGAAACAACACAGAATCTGTTATAAAATCCAATACCCTTCATGGAATCTTAAAACGGCGCGATGGACGGTAAGTGCGTTGAGACAAGAGACCCGAAGTTCCCTGAAACCGATAAAAATCGTCGTTGGAGGGTCAGACTTACGATAATCCTGGAAGAGCGAGAAAAACAGTCGTCTTGACCCGCCGGAAAAATTAATTGAAGACAAGAGCATCGTGAAAGCTGCTGATACAAATTGGATGGCATGAGTGCGAGACATGACGATAATTCTCAGTTCCCAGCACCCGCGCGGATTTAAGTGATTTATTTTCACCAAAGAAGAGAAGAGAAAAAAATGCTGAAAAAAAAAATCCAGCGCTCTGCATCCGCGTAACTAAGGAAGTGGATGGAATCTATTTATAGCTTGTCACCTAACTGAGGGCAAACGGATTTCTAATGACAGAGCCTTCTACTAACAGCCCGAATATGTCTCTTGTAACTTCAACTAAATAACTGCAACCCCTCTACACCCATCTCTTGCATAGTTTATTTTGGTGTACGCCGTCTCCGTTTCGTAGATTTATCCCCCTTTCGGCTCATCGAGTATCTGAATTACGTCGGGATCCGGAGTTCTAGGACAATTTAGCCTCTACACTCAAAGAAAACACTTTTAAAGATGGAAACCAAAAAAATGAAAGTGACGACGTTGACGGGACAGAGCGTACTAGCATTTATTTTAGGGGAGGGCTCAACTCTTGAGCCACTTGGGAGATGTAGTTCCGGAGCTTGCGATCAAAAAGGTGCTTTATTTGTATATGGAATGATGTACTGATTAATCCATACGTAATGGTGAACAAATGTTGCTCTCCATGCCTGGGTCGTTGGGATGAGCGAGTTTGGTTTTGGGCAAATACTTGTATGGAAAAACAGTACCTGAGATGAGGAAAAATAGTTTATTTGTGAAAAGAAGTTACTCTTCGTCACCTTCCTCCAAGTTATTCGTCAATATCTTCGTCATGGTTTTCTGAATACTAACGTCTCGTCTGCCACTCATAAAAAACCGAACCAAATCAACTCCGTCTCAAATTTATTTCGAGCTATCACAATCAGAAGTTTCTGAAAAGTCCAAAACATTGTCTATCACCTGTAAAACCCAGGTCTCATACAAACTGCAAAATTTGCAAAATAAATATACAACTCTAATTTTGTCTGTTTGCGCTCTATAGACTGTCAAGCTGTGGAACCGATTTTGATAGGGATTGCTCCATTGTGATCAGCAAGTTCCAGGGATAATTTCTGCAGACATCAGACATGTCACTATTGAATTTCACACACCCTTTTTCCTACATCATGAAGAGGCTTAGTGAGGATACAGATAACTTCTCCCCGTTGTCAAGCATTCCGACGTGATGTAGTAATAATGATGAATATGCGCTACCTATCTACAGAAATCTCTCACCCGAGCCACTGTCAAGCAAAGTTGGCCAAGGTTCTAAACATCAAGTGGATGTTTAGAGCCTGCTCATATTAGGGCGCTGAAATTTGGTACACAGCCTCATGAGACCACGGGGGAGTGATTGGGAGGATGTAAGATTAGCTTCGTGAGCGATAGAGTTGAATTCTCTCCTGTCCATGCCCTAGGGCGCTGAAATTTCGTACACATCCTCATGAGACCACGGGGAGTGATTGGGAAGAAGTCGCATCAGGTGAGAGAGCGATCGTGTATTTATAAGGCTGGTTCCATACCACTTATGAGACTCACAAGGATATTGTACACAGAACTGTGGTCAGGCAGGTCAATTCAGCTCGGTCCGTCACCGTATATAAGTGTTTGTAAATACCTGTATAATTTAAAACCCACTTCATGCGCTAAACAGGAGATTGCGAATGTACAATCATGGGCAATAATGATGAATATCTCTATACGTACCTTTCTCCTGATGAATGGGTTCTTGGTACGAGTTCTGTACACCTACATCGTTGCGGCCGTTTGAAAGTTACAAATAACCCAATGAGGATTACGCTGAAGTGCTGCAGAATGTTCCGGATTCTTTACAACCGATTCCATTATGTAGAATTGACAGTGGAAGTGTGACCCTTTCGTGACTCGGACGTTTGGATTTGCTTTGGTCAGTTGTTTCTGAACTGTCAACACAAGGAACAACAAACGGTCACTTCGTTCCGCCATCTGTTCTCGTCAGTTTTCGAGATTAGAAAAAACATAATATATTTATGAACCGGACGGCTCTTTCTCCGTCTTTTTTCTGAATGGAACGGGTTAGCTTGGACCTTATTCCCCCTCATACGCCGCCATCGTAGGAGTTTCTATTTTGGACTTTGGCCGGCTTCTTGAAGACTCGTCAGCGGTGTTAATTAGTCAAAACATCAAAGTGTACCCCTCGCCTCCCACCGCTGTTCCTGCTCCTCGAAAACCGTTACTGATGAGCTCGCACTCAATGAGGATTTTTTAGCTTATATTTCCGCTTCGAGTTTGACGGAGATGGATGACCACTGTTAGGCTTCTTTGTGGACTCGACTTGATCATACGCCTCGCTAAAACTACTTTTGTTGCTAACATTCTCATTAAATCTCAAACGAATGAATTATCCCCTTTAATAAGGATGATGACACTTAGAAGGAGGCTATTCCCAAGAAATGTCTCCCATCTCCGGAACTGGCCCGTTATCATCGGAGCGCCATAATTTGACAATTGTTTAATTTTTGCCCATAGAAGGTCTTGTTTCTGCATTTTCGAATATTGTACAGCAATGTCTTTCTCCTACACATGTCATAGCAAATAAACGGAACTAAAGCACCTGAACAGTTCAATTCTTATTGGGGCCGCCACCAGACAAATGTAAACACTGTAAATAAATATACCTAAGATAACTCTTCAAAACGGGGTTTTGAGAAAATATTATTATTACAATCTTCGAAGTTGTACTTCCGTCATACTAAAATGTGGTACTTAATAGTGTACGAGAAAACCCCCGAAATTGGGTTATGCGCTGGGTCGATCTGAAATTATCGTTTGAACAATGTCTCCTCGGAAGATCTTCCTAGGACCAGTCCGTATCGGATACGGATATATCAAATTGTCTAAAAATAATATGAATATTGATAACCACTGGGTTTATAGGATTACATTGCGACAACCGAGAGGTGGTCGCAGAACTAATAAATCAGTCGAACTCGGAGCCTTTCTCTGAAACATCAGACAGCTTCGACTGGATTCCACATAGTTACAATCTATGTTTAGTTATATACACGAGAATAGTTTGATGAATCGAGGAGGCAAAGATTCAAAATATACCATCGACTCAAAAGAACAGAATGATTTTGAACTGGGGACATTCTCGTGTTCTTATATCTTATAGTTATTGTCAATCATAGAAGTGAAATTACATCCCAAATCGCTCAAATAGATTATAAAAGAGTTTATGGATATTTGATGTTTATTATACCTGTAAAATGACCCAAGATTGAAATAGTCGATATTTGTTTGTTGCTAATCACCGTATTTCGTTATGTGCAGATCTTGATAGCCGCAATGTTTCCGAAACCGGAGCTTCCAGCCTCGACTGCCTCAGTCTGATAGTGGAAAGCATCACAAGACCTTCTAGAGTCGATCATGGTCCACCATGAAACTTTATTTATTCCTAAACACATGAAGTTTCAATTTGATGTATATTATTGGAATATAATAACGCAATAATCACATTCATAAGTGATATGAGCGTCGTAATATCGGAACATGACTGAAAATGTATACGTAGAGGTAAACCACTTGAAATTTTGCTCATTTTATTTTCGAAATGTTTGTCTTATTGATATGAAATATTATTTATAGGTGTAATAAAAGTATTTACCAGTTACTTGTAGGCATCATGTATTATAACGAAGATATTAATACGCACTTGAATATTGTTATTCTCATTCTATCGAAATTTTTGTTTTAAATACCAATACTTTTCCAATTTGAGCCTTTTAGTTATGTAAAAGAGGTCACTTGCAGGAATTTTCCCGCTTCTATGGATTAGTTGAGGTTCATCCATGTGCAACAAACCGTATCAATGACTCTGTATTCAAATGTTTCATAAAATTATGAATATACCCACTTCGTGTTTATACAAGAATTCATTACCTACATAACAACCCTTGGTCGCCATTGGCGACTCGCCAATAGTATTTCCAGGAACCCACTGATTTTATACAAGACCATTGGAGACTCGAGTGGGTCGCGTATTCGATAATCCTATTCCAGCAATATAAGAAGTGTGTTACCAATCATGGTGATACACAAGGAAATGTTCAATGATAGCATTAATTTTGGTAATTATTATTGAAGACAGCTTCCGGATACAATAGTAGTGATATTCGTGAATTCTTGTACTTCGAAATGGAACGTAGGACTATTCTGGGTTTATTGGAGCCTTCTGAGTGTGAACGACGAAAATGATACAGCACACAGGAAGTGGTTAGGTTTTTCAGCATAGACCAAGGCGGCAATTGGCGACCGCATCCCACCGTTTAGGGTAACACGTGTCCCAGTGGGTTTCTTCTATTGGCGTCAACCGACTATAAAAGGACAGCCCATGTGGGAGTAATGCGCTTTCCGTGTCCCTTAGCCCTGCACACGGACGTTTGAGCCGTCTTGTCTGAGACAGACATCCGATCGCACTCCTACCTAGTGTTTAGGAAGTGAGCACTTAAAATTGGACAAATTGCGATGTCTGGACGTCCTAATTAGTAGAATTACAGACATTTGGAGATATGGAACTATGTTCTTAGAACACCATCCGGTCTATCGACAAACTTCAATGCCAAGATACCCAGTAAATCCGGGGCCTGGTTTTTCATAGCAAACAATTCCACAACGCTTCACTGTTTCCTGTATAGATTTGCGTACAATATCTCGTTGCTCCTACGAATTTACGGAATTATTGGAGTAGTGCCCTAAAGTACGAGTATTATGTTTTCGCAGCTGTAAGGTACCTCAAGGGAAATTTAAGGTGAAACATCACTCCTGAGTGTTGTACAAGCCAGATACCAACAACGCTGGCCCAGTTTTCAATTTCCAGAGTAGCTTTATGGCAACGTACGTTACAGATCACTTGACGTCGACCGCACAACTTTTGAATATGGCGGGGGGATTCGTTCGAAATAATGAAAACTTAATTAAAAGCACCGTATCCAAAACCACAAAAATTGTTGGTAAAACACTATTGGATTCAATCCACATGGGGGCGAAGCTTTGTAGATACCTTCTTAACATAATGTTAAGTATTAAATACTTAACATACAAATACAAAATCCTACAAATTTTGGAGGATCGCGTGCCCTGTCTGTGTTGCATTATGAACTCTTTTAGCAAACCTGGTATTTTTGGCCGTGTTGACCCTCGGAGAATGAACCTAAAATGATTTATTTTAAGATATAAAACAACGGTTACTGTAATGTAGGTATGATCTGATTGTTTTTATAGTTATGTTACAGTATTATGCTGACCTAATTTGAGGAATTGAGTTTCGCATACACCTCACATTGGTACTCAACGAGTGCATCGGTAAAGGTATACATGTTTGGGCGGGAGGAATAAAAAGTATCTTGAAATGGGAATTGAAGCATTCACACGCGTTGTTTGTACGAAATGTATCATCTGCAGAAAAAGTAGGTAATTGTCAGGAAGTTGTCATAGTCATCAAACTAGTAGGTATTTTGGTATTACGAGTACATCATAAATTTCATTACGAGGAAGTAAAAGAAGCTGTCACCAACTGGACCAAGGATTTCGAAGGTGATTTCGCGATATACCAAAATTTGGTATATCGACATTTAATGTATCAACGTCGCCGGGGATTATGAGGACAAATGATACATATTTTCAATTACACCAGCTATAAGTTTCAACTTTTTTCAATGAAAACTTGATTTTTTAAAAATAAACGGAACTTATTTTCTGGACAACCCTCGTACTATTCAGCTGTCTCGGATGCCCAGACTTGAGCCGGAACTTCGCCTCATCACTAACGTACGTATTGTATAAATACAGTGACTTTGGTGCTGACATTTTCGTATTCTGTAGGCATTTCAGTTAGTCATTCGGAAAATAATCTTGTCTGGTTCTAAGAGAGGAAGCCCAAGAACCCACTTAAACCACCTTCCAGTGCCGCTTTCATCCTTGTACGAAGGTACAAGACGTAACACTTGAGTTTTCTGGCACTCAAATGATATAGAAATTTCCATCTCACCACATTAATATTAGGTCGTCGGCCATAATTAATATAATATATTAATGTAATATATTATAGTCGTCTGCCAAAACTGTTGATTGATGAGCTCCTTACATTTTCTCACAACAGATCGTTAACAGTTTTCGTACGTTTCCTCCTTTTTGTCTACGTACGTCTCACGAGAGGAACGTACTTCATACCGTGGATGGTGGTAAGTTTGAGGAAAAATTTTGAAGAGTAATTGAAAGTTCCATCCATATACATCCCCCCCCCCCCCCCTCGCAAAAAACACTCGGTGTAAAAAATCAACCAGCCCCGCAAATATCATTCTACAGCCCCTGGAAAAAGTAATGATATCCACTTTTCCCGCCCGCCCTTTTCCTTCCAACTAAAGAGATGTCCTAACCACTTCACATGCACCGTAACCGTTTCGAAAGCTCCCCTTGGCGCCATGGCGAGACGTTTTTATCACTGCACATCACTACACATCTACGTAAGAAGAAGAAGAAGAAGAATGGTAAGGGCGAAGAACCGGATTTATAACTCGGCTCCCTTTAGACATAAGGACAGGACAGGACTTACTTATGCCAACAATTTTCGTATCAAACATTTTCAACCTACCTACCTACTTAGACCACTAGCATAAACCTCCTAATCTTACCCTACTTTTTATATAATTATACTATAATAATTACATTTATTATATTGTAATGTTAACAACTGTTGTCTGTCGTGGTTCAGCCAAGACACCAAAATTGTGACCCTGTAATTGTAACCTGACATCCCTTAACCTTCTGTTGTTACTGTGTGCTATCCCCTGTTCAAAATCCCCTATGTGACATTTACTTCATCTCATCATGTAAGTACCCACTTAGCACAACAAATGTCATTAGTCGTAACATACATAATAAGTTTTCCATCTCTGCTGTTTTCCACATTGCTGTTCACAACAATACTAATTCTACTTTCCTTGTAGATGTCCACATGAATAGGGCCCAGTTCCTGGGCGGAAAGGTCGTGTAATAAAGACCTTCACAACCAACGACTAGTATTTGGTCATTCAACGCATCCATAAGGACAGGAATATTTTAAAAGGTTAATTTACCGCCGTTTACAACACCCACTTTCGTTTCCCTACAATTGAACTGAAACCTGACACTCGCGCCTCAATTATGGTCATATCACCAGAGATATTGTTGTGACTGAGGGCGACGAGGATGGCAAGAGGGTTCTTTGGATGTGGACGGATTTAACAACCGTCGTAAAACTGAGTTTGACGTGTTTAGCGCGTTTTAAAGCCAGACCTTCCTGACTGGCTCCTCGTATATTCAAGATCAAAGGAGAGCGTTTTAACTTTATGGTGATTTGCGAATATTGGATGAAATGTCACTGCACACCATTGGATTACATCGAGAGGTCACCGGAAACCTGTATAGTATCCACCTGACATCTGCACAGCCTCGCGTTTGGTGCAATCCCATTTATTTTTAGAAACGGATTATCCAAAGCTATATACACGCCGCAATGTGGTAACGATAACAAAACAGAACACATCATATTCTAGACGGCTAAAAAGATTAGAACCAAAACTTGGGCTTGGAGACATTCAAATCTGACTAGAAATGAGGCGACGTGAGTTAATGTGGCTTTAAGAGCGGCCGAAATCCGTCTTCTCCCACTAAACTTCCCATATCGCCTGACTAAATATATAAGTGAAGTATATATAAACAGAATTGCATTACCTATATATTTATAGTCGTGGGTTACTCTCCTCACACAATTGCGTTTTCGTCACTCTCAGTTGAAGTCACTAAGTGGATATTTCAGTGCTTCTTTGAGCTACCTCCGATACACCAATTTAACACAAACTAATAAAAGTTATCAACCCTGTTATCATACAAATTATCAAATATTAGAGCTTTTGGCACATTTCAGACGCATTATATTCTACAACGTAACATACTCGTACCTTCTCGATCCACAATGTTTTGAGTTCAGTACAATGTATTTTATACTAGTGATTTATACTAGTACCTAATACTGATTAAGCCAAATATGATAACGTAGGCAGGTGCAGTATTAATCTATTGAAAGTGCAGTGCTAACTGCAGTGTGACGGAAAAAGCCCCAAAACGTATTACCCAGTGCTTCACCCAGCGCAGAGAAATCATCTTAGTGTTCAGAATTTCTGGACCAGTTAGAAGATTTGCCGATCTTCTAACCCAGCAGGTTCAATAATAATAATTACTAATGCTAATCGTCATTATGCTGCTATCGCATATTGTAATTTGTCCACCCAAACACTTTGAAGTTACAGCGCGCCTAAAACGCCTGTCTGAGATTAATTTACAGTTTCCCTGCGTACTATCTTCTAACGCCTTATCTCCGAAAAAGAGATTGGTTAGTGAACAGATTAGTGGCATCGTTGTTCAACAATATGTCATATTGAGGTATGGAATCCCTGGCTATTTAAGATGCAATTTCGAAATTATGTCGAGCATACATTTTTTTTACAGGTCCCATTGCATAGAAACTTATCTTTAAGACGGCAATTTAATGTTCTAACCGTGAAAAGGTTCTTGACGCTCGACATTTGGTGGTTAAGTTCACAAGAGATTTTGAAGCTAAATTGTCAAAACTATATGAAGCTACTGAATGAACGTCAATTGTGTCACAAGATGTACATACGTATTAAATTTTCTTTCAAAGAAGTACGTATTGACATTTTATGTCTTTAATCTGGCACATAACTCGAAAAACGTCACACGAAATCGTCACATTTGTGAGCTGTACTCTGTTATGCAGCTCAGATCTGGAGCTTTCGGGAGTACGCTGCAGTAAAAGAGGTCTTTTTAACATTTGTCAAGAAGTTTTTTTTCCCAAAGAGTATCCGAGCTATCTGCTTTACTTGGAGACTAAACTCGACACTACTTCTGCGTTTACGATGCACTTGCACCACGAGTATCTTCTAAGGGGTTTGGCCATGGCTTCGTCCCGTTTGCCTCATGCCGTGGCTGTAGAAATTATTCGTCATGATGCGGTGGTGATGAGAAGAGGCTTGAAGACTCTATTAAATAGCTTAAAGGAGGATCGGCAAGCATCATCCTGGCGTCGGGCGGAGGCATCTGGGGTCCTTCGAATTGTATAGGAAGTTGGATCGTCGGAGCTTGTGCGGAAGCCCAATCAGAGATTTGAGGCCTCCTTGTATGTTCCTAGATGGGAATTCAGAATGATGATGGAAATGAACTGAATGCAAAACCATACCCAATGAAGCAGTTGGAACTTTGCTCAATGTGCAATTTGCAGAGGGAGGATTTATGGCACTTTCTGTGCACTTGCGTCTCTCCTTGCCGAGTTACGCTTGCCCCTCTTCGGCACTCTAACTCTTTCTCGAGACCAGGCTATTGCGGAGATAAACGGTTCTAATAGGCTAAATTAGGTTGCTTATTGCAGACAAGCGCGGCACTATAGGTTGACACTGGTTAAATGATGTAACTAGTAATGCTTCCAATAGAAGAGCATGTTTTTTCCCCACACTGTTATATTCTACTATATTCTACGAGTAATTCTCGTACAAGTAATAAATAATATTAATATTATATTATCAATAATTAGAACTATCATCCACAGATTTTCTGGTTTTGTTAATTCTTTTTGTCCGTGCTCCCAAGCAGACGGTTAATAAAACCACGTTGGTAAATTGTTTATTTTATTTTTATTCTGTTTAATTTTATGTTTCATCGATTCTACTTCGTCTTCTTTACTCAAACTCAAATTGGTCAAGTCCAAGCAAAGGATGTCCACTTTTCTGTTTAATTCTGTTCAATTCCCCGACATATGGACAGGATAACAAAGACGGAATGCATGAATATCCTCTTCAATGTTCATCAAATTTATTGTTTAATTTCTAATGTTTGTGCAGAATCCCGTTTTATTTTCTAAATTTTATTTCAGCAATCTGGGATGTTTAATATTGTCCAATATTTTTTTAAGTATACTAAAGCTATTGTCGATTTATTATAATCCATAGGTCTCAGATTTGAGTAGGTACCTGAAAAAGTAGGCACATACCTTACACTCTGCCGGGGTATTGGCTATTAGGGAATCTCAGAAGTCAAATGTTCTTCAAACACCGGATTTCATTCGTTCTACAACTATGACAAAACCATCCCTTAAAAGTATACTGATAATAAATGCACATGTAATGCAGTCTATTAATATGGTCTAATTATACTCGTTCTTATTGACAGGGAGACAACAACGCCTTGTATGGTGACTGGTGCACTGGTGACTTGAGGACGCAGCACAGTTGAGCTCAGTCGCGTACGTACTCAAATTCAACAAAATATTTAATCTTAGTTTTGAATGTCATACGCGTCCTTTGCACTTTTGTTCTTCTCCTACTGATAAACTTGATACTACGGCTCTAGGACCAGATTTGACTCATTTGTTGTAAGTTGGGAAAATAGGTACTTAGTTTTAGTTTTTATTCGAGCTCACTTATCTATCGTAGTACCTCCCTCCAACCTCCGCCACACAAAAAACGTTACGGTTTAACACTGAAGAGTGACGACTTCATTGAGGCCGAGTGACAGTGAAGGACTCCTTCCAGAGGGCTTGTTTACTCCGTCCTTCTCACGAGGATATTTCTGTGGTAACTCCCGCCACTCTTCGCACCAATTACCTACATGTTTGTTTATAGAAACGTGAGACCATTCTCTATTAGGTCTTACCTAAGAATGGTCGTGGGAGGGAAGAGAAAAAGTTAAAAGCGGTAACTATACTACAGTAAATTTGGTAACGTCAACACAATCCGTTTTTGCCGGATGCCATCACGCGCAGATGGGGCGGGTCCTTTGAGGGTCTTGGAAGTGGAAGGAAGGCATTACTCAACAACTCAACCCCTAAGAATGAGTACGAGGATGATGGGATGGCATTCGACTCCTCCCACAATCAGATCGAAGATTCTCTCACGCCAAACTATCAAACCGCCATTTTCCTTTGATGGAGTAATATTGACGATGAGTGTTGGTAATCTTAAATTACCATTCATCTCCATCAGCTTCAAAATGGTGAATAGGTCTCAATGTGTCCATTACCGCACACTGAATTTCCCATTCTCCTGCACAGAATGACCCAAAACATATTTCTTAACAGTGATTCATCAAAATTCTCCTAATATAATATATATTATATGTATTATCTTATTTCTTAACAGTAATTCATCAAAATTCTCCTAATATAATGTAATATATTATTACTATATATATATATATATTATATTTTAAATTTTAGATAGAAATAAAATAACAAAAAGGGGTTACAAGACTCACTTGAGACGCGTTTCGTGTTTACGTTATCAATCTTAAATCTTATATCAATCAAAATCTTATATCTTAGTTATATATATTATATTATATGTATTATCTTATTACTTCATTAGGTAACAACGGTTCTTATTTCTTCCCGACAACGTAAGAGATGATTCGAACCACATCGGCATTACTCACAAAATGAACGTTCACTCCATGTAAGCCTGGCAGACTTCCAGAGTTGATTTAAATAAGAACCTGGTAGCTGTTTTTTTTTCTGTTTGCCAACTTATCAACTCTATGTAACGTCACTGGCGTTTTATCTCGTTTTAATGTCATTAATAGAAGGAGTAGGTACCTAGATTGGAACTAGAAACTGGCATTTTTTTAAAACTTAAAACAGTATAGACCTGGAGGTTGCAGTTGGCCGTGAAGAAAATTGCTGGAGTATCAACAACATGCAGCTAAACACTTCTTCATTCGTTGGTTCACCTACACCCACTCTTGCATTGTATCGTAATACGTAAGGTCATTCAACTTTCAACAATTAAAATCAGTGTTCAGTGGAAGCAAACTCCTCAATTCATGTTAAAACATGGTAAGTACTTTGAATTCATGTTCCCTACTGGAACAATATGAGTAGCCTAAAACATGACTAAGAATCCTGTTATAAAAGACGTTCCCAACGACGGAGAGAGACCTACTTACTCGTAGCACTTACAGTTGGATTCGAATTATGAAATATGTCCTGGTCCCAATGAATGAGACCCACCATAAAATGTACGAGTCATACAATGTTTCGCTTTCAGTAACTATAAAAAACCATTCGTCAGCGGCTCGACGTCTAATTAACGATTAACGTAACATTTCAAAACTCGCACGAGCCTCCGTGGAAGTTCATTACACAGGCGAGCCCTGACGTTTAAATTGGCAGGGATGGGCAGTTTGGAGCATTTTATCTACAGTTCTCCGACCATAAATAATCTCGGGGAGCACTCTGGTTCGTTTCTTCCATAGCCCATTTGGCACGAGGGCAGCTCACTCGCGGGGAGAAATATACGAAAGAGTCGTGGATATAATGTTATACCCCCGTATCTGCGGCTTGAAGTTTAATTGTGGGTACAAGTGAGTAGCAGGTGTTGGTCCCAACCAGAAACATTAACGAGGCAGACAGAATGGGATGAGTCCTATCTATAGGCCCTACGAAACTCATTCTCTCGAGAATAGACTTTATAAATGGTATTAAAAAGACGATTGGGCTGTTGAACGATCTCAATGAAAATATATCCAGAGAAAAATAGCTGCAAAGCTTTTTGGGGAACAAAATTATCTCTAATCTGTTCGGTTGATTCATAAAATCACGTAGAATACGTTCTCGAAACAGCATGAAAATAAAAAACTTTACAGAACCAAAATTTAGCACGAAATGGCTATTTCTTTGATTTTATGTTTGATGACCCAAATTTTGAACATCACATAGGCCATAAAACATGTGAATTTGTTACTTACCTAAGTACGGAATATAATAGTTACACAATCATTTCGTCTCATATCATCGTATTGGTGCGTGGACTAGGTATAAGAAATAAATCATGACTACTTACTGTACATAACAAGTCTGTCTCATGATCATACTGATTTGAACCACACCTCAATATCAATACAATACCAAGCGCCCCGGTTTGACCAGCAAATAATATCACGATGAATTGGACGAATTACAGGTAAGTGCTAACTGTGTAGATGCCTACTAAATCATCTCTGTGGGTAACTTTGGGAGTTGTACTGAAATGAGGTGAGCTGGTCAGATTTTGAGGCCACTGCTGCTTTAGCACAGTAATTTGGTTGGGGTTGCCGATTGATCTGCAGGAGCTGATTTACTTCCTTGTACCTCAGTATCGTACTCGTCCTTCTAACCTAATTCACGTTCAGGCTACACCAACTAACTGCAAAAACCCCCTTCTACGCGCACTTAGGTCCTTAGACTCTGCTCTATCCTATACTCGAGTTGATATTTTCACCGATTCCTAGGTATTGATTACCAAGCTCAAAGGTTCCTTGTAGTAGATACGTGCATATTAACTATGAACATTGAAATGAGTTAGGGAATAATTTATATTTTTGTTTGATTGTACTGTGTAGTTTTTTTCGAGGGTATAAGGAAGAAATCTTTGTAACAGTCGTAATCTCGAAAAAGACTTACGCTTTGGAGGGACCGCACTCCGCAGCCGTGTGAGGCTTCACTCAAGTGAATTCACTGGTGATCACTAAAAACTTTCCTCTTGACCTACACCTAATCCTAACCTAATTCGGAGTGGGTTAGATCACTGGGCGATGTCAAGCGCCCTTCTGGTGTCTTCTCGCGCTCTTCAGTTTGTTTTCACTCTGAGGAACGGGTCGTCCAGCTTCCAGCACACATTCCCCCCAAGTTTGCTGGTTGGAGATCATCTTCCTGATCACGTTAGCAGGTGTGAATTCGCCCTCCCAGGATATTTCTCTCTCTTGTCCATGGCGCAGTGAAAAAACGTGTGTTCAGCATCGTCGTTCGGTGCATTCGAGTACCACCACTTCGCGGTGTCTACTAACGCTCTCCGGAGTAGGTAGGACCGGAAGTATCCATGGCCTGGCAGGAACATTGTAGTGTAGAAGTGCACTTCCTCGCGGCAGGTAGGTCCAGGGGGGGACATCAGATTCCCACTCATTCTGCCAATACTCAAAAACAGCTCAGTCTAGTCGACATGTAGCAAAAATGACCCACTCGTGCGCGCCTCTCCATGTCTGTTGTACGTTACTGTTGTCTGTTTTTCCTAATAATTTGGTAATTTACATTAAATAACGTTTTCATCGTTCAGTGTAGATGTTTCTCCTCGATCCCTCTCATTAGTGGACACTTCTCCATTGTGGTCGCATTTCTCGTTCCCCACTATTGGGAGGTTCTACTGTATATTTATTGCAATGTAAGCCAATAAAATACCAATTCAAAATAACAGAGTACGTACAATGTGATGAAATTAAGGAACCACGTCCGTGTACATACAAGGGGAGTTAGTTAGTTTATTCTAGGTGGATAAAAATGGGAATTATCTATTATGTTACTATACGGAGAAAAACTGTATCATTATTTCAGCTCCTTATGTACCAAAATTTAATATCACACCTTTCGTTTCACAAATGTATCGGTTGAGGTTTCAAGGTAGTTTATTTTGGTTGAGAACTACCGATATTCCAGATTCCTCCCTAACACCTACTTACGGGTATTATTGATGGGTGAATAGATCCAACCATAACAGTTTAAACGTGTTTCTCGTTGAGCCACTCCCAAAGCCATTTAAAGGGGGTTAACTGCCCCTTCTATTTACCGACGATGAAACTAAAATGGGGGAGTCTTTGGGTACAGATTTATGTGCGCGCCTTGCGTTCTCTGTCGGCCCTCGGATTTTTTCACTGTCGACATCTCTCTGGAGGGTCCCTGCTCAGAAGGGATGTTGACTAAATCCTTAGGACGTGCTGTTGCACTGCACAAAGCTTCCGCTCCCTCGTGAAAATGAAGTAAGCGAGAGCCCTCGATAAATCGGAAAGGTTTTTTTTCTCTCATCCGGATGACTCGCCGGACGTCATGACACGTTGAAAGATTTGTTTTTCCCCTGATATTTTTCCGAAACTGGAGGACAGTCAACTGTGCCATTAGGCCCCATTTCGGTCAGTTTATTTTATAGTGCGATACCAGATTAATTTATCCACTCGCTCTTAATTTTGATTGATTCAGCTGGTTATATGGAATTTATAAGAAATTCTGTTATATCCATGGGTAGTTATATAATGTTGATGACATGACATGACATGACATGACATGACATGAGTGACAATAAACATATTTATTTTAGCTACGGATTATGTGAAAAATGTAGGTACCGGAGGAAACATGCCGTATCCAGTCTCACTTGTGAATGCCTTTACACGATCAATATTATTCTATCGTGCGATATTGGAGGTTTGCGCAATATATTGAGGACAATTCCAAAAATTAAATATTTATTGAAGCTCCCTCAATGTATTGAATCGTGGGAAATCTCCAACCGCATCCCTAGTAATTTATTTAAGCGAATCGTTTACGTAGTTGAACAGAAATCCATTGTAAAGTACCCTACCTACTTCTCTAGGAAATTTAATTTAACGATGAAAAATTAAAGTTTCAATTAGACTAATTTGTTGAAAAGCAACGATTGTGGAATTCCTTCTCGCATATAATGAGTAATTTGCGATATGGAAACCCCCCCAAGTTCTTCATACTAGTTGTCAGGGTGAAACTACCGAATCGGTAAAGGTCACTTCACTTGCTGACTGACTTCACTTCACGTACAACAGTTACTGACGTAACTCAACTGATAACTGGCTGCAAGGACGTACCTAATTCGTAACCTAACAACCTAATTCGTAAGGGCCTTACGATTCGTTCATCGAGGCAGTCTGTCCCAATTCCATGACGAATTTGGACTGATCCCTAACAACATGTGACTGAATTTACCATCACCGGAAATTAAAACAGTGAGGTTAACTGTTATGATGACAAGTGTGAGTTTTCATAAAATGAAGATATTATAAGACAACTAGAGTAGACTATCGACAACAACACTATCGCTTTAGAGAGTCCACGCTCCGCGGTAGAGTGGAATTTCACCCACTAACCCTTATCCTTGGCCTTGTCCACCCAGGGTTCACTTGATCAGGCGCTGTCACGCGTTTTACGCGATTTCATCTGAAAGCACGGAAGTAATGAGTCGGTTAATACTGAGACTCGAATTCTGTCGGCCTCGGATAATGGAAGCGTCTATTTTGAGGAGTGACGGCATCCGAATACGGTTCTTCAGACAACTTGACTCATTCGGTTGCTGTTTCCCCTTAACCCTCCCACTCGAACGATAACAACAGTTTGATGGGAATGCGGAGAGGGGGGCAAAACTCGCCCATCACGTACACATCTTATCTTCTGTTAAGAGAACAGCTCGGGTTTTTCTAAACCGTTAGTCTTGCGTAGCTCAGCTTGGTGCTGATTTCAATCTCGCAGTGAAGTTGATGCTGATTGCGTAATTCTGATTGTGGAACTTTTCGGTGCCGGTACAAATTCACCACAATCTTGTAGATTCTCCAGGTTAGTCCCAGTTTTGAAACTTGGGTTTGAACGTGTAAATCTGTTTGGCAAGAAATAATTATTGTTGACTACGGCGATAAAATGACCACTTGGTGATACGAAACTTAATTGAACTTATGCAGTGGTGAATTGATTTTTAGATTCGACTTAATTGAACAGTTCGATTGAGTAAAGTTGGTAAGTATGATGAGGAATAATATTGTGGACGCCAAGATGGGGACTTGGGGAATGGTTTTGAAACCCAACCGAAGTTACAGAGTTGTGTTCGATCAGCCGTTCCATTTGAGGATGGCCGTATTGAGTTTCAGTGGTTTCAGTCAGCAAGATTCCAGTTTCGGGTTGATGCTTTTGGACAACAGCGACGATCGGGTTCCGTTGACAGTTTGCGTACTCAACAGACGGAATGAACAACAAAGTCGACTGGATTTGGAATTTGAAAGAGACGACGACGTGACCTTCTTTTTCAAAACCGACGCGTACAATAAGGACACGAATAGTTTTGCTGTACATCTTACGGGGAAGACAACGCGGATTCCGGAAGTATTTACGAAACGTCCGACAACGCTGGCACTAAACAGGAACAACGAGCTGGGATTGAAAGCCAGGAGCGGATCACTGCCTGATGAATATTACGATAAAAGGGGTCTGGCGTCGCCCAAGAACGTACCTTCGCCTCTCTGCTCGCCAGTTCGTCCATCCGCGACGTCCCCGGCAATTTTCGCTCCACTTAGTGAAAATACCAGGGTTTCCGAGAGCGCCGAAGGAGATCCTCCATTGAGCCCCAAATCCAAAGAACTGAGAGACAAAAGCAGTAGGGGCAGCTTCAAAGGTGGAGAGGTTTTCGGGAAAATTGGTAAATTCCTCTCAAAATCTTGACTTGTTAACATTCCTCAAATTTCCCGTGTTTGGTATCTTAACCAAAATCTACCCCTCAGACTGATTATGTACACCGCCTTCACAGGTATTTCCTTTGTTACAGGTAACAGTTCATATTTGCATGCAAATAAACAATAGGCATGCAATTATTTTTTTCTGACTTTCCCCCGTTTTAACGTCGCTCTCGGCCATAATTTCCTTCACATGGGGTGTTTCATGTCCTGAGCCCACATTGCTGGAAAGTGGTTCCTACAATTCTTTAGGTAAGTCCTTCGAATACACAAATATGCCTGTTCAGATTTCTCAAGTATATCATTATATGGCACGTAGGTCTTTTGACAGAGGACAAACATCAAGGTTTACGACCCAGAATTCCCACACTTCCTTCAACTTGAAAAATGGAGAATCCAAATCAATTTTCTGGTTTGAAATAAATTTATTGAATGGCAAATTTATTTACGTTACAAGGTGCGTACATTCCGAATATCGCTTAGATTGGAAACATAAACTCTGTCCATTCTCAGGGAAAATCACGTTGTCTCTTTAACATAACTGTAGAACTTAAAAATATGCATCAAACAGTTTCCCTCACTCACACTTGCATGATCATGTTTTGGAAGTAATGAGTGAAGTGTTCTATGACTGTAATAGAGTAATTATACAGCTGATGTTGATATTAAATAATAATAATAATAAAGCTGGTATTGAGGTTGTTATTGTTTTCGACTATCAGTACATTCGGCTGGTGAAGTTTCTGAGGGCTGGTTAGAAGTTATATACATTTTTTCGGCCAACGTTTCAACTAATTTACCGGTGGCTCTTGAATGGATGGGAAGACAGGGGGCGGCTTCAGTGGTATGAGACCAGAATTTGTATTCTGGCCTCTGGGCATACATCAGAGAAAGTGTGGCGAAGATCATGAGGAGGCGAATGAGAATGAGGATGGTACTCTCACTCTAGGACATCCACTCAGCACTGAAGGCCCTTGCTTCGCTCCAAACCTGGAGCTCAACGATACAGAATTTTAAGGTCTTATACCTGATACCAAAAGAAATTGTGTTGGTTAAAGCTCTGGTCCCATCCTGAGTTCCTGCTATAATCTTATCTTCAACTAATATATTAGTTTTCTGTAGGTTTTTTCCCTCAAAAACCTCACCAGTCTAAAGCTCCTTAAGTGCTTCCGTTTATTATGCAGCATGTTACTGTACTTTGTATAGTAGTTTCCAACAAATCAATTTGCTCTAAGTTCCTACGCCATTAATTCATCTTTGTTCGTCGCAACTAACGGAACTCATCAAACGATAGGGGCCCTATTTATAAGTGTGATTTAAAAACCCTGAGTCACATCGCCTCATGATATTGTACAAGAGGTCTTCCACAACAACGAATTCCCACTTGAGTGATGAAATGATAGGAACAAATCAAACTGCATGTCCTGATTAGTCAATTGTGTAACACTCTTGTTGGTAGGTAATTTTTTATTTCTCCATAATTTATTATGATTGAAATCCTCACTAACCCAAACCTTACGGCTTTACCTATCGCCTAATCTGTAGATTTATTCGATGCAATTTCGCATTGTCACAATTAACGTTTAATATGACATCCACTGGAAGTATTGATACCAAGACAGGTTCTGAAACGATTATACGATTATAACACAAGTACCAGATATATAGGAACTTTATTTGTATCAATGGGATGGTAACAGATGATTACAAATACTCAACGAATTTACAAACTAAATAACAATAGTAGCTTGGCTACAAACGAGGATATAGTTCACCCTTCTTAAATTCTAATTAATAAGATCAACATGATCTATCCTAGTAAGCAAATATGTACAAATATCACACCTAGTAAAAAATAAACAGCAACAATGGTCTCTATTAGCGAGTTTTTGAGGTGTTTTCGCCTGTTAACTAAATGATATTCACGTAGTCTTAAAGCTCTCTTAAATCAGAATCGGATTATAAGAAATAAAATGAGGGTTCCACGTCTTGGTAGCTTCTGGAATTAATTATAAAAAGCTCATCTATAGCTGAACACCACTGATTGTGGAAGCATAGTATACATTAAAGTAACATAATATATTATGAAAATAAGTGGTAACATGTACATTTTTGATCTCTGCCATTTTGTACAATCCTAAGTATGTAGATCGCTTTGTAAATCCTTGATAATTATAATACTTCATTACAACGTTGTACTTTGTTGCACCTGAAAGAATACTTAATTTCTTTATGGTTTTATTGGCATGATTTGAGCAATTCATAAATATAGGCTGCACATGTTGGTACATTTTGTATCCTAAAACAACCTTGTAACTTACTACGAATATTTTCTTCAATGCAGAAAGTCACTTGGATCACTGTATGACGTCTTCCTTTAATATATTATATCGACTGACTCAATATTATCCCTTACCATTTTACCTCAAGATGATCTTGTAGGCGCCACCGTTGCTAGGCGTCGAACAAAGGTTGTGTATCAACGGTTGTAGGCATCACTAGGATCGTGCGAGCTTGGAGCTCTTTTTTATTGGCAGAATGGCCATTCATAGAGTTAGTACCACTATCCAGAAATACAATTGGACGTCACTCATAAATGAAACAACTACGGATTTGGTTTCAGATCAAGCCCTCTTGGGTATCCTAGCGGCCACATTATCGACGACCCTGTTGGGGCTATGTTCATTGATTGGCTTGACTTCATTGCCACATTTTCTTTACGCATAGCCCTCTCCACAGCATCAAATATTCTTTCGACTTCTGCTTTGTTTTGTGAATCTGACATCCCCCCACTTTTTCTGTACTTTATCATGTGCTTTCTCCTGAACTGTTCGTTACTTTTTGTTCCGCGATGTCGAGGCATTTTCGTTGAACCTGAAAGCCTACGGGATTTCTCAGGTTTTGATGGTGGGCTGCGGTCATCGTAGTTGACGTCGACAGCTACTTCTTCCTCGTCGTAAGTTTTGAATGCTTCTTCGTGGTCTTTGTCAGTCAATGTGTTCGGATCAAAGTTCGGGTCATCTTCTTCGGATTCCTCAATCACTTGTTGGCCTTCAGGAGTCTTGACGTGGTGGAAGTGCTTGTGTTTTCCCGGGTATTTTCTGTAGATTTCAGGTGGAATGAGGAATTTGGTGGTGTGGTGGTAGTCTTTGGGCTTATCTTGGTGCGTTTCCTTTAGCTTGTCATAAAAATGGTGGTGGTGGTGTTCGTCGGATCCCATGTTAAAAGAACTGGAAGACGTGGCGCCTCCTGGATGACGATGATGGCCGGCGCCGTAATCTCTCAGTGGCTTCCTGAACGTCTGCGGCTGCCTCGATTTCATATGTGGAGTTGACGACTTCCCGTCAGTGATCGCATAAGCCGGTTGCACTTGAGATCTTGGTGGCCAGTGTGTCGTCTTCTGCTCAGCTCTGTACCCGTGGATGTCGTATGCGTCGGGAGCTGATGGTCCAGACGGCCCCGAGACATCGGACGGCTCAGACGTATCCGCTGGTCCCGAAGGTCCTGATGCCCCACCAGCTTCATCCGAAGGTTCGTGTTCTTCAGACGATTTCATCTCATGTGGTCTCACGTACTCGTAATCACTATCATAATCATGGTCGGCTTCTCTAATACCACTGCTACCACTATCGTGCTCTCCAGATTCATCTGATTCCGCCGAATATTCACGTCTTTCATCATCATTCTCATACGAAGAGGGAGCCCTCCTCCTTTTCCTCTTCAAGTCTTGGGTCTTTGTGGCATTTCCTTTCGATTCTTTTGCCATTTTGTCCTTCTTAGCCACCAGAATGGTGAAGTTTTCATCATATTTCAGAGGTCTAACCTTCGTATTTTTTATCTCCAACATTGACGATGCTTTAACAACCGATGACACAGCGGCGCTTCCATTCTGTTTTTTGTTATTCTCAATTAACTTGATGTTTTGTGTCTTATTATTACCAGGTTTGAGATGCTTCTGAGGAACGAAAACTGGAATATAAACTTTTGTTCTATTGAGAGTTCCCAGCGGTATAGCTTTCGTCATAGTCTGGACAGGCACCGATTTAATATAATCACGTGGCTTTTCAGTGCTACTATTTGCTGGTACGCCAGATTCCGTGAATTCTGTGAGAGGTCTTTCATCCACTGCAGGCTCACGATCCTCCTCATCACCATCAAGTTGACTTTCTTCATCCTGCTCTTCGTCGCCATCTTCTTCTCTACCACTATCATGTTCTTCATCATCTGAATCGTGTTCCTCACGCTCTGCATCTTCATCGTCGTTGTTTACATAATTTTCTTCTTGATCTTCATCTTTGTCCTCCTCTTCTTGCTTTTCTGACGTATGCTCTTCGTCTTCTTGCTTGTCTGACGTTTGCTCTTCTTCTTCTTCTTCTTGCTTGTCTGACGTTTGCTCTTCGTCAGCAAATTGCTCGCCTTCTTCCTCGTCAGCATCGTCCGTCGTCAATTCTACTGCAATTTCCTAAGTAATCGCAATAACTGAATTAATAAAAAACATCATATTGGCAACTGTCAGAGCAAACCATCTAATCGGTACCAACTGAAGAAAAATTAAAAAAAAAGTTAAGTACCTACTGAGAATGAAATCAAAAATTGGTGCAGATGCAGACTTTTTCTAGAGGCGTAAGCACAAATGATGTAATATTTGAATATTGATAATTTTAATAAAGCAATATATTTTCTTCGACTCAATCCTAAACAGACGTTGATTCTGCTCTGATATCTCTCTGAAACTATTTGTAGATGTTCATTGTCCCAACTACTTGACAATATTGTTTTGGGCTGTCAACTAGGTACGAAGTACGTTTCACAAATCTATCACCATATTCTGTACAAAATAGCAATAAACCATTGCGCTGAATTTCATGAACAATCATCTATTTACACAATGTAGCAACTCACCGTAAACGAGGATTCTTGACCTTTTCACAAGGATTCTACCTCTGCAAACAGTGGGCCTTTTTCAATATTTAAAGCACATTTGAAAGCTGAGCGGTATCAATATAAATAATTGAGCAGAAATAATGCAAACATTGTTAGGGATAAAATAAGAAAATACTCACGTGACAATAGAGAACTGTTTTGTGCGAGAGGAGGATCAAAGCAAGCGACAAAATATACGCTGATAAGATGCACGTGTATTCAAAGCATAAAATGCACGCATTTTAATAATAAATTATACATAATGTACAAACCAATTTGATTTTCACTTGAATCTAAAATTATTCTACAAATTGAAAATAAAAACAGGTAACTTTGATATGAGCACTTACAAAAATATAAAATTACAAAGTAAACAAAAATATTTGAGGAAAAATAACGATTTGATATCTTCATCAAACGTTGCAATCGTTTCACTGTCAACTGGCACGTTGAAGTGATTGCCCTCAGGTAACATAGTAAAGATGGTAACATGATTATGACTCAATGAATTCAGAGACTCGTGAGATAAGGTGGAATTCAACTGATATAAAGAATGTCACCTTATTTATATGGAGGTCAATGAGAATTTATGAAAATTGGTAATAGTTGTTTGCCAATTTGTACAGTGAGATAATTGATACTACATGCAACAATTTATGTTTTACACAATAAATATTTTCTGTGTTGAGGTTCTCCACTTGAATTAAAGAGTGTATTCGAGAGTGCATGCACATATTCGAACGGGCTCAATATCAATGGCTGCTATATATATTGTCCGGTTGTGGAAAATATTTACATCAGAGGCATGGGAGATATATTATGGCATTTATACAATGAAAAAACGGGATTTCCTTCCCATTCGAGTACAAAAAAATAAATAAATATGGCAATGTATGAAGGCAAGATAGCGAAAATGTATGTACAACCGTAGCTAGAGCTTTGTGTTTTTTCCAAGCGATCGAACTATTTTTTGCCGTAGGTGTAGCCATTTCTTTGACTTACTCCTGAAGGATCGTACTCGGCCCATTTGCTCAGATCAATTCTCGGAAGGATGCCGCTCTTGCAAGGGACGCGAGGGTTGCTGTGAACATTTAAATGTTATTTCATTATTTATATAAAATAGTTAATAATGTACCTGTTGTGAACTGATTCTACTAAGTAAAGTGTGTCTTTACATTTCGTAATCAGGGAGCACCATGGGGTAGACTTGGATGGTATCGATTAAATCGGTGTTGTCGCAAAGCACTCGGGACAATTTGATCTTCCTGATCTCTTGTAGTTGTTCTGAAACATGAGAAACACTGTTAGTGAAACCCCGCAAATACAGCGAAATCACTCCACCAGTTTTCTTTCAAGGTGGTATGAATATGAGTTTATTTATGTGTCAGAGGATCGGGGTCTCTTCTGGTCGTTTGGTTGACCTTATTCATCTCGACGGTTTTATAAATAAAAAATTTAAATAACCGTTACTCCGTGAATAAGAAAAGCAAAATTACTAAAACATGACTAGTAGAGTACCTTTGTACTTAAAAGTCCCAAACAACCCAATTTATAACAGTGATTGATGCAAATTTTAGAAGGGGAAAAATAGGGTGATGAACTGCTTACAGTAGACAGCAAGTAACTGTAGGAATAGTTGCTTAACAATTAGCCTAGAGGGGATTGCACCATTTACTCAGAATGTATGTTTGGTTGGGAACCAGGGAGTGGTTCTTGAATGGAATTGATGAACAGAATTGCTAAGGTTGTGGGTACCTCTGGTTGTCCAATAGTCGAGTACAAAGGCGGGGATGAAAAGTTGAATTGGAACATGAATTGAAACCACATAATTCAGTGAAGATTATATACTAATACTAAATTATTAATCGTCAAGCGTTTTAGAAGCTCTTAAGTTGGATTCACAGTTACCTGGACGGTAGACTTCACAGAGTTAGATTAAAAAGTGCTGTATCCACGCCCTACCTTGCTTCTTCCGGTATCCCTCAGGGTTCCCATATTGGCCCTATCTTATTTTTGTTGCTGATCAATAGTGTTGGCCAAATGGTTTCTTCGGGTGATGTCAGGGTCCTCGTATTTGCGGATGATCTTAAGATCTATAGACGGATTTCGTCGTCAGCGGACTGCCTCCAGCTGCAGCACAGCCTTGACAGCCTTCTCGTTTGGTGTTCGACAAACCACCTAGCTCTAAACCCTGCTAAGTGCACCGTTGCCTCATACACTCGTTCTCAGGAGCTCATCCAGCATCGTTATTTTATTCATGGGCTCCCTCTCGGGAGACTGGAGTTAACTCGTGACCTGGGAGTTCTGCTGGATCAGAAGCTCACATTTAACAACCACGTGGATGCTGTCGCATCGAGAGCACTGCGAACTTTGGGCTTCCTCAAGCGTTGCACAAGAGACTTCACGTCAGTGGAGGCCATTGTGCACTTATATAAGTCCTTAGTTCGTCCAATTATGGAATACGCTAGTCCGGTCTGGTCTCCTTACTATGAGGTGCATAAGGACAGCTTGGAGAGTGTACAAAGAAAATTCCTGCGCTATATAGCCTTTAAGTTGGGGATGCCAGTTGATCAGGCGGACTATTCTCGTCTCGCGGTGCTTTATGATCTTCCAAGCCTGGAGAATCGAAGATGCATGGCAGACATCATGTTCTACCACAAGTTGGTGAATGGCGTTCTCCAGTCCCCGTCCCTTCTCTCCAGAGTCAACATCAATGTGCCAAACTACAGCACCCGTTCATCTGTGACGTTCCACGTTCCGTTTGCCGCCCACAACTACCTTCTGCATCGACCGTTATACCGCATGCCACGAGAAGCTAATGCGTTTATCCAAGCCACGTCATCAGACTTTTTTTGTATCTCTCAGTTTAGCCTCAAACGTCAGTTTTCTAATTATCAGTATCAGTGACAGTTCTTTTTCCTTTTCTTCATCGTCATTTTATCACATATTACTTCTCTTTGTGCACCAGTATCAATTTTTGTACTATTTATCTTAAGTTTCTCTTACGGGTGAAATCTCGAATTATTTTCCTACTTTGTAAAATGGCTTCGGCCGTATCAATAAATAAATAAATAAATAAATAAATAAATAGAAGAATAATTAGATTACCTGGGGTGAATGAAGAGGGCTGGTTGGGAAGCTCATACCAGAATCGGTCACCTCGTCTGATGTAGCTCATCTGAGTTGCAATGATGCAAGCGAACGTAGATCCGATCAGACTACCCGGAAGCGGTTTCTCTGACACACCTCCGGACCAAAGATCAACATCCATTGTGCTCCTGGAAAAGAATTTGAACGGTTAGTCCTAAATAGGTGACACCAACGATACATGATATTATCATACTATGAGTATGAGACACAGGTTCCACACTCATCAGAAAGTCATTATTTATATGCTCATCCCTGGCGCCACTTTGACTCAAAAGCGTCCACGCCCCCTCAGCCAAAAGCAGGTTACGTAACTTATGACACACCTAGCAGGTTACCTCAATTCGTCCCAAAATCCACCCAGATCAAAGAATAGGGGCGCCAAAGGGCAATGAAATATGTACCACATCTCAAAACTCACTGGAAGATCGACTGGTACCGGTGGACAGTGGAGTTGGGCATACTGCCAAAGAGATCTTCAAATTCATCATATGCGGGGAGTCCACAGAATTTCCTACAACGAACGAAGATCATGATGAGTTCTTACTCAGACGAGCATCCATAACGAAAAAATCATTGAAAGACAAAGTTATGGCTTATAACTCACAGGTACTTACAACGTTCAAAATAACTCCTATGAAATATACGCCAATCCCTTTCAACCAACGGCTTACCTATAGTACATGTATCCAGGAACTCCGAATTCCCTGCCTCTCTGCATGTTGAAAGCGACCAAATCAAGACCGAAGTGGTGACCAGGTTTTTTGAGCAAGTGGTTGGTGACCTATTGTATTAACACAACAACAAAAATATATCAATTCAGTTGTAAAAATTGGTAGAGATTGGTATTACAAAAATTACGGTGTAAAAATAGGTGTAGATGTTCTTGATTCGCTTTGGTCGAAAATAATACAACATAAGAAAGAGCGAACGTTTTTGAGATTATCTTAAACACCAATGAATAATATTTTGATTTGGTTTGCATATTCTATTATTTTCTTGGATATTGATAGTTGATGACGTTTTAAAGATTAAGATTAAACAACGAATAAGTAAAACAAAATTCGTACCTCTTGAGTGATGGAATCATCCATAGCCTGTGCAACTTGGTTCATCAGACCCATCAGATATTCATCCATCACGCCAGCTCGATACAAATCATACGGTCGCCTAATGAGATCCGACAGCCTCTTTGACGCTAGAACCAACAAAAACAAAAGTTAGTACTATTTTTTCAGGGTAATAGGGCGCTAGTTCAATTAATAGCTAGTGAGTTTATGGTGTACTCAAATCCGATAAATTAATTTTGAGAGGTCGCAAAAAGTCTGCCAAGTGTGTGGGCTTTTGATACATATGTGCACTATTCATTCATATCATAACATAAATATTATGTGATTGGGCGGTGTATCTAAGATAGTAGTCACGGTTTGCGCATAACCGGACGCTATTGCCTTTCCTGTTGGATTGCAATGAAAGTCACTCGTTAAGCCGACATGCATACACGGAATCTGATCAGGAAGCTATGAAATCCAAAACGCTAACCTTTGGTAAGGGGAAAGCAAAAATTTCATTTCTTAAGGATAGTCTAAGAGTCGAAAAATCAAAATAATTATATGTGAATGCCAAAGAATGAAATGGAACACTTCTAGGCATGTTCTGTGTCTATATTACAACGCATATAACGAAGAAATAATTTTGAACTCACCAATGAATTTATGAGCTTTACTCCATCGCTCAACGGCTGTGGGGAGCAACGAATGACCAAATCTGAAAGCTGCAGCGCTGAAGGCATCTATGATATTGGGGTTGATGTTTTGGTCATACCCATCCCAGTAGCCCTGGAGTAATAACAAGTATCGCATTAAATTAGTTTGAACGGTGCATTTACTTGCTTCGGAAGGTAACAAGTCGTTTACGTACCTCCTTTTCGAGGACCAAACCGAATTTATCCATAACCTCCTTGCCAAGGACGATCGGCAGGAACTCGTTGAATGTGATGTGCTGGATCTCAGCAATGACTATGCGCCTGGATTCCTTAATAATTACAGAAAGAACCTTATTATTTACACAAAGAATTAAATGATTTACAAAACAAACGAATGAAATTGTAAAATAGGAATCATTTATACAATTGTGCTATGGCCCTCATTGATTCTAAGGCATTTGTTATAAAAAAGGAAAAACTAACTGTTTGGAAAGAGGCTATGAAAAACCTGGAGGAATGAAAAACCTGGAGGGACACTACCCTGGGAAAGGTGGTACCTAGCTGGTTAGGTTGGGGGATGATAATAACTACTTATGAAAATGACGCAAAGTGAGAGGCTGCGGCTGAACACCATGCTGTCCATAATGTTTCTACATAAAGCTAGCCACAATTTTGACTTACATGGCTGAAATGTTTGCAGCAGATAAAATAGTGAGACTGTATTCTCTATTGACCTATCGGCTGTGATATAGGATTTTATTGTGATGTTGTAATAAAATTATTTGATTTACACCATTTCTTAAAAAGTTTCAAGAGGCCTCAGAGTCATTTGGAATATAAATTTTAGGCATTTAGGATGGATTAGCGCTACATTAAAAAAAAATTAAAAGTACAAAGGGTGCAAGTGGATCTTAAAACAAAAACCATCACTTAAATGGTGATTTTTGTCATAGTTTAGACTTGAATCAAGTCACCCCTATCTAAGGTATGTGATTACATTATGTTTCTGGATCTACGGATTCTTACTTGGTACAAAGTTTCATCGTCCCAGTGGGGGTTGATCTTGGCGAGCTCCTTCGCTATTCTGTTGTGCTCTCTCGCCATGATGGTGTGCATGCACGCCAGAACCAGCTGCTCGTTGACACGAATTTCTCCTGTACAAAAGAATTGTTCGTGAGGGAACTTTTTTGTCACATGATTCTCTTGAGCGCACGTAGACCTGCACCGGAAAAATCACGAGGATGAAGGGAAGTGTTAAATGGTGTTTTTGACGTTCCAAAATTAGTTTAAAACAGTATAAAAACTGAAGTTAGTGATAACAAACCCATTACATCTTGAAGTATCTTATGTAAGCAAAAAATGTTTGGCAATAAGTTGTACAAAAGCTTTTGAATTGCACCGTCAGTTACTTTATGTCTCTTCAACCGATAATCTGCAAGCTATTTGAGGAGCTCATCTTGAAAAGACTTGAATTCATCATTGAGGAAAGAAATTCAACCATCAATTCGGTTTCAGGGGCATTTAACAATTGTAACAGAACAGTTATAGGCTAATAGAAAATATACTTAGGTGCATTTCCAAATGTATCCTAGGCTTTTGACTAAATATGGCACAAGCGCATATTTGCACAAACTCACCAACTATTTGCTGAATGAAAAACTAGAAGACGAATATTCAAAGTTGAAGAAAAGAGCAAGAGTACCTCAAAGACGTTTCTTGGAGCCCCTAACAGTATGACACTGGAGCTTAGGTATGACACTGGATACTAAACTGCATTGAAAAGAGCACGTCAAGCGATTCTGATTCGTCGGACACTTCGGATACATTCTCCGAAAAAGCTCACTTAATGCTCCCTGGCACATTTGAACAGCTGACCTCGTTGGTGGATGAATCCATCAAAAAACACGCAGTGGAGCACAGAAGTAGAGTCAAAACATCCAAGTATTGCGCCGCCTGGACAAAGCTAGAACTCTGAACCAACTCACTGTAACTCACTGGTGCGTTTGTGCATTAGTGAATTGGTGTACCTATATACTCCAGTAAACGTTTTTCACTATATTTGAAGAGTTTTAACGATAAATTAATGATCATGGGACAAAAATGTATGCTTAATGTAGGCTGACAGCTAGTCGTAAGCCCTCCCTCCTAATTAAGGAATCGTCAAGTACGAGTATTTGTTTATACAACATTAACTTTTTATTAGTGAAAAACGCCAGTGGTAAGTAAAAATGAATGAACACGAGAACCTTACCAGCTTCAAAGCAGTACTCGGATCCGTTTGCGCGTGTGCATCCTTCTTCTGGGATGTCCAATTTCAGCGGCAAGAGCTCTTTGAGACCGAATTCAGAGAAAACGGGGTTCATCCTGAGGAGGCCGCTGTAGCCAGACCTCAAGTGCCTGCTGAACTGTTCCGTCACACCGTAAATAGTATTGCCGTCGATGACGCCTGTCAGAGTGTTGAATGGGACCTTTGAACCTACACGAAGAATAATAATGATGAACAACAGGAAATATTTCACATTGTGCGATTCATTCAATTCACTGGTGATTCGTACTGACATAACCACAGATAAGCTCGCATAGTAAATCGTTTTTCAATCAACATAGGAAATACAATCCAACAGACAGCAACGCTAGTTTTGACAAAACGTCGTCACGTTAGGTTCGTTCGGGCCTCCAAAGAGAGTGATACTAACCTGCATATTACTGAAGTCTGACGTGTTTAGTATCAGTTATAGCCATTCAGTCTCCACGAGTGTAAAAAATACGTAGTTCATGATTGTGGTATGTTTCCATTAAATGGAAACATACCACAATCATGAACTACGTATTATCCAAGTTTTTTACTACACTAACTGTGCCTGTTTACTTCACCAAAATAAATAATAGAGCCTGACAGAGAGGCAAATCTGAACCAGACATACGAGTATGAGCACCTGCGTGTAGAAAATAGTGCATTTCTAATATTTTAATCAAATGCATTGAAGAGAAGTTAAGTAATAGAAAAATTACCTATTTGCACGGAAACAAAGATTAAACTGTTACACCGACCGTTTTCGTGGATAACGTTGGATGTTTAAAAGCTGCCGTATGTTAATGATTTGGAACGATGGAACCAGAACCACTAAAGTTTTTTTTATAGTATAGCTATTGGTTTTTGTTGGAATACACACATTTTTCTGTTATTAAAACAGCATTTTTCATTAAAACGCTGATACGACATACCAAGTCTGCAACCTGGTCTTGGAGCGGGGAACGATCTCACGAAGTCCTGGCATTTTACCCCGTATTTCTTGTAGAAATAATCATCTTCTGGAATGACCACGTCCATGCAGTAAGGATGTCTCAAGTGAGCCGGTCTGTTGCAGCATTCTTCAGGCTCGTTTTTCGTGTGGCGATCTGGAAAATCAAAAGAAATGTAATGGTAATCAATGGTCGAGGCAACGTTGAGTGTTAAATACAATTGAGCGTTAAATACATTATGCGTTGTGTTCATGTGTATCAGGTATTGGTAGACGTCAATTAATGATGTTTTGACGTCTTCAGCTTTCAGAAAGCGTTGCGACAATATGGAAGGCATGAATGTAAAATGCAAGGTCTTTTTGAGCAGGCAGTTTTCCACTGGTCCCCTCAATGCTGCCTTAAATACACATCGACTAAATGACTGCGTCAACGGATCTTACCGCGGATGAAGAACCACTGTGCCGGTTATGAGTAGGTATGAGTAAGAAATATCGGTATTCGGTAGCGACGACAGTAATGAAGTGTGTAAAATTTTCGCCACAATTTTGAATAGTGGTACGAAATAATTCAAAACTATTTTGAGGATATTTTTCGCACTGAATACAATTCTGAGGTCAGATTAACACCTGCACCAACATCTACGCTCAAAGATCGACGGAAACTTCGTTCAAGTCCAAAAGTGACTGTTGAAATTGTAATGTCACCCAAAGTGCTCCAAAAAATCTTCAGTAATTTACAGTGACTACCTAATCAGTTTGCGTTAACTGATTATGAATGAAGTAGGCCACTCTCACAACTTACTTACAATTCAGTAAAGAATTGATATTTTCTGCTGAAGTCGGAAAAGATTGAATTAGGTTTGGAGATGGTTGAGCTTGATTTGGAGATGGTAAAAAATATATTGCGAGTATATTACCTATACTCATAATATTATTGTAGAGTATAATTAATTGAACTCTTGTTGGAAGAAGAGGCGCTGGACCTATAAAAACCTTTACATTTCATTGAAATATCCAATTCAAGAGTTGCTCAGTTCGTATCAGTACCTACCTCATTTTTGTCTACATGAATTATCGGTCTACCTTAGCCCGAAGTTTGAGATATCATCCTGGGCCTATCAATACCCTGATTTTCGTGAGAAAGTTCAACGAACTCCTAGTTTACCGCGTGATTGTGAACTCCAGAAATGTAAGTACCCTCCTCTGTCATTCGTTGTAACATTGTTAGGCTGTTAGGTTTTTCTTTTTTAATTTTTGTAATAGTGAAGTGCGCATAGCCTTCAACCAATTCAGTTTCCCCGCTCAGTATTCATTCCTAGGTTCCTCTGAGCACTTCACTTCTTGTTGCCCAAGGCGATTCGCCCTCACCTTGCATATTGAAATGTATATTGAAATGTACATAATCATGAATGCAAAATTAATTGTACAAGTAAAAAAGATTTATTTGAAAAATTAAGTTTTATTTCGAATATAAAAAGTGTTGAAATCATTGTAAAACCCTCTATTTAGTACCCTATTTGTCAAAAATTTTCTCTTGGACTTTATTATGTTTTTCGAACCCCCAGTGAGAAGAAAGAAGGCACATTGTCTCCGAGCTCTCGGCTTTAGGGTTAACCTTAGGGTTTTAGCCATCTTCAGGGTTAATTCGTAGATATGAGATAAGGAGAAAATAAGCCAAGGAAAAAATGCACAAAACGTTAACAAGAATTGAACCGCTAAAAAACTTAGGTTAGGTTTGGCTATGAACCTCATGACCCCTCCCCCCCACCACAGGAGATCAAAGTCTGGATCCGGACCTGACAGCAGCCTCAACCTTATATCATGTTGCATTGCTCACACCAATTAAACCATCATTTAGCTAACAAATTTATCATCTTAGACATAAATGTGGTGATTCCAATATTACCAAGAGGAGTAGCAGTAAGAGTGAAGTCGTGGTCCATAAACTGCCCCCAAGCAACGATCATGACGGTTCCAGCGTGATCGTGGTAGCCCTCGTCAGGGTGGATGGTCCTGGAGACGATTCTAGGTAGTGGGAGGTTATTTCCGGTTACGGATTCCCGAGGTTGGTTCATTCCATCGGCAAAATGCGGTGCCATCAATCTAGAATTGAATATTAACAGAATAATCAGGTTACTTTCTTATTGAAATGAAAATGAAATGAAAATTAATTTATTTCTTCTACAAATGCTTACAATTTAGTAACATATATGTTGTAATGAAATATAATCTCCCAATGTGGGCAACAAGCCCGCGCTAGGGAGATGAGTTGGTTAGGCTAAATTAAGAGTTACCTTATTCTATTGAAAAATTATTTACATGACAAATCGCATGAATGGTTTTAGGGAACGGCAATTGATTGTTTGAGATCTAAATATCATTTAAATGCGTCTATGAAGCAGAATCGGATACGTCAAAAGTACTGTTTTTACGCTTTGCGCAGTGATATCTCAATGATCCATGACAGCATTGAAATTAATAGAGTCCTCATTTCAGGAATTGTGTCCTCACTTGATTCGGGATGACTAACGACTATTGATCCGGATTTGTCAACGTTACTCGTACATGAATGATATTAATTAAAAATATGAAGGCTTACGCCCAATATGGGAGATTTAGGGTCTAATTCTGAATCCTGCCTGCATGATTATGTCTCACGGAAAGTCGCATGTCCAAATATGAACATGGTCTTGCCATTTCGTGATAGGGCGAATTGAAGAGACCCGAGCCCGAATATTCATTTCACATCGGAATAATACTGGGATTCTTGCTGTGTGTGGTTGGAACTTGAATTCGAACTAATACATCTGTACAATTAGAGGGCCCTAAATGGAAGAAGTAAATCATTAGAGTGGGGTAACGCTAACCAGCACCTACCACTATTTTAGTTCCTTCTTGTAGGGTGGGATTCACATACTGGCGAGAATCTTTACGTTCTATCCAATTAAGTTGGACACGGGTCGTATTTATAAGAACCTAATGAATGAACGTTGAGCACCGACAGTTTCTTAGTGGAGCAGTAAACTGCTCGAATAAATCAGAGTGATATACAGAGCTTTATGATGAATTGACTCCGCGGAGAACGTCCATAATGTAAGACGGTTCAACTTAGAGGGATACACCTGTTTAAACTGATAACAAATCATTGGGCGTCTGAGGTTGCGGGAGCCCATAGGAGTCGCCTTGCTCCGAATACTTTACTCCCGACCACGCCCGCACCGGCTCTTTTGAAACTGGTCGGTTTCGATCCCCCATGAAGGTTGCAACACACAGAGAAAAAAGGATTCATCTTGAAACCCGACCCGATGACCGTGTAGCATTTAAAAGGGCGTTCCCCGAACTTGTCGGTGTTTACTGTCTGGGAAAAATATAAACGACTTTGCATTCAAGTTTGGCTGCCTGGACGTCGATTGAAAAATAAGTCGGCGGCATCGTGTCTAGTTCATTTACGTCGGGGAGTAAATCATATGATGACATCTTGCTTCGCCCTTGATTCGCCTTTAGGCGGTCAAGTTTACAAATCGTCAGGGCAGCTGGTTTTAGGGAGATTTTGATGACACGAACAGGATTCCGATTAACCAGCGGAAAGTCAGGCACTTGGCGGGATCACAAAACAACAGGTGTTGCTATAGTGTTTTTGAGACCATGTCATGACTGTAATAATGCTCAATGAGTTAATAAATAGTGGATGTTCTCTATACGCAGACGTTGGTAATAAATGTGACCCATTAACAAGGGTTCCTTTTAGCGCATATATTGAACGAATCGGAGTAAAATTCACCCCATCATACAATTTTAAGTACGTTGAATTGAACCGGAGTATAAATTGTTACAACGATTTTTCGTTTTCGTATACTGGGACGAAAGAACGGAGCATGATTCAGATGAAATTTGAATTAAACCATCTAGCTATCCTGAATATTCCATGTCAGTTTCAAGGAAATTGGATGAACAGAACGGAATTGTGTGGCGAGAATGAACCAATTTTTATATGACAATATCCAACTCACCTACTTAGTGTAATTCTTCCTGAAAGCGAGACAAAATTAAGGGCAGGCAGGACCTAGGTTGGGAAGTTGTTGAAGGATATCTCGGGCTTTGATTGACTTAGAATTTTGAAATAAATTTCTAAATTCACTGTATTAGTAAGAAATTGCCCCTACGTTGTCCGATTTTTGAAATTCTAACAATAATTTTTTTTAATTGCGGCTAAATCTTTTTATTGAAAAAACGAGACTAGGGGCATTTTTGGAAGGCTGATAGGCCGCGAAATGCAAACATCGCAGTTAAAACATGTAAAATCAGCGAGCAAAATCTCAAATAAATTTCGATTTTTTTCTCGATTTTTCGATAAATGTCTCGTAACCTTCTTCTTATTGGATGTCTTGGCACTTCTATAGTGGCGGAAAACTCCCCCGCATTTCAAAACTGCAAGTCAATCACATCCTAAGATATCCTTCAAAACCTTCCAACCCAACTACACTTCCTATTCGCATGTTCTTACATTGTTGCTGTTTCGTTTCGTATCTGTGATCCCAGCCTCAAGTTGGTACATATTTCCCTTTTTAGTGAAACACAGACTCTATTGCTACAATTTACATTTTAATGGCATCATAAATTGTCTTTCCCAAAGATAATATATTGCGGATTTATTGGAAACTCAACTAGCGAAAGTGTATCGATACGATAATTTAAATCCTCCCCTTTTACGACTGAATCGATTATAATAGAGGGTCTTTACAATCTATAACACGCATTCTAATCGGCGTTAATCTTTATTAAAGGTTTAATAACAGGGGTTTTAACTAGGTGCGTGACAACAAGATTTATAGCGCGGCCCTTAGACGTTGGGGTTGTCAATAAATCGCGACAAACCAACGTGTACTGTCGAATCGAAATGGGCGAATCGTGGGTTTCGAGTTCTTAATGATTAGATACTCAGGTAAGGGATCGTTTGTGTAAATTCACACGTAAAACCTTGAATACGCTCGACAGCATTGATATTACGAAACGTTACAGTGTGTTGAGTATTAATTGAAATGGTCGTAGCAGCAGACGAAAAAAATTATACAATTATAAAATTGATAGAAATATGGAATACGATTGAATTGCATTCACTGGTTTCAGCGAAAACCATTTAACTCCGAAAATTCACTTTTTTCGTTTTTAACAGACGTCATGGATCTGGCCTTACCTCAGAAACCTTTGGCCAGATCCTTCATAACCTCCCTGTAGAGATCTGCGGAATTCAACCACCTTTGTGATTTGATCTAAATCGACTTCCTGTTTCCTGCAGTATTAGCTCCGAGAAGACGAAAAAACCTTCTTTTATTGCTTGAGAACAATTCGACAAAATCCACAAAAATTTGGTTGAGTATCCCGAAGAAGCCTATTGGATTTTGATCTGCCTGGTTAATATCAGGTTTTGGGTTCATTTAAATTCAATGTATTTTTCTGTAGGATTCAAGTGTTCTATTATGTTAAGTTTTCTTATGAACTGTGTTTTTCTGTAAGATTTTATTAGAAACAGGTTTCATTTAGTAGTTCCCTCGTTAGGTAGGTACTATTAGTTTTGTCAAATGATTTTTAAAGGAAAATTGTGAATGAAATAATTTGTGAATGAAATAATTATTGTGAATGAAATAATTATTGTTTTGATTGCTAGAACAATAAAAACCAACCAAAACAATCACTTCTTGAAATCGGACGTTTTTATATTATCCTCCTTTTGCTCTTATCCACTCACCCCTTTTCACAAAATCCTTTTCTTCAATATTAGATGTGCAAATAAATAATGTACTGTAAAATTTGTAAATCCGGGCTTGAGAGATTTTCGCTGATGCTAGAGATTTCCACAAGGTGTTAAATACACTTGGAAGATTTCCTCGGAACAGTCGCGACCAAAATCTTATGAGCAGTCTGCTAAACATACAATGTTTAAATGTATGTTTAGCAGACTGCTCATATAATACCCTCTAGAATATAAACGTCTGGTTTGTAGTATCTGCGTGAATATTCTCGGGTGTTGATGAGGAAATGTTCAAAAGGCTAACAAACGCGTTCTTTTTATCCTATAGACTTCAATATAAATCTTCTGTACAAATTACACATTGAGATTTGAGCAACTTGGCCGACTAACGAACTAACAAAAAATAAAATAAATAAATAAACGTATACCACAAGTCACTGGTTGATTTCAACATGACATGAAGTCAATTTCAATAATTGAATAATAACAATTGTTTCCATTATTTCAATATTGAATTTCAATATTTCAATTATTTCAATAATAACAATTATTGTGATTTCAATTGAAGTCAATTCCAATTGTGATTTCAGTTCAATTGTGTGCTTTCTCCAAGAAGAACATCATAGTAAGCTATCATCGCACCTGGTGAATGGAGTGTTCATTGCGCCCCAAGTAGGGTTATCCAAGTTGTTGCAGAGACCATCGTGCCGCCTGTACTTTCCGGCGTGGCACTGAACGTCGCTGAGATAAGCAGGACAGATTTCTCTAATGAGAGTCTTCGAGGTATCTATGAGCGGCAGACCCTTTTCAATATCGTCGGACCCCATGCCGTACCTGTTCAAACACACAATGATAATCACATAATATGTTATATGGCATATCAGATAATATATTATATTTTAAGCACAATATCATTCACGTATAAAGTAGAGATATTTTCTTGGTAAAGTCAATGTTTTGTAGTGGTAAAGATACATATTTTCGAATACTGTAATGGAGAGACCACGAAGTTCCTCCTGGATGATACCTACTTGATGGAACAATCGCTAACCTTGTGAAAATAATCATACTAGCTAATTCAATGCTCGCAGTTGGCCATTCTAGAGCATACAAACATTGTGATGCCGTTTGCATATATATCAACTATTACCTAGCAGTGTAAAATTGATGACTAAGCGCTGGGATCTCGAGTTCATTCACAGGTGCCTACGTGTTTTTACGCACTAATCTTCTTATATTACACTGTACTACTTACTTACTTTCCACCTAACTAAAACTATGAACCATTATCAGCTTTGACCGTTGTACCAATTTAAAAAAAAAATGAAAGCAAGAGAGCGTTGTAATAGAAAATTAATATTGTTCATTGACGTTCTTTGCCATCAAACAAGTGGGATTACACCTACCTACTTAACTATCTCTGAATAGTGATGGATTATTATTACTTCTTTAAAATATTATTGTTCTCCCGAAGTCCACTTCTCACGGTGCAATTTGAAACACGGTGAAATTTACTGTCAAAGTAAAATTTACTGTCAATTTAATTAGACACTAGTGGTCCTAACAAGAGCCTTGCTGTGTAGGTCATAGGTTTTTGAGTTCATAATGTTGGTTGCTCAAAAAGAAAAAAAGATTAGGGAAGTTGAAACATTTTCTACTTCTACCAAAACACGAACTAAATAAATTGTAGCGGTAATGTACAATATTTCAACTACTCTTGTCTTTTTTACAACGGTTTCCACAATTTTGTCACCGGTGATTCAGTGCGTGTTGCTGGTTGTTATTAGCACTAGAAGACGGGGGACCATGCGATAAGCAATGCGTTGCCAAGAACTCTGGATGCACGCTAGCCCTCGCACCTCAGAAGTGAAAAAATCCGAAGTCATGCAGCATGGCTATGAAAGCGAATTTTAGAAGAAATTACTGGGTTTTTTCAAAATGTCTCCGTTTTACTGGTTTTATAACAAATTTCGTTTCCTTTTTATTGCCAAGTAACATCTCACTTAATAGATTTTTCAACCCTGAACACGATGGGGAAGTCAGAGTTGCGATATCTCATTCCGTTATCAGATTAAAGCTGATGAACCGTGAAGAACATCTCAAGTAACAACCACGTCTCTTCATCTTCAAAGGGCTCTAGTTTGAGAACGGAATAACATATCGCAATTCTGACTTCACCATCGTGTTCAGCGTAAAAAATGCTGGTGTCACTTCTAAGATTGTTTAATTAGTTGGACAGGGAGTATAATATATATTATATAATATGACGAGTTCTCTCTGTCCAACTAATCTGTATGAATGTGGACTGTGATTTTGGGTGATTGGCAACGCATTGCTCATCACATGGACCCCAATTTTCTTCTGAGAAGGTCCACTTCTCTAGCTCGCTGTAAGTTATTAAGTGAATCGGTGCATTATGTTACAGACAGAATTAGGTTATAGTCCACAAAGAAGTTGAGATTCCCACAAGGTCAGTGTATAGAAAAAACAGCTTTTATTGGCATTGTCACAGGCAGAGAGCGATTGTTGGGCTTTCGTGCAGACATAATTCATAACACTTGACTATTCATCAAGAATTTGAGACCAAAATAGCCTGCGTTCTCCACGAGACTGTTGAATGACTATAAATGCAACATTTCAAGGAGGGCACTCAGAGTTGCGAGAGAACAAATTATCGTGAAGGGATGTTTCCTTATGTGGCTACCATCGAGACATTTTAGGTCACAAACTGCAGACCTCTCCCAGTTATATGACCATTCGTGTCTACGAAATTATTTAACGAAATAGGCAGAACTCTCATGTTCCTACAAGAAAGGTTGCCTTACCTTGTACACATGAGTTTCTCAAGAAATATTATACAAAACAGACACATCTGCTATTCAGACACAAATGATATCACGTTGTGGTTGTACTCCGTGCAATTTTTTAAATACCTGATCTAATGGCTTAGTTATTTTTTGAGGAACTTGCCATCAGAAATTGATATTATTTATTAATGGAAATTACTCGTAGAACATCGACATGTTTGCCATTCCGTATGCTTCATATTCCAACTTCGAGCTTCAGGCGTACAATAGCAGTGGAAATCTCTTTTTCATCTTGGAGAGTCGGTTCCTTGATTTTCCAGCCACTTGTCTTTGTTTTTTTCTCGTAAAATTGATTTCAATGCTTTCACTAGAAGCAAGTTATTCGGAGGAAGGAGTTAGTGGAGAGGAGGGTCTGGAGGTTAGTCAGTTACTTCCTTCCTCACCGCAACTACATTTTCTTTCGTCATGATGATAAAATGGTACGTTTTCTGTAGTTCATGTGAGTGCGATGATGATTCGATCACAGTGCAATTCAGTTGATGTATCAGTCGAGTAAATAGCCAAATACGTAATTATGTCACTAGTTACGATAATCAGGAACTACCAATGGCTCATGTCAAAGTACATTCAAATTGAGTAATTTTCACACAGATACGAGTAAGTTGAGGGTTTGTTAGGGATACGTCGAGACCTTCCCGACTCTTCGGGGTTGACCCGGCGGCCTTGCTCCCAGTTTCACACCTTTGGAATAACTGGATCGTTTTTATCTGTGCGTTCATCAAGGACCCCCATAATCGGGGTTAGGATTCGTGCGAAGGTTGATAACTCCACCGAGATAATTATGTGTGTTTTGTACAAGAGGGAGCCGCCCCTTCCCGCCACATCATCCGGTTTGTTATGGCTTTCATCTGGCGACTATAATATCTACTGTTTCTCGATCCCAGTTAGGTTCACAATTTGTGCCCTTCGGCCCACTCTTTAATTCACGCTTTCTCGCCTTGCCGGCTTGTGATATTAGCCACGTATTACATCCACCTTGAACTACATGACGGTTATGGTTAATTCGATCACTTCACTTTCGCTTAAAACATCATGGACGTTGCAACACGCGCGGTAGTATTGGATAAGTTATACAAAATTTGTAATCTTTAATTTTAATTTAAGATTTAATCTTTAATTTTATCAACAATCTTTTATCCCATTTTTATTCAATAAAAAATGAGTAAATAAAAAATAATAACAAATAAATTTTATTTGTTGCTAATTTTCATTTATTTAGATATTTATTTATTTGATAAATTGAAGGTATATTATGATATTATTAGCTTTCCCTTTTTCAGAGATATTTGAAAATTGCGATTCCAACAAATAAATAAATAAATAAAAAATAATGACGAATAAAATTTATTTGTTATTATTTTTAATTTTTTATATTATATTATATGTAAATTATATTATAATAATATTATACAAGAGTAAAGTATTATCTTGTATATTACACAAGAGTAAAGAGTATACAATGTACTACATTATACATTGTATACTCTATAATATAGAGTATAGAATATTATTCGGTGATATTTTCTTTCAAGGAAAAATACATGCACAAACTGATATATATTGACCAATATGTAGTTATATATAACTGTCGTCTATTAAAGTCAACTTTCGGTCACTTCAGTTGGGATTGACGTGCGTATTATTGTGGGCATACATTTCTATAAACATATTATTCTGGTTAGAGAGAATTGTAATTCTAAAAATTTTGGTTATTTGATCTACATGTTATAACGATTATTCGAAGAAAGGGAAGCTATTGTTCTCGGTCAAATTTTGTAAAACTCGAATTTCCGAAAACATTTCATACCAAAATTCGATCTGGAACGGATTGAACGATATAATTGAGAAGTTTAAATTTGCTCAAAAAATCTGCTTTAGTAGCTAAACACTAAGTTCGTAGACGGGCAGCTGGGCCGCTCTAACGGGGGTTTTGGGAAATTTTGTAGAAGAAAAATTACCCATAAATTCAATAAATTATTCATCTGCTCTAATCTGATAACAGAATGATAAATTTCAATTCTGACTTCACCATCGTGTTCAGCGTTGCCAAATCTATAAACCGAGATGTCACAAAATTTGTTACGTATCCAATACTCTTCCGGTATTCAAAACATTTTTTATTCCCCCACCTTCCCCCTTTCGCTTCCACCCCAAATTATACTTTGCGTAAAATTACTCCTGTTTTACTTATTCGTACGAATACCTACTGTTCCGAAAATTCGCTCATGCTTATCATTCATATCGGAGCCATGTTTAGGTCAGACTAATTCCACTCCTACCAAACGAATTGATGAAATAATTTAACCTCCAAGCTTACGCCCTAAAACCACGAGCAAATTCAATCAGGAGGTTGTCGGACCTCGTTGTATCGCCTTACTTTTTAAACATCGATCTGTTTTCTCCATAGCCTTGTGATCTGACAGTTCACCTTCGAAATGGGCGGATTAGTGGTTTTGACGGATGGAGCTATCATTTCCAAATCGAGGAATTTCTGTTAGTTTCAACGGTAGTGTGTATAGGCGGGTGATCAGTAACGGCCATTGGCTACTGACTAATGACAAGCAGTTACAACTCGGACTCGTTCACCTTCGTGAACCCCGCCACCTCAACCGATTAAGCCGTTTTTACTGGCAACGGGAGCTGAAGTATTGAGAAATTTCCTGATACTCATTTAAGATTATAACTTAAATGTGATGGATTGTGTAGCTTTCCTTCAAGGAATGATTATATGATTTGTCAATTTGTGTGATGGCATTTCATTGAGGGGATAGCAAACATGGGTTTCGAATTGAACTCTAATTTAGCTGATGTTATTCATGTAGGGAAACAGCTCCAGGAATACCTTTCGAGTCCATGAAAGGTGTTAATTTTGGATAATGTTGGTAGGCACGCCATCAATGCACTTATTGATAGAGACCCAAGTTATGGGTCTAAACTGGTCTAGAGTTGGTAGCTTAGCTGGTTGTTGGTGGTTAGCATTACACGGCCTGGCCCGATTTTGAGAGGGTCAATTAATGAGACCGTGACTGAGCTACGTTCGAGCACCAAGTTTCAATTTTTTCAAGGAAAACTTGTTTGCGCGCATTTGAGCAAACGAAGCCTAGTGTCGGTTTTTAATTGCACCTGGAGACCAAACCGCCTATACACGTATTTCCCATCCATAAACGCGTTCCAAGGATACAGTAAACAAAAGGGCAGTCTGCACAAAATAATGAACCGTTGTTGAAGAATTTGAAGAGTTTTCTAATTGTAATTTGCAAGAGGAAAGTGTGTCGCGCGAAACGAGCTAATGAACCGGGACTCGGCAAACTTTCTTCGCACTGTCTAGCGACTTGATCGTGCATTGAACAATCGTTTGGATGATTTATTCAGATAATAAATTTACCTGCGGTATAAACGAATCGTAAATTCAAATGAATCAGCATCTGATTCAGAATTGCACTCATTGAAATAATGTGATCACGCGGCCACGGCGTCATTTCGGCGTATAAAGACAGATCAAGTTAACAGATACTTCACAGTTGTTTCAGATTATTTTATGTTTGGATATACCCAATCGAAATCCTTGGGGTAATTTCGCCAGGTTGGATGTTGTATCGTAACTCAAAACGCTCCAAAAATAATTTCCTGTCTAGATCACTGATCCGTATTCAATCAATTTGAAGCTCCATAAATGTACGAAATTATTGAAGGACTGGTGAATATGAGGAATGGAGGAATAACGGTTTTGTTTGTGTGTGAGGGGTTTTTTCAATGCTGAGAGGAGGGAAATCTTATAAGAATGGCTGCGTCATTCGAATGGATATCAGGAAAGACTTGAATACTAGGGTCGATAAATATTTTTTCAACTATTCTAACGAATGGTGGAATTTCAACAGCTAACTTCATTCAGTACTCCAAATTACAAGTTCATTTCACTCACCTAATTTGAAAACAATATTTACCAACCTTGATGTCCTTACTTGAAAGTGCGATTTGCGCTATTTTTTGGATGTAACCAAGTAGTTTAACGTGGATTAATGGTCGATTAGGGGAACTAACTACAAGTTCGAGGACAATTTCAATTCAATGAATTAAAGCAGGACGAAGATGTCTGTTCAAGTAAGTTTGACAGGGTGAGCGAACCGACGAAAGGTGAAAGGAAAATTTTATCTACGGGACTGTGATTGAAGTTCCAATTCTGAATGCCGCGAGTTAACAACGTTCCCGGAGGCCAGTCGCTATCCGTTAGAAAGATACACAACCTGTCGTTTATCATATCAGCGATAAACGCTCCTTCATGTCATAACTCGGAACGGGATATTTCAGAGGATTTCTATGAGGTCGTGCTTCATTTTGAGCGCGAGATTGTCATCCAAGTCGGAGTAAGAAAAGAAAAAAAATTGTGGGAGGACCACTTGACGGCATCTTTGAGGGTGCCCTGAGGGCGGAATCCCCACTGCGGGGTCCTCCGATTTCGTACTCCACGAGTATTTCTTGTGCAACAAGACCGCACCCAGGAAAGCCTTGGGCGTTATGCCCGAGTCGTCTAGAGCGTACTTTTTCGGGTTGACGACGCGGCCGCTGTTTCAGTAGGAGTCGTGGGGGTGTCGTTGACAAAAACTGCCAGCCGTGCCCTGTGGGACGACAAAACAAACGGGGATTTCGAGACTCCTCAGCTCTCTACAACCTCTTCTAGTTCTGGAGCAGGCTAACAACGTGTTTTCTAAAAAAAAACCACATGTTTGTATTTTTTGTAGGTATATGCCAACGTCATCACCACTACTAACCATGAAATTGACGAGGATTCTCCACAGGGTTTTCCTAAGGACATTTGAAAAACAATACGGTGAGGATTTTCGGAGAGGAAATCCTCAGAGGTTTACTGGAGCCGAACGGAGCCTCTACACAGCACCCGCAAGCCTGTGAGGTAAACTGCACAGTAGTACCATTTCCCCTCCCATGACGGACGATGACATCGCTCTTGTCAGTGTTTTGGCTGTACTTCAGCGAAAAATACGAAAACAGCGAGCTGAATGGTGCAAAGATTAGTTGTTGAACGGAATATGGCATCTACACACACCAATCTGGTGACCGAGCTAAGTGTGCAACCGGAATACTAACGCAACTACTCACGAATGAACGAAACAGTGTATCAAAATCTGCTAGCACTCATCACTCCATTAATTCAAGAGCAAGATATTGTGATGAGGAGGAACATCCGGCCACACAATGCTTTGTAACGTTATTCTGTTAGGTATTAATCGTCTCTATTTATCGCCTGTAATTTCGTGTGCCATATCAGTCCCATCGACGCCTTCTTCTGGGCGCATCTTGGTCGCTTTTATAAGCTTGTGCCCGTACGCCTTCAGGTTTCTATAAAGTATCTATCACCCATAACTTTCTCCGTGAATCTTCAACGTGAGTACCCTCTAAGTTTTTCAGAAATTATTAATTTCTTGAGGTCCAATGCAACGACATTAAATAAATTTTATTGTTCAATGAGCTGATTTCTTCGTGGTTCCTAAGCTCTTTGGGAACCAGACCGAGGTAGTCTTTCTAGAGGACTCGAAATTTGAGATTTCTGCTCGGTGCTTCTTAGTTATGGGGCACACAAACATACTACAGACAGAGCAGTGTTCCCGGAGAATACGCAATATTTATCCATAGTTCTGCTAAGTTTACTTTAATCCATACCTATAGATTCTTTATCTACAACGCCATTTCTTGTTCTGAATGACTGTCAATTAAAGGGAATTTCACTGTATCTGATAGAATTCGATAACTTATGCTCGACTGTATCAAACAATGGGCGCTAGACGCGGCAACCTTGACTGGGATTCTTGTGAAGTTACTCTTATTTCGTATGCAACAGTTTCGTACTTGAGCAACTCTATAAAGTAGTTTGATGAAGGTAACAGACGGTTGAGTAGCATATTTTGTATGTCGTGAAAATCCATTCGATGAGAATAGAATCTACGAGCCAATATATTAGAAACAATTCACGTGGGTGTGTCAACGGGTCTCCGCATAGTCGACTTGCAGTTGACTGCACACAGCTCATGAAAGTAGCACGAGCACGATGCGAGGCTCTAACCTCGTTTCACAGGCAAAGATAAAAACGATGAATAATAACATTATCAAGTCGCGGTTATGAAATCGAAATTTGCATTGTGGCGATATGTGTATTTTACAACACTCTTTACACCCTGTTTGTGTCTACATTGAGGTATCGAGGCATGATAAACCATAAATTCCTGGGACCTTTGTTTTTTTACAGTCAGAATATTGGCATTTTATAGGCAGTAGAGTTTTGAGCTGATCGCTAATTTTATTAGTACATTCAGATTTTGATGAACTGGTGTTCGAATGAATGAGGCTCATTTATCACATACCTAATACTAGCTTGCAACAATTATTATTTCCAAATTTCAATTTGTGGTGTATCAACACGTGGCTAAGGCTGGAGAATGCCTGACTGAGCCTCAATCAGTCGAACCCAAGTTCATCAACTTCTGACTTTATTGTTTTCCTGCAGGTCATATCCAACTACTTTTAGTATTTAGTTGGGGTGGCAATAAAGTCAGTATTGAGACTTATATTTCGATCTGGATATCGACGCCCTAGCAAACCTTCGTTTCTTAAAATTGGAATTCTCACCCCTAGACTTACTTACGCGTCAAATTTACTTCAGTAGGTACTAAGTACTACAAATATCAACTTCCTAAAATCCCTCAATTACATGGTATAACTCGACTTCACTCGGGTACTATGGTACCCATCTCTTACCCCAAGTGTGAATTTTATCTGAGGATATTTTGCTATTAGAAAGGTTTTTAAAAAATTTAGTGTTTTAAAACAAGTGTTTATGAGTTTTTGATTCAGCAGTATTTAAATTCCTTTATTCATTTTCCTTTACTCAACTTTTCTTCATTTATACGAAACCACTTCATATATGTATATTTTATACCGGTTTTTTAATATAAAATTACAATAAATTATATCTATTATACCTACATAAACTTATAATAAAACCGTATAAATCTGTTAACTTTATAACATATAACATAATATGTTATACATTATAATAGGTATATTATATGTTTTTCTCTAGGACTTTGTTCGTTTATTGATCATTAATGTTAATTGTGTGTATTATTAATCTGTATGCAATGATCTCCGGACAATTCCTTTCATAGATCAGAAATAATTTAGACAATTATTGTCAAAATGTTTTTGTTCTTTACATAAATTTGAACTCTTGAATAACTTCACTTCAAGTACCTATTCAATGCTTTTCTTTTTGTATTATACATTTTATGTTGATACAAAAATCTAAAAGGCTCTAAAACTAAAAAAAAAAAAATTCGTATCGGAATGTTTTGCTTAAACTCCTAATACAAAAGCTAGCGAACAGTTCATAACCCAGAGGTTAAAAAAAAATAAATAAATAAAATCTTGCTGAACGCCCATTACCATTATGGATGGGTTAGGCGTCATAATTTCAATGAATATTTTTATTATTAAAATGCAAATTTTTCATCGTTCATTATATAACAAGTCCTATGATCCTGATAATAAAAGGCAGGGTGCCGAAGTTATCGCTTATTTCACAAGCCTTTCCATAAACGCAATAAATTATCTCGTTCGCCAAAGGTGTCGGTCCGTTCGCAACCAATTGAAATAACTGAAAGTCACAATTTTCAGGTGCGTCCTTGGCGCCCCGTGGTGTCAGGAATCGTGAGCGACCCCTCGACCCTTGTAATCACTAGTGGGCACATTCGAAACGGCGCCCAAAGCTTTTCCCCTCAAATTTACATGCCGTATTAATTCTGACAGGCCGCCCAGAACCGAAAAGCCCTCCAATAACCGATCGATTGCTCCTTTAAACTAAATTGCGTATAATATACTGGATAATATGTGTTGTACGTGTATCGTGCAGATTACGAGTACTCAGAACCTTGGACCGGTTGAAAAATAATAAACGTTTTAAAAAGTTATTTCAGAGTGAGTTGAGAAGGTTTGACCGATCAGGTTCATGATATCAATCGCTCTCGGCTAATTGAATCTATCGAGCCCTACAAGCTCGACCTCCCGTTACTGAGCTCTTAAAGACCCAACTGACCGTAAATTTGGCTGTCGACGTCTCGAACACCAGTGTGTTAACTATAATTAATTCAGTCACTCATGAATAGTCCGCACTTGCCGGGAATAATTTCGTTGAGAATTATGTTAAGCTCTTCATTCATCTGCGTAAAGATCGATCAGATTTACAAGTAATAATAATATTTTAGTCGACAAACAACGAATCTAATGGTGAAATCGGGTTACCAGCAGATTGAGCATAAAATATGGTCTAGAATCTAGATGGTTTGGAGTGATTCTTTAATGTGCTTACTAGGGAGCTCCGTTGAACGGTGTTCTTTTCATTTTTTTGCTTTGAATCAGCCTTCCCTTGTGAGCCAGGCTCAGGTTGACAGCAGGTTATTCATCGCCACTACAACCTCTGAAATTAGGTTTTTCTCCATGATAACAATATTGGCACCCTCAGATTTTGATCGATAACCCTCAAATTTTCATTTAGAGAAATATTGCAGCTCATCTCGTAAGGATTACCTATTCATTATGATGACAGCAGTTGAACCATCGTCATGCCAACCACTGGAATGTTGTGCTCTATCATCACAATATTGGAGCCCCTCAAATTTTCATTAGGGGAAATATCTTAATGATTATTTCATTAGGAGAAATATCTTAAGGATTATTTCATTAGGAGAAATATCTTAAGGATTATTTCATTAGGAGAAATATCTTAAGGATTATTTCATTAGGAGAAATATCTTAAGGATTATTTCATTTTAAGCTCATATCTTAAGGATTATTCATTATGATGGCAGTAGGTGAACCATCATCTTGGCAACCAATAAAACTGGGTTTTGCGTTATCATCATAATTTGAGTCCTTCAAATTTTAATTTAAAGAAATATTTACGGATATTGATTGATATTTTCTGATTTTATACGGATTATTCATATTGGAAATATCGGCTCACGTTTTGGCAAGTTGGGTCGAGATGTCCAGAAGGAGCTCTCCGACTTTGGCCGTGTGATCTGCTGGCCACACAACATCGCTCGTATCTGAGGGTGGCGTTTTGATTTCTGAAAAAAAAAAAATAAATAAATAAATAATAATAATAATAATAAAAAATCAATGAATTAACCACTATGATAATCTAGACTGGATACTGGTTAGTACCTAACAAGCTACTTGACAGTGGCATCTTACATTTGGTATCCCAGACTTCGGGTGGCTTTAGATGATTCGATTATAGCAAAAGATGGAAAAATCCGTGATCATTCGAAAAAAACACTGAATAATACTGAGTGGAAGAAAAAATGTTCGAAGTAGATGCATTTTGAATTATTGACCATTGAAGACATGCTCAACACACTATTGTGTTCTGTATACATTTTAATAAGATGTATGAACTATAATGATGAATTACATTGTACGAATCATAATTTATGATCTTTATCATTATAATAATATCGAACTTCACCATTATATTATAATGATGAAGTTCATTTCAGGAGTATTGATGTGGTACATACGGACATATTCTATAAAGCTTCCTTTGAAAATGTTGCGGCTGTTGGATCCTACCATAGTTACAAAGTAGTTCGGAGCTCAAAGAAGTTTATGAAGCCTCCCCAGCCGTCTATCTACAAAACGCCTCGCGCACTTACGCCAACGTTCCGAGATGAGCGAGATTACGCTGGGAATGTCTCAAGACTGCGATACACAAAAGCAGCATGTGCGGCTTGTATTGGATAGAACGCGGATATTCCTACAAACCTGAATAGAATGCCCGTCACTGGGTCTGGAAAAGAGGCATTGTCCGGATGATGGATGCGCTGACGCTGTTGGACCATTTACCTCTTCGCGCAATGTGATGTTATGACATGACGAATCACTGGATTTGACCTTTCAAGTTGGATGCGGACAGGTTTGTTACGACACCGAGTTACAATTTCGAGGTTTTCAACTGATGATGACGTGGTAGCGATCATTAGTCGGTAGCAATAACTAGTAGTACAATACAACCGTTTACATTCCGAACTTTGAACGGAATCTGTCAAACGGAATCCATCAAACAGGACGGCGTGTGAAAAAAATTGATCTAAAAAGTGAAATTTGTCATATTTTCATTCAGTAAATTGAAGGAAATCTCATGTAACAACCACGTTTCTTAATCTTCAAAGCGCTCCAGTTTGAGAAAGGAATAAGACATCGCAATTTCGATTTCACCATCGTGTTCAGCCTAAAAACAAAACCTATAAAATGATGCATCACTTGTCAGACTGTTTCATTTTTGGAATATATGGGTAATTTTTCCCACCTAAAACTCCCCAAAACCCCCCTTAGAGTGACTCGACTCAGCGCATCTACGAAATTATCCTTTCAATTGCCAGGACAGATTCTTTGATCAAATTTGAACTTTTTATCTCAATTTTATCGAGAGTTGTCGTCTGGAATGACACGTAGATATGCATGATTTTTGGTGTCTTTTGGCAGTGAATTCAGGATGGTCTGGAAATTGGAGTCTTGAAAATTTTGGACCAGGAAGCTTCCTTTTGTTTGAAAATTCGCCAAAATCACGCCTGAATGCGAAAGAAATAATAGTCTCTATCAAATCGAGGCTGTTTCAATAATAACGACCCTCTCATGGAGTGATGAGTTTGGGGTCGGCTTTTGCACAATTTGTTACGCTGATTCGAATGGTGACGCTCCCCAAGTCTTCTCGACTGCGCCAAAACGAATTTGAATTGTATCGCCATTTTTTCCCTTTTATAATTCAAGTTGTTCTGATATTATGGAATTATTGATTAGAAGAGATCTCTTTTTTGGCCAACTTGGAATGAATAGTGGAACATAATCTTAGAGCATGATTAGTGGTAGTTTTACAGGTGCTTGAATCACCTAATAACACTTGGAATTCATTTAGTGCAATCGAGGGTATTCTAACGGATTCCACAATCGCATTTCTTCAATTCAGAGTGACACGCGTGTCCATCCTATCTGGTAATGATGTGACTCGAAGATCCACGCCTGACACATCCTTTTACTTCACCTTCGAGTGCCTTATACGACGGGATCCTCTCTTGTGCTCCATTCGAGAGTGCCCTGATGAGCGTGACATGACTCCAGACCGATGGAGAGCAGAAGGAGGCGGAGACCGGAGAATTTCGTGCCGGGGAAGGAGGTCAATTGTGTTTATAGCCGGCAATATAAAAGCAGGCGTTGTCAGCAGCGGTAAGGTCAGGGACGGCAAAAGTTACCTCACAACGATTGATGCCGCTCTCGGATGGTAATTGACGAGAGAGACATCTCATAGAGCGCCGGTCTGTAGCGGCGATTGCTATGTCACCTTCCATAATGGCCCGGAAAGGAGGTCCAAGTACCGCTAATCATAGTTCCCCAATGACTTAAACCGAAGTTATTGTGTTCCGTACAGAGTTCAGAACGGGCTCGTGACGGCTCATATAAACGGGAACGATATAACGAACTGCAACTTGATTCAGAAGACGGATCGGATGTTGAGGTTCGAGAGGATGACGTCATTTCTCTTTACAAACATCCATATTCAACAGTATCACTCGTTAGAGCTGGCATTTTCGGCTGTCGAACGCCCGACCAGTGCCCCATGACTCGACGAACTTCATGAATCATAATATTGTGCTTTGAGCGCCGCGAATAAATAACACACGCTCAGAACCCTCTTACGAGTATTATTATACATTTCCCGAAAGTATTTGTTACAGTCATGTATTTAGAATGGATCGATGTGCACATAGATATTATTATTATTACATTATAAGTTACTACAATTAATATTAAATTGTCATTTAAAAGGTCATAAATTGTATGACCTTGTCAAATGTCTTCGTGTTAAAGAATGGGGGACCTCAACGGTACGAAAAGATCGATCGAGTTTATTGCCAATATTCGTGGATTTAGGTATAAAACACCGTTTTTTTTTTTAATTTTAAATTTTTATAGGCACCACAGTAGTAAGATCCGTCTTCGATTTGAAGTCAGGTGCAACAACCAACTACAACATAGAGTTGAAATTTGTCAAACTTTAACATTGTTAATATTTTGTATTATTTTTGTTTGAACTAATTTTCTTTTTGATACAGATAACCTAAATATGTGGTAAGCGTTGTTAACTCAAATTTTTGTCACATTCATGGTTTTGGCATGGAGGGGATGAATTGTAATCTTGTTCTTTATAGAGTTATAATATATGGAATTTTTGGTACATTTCATTTTTCTCTTCGTTTTGGGAATTGGAGGGTTAATGTATATAACTTGCACTTTCTTTGTTACAATAAATGGTAATATTAAATTACGAAAAAAGTCTGGAATCGAATGATGTTTCCAGCCGGTCAGTGTAAGCATAAACTTTTCATATTCGTTCCAGTGAAATCTAACGATGCTATTGGGAACTGAAAGTTACCTTTACATCACGCTGTATCTGAATCGTATTTGATTGAACATTTTACAACCAACTTGGTTGTGTTAAAAGGAAACCGCTGTAGTTTGACTCAGTAGTGAGTTTGATATATTTGAAAGTTGGATCAGTGGATCAAGTTGTAAAGTGGGGTCAGTAGGAGTAATTGAGTACAATGAGAAATTCTGGAAACTAGTATGATTCAATTTAAATGACTTTTACATACCTAGATTCCAATGGATAATTATTACAGCTTAGATATTAAATTTAATAATTGAGTGTGAATATGGAGTTGACGAAGATGGCAAACAAACCTTCAAAAGGGTGAGGTAACAAGAAGAAAGTTGGAGGTTGCTGGTGCTGGTGGACTTTTTCAATTCTCTTCGTGTACCGAAACACCCAACAAAAATAGAAGTTCGCGATTTCTTTATACCCTCTGGTTTAATCATGAACAAGACTTCATGGGTGTCCAATTGCAATCCCACAGCACTTTTAAAAATACATCTTGAACATTGGGAGGAAAACCCTCCACTTCTGGCAGTTTTAGGAGGGTTTACAGAGAAGTTGTGGAAGCTCTTCGTACTTTAAACTTGTCAAATTTATTAATAATTACCACGACTGAACCCACATTTACTATAGGTACCGTGTGAAGAAAAAACGCCTCAACTTCAAAATAATCGAAAATAGGGTTTTTACGTAATATCCCTCATTTCAACATCAACTTCCAAAAAGGGGTTGAAATGGTCAATAGTAAAACCTAAAATATGGCCGGTTTTAGTCAGCAATCAGTTTTTTGAGCTCTGTGGTTGCGCAATGTTTGTGTTGACTCCACCGGCCTTCGCCTCGCATTCTGATCATCATTCGATTTCATCCATCAAAATACACCCTTTTGTTCCTGAGCAGCCGTTCCGCTTCGGACCCGGCAGACGGATCTGCGTAGGGGAGCCGCACGAATGGAAATTTCACACCCGCCTCGAAACTCCCGACGAACTGCAAATCGACTTCCTACGTATGTCCACGGCCTTTCAGAACGGGATGAGAAATTCTTCCAGCAACTAACCAATTACACCGTTTCCCCCTTCAGGGGATAGAGTTGGGATATTCCGTTATTGAATGGCGACAGTTGCCCCACGTTTAGCAGTGAAGGTGGTGTCACTATTTTGTTTGTTGTTTTTAATATTTGTATTTATTTTTCAATGTGATTAAGACAAAAATTAAACATAGAGACTCTCTCCTATAAATCGACAATAAATACACCAAACCTCTTATGTTCCAAATTGACCGACACTGACTATTGGCTTTTTGTGGGTAGGATTGACCCAACGCACGTCCTAGATCCAAGAAATAGAGCAAAATATAGGTGATAAATCTATGTTCGGTATTAAACCTGAATCCTCGTGCCCAACAAACACTAGTCAGGAGTTGTTTTTTCGCCTCCTGAAAATTTATTGATTTGGAACTTACGAGGTAGTGCATTCATTGCCAAAATGATATTATTACATCGTGTGTTGTACGGAAACGGACATGTATAATTATAAAAATACTACTGCTACTACCCCAAGTAAATATACTAGTGCTAAATATACAAGTGCAACACAAACTAGAACGAAGGGCTTGCAGAGTGGCGAATCTCGAAGGGGAGTGGCAATCGGTGAGACGCCGTGGTCCCTAATCAATCTCAAATTCCTGGTTTATACATTCCAACCTTGTGTATTATCGTGCCGCTACATCACGACCGATCCAGAAACGTGTCTAGTAAGGACTTCTACATTCCGAATACTGTCCGCAGCCGCGAAGCACCCCGGCGCTATAAGTAGCACCATTCAGATAAACGCTCGACGCTCTATCAGACGGAAGGGGTGGTGTTACTCCTGTGAAAGTTTATAAAAGCATACCGGCGGTAACGGACCATTTATGGAAAGAAGTGCGGATTGACTGATGGAGGCCATTCATTGGGAAATGGAAAAGGTTCGCAGGGAGTAAAGAGAATCTCTACATTATAGCAGTCGCTCTCCCTACATGGTCTTCAATAAATATTCAGTGTAGGTACCTATCGCATATGGGAGGAACGCTTTTGATCTCCTGTCATAGTTGCGAGCTTGCTCGAGCTTGCGACGTTGCTACAATGGTTGTGAAGTTGAGGAACACATCGGTTAAGACTGGTAAAACCGGATATCATCAATCTACTGAAGATTGGTCAGGAATTTCAACGTATTTTTCAATCTACCACCTGAGTAAGTGTTGCAAGGGTAATATCTCATTATTTTATCTGCCATTTAACCACTCGTCAATTGAGAACCACGAGGAAGCCAATGTTTCTAGGTGTGATCACTAAATAGAAATTACTATACATCAAATAGGATGAAGTAAAATGTGGAAGTTACTGTTTAATATAGTTGAATGTTGAAATTGTCGGTCCGTTGATTTGTAATCTTGTGTTACACTTCGCTATCCTAAACATCGAGGGTCTCACGGCAACTTCCCACATCGTCACTTTTGGCTAAAATGAGTTACCTACCTATGCATACCTACCATTCAAAGCGTCTACTCCCGGCGGATCGATCTAACTAAGTATAAGTTAGGTACCTATCTAAGTTAGGTAACTCTAAATTTCACGATTTATTTTCCTGAATTAGTCAGTAAAAATAGTCATTGGCAGATGGTTTTTTGGCTCTGCTGAAAAGTTGCCAAAATGACAATGTGGGAAGTTGCCGTGAGACCCTCGACATGGTACGTAGTGATTGTGTGTTAACAGGCAGACATCTAGAAAACAGCAACAACAAGGACTAACTTGGGATTCCTTTGAAGTGTTAACAGCCAATAACTGACTAAATTGAATGTCTCTTAATGCAAACTGATACGAAATAGTCGAGAGAGGTGCCTGGTTCTTTAATGAACATTTTTTTGTGTCCAGAGTCATCAGTTTGTTATTCTGAAATTGGTTTCTTGGATACAGAACCGTGGTGAAATTATTAAGTAGATGAGTAGCGAACAACAGTAGATACCTAGGCAACACAAGGGAAAATTAACTGCGAAACATTAAATATTTGAAAAGTTGGGAAATCAACAAAATTTATTAATTTACGAAATCTATGGGCACTACGGAGGATCCCTGAAAACCCCCAAACGGAAACCGTCACAATGCCCTTGAAAGAGTACCAGACCTCTTCGTATTCTGAATTGCTCAGCCTTCTGGAGAAAACTCAAGGAGACGGAGAAGAGATTTTCCTGTTTTTCTCGTGTACTCTGGACAAACACGGGGATCCCACCACCAAGATTTGCTTTGAGGCTGAAGACGTCTTGATGGAATTCACAGAATTCATTCGTGCATCGTGAGGCATTTATAAATATTTATACGTCTGACAGTTGAAGTTCTATTGCATTATGCTTACGTTTCATTACAATGATTAATAAGTAATGAGTTGTTCTTCTGATAGTACGAGTACTTTACATTAATCCATCAACCAGAGTAATTGAAATTAATCCGTTGCGTATCCTTAACGAGATTTTATAGCGCCATTCAATTGTCAGAATCTCCTCTTAGCGAATTTTCGAAGAAATGGAAACAATTATTGTTAGAGATATAGTGTCGGTCCAAAATTTTTAAACACTCCAAAAATCAAACAGTCTGATGAGTGACCCCTCATATTTTTACGCACAACACGATGGTGGAGTCAGAATTGCGATATCTTGTTACTTGAGATGTTCTTGACGGTTCATCTGCTCTAATCTGATAACGGAATGATTAATTATTATTAAATTATTATTAAATCGTAGGCGTCTTTATTAAAAGATTCGCACATCCCTAAGTAATTTCTATGAAGTAAAATAATTTGGAAATCGACGTGCCACTCCTATGACTTTTAAGATTTATTATTGCCATTTCTCATCAGAAAGCGAAAACTGCATCTCTTTTACTACCGAGTACTTCTGGAGGAATATTTCAAGCCTGATTGTGACGTGAGGAAAAATCTTAACCTCAGGATTACCACTGTCCCTACCCTTTTGAAGTGGAAAAGTGAGTAATAATATACTATCTAACAACCTATAAACAATTGAGATTTATTTCTATTATTATTTATTTCTATTATTATTTATTTATTTAATTTTGGTTTATTATCTTCGATAATGAACCATTGGAATCGCCCAAAGAAAAAATTTTTTTAACCCCCCCTCAAAATTTGTTGGTTTACGTTTCAAGATACGTAGATTCAGAAAATCGAATAAAAAAAAATCCGTCCGTCCGCCGTACGCCGTACGCCGTCCCCCGTACGCCGTCCGCCGTCCACGCCGTTTTGCCCAGTTAGCGTTGAGCTAAAATTACAAAATTTGGTTTCTGGGTTTGGACCAGCCCCACAATGATCCTCGAAACTTTTCATAACCCTCGGTCAAGGGGAAGGGATTCAAAACGAAATTTAGAATTTCGACGATGTCTTATCTCCAAATATTTAACTGAACCGTGTAAATTTTAGTTCACCTTCGAATGACCTGAAAAATTACGAATCTTATAAGACCAATTGGATTTTTGTGCGACCAGCCGTTCGTTCACAGTGACCGCGCAAAGTTTTAGGAAAAACACTAAACTTTCGCGTCGAAAACGGCCGTTATGTGACCCAACCACCAGACGCCCAGAATAAAACTACCTTTTTACATCTTCCCGGTAAACTACAGTCTAGAAATTTTAACCGTGAGTCGGGGATAGACCACATTGCAATATTCACTCGGTTTCTCATCTGTAAAATTGTTTAAATAATACCTTTTTGTAATAATACAAATTAAATTTTGATGATGAGCTATGGACTTGAAATTTTAAAAATAGGTCAGAACTGGATCACAATGCAATATTCACTCGGTTTCTTGTCTGTAAAATTGTTTAAATAATACCTATTTGTTTAAACAAATTAAATGTTGACGATGAGCTAGATACTTAAAATTTTAAATATAGGTCAGAAATGGATGACATTTCAATATTCACTCGGTTTGTATGACATGGTATGAGTATGGTATGGTATATTATTGTATGTATGATTTGGTATAATACAGTATGGTATGATAGGAAAGAAATTCGTATGGTATGGTATGAGTACGGTGAGAATATGGTATGGAGCCGATTTGCAATACAGTCTGGTATAGACAGAAGGGTGATCTGCACAAGGAAGATAATAAACCGTTGTGTCAAGAATTTGCAGAGTTTTTTTCAAATGAAAGAACTGCTAAACTGATAAAGTCTCTGGAAATTACGAGTACTATATGAATTCCGTGAGAACCTAACCGTAATAAAAATCGTTTATAACGGATAATTTGTGATAGAAAATTGGGCTTGAAATAATACTTATTAGTTATAGGTAATTTACATTAGATGTAAAATTTTTACATCGAAACAGTCTCAATAAAACTGAGTCGACATTCTTCAGAATGTTTCAGGTACAATATCTCAGATTTTAAGAGAAGTTTCGCGTTGTTTATCGGTTACAGAACAGTGAAACGGCAAACCATTAAATTTTGTATGGTGAACTCAGAACGAGTCCTTCGGCTATTAATCATAGAGCAATTCGAGAAGTGAAAAAAAGAACAGCATTTATTTGATGAATCATTCATAACGGACTGTTTATTACTAATAATATAAACCACCAATAGTGTATTGCCTTCTGTAGAAAAAGGCTCCAGTCCCTTGAAGTTCATTATACCTTTCATTGTACATAGATATCCAAACAATAATGAGGCGTTCTTAATTGAAGGTTATCAGAGATTGTCAGGGTCGCAGTGCTCTAAATTCTATCTGATCTCGATGCTCTTTGAAGCCGAATGCCCGAAGAAATTTCCAGTCTTCCAACCGTGCACGTTTTTTACACCCAAAGAAAAGGTTGAAGTTCCAGAAGCGGAAGGAAACGGTCAACCAGAGGTGAATGCATTTCAAAACCCCTTGAACGTTCAAACATGTCTGAAATCAATCAATGAAATTGATGTCTGATTACGTGATTTCAAGGCGTGAAGGTTCTTAGTTCATGTTTTCAGTTGACCCGCAACTGGTAGGTGTAAAATAATGAGATCAAACCTGATGTCAAACTAAGCAATACAAAATGGAGACAACTCATGCTCGCTACCTCGAAAATACACTCCCATGTGAATTACCCTAATACAGTATAGATGCAGGTGTAGAGGCCTAGTGTAAGAAAATCAACTTTTGCAGACTACAAACTCATCCAAGGGATCGTTGAAAACACCGTCGAACTCGAGAGCAGCTAAGGAGAAGGCTGATAAGCCGCCAGAACCTGACAAGGCACCGGACGCTGGCAAACCACTGGTGCTCAAAACAGCGGGTGACGGGCATAACTTGAAAACTCCAAGTGGTCCGAAATTACAAACGGAAGATGCTGCGGAGGTCGTAACTGTCAAAGACGGGGCTTCAAGTCCCGCGAAAGAATGAGGATGAATAACAGGAACGCTAAATCGTGAAGCAACTGTGTTTTCATTGATGTTTAATGAAATTATTTTATAATTATATTTGGCCCAAAAGAAACTTTCCTTCGTCCATCAAGATATTTGAAGATATGTGATCATTTTAGTAAGTTGACAATGTTCGGAGTTTCTTAACCATCTAAATTCTCTTGAAGTGCAACCAAAATTGCTGAAAAAGCTGCAGGACGAAACAGAACATACCGCGATTCGGGTCTATGGGTCGAATACCGAAACTTCGTTTATAACACAATTCTGTGGTCGTTGTTCGAAATCGACATCAGATTTCGTCTAGAAGCCCCCAAAACTTGAAAAACGACAGGAAGGTACTTGGCAAGTAAAGGTTTACAAGAACCTCAAAACACGTCACTAAATCTCAATTTGTTCATTATTTCATTCGAATGGACTTCTAATTGGTTCCCTGTCCCCAAAAACATCAGTCAGTACTACTCTTGGGTTATGATACACATTGTCCACGAAATTTGAACCATGAAAAGTTGATTATTACGAGCTAAAACCGCTATTCGTCAATCTCATCAACCCAACAATCGTACCAAAAAGTTCGAAACCTCGGAAGTACCTCATTTTGAACCATGGCTTGTCTTTAACTGGAGTTTTCATACAATTTCATATTCAATACTCTTAATTAATTTCCATTATTTTGAATATTTCAAATCTTCCGAAACCTAATCGATCTCTAATCATACCTAATTTTGAGCAGTATAATTTAATTTTAGGGAAAAACGCCCATTGTCTTCACCCTATCACTAATTTTGTAATGTGGTTTAGGGGACGACGTTTCGGAACGGCATTAGGTACTTTCTCATCTCTGACATTACTATGTACCTACCATCTAATGTCACTATTCTGATTCCAGTGACTATAGTAGAACCCATGGAGCAATTTTTTTTTTTATTCTGTTCAAAATACAGATAAATTTGCTGGATTATTGGTTTGTTGTTGTTTTTATTGAGTATTTTTATTTATTTACCGATTCATTTTATTTTTTGGGGTTTTATTTGTTTTTGGAGTAGGTAGGTGTGTTTATACAACCATGATCCATTGCCCTACGAACTGACGCTAATCTTGATTATAACAGTATTAAGTTACTTAAATAGTTGCAAATCTGTTTAATTATTCCTATCGTAGCCGCCAGAAGCCATTCAATTCCAAGAAGGTCAAGAAACAATCGTGATGAAAACCAGAGAACAGATTTCATGCTGCGGTTTGCCGTCGCTCACTGCTTCGTCCCGCTTAACTATCAACGCATTTAATCAACTGTGACGAGGACTTTCTTTCGTTTTGAGGACATTTCCTATGGAGGCCGATCAAACCTGTGAGCGGACCACGTATTCAAGGGTGGATTTAATAAGTACTCTATTAATTTTTTCATAAGGAAGTACACTTGATATATGAAGGAAGTATGAAGTCTAGGAAGGAATATACGAATGAGATTAGGTCGGTACCTGTTTTAAATTTGTGGGAAATTCGTAAACTGATCCATAGCGAATCGTCCGAATGAATCCAGTCGTAGCTTTAATTTTGATCTGATGAACTATTTATTGAGTTTTCTCACTGAAATCTCCGGTTCAGTACGAAGGAAGTGCAATTCGAAATAATCAAGACAGGTACGTCAGATGTTCAATGATGGATCCCCTTAACTTTGGATGATATTATTAATATTTAGTTATTGATTGTTTTATTAACAAAGTTTTGTTACTATTAGTTTATTTTTTATCGAGCTGAGATTACCGGAAATCCGAGTAGTTTAGCGGGGATACGATAGTGAATGTTCTCGTGGATGTTGAGCGAGAAACAGGTGGAAACCATTTGACGTCATTCGCTTCTGCTTCACCTTATTCTCGCTGAACTAACCAGAATTTCAAAGGACTTTGAACTCACATCAGTTCTGTCCCTGAACTTTGATATGTGCATATCCCCCTACAATAAAGTGTATACGAATACACGTCCAATCATCGGGTCAGTTCACGCTGGCAAATTCTCACCGGTAGTTTTCTCCCCTAAAACTCCCCAAAACCCCCTTAGAGTGCCTGGATTCTGCCAATCTACGAACTTAGCCTATACATTTTTGGTGTGAAGTCTTTTGGCAGTGAATTCAGGGTGAGCTGGAACGGATTATGGTATGAAAAGTTGTTCAGAAATTCGAGTTTTAAAAATTTTGGACCGAGAACAATAGCTTCCTTTTCTTCGACCATTCGCTAAAACACCGAATCTCGGACATTTTAAAGTGTATTTTTAACAGTTACAGTTTAAATGGCATGGGTTTTCATACAGATAATTACAGATTTTGATGCGCCTAATTTTTTATACGACTCAGAGCGTTGTTTGACCATTCATTTATTGAGAAAGTGCGTGTAGATTTTCATGTAGAGAAAAACCACGCGTAGTTTAGGAATTTCTAGTCTCTTGTATGGCTTGTGAAGTAGGTACCAACATAATGCACGAAAATATAGAAATTAACAAGGGTGCCCTTCACGGTTTTTTTTTTTTTTTTTTTTTTTTTTTTTTTTTTTTTTTTTTTTTTGCTCGCTAAATCTGGGTTTCTGGGCGTGGCTACTCCTGATGGGCCTATAACGCAATATCTTCATCGTCAGGTCAAAACACAAGGTCGATAAATAATGAGCGGTCATTAGTGGTCAATCAACTTTATTGACGGAGGATATTCAAAGGAAAAAACGAGCCGCCTCGAGTGGTGTTATGACACCGGGATCACAAGAAGGCTTATTGATGACAACAAGCTTTTGGCGTGATCAATTACGTAGAGTAAATTAATTGACGAACGATATCAATTGATACGGTAGCCAATTTTAAACCAACAAATTGATTTCAAAGTCATGTCGACAAGTCTCCAGCTGACATCAACACCATTTAAAAACTTCCCCGGAATTCGAGTAGGAGGGATTGCTTAAGGGTAACTCGACCTCAAATTCTACCCCAGTTCAGTGGCTATTCCATTAAAAAATCCATAAAAGAACAGCCGATATTTGTAAACGGACCCCTTTGCCTTTATCATTACGCATATTACATTCCAATATACCGTCGGAACGGGGCGCGGCTAAAGATAATGCAAAAACGCCTTTAGTAGTAACGCCGCGGTCAGGGTAATAGGTCACACCTCGTTATTTGTCTGTGACTGAGCAACTTTGCAAACAGGTCGTGCGTTATTTAAGGCGTGCGGAGAGCAGTAGCGATTTTCAGGGCTCACTTTGTTCTCGGATGTTTCGCAAGCGAGTCACCGAATGGGCGGAGTTGGGAAACGAGGGATGTTCTCAGAGCCGGACAGAGGAAATAGTGCGTTGGTTGTGATATGTACCACTATCAATATTCGTATACCATTGTCTGTTATTTCGTACCGGCCTATTTATTGGCAGAAACATCCTTACGACGTTATATTTGTACGATTTAACATTATAATGAATCCACGAACGCTATGATGAGGATTCAAGGGTGATGACCACCTGGGTCAATTTTAGCTCAGTGATGGTCCATAAATTATTTATGTAAATTACAAATTAAACATTTCGTCAGTTAAAAAGTGACACAGCAGAACTCGGGGTGTGTCCATCTACCTCTGTTACCTGTCCCGGACGGGCAGAACTCGGGATGGATCCATCTGCCACTCTTACCAGTCGCTTTACGCATTATTTATATAAATGACAAATTAAACATTTCTTATTAAATGATCTGTTGCTTTTTTTTTAAATAAGATGAAGTTAAGACACTTCCGAATCCAAAATTTAGCTCCAAATAGCGAGCCAGACTTTCGAAAACCGGCCGCCAAAATCGCCAATAACGCGAATATCAACACCGCCTAATTATTATTGTTATTATTTTTCTTTCCATCAGCTGGGCAACACCACCTAACCCTTGTTATCATCAATGCACTCTAAAAATGATAATCATTTTACAATGACTTGAACAAGAAAATTTTAGATGGAGAAAACACTCCTGAAGCAACACCACCAATCCTACCATTTCTCAAGTCAACATCAGCTGGGCCCCTCACGAATTCTCGGTTGAAACATCATTTCGTTTTAAATCTTGTTAGGATACTTCTGAAGGGCCGACAATAAGCTAAAAGTAGTAATTTCATTGGTAGTTTTGGAATAAAACTGTTGTTGTCTCTCCTAAAAAATAGCGAGAAATGGGTTAGGCTGTGTTGCTTCATAAGCGCCAATTTATATATTTCAAAAAACTATTCAGAATTATTTCGTACTCATATAAGTTTTTAACTTGCTTTTTACGGCTGGTTGTAAAACGCTCCGGATGATCTTAAAACATTTTATGAATTGAATCCTTTTCAATTTGTACTATACCATTCTTGGAATTTGTCGTTTTTCAAGTTGACCTAGGGTATGAAAAGTTTCTTGTTGGTTTATTACCTTCGATAATGAAAAGTTTCAATCAAGTTTTGGAATCGATCAATAGATCACAATTGTGATCGCCTGCCAAATTTTTTGGTTTACTTTTTTTTCAAGACACGAAAAATCAGAAATCGAATAAAAGAAAAAGTCCTTCCTTCGTTCGTCCTCCGTACGCCGGCGCGCCGTTATGGGTTATTCTGCTCACTTGACCCAGTGCAGATTCACTAGCAAGACACTCCTCCACGAACGATTACGCAAAACGGATGACCCAAAGAGTGAACATCTGTAACCATGTAAGGACGTGTTAGCTCTCACGGTGGAAAATTGTCTGATCCAACCAGAAAGATACTTTGACACATTACTACGTCCAAGTGTTAACGGCAACAAGGATTACCTTGCGATCTTAGTGGATAGTAGACTTCTGTCTTTGGGAATTCCAATTATGCAAAAGGCGGTTCAAAGATTGCATCTTTCCCCGAGGACTGGCAAAGAAGCGAACCGGATAGATAGTCACATTTCTTCGCTCTGCGGTATCAGAACTCGATACTGCCGTAGAGCATACGGAATAAAATCTCAATTCGTTGAGAGGCAACTTGCTAGCGGTCGCTTGATGCCATCACATGAACTCGTATTCACATAACATTGGTTTCATACACCGCATTGGTTTATATAGTCCATCGGGCTGATGACATCCCTCTAAAATCCCCACTGCTGTGCTCTAGGAATGTGTACAACAGAAAAATTGTAAATTGGCTTCTTAAAATTAGTACTGTGGCTGTAGAGAGGATAATTTACAGTATGTATATATAGTTAGATGACCGGAAGGCTTTTTGTTTTAGTTTTTTTCTTTGAGTCATAGAAGTTATAGAAGTATTTTATTAAGTACGTCCGTGTAATATTAATTTATGTTCAATGAGTAGCTTGGGACTTCTCATGTGATGCGCCATAGGCTTGTTACCTATTGTCTCACAATAATGCTGTTTGAATAATTGAACTTGAGATAATTTCTTCATGTAAATAGTAAAATGTACAACTAAAATAAAAAAATAAAAAAGGTTTGTTATTCTTAAACACAGGGAACCACAATCAGTGCTCAATCGTGGTTCAATACAATTTACTGGCATTTAGTTAAGGAGTTGTCGAAAAAAATTATAAAACTAAGCTGTTACACCATGTGTTTCGAGTTTAAATGGTTCAACTACACGAGACTATATCAGAATGGCGGTGGTTGTTTCCATTAAAAAGCGACATTTCACGTCTCGATCTTCCAAGTGACCTTTTGCCGTCAGATACCGTTGAATACGGTGAGCTGGAGGTGCATTATTAACCTGTTATGGAGCGGTGATTTATGCTTGAACGCAGGTGTTTATGACGTAGGCCTCAAAAAGACTGTTTAGTTACAAGATTTATCGTCGGTGGTTCGAGCCTTAATTAGCGGTTGAATTGATTCGGTCAATTAGGTGGGGCCACTTATGGTCGGCAGCCGGCTGACGGGTAGTCAATTGATAAGCCCCTGTTGAAACTATCATCCCTTGTTTGGAGTAATTTCATCATTATCATTTATCGTCGCATCACATGATTACAAGGTCGAGCGGCGCACGGCGGAAAGACGGATTTGTTGTAATTCGATTTCTAGGGAGTTGGTACAACACCTTATGGTCTCTCGTTCCATTCCAATCGTTTATTATTGAAAATAATGAACGAAAATACAAATCCAACGATTTCGATACCTCAAACTTTCAAAATTCATGGCTAAAGCTACTTCATGCCGTTCACTTCCAACCAAAGGCTAATAATATGTGCATTCGTACAAGTTTATTCTAGTGCCATTCATGTCTAACCTGGTTAATATCACTGAATGAAAGCAGTAGACTCGTAGTCGCCTTGGAAGTTCAAGTTTTTGTACTCAACATCAAAAGGTACCAATCGCACGGGATTCAAGGAGTTTTTGAAAAGGAGAAACTCGAATGAGGGTTTGACATTTCATCTGAAGGTGGAGGAGGTCGTTTTGAATGGACATCCTGTAGACAGGTTTCGTTGTAAATATCCGTTCTCAACATTTTCAACATCAGATTGAAGGATAATATCCTTCAATCTGATGTTGTAAATGTTGTATATTCGCGTCAATGACAACAGTAGTAAATTACGAGAATCTGGAAGGATAGAGAGGGGGAGGAAGGGCCAATTTCAAAAACGGAAACTCGGAAACTTCAATTTGAACAGTAGGTATAGTGTTTTACTCAAATATGAATAGATTTTGATTTAGAGAATTTTTGAGACAACCCAAAGTGGTGTACAACCAGCGTCAACATAAACCTGAGTAACTTCTGGCTGTTTCACACTGAGGAACAACACAACTAGGTTTTGTCGTTCTACGGCTTTTCTAAATCAGAACGATCGAAATCAAAACGACGTCACTGCCGGAAGTGAGGTGAGTGACATCATCATTTTGATTCACTCAAATACGGTTGGCGAGTGGATGCGTACCTGTCTACTGTTTATCACTAAGTTAAGGCCGATATCCAACAGAAGGGCGTAGATAACCATCTAACCATCATACACGAAGGACGATCATGTCCCAACCTAAAGGTCAAACGCTGTTTGAAGTCTAAATAGAGGACACGCCCAAAGACCACCTGTATTCGAATATGAATCAACTGACTCAACAACGACTTTTTGATCAATCCAACCTATAGGAAAAAGGATACAGAAATCTACGAATTCCGCAACGGATGGTTATTTTCTGTCTAGACCACTGTTATGTGTACGATAAGTTATGAGTCCCATAATTTTAATGAAGATGATAATTATACAAATATTTTAACTAATTCGGTACTCTAATGTGTTGAAATATTGGTATTACTGACAAAACCTTGGATTATAAATAAATTAAGATGCAATTATAATTATAAGGTGCGAATGTATCTTCCTAATATCCACGATCAGTTCGAATGTAGTGGAGAAACTGGAAGTCTATAAATGGCCGGAGAAAACATAAATTGACCAAAATGGTGTACCTCTGGTGAAGAGGAAACTGGCGGCTGATAGGAGTGACAATCGGCCTATCAACCTATCTCAAGTACCTAGATGAACAATACGTCGCAGAAGGTTTGGGCTACCATAGCCACTTTTAAGCGATTGCTACTTCCAATGGTACTTGGAAGGTCACCCATTTTGGAACATACCATAGGAACGATAAGATGTGTTGAAGACTCAAACAGGAACCGGTAAAGAGTCGTTCACATCAGCTTATTTGTACTAAAACCTCCAATTCCCAATCTAGCAATTTTTGGTGGTCAATCGATATGTGATGTAATCCTCCACAACTTTTCCGCGGACGGAAAATTATTTTGAGCGACTCTTATGAGTGGAAAGCGGAAAATGATGTCGTATTTAGAATCAGCGGTAAAAACTTTTCCAGGCAGAATCGTATTTCCTGCCCAGTGTGCGGCTGTGCAACTGTAGACGTCGCCATGTGTGTTGGTCACTACTGACCGGACAACTCGCAAAATATGATATGACATTAACACGTCGTTGGTCGTCACAATATCGACGGTAATTCTGAATAGTCACATGAAAAGAAAAAACTCTGCAAATTCTTGACACAACGGTTCATTATCTTCTTTGTACAGATCACCCTTCTGTCTAGATCACTAGGTCTAAATGTCTAGATCCTAAATTTTAGATTAATTATTATTATCAATTATCACTAATTATTAACAATTTTATCAAGTACCTAGTGAAAATTATTATAATTCATTGTTGGGTATTAATAATTTGTATTTATTATTTATAATAATTATTATTAATTAATACGATATAATTCTGGGGTTTTTAATACTACGTCGGTAATAATTTTTCTATAAAAGAAGTACCTACCAACAAACATTCGAAATTACCTTCATTTCAGTAGCACGAAACGCACCTCAGAACAACAAACTCGACATATGATGTTTCAAAGAGCTTGTTAGTATGAAAATGGACCTGTATTTCAACAGTTTGAGTCACGATCGTGTTGTGAGGCACAATCTTTGAGCCGTCATTGTGAACGAACGGCTGGTCGTACAAAGCTGCGGATGGTCTTAAAAAATTCTACGGAACAAGCTCTATCTAAATATGAAATAAAAAACATATCGTTCTATATGAATTTTTCGAGATATGGAATTTTCAAAATTTCAAAATTCGTTTTGAACCCCTTCCCCTTGACCTAGGGTTATGAAAAGTTTCGAGGATCATTGTGGGGCTGGTCCAAACCCAGAAACCAAATTTCGTAATTTTAGCTCAACGCTAACTGGGCAAAGTGGCGCGGACGGCGGACGGCGGACGGCGTACGGCGTACGGCGGACGGCGTACGGCGTACGGCGTACGGCGTACGGCGGACGGACGGATTTTTTTTTATTCGATTTTCTGAATCTACGTATCTTGAAACGTAAACCAACAAATTTTGAGGGGGGGTTAAAAAAATTTTTTCTTTGGGCGATTCCAATGGTTCATTATCGAAGATAATAAACCAAAACACTGAAGCGTTTCAGATTTGTTCCTCCGTGCACCTTGGCGGTTGTGAAGCAGGAATGTGCGTTCAACATAACTTCCCGTCGAGCTTGTAGGCAAAAGATCAAGGCAAGAAGCGATTTACAAATAAGGCACGGCCAGCAGAACAACGAACCGGCCGGGGAAAGCGGATCTAAATGGAGGCGGGTCCTTGCAGCGACCTTACCACCGCGGTTATTGTCCTTGCCATGCGTCTTGGATGACTTTCATTGTCTGGTTTTGAAAAATAACCATAAATGCTAAGAAAAACGAAACCAAATATAACCACGAGTAGTGTGATGAAGTCGCATCGGAAAAAATTCACGTCCTTGTTGGGTTTAATATAATCAATAATGAACCACTGGAATCGAGCAAGAGAAAAATACAGTCATGCCGCATGGCTATACGAGTGAATTATAAAAGAAATAACTGATTTTATTTAAAATTTCTCCATTTTACTGGTTGTATAAAAAATTTGGTCTCCTTTTTTTGCCGAGTAACACCTCAGCCTATAGATTTTTTAACGCTGAACACAATGGTGAAGTCACAATTGCGACATCTCATTCCACTAACAGATTAGAACAGATAAACCAGGAAAATCTCCAATTTGAGAATGGTTCTGGATATCGCATCTCTGACTTCACCATCGTGTTCAGCGTAAAAAAATCTTTGAAATGAGGTGTCACTTGTCAGACTATTTCATTTTTGGAATTTATGGGTAATTTTCCCCTTTAAAATTCCTCAAAACTCCCCTTAAATTCAACCCATCTTAGCCTTTCGATTGCCAAAATAGATTTTTTGTGCAAATTTGAACTGTATATCTCAATTCTATCGAGACTTGTCGTCTGGAATGACACATACATAAATATACGGATTTTGGTATGCCGATTTTTCCGGAAATTCGAGTTTTAACAATTTTGGATCGCGAATAATAACTTTGCCATTCACTCGGAGTTGTGAGTGGATTCACTCCAATTTAGTAAAGTTATGAAGTCTCTGCTGTGTACATAACAGTGATCTTCTTAGACAGAAAGGTGATCTGTACATGAATAAAAAACCGTCATGGAAACGTTTGAAGAAAACCGTAGAACAAACCATCATGGACTCGGGCAGCAAATGATCACGACCGACTGTGATTGTTTCCGTCAGTTGTAAGGTAACTACTGCGTTTATTGCGGTGGCGCGTGAGTTTGGTTGTTATACGCGTACCAATACGCCTGATCCACTTTGCGTTGGGACGTGACAGAGACTGAAGCGAAAATTCGGTCGTCCACCGGGCCCTCGAGTGCCCGATTGTTTCCTTATGTATTCACCGATCTTTCGTCAGTGTAACGCCCACCCTAACCCTTACGAGTTCCTATCGATTTTAGCAAAAGGAAAGTATTGAGGTGTCGAGCGTAGATTGTCATCCGGTGAAAAGCGGTGCTGACCAGAAACCGCCAATCTCTTTATTATAAAGTGCATGAGCGCCAATCCCTTTGTAACCAATGTTGACAGAATCGTCAGGAAAGTTGGAGGGAATGAATAGGGGACATTTTATGCACTATTTTATCGGCCTTCCATCTGGTGATTGTAGAGTCGCAAAACTTTTCCCGCAGGGAGAAAAGTCCAGTGTCACGATTGCGCTGTTTCGGGCATCCTCTGCATTCCGTCATAACCCTTGTCATTTTGATATAAATTCCCGCCTGCAGCTTCACCACCCCATCCTAAACTAAATGTATTGACCCATGATGTGGGTTGAAGTGGTATTTGAGGTGACGGTGGGCTCATAAGGACTTCACGTCCAACGAACAATGATGATCTAATGAGATGTGTAATCATGACTAATCAAACGGGAGCAACGAGACCAAAAATTGAACTCCTCCTTCCACGAAAAAAAAGTTTCTAATATTCTGAAGAATGTTGGCAAAGGACTGGGAAAGTATTTGCGCTTTTGATGCACCAACTGAGGGCGATTGGCGCTTATGGATGGTTTTCACCTGCTGAAAAGCACTAGAACCGCTGCTGGCCATGAGTGGGAGAGCATGTGACAAATGTGATTGTCATGTTGTGTAATTCATACTATGTAAACATACTATGTTACATACATATTCGGCAAATCTTTTACAATAAAAGCCATCATCCTACTATTTCCAAACTATTTCCAAACTGAATTACAAAAGTGAACATTGATTAATATACTTCGGCTGGAAACGCCCTTTGACAAGACCAATATTCGTATGTAAATCTCGGCACTATGGCAAAAATACGAATCGGCTTCGGCTTTCTGATATGTCGCAATGACCTGTTGCACAAAATATGTATTCAGAAGCGTCGTGAAAGAATTCTCAGCGTTCTTTTTGCAGTGAATTCATCTGGGGGGAAACTCCAATCCATTCCATTTGTACTAGCTTTCATGCATTATCAGACCTCGACCAGTTGTTGGGTGGTATGAGGGTTTCAATTTGAAAAACTACTAATAATCGTGCAGGGGCAATTTAAAATAAAAGAAGGATTCGGTATGAATAAATAATCAAGATAATCTTAGTTTCACCAGGTTGTGACGCTGTGCAGATCGAGAGCTCGGGGTATAGTCAGTACTTGTCGAATGGCCGGAAAGTATGAAATTTATACTGCTGTATATACAACCTGGGGACGTTGCAAGGTTCACAATAAATAATCATGAATTACAACTTTCTACAGCTCCCATGACTAGACACTATTAAAACGGATGTAAGCGATGACACGGATAACAAGACAAGATCGAGTGGTAGGCGGTAGAGTTGTACTTACGTATTCTCTTGCGTGCCTCCAGATAGGCTTGGTCAACGGCATCGTAGGTGATGCACGTGGGTGGCGCTCCGAACGGGCTGAAACAATTAAGAACGAGTCTCAATGAGATTAGTGCTTTCAACGGTTCTGATAAGACGTACCCCACCCCGTTTTATGTTAAGAAGTCACGCAACTTGTCCTATCATGTCCTAACCAGCAAAATTTGTCGTAGGCAGTAGATCTACATCTACATCTGAATATTTACAGTGTAGCGAGTTGAGAAATAGATGACAACAGTGGTTTTAATTTCCCAAATAAGATATATTTTCCGTCCCCGTATCAAACACATTGACTCAAAAATCAAATACGAATTTGATTATCTATGTATTATCTAACTGTTCCATACCCGTAAGAAAATAATCAGATCCACTACCTTTAGATTAGCAATAGGTACAAAGTATGTATGTATACAGTTATCGATGCAAGTTAGTTGGAGGTCCATTATTATTCATTTAGAGAGAAAGATCCAAGTTTCAACGAATGCACACAATCACTAAAGATGGCTTCAAATGTCTGGAAATCGTAATAACATGTGAGGAGGTCACCCTACTCCTCATTCCAACTTACTGTTATACTCATCTGGATAGAACGATTTATACTGGCCAAGCGTCTCCAGCGCACCTTTGACGCAGTTCATACAAAGAGCATAACAATCTAGTACGTAGGTAATCATCTTATAATAGACCCTTGATTATCCCTTGTAGCCTAATCGTAGGTGCGCGATCACTCTCCCGACATAAGAGCCCATATACGGAGAGGCGTCGTATCTACAATACTCATTCTTGGAAAATAGTGACTGTAACAACTGTGTAATTCGATGTCAACAACACCGAACGGCTCATCAATATCCCTCATCGTTCTTGAATGCCACAACACTGATCTCAACACAAATTGCTGCGCTGCATATGATGTGCAGTATACCACTTTGCTGAGAAGCCAGCTGAAGTCTGGTAGGTGACATTCTAATGAGTCAAGCCTCACTAACTACCACAGACATAACTTTTAAAGGCGTACCATCTTCAAATGATACGAGTCTCACTCAATATTTTCAAATCCTTGTAAATGCAGAAATGACTATCTCTTCGGAGTTGCCAAGGCTGTTTTTCATCTTCCTGTACTTCTCGTATTTCATTTCGAGATTCCATATAATATTTCTCAATTCAGTTTCATTGCATAATTGATCATATCATCCGTCATAAAATTGTTGGATGCCGTAATTACGGTCAACACCTTCGTCGGACGAGCCCAAGCCAGTAAAACTTTAATTAGATTCCTCAAGGTAGGTCAGTGGCAATAGAACGAATCATGATTCAAGCTCATTTTCTATTATGAGCGCTTGTGGAGGAGTAAAAACAGTGATGAAACTAACCCTCACCTTCAGATTGAATGAGTAGTAAAACGCCGAACCAATGATAAGATTCTCTCCTCGGCCTTCTTCATAACGTACGTTGTCCGTAAATTGAATATGAACGTGTGATTAGATTATGCCACATCTCGTAGTCTACAGGTGCCGATTGGTCACGCGCACTCAAGGGCCCACACAATTGAGTTACATTGCATTCGACATGAAAGAAGTAGCAGAAAATCCTATGCGGCTCTGAAGCAAATACAGATTCTCAAGCAAGAGCGGTTTACATTAGAATATATATATTTCTTAAATATTTTGCAATATATTGCTTAAATATTTACAATAAAATAAAGCTTTAATTGTACAAAGTGTAAGTTCTGTAGAGTCTCTGCTATAAAATTCAGCCTAGAATCACTTATCGTTAAAAGACCTCTTTCGTGCCTTTTCAAGTAAAACCGAAACTTTCTTCTGCTGTTCTCATTATACTATAGAGGTTATGCTCACTATAAATATTAGTCGAGATCATGCAACACCATTTGCTGGCTATTGATGTTGCGAGCGTTCTTAGCCAATGGATGAGGGCCGATTCCGTGCTGAGTCAGCCACCCCCGCAAATAAGCAACCAGCCCAAACGTGGACCGGCATAGCAACAATAGCTGGAAGCAACCAAGCTGCATCCGCACATATCAGTGGTGCCCAGACTTTCCGTTAGTTTTCTTTCTCTTCACGTAACCTAATTTTCAAGGGCGTAGTGTTTTTTCCCAACAGCAATAAATTTTCGGCTTATAGTAGGTAATTGGTTGCGAGCAAAGCCTACAGATTGCCTACCAAAGCATACAGATTTCACTCCAATGCGGTATCACACGACTTATTTAGGTAATGAAAAAGAAGGAATGGGAATAACAGCCAAATAGGAAAAATAGTATTGTGAAAATTTAAGCGATTCACCAGAGTGGTCAGCATCCAATTTGCTGGCGTACCTCTGAAATAGCAGGTGTTTATTGCTCTCGATTGCGGGGAGACTACTAATGCTAACTGGCATTATGAAATAATTCCATAGTCAGTAGTAGAACTCAGTTTCAGACTCGTTCGTCATTCTGCTTTATGAGAAGCCGTTTATTTTAACGGCGTAAAGATGCAAAATCTTCTCACACTGGTTTAGATTGTTACCATCATTGCATAGACTGTTACGTCATTGCAGTTCGGCCAATGGCCCAATTACAAGAACTCGTACTGCTTGGTTGAGTCCGCACCAACCAAAACTGGTGTTCAGTACATTTCTTCAATACCAGAGTTAATTAACACTATTATTCTTTTCTTCTGCAATCCCTTAAAACCATATAATAGCTCAAGTAAGCTTGAAATGGAAATAAATTCTCCACTTGGGCACCACTCAGTGGAGAGAGAGTATCTTATACATAAATCAAAAACAGAAAAATCCACCGTCATGCAGCATGACGAAGAAATACTGGTTTTATGTAAAATGCCTCAATTTTACTGGTTTTATATGGAATATTGTCTCGATTTTTTTGCCGTGTAACACCTCAGTTTATAGATTTTTCAACGCTGGATACGATGGTGAAGTCAGCAGACGAACCCTGAAGGAAATCCCGAGTAACAACCACGTTTCTTCATCTTCAAAGTGCTCCAGTGTAAGAACGGAATAATATATCGCAATTCTGACTTCACCATCGTGTTTAGCGTTAAAAGAAAAAAAAACATTAAAATTCGGTTTCACTCGTCAGACTATTTCATTTCCGAAATTTATGGGTACTTTACGTAATAAAAGGGTTTTGGGGCGTTGAGGGGCGGGGGCGGCGGAGGGAAGTACCCATAAATTCCGAAAATGAAATAGTCTGACGAGTGAAACCGAATTTTAATGGTTTTTTACCCTTTAGAGCGGGCCGATTCAGCCCGAACTTGGCCTTTAAATTGCCAAGGTAGATTTTTCGTGCAAATTTGAACTCTTTATCTCAATTCTATCGAGAGTTAGGTATTGTCTAGAAAAACACATTCATAATCATAAATATATGAGTTTTGGTGTCTTTTGGCAGTGAATTCAGGATGGTCTGGAAGAAATTTTGGTATAAAATGTTTTCGGAAATTCGAGTTTTGAAAATTTTGGACCGAGAACAATAGCTTCCTTTTCTTCGAAAATGTCGTAGGTAATTGTAGAACAACTCTAACTCTAATAAGTAAACCAAAAACTGTGGGAAAACGCTTACTTATTTATAATTGCTTGCAATAATTCTTATTAATTATTAATCATTATGAAGTTTTCAATACCATCTCCCAAATTGTCTATATTGGATTTGGTTACCCCGGAGGCAGATTTAGGGCCAAGGTCGATGCCTGCGTCGGAAATATGGGCCAAGGTCGATACAACAATCAGGCAGAAGCCGCCTCTACCCGTTCATTTTATTGTTCGTCAAGTCGGATCGTGATGTTTCAATTCCATTGGAACTCCTCAAAAAAAAAAAAAAATTAAAAGTGACATTTTAGTGTATCGTGTATCATGCGAGACCATTGAAATGCAAGGTCAATTATGAAGTTGACGTACATCTATTTGTATTTCAACTCAAGGTTTCGGAAACAAGGGAAAACAAAATTACGGGAGACGCAAACCAGAGTCAATTACAATTGCCGAGTTGATGTTTGTTCAATTTTGGGGCATGTCCATCTGGTCTTCTCATGGACAATAATAATATCGTCATCTAAGTCCTAACATTGTGCATCTGAACTTGTATCATAATACCTACCTATGTAATACGAGTATTATTACAGGACAAGCAAAAAACTGCTTTCTCGATATTGGAACGCTTTTGAAGCATCCCCTGAAAAAAAAAAAAAAAAAAAAAAAAAAAAAAAAAAAAAAAAAATTGTGCATCTCTTGTAGGATGTTCTTTCAACATTGTTCATCTCAAATTCTACTGAAACAACAAATGAGTTAAAAACTCTCGGTTTAGCTGTTATTGATGCGTACCAAAAAAAAAACCTGGGAAAACAAAAATTGAGATGGACCGAGTTACAACTTGGACGACGATATTAAATATGAAATTTTATTATTATTGTCTTCGGAAAGACCAGGTAAATGGTATAAACTCGATAAAATAGCGAGTTTTGATCTGATCATACTTCGAGCTTCCAAGAAACCAACAGTAACGATAACAGGAAAACCCAGAAGTAACTGGAAAACATTGGTGGTGGAGGTTAGGGGTACGAGGATCAGGTTTCTATATGCACACTCAACAGCGAGGTGCGAAGCACCGAGCATCCTATATGTATATGTGACTGGTGGGCAAAATAGATATCAATCCTTCCCGCGGCTGGGGAGGCCTTTTGGGGGGGCAGTTTTCACAACAGAGTAGTTTTTTGGGGGATTGCGTTTATCCAGGAAAATACAAGTTTAGTGTTGAATTGTTTCTAAGGTACATCAAACTTCAAGACGTATTAAGCGCAGTTTTGCGATTAACCTTGTAGTTTTGTGATTTGATTTCATTGCTTTTGTTTTTCATGAACTATTTGAAATTGGATTTGGAACAAATTCGGATTTCCTACCCACTATTATCAATAATGTCATCTTGAAGAACATACCGGTATTAGGAAATATCACTCTTTAAAATACGAACTCTCGGAATACTACGTTATCGTCATCCCATGGTGTCCTGCGTACGAAGCGATTGAGCGAGATTCCTGAGGAACGTTCTTATCCCTCCGGATGATCAGCCTCTCACCCCCTCAGATGACATAATCCAGGTCGAATAAACCAGATGTGATGCAAAGCGAGAGAGAAAAAAAATGCAAAGCTAACTAGTTTGAATTGCCATGTTCTTGCGGAATGTTCAGGTTGTTTTGACGAATCTTAAATGGATATTGGACAGCATGAACCAATCAAACCGCTCAGCAACTAAATTAAAATTGGAAGAAGTTTTTTGAATTCGAGAAATCGGCAATCGCTTAATTGACAAACACTAGTTATGAGTATTGTTCTTTTAAGAAGCCAACATTTGAGGTCAGATGGATCTAGAGTGAAAAAAGTACGACATAGATACACATGAAATCATATAGTGACACACCATTATAATTTTTATAAATTATTTGGTTGGCACGGAATTTCATTTTTAAAACTACAGACCATCACTAGCTAGTTTTTGACTCCCTTGACTCCCTACCTGCACTCGGAGATGCCCATCCCCGATGGAGAAGCCTTCTTGAATGACACAATATTTTACCTTATTACTTGCACTAAGTATTTCGTTTAGCGATCCAAACAGAAGGGTGTTCTATACGTTGTGAAACGTACGTTTTGTACTGCTTTTGTTCTTTATAATGATGGAGCTCAAGAGTATGGTGAGCATATGAGTTGCCGGGTAATTAGCATTGTTGTTCGACTACTGTCTCAAATATGTGGCGTATTTGAGGACAAAATAGAGAATCATTTGTTTGTTCTGTGCCAATTCGTTCTTATATACTAGCTATGAACGAAGAACAAAAAAAAGTTGAGTTGTCTGTAGCGATCTGGTCAGAACTCTCTGCCGGGGATCATTTTAACTGTTTGAGAGAATTTGAGGGATTATTTTTCAAGTGGAGGCAGTATTCTAGTGATGCCTCATGAATGGAAAAAGTACCAGCATATAATCGTTCGCTACCAGTTACAACGTTCAAGATCGTTTGGTGAAGTGAATTTCAACTAATGAGGGCTGCGTTTTACGGCAAATCACTCGGTAAGAGAAACTGATCGCGAGGTGTCATCACCTCAATCTCAGCACGATTACGACTCTCTGGAAACGATCGCAATGGGGAAGGAAAAGGAAGGGAAGTTGAGTAAGAGCAGACGTAACCTTGGGGTGAGCAGGTTGAAGAAGACTACAGCGCTGACGCCGTTCAGTTAGTGATTAGAATGATGGGCCTTTTCAATACGAGTGACACAGATCCGAAGAGGTAAAAGATTTATCGAATGACATACAGCGAGAGAGGGAGAATAGACCTGAGCAGCTCTCGAGGTTGTGTGAAGAGCCTCTGATGTCACTTTTCTACTGTGATGTCACTTTCCGGTACTTTCAATATTTAAAAATATCCACAAAAAATGTCGACATAAATATGGACAAGGAAAAAGGATCTAATAAAACTAGGTACCAACTCATTCATACCTACACCACGTCATTCTACCACGATCGATTCAATTATGCCAGATCCTTCCATTTATTTGTTTATAATATTATTTTAATAATAGTTTCGATATAAAAAATATTTTGTTATGTCGTGACGTCACCAAAATAGGTAGCATGGTGCCAGTCGGAAAAATTCCTGACATCTATGCCAAGTTTTGTATTCCTTCTCAAGTGAAGGTAAAGGGTTCCGGGGCAACGATAGAGCCGACCATGCAGCCAAGATTGGTACAGAGCTACCTTAACTACTGAGTCTACCAGCCCATTACCCATATAAAGACATGTACAGGCACATTACAAAACGACTAATGGAGCTAAGGAGAGAATACCACTCAGCATACCCTGCCGGTCATATATACAAAGAAGTCTTCCCGCCTCCATCAAAACGAAGATGGTTCACACAACTGACTGGATCACACTCAACGAATTTCTATAAGTCGATATGTACGTTAAGATCCGGACACGGATTGTGTCAAGCATATCTACAAAAAATCACGCAATCGGACTCAGACACCTATCAGCATTGCGTCAAAGTGGAAACACTTGAACACATCATCTTGGTCTGCCCAGCATATTCAGAAGAAAGAAAACGAATGTTCACAAGAATAGATGCTCTGAATACCACCACTCTCCCATTCAACCTCATCTCACTCCTGGGTGCAAGTGATATGCTAATAATATTATTATATATTATATAAGTAGGTACATTTTAGATTTTATTTTAGAGGCAAATATTAATGTGTAAAATAATTTTAATTTACTGCTAAGAATACTTTGTCTGACTTCATTTCTAGCTAATTTCGGCAGAATGTATTTATTTTTTACGATGCCAATTTAAAAAAAAGTTATTTTTTCTGCTTTTTATATCACCTCTACTTTTGGTTACACAGCTTCTGGACGATTTTGTGAATGGAAGGAGCTTATTCTACCATCTATTAGCTTCATTAGCTTAATTTTCCTGATTTATTGGTTAACGTAGGACGATTAGCAAGGTCACAGTCTCAGAAAAACTACTGCAACATAACTTTGCGCCTCAAAAGCATGAAACATAAGGATAAGGTCGGAGCAAAGTATCCTACCATACGATGAGAGATGTTTTTTCATGTTTCTTTCATTATTTGTTACGTTTCGTTATATTTAGTGTTATTTAGGTATAGGTATGTAATGAATGTCCCCTTGGATGTTTTATACTATTTTCATATTCGTTAGGTTCTGTAGAATTCTTACGTACCATTAGATTTCATCTTTTTTTAAAATATTTAGTTTAAATTTGACTTGAAAAAAGTCCGAAAAGTGGAGCAAAGTTACCTTGATATTACGGTACATTTTAGATGTTATTGGAGTTTTTGATGTTATTGGAATTGTTTTTTCCTCTAACCCTTACAAACACGACTACAGCTCTAGGTAGGAAGTATGAGTACAACCTATAATAATTTGAGTAAAATTTGCAATTTTTTTATTACTATCAAATGATTTGATATTAGCTGAATCGATAATTTTCTCTTGATATTTTAGTAATCGCGATATGTCTAGATATCACAAATATCGTATCGATAGGTACATCGCATCATAACTACGCTGACTTGAGTCACCGGATCGATAAACAATTGACATGAATTGACCAAATCGAGTTACCACATTCGTTCGCAAATGTCCGTGTATTCAGTAGATTATATTCTGCAATAAAACGTTGGAATTGACCACCAATTTCTCGTCTATCTAATGAATCTGCAATCCTTTACCACTCCTTTCATACCCGTGTACACCCTACATCACCGTTTCATACCGTGTACACCCTACATCATTGGAGCAACATAAACACTGGAATCCAAATCAATGACGCCAGCGCACTACGCAGTAGACTCATTCTTGACCAGTCGGGCCAACCGCGTCAACGCAACACGTTCTGCGCCGACGTGATGCGCTCTCTAGGAAAACACCCTAACTAAATTCAAGAGATCCAGTGGTCGACGTTATACGCCTGGCGTATCACGTTGTCAGCGACGCAAAAAACCTGTCGCTAGGAAAACATCGCAACATAACTACGCTGACTTGAGTCACCGGATCGATAAACAATTGACATGAATTGACCAAATCGAGTTACCATATTCGTTCGCAAATGTCCGTGTATTCAGTAGATTATATTCTGCAATAAAACGTTGGAATTGACCACCAATTTCTCGTCTATCTAATGAATCTGCAACCCTACATCACCTGCTACCCAGGGAGAGATGTCCGTGATTCGATCCCTTGGGAAATTCATCATTTAGGTAACAGATACCTAACGGCGTCACTCATCGAGAAGGTAAACCGGTTATACAATAGAGAGATCCAAGATCAATCTATAGCGTGATAAACGCAAGGGGGGTCGTGTCACTCGTGATCTTTCACTTGACGATCGCCTTCAAATGGGCGATCTTGGTGATCGTAAAATTGATTGACGAAATAACAAAATGGGCTGAGCAATTGTGGCATATTAACGGGAATATCCAAAGTGGTGTTTTTTTTCTGATACATTTTCATGGTAATTCGTCTCACACCTCTTACGGGGAAGCGTGACCAATTAGTGCCCTACCTACAATACATAAATGACAGGCCTATCATTATTGCACGAAAAAGGTAAACTTCCTTTTTTTATTCATCGTTAGGGTCCAGCCGGATTGTATACAGCTAGATTTGCAGCCCTCAAAAACCGCTGAGTAGCAGCACTTTTTTCAGCTTTAAGTGAAAACATCACAAAAAGAAGCTCCTGGGGGGTAAAAATCACTACCAAATGAAATTCGCTACAATTTTCGTTGTAATGGAGTTCAGTAGCCCCAGTAGTTCCAGACGAACTACTTCCGCAAAAAAGCTCCACAAAAGAGTCTCACAAAAATTAACGATACCTGCACTACATTCTCGGTGATGATGATGTCCCAAATTTAACTACCACCATTTTAAGACCGCGGCGGCCTGAACTTACAATACTTTCGTTCAGAAAAAACAAAATAATAATAATAAAACAAAATTCCGTTTAGAAAAAAATAAATTGGACTCATTTTGATATCTGATGTGACTGACCTAATGAAGAAAATGAAGAAAATCGCTTTAATATTCCGTACCTACGGTACTTAACATCGGTGATCCATTTCGTACTTAACATTGGATAAACGTTTTATTGTATTAATAGTAAGATTTTTACAAGAGTTCCTCCGAAGTATGGTTGATAAAACAAACAACAAAGTAGTTTCCTCGTTTGTAAAACGAAAATTAATAGAAGGCGATTATTATTACTTATTTGGTTTGGGAATTACACACTACAGCCAAACAAGCAAATTCGAGCTGCTGTAAAAACGTAATTATCTGATATTTGTGAGATTTGGAACGTAGAAAATGTATAACATACTCATATTATGAGAAGCAATGATATAAACAACCTTATCAACAGATCAGGGCATAAATTTACAAGTAGGCTGTAGAACGATTTTTTAGTCATTGAGTATGGAGGCCTGCAGCACTAGGTTTCTAGACAAAACTTGCAAATTGATTATATTCGTAGAACGTCACACTATAGGTATATAATATTTCGAGGGTCTCATGGCAACTTCCCACATCGTCACTTTTGGCCAAAATGAGTTACCTACCTATGCATACCATTGGAAGCGTCTTCTCCCGGCGGATCGAACTAACTAAGTATAAGTTAGGTACCTAATTTAGATAACTCTTAATCTCACGATTTATTTTACTGAATTAGTCAGTAAAAATAGTCACTGGCAGATGGTTTTTTGGCTCTGCTGAAAGTCGCCAAATGACAATGTGGGAAGTTGCCGTGAGACCCTCGATTTGTGTATATTATACATATAAAATACTTACTAATTGTTCGCAAGGAGGTTAGCGTCCGAATACTGGTTGAGAACTAGAGCGCATTCCGACGGATCGACAGAACCATCGAAAGGTGTGTATTGAATGGCAGATAGGGAGTGAAGGATCCCTAGTATTAGCCACCCTCTCGCTATCAATCTGAAACAAATGAATGATAATAATGAGAAAGAAAACATGATAACAATATTTAGCAACGAAATACAGTAGAACCTCGATTAGCCGATTGGGGAGAAGGGCCACGGATAAGAAAACTCATGGTTAAGCCCCTGATGATATAAACCAAAAAGGAGGCTGAAATGCATAATTTAGTGAAAGAAACCATGTTTTAACAAATAGACATTGTTTTTACTGAATAGCAGATGGTATGCAGAAGTCGGTCATCGTTGATATACCTCTTGCTTTCCTCGCAATGGAACTTGTTGTAGCCAGTCAGCTGATCCCGGCCCTATGCTCCTTAAAGTGTAAGTCCAAAGGAGGCTGGCTCCATGACAAATTTCAAGTCTCTACCACCACGGGAATTTCGCCAAAAAATGACACATTTTTTGAATCACGCAAATTTGTATCCAAAACTGTCATTATGCCCGTAGCTCGAGCTCCAAAAGCTCCAAAAGCTCGAGCTCCAAAACTGTCATTATGCCCGTCACAGTTATGGTGAACAGGAAAAATTTCGTTGTATCGAGAGCTTTCTAACGGGTGGAGAACTATTTTTGTACGATCAGCAATGGCGAAGATCAATTTCCCTAGCACCGGTTTGGTTGCAATCGGAAATCATCATAAAATCGGAAATAGATTAGCGTAACGGACGGATGCTCGGTTTTGCCAATTTTGTGGTGACTAAAACTTGTTCCATTTTAGAAAAAACAAGTAGTTGTAATGGAAAATTGTACGTAAGTAATACGTTTAGCAATTCGAATCCCATTGTACCACGATGTCCGATGATATTTTCAATGATCATGCAGGTTTGAGGGCTGATCGCCCACTACGAATTTTATTGCTATCGCTATGGTGGGAGCAACTTAACGTGGGAGCAGCGAAAAAGTGAAAATCCATCTCCAGCAATCAAAATACAATAATACATTTTATAACTATAAATAACTACATTAAAAAAATTTATTCCGGTAAAACTTACACTTATATTCATAAACTTATATGCAACTTAGATGGATTCAATGAGGGGAATTCCATATATCCTGTTCTATTTGAAAACAAAAGTGTTTCAAAAAATCGTCTATTTCCACTGAAATATGAGTACACTGTTAGACCGGTTTCGGCGATTAAACCATCGTCAGTAACAAAACAATACTCCGTTTTGTTACAATACTCCGTTTTGTTACAATACTCGTTTTGTCACTGACGACGGTTTAATCGCCGAAACCGGTATAACAGTGTACCTACTCATATTTCAGTGGAAATAGACGATTTTTTAAAATACTCTTGTTTTTCTTAACGTTTCCTCCCCTTGAATGCCTATGGGACTAGAGATAAAGTGCCTGGGCGTATAGAAAACTTCAAATCCTTTTCATACACCAACTTGATAAGCCCTAACTTCAATAATCCCTATTTAGAGGAGGAGTTCGCTAAATGTATTCATCTCTTGTGTGCATGGAATTATTCCCGTCCATTCGCCGGATCTATCGTTCAGATGGCGACAGCTGTTAAATGACTCGGTTGAGTGTGGATTTTTACAAGGGGTTGCATCCGAACTACATCACTTAGTTCAGCCGAAAGGAGGTATTGTACCTCAAGATTTTGGCTAATCCATATTTAGACTAAGATTGAAGTTCTGGCACGGATTGGACGGTCGGAACTAGTGGAGTGCTAGAGATCCTAACCCATTGAAGGTAATTTGAGGGTACTTGTGATGCTATGAGCAAAGTGAGGACTAATTATATGAATTCAAGTAACGGTGTATAGTAGCTATACTGACCAATCACGTGGCACGGATTCACAGATAAATACTGAAACTATCAACAGCATAGTACCTATGGAAACTTGATCTCAACGTTGATGGATCGGCACGCGTGTATTAGTGGGAATCACGTGAAACGCGTCGAGTTCCTGACATACAAGAGAACCGAAAGGATTAATTTAGCTAACGAGACGCTAAGAGCTCGTCGATGAGCTCATTCCGTGACCGGGTTGTGCCTGACACAACGCTTTGCGATCCCATCGGCGCACGGCTAACAAGGAAGGCTGATTGATGCGATTGAGATCCCTTTAGAGGTCCGATCGGCATAAAGAGGGTTGTCACCGTTAATTGTAGGCAAATAGTCAAAGTATTGCGAGCATGTACGGGCCATTAGAAGAAGGCAATGCGACCAGAGCGAGGTGTTGCACCTTGTATACTTGACCAGCTTACACCGCAAGGACGCGATGCCCATTGGAAAGGAGCGGAGTCGTGTTGGCGCGCGGACGTTTTCACATAAGTCGGTCTCGCGATCCAGCGAAGTATTTCAACGGTCTGTTTGTATTCATGAGATACAAGGGTTCATCTGCCTTTCACCTCATCACAAAAGTGATCAAATAAAATCTATTACACCCCCAATCAACAACGATCATCCGCCCAGGTGATTCTTTCACCAATTCACTGATTGTATGAGTCAGCTGACGTCATTGATGCTCGAATTGTATACATGGGTACTTTGGATTTTTGGGTACTTTGGATCCATGTACAATACTGCTGAGTGCAGCAAAACATCTTCCACGAAAAGGCATCTGGTATACCAGTATCACCACATTGGACATAGCTTTAGTACCTCTTTTAAACGTACAATCAAGAAGGACGTTAGAAAGTGGTGTTGACGCATACAGAGCTAATGAGAATGACGTTATTAATTAATCCAATAGGCCTTTTAATTGAGATAGCCAGACTCTATTGGGGGCAATCGGTTCATTAGATTTCTCAGAGCCCATGCTAGCCACAGTATGAAATCCCATGTGCAACACCTGGAGACTTTAAATGTCGATGATTTGGAGTCGTTATGTACCTCGTTGGTGTCCCTGTTAGTTGAAGGAACTTGGCAGAAATACCAAACCGTTCATCTGGTAAACATTGATTATATTGATATGTGCCCATCAGGACATGCCTAGACCATTTCCAACCTAGCAGCACTACTCGTAACATAAGAAAATCTGCTGGTCGAATATTTGCTAAGTTTTATAACCACCTCGTGGAAAGTGTTTTTTTCAAAGGGTTGGAAGTACCATTTTTGTTAAATAAATACTGCGCAGACTGGTTATTTTAATTCACTGTTCAAGCTCAATTTTGCTCTCAATTCAATTCAACTCTGGAAATAGGTGCCTTCTATCAGAGATTGTTGTTAGTAGCAGAGCTCAGATTCAATAAACATAATTGAAACATCAGTTAATCCGCTATATTTACCCTTGCCATCTGGCAGCGCTGACATAAAATGAGATAAAGTGTGGGTACAAAAACCAGGGCAAGGCAGTTCACTGCTGCACCGGTGCATATAACCTGACATTGATTCGATATGTCTAGCCGCCAAGATAAATTATTCATCCGTCGGTCGTGACATTGATTATGATTCCTTTTATAGAACTCGGGAGTCACACGGGTGGTAAAATAATATATAATTGGGGACGCTTGGAGGGGCAAAAAACTGTGTCAACATCCCGTAATGAACCCAAAACGGCAGCCACCGATGTTTACGACAGCCTTCTGGCTGGAACGCATGCCCAGCGCGACTGAAAACTGGTTTCTGTATGCTGCTAGGACATCCACATACTATCTGGTATTCATTAGGTTTTTTTCTTATGTTAGATCTTGATTTGATGAGCAGCCATTATAAGGGAGCAGGAAACCTAACATATCCCAGATCCATAAATTTCAAGTATCCAAGAACAGACCACAACCTTACTATACTCGTATTCACCGGCTCAATAAGGTTTTCAACTAGGCCAACGTCTTCTATACTTAGGCACTGCATATTTGATTCCCTTCGGCTGTTGCTGACGACGAAGTACTTTTAACATGATCAATACCAAGTCTGGTATTGTGCAGCGAAAAAAAAAAAACATGAATTAGTGAGCAAGTAACTTCGGACATTCGATTATCCATAGAAGGATCAGATTGGTTCCTGACTAATACGCGATTTGGTAAACTTCTATGTAGATTATGAAAACTAACGTCACCATTAGGTCTCTTAATCCTCGTCTTTTGATGTCTTCTTCACATTAAACCCGAAGAGGAGGACTTATTTCATTGCAATACATACAAATTCCCAATAACTGCTGCTTTTACACAGACAGACAAAGAGTGGAATCTCTTAACTGGGATTATTTCACGCTTGTCTCCTCTTCAGTTCTAGGTGTTTTCTCGTATTTCAGACTGATTATCGCACACCTCTTTCCCGTGAGCCTGACTTTCACGCAAACCTTAGACTAACGGACCTCGAGTTTTGCATAGAAATATTTCACAATAGAAACTCTCACATAGCGATTCACCCATCAAAATGAATTTCAACCTCAACAAGCAATAGTGAGAGTTGTAACATGAGGAAAATCACCGTCTCCGTGTTATTACAGGGAGCTATAGAATCTTTACGAGCGAACAAAGAACGGTGATTGCGGACTAATTTGTACGCCGGCTTTAATTGGTAAGACAAGTTATCCATGGAGTTACCCCATGTGATCGGTTTTCTGTGAGGCAACGGTGTCCTGTCGCATCGACGTTACTTCTAAGATGGGCATTGCCCAATCGGCGGTCCGGCAACTATATTTTCTGCCGCAGCTTTAATGGTTCTACGTGTTTCACGTCCGAGCTTTTTTTCTTTCTTCCCCACCCTAAGAACTAGTTGTTGGAGAGTTGAAGGAAAAATGTTTACGAGCTGTAATTGTTTTCTTGCAACGCCGGCTTATCCGCAAAACTCAGCCTCCTCGTTCAACAGGCACGTAAAGGATAATTTTTTCCGCTCTCACTTCCCACCCATTTCCCGTTCACTTTTATAAACTGAACAACATGGTTGGGGCTTCCTTACAGAAATTTATAATCACGCATATAAATATGACCGTCTTACGTTCACATTTTACGCTCCGGTCCATAGTCTTCCACCATGACTGACTGAATGCGGAGTGACAACGAATTTACCAGACCGCCTGAATTCTCTCAAGCGAATTATTCGATGTTGTTGAGTTATTTCACGTCTGGAAGATGTCTAGACCAAGAGATCCATTGACCTTCAAAGGCTTTGCGGTTTGAGTAGAATAGACACTGAGCCTTGAACGGTCTTCATTCCCAGTAACCGGATAGGAAGGACGTATCTTCTTTCTCTCATTTCATTCATTGCCACGTACCCCCCCCCCCCCCCCCCCCCAATCAACCCCGTAAACTCATTCCTTACCAAGAGCTGTTTTATATTTATAGCGACAATAACTTAGACTCAATACCTTAGACTCCATAACAAGAAGGGAGCTGCACTGAAGGATAAAGAAAATCTATTTAACTAATACGAAGGATATTCAGAAGGAAAAAAAAATTCCACAATAGTTCACAATGTTTAGTAAGTGTAAATGCCATGAACTTACGAAACCATTGCAGTTGTTAGTCATTATTTTGAACGATCATCGTACGGCGCTCTGGGTGGTGTTACAAAGTATGTTGTAAAGTTGACCCACCAATTATGAAATTTAAATAAATTTTTCGTGGGCGATTCAAATATTTCATTATTTAAAATGATAAACTGAAATAAATCGAAATTCCTAACGCACGGAGGGACGAATATATCGTGGGAGAATAAATATAATGTAGAGCACCTACATCGATGGTTGAGCTTCGTCTGCCACCGCCTTGAACTGCATACTACAAGTAAGTATGATGTATATGAATTCTGCGGTTCTCTTCCCAGATAACGCATTCTTACGCAGCTTAGAATGACAAGTGCCAGCGTTATCGCAGGGTGGCTAGGAGGGGGAAAACAGAAGATAGATCGAAGGGAACTAAATACACTTCGTAATTATTAATAATTACAACAATTATTACGAGTACATATAATTATTTGTAACAATTATTGCGGTGTAACATGTGGTGAAGATGAGTCTTTTTTCCATGTGTTGCCTATCAAAGCTTCAACGGTCACCTTCGGGCTGGCTCGAGCCAATACCCCAAATTTCCTAATTTCAACTCCGAACAACTAGGGCAACTCCGAAGTGGCGCTTTAAAATTCGATTATCTGATTTTGAAGGGGAGGGGGGTTAAAAAACATATTCTTGGTCGACTATAGTGATTCATAATTGAAGCCAATCAACCAAAAATGAATATAAAAATAAAATTACAAATTTTGGTCTTGAGGGATTTTTGATGTTCCAACTGTGAGTTTTCATGAACTGCTTGGAACGTCAAAAATCCCTCAAGACCAAAATTTGTAATTTTATTTTTATATTCATTTTTGGTTGATTGGCTTCAATTATGAATCACTATAGTCGACCAAGAATATGTTTTTTAACCCCCCTCCCCTTCAAAATCAGATAATCGAATTTTAAAGCGCCACTTCGGAGTTAACTTCTAGATTAACTGTTAATCTAGAACTGATATAAAATCTTGTACTAGTGGTTACTCAATTATTTGAAATACAGGAAGTGAGAAATTTCATGTTTGATCGTTATTAAAATTACCGAATCATGTAATAAGACAGCTTTGCCTCATGTGGGACCACCGTTGGATGTAGAGGTTTTGCTGCAAACCAATTCATATTTCTTAGCGACCGCTAAGAATGCTGTCGTAGACGTTGCAGATTCTTTATGGCTCTTCGGGTCGAGATGTGGTGCGCAAACTCGTAATGCCTCGCATGCCGCATACACTGGCATGCTCATTCATAAACCAGACGAGGGTCAAAAAACACGTAAGAAATTGTATCTACATTATATCGTTAGAGTGGAGGTTACTCCGCTCCTTATTTTACGGGTCTGCGAAGAGAAATACTTTAAGCACATCATCTCAACGGTTGGAACATAATTCTATAATTTGTTATGTCTACGCTCAAGTGTTATTTTCCTTCAACCTCTCGTTACTTTGTAATAATCCACTCAGTTACCATCATGTAATTTCTACCAGTCACGCAATGTTTCCTTGCTCACTTCTCAAACCCAGTTCAGCACTAATGAATTTAGTCCTGAGGTTCCCTACGGGTTCATTATAAAAACAGAATATGTCCAACAGATCAAACACAATTTTCAAAAAATATCAGTTAGCACCAGCCTGAAACATCAAATGAAAGTGTA